>JARJIL010000003.1:74810646-77310646 GCA_038502395.1 Dittrichia graveolens
TGGAATTCATGGATGAAGAGCGTGGGGGATTGAGTGTGGCAGGGTGCATGTAAGGAATTCATGGGTAGGCAATCCAATTGAAGGAGGGGGAATTGGACGGCTAAGATTGGTTCTCGCGGTTCTCGTACGAAAAACAGTTCTCGTTTGAACTTTTGCCTATACATATATATACACACACATAAACATACACACACACACACACACACACATATATATATATATATATATATATATAAAAGTTGGATCAATATAGGTCTTATGCTTAAGCATAGATCCCAAATGCCAAATGTGGACTATTAGATTTTTTATATCAATGGTTAAGATCTAAGAATGACATTATTGTAATTAATTAAACAATTATAAGATATAATTACAGAAGGAGGGATATTATGGGAATCTCCCATCCCGTAAATCACGCCTCTTCCTTTTTTTCCCTCTACATCTCGTCTAAACCGAAAATGATAATATTTTTTCCGATAAAAATGATAACAATATACAACATTTAAAAGATGAAAATGATAAAAATAGATTTATTTTCAGCCGAAAATGATATAAATACACGTATGTATAGCCGAAAATGATACGAATACACTTCTTCTACCCGAAAATGATATAAATACACATGTTAACAGCCGAAAATGATAAAAATTCACATGATTCAAAATGATAACATTTTGATATCATTTTCATATGGTTTGTATTTTTAAAATAAAATTTTCAGAAACATGGGAAGAGTGGTCTTGTTTGAAAAAGGATTATAAAATTGAGTAGATTGGTATAATTTTTTGCTAAAATTCTCAAAATCGAAATAGTTATTGCCATTTAAACATTTAAGAGGTAATAAAAAAATAAAAAAAACTTTGTGGGTTTCTTGAGGGAGGCGCGTGATTTTGAATTTGGAATTGCTAATTTTTATTTTGCCCTCTTAAATGAATGACTGGGATTTGGTCTTTAAGATCTATGTTTAAGGATTGGACTATATATAACCTTACCTAGATGTGATATCGAAGGTAATAGAACAAAGGAATGGAAGGGACCGGTCACTTGCATGTATATATATATATATATATATATATATATAGATAGATGAGGGTTCAAACGAGAACTGTTTTTTGTACGAGAACTACGAGAACCAATCTTGGTTGTTCATTTTTTATAATGGAATTCATGGATGAAGAGCGTGGGGGGATTGAGTGTGGCAAGGTGTATGTAAGGAATTCATAAGTGGGCAATCCAATTGAAGGAGGGGGAATTGGACGGCTAAGATTGGTTCTCGCGGTTCTCGTACTAAAAATAGTTCTCATTTGAACTTTTGTCTATATATGTATATATTAAACTTTCAACTCGCAAACATTCCATTCAATATCAAATTGAAGATATTCATTCCACACATTGATTACAATTAAATTTTCTTTGATCTCATGGACTAATTGCTAGATATGCTAATTAATTGTTTCAACTAAAATGAACTCAGTCTAATCTAAACTCCCTAAACAAGAACTCTAGACTAATTCATAAGAAACTATTATATTCTTTTTGTCAAATAGATAGCATTGGATAATTTGAATCTTCAAATCTTTGTGTCCAAAAGTAGATTTGAAAGTTTAAATTCTAGAAACAATTTGAAACTTATTCAAATTCTTGAAGCTCACTTCTTTTTTGAAGATGAGTTTCTCGGTTTAAAATTTTTCAAGCTAAGTTCTTAAACTAATTTTTCGGTCTTCAACTTGTGTTTATATTTTATAAACCTAAAGTCAACTTAAGAAGTCAATGAGCTAACTAAACATAAATAGTAAACTTTATATTTGTCTCGAGTTGACTAGTAAGTCTCAACAAACTAACATATCCTTAGTTACAAGTTAAATGCTATTTTTTGAATTTTATTTTGTGTCATCAAATCTAATTCTATTGAGATCATTTGACTAATATTAACATCCCGAAACATTATACATCTTTTGAATTTAAGAACTTATTTCTTTTCCATGCTCATTTAGTAGTTGTTAAATAGACGTAAGCTATTTTATACTTTGAAGAAGGATGACACGTACGTATAGTAACTTCCGGTAAGGCAGCAATTTTTTGGGTCGACCTGGAATCCGACAAGAAAGAGTATCACGAACTTGAAATGGGTTAAAAACGGGTTGACACAAAATCGACACGAAAATAAATTGGTCGGGTTAGGGTCAATAAGACAACCCGAAAGTAACCCGTTTAAGGGTAAAATTTTAACATTATAAAATTTCTTTAATACTTAAAGTTTACATTTTGAAAAGAAGATTGTGAATTCATATAACAAAGTGGCATCTTAGAGCAATAAAACCCGCTAAACAAAAATACAAAACTCTTAACATATAAACATAAAATAAAAAATAAAAGATCTACAATTGAAACAATAGCAAATAATTTTGGTATTTGTTAACTCTACTATATGCTTTCTACTTTGACATTTGATTACTTGATAAGTGATACTTTAGTATTTTGAATTCCATTCATTATTCTATTTAATGATAAATTATTTTAAATTATTTGGTATTTTAAATTATTCGGTTGTTTAATAACTTTATTTATTAGTACTTAGTAGAATATTAGTAAATTATATATTTAAAGTTCAAATACAATCAAAATGAACATTGAATAATGAAGTTAGAATATAAGCGAAAATCATATTCGAAATTCTTACAGAAAGTTGTAAAACAAACATGAAATTTGAAAATTTGGTCAAGAAAATCAGACGAAAAAAATGTATTAAAAAATCGTACTCGAAAAACGAAAAATACTCGTCCCTTACATTTACCAAAAATTGGTTGACACGAAAAAATTGTCATGACTCAAGATTCAAACCTGACACGAAAATAAATGTGTCAAAATTGTATCGACTCAAAATTAACCCAAACTCGAACAACACGAACCCAACCCAAATTAAAATCATTAACTTCCAATACATTGGTTTTTAATATAATTATTTTTTAAATAAATGGTTGCTTAATTGGGAAAGAATTTAGCAATTAAACATAACTCGATAATATAAAATTATTATATGCGTCTACTTGGATTTTGGGCATTGGATTCTTTAAGATGGGGGTAGGGGCTTTCTTATAGAAACTAAAACTAACATGGCTCTTGTCTATGTTGGTTCCAAAACATATATAATGCATTTATTCATTATTTATCTTTTTGTTTTTTAGTGTTTTAAACATGCAAAAATACAAAAACATACAATGAGTACTTATGAAAATATATCCTCAATTAACTAACTATTAATTAATTAAGAACCTAATAATTAATACAAATTGCATGTTAGAATATGCGACAATGAAATCTAAGAACTTGCAATATATGTTTGTTTAATTATTTGTTATGCAAGTGAATGACCGGCTAAGAAGGTAACAAAAACAAATGAATAACAATATTATATAATTAATGAAAAATTAAGCTATCAAAGTATTTTGAAGGTTACATTAATTATAATTAAGGCAACTAAGTATTAAAACAATAGATTAAGATCATCTCAAGTTGATGATAACATCATCGGTAATGTCTTCTCGCAACAAAAACCAATGGTCTTACAAAAGGTCCACTACAATAAAAACTTGATTTCTTCTCATCTTAAATTTACAAAAGTGTTTAAAATCACCAAATTGTTCGCATATAAAAATGTGTATAAAATGACTATATTTTTAAGCAGGGACCATAACAATGTTTACACTTATAATTTTAAAAAAAATTGTTTGTATTTGAATTGAAAGTGTGTAAGAAATTAAGTTTGTATACACTTAAAAGTGTAGAGATCAATTATTCACATCTTCACGTTTCTCTGTTTAAGGGAAGTGCGAAGTATGGTTCGAAGTTTAAATCTCTATACTTTTAAGTGTAGGCAAATTTAATTTTATACACGCTTAAAAGTACGAATATTTTTTCACAAGTACAAATGCGAACATTATTATAAATTCCTATATGCCTTCCCACTTCAAAATATAGTTACGCGTTTATAAGTGCAAATAACTTGATAAAACTTGTGAACAAATAGGAAATTTTTGTAGTGGACTCACTTTACATTAAACAAGTTCCCATTGATTTTTTTTTTCTAAGGTAATAGTCACTTAATATTTTGGTTCTCTTCATATTGGTATAGATTAACAACTTGACAAAAACTATAAAATGTTAATAGAAAGTCATCATGGGATTGTTAATTTCTTATTTTACATCATCCTAATCAGTTTTTATTTTAATCATGAATTTTTTTTTGTTGTGAAAAGCAACATTATATTTCAATACCAACAATTAGGGGTGAGTATGGTACCGGAACCGGTACTGGTACCAATTATACCGAATACCGAATTTGGTTTAAAAACGGTACCGAATACCGTATCAAGTATTCATACTACGGTACCGGCACCGGTAACGGTACCTATTTTACATAGTTTTTTCGGTACTAGTCCCGAATACCGATTTAGTAATATTTCAAGTACCGAGTACCGGACTGAAAACTCTAACTCGATACTGGTTCCGGTATGGTGCCGGTACAGTTCGGTATTTTCGGTACCCATGCTCACCCCTACCAACAATCAAAGGGAGAAACTCTCAACACTACAAACTACAATATAGTTTCTTCTAATATCCTTTCAATTGCTCTAAATTATCCATAACTATATAACTTGAACAGATTATCAATCAAAGCTGACCACTACCTGACTACATTACTCGATCTGTTTTTCCCCATTCAAAGACTCGAGATTGATGTTCTACAGAAAGATAAAGTTAGCTTCTTGTAATTTATCGAACACTCCATTGTTGTGGGAGTTCTAAATTTGATACGCATGCCCTCAATTTAAGGCCTACCATATCAGTTTGCCTTCTTTTGTTGCGATATTGCAAAGAAATTATGTGTTCCACTGTTTCGACTTGCTGCTCTTCACAAATTGGACATAGTAGTGCTGAAGCGAAATTCACTCCTTTTTTGATCAAGTTTTTCGCATTGGCAACCGACCCGTGATGCCCTCCACGCGAAGATACTAATTATACGTGGAAGAAGTTAGTTCCAGCGACTGAATCAAGAATTATATTGACATGGAAATGGAAATTCCAAATACAATAAAAGTTGTAAACAAATTGTCCAACACATACTAGTTTTTCAAAAATAACTAATGTCAATGACGTTCAACACACGAAGAAGTTTATATACTACGCTTAACTCTAATAATTTGCTTTGCTTGAAAGCTTGAGCTAGTTCTCCGAGTAAGATTTCAATGAGTTCAATCTGCATGTAAATATGTTGGAATGCATGTGTATATATAGACGAGTCTTGAAAACTTTGGTGGAAGGGTTGATCGATATAAGGTGATATAGGAAAATAATATTTTAATTATAAAGTGAGTGGAAGAAAAAGTAACATTATTTTAATAGAGTTTCAATAAAATAATAATACTTTTTAAAAAGTAACTTTACTAACAATTTAATAATATTATTTAACATATCTTCTTGCCTTGTAAAGCACAACTTCTTTTTTCATCCTTTGTACTTTTATCAACGGTCATGTCTCTTGAGATTTAACTTTCCTAAACATGTTGTTGTCCACCACGCTTTATTACTTTATTAGCTCTTCAAGATTTTTCTTCGAGAGTAACTTTAACTTTTTTCACATATTAAAGTTCTACCTTTACAAATGAAGATTTAAGACTACAATTAACAACACATGTTCAGCCTTTTGACTTAAGAACTTTTACAAAGAAATAGAGTGATTTGACAATCATCACAACACAAAAGCACGATTCTACTACTAGAATCAAAAAAATAAAGATTAGGAGGTGTTTAGAAACTTGAGGGACTTATGTTGTAATTTTTGGAACTAGAAAAGTTCAAGGACCATTTGTGCCAAATAGCAAAGTTATTATATATATATATATATATATATATAGAAGAATTTGACTTGTTGAGTCAAAGTTGGCAAAAATATCATCTGCACTTTCACGAGAGCAATTTAGAAGCTGAGTTTCTTGAGTTTTGAAGCTAGTACAAGCAAGAGTAAGTGGTTCCTATTGATATTAACTTGTCACAAGTTGAAGGTGAGAATTTTAAGTTCTTGAAGTTTTTGGGTTTTTAGAGTTTGATTCATGGTTAAACAAGTTATAAATGATTCATATGAGTTAGTAAGGTTTCCTTACTATTAGGGGTGTAGGAAAACACCCCAAAGCATGTTATTTATGAGTTTTTCGGATTTTGAGTTGAAATCCGCTACTTTAAGGATGAACTGTCGGATTGTCTGTAAGGTACACGGCTCGTGTAGTGGTACACGGCCCGTGTAGTGTTGAAGGCGGTCAAAGGGCCATGTTGGTATACATGGTCGTGTAGTAGTAGAGGTACACGGCCCGTGTAGGTGACGTGGACAACACTAGCCATGTGGCCAGGTGTGGTCGTGTAGAGTGTATAAGACACGGCCCGTGTAGATCCGTTGCCTTATTCTTTTGTTAAGTGTTTACTTGGTATATGTTATTATATGATTATATGATTGTAGGAGTTAGTATTTGTCGTATACTGAGTTATGTGGCATATATCTATGTGACAGCAATTGCTGAGGTGAGTTTTCTAAACTCTGATTCATATCTGTGATATGTGTGTGTTACATTGCAATGTGGTATATTATTGATCAGAGGATCACAGAGAGAGAGCCGTAGCATGCTACTTTGTGTAGTAGTTGCTACGGACAGCGTTTTAGCTTTCTTGGCGAATGCTAAAATGGTGCAGTACTGTGTCCATAAGAACTTTTACAACATCCGTATATGTGTATGCGCATGCTTATATGATTTACAATTTAGATTTCTCAGTAAGCTCTCGTAGCTTATCAGATACTGCTTACTGTTGTTTTGCAGGGTGTGATTCCTCCAAAGGCAAGACCCCAGTTTGACAGAGGTTGTTGTATGAGGAAAATCTATATTTTGAAACCTAACGCCTAGTTGTATTTTGAAAACAAATCTTTTGTTGTAAATATCGAATATTACTCTTTTGTATGAACTAGAGGGTTCAGGATAACTTTGTAGCTTCCGCTTTTATATTAAAACTCTTTTAATTCTAAAATACATCTATTTTAGAGCTTTGATTTTATTTATGAATTTGGGGCATTACAACCTGGTATCAGAGCCAAGGTTTGAGAGATCTGGAGGTGTGTTATGCATCATCTGGACTTAAACCATGGTTCTGAGGATTTTGAGTCAAACTGGTGGCTTGCAGCTTGGTGGACATACTGAGTAGTGCATTGAGAACATACTAACTGTTTATGTTGTTATGATTGGTATTGAGATACCTAAGATATTAATGATATTGATGCAAGATACGTGATGTGCTATATGATATGATATGTTAGTGATACATGTCCTAAGCCTATGAATCGGGACTTTTTGTGATAAAGTTAAGATCGAACGTGTGTAGTGTGTTATGAATAATATAAGGGCCCATATTATTACAGACACATGATACATGTTAGAACTTGATGGAATCATGAGGAATCTTGTGAATCGGGTGAGGGGTACTTGTAAGAGGTAGTACACTTGAGATTAGATGCCTTAGTATGTATAAAACTACTTTGGATCCGAGGATAAGTATACTGTGATATTTTATATACTTGAGATTGTTTGATATAGAGGATGGCGTGGTAAAGCAAACCTTTTGTCCTAATGCTTTATCTATGCTACCAGGATGGTGAATACTAGAGGTTCTCGAGCTACGGATCGTCATGAGGGTGGTCCTAGCAATAGACGAGAGGGGGTAGATACCAGTACAAGTGGTAGGAGGAGGCCACCTGTGGCCCGTAACACTCAAGTAGATGAGACTCCAGAGCTGAATCAGGGGTTTGCTGAGGCTCAACCCAGAGTGACTATTGCTTAGAAAATTGGTAAAGCTTTGGAAAAGGCTATACCGTTTACTATTACCCAAGTGGTAGATCATTTGAAAGAGACTACAGGAGAGGCTGTACGACATGAAGTAGCAGTTGCGTTAGCAGGGAGGGAAGAAAGAGTTAATCCTCAGCCGCAGGTGATTATTAGAGACGCACCGAAAGGGTGTACTTTCAGAGATTTTGCGGCCTGTCAGCCACTGTTGTTTAAGGGATCCACTAACCCGATTGTTAGTCAGAGGTGGATATCAGAGTTGGAAGGAGCATTCCATACCTGCTCATGTGCTCCAGAAAACAAAGTGAGATTTGCTTCCAATGAGTTGAGGGGTGCTACCAAGGATTGGTGGGATTTGGAAAAGAAAATTAAGGGTGAAACGCAGATTGAGGCCATGACCTGGGCAGAGTTTCAAGAGATTACTACGGAGCAGTTTGTTCCGCAGTCCGAGATTGATCGAATAGTTGACGAGTTTCACAAGTTGAAAAAGACTACAGAAACCGTTCCGGAGATTAATGCCAAGTTTCACGAGAAGGCATGGTTCTGTCCTGATTATGTAGCTAACGAGAAAATGAAGATGTATCGCTACATGATGGTTCTGAAGCCAAGCATTAGAGAGTTTATTGATTCGAGCAAACATCAAACCCTGAAGTCCATGATGGACGCTACGCGAGCTAGAGAGTTAGAGCTAGAAAGACAAGTGAAAGAGAAGAGGCCAATGGAAGGATCAGCACCACATAATAAGAGGCCGAGGGTAGATTATAGGGAGAAGAAGGAAGCACCAAGAGTGTGTCAGAGGTGTAAGAAGAGTCATTACGAGAACTGTCAGACAAACGTAGTTCACTATTTTAAATGTGGCAAGTCGGGCCATATGGGTAAAGATTGTCGTAGTTCGTTGAGCGTATGTTTTAATTGTTACCATCCAGGTCACCAGAAAGCCAATTGTCCTCAACTGGCTGAATCCAACCATTCAACAGGTTCAAGAAATACCCCATCTCTACCTCTACTGCGTATCACAGAGAATAAAGAAGTAAAGAAAGAAGATACTTCTAAGAGCAAGGGGAGGGCCATCTAATTAAATACAGAGGAAGCACAGAGGAAACCTGATGTGGTTGCAGGTACATATCTCGTAAATTATCTGCCTGCTATAGTATTATTTGATTCGGGTGCTAGCAAATCGTTTGTATCTGTAAAAATTTTAAGCAAGCATGTGGTAAACTGAATCCCCCTCTCGAGGTAGAAATAGCTGATGATAAGTCTGTAGTCATGACTGATGTGTGTAGAGATAATGTGCTAGATATAGACTCTGTTAGATTTCCTATTGAGCTTATACCTATGCCTATGACAGAGTTTCAAGTGGTAGTGGGAATGGATTGGCTTGGGCGTTACCAAGCAACCATTTTGTGTGGGTAGAAATTGATTCGGGTTCAAGCCCCAAGTGGGGAAGAACTATCAATTTTTGGTGATAGAAAAGGTGAGAAAATGTGTATGTTTTTAGTGACTAGAGCTCGGAAATACCTTCAACATGGGTGCACAACCTTTTTAACTCATGTTATTGATACGAAATTAGAAAAGAGACATGAGAGTGTGGATGATGTGACAGTGGTACGAGAGTATTCTGATGTTTTTCCAGATGATCTGCCTGGTATACTGCCTGATAGGCAAGTAGAGTTCAGAATTGAGTTAGTACCGGGGGCTGCACCGATTGCGAGAGCTCCGTATAGACTTGCACCGCTAGAGATGCAGGAATTGATGAAACAGTTACAAGAGTTGTTAGATAAAGGTTTTATTAGACCTAGCAATTCACCATGGGGCGCTCCCATTTTGTTTGTGAAGAAGAAAGATGGTACACTTTGAATGTGTATTGATTATCGTGAACTTAACAAAGTGACTGTGAAGAATAAGTATCCTTTGGCCAGAATAGACGATTTGTTTGATCAGTTGCAAGGGGCGTTATAGTTTTCAAAGATTGATTTAAGGTAGGGTTATCATCAGTTGAAGGTTCGGGAGGAAGATATTCCTAAAACTGCGTTTAGGACGCAGTACGGGCATTTTGAGTTTTTGATTATGCCATTTGGTCGTACAAATGCGCCTGCAGCCTTTATTGATCTTATGAATAGAGTTTGTCGTCCGATGTTGGACAAATCTATGATTGTGTTTATTGATGACATTCTTATATACTCAAAGAACCCGACAGAACATGAAAGACATTTGAAGGAAGTTTTGGAGATGCTGCGAAGAGAGAAACTGTATGCTAAATTCTCTAAGTGTGAATTTTGGATTCAAGAGGTACAATTCTTGGGTCATCTGATTAATAAAGAAGGAATTAAAGTTGATCCTGCAAAGGTTGATGCGGTAATGAAGTGGGAACCTCTGAGGAACCCTACCGAAATCGGAAGCTTTTTAGGGTTAGCAGGTTATTACAGACGATTCATTCAGAAATTTTCAAAGACTGCAGTTCCATTAACCAAGCTAACTAGGAAGAATGTAGAGTTCGTATGGGGAGATGAACAAGAGGCTGCGTTTTCAACTCTTAAGCAAAGGTTGTGTGAGGCTCCTGTTCTTGCTTTGCCAGAAGGAATGGAAGATATGATAGTGTTTTGTGATGCTTCTTATCAGAGGTTGGGGTGTGTTTTGATGCAGAGAGGTAGAGTTATTGCTTATGCTTCTCGAAAGCTTAATCCGAATGAAATTAATTACCCAACTCACGATTTGGAGTTAGCAATAGTGGTTTTTGCATTGAAAATTTGGAGACACTATTTGTATGGAGTGAAGTGTACTATTTATACTGATCACAAAAGTTTGAAATATTTTGTGGCTCAGACAAACTCTTTTGAGTGACGCTCACAGATCTAAATTCTCTATTCACCCGGGGCGGACTAAGATGTATAAAGATCTGAAAGTGGATTATTGGTGGCCAGGTATGAAGCGAGATGTGGCTAAGTATGTGGAAAGATGTCATACGTGTCTGCAAGTGAAAGCTGAACACCAGAAACCGCATGGGAAGTTGCAACCTTTAGAAATACCTGTCTAGAAATGGGAGAATATTACTATGGATCTAATCACTAAATTACCTAAGACCCCTAGAGGTTATGATGCTATTTGGGTGATTGTGGATAGATTAACCAAAAGCGCACATTTTATTCCTATTAAAGAGACTTACTCTTTAGAGAAGCTATCAGAGGTATATATGAACGAAATAGTATCTCGTCATGGTGTGCCAGTGTCTATTGTGTCAGATAGAGATACTCGATTTACTTCCAGGTTTTGGAATAAATTTCATGGGAAAATGGGGACTAAGCTTCATCTTAGTACCGCATTTCATCCACATACTGATGGTCAAAGTGAGAGAACGATTCAAACTCTGGAAGATATGTTGCGCGCGTGTATTATCGATTTTGGAGGGAGTTGGGATTCTTATCTACCACTTGCAGAGTTTTCTTACAATAATAGTTATCATTCCAGTTTGGGAATGCCGCCTTATGAAATGTTGTATGGTAGAAAGTGTCGGACTTCGGTTTGTTGGGGTGAAGTGGGTCAGAGAGAGTTGAGGAGTACTGAGGTGGTACAGCGTACGATAGAGCAGATTCAGCAGATAAGAGATAGATTGCTACCAGCTTAGAGCAGACAAAAGAGTTATGCGGATAAAAGAACATCACCACTAGAGTTCCAAGTGGGTGATTATGTGCTATTAAAGGTGTCACCGTGGAAGGGAGTGATTAGATTCAAAAAGAGAGGTAAGCTGGGTCCGAGGTTTATTAGACCATTCAGAGTTAGTGCTCGTGTGAGGAAAGTTGCATACAGACCGGAACTTCCAGTAGAGTTATCTAAGATACATACCTTTCATGTGTCTTATCTTAGAAAATGTTTAGCAGACGAGTCTGCATTTGTGCCATTGGAGGATGTATGCATTGATGATAAGTTGAATTATGTCGAGCAGCCTGTTGCTATACTGGAAAGGAAAGTTAAAGCTCTACGTAATAAACAGATTGAATTGGTTAAAGTTCAGTGGAAACACCGTCAAGGGTCGGATTATACTTGGGAATTGGAGGATGAGATGATACGCAACTATCCATAACTCTCCAGCAGTTGATTTCGTGGACTAAATCGTTTTCAAGAAGGGAAGAGTTGTAACACCCAAGATTCGGAAATTTCAGTAATTTAATAACATTTCGAGTTAATGTGTTTTAGTATTGCCTAATTGAGATTAGGAGGTGTTTAGAAACTTAGGGACTTATGTTGTAATTTTTGGAACTAGAAAAGTTCAAGGACCATTTGTGCCAAATAGCAAAGTTATTATATATATATAGAAGAATTTGACTTGTTGAGTCAAAGTTGGCAAAAATATCATCTGCACTTTCACGAGAGCAATTTAGAAGCTGAGTTTCTTGAGTTTTGAAGCTAGTACAAGCAAGAGAAAGTGGTTCCTATTGATATTAACTTGTCACAAGTTGAAGGTGAGAATTCTTGATTAAGTTCTTGCAGTTTTTATGGGTTTTTAGAGTTTGATTCATGGTTAAACAAGTTAGAAATGACTCATATGATATTGTAAGGTTTCCTTACTCTTACGCTATGTTCTCGAGTTATTTTTTGGAAGGAAAGGGAGGGGAAGGGAAGGAAACAATTAGTGATGGATGTTCTCAAGTGTTTTTAAGGAGGGAAAGGAAGGGGAAGGGAGGGGGAAGGAGGGGCAATTTTACCATTTTTATGCCTTAAAACTATCCTCCCACTTTTGGGATGATTGGGAGGGGGAGTTTTTCAATCCTTCCCTTTCCTTCCTTTCCCTTTCCTCCCCTTCCCCTTCCTTCCCTTTCCTTCGTTTAAAAACTCGCGAACAGACTGTTAGGGGTGTAGGAAAACACCCCAAAGCATGTTATTTATGAGTTTTTTGGATTTTAAGTCGAAATCCGCTACTTTAAGGATGAATTGTCAGATTGTCTGTAAGGTACACTGCCCGTGTAGCGGTACACGGCATGTGTAGTGTTGAAGGCGGTCATATGGCCATGTTGGTATACATGGTCGTGTAGTAGTAGAGGTACACAACCCGTGTAGGTGACGTGGACAACACTGGCCATGTAGCCAGGTGTGGTCGTGTAGAGTGTATAGGACACGGCCCGTGTTGGGGTACACGGCCCGTGTAGATCCCCTGCCTTATTCTTTTGTTAAGTGTTTACTTGGTATATGTATTGATTATATGATTATATGATTGTAGGAGTTACTATTTGACGTATACTGAGTTATCTGGCATATATCTGTGTAATAGCAATTGCTTAGGTGAGTTTTCTAAACTCTGATTCATATATGTGATATGTGTGTGTTACATTGCAATGTGGTATATTATTGATCAGAGGATCAGAGAGAGAGAGAGAGTTATAGCATGCTGCTTTGTGTAGTAGTTGCTACGGACAACATTTTAGCCTTCTTGGCGGATGCTAAGATGGTGCAGTAATGTGTCCATAAGAACTGTTACAACATTCGTATATGTGTATGCGCATGCTTATATGATTTACAGTTTAGATTTCTCACTAAGCTCTCGTAGCTTATCAGATACTGCTTACTGTTGTTTTGCAGGGTGTGATTCCTCCAAAGGCAAGGCCCCAGTTTGACAGAGGTTGTTGTATGAGGAAAATCTATATTTTGAAACCTAACGCCTGGTTGTATTTTGAAAACAAATCTTTTGTTGTAAATATCGAATATTACTCTTTTGTATGAACCAGAGGGTTCAGGATAACTTTGTACCTTCCGCTTTTATATTAAAACTCTTTTAATTCTAAAATACTTCTATTTTAGAGCTTTGCTTTTATTTATGAATTTTGGGGCGATACAACAATGGGGACATTGTACATCTTAAGCGTGGGGTAGTGGGTTAGAAAAAGATTCTTTATTTTGAATTTTAGTTCTTGATTAAATTATTATTTTATTTGGGCTATAATTTTAAATATTAATATCATTGGATTAAGAATTAGGTATCTGTTAAAAGTGTCATGATGATTGATTTGTAAACAAGTTCAAAAGTTATATTTAGCTTTTATGCATAGTATCTGTGACTTTTCGCCATTGGAAAAAAGTTTCTATTTATAGTAACCAATTTTTAGTTTTTGAATTATTAAAATAAAGAATAAGGTTAAGCCCTTTTTGAATCTAAAAAGCAACGTGTTGGTATTCTAAAATACCCACCTTGATGTGAAGCAGCTGTATCTTGACAAAAATAGGCTGACTATGAATTTCCAATTTTACTAATCATATGCTTAATAAAAAGCCAAATGTGTAAAAAAGAAAAAAATAAAAAAAGAAGTTAGAAATATATAAGTCAATGAGTGACCTTTTGAACTCGAATTAGTAACCTCTAAAGAAGTGTTCTACACCTAATCACCTAAAGCTTACTGGCTTGCTTCGGTTGAGTTGAATATTCGCTACATGAGTTTCATCAAAAGTCATGGACTTATAAAATAGGACTGAAAAATTAAAAGCATATGTCAAATAAAGTTGAAAAATCTGCAATAAGCTTTGAGGTTGTGGGGTTTCTTAAGGTGTAAATTAACCGTTTCTAAAATATATATAATTTAGAAATTATACTTGGCTATTTATAAAAAGAGAAAGTGTTTGGAGGGTTGAGAAGTTAAGGAGGATCTAAACACGAGTATGTGCATAACTATAAGTGTAATTGATGTCTAGTTTTTAATCTACCATACTGACACTAGTATGTGCTATTTAATTTTTAAAAGAATTGTGTTATTTATTTGATTCCTATAGCCTGTATAAAGTTATGATTTGGTTGGAGACAAACAAAGTTAAAATCTCAGGTATTTTGATATTGTCATATTTAGATATATCTTTTAAGCGACATCTTCTTTATTTTAACCTATTATTGTTCATAAATAAGTCAAAAGATATTTAATATATTAAATAGTTGTTTTTTAGGTTAAAAAGGAGGATTGCTAGAAGTTTTGAGCAAAAAACTGAAGAAACTGAAGAAAATAAGAAAAGTTGTAAGGTCGGACACACCTACACTGTTTTGATCATATCTTACGCATATAAACTCAGAATGCCACAATTATATCCATGATCTGGAATCAAAATCTGGACCGAGAAAATAATTATGCAGGCTGGAGAATTGGTAAATGGGTCGTGTGTGCATGAAAACCCAAAAAGCACACAACTTTGAATTAAATCTTTTGAGCGGGTTCAAGGCTATTAATTTGGTTTGATTTGGTGGTGGATTTGTTTAAAGAAAAAATGGTCATCACATACTTTTATTTTAATAAATATTGTGTGGTAATTAATGGGTGCAAACCGTGAACAAAACAATTAATTTTATATGGGCCTTATCTTTTTGTAATTGGCGGCTGACAAGGCATAATATTAACTTGAGGAGGATTCTTTCTTTTGGATGACAATGGTAGGTTTTAATAATTCTATTTTATTGGATCTACGGTAGCTTGGAGTCATACGACAGATACAATCTAGATCGATAAATAAAAAAGCATGTAATATATATGTAACACCGTAGATATTGGCCTAGTAGTTTTATATGTGCTTTGGTAAGATGACCGTTTATTTATTTATTTAATTATTAGCTATTTTATATATTTATGTGTTTATTGAGCATATTGATTCGTTTTTAGACAAGGATCATAAATAATACCTCGTTGATTAATAATTAATTGAGTAGTGCCATTTAATTAATCAATTGTGAGTTAGACAACTATTAAGTGCACGTTGTATGTGTGTGGGTCGTATTAGAAAGCTAACCTTGGCACCTCCTCATTCATCTTTTGTGCTTATCTCTAAGTGATGTGTGTTCTTACTTTGACTTGAAGAAACCTTCAAGAGGCAGCCTTAAACTTTGATTCATTGCTATTTTGTGTTGGATTATTTATGCTAATCAAAGGTTAGTTCTTGTTTGTGATATGTTCTTGCTTAGCTAGGCATTGTTCTTGTTAGGATTTATGAAGGAAATTGGGTTTATGATGAAATTAAAAGTGCTATTGTGCTACACATGATTTATATTTTCTTTTGGTATTAATTTGATGTTTAATTGTTGTATTTTAGTTGATTGAGCCTTGAACTCCATTAATGGATGTTGAGGTTGAAGATGAATTTTGTGTTTGATTGAGATTGATACCCATATGATTTTGATGTGTCCTAGTAGTTGTAGTGCATGTTATTTGAGTTTAATACTATCATACAACTACTACATATCAAATTCTAGATTTTATAGTGGCATTTTTTGTATTGGTTTGAAGCTGGAACTGAAGAAAACAGGAAGTGCATGTTTGTGCATCACCGAAGCGACGTGTTCATCAAGGGGAACACGAAGCGTTCCCTGCTGGACATAAACAATGAGTTTTGTTTTTGAGCTTCAATTCAGTTGTGTTATGTTCTAATTATTTATACTTGGTTCTAACATGAATTAAAAGATATAATGGGGTTAGTTTGATGATGAATATCATATATGGAATATTATATTAGTTAATTGCATACTTTAAATTAAGAAATGGCATTTGATGAAACTTGCACATGTTTTGATGGTTTCTACATGTTATATATCATGTAGATAGGCTATATGCTAGTTGAGCATGCGTTATATGTTGGTTTGCATGTGTTAATCATATTGGGTTGCTTTTGACCCGTTTGTGAAATAACATGACATTTTGGAGTTATTTGGGAATTGATTACTAATTCCTATTATGATGTGTTCTCAGGAATGGAGAAGACTCAACAACATAAGACTACCGAGTTAGAGATTGGTGATCATAGGTAGGTGGACGTTTAACTCACCAATGGTTGTTAGTTGTAACGGTTATGGTTGCAACTGTTGATGCATTAATAGACTGTATAGTCTAGTGATTGATTAACTGGTTATGTGTTAATTAATTGTTGCATCAATGATATGTGCACATGGATGATGAGAAGTCAACTTAGATGGGCTATGGGCTCGGTTTGTTTGCTATCGGCTAATCAGTATTAGATCTTTTGATCCATTTGTTGCAACTTAAAGGCATTACTGTGTGAGAATAGAAAATGTGATATTGGTAAACCTTTGCTAGGCCGGCATTGGTTACAGGTTCTGCAGAACCACCAGTCTTCTCGGTTGCTTGTTTATTTGTTGTTGCTGTTTTTGTTGCTTTCGGTTATGTCTAATGCTATTTGTTGGTTTAACTTTCATTTACTTAGTTTTGTGCTAATCCTCCACCTTCCACTTCATTTTACAGGTTTTGGTAAGTCAGCAGTTTAGTTGGGAGTTAGCGTTGCCTGGGGAATAATTGACCGCCACTTTCATATAACTTTTGATGAGCCGTTTGCAACTATGTAACACTAGTTTTTGATATCATTATGTTTTGAAAACAATATGGTCCTTGTTTACTTAAGTAATTTTGTAAACATGTTTCTATATCTATTTTATCGCTTTCGCAACATTTTAAAAATATATATATATAGGTTGAAATTTGTGGTGTTACAATATATCTATCTAGTCGTATAATGGAGTGATTTCAAGGCCTGGGAGATGGTTTGGAGTTCAATAACGAGAAGGAAGACCACAAATTTGACGGGATTGACTCGGTTTGCCACCATCGGTCTATAATGATTTGCAATTTCTGTTCATCTTCGTTTTTGATGTGTTATAGTCTGTCTATTGACTCGGTTTTGCCACCCTTGTTTATTGGTCTTATTTATATGGACCCATATGTTTAGTAATTGTATAATTTATCATGTTTAGCCTTTTCAAAGATCCATTCATGTTAAATTTTTTATTTTTATGACTTCTTGCTGAGTTTTCATAGTTGAGATGACAATTCTATCTATGTTTGCTTGTATCATGATTTGGTATGACCATTAGTGATCATGACTAGAGATGGACCAAATCGTAGGGTTAGGTTATAAAGTAATTAACTTTAATGGGTTTGACAATTGCATGAGATGACCATTCGGTGTTTATTGATTCATTTTGTGACCAATACACATCAATAGATTAAGTCTTGCTTGATACGAATTTATTGACTAATTATAGGGATAGTTAATGTCATGACCATTGAGTTAATGTTTTCATAATTATAGGACTAGTGAGTCTGACCAAGAGATCTAGCTAATTTAGAAATCGGTATATAATGAATAATATCCATTGCACTTCCATTAGATTGATCTAGCTATTTCGTATTGATTGTTTCCATTCCAAGCTCTTAGCTTTATCTTACTTTTTAGTTGTTTTTTGTTTAGTCTATCTATTTGGCTTTAAATATTTTATCGCGTTGTTAGATTTATTCTCAAATTCCCGTTTAATTGCTTTTCTTAGACTAATTAATAATTAAATATTTTAAATCTGAATTAATACTCATTCCCCAAGTGTTCGACACTCAGTCTTACTAGATCTATACTTCTATATGATCAGTACACTTGCCTATTTGTGTTGTTGTCAGAATTTTGGTGAACAGTTTATAAATATAAAACCTGGTATAATTCACGCACATCAGATCTCATCCTGAGATGCAAGTAATAGGAAACCCATGTAAAGGAGTACATACATGATCGGCTACTGCTAATGAATGCCTTTACTCAAGTTTTCTAAGCAAGTTTGAGCCAACCCGTATAACTAAAGCACTTGAAGCTCCGGACTGGGTTATAGACATTCAAGAAGAGCTGATAAAGAATGATTTTATTATGTGGCCCTTGTGAGTTTACTTTCCCAAACATGTGGACATGTTTTATGATATAGAGATTATGATTATGAGAGGGCACGGAATCATGAAATCTACTTGTGAATAAACACCTTTGGGTTACTCCAATTATGGAGGCAAGGATTATGAAGAACACTTATGTTCATGTGTGGTTTGCTTTCCTTTGCACTCGATGAGTTAACCGAAGTTGTGTTTATGTTGTGTCAAAGAAGTGTGCTGGAGCTTCGATTAATTATTACCATGATCAAGTTTGCTTGATGTTGCCTTAATGTTTGAAAATTGGAATATTTCCAATTGAGTTAATGGAAAAGTAATGTCATTACCTGCTTGATGACTTAGATTGTTAAGGAATAATTGGCAAATGAGATACACTGTAAAGAGCCTTGTGAGTTTTGTGGTATTTGATAGATTGAAAGTGATTGGTAGTTCACTATGCAATGTGAATAATAGCCAATCATGGGATTAAATGACAGTTGTGGTAAAGAACCATCGAAATGGAGTTAATGTTATGAGACTTCTAAAAGTCCATTGGGGAGTTAATTATGAACCATTTAATGGTTAGTTACTAGGCTATTTTAAAAGGTATAGTTAAAAGAATTAATTTTAGTTTTGATTCAGAAAAGTTGTATAGATGGTTTATACCGTTTATTAAGTATATCAAGTTATGACCTAAGTATGAGTCTAGTTAAGAAAAGTAATGGCCCTTATAGAGCGAAAGTTTAAGGGATTAAAGAAGGGTTGGTACCGTTAGTAAGTTAATTGATCCTAGTGAGGATCTTAGTATAAGTTGTGGTTATACTTAAGCATGTGGATTGATTTGATTCTGAGGACGTAATTTTTAAGGAGGGAGGAATTGTAATATTCTCAAATTTAATATGACCCTATTATTGGTTAAATAGGTGTTTATATTGTTCAAAAGAATTTGTGTTTCATATTTGTAAAATAAGTTATGGTATATCGTAGTTAAATTAGAAGTTTATTGTTTTAAGTGTGATATTAGTTATTTACTGATATTTACTCATGAAGTATAATTAGTAGTGCACATGGTACAATGACTCAGCTCCTATTATTAGTAATGTAAATGTTGTAAGTTAATTGTTATATATGTACATTGGATGAAACACTAAGGGTTAAAAGTGGCAAGTTGAAACTAGAGGGGCCAAATGTAAAAAAATGAATATAAATATCCAATTTGACTCAAATTAAGTCAATTTCACAACCTTGAAGGCTGGAGGAACCGAGAAGAAGGGTAGCTTGAGGAGGAGATTAAGAAGTGAGCAAGAAATCAACGATCATTTGGTGGTTTAAAGTGTGTTTAAGCTTAAGAGTGTGTTTTAACACCCATACAAGCATCCAAACTTGGCTTTGAGCAAGGATGAGAGGTCCATCAAGTTGGGGCGTGGTAATCAAGTAAGTATTAACTTGTATTTGTGATTGATTTTAGATATACAAAGTGTATTTGGTGATGATTTGTTGATATAGGAGATTGAAGTTAGCTAATGGGTCAAAAACCTATCAAGTTGGGGCTAATTCAAAGAAGTTATGATTAATCCTTGTTTATGATGTTTTGAACTTATTGTAGTATGTGAAAGAATTCCTAGAGTGGAGACTATGATTTTGAGTATTAATGGTGTTTGGTTTGACTTTAGTAGTCAAATGGGTCAAAATTATCAAATTGGGTTTAAATAGCCAAGCATATGTTATGTGTAAGTTAAATGATTGTTTTTGGTATTCTATGATGTATATAAGAGCTATATGTGAGCTACAATTAGAAATGGATCTATTGGTAGCAAACAAGAAACAAAGGAAAAAGTCTGGTCTGTGCACAACCGGTCGTGACGCAACGGGTTAAGGTGTCGCGACGCGACGCGTCGCGTGCAGCCTTGTGTTGTTCTTCTAGAGATTTTTTCGCGGCGCGAGCATTAGTGCTTCGCAGCGAGAGGCACCCTGCACCTTCTAAAAATTATGTTTTGACCTCTTTTGACCTTGTATATGATTGGCGTTTGATTCTGGTGGTTATGGAAGGTTTAATTGGAGTCTTTTTAGACCCGAAAGGATGTCTAAGACAAGAATTGAGTTTTAGAAATCTTGTTTTTGGTTAAGTTATGTAAGTTGACCTTGTGTTTTGTGAACATAGGCTTATGATCAAGTGCTTGAGCTTTAGTTTGGTTAGAGTTGTGATCCTTATCACACCCTCAGGTGAGTACACCTTGCAGATACCCAACTTTTTGTTAAAGTTTACAAGTCATCATGATTGTGCTTTAATGAAACTTGTTATGATGTGGAATCAAAGGATGTGGAAATTATGGATTTATTTTATGATGTGTTTATTAGCAAAGGTTTTCAAAGTAAGATCAATGGTCCACTTAGGAGAAGGTCTATGTTAATGTTTAGGAGCGAATGGTGAGGGTTCTATTCTTTCTTTCAGACAATCCATTCCGTTTAGAAGTGAATGGTGAGGTTCGTTCATGTTTAATGTCATTCTCTTCGCAGAAAGCATCAAACTCTCTTGTGAAGTATTCTCCACCTCTTCTGAACGAAGAATTTTAATTCGTTTCTCTTGTTGATTCTTGACTCCTGCCTTATAAATTTTAAATGCATCAAAAACCTTATCTTTTGATCTCAACAAATAAACATATAAATATCGACTTGAGTCATCGCAAAATGTGATAAAATACCTTCCACCTCCTTCAGTAAGTATTCTTTTAAGTTCACATATATCTGAATGAATCAACTCAAGTAATAATGTATTTCTTTTAAGAGATGGAAATGGCTTCCTTGTAAACTTTGATTTAACCCATGTTTCACATTTCCCAAAATCCTCGTTGTCAAATTTTAACATTCCTTTAGTTTGCATTTTTTCAATGTTTTTGATATTTGTGTGTGCAAAAGTGAAAGTTACATCATTGCTTCCAACACCGGAAGTTATATCATTACTACCAATAGAAGAAACAATTACATTATTGACCTCATCATCACTAGCTACACTCAAATGATACATACCCACCATAGACATTGCCTTCCCAACATACATTCCGCTCTTGCTAATCTCAATGCGGCCATCTTCAAGCACCATCTTGAACCCACCCTTGTCAAACTTTTGTAGGAACATGAAGTGCCTCACTTAGGGTGGCTGTGCGACCTCTATTAAACCTCATCGTTATGTCACCAATACCCAACATCTCAGCCCGATGACCATCCATACATACCACACGAGTCCTCGGAGGTACAAGACGATACATACAAAAGTCACTCCTCTGTCCGCTTACATGAATTGTGGGCCTAATGTCCACGAGCCGCTCTTTCCGTGGTCAATGAGGAAATCATATAGACTCCTCCAAGGTTCACATTAGCAACCAGATTTTCCCCACCTTCAACCGAATTTGCAGTAGGCCCGGAATTTCGATCTTTGCACTCCCTTACATAGTGGCCAGTCTCTCCGCAAACATGACACGGTCCAGTTTTCTTTGGCTGTTTGGCGAAGTTGGTCTTGTTTTGCTAATTGGACGGTTTCTTGAAGTTGGGCTTATTAGGCCCAATATTCTTACTTTCTGATTTGGTTCACTCTCCCACACGGGAATGGGTTCTTAGGAATGGGAGGCAAACTTGGGTCCAGAATATAGTTGAGTTTAAGGACCATCAGCATAAACTTGACCATCTCCACCCAACGGGTATAGTTTAAGGCCATCGAATCGATCAAGTTTGACAAACTCTTGGTTCATCAAGCAGAAGTTGGCAGAAGATAATTCAAAGTCCATTGATGTTGTTAATCTAAAAATAGATATAGTTTCACCAATTAAAACTATTAAAATTAAACACCTTTTAAGATTGTTGGAAAATATTTTCCGATTAACAACAAAAGTTCGACAATTAAAATATATATTAATTGTTCTCAATAGATACGAGCAAACAAACTTTAACAAGTATATGAAACTAGCAACAATTCGTTTGTTCGTACACCAATAAACAATAACAAATCCGATTTTATTATTATAGTTACCAAGTTTTGTGCCAACTACCGATTGATCCTCCTCGATCAAAAACAGTATAAGAAAGGTAGAATGAGAGTGTTCCGTTATTGGACTATTTAAAACAATACAAAAATGGTAAACACCAATCTAAAGTTGTTGAATCACAATCAAGCAAACTGAAAACCGCACAGATGATACTCATGTCCTTAAAGGTGTTTGCGTCGCCTATATTGTTGTAAGCCTCAAATGTAATGACCCAGGATTTAATGCAGTCCCCAAAACAAGTTCAACAACAATGAACTCATTTTTATGGAAGAGTGATGGCAGAAGTGCAAAAAACGCAGATAGAAGAACAGAGCTTTCATTTTTCATAGATGGTTGTGAGGAGTCTGCATGGGGCGATATATATAGCCACACCTACAGCTCCGTCGGTTGAGAAAATCAAGGAAGTGGTTCCGAAAATCAGGGGCAGCTCCACATTTCGTGGGCTGACTCCCCTCCCACGAGTTTGATTGAAGACCGGGTCAAACCCGGGCGTTGCAAACCCGTCTCGCACGGATCGGACATCCGAACCATGAACCCGCTTTTATAAAAAAAACTAAAGCTCTTAGCGACAATGCGCCTACACGAGCCACTCGCAGGCACGCGGCTCCCAGCTAGGCATGTGTGGGAACCCCTACTTGACCCCCACCATTTGGTTTGTGTAATAAGGGAGGGAAATCCCTTATAAACCCACCAAACTTCATTTCCTCCTCCTATGTGAGACAAGAACAACTTGACAACATCCAAATTTATTCTATTATAAATTCCAACATATCTTGTCCACCACTAGGGTTCAACAAGGCGACCCCTTTGGACCCCCTATTCTTCTAGTTCTTTGAAAAACTAGTGCATAGCTAATGAAAAAAATCTGGTTAGGGTGAATGACTTTTATAAACAAAAGAAAATAATAATACTGGTAACCTTGAGCAGTCTGAAAAACATTGGAGACTATGAATGGGATTTCATTAACAACTCTTGCAACACTTCTGATTAAACCAATTATATGAATCATTTTATCATTCCACTTGATCTTACACTTGTTAACCCAATGCAAAATACTAACAGTTACAAAAATGCACGTTAAATTAAAAAAGAAATCTGTTTAGCAATTGCTTCCTATCCAGAAAGCTGATTCATAAATTTTTTAAAACTGAGTTGCGGTTTAAAACATGAAATTCAAAACCCACTAAGAATTTGACCTTTATAACAACAAAACTAATCAATGAAGTAATCAAAACTGTTTGTTCAGTAATGTATTGAAGTGAAGAACACATATATCAAATATATAACCAAAAATGGTTAAAAAGTTGATGTGAAGTATTAAACTTTTATATGACGAGTTCAGATTTACTATGATCGTAATTCATACGAAAGGATCATCTAAATATCATTTTCTAAAACTTATTCCAATTCGACAGTTAAACTTATGATTCATTGGAGCATTTCTTCAAGCAGCTAGTATGCAAAGAAAAAGCATCCATGAACCAAAAAGCCACCACCATATTTAATCGTGAGCCATTTACCGATGGCAAAATCCGTCGGAAAATGGTGTTTCTGATGGATTACCGACGGAACATGACCACTAGAAAAAGGGGCCTCGCTAATCCGTTACCGGCGGATTACCGACGAACCTAATTTCCGAAGGATTTCGGACAGTGACCACCGAAAAAGGGACCTCGCTAATCTGTTACCGGCGGATTACCTACGAACCTAATTTCCGAAGGATTTCGAACAGACTTTTGCGACAGATTTGCGATAGAATTTTGCGACAGATCTCTGACTATACTATTTTTCGACGGACTTTCGACACATGTTTACGACAGACTTCTGATGGAATTTTGCGATGGATATTTGACAGATTTCCAACTGTGTTTTTCCGACAGACATCCGACAAAATGTTGCAACAAATTTTCGACAACAAATTTCCCATAGTATTTTGCGACGGATTGCCAATGGAATTTTATGACTGATTAACGGAATTGTGTGATGGATTTCCATTAGATTGTTTTGTCGCTAATCCACCGGAAACTCAAAAAACTAATTTCAATAACTATTTTATTTTCGTGCATAAAGTACCAAACATAACCTAAAGCATTTTCACAAATTGCAAAACCAAAACATTTAAAATATTACACATTTCATACACAAAATACTCGAAATACTTTTCAAGTTTCAAACAACATCTTTAAGCGTCTTACACAAAAATCTAATGGTGCTTAAGAAGGTGGTGGTGAAGACAGGGGTTGATAGTTCATGAACTTCATCGATCTGAAAATCTTTTTATTTATTTCTTTCCTTATTGTTTCAGCATTTCACTACTACAGACAGCACCTTTTGCGATGGCAAAATCCATCGCAAATTGTTTGGCTAGTCTTTCATTCTCTTCTCTTTCATTCTCTCTTTCTCTTTCCCTTTCTAATCTTTCTCTTTCTCTTTCTTATTCATAAGCGGCTCTTTCCCGTTCCCTTTCTTCTCTTTCAATCTCCTTTTCTTTTTCTATATATTCGACCACCTTTGTCAATTTTTCAATCTATAAATTATAAATCTTGTATTAAACACATATATACTCCAATACTCTTTATTAACCTAAACAAATAAAATATGCAAATAAGAGTAATATATTGAACCTCCTCGCTTCCATGTGTGAATAGTGTGATAAACCCGTGCTTGATGAATGTAAAACCCGAAATTCTAAGATATCATTTATATTAGTCAATAAGGTGATTATAAGGCCCAAAAGAATTTGAATATCATTTTTATAAAAGAAACCATGTTGTATTATGGAGAAATTGGGGTTAATAGTTATAAAAGTGATAATATCAATTTGATGTTATTTGATCATGAGATACAATTAAAAATGCACTAAGAACAATTAATTAATACTATATAGGTTAGTAATGTAAATTTTATAAGTTATTTATGGTATATGAATATTGGCTAAACTTTAAAGGTTATACATGTCAAAATAGAAGTTCCAAAGGGCTAAAGGTGTAAATTTGGAAGCTATATAAGCCTTTAACCAAGATCTTTTGACTCATTTTTGGAGTCATTTTTCCTTAGAAGCATCGAGAAGAATGTGGAAATTGAGAATTTAGTATAAGACGTGTTTTAATAATGGTTTTCAAAATAAGACCATTGCTCTATGTTGGAGATGGTCTATGTTTATGTTGTGTTTTACTTGATGGTTTATTGAAACATGACACTCCATATAGGGGTGAGCTTTGATTTTGAAACAACAAACATGGTTTTGAGTTAATAAAAGATATGTTTACACTCATGATGTATTGTGGGCATTGAGATGCCATATGTGGTTATTGTTTATTGAGCATTTATGCTCAAGTGATATGAATTGTGGCACTTATGTGTTTTGTGATAAGCTTAATTGCTTGGATTATTTGGCCTTTTTGTCATGTGATTTATGTGACCCTTTGGGGTATGTGATTCGGTCCGGACCACTGTTGTGATATGAACTCTGTACCATAGGGTTCCTAGCCATTGAGAGGTGTACTGGTTCATGTGGCTTCGGCAATTGAGGAACCTCGATACAGGGGTGGTTGAGGAATCAGTGTAGAGAGTGGAGGGGTATGTTAGTACCCATTATGACCGTGTGGGTTCACTGGGTTTACGAGCCACCGAACCTAAGCAACACGAGTGGACTTGGGGAACAGGGCTTACATTCCAGATAACCGTTGTATGGTGGACTGCTTCGTGCTTCCCCCACCTTCTTGGGGAGATGTGGTTATCCCCCATGTAGGCACGTGTTGACCGTGGCTAGCTACCACGTGGAGACATTGTGGCCCAATGGACAGACCCGCATCCTTATGTGCTTATGTGTATGATTTTAAAGTATGTTTAATTGCAAACTCGTTTTTACAAAGAGATGATGACTTGGTTTTGAAAAGATAAATGATTTTTGGTTGTACTCACTAGCTATGTTTATAGCTAACCTAGTGTGTTAAATGTTTTGTATCCGCAGGATGTCTAGTGGCCTTGGTGAGGCGGGTAGATGCCGTTGGCATAGCTTTGTTGTATTTTCGGTAATCTTGGATTTCCACTATTTAGTATATAGTCGTGAGATTGACTGTGGTAACACCTAACAGTTTTGGGGTATAATCATTGGTAATGTTTATTGTTAACATATTACTATATTTTGTTGAAATATTTAAAGAAAATTACAATGCTTCCATAAAAGGTTAAAGAGTTTTGTATAAACTATGTGTTAAAATGAGATTTGAAAGAGTTTATATTTGGACTGAAAATCAGGGTGTTACAAGTTGGTATCAGAGCATGGGTTTGAGTGAATCATGCACTCGAGTTAGTGTTTGGTCTCAAACTAGGCCGACCATGACAGGAAATCCATTTGAGCTGTGAGGGTAACTTGGGTTAGGATGAGAGTTGCCTGAGTATTAGGTAACTTAAGTGTGTTGCTAGCCCTATGTTACTAAGTTTGACTTCAAATATAAGTTAAGCTTCATGTAAAAGCCTACCGTGGGTAGCAGTTTAGAAGTGATTTGTACTGTTCAGTACTAAGAACAGAGGTTATTGGTTTAGATTGAACCTTGGGATAGTGAAAGAAAGCTGTTTGAGCTTGTATACCGAGACTTTTAGTATTGTTAAGTCCTAGATGGACTTCTTTGTAATGATATGTTAGTTAGAAGGAAAGATTTCCTTGGTGATGTATGAGACACTATGAGAAACTAACACCTATTAAGATAAGTCTCGCAAATAGAAACATGAGACTAGGTTATTAAAACCTTGTTTAGTATACCTTAGTTAATAAGGTGAGCAAATGATGAACTTCATAGAATGGAGTCGGATCAGAAAAGTTCCATTTATCCTTGGTTCGAGGAGGGAGGCACCTTATGTGACGTGTAATAAAAGATGATTTAGTTTATAGAATGAACCCTTTATGCGACTGCGGTTGCGGGTCTGGATTATTAATGGATTATGGATAGAATTATCTACTAGTGTTATCCTATGTGTTTTGACTTGAGAATTGAGTCCCTATCTATGTAGGAATCTTATTGAGATTATTGATTAAGATGAAATTGGAGCTAAAGTTATTGTTCCATGTGTGACAGACTTACTTTGATGAGTTATGTTATAAGTGGATTAGTGTTTTTGTGTTTCTTTAAACGAAGTAAGAATCCTCTTTTGGATTGTAGCTTCTGTGATAAAGTAATAGACATTGTGTCACCATCGTAATGGTGCGGTTTAGTCCAAATGAGTTGGACTTCTCATTGAAATCATTTATGGATCTTGAGATCTAGTGAGTCTCACGTTGAGATGTGATGTAGAATGACTAAGTTTGAATTGAAAACCTCTTAGTCACATAATCTCTCAAGTTTCAATTGAAATCTATAAACCGCTCTTAGCATTTATTAGGTGCTTAGAGGAGACAAGAAGTATAAAGTCAATTGGGAGATTCCAATGGTATTTTGTGATTGAGATCAGGTAATGAAATGTTTAACTAAGGTGTACATTGAGTAATCTTGGGTTTAAGTTGTTAAATAATCTTAGAGATTATGTATCAGTTACACCTAAATGGTTGAAATGGAATTATTGTAAGTTTATTGTAAGTTCATTAGAACTGTGATAAGTGTTAATGATTAAGAACTTGATAAGTTGAGTAAGTGGCCCATTTTGGGTAGCGTTGAAAGGAGTTTCCTAATGACATTGTAATGGAAGGTCTATAAACCTTTCTCTGATATGGAGAACCTTTAAAAACCTAATGGTTACTTCCAGCATAATCAAATAAAATCATTTGAGGTCAATTTGGCTTTGTTTATGTTACTATGGAATAATATGTGGTTTGTTACCTAAGAAATGATTCACTCTGTTTATGTGATTGGATACCGAAAAGAGATTTAGAGAATAGAGGAGTTGATCTTGAAAGTGAAGCTCTTACATATGATTTAAAACATGTCCTCAGAGTATGAGATAGAGTTAAGACTCTTCTATTTCGATGATAGATGTCCTTGTGACAATTAGTTGGCTTATATTTTGTCGAACATAGCGTGGCACCTTTAGACCGCAAGAGATGACTGGGTATTTGACCATCAGGAGCATGCGGCGATGCCGGTAGCTCGAGTTGGTCGAGGGCTTTGATCTTGAGATCTATTTTATCCGGGCATGGCAAAGGTTGTGACCTAAGTTGGAGTCGCAAAGTTATAGTCCTATTAGTGTTACTGCGGGTCTTCTAGACCAAAACATGTTTTGGACTTTATGAAGTGACTTAGAGGTGCATGACAAAAGGCCTTGCGGGATAAAGATCTCTAACTAGAGTTTTCACTTGCATTGATGATCGTCTTAAGGACGATAATTGTGTCATATTGGTTGATGGGTCGATTTGAGCTTTAAAGTTTGATATTAATTGTGAGTTAATAGTGCTTAATGTGTATTGGTTCTAATAAACCCTTCTTTGGTACTGAGATAGTATTGTGCAGAGATTTGAAATTCTGCATTAGTGAATGATTTTGATGGCAAGTATAGACATTGAATTAAGGCATGATGTTTTGAACACTTAGGTTATGTGATGTGCTATGGTGTAATCGGTAATTAATTACCATTAGAAATTTCTGAAACAGAAGTTAGTTTATACACTTTTGGTTATGAGTCAAGATTGTTAAGAATCTTGAGAGGAAATTATATGATTTGGGTCATTGTTGACCAATTAATAAAAGAATGATTCCATTTTATGACATTTATGAGCTTACGTTCCAAGCCATCTGGCCAAGTCCTCCATAGTTATGATTGTGTCAAGACATGGAAACATGATATTCATCCTTGGACAAATATTCTTTGTGTTACCCTAATTATTTGGGAAATGTTTATGAGGAATATTTATGTTCATAAGTGGGTTGTTTGCCCAAATTGACTTACAAATGCCTTGATGTTTGATTAGTTGGTATACTTTCAATTGAAATATGTTGTAAAGAACCTTTATAAGCTAGCTTGGTGATCAAAAATTGTAAAGTGATTGGTAGATCACAAGGTAGTGCGATCAATAGCTAGTCATGGATAAAAGATGACTATATAGTTATCAAAACTTGGGTTAACGATGTTAAACTTCTCATGGTCCAAATAGGAATTCTTTATGAACCGTTTATTGGAAAGTTATTAGGCTATTCTTAAAAGGTATAGCCAAAAGAATGGATTTTGAGTTTTGATTTAGAAAAGCTTTATCGACGGATTATATTAGTAATCAAGTGTCTTAATCGATGATTAAGAGCTTGAGTTTAGATAAGAGTAGTGATTGCTCTTATAAAAGAAAGATTAACAGATCATGAGAAGGTTGATACCGATAGTTAAGTTATGTGATCTTGATTAGGATCTTAGCAAAAGATGTGTTGTTGGGTGTGCTCGTAGATTGATTCTATTCCGAGGACGGAATCTTCTTCAGGAGGGAGGAATTGTAAAACCCGATTTTCTAAGATATAATTTATATTAGTCAATAAGGTGATTATAAGGCCCAAAAGAATTTGAATATCATGTTTATAAAAGAAACCATGTTGTATTATGGAGAAATTGGGGTTAATAGTTATAAAAGTGATAATATCAATTTGATGTTATTTGATCATGAGATACAATTAAAAATGCACTAAGAACAATTGATTAATACTATATATGTTAGTAATGTAAATTTTATAAGTTAATTATGGTATATGAATATTGGCTAAACTTTAAAGGTTATATATGTCAAAATAGAAGTTCCAAAGGGCTAAAAATGTAAATTTGGAAGCTATATAAGCCTTTAACCAAGATCTTTTGATTCATTTTTGGAGTCATTTTTCCTTAGAAGCATCGAGAAGATGTGGAGGCTGGAGGAAGAAGCTCATTTGGAAGGAATTTCAAGTGGTTGAGTTGTTTTGTTGATTTTGAGGATAAATTCAAGTGTTTTAGTAGCAATCCCCTCCCTTGAAGCCTTGATTTGAGGCAAAGTGAGGGTTGGCAAGTAAGTTTTAATCCTTGATTGAGCTTCATTTTAGTGTTTTCTGTGTTAATAAGACTTTAATGTGGAGTATTTGGAATGTATAAGTCAAGTGAGTCATAATCTTCAAAGTTAGTGTTTGATTTCCCCAAGCTTATGTATGTTGTGGTAAATAGGTTGTTTCATGAGAACTTTGAAGTTAAAGTGAGTGTCTTGTAAGATGAAAGTATCATAGAGTTGAATGGGTAGCTAAATCTTTTGATCAAACTTGGTAATCTGACATAAGTGATAAAAACGGCTCTTGAGAGCCCGGTTTCACATATCCAAACAAAATTCCAGCCATGTAATTCACATTCACGAGACACATTCACGAGAGAACACTAAATGTAGTATTCTAAAATTTAAAACACCATTTATATTGTTTAATAAGGCGTTTTATAGGTGGGTAAAACAAATTATGTTATATTAAAGATAATTTGGAAATTTAGTGTTTTAGGAAGTGATATTAGTTAGTTTATGATATTCGACTATGAAATATTAAAAGTAATGATCGAGGTACAACTGATTAAAGCTTTATGTAATTGGTATTAAAATTTTATGAGTTGTGGGTGTTATGTATAAAATTGATGAAGCTTTGAGGGCTAAAGGTGTCAAATATTGAAAGTAGTTGGTTGCATATGAAAAATGGGGTATAAAAGAGAAGAATCCAGAAATTTGACTCCATTTTGAGTCATCTTTCCAGCCATCCATCGTGAAGGGAGAGAAGAGGGAGTTCTAGAGAAGGATTTGCACAAGATAGAAGGGAAATCAAGGGAAGATGGGTAGTTCTTATGATTAAATCCAAGATTTTGGGTGTTTACTCTTCATCTTCTTCATCCTTGAGCTTGGATTTGAGAAAAGAAAGTAATTAGCCAAGTGGGTGTTGGAATCAAGTAAGTCTCAACTTAAATTCGTGTTTGATTTGAGTAATACATGTTGTTTATGGTGAAATTTAGTTGAAACTGTGATAATGTTAGCAAATGGGTCAATTTTGGGGTTAATATATAAAATACGGGTTTGAATCATAAATATTATATTATGTGTTGATGTTATAGTGTTTTATGGTGTTATTTGAGTCTTTGGCATACTACAATCGAGTTATACTTGGAAAGTTTTGGGTTTTAGGTCGATTGAACACAAGAAACAAGCAGAAATTAATTGTTCACGCTAGCTCGCGGAGGGATCTAGGGGTGTCGCGGCGCGAGGCCGCGGGTCTACAAAGGTTTTGTTTCGAGAGATATTTTCCCGGCACGAGCTTTAGTACCTCGCTGCGCGAGATACCCTGAAACCTCTAGATCAAGGTATAACCCTAATTAATGACTAATCGTGTAATTTCCGGGTATCCGTTAGTAAGATGTCCTTTAGCATTTAAGCTCCAGATCAGGTGAGTTTACATTAACTTACTCATTATATTGTGATATGTACTCACTACGTATGTCTAGTGTTGTGTACAAGTTATGAGTGAACTGTTGATAGCTAATTGTTACGTGTTAACCAATTATGATATATAATTTTGTGGACCAACTGAGCCTATGTATCTAGTTGGAAGAAAATGACATCATCTGAAGGTGAGACCTGTGATGTGGCATAACGGACGTGGCCCGAGTTTAGGCATCAATGGGTGGGACCTGAGATGCGGCAGCAAGGCCGGTGCCCAGCTATAGTATGTGATTTGTTTGAAGTTTGTGTTATCCACTATAAAGTCTAATTGTGATGTTAACTAACTAAGCTTTGTGTTTGCCCGTTGTTGATTTATGTTTTCAGGACCGTCGGGTAAAGACAAAGGCAAAGCTCCCACGAAACAACAATGCAGCAATTTTAATTATATACACGAACAATATTTGAAATGATTATCTTACATTTAAGTTGTTATTACGAATTAGAATACTCTGAATTGAGATGATTGTAATTTAAAGATTTTAATGGAGAATGATACCAAATTTTGATAGTTGATTGATACACTCTTTACTGGTTTTTAGTTATTATTATATGAAAAAAAATTTGGGACATTACATAAGGGTAACCATGCGCAATCGATGAGATGAAGACAATCAATGAAATCAATATTTTGATACTTACCTTGAATCCTTTGCGTGAACTACTCATACGTGTATTCTTTAAACCATAGTTTTCTCTTAGGGTTTACTTTGCATGAACTACTCACCAATGATCTTAAGAACGGCACCTCGAATGAAAGTTTTTATGATTTACATCGAATCTAGGAGTATGATTTACGTTGAGGAAAACAATCTTATATGGATTACGATGAGTATGTGAGAGCGTGCACATAGATAAAAAGAGCTATCGAATATTCAAATGAATTAGGATGTGGGTACATGTCAAATTGTTAGATCCCTATTATTGTGTTCATTATATTTTAGTGAAGTTTAGTTTAAATATGACATTAGTCATAGTTTAGGATAGTTATTGTAAATACCCAAGGAGTATAAACACAAGTTTGTAAGCCCTAATTCAATAAGCTTTCAATCGTACGTATCAGTTTATGCTCTCTGTCTCCTTCAAGTCGACATTCATACTAGAGAGCATATCATTGTGTTGATTGCTTCAATTGATAGTTGATACCGGATACACTTGGACCTACAAGTGGTATCAGAGCAAAAGATTGTTCAAAGAGGTTGGTACTTCCAGTTTATTCCATCGATTTACTGAATCTGTCGTTCCTACCTTTTGCGACTGCCGTAGGTAGAAGAACCTTAATTCTTTTGATTTTGTGTGTTTTAGCTACAATTAATCATTAAGGTTTGTTAATTTGGTGATTTGGAATTGATAGAAATTGATTTTAGAAGTTTTGATTGTGATTTGTGCGATTATTTACTTCAATCATCGATCGACTGTGAACCCTGTTCTTGACTTGGGCATACTAAAGTCTACACATAACCTATTCTACGCACAAAACTTCTGCTCAGTGCACAAAACTTCTGCTCAGTGTTTCTTGCGCACAAAACTTCTGCTCAGTGCACAAAACTTCTGCTTAATGCACAAAACTTCTGCTCAGTGCACAAAACTTCTGCTCGGCCTCTGCTTATACTTCTGCTCAGAAATCTGCTCGGACCTCTACTCAGAAGTCTGCTCATACTTCTGCTCAGACCTCTGCTCGGAAGTCTGCTCATACTTCTGCTCAGAAGTCTACTCGAACCTCTTCTCAGAAGTCTGCTCGGACCTCTGCTCGGAAGTCAGCTCATACTTCTGCTCGGAAGTCTGCTCGGACCTTTGCTCGGAAGTCTGCTCGGACTTCTACTCGGAAGCATACTGTAACACCCGCAAACCCGGGCTAGTTGATTAGCGGGTTAGCGGTGCGTACGTATTTGTGTTAAATTGTATTTATTTGGTTAAATGGTTATTTGGGATTAATTAATTAATTAATTAATTGGATAAATATATAATGTATATATATGTGTATGATACTGGAAATGGAAACAAAAGAAAAGAAAAAGGTATGTATGTATGAGATTATGTAAGTATGGATGTATGTATGCATGTATGGGTAAAAGGTATTTTTGACACCTCTTGCTTTTAGTTTAAGATATAAATGGGCACGTGTATATGTGTGTGGCAATTACTTGAGTTAGTCACCTGCTCATTCTTTTGAAAGTTTGAAAGTGTGTGTGTGTGTGTGTGTGTGTGTTTTCTTTGAAAAAGAAGAACAAGACTTGGAATTTCGAAGTAAAGATTTTGTGGTTGCTAATTCAAAACAAAGGTTAGTTTGTGTTTATATCATGCTACAGATAGTTTTGATATGTTTATATGCTGAAATCCATAGCTATATGTGATATCACCATTGTTGAAGCTTAGGTGTAAACTTGATAGGTGGGTTTTACATGTTTTGATGTTTTAATGAGTTTTGAGATGATTATGATGCTTATAGCCATGATATTTGAACTTTATGCATGTTTAGAAGTGTTTTGGATTGAAATCCGAAGTCTTAAAATCCGATGGTTTGAAATCCGTAGCCTAAAATCCGATCTTTGAATCCGACAACCCAAAATCCGACACTTAGAATCCGAGATGAAATCCGGAACCATGAATCCGATACATGAAATCCGACAAGTTTGGGCGACGCGACGTGTCGGTATGTTGGACGCGACGTGTCCGAGCGATTTTCAGGATTTGATGATTTTGTTCCTGGCTCGATTATTTAACATGTTATATGTTTATTTATATGTGATATTAACATAGTAAATGTGGTTATGATTAACATAAATATATGTGGATATATATTTATGAATTGAGATTGATTTCAGTTTGTTGTGTTCTCAGGAACTATGAAGACTCAGTGATATTAGACAACTAAGCAAACACGATTGAGGACTGAGGTGAGTGGAAGTTTACTCACGAGTAGTAATGGTGGTAATGTTATGAATTGTTTCATTTGAGGAATGTTGATATGCGATGATGGGTTGCTGTTTCTGATATGTGATTATAGACTATTGAGTCTAGTATGCGAAGATAGATTGTTTTATTTTGTTATGCCATGATAGACTTTTAGACCGGTAATTGTTGACCAAGAATTATATGTGCGTATATGTGTTACATGTGATAGAGTTACGTTTGCGTTCGTGGTTGATTGTGTATCTGGGATTGTTTAAGAACCAACTGCTGCTGTAACGAGTTGGTAGAGATCAACTTCTGTGAAAGGGCTGGTTGGGATTAGCTGCTGTTGAAAAAGCTGGGCTCGTCTGCCGTTGGTTCAGCAGTGGTAGTCCTCCGGGTGCATGTGTTGTATCAGTGGGGAATTTCACTGTGCCGATCGGCAGAGAGCTATCGGTAAACCTTTGCTTTGGCCAGCATTGGTTGTAGGTTCGGCAGAACCGCCGGTCCTCGGGATTTGAGAGATTGTTGAATTGACGGATTGATTGGTGATTGTTGCTCAGAGGTTCAGTTGTGAACTGTGGTTGTTGATAGCTTATTTGTTGCTTTCATTCACTTAGCTTTGTGCTAATCCCCCATGGTTGATTGCTTTTTGCAGGATTGTGTGATTTCCTGTTTAGCTTTGTTTGTAGAAAGGAAAATTTGACCAATGCTCTGATATTGTGTTTTGAGAAGAGACGAGCCATGTTTTATAAATCTCTGTAACACAAGTTGATGTTGTATTTTGTAAAGAGTACTTTGTACTTTGTGGATGTTTATTTTAATGGAATTAGAAAATGCTTCCGCAGCGATTTTTTAAAAAATGGCTTGAGATTTACGGTGTTACACCTACTCAGCCTTCTACTCGGAAGTCTGCTCTAAATCCTGCTTAGTTCTGTTACTTAGTCTTTTTCTATCACACAAGTCACACAACTCACACACCATCTTGTGTTTCACCAACTTTTGTTGTCAATCTACGATCATATATCTGCGTATCAAAATGTCAAAAGAAGTGCAAGCTAATAAAGAAGATCTGCAGTCTTGCATCTCAGAGTCTGGTTCTGAGGTTAGTACTACTAATTCTCAATTCATTGATATGATTCATGCTTTGCAAAATCAGATTTCTCAATTAGAAATAGATAAAGCTCATTCTAGAACCTTGGAGGCTAGATTAGATAAGAATCACAATGAGTTAGTTCAGTGCAATCGAGAACCGTCATCAGCAAACGATCAGCTGTCTCATGTGCAAAGTAAGTTCAAACTTTGCGAAGAAAGGGTTGAATATCTTACTCAAGTAAATTCTGAAATTACTGTCAAATTAAGGGATGCAGAAATTCAATGTAAAGATAATAATGCTGAGATTGATCGCTATGTTAAAGAAAGAACCCAATTGTATTTTAAAGTTAAAGAGCTGGAAGATAATTTTTGTAAACGTGGTCAAACAGAACATGCAATATTTTCGAATCAACCAAAAGACACTAAATTTTACAATGTAAAAGAGGGTCTAGGTTTTGAAAATCCAAAGAACTTATTCAAAGTTAATCGTGCTCAATTTTACGAATTTGAATACATGGGTTGGGAATTTACTCATTTGATGAGGTTCATAGGTGCAGAAGAGAATTTAGAAATGGAAAAGACAAAAAGAGAAAATGCAAGTCTCATTGGACTATAACGACTTGAATAAGAGTTATGATACGAGAGAAATATCATTATCAACTGACTTTTTGACTAGTTACTCTCATGAGGAAATGAGTCAGAAATCAGAAAATCTTTCTAAAAAAACCCGAGTTTTCAAATCTATATATTCCAAGTTCAATTTTGAAAAAGAAGATTTCTCAACTTGAACATAACTTGGAAAACTAGAGAAAGAAAGATGCTTCTTGATGAAATTGAGTCTCTTAAAACTCAAAATTCTACTGTTGCTGCTATCTCTCAAAAATCAGAAAAGTGCATTAATAATTCTGATTTTTCATACTCTTGTTTGAATTGGAGTTGTCCTAATGATGATGAACCATTTCCTACTTTTGAACAACTTTTTTCAATAGTCCCGTATGTGAGTCCTCATAAATGTGCTCTGTGTAAACCACACACATTTTTGAATACTCAAGACTCTTTCAAAGATAAAGAAAAATCTGTTGTTGAATAGAATTTTGATAAATTATTGGCGTCTTTAAAAGACGAAGAAAAATCTGTTGTTGAACAGAATTTTGTTGAATTAACGGCGTCTTTCAAAGATAAAGGAAAATCTGTTGATGAACAGAATTTTGATGAGTTCATGGAGTCTGATCTAGGAGATAAAGTTTTTGATGATCAATGTAGCACCTCTTCCCAACCGAGATTTGGAAGTGATGACAGAGAAACCTTTAAGTAAGAGGCAAGCCAAAAGAGCGTTGTGTCTTGAGAAAAGAAAGAGCTTTCTAGAAGCCAGGAAAAGACACTTTCAAGAGAAAAATCATTTTGGTGATGGTGGTTACAAAAATAATGTTGATAATCACTATGGTTATGGTGGTTACAAGAACAATTTTGGTCATGTGCATAGACCAGCTTCATATGCTGGAAATAGTTCTCGTTGTGCAAAGATAAATGTTTCAAATAAGTTTGATTTTAATTCCAATGTTCATACACATGCTAATGTTAGGACGTATGAATCTTCTACTTTTGTTAATTCTTGTTGGGACGTATTAGATAAGCCTGATGTGAAATATCCATTTTAGGTGTATTCTATTAAACATCTCATAAGGTTATCTAAGGAAAAAATTTGTACCTCTCCTAAAAGAGTGAACACGTTTTTGATTAATCAAAAAATTCAAAAGGAGAAATTGAATTCTAACTACAAGTGGATGCCTAAAAACGAATATGTAGTTCATTCTCCTAATCCTCCTGGACCCAAACCAAATGGGTACCAAAATCTGCATAATTTATTTTGCATGTAAGCCAAGAGACATTCTGGAACACCACAGTTACACTCTGGAGTATATTGTGAAGTCAAAACAATTGTGTGTTCAATACGCGAAGAAGTTCATATCTCATAGCTAGAAAATCGAAGAGTTCTCCCTGCAGTCTATTTACACATTATTGTGTTCAGCATCAGCCCGAGCTTGATGATCTGAGAAGCTTAATCTTTGTAGTTTATCATTATTTGATATAACTTATGTGTTGATGGTTTTTATTTGCAGGGGTAGCACAAGTCGTCAGGACCCGCAAGTATGCAAATTTTTAATAAATTTTTTTATGCATGCTTGTAGGGGGAGTAATTCTAGAAAATTTTTACAAAAACATTTCTTTCTGTCCATTCTTATTTTATTTTTAGAAAATCCAAAAACATTGGAAAATCTTTAAAAAACCAAATATTTCATTGCTTCGATCACTTCGTGCGTACTGTGTTTACGCAGCTTCTTACTCCTATGGTCTAGCAAGAGTCGGATAGACCTACCCAAGGAGCTTCTTGTTTTATAGAAGTGAGCAACAAAAGGGTGTCCATTAACTTTGGAAAGAGTGTTTGAGGGAGAAGTTGAAAAATAATCAGAGAGCTAAGGGTGAGAGATGGGATCAAAAGAAAAGGAAGATCCTTACCAAACTATATCAAATATCCGGGTAGCCGCATCTACTACTAGTTTTATACTGGTATTGAAGTAGACATCATGGACCCAGTGATGCAATGCACTAACCCCACCCAGCTACTCAATTATTTCTTAAAAGATAATTGTTTCAACTTCACACGGATATTTTCACATACACTATTTACATCTCACTTGGAGATTGTTGGTATTGCAAATAGGAGGACAGCTACTCCGGTCCCCGACTTCTTTCGTGCACTTATTGAGTCTAGAACCAATTGTTATATCATTTTCTTCTAGGACACTTATGGAATCATTTGCCTGTTTTTGTGACAGTGCCGGAACATCTTGAGTAATATCTTTATGATATTTACAGTGATAGATGAAAATCCTACCAGTGCTAACATCATGCCAACGTTAAACGTAGGTCACTCAGTTTATTTAAACTGAAGTGTTAACGGGAAATCTATGTGATCCCGGTGTTACAACGGATGCGTTAATTGTCATATATTTCTGATAGAATCATGTCAAAATCAAGCTGAAGTCACTTTACAAGTGCATGATTGTAACACCGGAAAATCACAAGCCATTTTTTTTAAATATGCTGCGGAAGCTTTATATAAACCAACTTAATAACATTAAACCAATATTTACAAAGATACAATCATTTGATCATAAGACAACAACATCACCATCAATTGTTTGGTGTTACAAAATAACTGGCTCGTCTCTTTTTCAAAATAAGTATCATAGTGTGGTCAACTCTTCCTTCTTCAATTCTAACACGAACCTGCAAAACATCAACTGAGGGGAATTAGCACAAAGCTAAGTGATAAGAGGCTAAGACAAAAAATGCAAACATTCACAATCAATCATCAATCACGTAATCACATATCTAGAGAAGACCGGCGGTTCGGCGCATAACCTACAACCAATGTCGGCTAAAGCAAAGGTTTACCTATAGCTTTCCACTGAATTGACACAGCAAACTCCCCTCTGAGCAACAAATGCAACATAAAGACTACTACTGTTCAACCAACCAGTTAGACAAGCCCAGCCCAAGTCCACGTATAGATGACTTCTCAATGCAACTCAAAATCATCCTAAGAGTGCGTATCGACCATATAGTCATGCAGCAGTTAACAACATTTCATTATCACAATCAGCAGTTCAATCAATCCAATCTCAAACCACAATCATGCTTCACATCAATAAAATTAACTTCAATCTTTACCATCTGTGTTTAACGTCCACTCACCTTAGTTTCATCTTGAACTCAGATATCTAATTTTACTGAGCTTTTGGATTGCCTGAAAACACAGCAATAACCAAATCAGTCTCAATCCCATAAATATATCTATCCATATATTTATAAATCATTCATCAAATAATAATAAACAATAAACATTCACAAGTTCAAACACAAAGTATCAGAATATCAAGACTAGCGGATTTCTTGAAATCCGCCACCCATAAGTCTCGGATTCTAAACTATCGGATTCTCCTTTAATCGGATTTCAAGTACCGGATTCAATCTATCGGATTTCATTAAGTCTTGGTTATTCACTTGTATCGGATTACATCATGTCTCGGATTCAAGGTATCGGTTTGCAAACAATCGGATTTAACAAGTGTAGAACTTTGGAGTACAGGATTTGTTTCCATCGGATTTGAAGTTCCGGTTTACAAGAGTATTGGTTTAAGCTTTAGTTCAAGAAGTGTCGGTTTTTCAAACTATCGGAATTCATCTTCTTTCCCAATACTAAAACCGCCAGTTCATAAGTTCATTAAATCCGCCATCTTCAAAACTTCATAACTCAAATCTAGGTTTTTTTATAAATTCATCATATCATCTCAGAACCATATTAAAATACTTTTAAACACATTCATACATCAATTTATCTTACAAGCATATAAACAATAAAAACACATAAAACCCATCAAAAGTCATATCCACAAATCCGATCATCTTAGTTCTATCAGAATTTAATCTAGTAAACATTTAATCATGATATATATATATATAACATCTAACCTTGATCTTGGATTAAATCTCACAATAAAATTGAATCCGATAATTTCTTCTCCTTCTTTTTCGTCTTTCGGTCGAGAGAAACTCAAGGCATACACACACAACACTTTTCTAAAATTAAGAATATGCATGTTAACTCATTAACCCCCCACGTATACAAGTAGAAAACAGGAGGTGGCACAAACACTCTTAACAGACATACACGTGCAAACCCACATAAATAAACATACATGCATACGGTTTCATTCATACATATAATACTTAATTTTAATCTTTTAATTAAATTAACCAATTAAACATTTAATCATAACAAAAAAAAAAAGTTGGCACATACCACAAACCTGCAAATCTCCTAGCCCAGGTTTAAGGGTGCTACAAATCTCTCCCCCTTAAGAGGATTCCGTCCTCGGAATCCTTTCTTGCTCAAACAAGTGGGGATATCTTTCTTTCATCTCTGCTTCAGTCTCCCAAGTTAATTCAGAACCTAGACTGTGTTTCCACTTGACCAACACCATCGGGATCTGATTCTTTCGGAGCTTGGTCACTTTTTGATCCAACAGTTCTACCGGTTCTTCTATCAATCTTTTCTTAGAATCAACTTTTAGTTCTTGTACTGGGAGAATCTGGCTTTCATCATCAACTTTGCATTTTCTCAAATAACAGACGTTAAATGTGTCATGAAATCCTGCAAGTTCTGCTGGAAGATCTAGTGTAACCGTCTGGTCATTCACAATCTGACGTATGCGGAAGGGACCAATGTAACGGGGAGCTAACTTCCCGAGTTTACCAAATCGAATCACACCCTTCCACGAAGAAACCTTCAAGTACACTAACTCTCCCACCTCAAACTTAACTGGACGACGACGTGGATCTGCATACATTTTCTGTCTATCTCTGGCAGCTTTCAACTTATCTCTGGCGATAGCAACCTTATCGTCTGTCAACTGAACTATCTCAGGCCCTGCAAATTGTTTCTCACCCGCCTTTAACCAACACGTCGGAGTACGGCAACGACGGCCGTATAACATCTCATACGGAGGCATCCCTATACTGGAGTGGTAAGAATTATTGTATGCAAACTCAATTCACGGAAGGTGCGAATCCCAAGATCCACCGTACTCAATCACACAAGCACGCAACATATCTTCAAATGTCTGTATGGTTCGTTCAGTCTGACCGTCAGTCTGGGGATGATAAGCTGTACTCAAGTTCATTCTTGTCCCCAATTCTCTCTGTAAACTCCTCCAAAAGTTAGAAAAAAATCTAGAGTCTTTGTCAGATACTATTGATAATGGCATGCCATGCCTCGCAACAATCTCGTTAACATAAAGTTGAGCCAACTTACTCAAAGAAGCGGTCTCACATGTAGCTAGGAAGTGAGCGCTCTTGGTCAGCCGATCCACAATCACCCAAATCATGTCATTATTCTTCTAAGTTCGCGGAGGTTTAGTCACGAAATCCATCGTTATATGTTCCCACTTCCACTCAGGGATTTCCAATTGTTTTAAAGATCCGTAGGGCTTGTGATGCTCCGCCTTCACCTGTGCACAGATATGTCATGATTCTACAAACTGTGCCACATTTGTTTTCATAGTAGGCCACCCGTAAAGCACTTTTAGGTCGTTGTACATTTTAGTGCTTCCTGGGTGAACTGACAATCTGGACTTGTGTGCTTCTGTCAAAATCAGCTTCCTCAAATCTCGAAGCATAGGCACCCACACACGAGTCTTATATACTTTTAATCCACGAGAATCATTAGCAAGCTCATCCTTACGTTTCTTCATTAGTTCATTCTTCAAATTTTCTTCCTGTAGAGCCTCCAATTGTGTAGACTTTAGTCTATCCACTAGATCTGATACTATTTCCATACGCATAAACTGGATAGAACTTCCCGCTCCCTTGCGGCTTAAGGCATCTGCAACCACGTTTGCTTTCCCTGGGTGATATCTGATTTTGCAATCATAATCTTTAATCAATTCCACCCAGCGTCTCTGTCTCATATTCAATTCTTTCTGAGTAAACACATACTGCAGGCTCTTATGATCTGTACATATTACGCATTTGGTGCCATATAAGTAATGTCTCCACAGTTTCAGGGCAAATACAACTGCTGCCAACTCCAAGTCATGTGTTGGGTAATTCTTCTCATGGGGTTTCAACTGCCTTGAAGCATACGCAATCACCTGATCCATCTGCATAAGTACACAACCCAATCCAGCAAACGATGCATCGCAATAAACTATAAAATCTTCTGAACCACTTGGCAATGCAAGAATAGGGGCCTGACATAACAACTGTTTCAACATCGGGAATGCTTTATCTTGTTCACTGTCCCATACAAATTTCACACCTTTTTGAGTCAACTTAGTCAACGGACCCGCAATCTTGGAGAAGTCTTTTATAAACCTACAGTAGTATCCAGCTAACCCCAGAAAACTCTTGATCTCGGACGGTGTCTTTGGAGCGTTCCAATTCATAACTACTTCCACTTTTGAAGGATCCACTTTTGAAGGATCCACTTTTACTCCCTCGTCACGTATCACATGCCCCAAGAATTGAACCTCTCTCAACCAGAATTCGCATTTTGAGAACTTAGCAAACAGATGCTCTTTCTTCAGTGTCTCCAAAACCTGTCTCAAATGTTGCTCGTTCTCTACCTCAGTCTTTGAATATACCAGGATGTCATCAATGAAAACTATTACAAAATCATCAAGGAATGGTCGACAAACTCTTTTCATTAAATCCATGAAAATCGCAGGTGCATTGGTTAAGCCGAACGGCATAACCAAAAACTCGTAGTGCCCATAGCGCGTACGAAAAGCCGTTTTTGACACGTCTTCCTCTGAAACTCACACCTGATGATACCCTGATCTCAAATCTATCTTAGAAAAGAACAAAGCCCCCTGTAGTTGATCAAATAGATCATCAATTCTTGGCAACGGATACTTGTTCTTTATCGTCCTCTTGTTTTGCTCACGGTAGTCGATACACATTCATAACGTACCGTCTTTCTTCTTTACAAATAATACCGGTGCTCCCCACGGAGACGAACTTGGACGGATAAAACCCTTATCTAACAAATATTGTATCCGAGTCATCATTTTCCGAATCTCTGAAGGTACCAACCTGTACGGTGCCTTTGCCACCGGTCGGGAACCAGGAATCAGATCTATCTTAAACTCTACCTCACGAACTGGAGGTAGCCCTGGTAATTCTTCTGGAAATACCTCCGCGTATTCCGCTACCACCCGGATGCCGTTCACTGTCTGCTTCTCTTTCTTTTCATCTATTACATATGCCAGGTATGATTCACAACCTTTATCCAACGCCTTTTTAGCCTCCAAACACGAGATAATCGGAATTACAGATCCAACCTTCTCTCCCCTTGCTACCACTCTTGTGCCATCAGCTAATGGAAAGGAGATCAACTTCTTGTGGCATTTAATACTAGCCTGATTCAAACTCAGCCAATCCATCCCGAGCACCACATCGAACCCAGATAACGGCATTACAAGAAAATAACACAAGAAAGCAAATACCGTCTATATCTATCTTAGCTCCAGCCACAGCAGTCGTGACCAGAACCAACTTACCATCAGCTACTTCTATTTCTAAAGCAGTAGCTAGTTCAGTTAAAGGTACATTCAACCTACCACAAAATTCTACAGATACAAAGGAGCGATTTGCCCCTGAATCAAATAACACTCTAGCAGGAGTAGAGTTTATCAGAAACATACCAGTTATAACATCGTCTGTGATAGTGGCATCATCCACAGTCATCCTGAATGCCCGACCCTCAGCCGTGGGTGGGTTCTTTCTTTTCTGTCCTACTGAAGATGATCCCCTAGTACCTCCCCCTCCTCATCCTAACCCGGCTTTCTTACTCAGTGGGTAGTCACCAACCCGATGCCCCTCCTTTTGACAATTCCAACAAACGCTCCTCGTCAATCTGCAATTCTTTAGATCATGGACAAACTGGCCACACTTCACGCATCTCATGGATTGGGGCGTACATTGCCCGTGATGATAAGACTTGCACCTGTTGCACCAAGGTGCCCTCTGAGCAGACCCACCTGTAGTAGACGTCCTATTCTGACCACCCTGACGGTTACCACTGCCCTGCCCTCCTTGCCTCTGTTGAGTATTGTAATGTTCAAACCTCGATTTCTGCTAGGAAATTCTTTACCTACTCAACTTATTCCTTGCAATTAAATCCCCATCAGCCGACTTGGCTAACGTGAAGGCTTGGGATAAAGTGGTAACCCACCTAGTGGCACTACGGAGATCCGGATGTAACGCTCCAATGAAATGGGCAATCTTTGACTCTTCATCAAGAACCCAATGCTTCGCAAATCTCATTTTTTCATTAAATTGATTAATCAACTGATCCACAGTTGTAAAATCCTCATATTGGTCCTAGTCGTGTTCGAATCTGATACGTCAAGAAATTCTAATTAAATATTGGATAAAAGGAATTAAATATGTATAATGGATTAATGGGATAAATAGAAGAAAATAATAAAGAAATGATAATATTAAAATGTTATTGAAAATAGATAAGAATGATAAAATATTGAATGGTTTAGAACGAGGTTTCCAAAAATATCCCCGTTGGATAAAACGGGTACTCGTGCGTTAAGTTGTAAGTTGGAAAGGGGAACAAAATACCCACTTGTGGATATTGATAACCCACAAGTAGGTAGCCCTTGCCTCTCCACGTACACATACACAAACAATTTCATTTGTCTTGGTTCTTATCTTGTGTTCTTGTGTGTGTGCCCTTCAAGAAGAGATTCAAGTGAAGAATCAACCAAGCAATCAGATTTGCTGAATTTAAGTGTTGATTCAAGACTTCAATATGCTGTGTAATCTTTCCTAATTATCTTCAGATTCAAGTAAGTTCCATGTATGAGTTCTTCAATTTTCAAGTTTATGTTCCAAATTGGGTTTCAATGATTTTGATCCCAATCTGTGTTTCTAAAGTTACCAACCTGTTCCTAGATGTTTATAAGGTTCATAGAAATCAGAATATTGAATTAAAATGATGATTTGGAATGATTTTGAGAATTAAAGTGTTAAATGGGTCAAAGTGGTGATTTGGTCCCAAATTCTGATTTTGGATGTTTAGATGCATAAAAATGGTGTCTTTAAGTTGTTTTTGATGAGTTATTTCATATATGAACATTAGAAACCGATTGGTAATGCTCTGAATGAGTTTTGGAAATTTTGGTTGGGAAAACAGCAGGTTCTGCACGAACCTGCTGCTGTGTATTGAAGGGCACGGGCGTGCCTCTTAAGAACAGACCGTACCTTAGGGCGTACCTAGGAGGCACGGCCGTACCTCCCAAGGGTACGGGGCGTGCCTAACCCTAGCGAGCCCGGGGGTACCCTGAAGTCACGGGTGTACCTGAGACCCAGGTACGGGGTGTACCCGGGGCGTGCCTTGGCAGGACACGGGCGTGCCCTGCCCCTGGCAAAATCTGTTTTACAAGGTTTTAATAGCTGTAAACCTTGTTTAGGTATTACAGTTGATCCAGAAGCTTCAGTTTCGAATAGTAAAGTATTCTAACTCGACAGGTGAGTGCCTGATAACATAACAATTAATATATCTATAACATATATTAACAATGAATTGAATTGAATACAATGAATTGTACACCATCGATAAAGCAATTGAATATGTTGATAAAAGGTTGTATACCTTGTAGTATGTATGATAAGTGATTATCAGGATATTATACGCACTTGATTAAGTGTGGTTAGTGAAGCATGACGATGCTAGACTTAACATGTTGACACAGTATGATACGCACTTGTTTAAGTGTAGATTGTATAGCATGATGATGCTAGGCTTAACTTATTGATACATAATAGCATGCACTTGATTAGGTGTATGTTATGATGATAGATATATGTACATTATTGCATCCGCGCAATAAGGTAAAGAATGAATGGCATGATGATGCTAGATATTGGATTGGTATAAATAATATGCGTCTGTTTAGGTGTATGTTATGTGGACATGATTATTGATTGACTAATGATTCGATTGAATCAATTGTTTGTTTGTGATTGATCCGGATCCTATGGACAAAGCTGTCCTAGACAAAGTTGTCCCACAACGAGAACAAAGTTGTTCTACTTAAGGACAAAGCTGTCCTCTTCGGGTATAGCTGCGGCTATACAACAGAGGAATCTGCGGATTCCAAAACCAACGGTGGACGCTTAACAGCTCCCCCACCGGAGCGGTTGATGTGTCTAGTACCCCAGTTTGGTGCATTGAGCCGGGTTGATCCCCCTGCGAGATATGCTACCTCCTGACTACGCCAGCTCATCGCGAGATGCTAGGATAGAACTATTTGAGCATGATTGATGATATGTGGTATGTTTATATTGATTGCATGCTATTGTGTACTCACTAGCTATTATAGCTAACAGATACTACTCTCCACATGTGCAGGTGTTCCTTAGGCTGTGAGCTCGGGTGCCTGCGGGTAGTTGCATGTTTTAGGAGGAACACTGTATTTTGTTTAGCTTTGATATTATGTTTATCTTGTAGCAGATAATGGTCGGCCGGTTCAGTAACTGTAACACCAAACCTAGTATGTGGAAATTTTTAAATGTAAAATATTAGCCACTTGTTTTATATTCCGCTGCATATTTTGAATGAAAATGATAAATTAGTATTTTAAAAAGAAAAATTTGGTTCTTGAAATCGCGGTGTTACAAGCTGGTATCAGAGCCTAAGTTTGAGTGAATTGGATACTTGAAAGAGTACTCAGTCTCAAATTCAGGCTCGACTATTATTTAAAGTGTTCCTCGGGAGGTATTGGGGTGTGAGAGAGATTGATATGATTCACATGACTAACACAGTTGTTGATTAATTGCTTAATTGATTAACATGATTAATCAAACAAGATAAGTATAGTAAGTATATTAAGACTTTAATGGTCTAATATAATCAAGAGATGTTTAGATCGATCTGATGTAATCAGATTGATAATGTTAGATTAAAGAGTGATGTCAAAAGAATAGCTAAAGTAATAGTAGTCTTGTGCACTACTAGTATTAAGATAAACCAGGGAACTGTCCTCAGTTCCTATGAAAGTAGCATATAGTAAATGATGAGATCTAAAACGAATAATGACAATTGAGGAACATATGTTAGTTGTTCCTATTCCATAGCACAGAATGACCACATGTCTTGAGGCTTTTTCAGTCATGTAAACCATATATACCTTTAAGGGTACAACGGATCCGGCGGTGATCGAGAGATGGATACGGGATATAGAGTTAGTATTCGAAACCGGTGAAAGCAAGGAGCTACGTATTCTTTTGTCTCTGCTTCTTTTTGTGCTTAATAGCAATTATCTATTTTCGCGTTGATTGATCCACTGAAAGTGGAAGTTCTTAGCTGTAAGGCACTGATAGTGTTCTTGTGGCGGTAATTGATATTGATGGGAATAGTTTTCCCATTTCGTTTCTTGTTATGCCCATTGCGGCATTTGATGCTGTAATTTGAAGGGATTGGCTCAGCAACCGAAATGCTGAGATTCTTTGTTTGAAAAGGTGATTAAAATTCCTCAGTCCGACGGGTCATATGTTGTGACTCGTGGTGAGGCAAGAATTTCTGAAATTCCATTGATATATCTGGTGAGAGCTCGTAAATTCGTAGCCAAGGGATGTGATTCCTATTTGGCTTATGTTGCTGATACAAAGATGGAGAAGAAGGTTATTAACGACATTAGGGTAGTTTTTAAATACCCTAATGTTTTCCTTGATGAATTACCGGGATTGCCACCGGTAAGAGAAGTAGAATATCAGTTTGATCTTATTCCAGGTGCTACACCTATAGCTGATCTCTTTATCGTCTTGCATCATCTGAGGTTCATGAGGTAATGACTCAGATTCAGGAACTTCTTGATAGAGGTTTCATTTGTCCCAGCTCTTTACCTTAGGGAACTCCAGTCTAGTTAGTTAAAAAGAAAGATGGGACGATGCGGATGTGCATTGATTACAGGGAGCTGTAAAGAACAAGTACCCTATTCCTCGCATTGATGATCTGTATGATCAACTACATGGTGTTACTTGATTTTCAAAGATAGACCTTTGATCTGGCTTGAAGAAATACACTTCCTTGGTCATGTTATATGCAAGGATAGTGTTATGGTTGATCTAGTAAAGGTCGAGGCAGTGATGAATTGGGGAATTCCCAAAACCCCATAAGAAATTCGCAGTTTTCCTAGGACTTGCCGGTTACTATCGGCGGTTCATCCAGAATTTTTCTAAAATAGTAGATCTTATGACGAAGCTTGCACGAAAGGATGTTACCTATTCGTAGTCTGATGAACAAGATAATGTCTTTTAGACATTGAAACAATTATTATGTTAAGCTCCAATTCTGACTCTGCTTAATGGGTCAGAAGATTCTATCGTTTGTTGTGATCCTTCTTACGTAGGTTTGGGAAGTGTCCTTAGGCAGAAGGACAAAGTGATAGCTTATGCTTCCCACCAACTGAAGCCACATGAGAAGAGATATCCGACTCATGATCTGGAGTTGGCAGCTGTTGTCTTTGCTCTGAAACTATGGCGCCACTACTGGTATGGCACCAAAAGTGTGGTATTCACTGATCATAAGAGCCTCCAGTATATTTCTACACAGAAGGAGCTCTATATGAGGCAACGCAGGTGGATGGAATTGATAAACGACTATGACTGTGAAATCAAATACCACCCGGGCAAGCCTAATGTGGTGGATGATGCTTTAAGCCGAGAGGGCTCCACAGATACCATTAAATTCATAAATCACTATTGTTTCTGATCTTATCACTCGATTGAAGGAGGCTCACCAAGAAGCCTTAGCAGAAGCTAATCTGAAGGCTGAAGTTATGTTCAAGATGAAGGAGCAGCTACAAGATGACAGCAGGGGATTGAAGATATACAGGTCCCAAATCTGGGTACCTAGCATCGGAGGGAACCGGGAGTTGATCTTGAAGGAGGCGCATAATTCTGGTCTATCTGTTCGTTCTGGGTGCACGAAAATGTACCATGATGTTAAGGCACTTTATTGGTGGCCTACTTTGAAACGTTACATTGCCTCCTATGTGGAGAAATGTCAAATCTGTGCACAGGAGAAGACCGAGCACCAACGACCCTTTTGGTAATTTGCCACAATTACCAATTCCAGAATGGAAATGGGACAACATCACCATGGATTTTGTTACTAAATTGCCCTGGACTTTAAAAGGGCATGACATGATTTGGGTGATTATTGATAGACTCACCAAGAGTGCACACTTCCTAGAAGTTAATGAATCTTCTTATATGCCTAGACTTGTTCAGATTTGTATCAATGAAATTGTTGCTCGACACGGTGTTCCTCTATCTATTGTTTCTGATAGGGATACACGATTTGTTTCACAATTCTGGAGTAGTTTTCAATAGGAACTCGGTATTAGCGTTCATTTGAGTACCGCATGTCATCCACAGACAGACTAACAGTCCGAAAGGACTATCCAAACTCTTGATGACATGCTACGCGCATGTGTGCTCAAATACGGTGGCTTGTGGGATTCTCATTTACCTTTGATTGAGTTTGCTTATAATAACTCATATCATTCTAGTTTCGGTATGCCACCGTATGAGATGCTTTATGGTAGGTGTTGTCACACACCTACATGATGGTTTGAACCAGGGGAGAAACAGTATGCTGGACCTGATTTGGTCCAAATTACTGTAGATAAAGTTAAGCTTGCACGTGAGAAGCTTAAACCAGCCAGGGATAGGCAAAAGTTGTATGTTGATCCGAAACGCAGACCGGTTACCTTTGAATTAGGTGATCGGTTATTTTTGAAAGTTTCTCCCTGGAATGGTGTTATTAGATTCGGCAGAAAGGGCAAACGGATTCTGTGATATATTGGTTATTTCTGAATTATTCAGAAAGTCAATGAGTAGACAGTATCTTTGGAGTTGCCTCCAGAGTTATCAGGTATTTATAATACCTTCTGTGTTTGATATCTTTATAAGTGCAAGGTAGCTGAAGATCAGATTCTACCCTTGCAAGATCTGAAAGTTGATTCTTCTACATGTCTTGTGGAAGAACCAGTTGAGATTCTGAACACGAAGACTAAGTGGCTGAGAGAGAAGACTATTCAGCTGGTCATGGTCAAATTAAAGCACAACCTTGGGTCAAACCTGACATGGGAGACCGAGGAGGATATGAGGGCCCGCTATCCCCATCTGTTCACTTAAAGTAGATTCCGAGGACGGAATCTTTTTAAGGGGGTAGAATTGTAACATCCTCATATTAGGCCTAGTCGTGTTCGAATCTGATACGTCAAGAAATTCTAATTAAATATTGGATAAAAGGAATTAAATGTGTATAATGGATTAATGGGATAAATAGAAGAAAATAATAAAGAAATGATAATATTAAAATGTTATTGAAAATAGATAAGAATGATAAAATATTGAATGGTTTAGAACGAGGTTTCCAAAAATATCCCCGTTGGATAAAACGGGTACTCATGTGTTAAGTTGTAAGTTGGAAAGGGGAACAAAATACCCACTTGTGGATATTGATAACCCACAAGTAGGCAGCCCTTGCCTCTCCACGTACACATACACAGACAATTTTATTTGTCTTGGTTCTTATCTTGTGTTCTTGTGTGTGTGTGCCCTTCAAGAAGAGATTCAAGTGAAGAATCAACCAAGCAATCAGATTTGCTGAATTTAAGTGTTGATTCAAGACTTCAATATGCTGTGTAATCTTTCCTAATTATCTTCAGATTCAAGTAAGTTCCATGTATGAGTTCTTCAATTTTCAAGTTTATGTTCCAAATTGGGTTTTAATGATTTTGATCCCAATCTGTGTTTCTAAATTTACCAATCTGTTCCTAGATGTTTATATGGTTCATAGAAATCAGAATATTGAATTAAAATGATGATTTGGAATGATTTTGAGAATTAAAGTGTTAAATGGGTCAAAGTGGTGATTTGGTCCCAAATTCTGATTTTGGATGTTTAGATGCATAAAAATGGTGTCTTTAAGTTGTTTTTGATGAGTTATTTCATATATGAACATTAGAAACTGATTGGTAATGCTCTGGATGAGTTTTGGTAATTTTGGTTGGGAAAACAGCAGGTTCTGCACGAACCTGCTGCTGTGTATTGAAGGGCACGGGCGTGCCTCTCAAGAACAGACCGTACCTTAGGGCGTACCTAGGAGGCACGGCCGTACCTCCCAAGGGTACGGGGCGTGCCTAACCCTAGCGAGCCCGGGGGTACCCTGAAGTCACGGGGTGTACCTGAGACCCAGGTACGGCGCGTACCCGGGGCGTGCCTTGGCAAGGCACGGGCGTGCCCTGCCCCTGGCAGAATCTGTTTTACAAGGTTTTAATAGCTGTAAACCTTGTTTAGGTATTCCAGTTGATCCAGAAGCTTCAGTATCGAATAGTAAAGTATTCTAACTCGACAGGCGAGTGCCTGATAACATAACAATTAATATATCTATAACATATATTAACAATGAATTGAATTGAATACAATGAATTGTACACCATCGATAAAGCAATTGAATATGTTGATAAAAGGTTGTATACCTTGTAGTATGTATGATAAGTGATTATCAGGATATTATACGCACTTGATTAAGTGTGGTTAGTGAAGCATGACGATGCGAGACTTAACATGTTGACACAGTATGATACGCACTTGTTTAAGTGTAGATTGTATAGCATGATGATGCTAGGCTTAACTTATTGATACATAATAGCATGCACTTGATTAGGTGTATGTTATGATGATAGATATATGTACATTATTGCGTGCGAACAATGAGGTAAAGAATGAATGGCATGATGATGCTAGATATTGGATTGGTATAAATAATATGCATCTGTTTAGGTGTATGTCATGTGGACATGATTATTGATTGACTAATGATTCGATTGAATCAATTGTTTGTTTGTGATTGATCCGGATCCTATGGACAAAGCTGTCCTGGACAAAGCTGTCCCACAACGAGAACAAAGCTGTTCTACTTAAGGACAAAGCTGTCCTCTTCGGGTATAGCTGCGGCTGTACAACAGAGGAATCTGCGGATTCCAAAACGCAACGGTGGACGCTTAACAGCTCCCCCACCGGAGCGGTTGATGTGTCTGGTACCCAGTTTCGTGCATTGAGCCGGGTTGATCCCCCTGCGAGATATGCTACCTCCTGACTACGCCAGCTCATCACGAGATGCTAGGATAGAACTATTTGAGCATGATTGATGATATGTGGTATGTTTATATTGATTGCGTGCTATCGTGTACTCACTAGCTATTATTGCTAACAGATACTACTCTCCACATGTGCAGGTGTTCCTTAGGCTGTGAGCTCGGGTGCCTGCGGGTAGTTGCATGTTTTAGGAGGAACACTGTATTTTGTTTAGCTCTGATATTATGTTTATCTTGTAGCAAATAATGGTCGGCCGGTTCAGTAACTGTAACACCAAACCTAGTATGTGGCAATTTTTAAATGTAAAATATTAGCCACTTGTTTTATATTCCGCTACGTATTTTGAATGAAAATGATAAATTAGTATTTAAAAAAAATTGGTTCTCGAAATCGCGGTGATACAACAAACATGTTTCCAGTCATCTGCAATTCCATAAATTCCCTCTTTATTTTAGCAATCTCAAAAGTACCACAATATTGTTCGCATAAGTTTTCTTGGAATTGACTCCAGGTGATACTCTCCTGTTGTTGCTCTGTAAAATGGCCGGTAATCGAATCCCACCAGACCATGGCGTCTCCTTTCAACATCCTTGATGCGTATTTTACTTTCAGCTCGTTTTCACAATTGCAAGCATCTAATGTCTTCGTCATTTCTCTAAGCCAATTCAACGTGATACTGGGATCAGAACTTCCCCGGTATTCAAAAGGCTTGCAGTCTAAGAACTGTTTGTAAGTACACGGTTGTTTAAATCCTGGAAACGCAAATGGATAACCTCCGGGTTGTGTATACGGATAGTAGAAAGGTTGTTGCATCATCTGTGTCATTGGTGGTAGAGGTGCTGACACTTGTGGTACTGTTGCTTGTGTGGTTATCGCAATTGGTACAGGAGTTGGTTCAGGTTGACTCAATCTCTGTTCCAAGTTAAGGACTTTATTCCTGAGATCCATCAATTCATTTTCAAGTTTAAAGATATATTCACTCTGATCTTCCTCTTGTTCTTGACCAGATGTTCCTGCTTGATTCACATCTTCAGTAACCGGTGCCTCTGTAGATTGGATCATAGGAGGTAGGATGGGAGTCTCTCTATCAGCCATAATCTGTTACAATCACATCACCTCATAGCTCATTAGCATAAACCGTTAGTATTAAAAATACTAACTACTACTGACAACTCTAACTCACCCTAATTCCCCTAAAGGAAAGCTTGACCCATCACGAGCCAAGATTTGGGAATGCAACACTCTAGTCGTGCATGCATCGCCAAACCTAGGCTCTGATACCAAACTGTAACACCAGAAAATCACAAGCCATTTTTTTTAAATACACTGCGGAAGCTTTATATAAACCAACTTAATAACATTAAACCAATATTTACAAAGATACAATCATTTGATCATAAGACAACAACATCACCATCAATTCTTTGGTGTTATAAAATAACTGGCTCGTCTCTTTTTCAAAATAAGTATCAGAGTGTGGTCAACTCTTCTTTCTTCAATTTTAACACGAACCTGCAAAACATCAACTAAGGGGAATTAGCACAAAGCAAAGTGAGTGGAGATTAAGACATCAAATGCAAACATTCACAATCAATCATCAATCATGTAATCACATATCCAGGAAGACCGGCGGTTCGGCGCAGAACCTACAACCAATGCCGGCCAAAGCAAAGGTTTACCGATAGCTTTCCACTGAATTGGCACAGTAAACTACCCTCTGAGCAACAAATGCAACAGAAAGGCTACTACTATCAACCGACCAGTTAGACAAGCCCAGCCCAAGTCCACGTATAGCTGACTTCTCAACGCAACTCAAAATCATCCTAAGAGCGCGTATCGACCAAATAGTCATGCAGCAGTTAATAACATTTCATTATCACAATCAGCAGTTCAATCAATCCAATCTCAAACCACAATCATGCTTCACATCAATAAAATTAACTTCAATCTTTACCATCCGTATTTAACGTCCAATCACCTCAGTTTCAGCTTGAACTCAGATATCTAATTTTACTGAGCTTTTGGATTGCCTGAAACACAGCAATAACCAAATCAGTCTCAATCCCATAAATATATCTATCTATATATTTATAAATCATTCATCAAATAATAATAAACAATAAACATTCACAAGTTCAAACACAAAGTATCGGAATATCAAGACTAGCGGATTTCTTGAAATCCACCACCCATAAGTCTCGGATTCTCAACTATCGGATTCTCCTTTAATCGGATTTCAAGTACCGGATTCAGTCTATCGGATTTCATTAAGTCTTGGTTATTCACTTGTATCGGATTACATCATATCTCGGATTCAAGGTATCGGTTTGCAAACAATCGGATTTAACAAGTGTAGGACTTTGGAGTATAGGATTTGGTTCCATCGGATTTGGAGTTCCGGTTTACAAGAGTATCGGTTTAAGCTTTAGTTCAACAAGTGTCGGTTTTTCAAACTATCGGAATTCATCTTCTTTCCCAATACTAAAACCGTCAGTTCATAAGTTCATTAAATCCGCCATCTTCAAAACTTCATAACTCAAATCCAGGTTTTTTTTATAAATTCATCATATCATCTGAGAACCATATTAAAACACTTTTAAACACGTTCATACATCAATTTATCTTACAAGCATATAAACCATAAAAACACATAAAACCCATCAAAACTCATATCCACAAATCCGATCATGTTAGTTCTATCAGAATTTAATCTAATAAACATTTAATCACGATATATATATATATATATATATATATATAACATCTAACCTTGATCTTGGATTAAATCTCACAATAAAATGGAATCCGATAATTTTTTCTCCTTCTTTTTCTTCTTTCAGTCGAGAGAAACTCAAGGCATACACACACAACACTTTTCTAAAATTAAGATTATGCATGTTAACTCATTAACCCCCCACGTATACAACTAGAAAACAGGGGGTGGCACACACACTCTTAACACACATACACGTGCACACCCACATAAATAAACATACATGCATACGGTTTCATACATACATATAATACTTAATTTTAATCTTTTAATTAAATTAACCAATTAAACATTTAATCATAACAAAAAAAAACAATTAGGCACATACCACAAACCTGCTAATCTCCTAGCCCAGGTTTGAGGGTGTTACAATGATGATCATGATGGATCCTGACCATCATGAGGGGGAGACTCAAGTTTATGGAAAAGAATTCGCTTAATTTTGAGAAATTACAAGAAATAATTACTTGAATCTTACTGAGTTTGAGTAAAAGTTGAAGATGAGTTCAAATTTATTCAAAAAAAACAAAGCTCATCAAAAGTGTGCAAATGAAGTCAGATATAATTCATATGTTGAGGGGAATGTCAAGTCAAGGGGGAGCAAGGTTCTAAAGAAGTTTCAGAGTTTAGTGTTAAAGATCTTGAGCTATTTTTGAGGGGGAGTAACTTTTGTTTAAAAAAAATTCAAAGGTGCTGAAACAACCAATCCAACCCTCGAACAATTTTTTGTGCATAGTCAAGATACATTATTCTCGTGTTATGCTCGATTGTTTTGTGAAGATAAAAGAAATGATCATGGTTGTAAGTACCGATAAGCCCGAGGCTTCTACTGCAATCTCTGATAAACAACATAAACAACCTGATTATTGCTGACGAGTCTTTGAAGACACATGAAGACTCAAAACTTCAAAGAATGATCTCTTAATGTTAGTTGCAGAAAGAAAAAGAATCTCTGCATATTCTAAACAGGGAGATTGTTTGGTGTTTAAATATAGTATTCTCATTTGTTATGCTTAATTGTAAACTGAACACAAAGGGGTTGATTGTTAGATCCATATTATTGTGTTCATTATATTTTAGTGAAGTTTAGTTTATATATGACATTAGTCATAGTTTAGGGTAGCTATTGTAAATACCCAAGGATATAAATACAAGTTTGTAAGCCCTAATTCAATAAGCTTTCAATCGTACATATCAGTTTATGCTCTCTGTCTCCTTCAAGTCGACATTCATACTAGAGAGCATATCATTGTGTTGATTGCTTCAATTGATAGTTGATACCGGATACACTTGGACCTACACAAATGATGGCGTGTAAGTCAAAATTAGGGACAAATAGGTAATTCAGGGGTGGAGATTGAGGGTAAATTAGGAAGAAACTTATTGAAACTTTTATTCCGATTGGTTGATTAGTATATTGATGACATTGTATAGTTAGCTTTTTATTAAAGATAAAGATAAACATAAACATAAAGTTAAAGTTAAAGAAATATGATATATTCTTTTACTATTATTTTTTACTTCATATTTCTACTTATCGCAAGGTAACATATGGAATCCACTAATTCCTTTTCCTCATATTCTCCGTTGATTTTAATACTTGTGTTGATATTATAAATAACAGAATAAGTAGAAAAAAAATAGGGTTTTGTTCAATATAGTCCTTATTAAAAGCATAGTCATGAGGGTCAAATTTTAGCCATTAGATTTCAAGATCAATGGTCTAGATTTAATCTTAGATAATAATTAAAATTGATTTAAGGAAGGACAATTCTGATTTTTTGCATATTGGTTCCCACTTTCTCTTTCCTCTAATTTATTTAAAATTAATTATCTCACAAATCGGTAATCGTTAGACGAAACCAATTATACCGTTGCGATCCTCGTGTTCCCTCTTTTATTAGAGAGGTCACTTGATATACTTTTGACAAACTTTTTTTTTCATTTTGTTAAGTTGGACTTAAATTTTATTAATGTATAATCACATGTGATTCATAACAATATTACATGTGTTGTTTTACTAAATTTTTTATCTTCTTAAATTGTATATCATTTAACGTTTATTAATTTTGAATGTTTGCTTAAAAAATCAACGTTTGCTTAAAACCGTTTATACATGTATGTACATATTCAATTTCATCCAATCCAATTGCATTGTCTACCCAGGAATGCATATATTGTGTACTAGCAACACCATATCCCCTCTATCAAAGGTCCAGATGTGTTCTCCTTCGAATTCGATGTCTTTTATATTGGTTCTCGTAATAAGAATTGTTCTCGTTTGAACAATCCCCTATGCAATCATATATGATTGAATACCAAATCTCATGTTTTTTGGTATTCAATCACAGGTGAATCTGTACAAACTCTCCTCTGATTCTGTACAAAATCACATGTGATTAAATATGCAATCATATGTGATTAAATACCAAATCTTATGTTTTTGGTATTCAATCACATGTGATTCTGTACAAAATCAAATGTGATTGAATACGCAATCACATGTGATTGATTCTGTCAAATATGTAACATAAAAATGCTACATTTAATCAAATCACCTGTAATTATGTGTATGTATAAGAGATAGATAATCATATGTGTTATGAAACAACTAATAACTTAGAATCACTTTCAATTGTTGATTTTTTTGTTACTAAACCATAGAACTTCGCCGGATTATCAAATACCAAACTATAATTTTATAAAGACTATATTGATCACATCTCTGTGAATCACATGTGATTATACTTTAATAAATTTTAAATCCAATCTAACAAAATGAGAAAAAAATTTGTCGAAAGTATATCAAGTGACCTCTTTAATAAAAAAGGGGAACACGAGGATCGCAACGGTATAATTCGTTTCGTTTAACGATTAACGGTTTGTAAGATAATTAATTTTAAATAAATTAGAGGAAAGAGAAAGTGGGGATCAATAGTTAAAAAGTCATAAATGTCCTCTTTCATACAAATATATCAATTTTTTATTATAATCTAAGATTCAATGGTAAGATTGAATCTGGACCATTGAATCTTAAAATCTAACAGCTACTAATTATCTATCAGGACTATAAATTAAATTAGAACTATATCGAACATTTCTCGGAAAAAAATAATAAAAAAATATATGAGCTCTCAAAAATAAATAAAAGATTTTGTCTTATACCATAATCCACCATCCAATAGGTGCTGACGCATTGAATTCTTTTTTTAACTTTTAAGATTTCAGTTATTTATTTAAACTTTGATAAATAAACATTTTTCGATTTTAAAATTTTCAAGCTTTTTTATATATGCCACCGGACCACCGTCCACAAACTCCAAGGGGTTCACACCCCTGCGGCCCTGCCAGTCTTCCTTCTGGTTTGACCGGCTACGTCATCATCAAGTGGGTTTCCAGGTATCATAGATAATATACATTAGGATGTAGGATACTATGATTCGAATTAATTGTATATAATTTTTTTTATTATTTGTATTTTATAAATAGATATCAATGTACTAGTTGTTCTCTTGTACCTTTTACAAGAACAATGTTTTGCAAATTATGCTAGATAAGGCTGAGCATTGGTCGGTTAAGACTTAAAACCGAATCATAACTGATAATTTCGGTTACGTTTAATTCAAACCTATCGATTTCGGCTTCTTAATGGGGCGGTTAATCGGTTAATGTGTCCGTTATCGGTTAAATGAGGCGGTTAACCAATAAGAAAGTTGGACATTAAAAATAAACTTAGGTAAAATGAACAAGAATTTAGTATAAGAAATAAAGAAAACTCGGCATAAAAATAAATAAGAAAACTTTATGTGAAACGAAAATAAATAAATACGAGACATCGTATAGAAGATATATAATAGAAAACGATTATAAAACTTAAAAATAATAACAAAAACTTCAAAAATCAAAATCTCTAAAACACCACATTTTATAAGTACTTTTTTTGAATTTTACAATGATCCTTAATAAAGTTTCATATTAGTATAGATAATAATTCAAAAATTACAAAATAATTTATTGTGATGGTTCGGTTAATAATGGGACGGCTTTGGTGATTAACCGTAACTTAACCACCTTTATCGGTTAACCAAAATTTAGAAACCGAACCATCGGTTTTTGAATTAGTTCGGTTAGTTTGGGTTGGTTTTGTCGGTGAAATCGATTATTGTTCGGTATTTATGCTCACCCTTGCCAGATCATGCAAATTGGATTGGGTGATTCTATACTAAACCTTAATTTAACAATAACTTTCTTACTTTTGGTTTGAAATTATAATCAGAAAAGTACATGAACAACAAAAATTAAAACTAAATATCCATTAATTAACCCTAGTAGCATATAGCCAAGGTACAATTTTCTTGTTTCATCACTAACAATATATACAAAATTAAACCCATTAATATTAGGGTTATACTCAATAAACCCATGAGCCATGGAGAATCAAACCATGCACTCTTCACATTCTAGCAATGGATCTAAAAGAGAAGACAAGTGGAATAGTGAAATTGAGAAATGGATCTCTCGAAATACGAACATCGATGATCTCACGCGAGGTTCGACATAGACTAGTGACACAAGTCGACATGGTCACTCAATTTGATTGAGAACTCGAGTTCAACGTAAGCTTTGGTAACAAGAGACGTGGGTCAGCAGACCACGGAATCCGTTCAGAAGGACAAGGCACAGGAACGGGTTGAGCAATGAAAGTTGGAACATCTTCTCCCGGCATCAATACAGAAACCTCTCTAGCATTATCCGATATCTAAACACGCAAACAAGCAACGTTAGAAGACTTTAATACCATATTACAAAAACATTCCACTAGATGGATACGAAACATGTCGAAAAAATCATAACCAAACGGGCTTTCTTTAACCATGAACGATTAACGGTGTCACATGATACCCTAAACTTGAACAAAAAAAACATTTTCGGCTCGATCTAGCTCACTAAATTGGAATCCGAAGCAAGTCGAGTGACAAGACAAAACTACATTTATGTGTGTGTTAGTGTGTGTGTATATATATATGCTTTTATGTATGTATACATATCTTCTTCATCAATCCCCTGTTCTTGGCAATCAATCTCAGGAATTGTTTAACAAAAAGCAAGAACCCCAGGCACAAATCTTAACATGATGAGTCAATCAATGAGGTTTTCAATGGAGCAAACTCTGTTTTCAAAGATTAATATAATAAAAATCAATTAATTTATGTTAGCGTATAATAAGGTAAAACGACAAACAATTTGGTAGTCACTAAGATCGAGAATCACAAGAATATTTTACGATGATAAATACAAAAATGTATGCACAAAATCACGCCTTGATTCATTCCACTCCTTAATATACGGGCATATGTTGGTTTTATCGGATCCCCACAAATTAATTATCGGATAATAATATCAGATGTCTGAACAGGACAAATGTATTGATTTCCTTATAATTTATATAATATTATAATCACGTTCCGCCAGATGTGATGTAGACAGTCATATTTCTACCCGCAAGTAAACAGTATGTTAAAAAGAATACAAATACCTAAAGGGTTAAGATCGAATTACTCTAAAGTTATCGATAGTTGTAGTTACAAAAAGGCGAAAAGCGCGGTATCTAAGTCTGTCTTACGAGATTAGAAGACGAGAGTACGAGACCCTACAAAAAGTTGCGCTTTTGGTATCGCAAATCGCAATCGTGCCAACCAAATATAACAAAACTTCATGTATGGAAAAAGAGAGTTGGGGCCAAGAAAACAGCTAGCAATTTCTTGGATAAATGAGGCCATCATTTAACTATCCCAATCAAGGAAATAATACAAGAGGGGAGCATGCACATGATCATAAAATTAATGAAATACCAATGCCCAATAAATTAAACATCACCTTCAACCCCACCCCCATCCCTCTTGTCTTCTTTTTTTGGGTCTTAAAAACCACATCCCTACCCCATAAAACTTATTTTAAACTTTAGAAACCAAGTGGGAACTTTAAAAATAAAAGATAGAAAAAGTTTAGAACTCGAAAATGTCGAATGATAGAACGCATACAAGATGTAATGGTAGCACCGAAAACTGTATCTAAGGCGCTAAATGTTGTTACATATAATAACAAAACGTTTTGCGATAAACATATAGCTTTCGTTAGCGTAGCAGGGATGCGGAAATGGCGAAACAGATAGTCAAATTGCAATATTTTGGTATAAATAGAGAAAGAATTGATAAGAAGAGTCAAAGAAAGGGCCCATAACTTGAGAGTTGAGAAAAACAAGAGACAAGAAAAGGCAGGCAGAAGCATGGCCTTGTCTTGACAAAGAGGGCCATGGCATGTTCTCAATCAAGCATACTCATCCTCTCTCTTTTTTTTTTCTTATCACAAATCCATAACCAAAATATGGTTGTTTGCCTTAATAAAGCAAATAGAAAGGAACAACATACCCTTTTAGTAAAAGCTCCAAAACCCCACATAAAGAATCAATTAACTTGTGTATTTTATCAAGTATAACATACAAGACTTATGGAGGATAATAAAACTATCGCAAAAGTTTAAATAAGAACTGTTTTTCGTACGAGACTCGCAAGAACCAATCTTAGCCGTCCAATTCCCCCTCATTCAATTGGATTGCCCACCCATGAATTCCTTACATGCACTCTGTCACACTCAATCCCCCCAAGCTCTTCATCCATGAATATTATCCAAAATGAACGGCCAAGATTGGTTCTCGCAGTTCTCGTTTGAACCCTCCCCGTAAAACTATTACTCCATAAGTATGATAACTAATTGTGGAACTTGTAAGTTGTAACAATATGTTAGTTACATAAAAGGGCCACTCATGATTTCAAATATTCTTAACATTTTTTTGGGTGGAACAATCTCTATTCTCGGTTAGAGGTCTTTCCATGATGGTAGACTAGTGGTTGAGAATATTGACAATGACACCAGTTAGCAAAGCCTCCAAAGGGCGGGCAACCCTTTTTTACTCTAACGTATAATTATGATCGTCTATGTTTTAACTCTCTATACCTTGTTTAAACGGGCTTGAGTATTGTTATTGTTAATTACGGTTTAGGCGAAACTTTGAATTGTAATTATTCCAAAGAAGTGGTTAATAATGGGAACTTATTAACAAATTGTTTACCTTCTAAGAAAATCTAACAAAAATCTATTTGACTAAAAAGTATGTCATCAAAGTTTCTAAAAATCGAAAAAAAAAATACTTTACAATCTCACAAAAAAGAGGATTAGGGTTATTTCTTGAAAATTGAAATAAAAAGAAAATGTAGCAAAATGCACCCGACAAATGGAATATTAATTTCGCTATTCATGTTTCAAATTACCCAACAAAACCCGGAATCAAATTCAAGAATTAATCACAAATATGCAAATTTCTCTGTTTCTTTTTCTTTCTTTTTTTCTAATTTTTTTTTAAAAAATTAGTTCGAATTTCTCTGTTTTTGTTCTTCACGAAATTAGCAAAATTTGAGGAAGATTTCACTTAGATGTTGAGTGAAGTGATGACTAACCTTGAGAGATGAGTGATCGAGTTTTGAAGTAAACCCCATCTGAGAATCAACATTCCGGCCACCACCACCACCACCATCGTCGGGAGACAAAACTGGCGACGTAGTTCTAAGAAACCTCTCAAAAATTGCCATAACAAGAAACATGGAGATCAAGATTGCAGTGGCTACAAACCCAAAAGAGATTGCATTTACAGATTTATCAAAATGTCTCCAATTGTCATCCCTTGGTTCTTGTGTATACAATGAAGGAGCTCCAGTTGGTGGCAAGAAACCCCATTGATGAACATCATCACCACCCATCAAGAAATCACACACAAACACAGTAACACAAACCTTTTTTCTTGATTAAAAATAAATAAAATTGGTTCTTGTTAGAAGACAGAAAAAGGGTTGGTCTTAAATGGCATTATCAGAGCATGTTAGGGTTTCAAAGATAGTGTGCAGCCTCCGGATAAAGATTCACAAGGATGAAAATGGAGAGCATGTGAAAGTGTGTAACTTTACAGATGAAGGTTGAAAAAGAGAGATTTGGGGTTTGGGTTAGGGTGTGTTTTATTGGGGTTGCGGGTGAGGCGAGGCGAGGGTTGGTTTTCTTTTTTCTTTATTTTTTCTTTTGTTTTTTGTTTTTTGTTTTTTGTTTTTTATTTTTTTATTATTTTCTTTTGAGAGGTGGGGTTGGGTAAGGGTAAGGGTAAGGGTAAGGATCGGGATCGGGATCGAGGTCATGGTTGGGGTTGTTTATTAGGACACCGGTAACAAGGTTTTTTTTGAGGCATCATGAAAGGTGCTTTATGTGTGATCCGTCATTGTTAGCCTTCTTTTCATGCTAGCTCCGTCCACTCCAATTGAAACTTCCACGCCACATGATTTTTACAAAGCACATTATATGTATAGTTTGTGTGTTAATATGTTTTTAAACGTGTTTAAAATTACAGTTACAATATTTACAAATTTGGTCCATGTGATTTGATATAAACTATGTATTTAGTCTATATGTTGTAATTTTTTAGAGTTTACACAATTTAAACCCGAAATTCTCTATATGAGCAAATAACAAATTTCGTCCATATGATTTGCATCATATTTCAAGCTTGGTTCCTACGGTAATGAAAATACATTGTTAACCTCTATTTTGGAAAGTTGTCGGACACTCGGTGCCTCAAACCGACGGTCATCTAATTTAGTTGTTTAATCACCCTATGTATATTGCACATGAAGGTATTTCAACAAACTACACTTTATTTGGTCTTTTTTAGTTACAAAACCGTCAACTAAATGGCATCGTCTTCATCAATTTACAACCTCTGGTTCAAATAGGAGTTTAGGCTTTCTTCTTCTATTCCTGACACAGTGATGTGTGTGTGTGTGTGTGTGAAAGACATGTTATAATACGAACCTCTGGACATTATAAAACCAAGCTTGAAAGTGTAAGTTTATTAGATGATCGATCTAGCGATGTGCACTAGTTAAAAGGATATCATACCTGGTCTATTGAAACCGATAAAAATTCTTGAAGTGAAACTTAAAAGGATGAAACTTTATCTGATTAGTTGATAGCCACTGTTTGCAATATATGCCGTTTGTAAATGTATATCCTAAGTAGTTTATTAAGATCAAAATGTGCTTGTAGTAAATGTATTTTGTGTAATGGATTCCAACTCACTTTATACTAAATTGAATTTGTTTAAATGTTGACCCCTATAGAAATTTGTTTGACTTATTTGGTCAATTTGGTTGAAAGAGGTTTAAATGTGTTTAAATGGTCGAATTCACCTCATTTGAAGTCAATCTAGTTGAAGATTAAAAAGGGATCTAAAAATAAATTCTACATTCAATTTAAGGAAAACATTAAGAAGAGTGGAAGAATGGTAAGCATGTTGACATTATTTTGATGACTATTTTTATGTTCAACTTATAATATATTTTTATTACAAACTATTCCAACATCTTCTGTAAGGATTCATGGACTTGAATGTTATGACTCTTCCTTGACTCGAACTCGAATGAGTGAATGTACACATCCAATAAAGTTTCATGGTCATGGAGATAAAAACAAGAATAAATGTTATTCTTGACCATCTGATGATCAAAGGAGACTTTGAATGGGTTAATCACATCCAATATTTGGCCAAATTTAGATGCTAGGCCAGAATATCATACTGTTGCTTTCAAATATACAAAGTGTGGTTAGTAGATCAGGTATTTAAATATGGTATTGTTTCATGTTTGATGTATCATGTATGGGCATGTAGTTGTGGTCCTTGTGGATGATGTTCAATGTCTCATGTATTTGTGTTTGATGTAGTGATAGTTTTCTTTGTTTGGTGCTTCATTTACTAGGTGTCTAATGTAATTGTGTTTGATATGCCATAGTGTCCATGTTACTAGGTGTCTGATGTAGGGCTGTTAATGGGGCAGATCGGATCGGACTTGACCCATAAGCCCATTTAATTGGATTTGGATCTGATTTATTAACGTGAAGATCCATTTAACTGGATTTGGATCAAATCAATTACTAATGGATGTTGACCCGGAACGACCCATTTAATATTACTTATTTATTATTATTTATATAGTAATATATCAAATATTCCTCCTACCCCCACCCCCACCGGTGGCGGTGGCGGTGGGTGGCGAGTGGTGGGTGGTGAGAGCGGTGAATGATAAATTGATGATGGTTAGTGGTTGTTAAAATAAAATTGTAGTTTAGTATTAAATAGTTCGACCCAGACAGTCTTAAATCGAACCACGTAGTGATCCAATTAAATGGGTCGACCTATTGGATCACTTATTGAATCAATGAATCTAATTTTTAACATGTTGGATCATATAAATAAAGCAGATCGGCTTGGATCTAGATTAAAATCTACATATTTACACCCCTAGAACTACTATGATGTAATTGCATTGTTCTATGTTCAATGTGAAAAGTCTTTAATGTTCAATGTCAAATCAAGTTGTTCCCAGATTAATGCCAAACAACCTAAGTATCACTTGTAAAAGCGGGTTAGAATATAATTATCATTCAAATAACTATTTACAACCTTTGTTTATTTACCAATAACAATCAAAGTATGATTTTGTTTTGAAATGACAAAAACAAGAACACACTTATATTTACAGTAAGAATTCTCTCTCTCTCTCTCTCAATTTATAACATCGACTTGCTGATTATAGATCTCACAAACTCAAGCGTGTCAAGACGCTTAGATAATTCCACAAAAAAATTATATATACAACACATGTTATCGATAGACACTACAAAACCTATTTTATTCTAGTTGTGACTTTTATCTAAATCTTTTCCATTTTTTTTCTTAATGAAGGTAACACATTTTGTTCATGGTAATGATTTTAAGAACCATACTTGATTTCCAAAACTTTAGACCACCACATCTTTGGCTTGAGAATGCGAAGCATCCAAAGTCTTGTACCGGTTGATCATGTGCCATTTTAGGATAATGTGACCTGTCCAAGCCCTAAAATATGATGTGTTGTGATTTGGTCAGAATTATTAGTGATGTTTAAGTATTTTATCGACCCGATATTTTATGTATATGTTTTGGCTAAAGCACTCTGACTTTCTAGAAGCTGCTTTTTCCTTAGACTGAGGTGAGTTTAATAAAATTTACAAAACCTAGCTGGAGAGGTAATTATTGAGGAATATATTCAAAAAGATTATTACGAATCATAAGTAATTTGGTACTTAACTTATGACATTATCAACCAAGTTATAATTATATATATATATATATATATATATATTATAGTGTAATAAGTATAAGTGATTAATTAACTTAATCGCAATTTAACTAAATGATTTTGTTTTAAATCGTTTGAATTTTCAGAAAACACTTATTTATTGAAAATCCGAATTTTGTATTTATTTAATATATGAATTTCGAAAGTTCATATATATATAGAGAGAAATTTATTTTAGAACCGTTTTTGTTTTTATTACAAGAATCACGAGATTCTTAGTGGACCAATAAATTAAATAAAGGACAAAAATGGTCAAATTTAAAAAATGTTCGACGCCAGCGCCGATTTTAATTGTGTCCGCCAGTTTTGTAGTAAAGTTTATGCCATTTTTTTCATGCGCAAACTTTTTTCTTAATTTATTATTTTTTCTTTTTTTCTTTTTTATAAATTATAATAATTACTTTTTTTTAATTTCTTATTTTTCTTTACCTTCTTCTATATTTATTAATCACAATTATTTTATATTTTTGTTGGAGATTGACGAGGAGAATTGTTTTCTTTTTTCCAAGTAAAATAACTAAAATAATCTAAAAAGTCACTTTTTTAATTGATTGACCTAAATTTAGTTATAAGCATTAAAATTTTAAACTTTATAATAATATGTGTACAAAACAAATGTAAATTTGTATAGTTATTTTTCATTTATTTTCTTTCGTGTTTAATGTAATAATTTAAGTAGACGATTTTATTGTGATGTTTGTTAACACATAGGTTACAATAATATGTAGTATGACAATTAATGGGTATGCATATATATATATATATATATATGTATATATATCTATGTACACACAAATATAAAAATATAATACAAACCTAAACATTATTAAATATAAACAGACACTAACTATATGGATATATATAGGGATGTAAACGAGCTGAGCCGGGCTCTTTTAGGATTTTTTAGGCTCGAGCTCAAGCTTGGCTCGTTTAGAGCTTATGATGTGGAGCTCGATTTCGGCTCGTTTTAATATTTATGAAGCTCGGGCTCGTTTAGGCTCGGGTATTATTTTGATATTTTTTTAAAAATGATATATATAATTATTAAAAATTAAATATATAAAATAAAAAATATATTATATATGGAGCTCGTTCAGGCTCGTTTAAGCTCGCGAGCCCACTCTTTGGAGATAGAGCTCGGCTCGTTTGTTAAATGAGCTTTAATCTAAGCTCGAGCTCAAGCTCGTTAAGGCTCGGCTCGTTTCGAGCTTTTAACGATCCGAGCTCGAGTAGCTCACGAGTAGCTCGGCTCGTTTACATCCCTATATATATGTATGTGTGTGTATGAGAGTGTGTATGTATATATATATATCTATGTACACAAATATATATACATACATATCAACAAATATAAACAAACGGATAACCGAATGTTGATGAACATAAATGAAAAAACGAGGGTTTTTGTTCATGTTCGTTCATTTAACTAAACGAACAAACATTTTGTATTGTGTTAGTTAGTTTATTAAATAAAGAACTTCCTGCCAAATAGTTCACGAACAGTTCACTGAACGTTTTGTTCGTTTACAATGCTAACATGCACACATGCATCTAGATGTACATGTGCATATACGCACGAGATGCACACATGCACACATGCACACATGCACAGTGCATATATGCACCTATGCACACGTGTGTTAAAACAAAACCTAGTAGTATGAATAGGTTGTTCACATATGCACTATGCATATGCGACTTTACTATGTGTGCCAAAAAAATCTACTATAATATGCACATGTGCACATATCTGATGTTGTGTTAGAAAAAAACGCAACAAAAATGAATTTTTTTTCTTTGAAAAATAGCGAGTGGTATGTCTACATATACATATGCATATCTGCACGAGATACACACGAACGGTGCATATATGCACCTAAAGGCACCTATGCAGTAGGAACAGGTGGTGCACATATGCACTTGTGCCTGAAAAAATTAGGTGTTATATGCACATGTGCACAGATCTCATGTTGTGCTAGAAAAAAAAACCCGGCAAAAATGAAATTTTTTTCTTTTAAAAAGTATAACGATATGGATGTCATATTAAAGAACATATTTTTCTCGTTAGTTTAGTATAATTTTCGTATTTTAATAACTTTGCGTTTGGTAGATATTTTAGTTTTAAGAAAGTGGGGGTAAGTGGTCTCCCCATTTATTTACAAAATTTGTCTAAAATAACCTTCGAACATTTTTTGAAAATAGAAAATGACGGCTGTTTTATTAATTACATCTTTGTCACAACTAATATTAACCTTTGATTAATTGTGATCAATGGCTACAAATAGTTCTCGCGGTTCTCGCAATAAAACTGGTTCTCAAATGAACCCTCTCCTATATATATATATATAGGGTCAGGTTATTGTAAGAGGTAAAATCTTGTAAGAGGTGTAAGAGGCGATCTGGATCATTCATTTTTCATCAAATATACATTTATAGAAGGTTTTCATTTCTTAAATTAAATTAATAAAAATGACAGTTAAGGGTATTCTTGACTTTTTATAAATCTCTAAAATTAAACTGTTGCCATTTCTATTACGGTTACATCCTTTACACCAACGTACAATTAATTAAAATTTGATGAAAAGTCTCACCAATTTGTTTGTAAACCAAATGAATAAACTTCATACAAAGCAAAATCAACAACCAAAAATTAGATGAGCACAACCAATATGAGATGAACGGGGGATACAAAAACATGATGAAAAATGAATATTAACATTCATCAATAATCTTTTAACATTTACTAGGCAAATTCTAAAAACCTGAATTAAACTGATGACATAACCAACATAGATCCACAAGATGATGAACAAAAATTCAGACAAATTGATAAAGTACACATATCTACAAAAATGACGAACAAACAATAGATTGATGAATCAAAATCAAAATCTGGTTGAAATCACGACGGAAATCAGTAACGCGGTTGAAGAAACCCAAAAAAATGATGATTTACGGTCTTCTCCATGATGAGCATTGTGGTGACAACATCCTAGCGGAGGGGATAGAATTAGGGTTTTAAAAAAATAAAGATAGCCGGCATCACAACCGCATATAGACAACAAATAAAGTGGTAGCCGGTGAATATAGAAGGCGGCAGTAGGTAAAAATCGAGGCAGCAACACTGGCAGCACGTAAAAATCGAGGCAACAACACTAAAAATCGAAGCCACGGGCGGTCTGTAGTTGGAAGAAACGGTAGTGGGTAGCCGGCGATAATAGGAGGTAGTAGCGGTCATTTAGGGTTCATCTAGTCATGGTGGCGATGGGTATGGTCGCCGGACTAAGGAAACGACATTAGATGCCGGTGGTGGTGGAGAAAAATGAAATCTGGTGGCGGTGTAGGAAAACGAAATCGGGTGGCAGTGGAGAAAAAGGAAATCTGGTGGCGGTGAAGAATTAGATGATAGGGTAATGAAAGTGGCGATTGGGTTGCCATATTTAAACAAATTTTAAATTTTAAATTAAGAATTAATTATTATATTTGTTAGTACCAATTATACCCTTGGGCATTAAAGCCATGTGTCAATCATTCCTCGCCTCTTACACCTCTTACAAGAAAACAACTCTTATTTGAACTCATTCCTATATATATATAGAGAGAGAGGGTGGTTCATGCGAGAAGCAGTATTTTTGCGAGAAATGTGAGAAGCATTTTTGATCATTGGATGACTTAATTAAGGGTTAAGATCGCTAATGGTAATTTGGTAACTAAATTGAATTCCTAGGAGATTAATATATAACCAACAAGGGTAAATATGTCATACACTCAATAAAATCCTTGCCCTAAATACTCCCTCTCTCCTCTTTATCAGTCCACGCCCCCACCCTCATATCTCATTTACATCTTTGTAGAAATTAACTCCATTACCTCCGTGACAACCGGCCACCACCACTTCACCTTCTTCCCCTATCTCTCTAATGGCAGCCCCCCATCTCATTTCTCTCTCTATGTGTCGATCCAATCAAGTCAAAGAGAAAACGACGCATGCCAACCTCCATAAACCGCGGCCGGTTTTCTGGCTACTGCCGCTGGTTTTCTCGCCATCGCCAAGCCCGAAAATCGTTCGGTCCGAAGGTCTCCTCGCTGCCACTAGAACTGTCGCCGATCTGAGCTACATGCCGCCGATCAGATCCATTTTTGCCGTCGTTGGCTAGGCTATCGTCGGAAACTCGTCGACGGCTAGGGCTTTTATTTTTGTTTTGGTTTGCTTATTGTTCAACGTGAGATTTAGATAAACATGTGAGGTTTTATTTTCTATTTTGCTTTTGCCTTTTTCTTTTTTTGCCTTTGTTTTTTTTCCTGATGTTTGTTTAATTATTAAACTTTTGGGTATATATTTTTTGTTTTGTTTATTAGTGAACTCAAAAAACTTTGTTTTTTTTGTTGATATCAGGTAGTTCAGCGTTAAACGTAATTATAAGTTATTAATTTTTCTGTTCATGATTAAACATAATTATTAGTTGTTAATGGATTCTATTCATAATATCAAGGTTTTTAATTTGTCTAATGTTCAATAATAAACACTAGAAAAACGAACTTCCAAAAATCTGGTATTATGTTTGTAACGTGCTCACTATTGAACTTTGAATTATACGGTATAAAAAAGTCTATTAATTGTTTTGATAATTGTTGGGCATGGACGTGTTCACTAATGAATTCAGTAATAAAGATTACATACAAAACGAAAAACTTGTAAATTGTAAGTTGTATTCAGTAGTGAACACCGTATTAATAATTAAGTAAAAGTAAATTCAAAAAATCTGGAAAAACAATAATTAGAAAGATAAAAAATTATTTTGGGAGAGGAGAGAGAAAATATTTTTGCTTACTAATTTACCCTTTTGAATTAAGTAAAAATATTAATTATAATTAATGTGAACCACAAGATCAAAAACCAATCGTTGGTTGAAATTGCTTCTCGTACTTTTTGCAAAAAAGTGCTTTTCGCATGAACCCTCCCCTATATATATATGGGAGGGTTCATGCGAAAAGCACTTTTTTGCAAAAAGTACGAGAAGCAATCTCAACCACTTATTTGAATTTGATCTTGTGGTCTGGATTAATCATGTTTTTTTATTTTTTAATTTAAAAGGGCATAATGGTAAATAAAATTTTCTCTCTCAATCTATTTTTCTTTCCTAAATTTTAAATAAATACAAGATAAATTAAAAATAAATTTCTATTATATTAATTTTACAAAGTTCACCGGTGAACATACCTAAAAAAATTACGAGTTTTTTTTATCATTATTGTGTTCAATAATAAACTTTGCCAAAAGTATATGAGTTTTGAGATAAATTTTATAACATTCAGTACTAAACACCATTAAAGATATGTGAGCTTTTATATCAAAAGTGTTTTAGGTCAATTATACTCTACTTATTCACCAATGAATATATTTTAGGTGATTACTCACGATTGTGCATTCATGAACACTCACTCATAATATTTTTATCGTAGATGTTTATAGATAAACAAAATACAAATCATCATCATTCAACCCGCGTTAAATAAAAACATGTGTTAATTCTATTTTGTAGAAAAAACATACATGTTAAACAATGAACAATTAAGAAACAAACCAAAAAACTTAATCATATGTTCAACAGTAAACAATAACAAACCCAAGATAATCAAATTCAAGCAAATAAAACCATAACTTTATACAACTTAAGAAAAGCTAAGATGGAGATGATGAAAAAATAAACAAATAAGTCTAAATAATTGAACAAGTAGAAAACCACAACTCAAGTAGAAAACCACAAATCACCATAAGAGGTTTTGGGTCTCGTCCGAAGCACCGGCAACATGTAGCATGGGTAAAGCAAAGATAGATGGAAATGGAGAAGTCCGATTAGAACCAAAGACTAATAAGATGGGTACCGGATGTGACTTATTGTGGTGAAGGTGGCGGCGAGAAAGGAGGCCGGTGGTGGTGTATCGAAGGGAGTCAGTGCAGTCGGTGGTGGTATAATCACGGCGGCGACGATGAAAATCTTAGGCTTCATACACCAACAACGATGAAAACCCGAGACATCATCGGGCTTGATTTGGTGTCGATGATAGCGGCTATGTTGGTGTTCGTGCTTCAGATTTGGAAAGATTGGGTCGACAACCGGCGACTGGACAACTACAACTACGATCGGCGGGAGCACTGGTGTGTCGTCGTAGGGATGCAGGTTGCCGGCGGTAGAGAGATAGTTTTCTATTTTTTTTAAATATGGCCGGCGTCATCCCTAGCCTAACCGACGATTGATGCTTGTTTTTCTAGTGTGGTCGCCAGAGAAACATGGAGTTATTTGGCTAGGCGGCGGTTCCGAGAAAGAGAGAGAGAGATGGAGCCGGTTGAGTCTTCCACGAGAAAATGAGGAAGGTGGGGGGTTAATTAGGGGATGTTTATTTGTGGTAGTTTTAATTAGGTTAGAATCTTTTAGGTCAAAAGTCATCATTACCCTTTTTATTATTTTTAAATCTCCTAATAATTTAATTTAATTACATAATTGTCACTACTCATCCTAACCATTAATTTAATCATCTAACGGTCACAAAAATTTATTGCACTTTTCGCAAATAAAGTGCTTTTCGCATTAACCTTCCTTTCTCTCTCTCTATATATATATATATATATACTAGCATCATACCCGCGCAATGCGGCGACGACAAATAGTTTCTGTTTTGCAATATGTCGCTTTTAAGAATGTAATGATATGTTATTCACGCAATTCAATATCACGAAAATTTTTTATACAACTACATGTCCGTTTTTTAAAATTTTCTTTTATTTGCATCAACTATTATATTAATTTTAAAAATAAATTCTAAATACATTAAAACAAGAAAAAATATTTATATTTATGAAATAAGAAGAGAGAAGTTAACAAGATTTTAAAAGTTTTGTTAATATGGGTTGGATAATTGTATTTGTGTGTGAGAGTATGTTAGTGTGGGAGAATGTATTTTAAATAAATAAAAATTTAAAGTAAATTAGGAGAGAGTGAAATAGTTATAGATTGAGTGGATGAGATTAATTTAAATAGAATGAAAGATCAAGATTTTTTCTTGATTGAATTTTAAGAACTCTTAAAATTAAGAAAAAGAGAGAATATTAAATGATTTATATAGTAGTATAGATATGACAATTAATGTGCAGAATATTTATGCAGATTTATAATTTTATTTATAAGATACGAATATTTATGGTACTTGAATTTGCTAAGGATAAGAAATGAATCTCTTTCCAAAATGTTTGATGTGTAATTATATTATTCTAAAGATTATTAACATTAGTACTACATACTTATAATTATATTTATGGTATTAGAATTTATGCAGGATAATCTTTTTCCAAAATCGTTTGTTGCCAAAATGTTTGTTGCGACTTTCATGTTTAGTTAACTTTCATGTTTTTAGCATGACAATTAATTCATAGCCGTGGTGATGTGGTTATTTATTTTTGGACTTAGCATCAAATAGTATTTTAGTTGGTTAATGGTGAAGGGTATTTTAGTTGGTTAGTGGTGAAGGATATTTTAGTATATTTAAGTTACTTAAATTTAAGAGTTTTTAAGGGTGTAAATATATTATAAATGAGTAAGATATATATATATATATATATATATATATATATATATATATATATATATTAGGGGTGAGCATAAAAAACCGAAACCGAACAAAAAACCGTAAAAACCAAAAAAACCAAACCGAAAAAACCGAACCAATATAGAAACCGACGGTTTTGGTTTTCAAATTTTCAAAAACCGAATTTTTCGGTTTGGTTTTGGTTTTTACAATTTCAAAAACCGAAAAAACCGAGCCGAACCATTCTAAGGAATAACATTTACATAGTCACCTCCCATTTGTATTAGGGTTCTACCAAAGAGGTTTCACACTAATTCAGATATCCTTCGCAGGTGCAGCTTTGTTTGGTCATTGGACTACTCAATTGAGTTCACCAACGTCACTTCATTTCGAGTCGACGAGTTCACTTCTTTCCGATTTTATCCATTCTCACTTAATATAGAAATCCAATTCTAATTGTTTACCTCGATTTTCATATTCTAGTTCTCTAAGTTGTATGCCGATCATCTGGAGTTAGATGTTCATCTCGATTTTCAGTTTTGCTAATATGTTATTTATCGATTTGCTTTGAGTTTCGATTTATTTCAACTTTGGCTTTAAAGTCTAAACATATAACAGTCATTTTGCTTGTATCAATTGAAATATATATAGCTTGAATAAGTGGCACACATCTTGATGTTTTTATATAGCTTCAATTTCGTTTAATTTCATAGCTTTACAATTACGGTTGTATGACTTCAAATCTTGATGGTTAAAATGGAAAACTTTAAAACCGAACCAAAAGCCGACTTCAAAACCAAAAACCGAACCGCTCCAAAACCGAACGGTTTTGGTTTTGGTTTTCCAAAAACCGAAATTTTCTGTTTGGTTTCGGTTTTATGCCAAAACCGAACCAAACCGAACCATGCTCACCCCTAATATATATATATATATATGACGGTTTTGGTATCTATATATATTATTAAAAGGCTTACCATCTTACTAAGAATAGTAATAAAAAAATTTCTCTCCACCAATCATAACCCTCCACTTCAACACATACCATTTTTAAATTTTGTATTTGGAAAAGATCCGGCTACAATGAATTCGGTACCCGAAATCTCATCTTTTAACCCGTTTTCTTACTTGTCTTTCTGTGTTATCTTCTTTCAAAGAACAAGGATACGAAACCCTGATTTTTATCTCTATCGTTTTCCTCTCATCTCATATTTTATTCAAGATCAAGAAATCTACTACAAGGAAACATATTTTGTCCACATACTTTGATGGCAGCTCTCATTCACAAAACCCTACTCCAAAGCTCTAATTCTTCTTCGTGGTATCCATCTTCCCCTTAGATTTTGCCACAATCAAGCAAAGCAATTTAGAGGTAATGTTTTTTCATGCTCAGTCTCTGTTTTAGTTGTTGATAACCATCTTCCTATTTCTATTAGGGAACATCGACTCTAAAGAAATCTTCAAACCGTTTTCAATCACTATCTATAATTTTAATTAAACCATTTCTCTTCATTCAAATAATTGGTTTCCCGATCCTATTTAGCTCTACGCTTAAAGGTATAATCAAACCAATTAGGGTTTCAACACGTTACTATTTTGACTCCCTAAGAAACGATTACATTGAAGGATAACATCTTTAATCGTGGATGATTTATTACAGAAGGGATCAACTAAGGATATCTTCAATCACCGGCAAAAAGGAACAAAAATTTTTCAGTGCTAACAAAAGAAGAAAAACTTTTTAATCAATGGAGAGAAGATTATGGAAGGGACAATCAAGAGAACAAGTATGGAAGGTAAAATTGCCGACTAAGTTAGAAGGTTTTAAATTTTCATTGAAAGATTTTAGGAACTTTTCTATTTTATATGTTTATATTCATCTCGGTGTTTCATACCGATGTTACTCTTCTTTGATTTTTGTTTATACATGTTTAATGTTTGTTTTATTCATGTTTCTACAATGGCTTTTTCTAAAAATCTGATAAACGGATAGAATTATCTTTTGGATATGCAGACATTGATTTTGGGGTACATGGTTCTATAAAAACTAATAAGAATCAATATTACCAGCAAAAGTTCTCCTCGGATAAATCAATTCCTCCAATGCATCATTTTGTATCAACAAAGTGAAATGTAGTTGGATTCACTTCCACTGTAGACATTATTTTGTTTGTTCATACATGGTAGACTCATAATCTTAGTGTTCTTCAAGCTCTTAAGAAATAAATCACTTTTATTTAGGTACCTGTTTTCAAATTTAGATAAACACAAAGGCTTTATTTCTTCTATGTCTTATCCGTCTCTCATTTTAAGAAATAATTCTCTTTCTTTGTTCTTTACCATCTCTACTTGCAGAATGATTAATTTGTCCAATCTTCATAAATTTATTTCTAAGGTAAAGGTACTTGGTTCTTGAAACTCTTTGATCTCCATTCTTATATTCGTGTAGGTTGCCACCTAGAAGCTTTGAAAAATGTTGCAAACCACATAGCAGCTGTAATTGGAAACATGTAGATCTTGGTTATAATTATGGTGTGATACTTATACCCTAAAGGTTTATTGGTTTCATTCCTAAGGTTTAGTCCCGTTCCATTTGCTTTTCAATTTTTTTTGATTTCATATAGTTGCTTTAATGTGTATTAATTATCATGTAGTTTGCTGTAATTTTATTTATGTATTGTTGATTTTAGATTTTCAGTGCAATAGCTTATTACCGTAAAAGTTTGTTCTACATATGGTAAAATTCAGAACCATTTATTTATTATTGGGTTGATCTTGATCTTGATCTTGGTTATTATTAATAATTTATTATTATTGTTTTGTTTCTCAAGTAGTTCAAAATAAAATTGTCTAAAAAGAAGATACACAAAGTTATTTATAAAAAGTAGACCAAATTTGTGTTTGTGTAGACCCAACCCAAACTGCCCCAAAAATGTTTTTTTTGTACCCCTACGGCCCTACCTCCTCATGGAGCTCCACCTTTTGCATTGCTCATGTTTATGAATTCACTCTTGTCCTTTTTAAGCCTAAAGAATATTAGATATTATTTCAGCCATTGTAACTTAGTTGATTGATAATTCATTTGTTAAAATGTGCAGGTTTTGACATTGAATTCTTTTCCAGCTTGTGTACCACAACGATAATATTGATCAAAAGGGATTATTTGAAGTTAACTATACTATGTGTATTGTTTAAGGATTGAATAACATACTGTTAATTCAGTATATATTGTTCTATTTGTTGAAATGATGTGAATCAAAACTTCTTGTGAACTGATTTTATGCAGCTTAAATGGATACACTGAGTTCAATTTGTGAGGTTTATGTTATGCATACATGTTTAAAAAAACATGGGCACTGATATTCACAAATGAAGTAGATGATAACAACCAACGAGGCATTGCATGTATATTTTATGTGTAAGAGCATGTATTTGCCCATGTGGCAAGAATTCAATGTGAATTTAAATATGGAGAAGGAATAACCATAAGTGAGTGAAAAGGCTATTAATCGGTATATATAACATATAAAATCAATATTATATTATTAGCATTACTTTTTTTCACATCTTACAATAACCACCTCATTCCAAGATTCATATTATAACCTTTTGTGGCTAATTGATGATCTCAACACATATATTCAAATTGGTTACAAACTTACATTTTTTTCTACGTGCTTGAAAAATATTTTGTATATGATTTTATATTTTTTTTAGGTTTACTTCTATAATACCCGTGTTTTCATAGGTCAATCAACTAGTTTCAAATAAATGGGATAAATAGATATAGTAATTATCTATTTATGGTTGATATAATTCTAATATTTTATTAGAATTTGAATTGATCACAAATTAAGAAAGGAAGGTATTCCTATCATTTCCTAACCATGTAAAAATTGATCAAATCCTCATAATTAGGTTACTTAATTTCTCTCCCTTTTCAGCTCTCTGAACGTCGAAATTCCCAAGTCTTTCAATAAGTCTTTTGGTTTTGATTTCTTAAGCAAATATTTAACAATCCAAGTTCGGGATTTGTTCGGGGTTTTCAAGATCTGGCTAGAAGAAACTCGTTCTAACCTTTCTTGTAGATTTCTTTTTTAAGTATTTGATATATTACTAGATCAAGTTTCGGGTTTTACATACTTAAATAGGTTTTATATTTAATCGCTTCCGCTTCGTCTACATATATAATCTTTTTAATCGATTTTAATGGGAACAATAATGATGTACTTTATAAAACCTAAATCAAACAAATCTTGTTTTTTGTTGTTTTATTCGATAAAACCGAACCGTTCATACTTAGATGTACATTCTACGAGCCTAGTTTTTTACATTATGATCTCTGAGGATAAGTGCTAGTCGTATTAAATTGCTTATTTTCTAGATAACCTGGGTGACACATGTTATAAGATATCTTAAGTACTCATGTAACGGGGTGGTGGCTGACCGAAAATCTCACTCATGTAAAACATATCACTTAGGTGTACTAAGAGGTGTTAATGACATGAATAACACCATAATTACATTCACCATTATGCTGCAACAATGCACTTGTGTACTACCTAGTTGGAGTAGTGAAAGTAGATGGATCTTAGTATACTTATGTACAGTTGGGAGTGGTATCGGTTAGTGCACAAATTGTTATGGCACATAAGTAATGAAATGGGTTCTCATTGTGGGTATATACCGAATCCTTAGAAAAACCCTTTGATACGGTATGATGATTAGGATACAAATGATAAATAGGATAAGATATGATATGATGTATATGTTACATGATTTTATGATGTTGACATGATAACATCTATGTTCTGTATGCATGATTGATTAAGTTGATTGTTATTTGACTTGTTTATGTGATATGTGTCTGTGGGCAAAAAAGAAGGGTTAAATACACGAATGGGATGGAAATGGTTATTTACGTGATGTGTGTCTGACACTTATATCTTTGAAATGTTTGTTGTACTCATGCGGGTTCTTAGGAGTTTTACTTGGTGAGATGGATAATCTTGCTCGGTAGTTTGATTAGATTTCATAGACTTGTGATTTTACCTACTTGTTCATTGTTGAAGTAACGCCGTGGTTTCAAAAATTCACAACTTAAATTTTTTTACAAGAACATCGAAATAGAAGATTTAAATATCTCATTAAATGTAAAATAGTTAAAATAGTTCCACAACATCATCATAAAAACCACTACGTAACCCCGTAGTCAAACCGCATTTTCAAAAGTCCACATTCCCTAGTTCTTTTGTGAAGGTCTTGGTTGAAGGGAATAGACGGAGATAAGGGGATCAAGTCAATTTCGATTGTCATCGTCCTATCCTTAAGGTAATGTCATCTAATCGTGGTTGTTTTTGTGTTTTGGATTTTGGGATGTTGGCTTTGATCGAGGGTTTGTAATCCAGTAAAAAGAAACCACCCATAGAGTTGATAACTTGTAATTTACCATCTTCTTTTTGTGTCATGGATTATTAACCAAGACTCTGGAAACAATCTCTTATGTATTCCTATCATCATGGGGGTAGCCGTAGGTTGTATGTATGTGTGTGAGTTTGTTTGAAAATAGCAAAGTGTAAGGTGTGTTAGTATGTAATTTATGTTCAAGAGGGTAATTGCTTGCTTACTTTATTTGGATGGCAGCATGCATGTAGTGTGTGTTGTATGTATTTTGTTTTTGTGACAAGCTTATGGGTTTTGTTACTAAAGAGTTAGAAGGTGAATTATATGTGGTTAGAAAGCCGATATACATTGTGCATGAAAACGTGTCACAGATGGTAAGTGTGAGTGTATGGCTAGGTGTCACTAAAGACCTTATAAAGATACGATATAATACGGTAAAGAATACCGTCATGTACATATATAAGCATAATAATAGTATCGTATACGAGTAAGAAAAGTATAATGAGATTAAATATACTCGTAGAAGTATAAATGTTAAGTTTCATGAAAATGGATAAGGTAAATTGATAGTAATAATAAAAGGAGAGTGACTTACCAAACTTAAAGAATGACTCTAATAAGTAAAAACATAGTCTAATGTAAGATTAGGTCGGGTTAGGACCTAATTAAAGTATGTTGATCTTATGTTTAATAATATGATATTCATGATTCTAATTGTAGTGCGGATCAAGTGAGTTTAATAGAATTTACAAAACTGAGTACATAGACAAAACGAGTATTTAATAAAGGTTTTCTCGACAAGTGTGGATACAGATAGGAAACAATTAATAACATGATTAATGATTGCTTTATAATGCGATATATTTCAGGGTATATGTGAAATCAGTATGATCAGTTTGTATCACGGTATATGGAATTATTCATGTTTGACTTACATGACGAATTGTGATGCTAGTATGGTTTGGTAAATAAAACGATTTATATTTGGCATAATGGTTATATGTTTATGTGGTATTCGGTGTCATTAATGACTAGTTGGTTTACTGGTTCGATTTACTTGTTTGATTCTTGACCCATTTATATGTTATGTGATTCCGGGTATTGATGGGTCAATTGTGTGGGAGGGACGGGAATGTTCCGTGTGTATTCGTTCACTGTTAGCTATTTTATGGATCTTTGGTGGGCTTAATTTTATGTTTATTTCTATTGACTCATAAAAGATTAGCTGATATTTTTTCTTGAAATGTGTCTTATAGTCGTGCAAATAGCTTGGGGTTGGCCCTATGAGATTGGGTTCCTTCGGTCCTACTTTTGTTATATTTTACTAGCTTAGTACACTGGTTATTTTAATGATATGATTTTCATTTACGGTGTAATACTGGTGTAATACTGTGGTTTTATAAGGATGGACGTGAAAGTTATGGTTTTATATTCACGTATTGTTGCAATAAGTCTTCCGTTACAAATTATTGATTAAATATTTAAAAGTTTTTATAAATGCTAAATTTTTGAAAACCATGGTGCTACAAAAGAACTAGCCACAGGTTGGCATTAAAACAAACATCCAAAAAGTCTCTACCCGGTAGCACCCACATCACCCAGCAACAAGTACACCTATGCCACGTGTACGGGTACAAAACATATTTTAAAGAAACAAGGGTTAGCTTACTCCTCGTGAGTCAGCAGTAGTCACGAAAAAATCACATCTAGCTTTAAAACAACCATTAATTAGGTTCATGTAATTAGAATAATAAGTCCCAACCCATAAGTTGACCACCCACTTAGCATCATAAGTAATCTCTGCATGGTCAAGTATCATCATATAAATATCACAATTTAAAGTTCATCATTTAACATCGTGTTACATCATAAACATCATATAGCATCGTTCACTTCTTAAGACATCTTATCATCTACGGTCATCGCTAGTCTACATTGTCTTCATCATACTTAAGCAGGGTCTATCATCATATATCGTGTATCTTCGCTACCCCAAGATACCACATGCGTGCATCAAAACTACTAGAGTTCCAAAGTTCGTCAACGCTGACATTGGTTCGCTAGGTCTGCCCGGCAAGTCTAGTACCAAGCGGGGAGCGACTCCTACTCATACTCAGACTCCCGTGGTCCTTTCGCTTTTGCTACTCCAACAAAAGTCATTGAGGTGGAAGTCCAACCGGTACCCCCCCGGCCCTCCTTTGACCCTTGTGATGTCATAGGCATTAGCCTCATTCGTTGGTCGAACACCACTCTAGTATACAGGTACTTAAAACACTAATACACCATGTGTCTCCAAGGTTGTCTAGAGAATCTACTAGGAAACTAATCATCGTCATGCTAGCAAAGTCCTAGAAGACACAATCTACCTACTAGACATCATCAATACATCTCAACAATAAGACTACCCCCGCCCTAAGTCATCATTCATAAATATAAACATCATTATTCACATCATAATCATCATATAATAAATCCACACTTCTTGTTATACAATTCAATAATCACATCATAAATCAGTCATAAGATCTACCGTCTGCATCAATAATAAACATCATGAAAATGTAAGTCTTTTTGAAAACGATTTTGTCTTTGTACTTGGTTTTAGAAATTATATTGAACTCAACTCAGGTCTAGCAAAAGCAGTAGAAAAACTAGTCCTCGCGAAAATAACCAAGTTCACGAAACACCCTGCAATCAAACTTCTAGCTGTCGATAAACTAAATCGCAAACCATAGGATCACAAACTATGGAATCGAAAAATACAAATCGCAAAATAACAATCGCAATTTGACCGATCGCAATTTCATCAAACAGAAAACCTCCAATCGAAAACCACCCAAATCACAAACTAGCCAAATCACAAATTAAACCAATCGAAAACCATGGTTTAATCGCAAGTCACCTAAATCATGAAGTATCCCGGATCGCAAACTAGCAATCGAAAACTCTTAATCGCAAATCACCGGGATTGCAAACCAAGGTCCAAAAGAAAACCCTTGGAATCAAATACCATGGAGTCGTAGAGGGGACTCAAGCCTTTGGGCAAATCAACCTAGTGCCATTGTAAATCTCAGTTTACAAATCCTATACTTGAATCGCGAACTACAAGAACACAATTTAACCTTTCTTGAATCATCAATCAATTTGAAAACTTAGTTTCATTCATGTTTCTTATACCAAAATCATCATAATCATGTAACTAACAAACCCTAATCATCAATTTCATCTTTTAACAACATTTGATCACTCAACTTCATCATCATCATCACGAACTTGTTGGCTCTTCACACTCGACTATTTCCAACCCAAAACTCAACAATTCATCACCTAAATCTAGAAATTGACATACTAGAAGGATCAGAAGCTTACTTGTGATCAATTTATAGCAAAAATCTTGAAGAATCCTCACTCCAATTCGATCTCTTACTCGATTCTCTCTCTCTCTCTCGGCACTCCAAAAACACACACACACAGTAACGTCCCAATTTTATTTTTTTGAATAACACACTTCATTCAGAAATTGATGTCGATAAAGTAAATGTTAACGTAATTGCATGATAATCGTTAATTGAAATAAGTACACAACGTTCTTTAAGTTACATCCGTCATAATTGTTTGTCACTGAAACTATTACTATTAAAACTAAATCATTAAGGTTGCCGAAGTCTGGGTAATGAGCTATCAACGCCGAACATGGTGATCACCTTAAAAGAGTTAAAACAACAACTGTAAGCCCAAGGCTTAGCGAGTATACGACTTACAAACCAAATAGTTCAGATAACGGCTCATAAATCATACCCACTACCGTAGTAAGTGGTCTCGTCATACCCGTCTACGAGGATGGTCTCAACTCACCCGTTGTCGTCACAACGGTCTAACATACCCGACACCAAAGTGTTGGTCTCGTACTCGGCACCGAAGTGTACGACCTACTCATATCCGTCACCGTAGTAAACGGTCTAGTCATACCCGTTACCGAAGTAAACGGTCTAGTCATACCCGTCACCGAAGTAAGCGGTCTACTCGTACAAGCTTCCAAAGTAAGCGGTCTAATCCTATTCTCTCATAAGTCATGGTTATTCACGTATTTATATGCACCCATTCGCATTCGTAGTCTATTTAGATCGTAAGTGAGAATACTCACCTATCAGCAGTCCTCGTTACTCAATTCTTACTGTAAGACTTTACTTGGTCCCTTCAATTAACTGTCACCTGATCCAAGTCTAATAGGATCAATACCAGGTACTAACCTTTGCTTACTCCCATAAGTCGGAGGGGTACATATGTATATGTGTAAAAGTCACATGAATTTCTACATGAGTAAGTCGCATGGGCTTATGCATGTATAAGTCGCATGGTGCCCACATGAGTAAGTCGCATGGACTTATGCATGTATAAGTCGCATGGACTTTGCATATATAAGTCACATGGGTTTAGGCATGTGTAGGTCGCATGGGCTTCTATGCGTAAGTCGCATGAGTGTATATACCTATTCATGTGAAAGTCGCATGACCACATGATGTCATCGGAAAGTCACATAAACATATATACAAGTCCATATGAAAAGTCGCATGGCTGTGTATACATGCCTATGTGGAAGTCGCATGGCTACATGAGGCCATATGAAGGTCTCATAGGCATATATACAAGTCCATCTGGAAGTCGCATGAGCACATATCTGTGCTAGGTCAAAGTCGCATGGTACACTTCCTTCCCTTTCAGTTCATTATTTTGAAAAACCCAGACTCTATAGCTAAGATCAAGCTTTCTCAAAACTCAATCAATATAACTTATTCCTGTTGCAAAACATTTGTCCACTTATTTAAATCTTCTAACACAAATCTGTATTTTATCAACTTATTAAGTGTTCTTGTTCAAGTATTTCACCTAGGTTTTTCTCATACATGCAAAAACCCAAAAACCCGGATTTTAACATCCAACCATTATCTTTACAGAGTAAGATTTAGTGTCTACATGATCCTATTAAGTTGAGAAACATTACCTAATGATTTCCTTGCCAATTCTTAAGCTCCACCAAGAACTTAGCTCCCTTCTTGTCGGTTTCTTCAAAGATGGCACACAGCACACACACACACACTCTTGAATGAATGAAACAGTGATTTGATTGTTAGTGTTGGAGGTTGTATCTTAAACTCCTATTTATACTCTCATGCCATACCTCTTGTGGGCCTAAGCCCATCTCAAAATCTCAAGTCCAATTCCCAACTAAAAACTCTTATTGAATATATATATATATATATATATATATATATATATATAAGCCCAACAACGTAATAATAATTACTACACATCAATATATAGCTAAGAACCGCATAATTATTCCAATAAAATACTTTTTTATTAATCCCAAATTTCGTGCATTACACACACGTTACTTGCAAAATGACAAAATGTAACTCCCACTAAACCATAATTAACATTTAATTAAATTGATCATTCATCCTTACGTTTGATCCAATTTTACTAAGCCACCACAAACTTTTCAATCCTTAACCAGATATTACAAAATAAAGATAACTTCTAGCATAATTAAGTAACTAGCATCGTATCCGCGCAATGCTGCGGTGGTAAATAGTTTATGTTTTGCAAAATGTCGTTTTTAAGAATGTAATTATATGTTATTCCTGTGATTCAATATCAAGAAAAGTTTTTAGCAACATGTCCGATTTTTTTCAAATTTTTTTTATATTTGTATCAACTATTTTATTAATTTAAAAAAACATTAAAATAATAAAAAAGATTTATATTTATGAAATAAGGTGAGAGAAGTTAATAAGATTTTAGAAATTGTGTTGGTATGGGTGGATAATTGTGTTTGTGTGAGAGAGTGTGTTAGTGGGAAAGTATATTTTAAATAAATAAAAAGTTAAGTAAATTAGGAAAGTGAAATGGTTAAAAATTGAATGGATGACATTAATTTAGATAAAATGAAGGGTGAAGATGTATTGTTGATTGAATTTTAAGAAGTTTTAAGATTAAGAGGAGAGAGAATGTTATATGTTTTATATAGTAGTATAGATAATTACTTCCAAACGTCTCTTATAAACATTCCATTAATACATCTCATAAATACAATTTCTTTTGAAATAAATACTCGAATTCTCATGTTTGCCCCATAATGTTTTAGGATTTGGAATAAGTCAACTTCTTCTAGATAAGCAATTAACTATGTGTGTTTGGTCAAGTATTCTGTTGCAAATGTTTTAATAAATAACAAAAAAAAGTATTTCACGAAACCGAAAATCACGACCTTTGGCAACAAATTAAGGCAACGGGCAATGTAGCAACGACTACTTTTCTTTGCAAAAGTCATTGCTTAAGGCAACGAGCAAGAATTTTAGGTCATTTAGCAAGGAATTGGTGTTGCCGTTGACACATTTTCTACTAGTGTGGAGAAAAGATAAAAAAAAGGGTCTGAAACCTTAGGACTTGGGTATTTCAACCCCATGGATTTGTTCCCCGTGTCAAGGCAAGTCAAACGGACCTACCCCATCCTCAAAACCGCACACAGCCGAAGAATTGCTCCCATGCGGCGGTGGTGGTGTTGTTTTGAGGTAATGGACATGGAAATGTAATAAACTATTTGAAATGTTATTATTATGTGTAATACCCTGGGATAGGAGATTTTGGATCAATTTATCAAAGCCATCTTGGTTATGGCCGAAGGTTTTAACTCGATTTTCTAAGTCCACACCAAGGCAGTAATGCATTGCTGATTATTATGGAAAATACCAACTTAAATACTTAATCATCAAGTAGAATTAATTCTTGAGCTGTAGTATAATGTCGCGTTTGTTTCACGGAATTTAAAGGAATGGAATTGAATTCTTTAAAGAATTGAATTCCTAAGGAATGAGATTTATATTCATGTTTGTTTCGCTGAAAAGTAAACGGAATTGAATTCCATTCCAATCCTATTTTGTGTTTGTTTGCAAATTATTGCAATGGATTCATATCAAAAGACTAAAATACCCTCGATTCATTTTTGTATTAGAACTTTATATAATTATGTTTGTTAAATGCATTCACACCCACACCCAAATCCCCCCCACACACACACAACACAATCTTTTTTTTCAAGAAAAAAAGAAAATATATGCCGCCGTCATCACCGTCACCGCCACTGCTAACCACCACCGTCACCGTCACTGCCAACCACCACCTGCCGCTACCAAGTTCGTCGTCGCCGCTCCCACCACCAACTGCCGCTGCCACCGCCACCGCCATCGTCACTGTCGACCACCACCCGCCGCCACCACGCCCACGGTTGCCACCATCGTTGCCACTCCCACCACCAACCGCCGTCATCGCCAGCGCCGAGCACTACCAGCCGTTCCCCCTACTTACAGTCGCCACCACCTACGGTAGGGTGGGGTGGGGGTGGGGGTAGGTCACGTAGGTGTAGGTGTATGGGTGGGGTGAGGTAGGGTAATGTGGGGTAGAGTAGGGTGGGGGTAGGGTAAGGGTAGGGTGGGGTAGGGTTAGGATGGGGTGGGTAGGGTAGGGTGGGTGGGGTGAGGGTGAGGGTAGGGTGGGAATCTGTTGTGATGGAAGGATTAACCGACTATGGTTACTAATCTTGTCTTTTTTTAACATTTCGTAGGAAAATGAATTCAATTCCATCTAACCTATTACAGGAATTGAAATCCATTACCTAAAGGTTTATTAAAATTCCAAAGAATTTGATTCCATCCCAAATAATTTTACCGAATGCAAAATATAACGAAATTTGATTTGAATTCTATTTCATTTCTTCACATTTCAGGTAAAATAAACTGGACCTAACTTTTTTTGAATGACACGTTATACGTATTCTCAAATGAATAACTGTAAACTTTAGAAAACAAGAGCAATGAGAAAACTGTGTAATGTAAAATTGATTTTAATTGCTTTTATCAAGTAGGTTTAGCCTTGGCTTTTATCATGCATTGTTGATTATTATGGAAATTTTTTTAAGTTAATTGTTTTGTTTATGTTAGTCACGTGATATTCCTAATTCCTGAATATGTAATGTTGATTTTTTTTTTGTTTTTTTTGTTTAGGGTGATAATACGTACCTTTGTTGAGGGTACCCCTCATGTCGTAATTGATGATGATTCGGATCCGATATGTTAGATATTGGATTGTCAACATAACGGTTAAAGTTACCTTATAAAAATAGAAGCCATGGACGGCTAGACTACTCAATATATAAGAAAGAAGTAACGCCTAAACACCTTGATCCTATACAAGACAAACAAGATGATGTTGAACAAAGCCAACAAACCTAGAAAAGAAAACGACCCGAAATAAAGAGTGAGCCCCTTGTTGGAAGCACTTTGAAGTTGTTTACATAGTTGAAGAGGATGGGGTTGAAAGGAAGCATGCAAAGTGCGCGCAAGTATTGCTTCACGATCCTTAAAGCCGATTCATCATGGAAGGGAACTTCTAGCTTGAAAAAGCATTTTCCCATTTGCGATAAAAATCCAGAAAATAATATGAAAAAAAAGGTACGCTGCAATTTTAGAAAGAAACTAGTGGTGGAGGGAATTGTTACTACATGGAATCATTAAGAAAAAAGGGATTAAAAAGCTCTTTTAAATTTGTTTGTTGTGAGTGAACTACCGTTTACATTTATTGAAAATGAAGCTTTCATTGAGTATACTAGTGCAATAAATGGGAAGTTACTTTACCATCACGGCGTAAAATTAGAAAGGATGTTCCAAATTACTATATCGATGAAAGAAATAAATTAGTTGATTACTTAATTAGTCCAACAAATACGGTGCATTTGACTACAGACACCTGGACTAGCTCGTGTCAAAGGATTGACATTAGATGATAATTGGGTTATGCACAAAAGAATATTAATATTAAAACTATTGATACTCATAAGGGGATTAAGTGGGCCGTAGTTATTAGATTGCATACATGGTTGGGGGATTAAGAATGTGATGAGTATGACGGTTGACAATGCCTCTACAAATGATAAGGCAGTTAAAATTTTGATTGAAAAGGTGCCAAATATGTATGTTGGGGGCAAACATTTTCAAATAAGCTGCATGGCTCATATTCTAAATCTTATCGTCAATAATGTTTGGAACATAACAATGATCATGCCGAATGTGTGAAAAGGGCGGTAAGATATATAAAACAATCAACACAAATTATCACAAAGTTTAAAAAATGCATCAAAGAATGTGGAGTGGAGTCAAAAAAATTCTTGTGTGGTGATTGTCTGATGGGGATTGGCAGCAACAACAAACGCAACGGAAGCAAACCAAAGTACAAACAATTTTTAATTTTGTGTCAACCAATACATACCCAATGGACTAAACTCTAACTATGAACATTGCAACTAAATAAAAGAACAAGGATGGGAATTTATACCCCCTTCAAGTAGCCACTCCTTGTTATTAATGATGGATGTAAGAATACAAAAGAGTATACCTCTATCAAAATCTACTCCAAGCTTGATGATCCCCAAGTGTTAGCTTTGTTTTTGTGCCAACAAGAACATCACTAATGATCTACACCAACTTGAAGCCCAAAATACAAATTATCTTCCACGGGTGTATTGAGAAAGAGAGATATGTAGCTAAAAAAACCAAGTGACTAACCTCAACCAAGCAAGACCTGTATGAGTTTTATAGACCATAAAAAGTCACCCAAAATTGTCCGTAGTCAAGCTTGAATGGATGGTCATTAACACCCATTCAAACTAGCCTTAAAAAGCTAATTAAATAGATTGTTACAACGTGAGGTACGACCGTACATCAAAAGGCATGTCTGTGCTAGCACAAACGGGCACACCCAAGTCACGCCTGACTTGGTCCATATGTTGGGTTTTGGTGGCATCTAGAAAACACGACGAAAACAAAAACGAGTATAAAACAATTTCATTTTGTGCCACCAACACACCACCCAATGGACCATACTCTAGACAATGGCAAAACAACCAAAAGAAAGGAACAAGTATAAGAAAATACACCATACTATTTTCTTCTAGCTCCTTGTTGATGATGAATATGAGAATACAATGTTGTATTCCTCTACCGGTATCCACACCAAGTGTATTAGATTCCCACGTGCTAGCTTTGTTTGGACGCCGCCAAAAGCACCACCGACTAAATTCTAACACCACTTGAAGATTGATGTGCCAATCGATCTTCCAAAATGTGTACGTTAAGAGAGAAATATGAACTAACTTGAAGTTACAAGTTCATATGGTTTCTACACAAGATCATATGTTCATCAACCATTTCATGAACATGTCTAACACTTGTAGAAGTGCTCTTGACAAGCAAAAACCAACCAAAAACCGTCCTCATAAAGTTAGACTTAAGTAACCTTAATGCCACATTTAATCTAGACTTAAAAGTCTAATTGAATTGGATGTTACTGTGTGAGGCACACCCGTGCCTCACAGGGCACGCCCGTGCCAGCCCACGGGCTCACCCAAGTCACGCCCGACTTGGGCTCGTGCTCTTGCACTAGGCACGGCCCGTACCTCCGAGAGGCACGGCCATGCCCGGCCTTACCAAAACCCAGTTTTGGTATTTTACTCTCTCTCGTTCAACGGTGTTGCTGGAATCAATACTTGGTGTGTGACCCAATAGGCCTATGCCTCATCGGCAGTGATACCAACTCGTGTGTGTCAGTGGTCATATTCCAACAAACTCCCACTTGAACATGACACACCCACGAAAGGTAACACCGACATAGAGCGGCCTCTAGCAAGGCATCTATGCCCCCAAGTCAGCATAGGGTATGTCGCCCATGACAAGTACCAACCTGTAAAGAATGGTCCTACAGATAAGTGATTATTCATCCCTTCGGTCACGATATCCAATGTAAATGCAGGTCATGGAACACTGTCAACCCCAAAACATCCATGATTATGTTTCTCGATCTAGACTAACTATGACGAACAACACAAGTTGCAAAATTGATCCGCTATTAATTCAACTTGAGCATGGCCATGCATTTTGATGTCATCAGTTCAGTTAACGAGGGGCCCAGGGATATCTCTCTAAAGAGGAACAAATACCTTTGAGTACATCGTTCCGTCATAATAATAAGTTCTTTCCTGAAAACTTTCCTTATAACAGAAGGACAAACAATATTATCATCCTGATTTACTCGTGATCATGTCCATGAAGTAAACTCAGGTGCGGGTCCTCCAATTACTTGATCACTATCAAGTACAGGCTAGCGTTGCGAAAACATGTATTCAATCCATTATGAATACTTAACCAATCACTTGCCTCGATCTTAATTCACTTCTTCCTTCCAATGAAGAACGACCGATCGTGGAGCATTTAGAATAAATAAATTTATTTAAGGAAGTAGTTAAACATGCTAAGATGGAACACAATAAAGGCTAACAAAAGTTCCCGCTCCGCGCGCATTATCAAATCTCCATTTGATAATCGATACAATCAAATCACATTATTGCTTTAATGTTCCCAATTCAAAACATATCAAATTCAACTAAACAAACCCAAGCCAAAGCCACTTGTAAACCAAGTGTATGCAAGCCTAGTATGAAAACTCATCATTAGCTCATGACTAAAGCTAAGTAAGCGGATTCACAAAGTGACATCCATGCGTACTCTAACAATTACCATATCTTCTCTCGACCAAACACTTATAAAGTGTGCGCCGGAAATATCATGGTCCTTTGTCTAAGCCTTCGCGCTCTCATTGTTCCAAAGAATCCAATAGAGTCACAATGCACAAGACTATGGTTCACATATATAAGCCATCATACTCTTATTTTCTCAAGAGAACCCAATTAGAGTCAATGATGCTTAAAGAACCATTCTAGTTGATAATATTCCACTTAACAACACAACAATAACAATTCACCAAGAATTATACATTACTCAAAGTTCCTTGTTACCACCGAACATCAACTTGAAGAACAATGTACCAAGAGTTCTTCCAAGTATGTCAAAATGAGAGAAAAGAAACCATGTGATAAACCAAGTTGCTAATTAAATTAACACACTAGTCCATCATGTTTCAATGTCACTCTCTTAGTTTTGTCACTCCGAAAAGTTCACGTTCGTATCTTCCAATTCTTCTTATGAAGCAATAATTCCTCAACCCCGGTTTTATGAACCGCCAAGTTAGGATATTATCTTCAATAAGAAGTATATTATGGATACACAATTTAAGGAACACAAGCACTCCCACTAGCTCTGCCGTACATCCAAGTTTAATCTTCCCTTTTCGAAAACTCAAATCTATGATTTTCTCATTAAAGTGAATATTACAATCTTGCGATGTTTATCCAAGTCTACGAGGATACTTTCAATGTACAAGACACTTTCGGAAAGTGTTAAAACACCCTTCCTCAAAATCCCATGAAGGAATACGATCTTTACATTGCAGTGATAAACACATGTATCCGAGTAACCTTCAACATAACCACTAGGAAAATTTCCTTATGATACCATCCTCATGGTCAATCATAACGGAACATTTAACATTAGTTGGTATTTGAAGTTCAAGTCCATGAATAGACTTCTTGGGCTTGTAGACCATACGAGGATACTAATAATGTATAAGACTCTCGGAAAGTATTAAAACACTTCCTCAAAATTCCTATAAAGGAATAGAGTCTTTTCATTTCACTATCATACCTTCATAATCAAGAAAAAGGCAGTTATACACCATAAGTCATCCAAGTAAACTTCAACATTACCACTAGGAAAATTTTCTTTCATGATACCTTCCTCATGGTCAATCATATCAGAACTTTTACCACTAGTCGGTATTTGAAGTTGTCTACATTTCAATTCATGTATATGTAATGTCCCAATTTTTTTTATACACTAAATCATACGATTAAAAGTCTACGATAATTGAAACAGTGTATGATACCAATTACATCTCGGGTGAAAACTCATAAAAATCTTAATTTCAAGTACAATCATTTTGGAATACACTAGAAAACTCATGAGAGTGTAAACGTTGCGGAAGCTTGCTGGGGATGAGCTATCAAACACGAGCTGGAGCCCCGCCGTGGTCATCACCTAAAAAGATGGTTAAACAACAACCGTAAGCACAAAGCTTAGCGAGTTCTCATAACTAGGGACTCGCCCTCTGCCGCATCTCGGGTCCCACCCGTTTGATGCCTAAACCATAATCACATCCTGCCATCATGTAACACATAACTAGGGACTTGCCCTCTGCCGCATCTCGGGTCCCACCCGTTTGATGCCTAATCCGGGCCCCGCCCGCTACGACTCATCACAGGTCCCACCTTTAGATGAAGTCATCTGCCCCAGCCGACCACGAAGGTACGGTTGGTTACTATCATAACATCACGATAACACTTAACAGCCAATCGCAATTAAGCACATACATTGCACAATAAACATCTTGCATATCACTTACGTATTACAGGAATTCAAGTAAGTTAAGGTAACTCACATGTCTCATAACTTATCGTTTGCTTACACATCATCAGTCACATGCAAAGTCTATCTAAAACATACCCGACACCGAAGTGTTGGTCTACACATAGCATTCACGTATTCCACAATCATTAATCACTTTCTTAGGCACGTACCAAATGTATTTAATGTCTATTTAGAAATGTAAATAAGAATACTCACCTGTTTGCAGTCTCAGTTACACAATCTTAGCTCACTAATTTCCTTGCGATAACTTGCTAGTCAACCGTCACCTACAATAGATCTTAATTAAGTCAACACCGTGTATAACTCCCTTATTCGTTTGCTCACATAATTCCTTCGGGTCTCACGTTGGACCCCGTTAAAAAGTTTCATAAGTCGGACCATATGAAAGTCGCATGGCACTTGGCCATCTGAAAGTCGCATGGCCTCTTGGCCATCTGAAAGTCGCATGAAATCGTATGCTGCATGAATACCCCATGTGAAAGTCGCATGGCACCCCATGCAAAATTCGCATGGGCATTTTCAATAAGTCGCATGAGCCAGGCTTCTAGGTGAAAGTCGCATGAATCTATGCATCCCTCTAGGTGACTGTCGCATGGGCATAAGTGTGCATTCATGCGACTGTCGCATGGTTGTTTATATGCTTCCATGCGAAAGTCGCATGAACAGACGTATACACTCATGCGACTGTCGCCTGACCCTAAGGTCTTCCCTGCCAGTTCATTTTTAAAAAACCCAAACTCCATAGCCAAGATCAAGCTTTCTCAAAACTCAATCAAATTAACTCATTCTGGTTGCAAAACATTTCTCCACTTATATAAAACTCCCTTTTAACACAACTTAATATTTTAACTAGTAATGAAAAGGTTCTAGTCTCAATATTCTTTTCCTTTTTCTCTCGTGCATATAGAACCCCCAAAAACCCAGATGTCACTATTCATATATCATCCTAGCAGAGTAGGAATTTATGTCTACATGATCCAAATGAGTTTAGAAATGTTACCTTCTACTTTCCTTTGAGCTTTTTGTCCAAGAGATGCTTGCACCTTTCTCTTCTCTCTCTCTCGCAGCTCTAGAAGCACCCACACAGCACTCTCTCTTTCACTAGTAATGGAACAGTGAAAATGGTGGTATCTTAGGGGCTGAACCCTAACCACCTATTTATACCCATATACATGAACTTCATAAGGCCTAAGCCCATGCCTCATTCTCAAGTCCAAGCCCACTACCAAGTTATTAATTAAACCACTCATATAAGCCCAAATGGTACTTAGTCCATATAAATTATTTCCATAGATCCATTTGTCCAAACATATACATACATATTTAAACCCAATAGAGCTTAACTAGTCCATCGTAAATTCCACAACTCAACTCAATATTATTTTCTCAATAAAATATTCTTTTATTTATTTTCGAAGGTTCGGATATTACAGTATACCCTCAGGTTTACACCAAGGCATCGGATCAACCAAGTTCAATACTTGGACATCCTACATGAATTGCATCCCATTCTCATTACCTCTCTTTTTCTAATAGACACTAGGCCTACCATGACTTCCGATAGTTGATGAATTCAACTAATCCATCATCGAGTTATCTTCCTATAGATATAAAACATATATCTATCCGGCCTTACGACAACTCCTATCAGAAATAGGAAGAGTAACGAATTATGCCAGGTACTCCAACATCGCCATGCTGGGTTCCAATCATTATAGATTGTATGCTAGTGCCAACATCAGGTTTTACTCCCACTAGCTCCCATAGATATTAGACTTCCACTAGCTATTGAGCGACAAAACTTGTCCTGAAAAGTTCGTGAAACAAATATCTCATGCCTAATGGAGTAGCATCTTTTGTCCCCGGATTCTACCACCTCACGTCTACACGTAGACCGGATAATCTAGGCTTTTGAGATAGACCAACAAAGACACTCTTTCTAGTCTTTTCTCCTGAGATGCGTATTAAACCATCTTTGTTGATTTTATATATAGAACATTGCCCGCTATACTTAAGCATCCCAACACATTGGGTATGAATTTGCGATCCATCAAGACCCGAACATATCCAAGAATATTCGGTTTCTCCTCTATGCGACCCATATGCCAATGTGTCCTAGGAGAAATAATTTAGGGGACAAATCCCACAATTCTTATGATGATCACAAAATTCATATATTAAGATACTCAACATCTTTACAAGATTTAAGTAACTTAACCTTTCATCCACAAACCTCGTTAAGGTAATCAATGAACACCTCAAAGGTTTCAAATATACCTATTCCTACTACCACCACGGGTAAAGGTAACGAAGTGCAAGTAGTTATCCCCATGGATTTGCTTGAACGAATTAAACACACAAGTGTGAACTAATTACAACAAGCTCTCAATCCTCTTACATACGCCGGTGAAAGATGTACAAGTCATTTAGCCTAATAAACAATTCTCGCACTCAACATTTGATCAATTATCAAATGCATCCAAGATTCCAAACCACACGGAACTTGGTGACGTAAGTCTTGTTTACATAGCTAAATAATCTTGTCACTTGGATAACTAATCCAAACCATTTTTGGATTTAAACACATTATTCATGATTACTTTATTACTTTTAAGCAAAAGCTTATAAATGACATGACATGGATAACCTTTGAAATAAACCAATAATATATAAATATATCAAATACAAAGTAATATCCATTGTCAACCAATGCATAATAGACTTAATATTTCTCTCGCCACGCAGGGCAGACAAAATATTAATCTAATAAAGTAATAAAATAGCTAGATGAAATGGCGAGATCAAAACTCCCAATCCTCTTAATCGAGACAACGTCCAAGTTTCCCAATTTTGAGCTCTAGCTCTCCATGCCTTATCAGCTACTTCTTCCGTTTAACACCTACACTTTGTAACAAAACAATTTTCTAACAAACGTGAGTGTTATAGCCAGCATTTCAATAAATCTAGCCAAGAAGTAGAAAAGCAATGGAGCTAATCATGAATGTACCTGATGACGAGCAGCTATTCCCTTGCCTCATAGGAAGCTTTAACTCCTCCGAACACTCAGGACAAGCGTGGTGGCGCCAATCTCCATATTTACCACAGAAATAGCAAACTTCTCCCTTAGGAGTCGTATTCTTTTATTCGGTTTTACGTTCCTCAAATAACCGGGTGGAAACGAACTTGCGTTTGGCCATGTTAGACTCGAAAGTCTTAAGCATGCCATGCAACTCGTCTAAGGATTCTACCATTTTGTCCTTTTCATAGTTTTTGATAAACTCATCATAAGACATGGGCAGGGATTGGAGAATCATATTCACCGCAAGCTCCCTCCCAATGGGAAATCCTAGTATTTCCATTTGGTCAATGTATGCCTTCATACGAAGCACATGAACACTAACCTTCCCACCTTCCTGCATTCGGCAACCGACAAGGGCCTTGACACACATAATGTGTTCCTCTCTAATATGATGTTGGAACAAGTCCTTCAACCGATTAATCATGTTGTACGCACTCATATGCCCAAGTTGCTTACGCAGCTCGCAGCTCATAGTCGACAACATGAAAGTAGAAACATCTTTTGTGTCTTCGATACGCTTTTCAAAGGCGTATCTAGTGGCCCAACTTGTGTTGGTAGCAGGTGGTTTCGGAAGAGGTTCCTCGAGGATGTGCAACTTAGATTCATGGCGAAAGACAATTCGCAATTGCCTATACCAATCCACAAAGTTCACACCTACGAGTTTCTCCTTTTCTAGGAACGAACGGAGAGACAAATTCGGTGTTGCGTTGTTAACGTTTGTCATCTACAATTTTAGAGTACACGTTTTAGTGAATTTAGATACAATCCTTGTATAAATAATTACCCAAATAGTTTTCAAAACCAATTATTTAAACAAGGCTAGAAACCATATTTCACTTTACCTTATGACGGGTTTACCGCGGATCACAAAGCAAAGCTATTTAGGCCGGTAACCATTTTACCGATTGCAAACACTTTACAACTTCTAGATCCTTGCGGGATCCATAGACAATCAAAATCTTCTTTGGCATGTTTAATCCCTTCTCGCACCAATTCTAACTTGATCTCTTAAATCACTCGGCTAGAGCTCGACGCCACCTAAGTGTCACAAAAAGAATTGTAAACCGCCCGTCAAGACACACGATGGAACTCTCGCCAATAATTGGCTCGTGCTAAGCTCGACAACCAATATTGCGAGTTACCACACTCACCTTCCACACAGTTCCACTCGGCATGACTCGTGCTAAAGCTCGACAATCATACAAGTTTCACTAGATTCGGGTGGTGTCGTCTTACGGATGGCGCGTGATTTACATTTTAAAAACAGGAATTTATTTTTCCCGGTTAAAACAATTTTAACCCATTTTGCGAATTAACAAATCAAGTGATAAATACAGTTTTTATCCACTTATAATATAATACAAATTTATATTATCTTGTTAATTCTATACACGCGGAAAGAAATATAAACCAATTTTATAAATCTTTGTGTTTTATATATTTTGGAAAAATTATCTAGCATGCGATATCCTACACATCCATGCAAAATAATAAATATATAAAACAACCACGCATAAACAATAGTTCGGTAACATGCCCAAATCCTATGCGTCTTCCCCGCGAGCCACATGGGGAAAACAAGGTCAACTAAGGAATACCCAACCGGGTGTGCTCCCACTGAAGTCGGCATCTGCAAAAGGCAATCCGGACCCCATGTTGCCGAGACATTAACGCCGTGATTCCCGTTGGTTTATTACATACAACATCAACTTCTATACTATTTTACAAATACATAGAAGGAGAAATGGCATGCAAGCCACAATCCTATGCTACTAATACAAGTACAAAGGAATAAATAAACGGCATGCAAGCCGCACCAAATAATAATTATAAAAATTACAACAATACGGCACGCAGGCCACCAAAACCAAATAAACCAAACACCACAATACATTGATCTAAAGGGCATCTAGTTACCGAACCACATCCAAATACAACCAAAGCAAAACCATGGTGTGCCACAAAACCATGTCAAACATATTTTGATTAAGATTGCCAACAAAACACCCAAGACACAAAAGGCAATCCTTGTACATATGCATTAGGAAATTTAATACACCTTTAAAATTACATATTCATATATACACCTTTAAATATATATATATATATATATATATATATATATATATATGTACTTCATGTCAAGCCATACAAAATATATAAGTTCAAGGAATCAAAATATAGTGGGGAATGGCCAGATCCAAGACTGGTCCAAAACAATCAAAAACTGGATTTTAAGAACACCAAATATCACAGTTTCAAAAATCCAGATTCCGGCCAAAACAGGACGGGGCACGGGCGTACCCTATGAAGGGTACGGGAGTGCCCTCCGTGTGCCAGTATACTGATTTAAACATTTTTAATCTGGTTAAAAGAAATCTGCCAGCAATGCCCGTACCCAACCGGTATGGCCGCCTGCACGCCCCGCACCCCATAAGGTACGGTTGTGCCCGGTCACCGGAAAGCTCATTTTTTGACAGAAAATTCCAGTTTTCAAACCAAGAGTGCAAAGCCATGTTAGAGATGGCTCTGATACCACTGTTGGGTTTTGGTGGCATCTAGAAAACGCAGCGGAAACAAAAACGAGTATAAAACAATTTCATTTTGTGCCACCAACATACCACCCAATGGACCATACTCTAGAAAATGGCAAAGCAACCAAAAGAAAGGAACAAGTATAAGAAAATAGACCATACTATTTTCTTCTAGCTCCTTGTTGATGATGAATATGAGAATACAGTGTTGTATTCCTCTACCGGTATCCACACCAAGTGTATTAGATTCCCACGTGCTAGCTTTGTTTAGACGCCGCCAAAAGCACCACCGACTAAAGTCTAACACCACTTGAAGATTGATGTGAATCGATCTTCCAAAATGTGTACGTTAAGAGAAAAATATGAACTAACTTGAAGTTACAAGTTCATATGGTTTCTACACAAGATCATATGTTCATCAACCATTTCATGAACATGTCTAACACATGTAGAAGTGCTCTTGACAAGCAAAAACCAGCCAAAAACCGTCCTCATAAAGTTAGACTTAAGTAACCTTAATGCCACATTTAATATAGACTTAAAAGTCTAATTGAATTGGCTGTTAATGTGTGAGTCACGCCCGTGCCAGCCCATGGGCTCACCCAAGTCACGCCCGACTTGGGCTCGTGCTCTTGCACTAGGCACGGCCGTACCTCCAAGAGGCACGCCCGTGCTGGCCCCAATGGGTACGCCCTAGGCACGCCGGCCTTGGGCCCGTACCTGGCATAGGGCACGCCCATACCTTCATAAGGCACGGCCGTGCCCGGCCCTACCAAAACCCAGTTTTGGTATTTTTACTCTCTCTCTCGTTCAACGGTGTTGTCAGAATCAATACTTGGCGTGTGACCCAATAGGCCTATGCCTCATCGGCAGTGATACCAACTCATGTGTGTTAGTGGGCGTATTCCAACACCATACTCCAGCACGAGGCACGGTCGTGCCTCCATTAGCCACGCCCGTGCCTGGCCCATCAAAACCAATTTTTGATGTTTTTCTCTCTCATTCAAAGTTGTTGCTAGAATCAATACTTAGCTTGTGACCCAATAGACCAATGCCTCATCGGCAGTGTTGTTGACTCTTATGTGTCAACAGACATAATCTGACATTGTCCTACACTGTGGTACTTGACTTACAAGTTGTTGAAAATTGCAGTAGAGTTAAACAAAGTATTTGTCAAGCACGAAGTTAAAGGTAAATTTTTTATTCTTATGTTTATATTAAGTTTAGTTTTAAGTTTAGCTTTTTTAGTTGTTCTTTAACCTAATATATTTAGCTATATATATATATAGGTAAAAGTTCAAACGAGAACTGTTTTTCATACGAGAACCACGAGAACCAATCTTAGCCGTCCAATTTCCCTTCCTTCAATTGTATTGTCCACCCATGAATTCCTTACATGCACCCTGCCACACTCAATCCATCCACCTCCATGAATTCCATTATCCAAAATAAACGGCCAAGATTGGATCTCGCAGTTCTCTTACAAAAAAAGGTTCTCGTTTGAACTCTCCCCTATATATATATATATATATATATATATAGTTCAAATAAGAACTATTTTTCATACAAGAACTGCGAGAATCATTATAGACCAATCAAATAATTATCTATCTTTAAACTTTATTTATAATTTAAAAGGGTAACTTTGTCAAAATAAATATTGTTAATATTATCCCTCTAACAGTTTGTCACTCTCATGGTTCCCTATTTCTTACCTAATATCCCATTTTATCTTCAAAACATCACCAACCTTCCAACTACCCTACTCACTAGTGACATCCTAGTTTATCACCTGCCACTGCCGAGATCTTTCTCTTATACGATAAAAGACCTAAGCGGAGATTCCCATGGATCTACGATTTTTGCTAACAGCTTTTTTGCCCTCTCACCATCCTCCTCTCATCTCTGGAACTACCGCTTCACTCTACACCCCGGCAGCTTCTTTTCCATCTCACCAATGCACCTGAGCGGTGATTCACATGGACCTACGACTTTCGCCAGTGACTACCCTCTAGGCGACCTCCACCGGCCACTACCCCATGGAGAGCACCAACTTATGTCTTCAATCTCGTTTATATTGGATCTTCAACCTGAACGGCATTTCCCTTTGTTGCCTCACCAATGACAGCTTCAATCTCGTCTCTTGCTCTAACTCACCACAAATCTGGTCTTGGGCGGGTATTTTTCTCATCTCTAAGTGCCGCATCTGTTGTTTGCTCTACTCAACCTTTCACAACATATATTAATCTCATACTTAATACTGAAGTCGCATTTTGAAAGAATTTGGTGAACAATCGTCGGATATCAGGTTCGGTGAGGAGAAATTAGATCACGATTTCATGTTCTTTGAATATGGGTGATTCTATATATCTCCCCCTTAATCTTGCATCTATATAACCGTCCTTGATTTAACATGTGTGAATGAAAAAACTACATTAAAAATGTAGCGCTCTTAATTTGACAATTTGAGTTTGTGAGGGGAGGGGGACTAAATAGTAGCACCCTTTGAATATATGTTTGCTTTTGTTTATTAGTTTTATTTAATTTATTGGGTTATGTGATTTTAAATTTTTCTTTCTTGATTTAGAAGGTATTATGTATTTTTTTTCTTAGTTTACTACTACATGTATTAGTAATTTTATTTTATTATTTTTGGTTTAATAAACTAATTGTAAGATCGCAACTAGGGAACCGACCAACGATATTGTCCGCTTTAGGTTACCCCTCACGGCTTTAAAACGCGTCATATGGCAGGATTAAGAGTCATCCTCCTTATAAGGATGAATGAATCCCCTTTGCCTCACCAATATGGGATGCTCCTATATTGCTACAGGAGCAGTGAGTTTAAGAGTCGCGGATTTGACCGACTCGAAGGAACGATGAGCTCTATAAACCCAACATCCCCCAACATTGGTGCAGCTCCCGACTCTGATACCAATTATAGGATCGCAACCAGGGAACCGACCAACGATATTGTCTGCTTTGGGTTGCCCCTCATAGATTTAAAACGAGCCATATTGAAGGAGTAAGATCCATCCTCCTTATAAGGGAGAATGAATCCCCCTTGCCTCACCAATGTGGGATGCTCCGGCATTGCTACACGAGTGGTGGGTTTAAGAGTCGGGGATTTGACCGACTCGAGGAAACGATGAGCCCCATAAACCTAACACTAATCTATGAAAAATGCTAGTGACTATTTTAAACTAGGTATTGACTAATTTGTATTACTCATTTGTTAATAGCAAATATGATGACAACTACTCAATCTATATTGTTTTAGATGTTCAACTTATCGGTTTTATTTCTGGTTTCGCGTGCATATGCATAATATAAGCTTAGAAAGCATTTTGTTGTTTTATGTGCTCCAAGTGCTTGATGAAATGCCACAATGAAAATATAATTATAGTTGAGTTTTGGCATAGTTTGTTTTTAATATTAAAAAGTTTAAGGATTCTTTTATACAATCAAGTTGTTGTTTGCACTTTGCTGTTTTGTTTTTTGGGGGCTTGGTTGGTGAGCTAGAAGTAAGATTTGTTTGTGATCCATTGGATTTATTAATTTGACACTGAGTTTGATTCAACCAAATCTAAGTTGCACATGTGCACTTATTTACATATGTGAAAAAACTAGCTACACTTGTGCATATAAGCACACGTGCATCTATCTTCACATATGCATATGTCGAGATATGTATTGAAAAAAAACTTAGTAATATGCACATGGGCACATGTCGAGACATGAACTAAAAAAACCCAGCAAACACGAATTTTTTTTATAGAAAAAATATAGCAAGATCGGTTTCACATTAAAAATCATAATTTTCTCGTTAATTTCGTATAATTTTCTTAATTTAACATATTTCCGTTTGATGGATATATTAGTTTAAAAAAAGTGGGGGTAATGTGAAAATGTCCAAATTGTCCGTAATAATTAAGGATAAGTTTGATTTAATTAAGGTTATCCATTATAATTTAATCTGGATCATCCATTTTTTTAATCCATTGTTATAATTGGTTCTCGCGATTCTTGTACGAAAAACAGTTCTTATTTGAACCCTTTATATATATGTGTGTGGGTATGTGTGTGTACTTTAATGTTTTTTTTGGTGTTAGATAAATCGTGTGGACATGATTATATTAGAGCCCACCATGAGAATTTTCGTGTTTGCAAAGGAATGGTCGACTTTCTTGAAATATTCAAGACCAAAACTAAGTTTGTCTTATCAACTTAAGCGAAATTTTAGATGTCGATCAACATCTAATTTTGGTCAATGATTGTGGATATGCATGAAAAGTATGATAAGTATGGGGGCAATTTTGACCGATTAACAACTTTATGTATCTTGCGGTTTTATTAGATCGTCAATGAAATCCGAATTTATTCGACATGCATTTCATAAGATCATGTACACCGTAACGGATGATGATCCCATGTCTACACAAACTATATAGGTTGCTTGTTTGGTTGGGGAGGATGAACAAAACAGGAGAATTTGTTTGCAATGTACAAGCAAAAATTTGACAAAAGGTCGAGTCTAATGCATCGTCTCATGAAGGTACTAAAGATGACGTTTTTTGTTGTGACGGCGAGAATAAATTTCTTGGTGAGTTTCTAAAGGAGGAGGGAAACAAATCGGTTTCATTTGAAGAGAGTGAAAAAGGTACTTGAATGAACTGATAACTCCATACAATAGGAACTTTGACATTCTCGAATGGCCAAAGGTAAAAATATAATAATTTCTAGTATTCATTAAGACTTATAATTTTATATATTTATGTTTTTAGATAGTTGGCAATTCAAATATCGATCATGGCATTTCAATCGGCATTTAGCAATAATAGGTGTATATTAGATCAATACCAAATAAGCTTGTCGATAGTGAAGACTTTGAAATACGATGACATAGCGATCTATATCTCTTATAACTTAATAACCTTTCTATCCTATGTGGCATCCTTTATTGATCCCTAATTTTTGATCTAAGTTAATTAGGATGGGTGGGTGAATGATGTGTCACCAAATTAGAAGTTTGGGCTTAAAGTGTTACTAAGATGAATTTGGTAGGTAAAATTATGTAAATAGTGTGCAGTTTTTAAAATATACCATTGGTTATACAATTTTTATTTAAGTTGTATTAAGTGATATTTTCGGATATGACTTAGAATTTATGAGGAGAAGTAAATGAGAATAGTACTACATTTGAGCTCCAACTAGAATAGTACTACATTTGAGCTCCACCCAAAAGGTATATAAATTCGAAAGCTTTCTTCTTTCTTTCTTCGCTTTTTGTTCAAAGATAATGACGATATTAGAGAAATAGTTTGTTTAGTTGGAATAAAGTTCATTATTTGTGCTAAATCTTTTATTCTTTACATATGAAAATTGATCTTTATGCTTTGTAGGTGAAGAAAGTAAATGAGAATAGTACTACATTTAAGCTCTAACTAAAGGTTTATAGATTCAAAAGATTCATTCTTTCTACGCTTTTTGTTCAAAGATAATGACGATATTGGTGAGCTAGTTTGTTTAGTTGGAAAGAAGTTTACTGTTTGTGCTAAATATTTTATTCTTTACCTATGAAAATTGACCTTATGCTTTGTAGGTGAAGAAAGTTTTCATTGTTGTTTTCATTTGAGCTCCAACCGAAGGTTTTTTAATTCGAAGGCTTCCTTCTTTCTTCGATTTTTGTTCAAAGATAATGACGATATTAGTGAGGCAGTTTGTTTAGTTGGAATGAAGTTTACTATTTGTTCTAAATCTTTTATTTTTTTACCTATGAAAATTAACCTTTATGCTTTGTAGGTGAAGAATGTTATGATTGTTGTTTTCGGTGTTGTTAATGTAAGTGATGAACCTGAGATATTTGCAAACTTTCCTATGAATTATTGAAGGTATTTTATGTCTTTAACCATGGTTATTTAAAAAAGATAAGTACATAAAGAGTACAAAGAATTATGAAGGTTACTTTATTTTTTTTCCTAATTTTAATATAGGATGACGATACAAACAACAAATTTGTGGTTGATAGTGATGATTGTGAAATTGTGACTCTTAAGGTTGGGTCGAAGACAAATACGGTGGGTCCATCCGGAAAACGTCGCAATATTGATGACAAAGATGAGATGTAGAAGGATCTGTACTTGTGAATATGAAGTTTGTGTTTGTGAAGAATGGAAAAAGTTTGAAGGATTTGAGATGACAACCGTTAAGATTAATGTCTTTTTTTTTTTAACTTTTATCAAATGAGTAGGTTAATTATCTTTGATAGTATTTCTCAAACACTAATCCATTTCACCGTATGATAATTAGGTCATTTGGAAATAATATATTTTGATTTGAGTTTTAAAATATAAGTTTTCATGTTTGGTATTATTAAGCTCTTTGGTTTTCATGTTTTGAATTATAGGTTTTGTGTTTGGAATTATTAAGTTCTTTATGTTGTGTGTTAGTATATATTTGTATATTGTTTAATTAATCTCTACACATAATATGTTTGTATTTCTACTTTGTTATACAATAATTTCCTAATTTTAGTGTAAGATGACGATACAAACAATAAAGTTATGATTGATAGTGATGATTATGAAATTATGACCCCTAAGGTTGGCTTGAAAATATTTTGACTTTTATCAAATAAGTAGCATAATTATCTTTGGTTGTATTTCCAAAACACTAATCCATTTCACCATATGATAATTGGGTTATCTGAAATAATATATTTTGTTTTGAGTTTTAAAATATAAGTTTTCATGTTTAGAATTATTAACTAAGCTTGATAATGATTTACGTCATCTCTATTGAAAATGTTATTGTAACTTATATGTTATTATAGTAATATAACAATACCCATAAAACAATTCAAATTTATTACACATTAAAATTAATTATTACACTTAAATAGTAACCTATAACTATAAAATTTAATTTATGTTTTTTACTTGTGTCCATAATTGTTATATATTTTTGATAACTTATATGTTACTAAAATAACCTAAGACCATATATTAAACTACACAAATTTATTAGACAATAATGATAATTATTACTATTAAATAGCAATTATTATTTATCATTAAAATATCAATTATTGTAGGTTAACAATACTAATGTAAATATCAAAATTTATTACTCATTAATATTAATTATTACTCATAAATTACAATTATTATTTACCATTACTTTATACTCTATTAATCTATTTACAATTTCATATGCAAAAGATTGTATATGAAGATTCCTAAAAAATCCAACAATACCATAATTCAATGAGGGAGAATTCAAGTATTTCTCATTTACAACAATATAAGTCTTTATCATAAAATACACTCTTTATTATTTTACCTACTTTAATATTGTTGTATGTTTATTGATTCTTCTAATTTTTAAAAGTGTTAATGCCAAATATATTTACAATCTAGCAAAGCCAAAAGAATGATTCTTAAAATATCAATTATTATAGGTTAACAATACTTATGTAATTATCAAAATATATTACTCATTAATATTAATTATTACTCTTACATTGCAATTAAGATTTATCATTATATTGTATACTCTATTACAATTTCTCATCCCAAATCTATTTACAACTTCATTGCACAAGATTGTATGATAAGATTCCTAATTGTGACTTATTATCTAAAAATTCTCCTACAAAAACTACTTTAGAGACTACAAACTATGTTTATAACATCCGATTCACAAAAATTAATCGAATTAGAATACATGGGATGGATTGGTATCAATATATTAAAGATTGTGCAATTACTCCCAAAACAACACTACATTTACAAATAACCAATTTATTCAAACTTAATTTGGTTGAATATCATATGGAAGGCGAACAATCACACACACACACACACACACACACATATATATATATATATATATATATATACATGACAACAATAGTTTGAGACACCAAAATACTTCATCACATTTAGTGAATAAACCACAACATATCAGGTGTGTACAAATTATAGCCTTATTCTACGTTCAAGAAATATATTGTGATTTCACAAAAGATAACATGTCAATAACCTCAAATGTAGGACTTAAGCAATTCATTTCTACGATCAATCAACTTCGACTCCACCACAAACATTCAATATATACTCACTTTTGAGTGTATGAGGTTGATGTGGCGTTTGATGAAGCTCTACCAGTTGGTTTATGTGGACCAACATGGCAAAAATTATATAAAGATCTTAAAATCACTCCAGGACAATATCTCATACTTGATCATATAATGGAAGGAATGATAAGCCTTACACACTTTGACATATACGACAAAGAAATTATCCCTAAACATGAAGAGGTGAATAAGGCTACAGAATAAGATATTAAAACAATGAATGATGAAAGAACTGGTGGAGAGACTTTAAATAATCTTTAAAGTTAAGACAACGTACTAAGTTGTTTTTTACAATTGATATGAATGCCTTACAAAACAATCATTAAGTGGTGTTTACGGTTACATTACCTTATCGCTACTAGCATACTTAAAGTAACTATGATTGTTTTGGGTGCCATACTTTAAAAAAATACAAATAAACAGTTTTAAGGTAGCACAATAATAACCATATATACCAAACATTGCATAATTTAGAATATATTCTGGTAGTATAATTACTTTACAAATTAAAGAAATAAGATATTTGTATGATAGTGCATTATATGGTCGATAACTTACTTTAAAAAAATATTAATATTAAATAAAATTAACAAATAAATTATAAAATGTCCCGTGTTTACACGGGTTTGAGATCTAGTAAGTAATAATTTTCAACTCTTTCTTATTTTTCTTAGCAAATCATTGATTAAAGCTTGAAGAAGCGATACGCGATAATAAAGGTTTTAAGAGTTGATATGTTGCTTGTTTATGAATGTAATCATTTAGATATAATTTTATGTAACTTCCAACATGATTGTGGTTTGAGAATCAAGCTTTGAAGTTTAAATTGCTCTTAAATTCTCTACATTTAGTTTGCGCTTTTGGAAGAGGAGAATCAGAAATGATTACATATTAAGATACTAGATTAAATATTCGTATGATATACTGGTTGGTTTAAAAAATAATAAATATTGATTAAACATTAATCAATAAAAAAGATATTAAATAATTATGAAACGCGGATGAAATGAGAATTTAAAAAATAATGACAGATAGCATCAACACTTAGATCAGAGGTGGAAACGTCGAATCGAGGGGGAGTTCAGATGTAACGACAGAAATGTGGTACTACAATACGAAGAGACGTAATTGTATTATTGTATAAATAATCGATCAATATTGTTACAATTAGCGGTAATAAGCTCAAACGTTTATTGGTTATAATTTAAAAAAGATAAAATGATTATATAGTATTTTAGAATGATAAAACTAAGAATTTCGTTGAATATGATGTTTTTAAATATTATAAAAAGTAAATACGATATTCAATAAATTAAGGTAGACAAATACGATATTTTAGGGTTTAAGAAGAGAATATATGAAAGTATCTCTAATAATTTTGATTCAATAAATTAAGGTGATATGGGGTAATATAAACTCATGTTCTTTTTTTGAAACGGGCCTTTAGTTGTAGTTTTATTTCATTTTCTTTGACTTTCAAATCATGTTCTTTTAGTGCCAACATTTTTTCCTCGACTTCTAGTTTTTTTCATTTTGTAAGTTATGTTACTCTCAGCCCAATGGTTGAACATGTTTATTTGACCCGACAAATGATTGACACTTTCTTCCGGAGTTGACCCGTTCACTGTAGAGCTCATTGATGGCCTTTTTCCCTTGTTCCTCCGGACAGGTCGTTAAGGCTCCTCTAGCTCAACCTCGTCATCGACGTTGCCATCATCATTGTTTAGTCCAAATTACAATGTGCCTAAAAAGACCCTGTCGTGTAATTTTTCGAATCCAACGTGTTGATACGTTTTGTAGGCCGGGAAGTAGTAGTCTTCGCCATCGATTGTATGGGATCCATTTTGAACATTTTTAAGGATTTTCTAAGCTTGTTCATGGGTGAAAAGGAGCCCCTTATCCTCTTGGTATTGGTAGTCGCTGCTGTATAATATCGACTTCGCTTGTTCCAGTTGCTCTACTATTTATCAAGTTGTTGTAAATAGCGGCAAACATCGATATCTTCTTGTTCACTACATTTGTATAAAATAATAATAATAATAATAATAATAATAATAATAAACGTAAAATAATGATAACAATATATAAGGATATAATTTTATATCACTGGTTTGCGCGTTTTCAACAACGGGGTCCTTTAAACATCAACTCGCGCTCATACTAACATCATTTCCTCGTTTTGTAGTCCATGCTACTACTCTTGCTATTTTTCATAAAAAATTCCTTTCCCGCTTGTGTTGCTTGTGTGAGTTGCGATTGTTGTGTAGGGTTTGACTGTGGTGTTTCCAATTGTTGAGTTTTGGGAACATACTCGTCTTCTTGCGATTGTGGTATCTCCATTTGGGTCATGATTCAGAATTGGCTCATTGCAACTTGAGTGTTGAAAGACAAGGGAGAAAGTTAGAAATTCCCGGGAACAAACCCTTGTTGGAGCAACCCTTTATACATAAATTCTTGCAGAATAAAACCTTGTTGTGTAAATTGTTGGAAGCCCATAAACGTGTCTTGTTAGAAGCCTTGATGCACAAAATGTTGGAAGCCTTGTTAGAAGCCGGGGGATGGATTATCCGAAGATTGCGGGATTGAACCTGAATTCTTCGCTCAGTCGCGCCGTGATATAGGTGTGGTGAAATTTGAATCCATGATAAAGTAAAAAATAAAAATTGATGGAAGTATTATAGAAGATTTTAAAAATGTAGAGTTTTTAGTGTGAAAAAACTGAATAAATGTGTTGAATATATTCAGTGTGTAATAAAGTTAAAAAAAATTAAAAATTGTTTTTTAATTAAAATAGATGTTGGTTATAAATTTTAAAAAAATTACTTGTTTTTATTTTCTAGCCGTTAACAACGTCTTTAATTAAAAAAAGGGTGGGGGTGGGAGTGGGGGGGTGGGGGGAGGAAGTATCGGGTTGGGAGACTCGAATAAAATGAGAAGGTATATGGGTGTTCAGATTGAACCCGAGACCATATTCAAGCCTTCAAGTTGAGTTCTATGGATATCCTAAAGTATGTTTCAAAATTGAGAGGCGAGATATACAACAAATAAAAATTATGGATAACCTAAAGTATGTTTCAAAATTGAGAGGCGAGATATATACCAGATAAAAATTGATTGGTACACTCAAGATTTAAAATTTTTATACTCGCCTATTTCGATTAAAATCTTGAGTGTGCATATCAATATATGTTGGGTACATATTATTCATCATAGTACGCGCTAAAATCCAAAAGAAATATTAGTTATAGATCGATGTATTTTGTGAAATGTAGTCTAATTATTATGTGAAATGTGTCAAGTGCAATTAATATCCTATGGAAAAATTTAGAAAATAATATAAAATGTAATTGTGTTTTAGTTGCAAATAGAAAAATTAATTTTTAAAAATAAGGATCACTCGTGTTATTTGGTTATTATTTTAATTACTATTAAAATTTTAATTTGTAAAAAGGAAGGAAAGTTAAAATATCATTTATCATTTAAAAAAGGGTAAATTATACGAAAATACAATAAACTATGTTAATATTGTCATTGTATGTAACCCGTTTTATTTTGTACGTAAAAATACATACAACTTACAAATATAATCCATTGTATATAACTGTTAGCCTATTTATTAGGTTACATCTTATTTCTTGGATTTTTGAATTTTTTTAATAAATATTATTCATATGTTCTTATGTTTCTTGAAGATTCATGTTCTTGAACCGGTACAAATTCATAAGCTTGAACCACACGATGAACTATAACCTCAATCATACCCATATGAAGACTCCTAATAAAACCCATATGAAGAAACCTAATCAACTTTGCCCAAATCGTTAACCGAAAAAATAGAAAAGTGAAGAATTGTAATTAGTTTATACCTAATCAACTTTGCCCATATGAAGAAACCTAAGTTTATACCTACACTTTGTTTTCATCTAACCCCATGTTTGGAATCACCAGTGTAGAAACCGAATAATCGTAATCGGTTCTGTAAACCAAATATGGAAAAATCGATGAACAACTAAATTGAACATGAACAAATAAATCACAAATTAAGAACAAAGAAAGAACATGTCGATATCATTAAGAACCCCAACTGCAACGCCCTAATTTTCAAAACAAAAGTACTATATATATAAACTTCGTTCGTACTATTTACAAAGTTTAGAAAGACCAGCGGAAGCATTTGTTTGTTAAACACTCGGGTTTAACCAAAAGATATTTACAAATATATACAACCGAAATGTTTTCATTTAAACAAAAGGAGCATTATATTACGAATGATGTTTTAAAGTGGTAGTTGTCAAACCGGGGCCTTGCCCTTGGTGTTATCACGACCTGCAAAAAATAACATATAATATCTAATAAGTTGCAAGAGCTTAGTAAGGATGCTAAAGTGTAAATCATATAGGCACATGTATAATTATATACAGATATTACACAGTTCTTATGGATATAGTACTACACCATCTTAGTAACGCCCTACTAGGCTAGTTGCTGATCATAGCCCATACCGCATAAGCAGTATGCTACACCACACTTTTGATCCACATGATCAATCATCTACATCGCAATGCATCACACATATTAAACATATGAATCAAAGTTTAGTAAACTCGCCTTGCAATCAATTTGTGAATAACATCGTATAAGACTCAGATAAGTAGCCAATCACCTTCCTATATAATTAACACCACAAAGTATCACAAATACTACAATCTGACCTGAAATAGTGCCTACACGGGCCGTGTAGCCTACATTAAATACAACCGACAACCAAAACCACATGACCGAATTCGGTTGACCTACACGGGCTGTGTACCTTCATATGGATCGTGTACCTCATATGCTACACGACCATGTATGCCAACATGGCCCTATGACCGCCTTTGCCTCTACACGGGCCGTGTATCTCCACACGGGCCATGTACACGACTGAACTTGCAGACCGTGTTCTGCAAAGACGCTGTTTTCCGGCCAAACTCAACATTTTCTCAATTCGGATCAATTTAAAACTAAAAAGGAGTGTTTTCTAACACCCCAAACAGCCCATAACATCAAAACTAACAACAAAAAACTATAACACTTGTTTTAATCCATGAATCAAGCATATGATCCAATAAAACCCACTTTAAACAAGTAAACAACTAAACTAATCATACCTTGATGATCTAGTAGTTGAGATGATGATCAAGTGATGTTATTACTTCTGTTTTCTTGATTCAAAATCCAAAGGAAAGCAAGCTCAGTGTATATCACGTATGTATGTGTGAATGTAACACCGGCTTTGCATATACCAGATTATAGCAAAAATTTGCGTTTTTAAACAAACGTGAACTTAAATCACGATCATATAACATTGAGCAGCGCAAATATTTACATAAAGCATCATTTCAATATCTGGTGTTACTCTACCATAACCGACCATAATGTATTTATTACAACATTAAGTGTTCCAGCAAAATATCCAGTGGCAGGGGACCCGGCTCACCAGGCAATCTAACTTCGATCTGCAAAAGCAGTTAACATGGCACCGTTAGCTACACTTAGCTAGTGAGCACAAACTTATCATAAGCATCATTAAAGTAGAACATACATATCAGGAATAAGCATACAATGCTATCCTATCACATTTTGGTGTGCTGACACGATCGGTATAAGTTGTTTCTTGCAGGATAGCTAGTCCCCCTCAACACCAATACACCGGGGGATCAGACACAACCCTTCGCGCTGGTGGGGGAGCATAAAGCAGTCCACCAAGCATCGTTAACAGAACCAGAGGTTCCTTAGGTAACTCAGCCATTTCGGACTGATTAACCCTCATGATATAAGGCAGGGCGGTTCTGCAGAACCTACGATCTGGAATGTTACCTCGAATCACCGTTAGATCCCGAATCTTCTGATCAAGGGTCCCTGGGATCCAGCTAACCGGTTGACCTTAACCATGCTTGCTAATGTTCGCGAACACATACACATATCTTGATCATTTACTTAGCATGCATATTCATATACTTATTTTAGCATGCATTTACATTCAGTTACTTTATTATGGATCCAATCTAGATCCCTAGCATACATATCATCGTATCTTTACTTAACTGATTCATTCAGAATCAGTATCATGCATAGCATTTACTTAACTAAGCGGTTCCAGTTCTGGATCCCGCTGGCATGCACTTAACTTTTTATACAACAAGTATTTAGCATGGCATTGTACTTTAAGTAACATGGCACTTCTTATTCATTTACTTATGAGCACAAGTGCACTCAAATCACTTAGCACATAATTCTTCCTCTACTGATGCTTATGGAAGTTGGTACTCACCTGAGTGGCTTAAAACAGATAGCTATTTTACTTCTGCCTTGTCTAGGGTGTCAGTTCACCTAGAACTTTAGGATTTACATTAATTATCTTAACATACTTAGAATAGCTACAAAGCCAACAAAGGAAATCCCAAAAATCCGGATCCCACCTAAATCCGACAAACTGTCGGATTTCATGAAATCCGATACTTTAAGGGAAATCCGACATATTGTGAAATCCGACACTCATTGGATTTCAACACTTATGAACTTGGAAACCTTGACATGCAATTGGAGTACGACATCGTCTCCCGTAGAGCATTTTGTACGGTCGGAGTACGACATCGTCTCCCGTAGAGTATTTCGTACGGTGGCATTCCAATACTGGAATGATACGAATTATTATAAGCAAATTCAATCAATGGGAGATGAGAATCCCATGATCCACCGTATTCAAGTACACACGCTCGAAGCATGTCTTCAAGACTCTGAATCGTTCTTTCTGATTGGCTGTCGGTCTGTGGGTGATAGGCAGTGCTCAGATGCACACGGGTGCCTAACTCACATTGAAAACTTTGCTAGAAGTTAGATACAAATCTGGAGTCACGATCAGAAACAATTGAACAAGGAAGACCGTGACGTGTTACTATCTCATCAATATAAAGTTGTGCCAAACGAGTCAACGAAGTCGACTCGTTGGTTGCCAAGAAACGAGCACTTTTAGTCAGTCGGTCAACAATGACCCAAATCATATCATGCCCTATAAAAGTCTTTGGCAGCTTTCATATCCCATTTCCATCGTGATGTGATCCCATTTCCATTCCGGAATGTCAAGTTGTTGCAAATTGCCATAAGGCCTTTGATGCTCTGTCTTGACTTGGGCACATATCTGACATTTCTCCACGAATGAAGCAATGTCTTTCTTCAGAGTGGGCCACCAATACAACCTTTTCAGATCATAGTACATCTTGGTGATACCCGGATGGATAGACATCTTAGACTTGTGAGCTTATTGCAAAATCAGCTCACGATTACCCCCGAGAAGAGGCACCCAAATCCTGGATTGAAAAGGCTTCAACCCATGATTATCTTCACCCAGCTGGTCTTTTAACTTCTTCATCGTTTCACATTTCAGATTGTCATCCTGCAAAGCTAACTGCTTGGCGTCTTTTAACTTTGCAATCAAATATGATACAACAGTAAGTTTCATGAACTTTGCCTCTGCTGCTGGCCCTTTACGGCTCAACGCATCCGCTACAATATTGGCTTTACCGGGATGGTAGCGAATCTCACAGTTGTAGTCTTTGATTAATTCCAACCAACGGCGCTGCCGCATGTTGAGTTCTTTCTGTGTAAAGACATACTGCAAGCTTTTGTGATCAGTGCATATCACACACTTAGTGCCATAAAGGTAGTGCCTCCACAATTTTAGTGCGAAGACAACATTAACAAGTTCAAGATCATGAGTTGGGTAGTTCCTTTCGTGATATTTCAGTTTCCGAGAGGCATAAGCAATCACTTTATCTCTCTGCATAAGAACACAACCCAACCCCGCATAAGAGGCATCACAATAAACAACGAAGTCTTCCGAACCCTCCGGTAAGGCAAGAATCGGAGCTTCGCATAACAATCGCTTTAAGGTCTGGAACGCTTCTTCTTGAGCTTCCGACCAGACAAATGCAACATCCTTACGGGTCAGCTTGGTCAACGGACCCGCAAGTTTTGAAAAGTTGCGAATAAATCGCCGATAGTAGCCGGCTAAGACAAGGAAACTCTTTATTTCAGAGGGAGTTTGAGGAACCTCCCAATTCATCACTGCCTCCACCTTAGCCGGATCTACTTTAACGCCTTCTTGATAGATAACATGGCCAAGGAAATGTACTTCCCAAAGCCAAAATTCACATTTAGAAAACGTGGCGTACAACTGTTCTCGTTTGAGGGTTTCGAGAACCTGACGAAGATGAAGCTCGTGATCCGCCTCATTCTTCGAGTAGACAAGAACGGCTAAGCCAAGGAAACTCTTTATTTCAGAGGGAATTTAAGGAACCTCCCAATTCATCACTGCCTCCACCTTAGCCGGATCTACTTTAACGCCTTCTTGACAGATAACATGGCCAAGGAAATGTACTTCCCGAAGCCGGAATTCACATTTAGAAAACGTGGCGTACAACTGTTCTCGTTTGAGGGTTTCGAGAACCTGACGAAGATGAAGCTCGTGATCCGCCTCATTCTTCGAGTAGACAAGAATGTCATCAACGAAAACAATCACAGATTTATCAAGAAAAGGACGACAGACGCGATTCATCAAATCCATGAATATGGCAGGAGCATTGGTCAAGCCGAATGGCATAACCAAGAATTCATAATGACCATAACGAGTCTGGAAAGCCGTCTTCGAAATGTCTTCTTCGTGGACTCGTACTTGATGATACCCCGAAAGGAGATCAATCTTTGAGAAATACGTAGCTCCCTACAACTGATCGAAAAGATTATTGATACGTGGAAGAGGATACTTATTCTTTACAGTTTGCTTATTCAGCTCCCTGTAATCAATACACATCCTCATGGTTCCATCCTTCTTTTTGACAAATAGAACAGGAGCTCCCCAAGGTGAGGAACTAGGACGAATGAAACCTTTTTCGAGTGACTCCTGGATTTGAGTCATCATCTCGCGGATCTCAGAAGGAGTGAGACGATATGGAGATCTAGCTACAGGTGTAGCTCCAGGAATCAGTTCTATCTTATACTCAACATCTCTTACCGGAGGTAAACCTGGTAATTCATCAGGAAAGACCTCAGGGAATTTAGAAATTACCCTGATATCTTGAACTGGTCGCTTTTCCATCGTAGCATCAATAACATATGCCAGGAAGGAATTACAAGCTTTAGCAATAGACTTTTGAGCTTTAATAACGGAGATAACAGGAATATCAGAATCCCGTCGTTCTCCTCGAGCAACTGCATAAGATCCATTATCCAGAGGGATCTTAATCATCTTTTTGGAACAGAGAATCTCAGCATCATGCTTGCTAAGACAATCCATTCCAATCACCACATCGAAGCCCGCAATAGGCATAACAAAAAATGAAATAGGGATACTACTCCCATCAATATAAATAACCGCAATAGGGACTTTCTCGGTAACCGAGACTACCTTGCCGTTAGCAACATCTACATTAAGAGGCTCATCTAAAGGCGTAACAGGTAACTGGAGTCTTTTACGGCAAGCAACAGAAACAAAAGAATATGTTGCTCCTGAATCAAATAGTACACTGGCAGGAAAATAATTGATAAGAAATGTACCAGTGACGACATCACCTGCAGCCTTTGCCTCCTCTGCAGTCATCTGAAACGCCCGCCCTTTAGCACGAGGGGCATTATCTTTCTTCTGCCCTCTAGAAGACCCAGGTTCTCCAGAGCTTTGTCTGTCAGGGCACTCTACCATTTTGTGACCGGGTTTGCGACACCGGTAACAAACGTCTTCTTTGTATCGGTATTCATTCACCGAATGCCCTCTTTGCCACACCTGCCGCACCTCCTGGTTGCTGCAGAGCATTCTCCATAATGATAAGTACGGCATGAAGAACACCAAGGATCATTAGGTCTTGATGTCTTAGGATCTTCAGTTTTCCCACCTCTTGAGGATTGCCCTTTTGAAGAGCCCGATTGGAGAGATGGCTGAAACTTCCTTTTACTACCACCATTGGCATAGTCACCCCGACACTGTATACGATCACCTTCCATTTGTCGGGCGACTTAAAACGCCCGATCCAGTGTTGGAGCTGCCCGCACATGGGCACGAAATTCCAGTGGCAGAGTCGCCACAAACCTTCTTATCTTGGTAGCTTCATCAGGAATCAGGTGTGGAACAAACCTCATCTTATCAGTAAATGAGGTTATGTGTTCTTCAATTGGTCTGTCTCCCTTCCGAAGATCTGTTAACTCCCGCTCCATCCGCTCCATATCATACTCTGTACAGTACTTCTAGAGCACTTTCTTAGAAAACTGCTCCCAAGAGAGAGCACTTAACACCTCTTTGCTAACCGAGGCCTTCACCGTATCCCACCAGAATATAGCACGCTCCTTTAACATGCGTATCGCGTAATTCAAACGATACTCAGGCTTGCACTCGCAAGATTCGAAAGCTTGCTCCATTTCATGGAGCCATTGAATAGTCACAGTGGGGTTATCACTCCCCTCATATGTTGGCGGGTGACACGTCAAGAATTTCGTATATGAGCAGGGCTTGCGTGCTCTGGTAAGAGTGGATTTCAACAAGAGCTCTTTTTCAAGGCGGAGCTCTTCTTCCAAATGCTTTATATACGCTAGCTGGTCTGGATCAGGTACTACGCCACCAACACTATGCTGAGAGCGTTGGTCTTCGGCTTGGTGAGGCATATGAGAAGCCTCATCTTCTAGTTCTTTGAGTGCTGGCTCAATGTTTGCTTTGTCAGCAGACCTTTTCTTATCTCTTCTATATAACACAGAAGAGTAATCAATACTTTATCATACTTGCTTATCATATCTGACAAGCTATACTATAGCAAGTAATAATCATGTAACTCTCATACTCAATTCCCCCCAAAGGAACACTTATTATGGTCGGGCCCTTGTTTGAGATTGAATACTCTTGCAAGTACCCAATTCTCTCAAACTTAGGCTCTGATACCTACTTGTAACACCGGATTTGCATATACCAGATTTTAGCAAAAATTTGTGTTTTTAAACAAACGTGAACTTAAATAACGATCATATAACATTGAGCAGCGCAAATATTTACATAAAGCATCGTTACAATATCTGGTGTTACTATACCATAACCGACCATAATGTATTTATTACAACATTAAGTGTTTTAGCAAAATATCCAGTGGTAGGGGACCCGGCTCACCAGGCAATCTAACTTCGATTTGCAAAAGCAGTTAACATGGCACCGTTAGCTACACTTAGCTAGTGAGCACAAACTTAGCATAAGCATCATTAGAGTAGAACATACATATCGGGAATAAGAATACAATGCTATCCAATCCCATTGTGGTGTGCTGACACGATCGGTATAAGTTGTTTCTTGCAGGATAGCTAGTCACGCTCAACACCAATACACCGGGGGATCAGACACAACCCTTCGCGCTGTTGGGGGAGCATAAAGCAGTCCACCAAGCATCGTTAACGGAACCAGAGGTTCCTTAGTTAACTCAGCCATTTCTGACTGATTAACCCTCATGATATAAGGCACGACGGTTCTGCAGAACCTACGATCCGGAATGTTACCTCGAATCACCGTTAGATCCCGAATCTCCTGATCAAGGGTCCCTGGGATCCAGCTAACCGGCTGACCTTAACCATGCTTGCTGATGTTCGCGAACACATACACATATCTTGATCATTTGCTTAGCATGCATATTCATATACTTATATTAGCATGTATTTACATTCAGTTACTTCATTATGGATCCAATCTGGATCCCTAGCATACATATCATCGTATCTTTACTTAACTGATTCATTCAGAATTAGTATCATGCATAGCATTTACTTAACTAAGCGGTTCCAGTTCTGGATCCCGCTGGCATGCACTTAACTTTATATACAACAAGTATTTAGCATGGAATTGTACTTTAAGTAACATGGCAATTCTTATTCATTTACTTATGAGCACAAGTGCACTCAAATCACTTAGCACATAATTCTTCCTCTACTGAGGCTTATGGAAGTCGGTACTCACCTGAGTGGCTTAAAACAGATAGCTATTTTACTTCTGCCTTGTCTAGGGTGTCAGTTCACCTAGAACATTAGGATTTACATTACTTATCTTAACATACTTAGAATAGCTACAAAGCCAACAAAGGAAATCCCAAAAATCCGGATCCCACCTAAATCCGACAAACTGTCGGATTTCATGTAATCCGATACTTCATGGGAAATCCGACATATTGTGAAATCCGACACTCATCAGATTTCAACACTTATGAACTTGGAAACCTTGACATGCAATTGGAAATCCGACCTTCAATCAGAATCCGATACTTTTATCGGAATCCGATACTTTCAAAGGAATCCGATTCTTTCGGATTTTGGCTTGCAATTTACATGTGTACTCAAGGAAATCCTATACTTATCGGATTTAGAACAATTAATTGGATTTAGACATATGCGTATTCCGACACCCTGAAGTCTCGGAATCCGACACTATCGGATTTGGGCAACTAGCGGATTCCGACACTATCAAGTCCCGGAATCCGATAGACTCATGGCTGGGAATCCGCCAACTTCATTGGCTTATTTCCAGAACTTGTTTCTTGTTTGTTTTGATATTTATGCATTCTAAAAACATCCATTTTCGTTAGTATGGCTTTGAAAACAGATCAAACCCACACAATAACACCAAACAAACAAAACCCACTTGCAAAGTAAGCTTTGCATGTTTTAAGTGGTGTATTGCAAGGATTTGAGGATTCATTCACATTTTAATCATAAAAACAGTTTCATGTATTTTGAATCTTAACAACAAGCAAGTATTTAGCCTTACTTGGAATCAAAACAATAAATCCTTTAGCTTCAAGAAAATCCGAGAACAAGAGTAGAGAGAAATCCGAGAGTTTCTTGTGTATATGTGCTTTTGGTAACTTTGACCCTAGTTCAAAGTTTTCTCACATATATACTCATTATATCCAGAGGCACCGCCTCTGGATTTACCTTTCTTTCTTTTAATTTAATTTAAATTTCTAACATAAACACATATATACACAAAACACATTAAGCACATATATATACAATTAATTCTTTTCTTATTAACATAACTAACTTAAATACACGTTTAACAGCTAGGCCGAAATCGATGATGTTACAGTGAATGTTTGTCTGGGTAAAATGAAGATGAAGAAAAGAGATTTGCTTATATAACCATACCTATGGTATATTTACATGAATGGTCCCTTGACTTATCTAATTTTTGATTTTAATGATTTTGGCCTCTCAAATTTTATAAACACGTGTATGCTATTCCATACAGATATAACACTTATTATTAATTACTATTGGATTAATACTAATCAATGATCGGGGTGTTACTGCTCTTCCCCACTTGAAATGATTTCATCCCCAAAATCAACTGCTGAAGAGTTCTGAATAATTACACATAATTTCTTCCTTAGGTTCCCTAGTATAATCCGACCCTTTTCTGTGTTTCCATTGGACCTTAACTACTCCGATCTTCTTGTTGCGTATGGTCTTGATCTTTCTTTCTAGTATAGCTACCGGCTTCTCCACATTGTTAAGTTTGTCACCAATACTCATGTCTTCCAACTGTAAATACGTGCTAGGAATTTTCTAAGATGTGTCACGTGAAAGATATTATGAATCTATGATAATTCCTCTGGCAATTCCAGTCTGTACACATCCTTTCCTACGCGAACAATTATTCTGAATGGCCCAATATACCTCCGACCAAGTTTCCTCATTTTACTGAATTTGATCACACCTTTCCATGGTGACACTTTCAACAACACAAAATATCCGACATGAAACTCAAACGATGACCTTCATTTATCAGCATAGCTCTTTTGCCTGCTCTAAGCTACCAACTGTCTGTCTCTTATTTGTTGAATTTGTTCTGTCGTTCGCTGCACTACCTCAGTGTAACATCCACAAACCCGGGCTAGTTGATTAGCGGGTAAGCGTTACGTGATTTCGTGTTATTCGCATTTAATTGGTTAAGTGGTTATTTGGAGTTAATTAAATTAAATTAACTAGTGAATTGAGTAAATATATATGTACATATATGTGTGTTACTGGAAGATGGCATAAAAGAATTTATTGATTGCTAGTATGTATGTATTCATGAGTATGTAAGTATGTATGTTTGCATGTTAATAAAATGTGTATTTGGATAAGAAATGTGACACCTCCTGCTTGTGAGAATGTGATGAAAAGAATACATGTTTGTGTGTATGGACATATTTGAAACATCTTCATTTAGTATGGTTGGTGAAAGTGAAGTGTGTTTTTGTGTGTAAAACCATTGTTGAAGAAACCTCTCAAAAATCTTACAAACTTGAGTTGTTGAGTTGAAGATTTGTGATTCCATAAATCAAAGTGAAGTTTAGTATGTATTTATATCATGCTACAGATAGTTTTGATGTATTTATATGTTGAAATACATGTCTATATGAGGTTTCACCATTGTTGGAGCTTAAAGCTCAAAACTTGACATGTGGGTTTTGTTGGATGATAAGTTTTAATTAGATTTGATGAGTTTTATATATTTGTTGTTGTGTTATATGAAGTTTATACATGTTTTGGAAGTGTTTTGGTAAGATTGACATGTTAAAATTGAGGTTGAATAAATTTTATGTCGGCTGGGTTTTTGGAGATGAAGATGAAATATTGCAGGACGTGACGCGACGCGTCGTTTTATTGGATGCGACGCGTCTGGCTATTTTGGCGGATTTCTTGACTTCCGACGAGTAGAAATCCGGAATTTAAAATCCGGAGGTTGAAATCCGACACTTAGAATCCGGAATTTGAAATCAGACGTATTCTTGAAATTCGAGAGAAGAATCCGACACTTTGGGGCGACGCGACGTGTCAAAGCATTGGACGCGATGCGTCCGGGCAATTTTCAGTATTTGAAGTTTTTGATGCTGGTTCGATTGTGTAGCATGTTATATGTGTATTTATGTGTGATATTAACATATGAATGTGGCTATGATTGATATAAGTATATGTGGATATATATTTATGAATCGAGATTGATTTTAGTTTGTTGTGTTCTCAGGAACTACGAAGACTCAGTGATATTAGACAACTGAGTAAACGGGATTGAGGACTGAGGTGAGTGGAAGTGTACTCACGAGTGGTGATGGTGGTAACGTTATGATTACATGATTTGAGATATTGATTTTCCATGATAGACTGTTTAGTCTGATTTGCTAGTCTGATTTGCCATGATAGACTGTCTAGTCTGATATGTGTTGTTAGACTGTGTTGACTGATTTTGTTGATAGTTGATTGTTGTTTGAGATCTCTTGGATTGTTGTGCGACCCGTGTACATGGTTAATGGTATGTGCACGCGGTGAGACTTGTACGTATGGTTAATGGTATGCGTACATGGTTGGAGGTAAGCTATCGTGTGTTACTGGGCTGGGCTATCTGCTATTGGTGCACAGTTCTAGATCTTCTATGCATTTGTTGCAACAAAAGGGGTTTAACTGTACCAAGTAGCAAATAGCTATCGGTAAACCTTTGCTTTGGCCCGCATCAATCGCAGGTTCTGCAGAACCGCCGTTCCTCTAGAGGTTGGATTGGTTTGTGAGAATTGTTTGATCTGTTTGAGATCTGTTTGCTTGTTCAGTTGAGGATTGCTTGTGCTTGTTGTTGGTGGTTGCTTGTTTGTAGCTTCCATTCACTTAGCTTTGTGCTAATTCCCCTCGGTTGATTGCTTTTTGCAGGTTTGGCTGTTTAGCTTTGTTTGTGGGAAAGGGGAATTTGACCAACGCTATGATATTATGTTAGGAGAAGAGACGAGCCGTGTTTTATAAATATTCTGTAACACAACTTGATGTAGTGTTTGTGAATTGTACTTTGTACTTTGTGGGTGTTTGCTTTAATGAATTTAGTAAACGCTTCTGTAGCGATTAAAAAAAAGGCTTGAGAATTTACGGTGTTACACTCAGTGTTATCTAGCTCCTTTTGACACACTTCGCTCCAATAAACTGGAGTTCGGCACCTTCTACCATATAGCATCTCGTATGGCGGCATCCCGATACTGGAATGGTAACTATTATTGTATGAGAACTCTGCAAGTGGTAGATATGAATCCCAACTATCTCCAAAATCAATAACACACGCGCACAACATATCTTCCACTGTTTGAATTGTTCTCTCACTTTGGTCATCTGTTTTTGGGTGAAACGTCGTGCTAAGATGAAGTTTAGTTCCCATCTCTCTATGAAACTTGTTCTAGAATCTGGAAGTGAATCGGGTATCTCTATCTGACACAATAAAAACTGGTACACCATGATGAGATACCATTTCCTTCATGTAAACATCAAACACTTTTTCTGAGGAAGAAGTTTCCTTAATAGGAATAAAGTGTCCACTTTTGGTTAGCCTATCAACAATCACCCATATAGCATCATAACCTCTAGGGGTTCTGGGTAGCTTGGTAATCATGTCTATGGTAATATTCTCCCATTTCCAAACAGATATCTCTAAAGGTTGTAGCTTCCTATGTGGTTTCTGATGTTCAACCTTCACTTGCAAACACGCAAGACACTTTTCCACATGCTTGGCTACATCTCGCTTCATACCCAGCCACCAATAATCCACTTTCAGATATTTATACATCTTAGTTGCTCCCGAGTGAATAGAGAACTTAGATCGGTGGGCTTCATTATTGATGTAATCAAACTTCGACATGTTGAACAGATCACTAATTTATATATAAAATTAGAACCTGCTCTGATACCAATTGTTTTTCCTGAATATGAATAAAACTAACTATGAATAAAATCAAAGTGTGGAAATAGTTTTAAAGCAACGAACATACGAAAGTTTTCAAAGTAGGATTATATTAATAACCAAACTTCAAAGAGTGCACAAGAACAAACTTGAGCGCCGAGTACAAACTAAATCAAGAACAAACTTGAATGCAAATTGGCGAACAAACGCTTAACCTTTTCTCGTTAATCGAGCAGGTATTTATAGGCTAAGTAAACTAATCCTGACCATCTAATTTATTTACACGTGTACCGTTCTACACTAAATTAGGAACAGAAAACAAGATTGCTTAGCTTCTTCAGAATGCGCAGATCGTGCACTTTACATAACAGGAAGATTCTGGTTATCAGATGTATCTTCAGTTCAGAAGACCCTCAGATGAACTACGGACTGAAGACAAACTTCAGCTGACGTTCACTTCAGAACTGATCTTCAGATGAACTACGGGCTTCTTTCTTCAGATGTCGTGTCAGAACAGTTTACAAAAGAATGATATACCACACCTTTAGTTGCTTTCTTCGAAAGCTTCTTCAAGAATGGAATATATACAAATAAAAGGACTAACAATCTCCCCCTATTTGAATATAATCCATGACTATGTACAAAATGAATAAAGAATAGAAAGAATAAAGAATAAAGAATTACTATTCTACATATCCGGTTTGAACTCTTCAGTAGAAGATTTTTTTGGAGCTTTGAGCTTCAATTGATTCAAGTATTCAACCAGAATGTATTTGACTTCTGGATTTTTATTATCTATGAAGTATCAAAGAGATCTCAGATGAAGCCAATCGGCCTTGGTGAAGTCTGAAACTCTCTGAAAACGAATCTTGTCATATGCATCAAGAAAGTAAAATCCCCTTGGATTTGAGAGAACTTTACCCACTTCAGGAATGAAGCCAGGAGGCAACGTGGTGTCGAAGCCTTTGCAATTTGGAAGCTCTCCAATAGATATCAGCTCCAAAATTTGTTGCTGAGATTTCTTGAGAGTGAGCCTCCTTCTCTGAAACTTTAACTTTTCAGCTCGAGTGGGTTTCTCTTTCTGTGGCATGACAGTTGCATCAGATCCCCTCTTCTTTACTTCCTCCTCATAATACTCAATCACTTTGTTGATCTCTCGTTGAATGAACTTAACATCATCAGTTTGCTTGCGTTTTGATAAACAAGCAAGTATTTCATTCCATTCAGAAACAACATAATTTAGTTGAACATTCTTGACAGATTGTATGCTGAAGGGAGGAAGATTTTTGCGCTGAACATTCAAAAAGATTTCATTATTTAACTTCTTCAACTTTATTCCTGTGATTTTGTCAGGATGACTTCTTTGATGTCGAGAGCTTAGCCACTTTTCTTGCTTTTGTTCCATGATCCTTTTTTTCTCCTCAATTAAAGCTTTTTCAGCTTCAATGTTTTCTTGAATATGTTTTTGATGATCGAAAGGAGATAGATCAATTTTGTTTGCAACTAGCTCTTCAAGTGCAAATTTCTCTGCAGCTATTCTGCCAAGTTCATCAGTCACTTTCAAGTCTTTTACTCTTGGATTTTCGTCATCTGAGTCACTTAAATCATATATACCCTTACTCATCTGATCATCCGGAGAGACTATTACCATTTTCCCTTTACCTTTGTTAGATTGGCTTGGCTGACCACTCGATGAAGGAGCAGCTGATTGACTGGGAATCTGAGAGGCTTTAGCTTTAGTTATTATTTGCTGACATTCAGCTCCATCTAGTTCTGAACTGAAAAGTGCAGCTTCAGCTTTTCTTTGATCAAGGAGACTTTTGAGCTCCCCCTTAGCAAGTGCCTTAGCTTCCTCGGCTTTGGGTAATTTGGCCTCGAGGTCGATCAATGCCTTATTCTTGTTTTCTTCAGTGGCTTTGAGGTGTGCCACTTCCTCTTCTAATCTTTGTAGGTATTCAACACGTGAATACTTTTTATCCCATTTGATTATCTTCCGATCAACAATGGCATTCCTTCTTATGATCTAACAAATTTTGGACTATCTTCTTACTTTCTCCCCCTTAGAAGCTGCTGAGATTCCTGAAGCTTCTACCGACTGAGACATCGCCGAAATCTCTCTTGAAAGGCCAGAGAAGGAGGGAGCAAACAATTCTTGCAACTGACGAGTTGCATTTTCAGAAAGATTGACAACATGGATGTTGTCAACCTTGGAGGAAAGAGAATTTACAGTAGTGAAGAGAGTAGATAGTTGAGTGTTTAGCTTGGAAAACTCAAGAGTGGCGGAATCAGCTATTGTTTTGATAAGATGGTGAAGGGTCGTGTACATCCCATGAAGAATCAGATTTTTACAAACAATGGTTTGAGTGAAGGTGGTGAACTGAGTTTTGATAGACTCAACAAGAGATTTGAGCTCAGATTCAAGCTTGGCTTGATTATTGGCGACACACTGACCCTAAAAGGTGTTCGACTTAACAGAATTCAAAACAAAGAGGACGAGTTCAGATAGACTTTCCAATGAGGAAGCAATGTTGAAGGCTCAGAAGTTTGAGAATGTACAGACTTGGGGGATTGAAGAAAATCAAAAGCATCACTATCATCAAAAGGATTGACAGTTGTATTAGGAGAGGGAATGTCAAACAAGGTGTTTAGGAGAGATGGGGAGGCCGTAGCATCAGGAGGAGTGACTGATGCATCAGGGGCCTGTGGCTCATGTGCTTCAGTTACAGTCTGGTGTAAGACTGTGTCTTCATTAGCATTAGGAATCTCGACTGAAGGAGGTTGAACTTTAGTGTCATTGATGAGGGTAGGTTGGGCATCACTCTCAGTTTGGTGTGAAACTGATAAATCATCTGCCTGAGGAGAATCCATAGTATCAATGGGGTTTGGTAACACATCAAGGGATTTGGGTGCAGTTTCATCTTCAGGGTGAACTGAAGAATCATCAACTGGTTGGACCTCCGAAACTAGGGGAATTGTAGTCTCATCATTAGTGATAGGCTGAGCATCAGTGTCAGCCATTTTGGGTGCTGACTCAACATGTGCTTGGTCAATATCCATAGTGTCAGTTGGGTTTACTGATACATTAAGGGATAGAGGGGGGAGTTCAGTAGAGACAGGAATGGATGTTCCCTGTTCTGGTGGTGCTTGAGTTGCAGTGGATGTGCTGGCAGACTCAACGGTGGGTATAGAGGAAGTCTCGGCTGACTGGTGTTTGTTAGTGTCCTGAACTTGTGATAGTAAAAGTGGGACTTCAGGGACAACTTGGTTTCGAGCTGTCTCTTCATCATCCGGACTTGGTATAGAGAATTTAAGTAAAGGGGATCTTACCTGAACACCTTTCACGGATTTTGATGAGTGAAGCTGAGTTTTGCGAAGAATCAGCAGGGTATCATCAGGCGAATCCTCACTTGAAGCATAGTGAGAGATGATGGGACTAGAGGGCATGTTGGGTTTGTGATGTTTAGAGAGTGATCGTAGCGGGTGAGCTGTGGTTGGTTGTTTAGTGGTGGATTTGGGTATGGCTGAAGGGTTGGTGGATGGCTTAGTTGAGGTAGACATCACCTTCCTCTTCTTTGTTTTCGATGGAGAGGACTGAGGTATTTGGGGTTGAGGTTTGGAAGGGGAAGCTTCAGAAGATAAACCTGAATATGGTGGTGGAATAGCAGGAGAAGGCTTCAGCGAGACTAGTGCAAGCATTGGAGCAGTCAGTGCTGGGTTGAAGGCAGACGAGGAACCGGTCCATACTGAACCCGATAGGGAAGGAGATGGAAGTAGAACAGAAGCAGAATTGTATGCTTCAAGTGGTAACAGTGAGTAGATAACCAATGACACAAACCTGGGAAAAGGAATGTGTTGAGACCTTGTTCGTGCTGTCAGTGAAACCACCAGACTCTCCATGATAAGTTCAGTGAAGTCAATGGTATGACCATGGATGATGGCATAGGCCATTTTCAGAACAGCTTCATTGACTTGGTCAAGACCACCAGTTTTGCACGTCATACATAAATTCAGATAAGCAATCAGACAGTTCCACTCCTTTGGAAGACGAGTGCGAACCATAGAGTTACCTTTGACCTTGTGCTCATCAGCATATTGAAAGAAGGAGAAGAGCAGCTCCTTAGTGTTAGCAGTGAATGAGGTGATTTCCCGGCGAGGAAGATGAAGAACAGATGCAAGAAACTTCGTGGTGATTTCAGCAAACTTGCTACCAGAGAGCATACTGAAGTGAATACTTTGGCCGGAGGTTTTGGGTTTGATGACTTCAGCGGTCATCCAGAACTCACAGAGGTGTTCTTCAAACATTGGAACCTTTGCAGAGAGAGCAAAGTTCAATGAGCAGTTGCAAAGATAGGTCATAATTTGGTGAAGTAGTGAAGAAGATGAAGGGATGGCTAGGTCAGCGGCGAAATTGTTGTCTTTGAAACAGATGGATTCCAGTGGGATATTGGGGATAACATCAGACGGAAGAGTTACCTTTGCGGAAGCAATTTTGGGAGCCATTGATTCAAGCACAAGAGTTGTTTTTTCTTTTGAACAAGGAAGATCACCGGAGAAGATGAGTTGCAGGTAAAGAACTTGAAGAGGCAATATTGGGTTTTAAAGGGGTTTAAAATGAATCAATCTTGGCGGTTGAGTAAATCTAGGGTGAAAATAAGCGCGTGAAGCCGGAAATTAAGCAAGGATAACTTTTGTGATGTCAAACAGTTATTGGGTAAACTAATTTACCCAGTGTTATCTTGGAACTAACTAAACTTCAACAACACACCATTAGCAGGAAGATAAAAATTTCACAATACAAAGGAAAAAAAAATCCAAACTTTGCATTTGAAATTTTTATCTCAACAAACACAAGAAACGAAAGACAAAAAATAAAGAAGAACACAATGCCAACAAGAATAATAGTTAAGCTTGGAAATTTCTAATACTATATCTAAACAAAAGATTACATGATGTTAATCATGAGTTACATGGACTGCCAAAAAAAATTACATCATGTTTATGATAACACAAATATTTGAGATGAAACTTCAATCCTAATCTCTTCATCAGGGATGCGTACGGTGATGACATAGCATACTGGGAAGAAAACGAAGGTAATTGTGAATTCCATGAGTTGTTGAGAAAGTGAAAGATTTTCTTTGAATCGTATTTTGATTTGCAGAAGATGAAAAAGGAAAGAAAATCTTTGGATGTTTATAAAGAAATTTACTCATGATTACGCTTCAGAGATGATTTGACAGTCAGAGAGAGGCATGGTAAAAGTAATTATTCAAGCTTAGCTATTAGGGTGGCTGGCATTAAATGTGACAAGAAAGAATGAACAGTAACAATCAAACTTACCTGAAATAGCTATATTGTTGAAGGATTTAGCATTCCTATTTCTGCAATCAGTTGATTGAATCGGTGTTCATCTAAGGCTTTTGTGAAGATGTCTGCCAGCTGATGTCCAGTGGAGATGAAACGAAGCTCATTTTCATTCTTAGCTATATGATCGCGAATCAAGTGATGGCGAACATCAATGTGCTTTGTGCGAGAATGGAGCACTGGATTATTGGAGATGGCAATAGCACTTGTGTTATCACAATTGATGGGAGTGCGCTGAAAGGAGATGCCATAGTCAGCGACCTGATGTTGCATCCATAAAACTTGTGCGCAACAACTTCCAGCTGAAATGTATTCAGCTTCAGCGGTGGATAGAGAAATGGAGTTCTGTTGCTTGCTTTGCCAACTGACTAGTTTTCCACCTAGTAGCTGACACCCACCGGTAGTACTCTTCCTATCAATCTGACATCCGGCATAGTCTGAATCTGAGAATCCAATTAATTCAAAGCCGGAGTCTCTGGAGTACCATAGCATAAGTTCAGAAGTACCTTTCAGGTATCTGAAAATACGTCTGACAGCCGTCAGATGTGATTCTTTTGGGTTCGCCTGAAATCTTGCACATAGGCATTGGAGAACATGATATTAGGGCGACTGGCCGTCAGATATAGTAAGGATCCGATCATCCCTCTGAAGGTAGGAAGATCAACTGCTTTCCCATTCGGATCAGCGGTAAGCTTGGTCTTTGGAACAATGGGAGTCTTCATAGGGGAAGAGTTTGAAAAGTTGAACTTCTTGAGTAAGTCTTTGACGTATTTCCCTTGATTAATGAAGATACCTTGGTCAGATTGCTTTATCTGAAGCCCAAGGAAGAAATTCAGTTCTCCCATCATGCTCATTTTGAACTTTTCTGACATTATTTTCTCAAATTTCTTGCATAAACGATTATCAGTAGAGCCAAATATAATATCATCGACATAAATTTGAACTAGAATGAGTTCACCTTTTTCTCTACACTGAAATAGAGTTTTATCGATGTTCCCTATCTGAAATCCATTTTTCAGAAGACGAGTGGACAAAGTATCATACTAGGCACGTGGAGCCTGTTTCAGTCCATAAAGGGCTTTGTCGAGCTTATAAACGTGGTGTGGAAACTTGGGATTTTAGAATCCAGGAGGTTGCTGAACTAATACTTCTTCTTGAAGTTCCCCATTCAGAAAGGCACTTTTGACATCCATCTGAAAGACCTTGAATCCCTTGAAGGCTACAAAGGCTAAGAACATACGTATTGCCTCCAACCGAGCAACTGGAGCAAACATTTCATCATAATCTATCCCTTCCTCTTGACAGTAGCCTTTGGAAACTAGTCTAGCTTTGTTACGCACAACTGACCCAGTTTCATCTCGTTTGTTCCTGAAGACCCATTTTGTGCCAATAATGGACTTGTCTTCAGGTGGGTCAATCAGCGTCCACACTTTGTTCCTTTCAAATTCATTAAGCTCATCTTGCATAGCGACCACCCAGTTCGGATCCTTCAGAGCCTCATCAACTTTCTTTGGTTCGACCTGTGATATAAATTCAGAGAACATGCAAAATGCAGACGTGGTAGCATTTCGAGTTTGCACACCAGTATTTGGATCACCAATGGCATTTGTGATGGGATAAGCTCGAGTCCATTTTGTGACCCTTTGTGGTTGATCCTGTTGTTCATCAGCAGAGGAGTTATTTGTTTCCAAGAGATCTTCAGTGACCTGATTCACATTAACAGAAACAACATTATCGTCAGTATTTACCTCCTAAGAATAGTCATCCAAATCATCATTAAATGACTCTTGTAGAAGAGCATCAAATTCATCGGAAACAATTTGATCAGTATGATTGGGGGTTGACTCTGCATGGAATTCATCAAAGGTAACATTTATTGTTTAAACCACAGAGTTCTTTTTGGGAAGAAACACACTATATGCTTTGGAGATATCAGAATAGCCTAAAAACACTCCTTGTTCTCCTTTGGGATCAAACTTGTGTTTCTGATCTTTGGTGTTCAGGATGAAGCATGTACTACCAAAGACTTTGAAGTATCCGACATTGGGTGACTTCAGATAAAGTAACTCGTAGAGAGTTTTGTTGTAGCGCTTCACAATGATAGACCTATTCTGTGTATAGCAAGCAACATTAACAGCTTCAGCCCAGAAATGGCCTTTGAGAGATGCTTCAGCTAGCATCGTTCTGGCTGCTTCTGTCAGGGTCCTATTTCTTCTTTCAGCAACCCCATTTTGCATAGGGGTATATGGGGCTGAGAAGTTTTGGATGATGCCATTTTCATCACAAAAATCTTGGAGAGTAGTGTTTATGAACTCTGTTCCATGATCATTGCGGAGCTGTTTAACATGTGTGCCAAATTGTCTTTGAACGCGACGAATAAAGCTCATCAGAACTTTTGCAGTATCACTTTTGTTACGCAAGAAGAATACCCATGTGAACATGGTGTATTCATCAACTACAACTAGAGTATACTTCTTGCCTCCCATGCTTGGAGAACTGACAGGACCGAAGAGATCCATGTGTAAGAGATGAAAGGCGGAGTTAACTTGGTTGCAATGTCTTGATTTGAAAACCGACTTCTTTTGCTTTCCTTTCTCACATGCATGACACAACTTGTCTTTCTGAAACCGAACTGATGGTAGACCTCTGGTAAGCTTAAGCTTAGAGAGTTTGCTGATGTTTTTGAAGTTGAGATGAGATAAGCCTTTTATGCCATAACTAGTTAACTTTTGAATCAGCTTCTGAAAGAAGCAAGCATCTCTTTCAGAGGTGGCAGAGTTGAAATCGACCACATACATGTTACCCTGCCTTTTTGCTTGTAAGACCTCTTTTCCTTTCTTGTTAAAGATTGAACCTTTGGTCTTCTTAAAATGCACTTCATAATCTGCATCACACAACTGACTGATGCTGATCAGGTTGTGTTCAAGTCCTGTCACATGGGCAACATTCTTAATGTTGACTGAGCCTTGGTTGAGATAACCATAGCCATCAGTTTTGCCACATTTTCCTCCACCAAAAGTTACCTTGGGGCCATTTGCTTCTTGAACCCCATTTAGTAGGGACTTACATCCAGTCATATGCCTTGAGCATCCACTGTCAAGGTACCAAATGTTATCATGTTGAACGCCCTGCACAGATGATCGAAAAGATTAGTTCATTTAAAGAGCCCAAACTTTACTGGGCTCCAAGACACACTGCTTAGAAGAGCAACTCGAGATCTTGTTTTCTTAGAACAAGAAGTAGTTTCATGACCTCTTACTCCACATTTATAGCATTTCAGAGTGGATTTAGAATTCTTTGCCTTAATCTTTTTATTTTTCTTCTCTTTTTCACCGATTAACTTTAAAACTTTGAAAAGAGAATCCTTAACTTCTTTTAGTTTGGATACGGGCAAAGCAAAGGTTTCGTCACTATTTTTGGTTTTGGAGGGTTTTGAATTTTCAGCTTTGGATTGTAAGGTTTCAACTAATGACACTTCAGATGATGAAATCATGGGAATGATAATGTCGTAGAAGACACTGGCTTCAGGAAGAAAGCTTGAGTTGGATGACTCAGTTATTTTGATTTTAGAAGATATTTCACCAACTGAATTAGATGAAGATTGGTCGAGGGTTGCAGTACAGGTTTTAGTCACGATTGTAGGTTGGGTTTCAGTTGGGGTTACAGACATAACTTCAGGATGGGTTTCGGTGGGACTTGGTGTAATGGGTATTTCAGTGATTGGTTCAGTAGTTTCGTTGGCAAGAGTATCATACTCAGTAGGAAGTTGAAGATTTCTAATTTCAGAACTTGTTCTTTCAGAAAAGCTTGGATTTACAACTTCAAATTTGGTAAATCTCTTTTTAAGTAGATTTTGATTTCCAACATTATTAATACTTATGTCATTAAAAATCATTTCATCGACATTTTTACACTTTTTGCTGAAATCAGCAGCTTGTTTAATGTGTCCTATGCCCACTCTTTCTCTTTGAATTATCATCTGATGATTGATACTCTCAAATGCTAGTTTATTTGGACTCAACCAAAGATCAATAATCGACTGACGATCTTTCACTTTTTTGTTAGAGTCTTGCAAATCTATTTTCACATTTTTGAGTTCATTTGTTAGAAATTCGAGATGATTCTTTAAGGCATAAGACTCTTGAAGAAATTGTTCATTTTCTTTTTCGATGACATTTATTTCAGAGGTGAGCTTGGTGATAGTTTGTTTAGATTTATTTAGATTGTTATGTGCAATTGTCAGATCAGAACACAAATAAGTAAATATATCATCCTTTTCATTCATTGAATAATTTTTGAAATTTGAAACCTTATACATCATGGTGGGGTTCCATCCTTCTGCTGAGCTTAGTTTTTCAGCCTCAGCCAGATCTTTGCTGAGCTTACTTTCAGTGGCCATCAAGCACATTTCAGGATGTGCAGTTCCAAGGATTTCTTCAGCCACCAGACATTTACCTCTGATTTCATTTTCTTCTTCTTCATCTGAAGATGTTTCAGAATCAGTCCAGCCCAGGTCATCAGCTATCATGGGCTTTTCCTTCTTCCTTTCATTTGAAGCTTTGAGGGCTTTATATTTAGCTTTGTATTTATCAGCCTTAGAAGGAAACCCTTTCTTAGGATTTGAGGAGGTTTCCTTCACATAGCAGTCAACTACATAATGACTAGGCTTCCCACACTTGAAACACTCATTCTTGGACCCTTCAGATGAGCCCTTTTTCTCTGATGAGAACTTCTTATCAAATCTTCTCTTCCCATCAGACTTGAACTTCTGAAACTTTTTATAATTTTTCATGATGAAGGCTTTTTCAGTACCTTCATCATTAGACCTTTCTTCCTCCTCAGCTTCATTTATCTGAGGCTCATCATTAGAATCAGAGTCTTTAGTTTGCTTGTACTTGACTCTTTGAGGATTTTCAGCAACAAGGGCCGGAGTTTTCTTAAAGGCCTTCTTCAAATCAGTTTTCTAAATGCGAGTCTGTTTATCATTTAGCAAGATTCCATAAAGCTTACGCATGTTCATGTCCCTGAGCATGTTGTTGGTTCTCAGGATCATGCACATGGTGTCCAATTCAGATGGGAAGGAATCCAGAAATCTGTTAAGTATTTGGAATTGCTCTCTAACAACTCCAACTTCAGTCATGTCGTTCAGTAGACATGTGAACCTTGTGTAGATCTCAGTGAGAGACTCTGAGTCTTTAGCACAGAAACTTTCATACTTGCGTATGATGTTTGTCTTCTTGTTCTCACGAACTTCAATAATTCCTTCGAACGATATGCAGATGCTCTCCCACATATCCTTAGCTGTTTTCAGGTTACAAACAATATGAAATATTTCGTTAGGTAAGACAATGACAATACTGTTTCGTATCTTAGCATCCAGACCCACAAGCTTCTTCTCCTCCTCTGTCCATTGAGATCTTGGTTTAGGACGAGAGGGAATGGAGGTTTCAGCAGAACCAGTCTTCATGGAGATGGTTTGAGGAATATAAGGACCTTCCTCCAAAACAACAAGAGAGTTGCAATCAAGATTTTCTAAGTACAAAAGTATTATGTTTTTCCAGCTAGAAAAATGTTCAATAGAAAACTTTGGTGGTTTGACAGAGGAGCCATTATTGATGTAATCAAACTTCGACATGTTGAACAGATCACTAATTTATATATAAAATTAGAACCTGCTCTGATACCAATTGTTTTTCCCGAATATGAATAAAACTAACTATGAATAAAATCAAAGTGCGGAAATAGTTTTAAAGCAACGAACACACGAAAGTTTTCAAAGTAGGATTATATTAATAACCAAACTTCAAAGAGTGCACAAGAACAAACTTAAGCACCGAGTACAAACTAAATCAAGAACAAACTTGAATGCAAATTAGCGAACAAACGCTTAACCTTTTCTCGTTAATCGAGCAGGTATTTATAGGCTAAGTAAACTATAACTGACCATCTAATTTATTTACACGTGTACCGTTCTACACTTAATTAGGAACAGAAAACAAGATTTCCGTTTCGAGCTCCTTCAGAATGCGCAGATCGTGCACTTTACATAACAGGAGATTCTAGTTATCAGATGTATCTTCAGTTCAGAAGACCCTTTGATGACTGAAGACAAACTTCAGCTGACGTTCCCTTCAGAACTGATCTTCAGATGAACTACGGGCTTCTTTCTTCAGATGTCATGTAAGAACAGTTTACAAAAGAATGATATATCACACATTCAGTTGCTTTTTTCGAAAGCTTCTTCAGGAATGGAATATATACAAATAAAAGGACTAACACCTTGATCTGCTCTTTGTTATGGTTTTCATCTTTGATTGCTTCTAACTGTGCGTTTCTTATGACATCGAGTAAGGGTGTGGTTATAGTCATCCTTAAGGATTCGTTCTTCAGGAGCACTGACCCTAAATTTCTACTCAAGACATCTACTACAACATTGGTCTTCCCAAGGTGATACAGAATCTCATAATCATAATCCTTCAAAAGTTTCAACCATTTCCTTTGTCGCATGTGAAGCTTATTTTGGTCAACAAAATACTTCAAACTCTTGTGGTCGGTATAAATAGTACATCTCACACCATACAAATACTACCTCCAAATTTTGAGTGCAAAGACCACAGCTGCTAATTCTAGATCATGAGTTGGGTAGTTAATTTCATGAGGCTTAAGCTGTCGAGAAACGTAGGCAATAACTCTACATTTCTGCATCAGTACACAACCCAAACCCTAATAAGGAACATCACAAAATACCACCATGTCCTCAACCCCTTCCAGTAGAGCAAGAACTGGTGCTTCACATAGTTTTTGCGTAAGAGTTGTAAAGGCAGTACCCTGGTCATTTCCCCATACAAAATCCGCATTCTTTTTGGTCAATACGGTTAATGGAACAACAGTTTTTGAAAAGTTTTGTATGAATCGTCTGTAATAACCCGCCAATCCGAAAAAGCTTCTAATTTTGGTAGGATTCTTCGGTGGCTCCCAGTTCATTACAACATCCACTTTCGCAGGATCCACTTTGATTCCTTCTTGATTAATTAAGTGACCTAAAAATTGTACCTCTTGATTCCAAAATTCACATTTAGAGAATTTAGCATACAACTTCTCTCTCCTCAACATCTCTAACACTTCTCTTAAGTGTCTCTCATGGTCTACAGGGTTTTTCGAATAAATGAGGATAGAGTGCTAATTGATTTATATATTAGTATAGACTAGCTCTGTACCTGCTTAATGCAACGGCAACATATATTTTTTCTCAACAACTTCTCCATTTTTAAAATAGGGGTGACATGTATCTTGTCTAAATTATAACGGGTTAGTAAAATTTTACATGGATGGTAAAATCCAACATGAGTATTGACATTATAATTTTATATTATTTTAATTACATTACTCATTTAAAAAATATAGAAATATTTATAAATGCAGGTTATATGTTATTTAGATTAAATATTTCTAGTTATACGCAATTTTTTATAGTTAAGTTAAAATATTTATTATATGATATAATATTTAATATGAAATATTTAGTTATTAATTTTTTAATTATTAAGTTAACTTGCATTAGTTAGAATTTTTAAATATTTTGTATTTGGGAAAGTTTAGCTATTAAAATTGTAGTTATTAATTCCATCAAATAGTTACTTTATTTAATAATTTCCATTTACTTTAATATTAACGGTAAATTAATAACTTTAAATTATTCGAAATTAAGAGATTAAGACAAAATACCTAAATGTTTTATACGATAGTAAAAATATAGATATAAATAAACTAGTCTATTTTTCATTTATTTTTGCGATATATTTTAACTAGTTATTATTGTGTTGTATACATGGAAATACCGACTTTAATTTTAAAATTTAAGTTATTGCATTACCTATACTATAATATAAACTATTTAATATTTTCTTTTCTACTTAACTTTATGATTTTCTTAAAATTCAATTAGAACAACATCTTGACTTTTCATTTTATTTAAATTAATTTTATCCACTCAATCATTAACAATTCCACATTTCCACTCTCTCCTAATTTACATTAAATTTTTATTTATTTAAAATATATTCTTACACAAATACAATTATCCACCTATATCAATACAATTCTCAAAATCTTTTAATTTCTCTTTTCTTATTTCATAAATATAAATCTTTTTTCTTATTTTAATGTATTTTAGAATTTATTTTTAAAATTAATAAAATAGTTGATTCAAATAATAGAAAATTTGAAAAAATAAACAGACATGTTGCTAAAGAAAACTTTTTGTGACATTGAATTATGCGAATGACATATCATTACATTCTTAAAAACAACGTGTTACAAAATAAGAACTATTTACCATCACAAAATTGTACTTGTATGACACTAGTCCAATTTAATTTACTTTGTTAAACTTAAAAAATTCCTTTTGACTACTTCAAAGGAATTCCGGTTTACTTATATTGAAATTTTGTTATTTAAGATGTGGAACAAAAAACGCATAGTAAAATTAATTCAAAAAATATTTAAATTTATTGATCTGGAAGTTAGAAGAGGACTAATTAATTACGTCATGTTTAGTTTTGTCATCGTATTTATCAACAAAAGGTTCAAGACATTAAGAATACAACAAATAATAATAATAAAGACATAATAAAGACCACATAGGTTTCTTCATCACAACAAGAGAACTTTTTCTTGTAACATCCACCAAAGGTTTCCATAGTTCTCCATTTTATGTTCTTAAATATCAACTTTGATAACCATAATCAAGACCGAATTAAGCATCATTAATTGATCTTCAATTGTTGCTTCAATGGGTTCTATCACTTCCCCATCATCATCCACCGGTACCCCTCCGCGGCCTACGACCGAAAAAATCCGATCATCACCTGTATCTGTCCCTCTATCCTCAGATAGATCTGAACTTCGTTATGGAATCTACGCCGTGTTCTCTTACAAAGGGCACGCGGATGACATCAACATTTCAAGTGTCATGGGGTGTTATGACCCCTTGACCAACACATGGAGCCACGAGTGTTTTGTTCCAGGGATCAAAGAGAACTGTGTTTTGAAAGGATTCTCGATGGTTTCGGTCGGAACATCGATTTATATAGTTGGCGGTCGGGTAAACATAAAAGAAAAGGTCGAAGAAAACGGCGTTAGACATAACGACATTGGTGTTGAAGTTCGGTCACAGGTTTTACGTTATAATGTTGTCACTAAGGAATGGTTTACCTGTGCGCCACTTATTACACCAAGGTATGATTTCGCATGTTCAGTTTGCGACAATAAGATTTTCATCGCCGGAGGTCAGTCAACGTTAGATGGTGCTATAGGTGTTTCATCTGCAGAGGTTTATGACGTGTTGCTCAATGAGTGGACACCTTTGCCATCTATGAGCACCATAAGATACAAATGCGTAGGAGTGACGTGGCAAGGGAAATTCCACGTCATCGGAGGATTCATGCATGGTGGAAACAAGATACTGTTTATGGACCGTTGTTCGGCTGAGGTGTATGACGTGGCAAAAGGGAGGTGGGAGCATGTTAGGGGAATGTGGCAGTTAGATATTCCCCCTAATCAAATTGTGGTGATAGATGGGAAGTTAATCAGTTCCGGTGACTGTCTAAATGTCTGGAAAGGTCAAATCGAGACATATGACCGGGAACTTAAGTTATGGTACCCTCTCGAAGGGTCGAGAAAGAAAGATTTGCTATCATTTTCATGCGCATCAGAGTCGGCAGTCCAACGAATATGTTTGACAATGGCTCCTATTGGAAGTTATCTGTATTTCATGGCGGGTTTCCGGACGGCTGGGGACCCATATTCGTGTTGCACTATATCGATGGTTCATAGATTTGACACATCAGCAACGAACAACCAATGGGAGACTTTCGAACCGAAGCAAGTAGAAGGAGAGAGGGAACTTTGCAGCCATTGTTGTGCTGTTCTGCTTCCCTAAGATGTTTCTTTCTTTATAAGATGAATATTAGGGTTTATCATTAAAGTCATATGGTCCAAAAGGAAAAGATGTTGTATAAGGCATGAAAAATAACACCAGCAAATGTATGAGAGAGATATGCCATGTTAGCACTTCCTCTCAATATATCCTTGGATTTCGTATCTTTCACTTTCAACTTTTTGAAGAAGCAATAGACTTATATACAATTTGTATTTGTTATATAATTTATTTATGTTAATTTTGCTTTATTGGTTTATAAAATGTTACCATAGTTTAGGGGTGTTATTATGTTATTGGTTAATTTAGTCAGGTAATTTGGTTATTTTGTTTTTCAGAAATTAGCCGATAACCGAGTTATCGGTTACGGGTAGATTTCAGGTACGATTTGATTATAATGGGTGTGGGGTATAACCAAAAAATGACTATTTTGATTTATTTTATGCTTTCGATATTTTAGCTTAGTTATATATATGGATGGTTATTTATAATTTTTTCCATTATGTCATATTAACATATACCTTGTATGTTTTATTACTCAAAAACTTTTAAAAAAGTTAAAGTGAGTAAACCAAATAACTGGTTAACTAGATGTAGGTTAACTGACCGTTTAGGTTTAATAATATGTCAAACCGATATTATCGGTTAACCGATAGCCGGTTCACGGGTTAAACATCATGAACACCCATACATCCGGCTACACACCAACTCCAGCAAACTGGACAAATTCAACTACACATCCATAGGGTCAGTCAATTGATTTTGAAAGCACGTGCTAAAAGTAAAATATGGATTATACATCTATATATATAAGTAAACTTTATTATATTATTAATCAAAACGAAAATGAGCCCACTCAATACAACTCCTTCTAGCCCAATGAGTTATAGATTAACTTTTTTTGACCTAATTGTTATACCACAAACCAAAGCAAAAAAAAATTATCGCAAATAGTTTGCCTAATATATTTTTAGCCTAATAGATTATAGGCTAATTGCTATAAACGTGAACTTTTAAATAGTGTGTTAAATGTTATTGTATGAGCTTGAAATTGTATAATATTATATATATATATATATATATATGAGAAGGTTCATTTGAGAACCGTTTTTATTGCGAAAACCGCGAGAACCAATCTTAGCCGTTCATTTTGGATAATGGAATTGATGGATGAAGAGCGCGGGGGGATTGGGTGTGGCAGTGTGCATGTAAGGAATTCATGGGTGGGCAATCCAATAGAAGGAGGGGGAATTGGACGGCTAAAATTAGTTATCGCGGTTCTCGCAATAAAAACGGTTCTTAAATGAACCTTTCAATATATATATATATATATATATATATATATATATATATATATATGTGCATAAAAATAATTTTAAACCTCCTTCTAAACATCAGCCTGTGCAGTCGCCCACCCCACACACCCCAAGTCGTCTTGCACACCCGTCTACTCATTTTAAAATGATGAACTTTTAGTTTATTTAAACTTTAGGGAGTTAGTGTCTATAAAACATCCGCAAAAATGCATATTCAATAACATTTTTATTATTATTTTACTGTAGTTATTCATATTTACAATTATCTATTACATAAAAATTGTTATTATTTGATTATAACTACGGAGTATTATACAATTTTTATTTTTGTTGGAGTTATGATATAAATATATAATGGCCGGTTTAAGCAATATTGCATGATTATGCATGAGCCTATGTATATAGTGATGATTTGACTTTTTAACTGTCTTCATTATTGATGCTAAAAACGAGAGAATCGACTAAATTTACAAATGGTTATGAGAGATTCTAAATTCTTTCTGCTAAATATTCTGATAAAACTAAAGGATAAGATGAAAAAAGGAATTAGTGCATTACATATATTAGTCAATGAGTAGGTAAGAAGATAAAGTAGTAGAAAATATAATTTTTCAATGCTTATAAACATGTTAACTGAAATACAACAGATTTTGGTGTAACACCCAGAATTTTATTATTAAGTTATTACGAGTAATGTACAAGTGGTATATGAGTTACAAATGGATATATGTGATAGTATGTGGTTATAAACTAGAGGGGCTAAAACTGTCAAAAAAGAACTTGGAAAGGTTGAGGGACTAATTATGTAATTAGTCCATAGATATTTATATAAATAACCATCTTTGACTTTGAGTGGTCAAAGTCTTCACTTTTGCAAGGAACCAACTCACGTATTCTATAAAACACCAATTTTCTCTGAAGATTCTGATCAAGATCAGTGGAAGCAAAGTGAAATAATTGGAGCTAGTGATCATATAACTTGGAGGTAAGAGTTCTTGGTCTTGTTCTTGAAGTTAAATGGGTTTTAGTTGATTCTATGGTGAATCAAAGATTTCAGCATGTTATTGTTGTTGTTTTTGGATTAGAAGTTGTTTGGGATGTAGGAAAATATCCTAGTAGCGTTTTTATGAGTTAAAATTAGGTTTTTAAGGTGTTTTGGCCGGAGACAACAAGTAAGTCGGCTAAGCTGCTGCTACCAGTTGAAGGGCACGAGCGTGCTCTTCAAGATCCAACTGTGCCCTTGCCCGTACCTAAGGAGGCATGGGCGTGACCCTTAGGGTACGGGGCGTGCCCTGTTCTAGAAAGGCCCACAGGGTGCCTAGAGACCACGGGGTTACCTGGGTGTAAGGCACGGGAGTACCTTGTGAAAGGCACGGGCGTGCCTGGTGAGGCACGGGCGTGCATAGTATTTTGTTCAGTTGTTCAGTTCAGCAGATGCATGTGTTGATGTATATTTCGGTATTATTTCATGTAGAGACTTATCAGTGGCGCATTCGCTAGATTACTATCGATTGTGGACTGTTATATAACATTACAGATTATAAGGTGAGTCTTCTAGACTATTAATCATATTTACAGCATGTATGTTATTATATCAGTTTGTTAATATATTAGGTCACTCAGATGTGGGTGCTATGCTCAGCAAGGTTCAGTAGTGATACAGTAATGTTACAGTAAATATTTATGTGTGTTAAGCTTACTGCTATGTTCAGTAAGGCTCAGTATTATTAAGCATGCTGCTTTGTGCAGTAGCGGCTTAGAAATAGCACAGTACTATGGCTCAGTTAATTAATCATATGTATGAGAAAGCATGCTGCCTTGTGTAGTAGTGGCTCAGTTAGTTACTCAGACATTATTATCAGTTGTTGACAGTGTTTATAATGTAATTATGCATGTGTTTATTTGATTGGCAGTCTAGTTTACTCACTAAGCTCTCGCAGCTTATTAGATATTATTTCTAAAATGTTTTGCAGGTTTTATCAAAGGCAAGGGCAAAGCTTCAGTTTGACGGTTATCATGTATATAAGGAAACCAATGTTTTGAAACTTAACGCCCGGTTGTATAGTGAGAAATGTCTTTGATGTAATTATCTGACTATCATGCTTTTGTATGAACCTGAGGGTTCAAAACTGTTTTTGTTGCTTCCGCTCGTTTGTAAGATAACTCTTTTATTTATAAAAGACCTTGAAACATGATTTTATATAGATTTTGAAAATTGGGGCGTTACAACTTGGTATCAGAGCCAAGGTTTAAGGGATCTGGAGGTGTGTTATGCATCGTCTGGACTTAAACCATGGTTCTGCGGATTTGGTCAAACTGGAGGCTTGCAGCTTGGTGAGTATACTAGTAATTATATTGATATATGTGTTATGCGAGCATTATGTGTCAGTACATGATGTGTTCAGGACAGATATTATATGTGCTTACAATTGTTAAGAGTTGGTTTTATATGTGCAGTCAGGATGAAATAAATTGTGACATGAATATGTGATATATTTTATTGGTGATACATGGCCTAAGCCTGTGAATCGAGACTTTTTGTGGTAAAGTTAAGATCGAACGTGTGTAATGTGTTTATATTAATATAAGAGCTCATATTATTACAGACATATGATACATGTTGGGACTTAATGGAATCATGAGGAATCTTGTGAATCGGGTGAGGGGTACTTGTAGAAGTAGTGCACCTGGGATTATAGATGTATAGAATGCCTTAGTATATACAGAAATACTTTGGATAAGATGATAGGTGTACTGATATGTTGGATGTACTAGTAACTGTTTGTTATAGAGGATGGTGTGATAGAGCTACATTTTGCCTTAATGCTTTATCTATACTATCAGGATGGTTAATACAAGCGGTTCAAAAGCAGTTAATAATGTTAAGGGTGGTCCCAGTCACTGACCCGAAGGGGTAGAGACCAGTGTAACAGATGGGCATGTTCTTTTAGGAACACAGCATGAAGGGGAGGGAGGAGCCCAAGAGATAAATCAGGAAATACCAGAAACTGCAATTGGAGAAATTGTAGTGAGGGAAATTAGTAAAGCTTTGGAACGAAGTATTCCTTATATCATAAAACAAGTTGTAGATTAGGTAAATGATCAAAATAAGGAAGTGATTGGGCAGGAAATCGCAGCTAGGTTAACTGCTGCGGGTGTTGGGGTTAATCCTCAATCTCAAGTTATTATACGTGAAGCCCCAAAAAGCTGTACGTTCAGAGACTTTGCAGCTTGTCAGCTACCGTTGTTTCATGGGGCAACTGATCCAGTCGTCAGTCACAGATGGATCTCTGAAATTGAAGGTGTGTTTCACACCTGTTCGTGTGCACCTGAGAATAAAGTAAGATATGCAACCAATCAACTGAGAAGTGCAGCTAAGGATTGGCGGGATATGGAGGTAAAACAAAGAGGTTATGTTTAGATTGAGGTTATGACCTGGGAAGAGTTCAAAGAAATTGTTTTTGAACAATTTGTACCACATGCAGAAATTGATAAGATTGTGGATGAATTCTACAAATTAAACAGACAAAAGAGACTGTACCAGAGATTAACGCGAAGTTTATGGAGAAAGCTCGTTTTTGCCCAGACTATGTGGCAAATGAAAAGATGAAGATGTATAGGTACATGATGGTGCTCAAGCCTAGTATTCAAGAGTTTATTGATGCTAGTAAGCATCAAACAGTGAAATCCATGATGGATGCTACAAGGGCTAGAGAGTTAGAATTGGTTAGACAAGAAATTGAAAGAAAGCCAGTGGAGAAGGCGACGCCAGTGTATAAGAAACCGAGAGTTGAAACTCCAGAAAAGACAGTGGTGCAGAAGACATATCAAGTTTGTTCGACGTGCAAGAAACGTCATTTAGGAGAATGCAGGATTGGTTCTCTGGCATGTTATAAATGTGGGAAACCTGATCACTGGAGCAGAGATTGCAAGAATTCGATCAAGGTGTGCTATAATTGTTATCAGTCAGGTCATCAGAGGTCTGAATGTCCCAATCCAACCGCAATAACAACGCTTACCGATTTCAAGTCTACTTCAACTTTACCATCCACGCGTATTCCGATATGAAGAGGGAGAATGAGTATAAAGCAAATCCAGGTGTAGTTCCAGGTATATATCTTGTCAACAGCTTGTCTACTCATATGCTATTTGATTCTGCTACAAGTAAATTATTCGTATTCATCTATTCTGCAAAGATTTCAGTCAAATGTGTTAGAACTAGATACAGTTAGATTCTCTGTTGAAATTATAGTCATGACTATGAGAGAATTCCAAATAGTAATTGGAATAGACTGGTTTGATTGTAACCAAGTTACAGTCTTATGTGAACAGAAAGTGATATGAGTTCATATCCCAAGTGGGGAAGAACTAAATATATGTGTTAGTACCAAAAACCAAAAAGTTATATGTGTGGTTACTTATAGAAATAGGAAGTATCCTCAGTGTGGATATGCTATTTCTTTAATTTGTGTTACGAGTATTAGTTAGAAAAGAATAAAATGAGTTTAAAGATGCGAAAGTAGTATACGAATATTTGACGTGTAAACCGAGGAAATACCAAGGTTATCACCAGACAGACAGATTGTGGTCAGTATCCTTATGGGATTGTTAACAAAAATTTTGTGAAACGACAGTTTTTGTGCTACCTGAAGCGACTGAAGAAATGATAGTAGTTTGAGATTGCTTTGTATAGTGGCATGGATTGTGTTTTAATGCAGAGGGGTAGAATTATTGCTTACACTTTTAGACAGTTAAAGTAGTATGAAAATGAATACACAGACTTGCACCTGATAGTAGTACCTGTGGCATGTTATTTATATGATACGTTGGATGGTTATACCTCGATAGTGGGTGGATATGTGGATGTAAGACTATTGTTGTTGCGCCGCAATAGCATTCATAGGTGATGTAAGACTATCGTCAGTGCGCTACGATAGAATTTAGAGATGAGGAGATGTAAGACTACCGTTAGTACGCTAGAGTAGCATTCAGTATGATATGATGAGATTATGTGTTTATATGTGAAGTGTTGTTTACACTAAATTATTAAAGTTGAGAATAATTGTTGAATGAGAAGGACCTTTAAAGGTGACAGAAACAGTGGTTAGAATCAGTGGAGGATTGTGAGTAGAATATTATATTATTCAGGGTAAGCTAATGGTATAGCCGACAGTTTGAACAAGAAATCAGAAATAATACTTGTGTGAATTAGTTATCTAAATGACAGTTACGAGACTCTTATTCAAAGGTGATAGGAACAGTTCAGTGAAAAGTGATCAAAGGTGAAAAGTATTATAAAGAAGGGATAAAAGGGGACAAGTATGTAACGTCCCAATTTTTTTTTTTAACAATTAAACAAAGTGTACGCTTGATAAGTCACCACCAATAAAACATTGTACAAGTTAATTACAATCCTGGGTGTTAACCCATAATTTCAAATGTAGTTGTTTTGAATACATCTTTAAAACAAAATAGTTAAAAACACTGCGGAAGCTTGTGGAGATATGAGCTATCAACCGCATGCTGGAGCCCCGCCGTGGCCATCACCTGAAAAGAAGGTTAAACGACAACCGTAAGCACGAAGCTTAGTGAGTACACTTACTTACAATCAAACAAATGAAATTACATCAATTGCTTTACATTCATGTTACATCTTTCATTCCCGCTACCGTAGTAGTCGGTCCCACATTCCCGCTACCGTAGTAGTCGGTCCCACATTCCCGTCACCGAAGTGAACGGTCCCATCATACCCGTCACCGTAGTGAACGGTCTAGCCATTCCCGTCACTGGAGTGACCGGTCCAATCATTCCCGCCACCGAAGTGCACGGTCCCGTCATTCCCGTCACCGAAGTGAACGGTCCAATCATTCCCGTCACCGAAGTGAACGGTCCAATTATTCCCGTCACCGGAGTGAACGGTCTAACATTCCCGTCACCGAAGTGAGCAGTCTAAACAATAGCATAGCATAATCCACATATCAATTCATCATTTATCAGTTCATCATTCATCAATTCATCATTCATTAAGCACATAGCATATAACACGTTTAACACGTACATCAGAGGGTTTGTATAGTAAGTAAGAATACTCACCTGTCTGCAGTCTTAGTTCTTAAACTTAGCTCACTAGTACGCTTGTGGTTACTTGTCAACCGACCGTCACCTACAATAGCCTAATCAATCAATACCGTGCACGAAACTCTTGTTTGTTTATTCACATACTTTATCCGGGTCTCGCGTTGGACCCCGTTACTGAAATTCATAAGTTCGGCCATGTAAAAGTTGCATGGTCATACGAAGGTCGCATGGCCACCTTGGCCATGTGAAAGTCGCATGGTTATAAGTGTATACATAAGTCGCATAGTTCAACCCTTGCATGCATGTTAAGTCGCATGGATAACTCGTGTGTCTCAACCGAAAGTCGCATGGGTAACATATGAAAGTCGCATGGTGTATTTTGATATATAAGTCACATGGGTAACATATGAAAATCGCATGGTGTATTAGTTTCAAGTGAAAAGTCGCATGGGGGGGGGGTAACCATGCGAAATTCGCATGAGGTGTAGGTGAAGGTCGCATGAAAGGAACTGGGTGTATGAAAGTCGCATGGGTGTACCATGTGAAAGTCGCATGGAGGCTTAGAGGAAAATTCGCATGAAGTTTTCAAGGTGAAGGTCGCATGGTACAATTCAATAAGTCGCATGGAGTTCAGTGGCAGCCATGCAAAAGTCGCATGGCTGGGTCTCAAGGGTCGCACGACATAACCACAAAAGTCGCATGACTCATTTCATCCCTGTCAGTTCATTTTTTTCAACTTTCAGGCTCCATGGCCAAAATCATGTTCTTTCAAAACTCAACCAAATCACATCATTTTTGTTTCAAAACATTTCTCCATTCATTTAAACCTCTCTTTCAAGATTTAACCACATTTCATCAAGTTTTAAAACTCATATCTACATTTTTCTTTCTCTAGTTCTTCTTAAACCCAGAACCCAAAACCCAGATTCTAAAAACATGCTATCATCATCTAAACAAGATAAAATTGATACCTATAGTATCATAATGAGGTAAGTAACATTACCTGATGATCCTTGCAACAATTCTTTAAGTTTCCTGATGATTCTTGACTCTTTTTCCTTGCTTTCTCGTGGGTTTAAGCACACTCACTAACACAGCTGCTCTCTCTCTCTCAATGTAACAGTATTTGAAAGAATGTTGGGGGCTGTGCCCTAATCCTCTGTATATATATATACATCTTTTAAAAAGGCTTAGCCCAACACCCTTTTGAAGAGCCCAATAACATTAAATCCCATAATATATATATATATATATATATATATATATTCAAGCCCAACATGGACATACATATTTAACCCAATAAGACTTATCTTTTCCAACATAATTATCTAATATATTTTTGCAATTCAATTTACAATATTATATCTCAACAAAATATTTCCTTTACTTATTTTCAAAGTTCGGGTATTACAACTCCCCCCACTTAAACACGATTTCGCCCTCGAAATCTTCACTCGAACATCGCGGGGTAGTTCTATTTCATTTCTTCCTTGGACTCCCACGTCCACTCTGAACCTTTACGGTGCTCCCACTGCACCTTTACCATTCCCACTTCTCTGTTGCGTAATCGTTTGATTTTTCTTTCAAGAATCGCAACCGGTCACTCGATGTAGTTTAGTCTTTCATCTACCGTGATATCCTCCAATGGTACAAACGCCTACTCCTCGCCCAAGAACCTTCTTAGATGAGACACATGGAAGGTGTTGTGTATCCTCGATAACTCCTCGGGTAGCTCTAGATGATAAGCCATCTTTCCAATCCTCCCGACGAACTTGAAAGGCCCAATAAACCTCGGGTTCAGTTTCCCACGCTTTCTGAATCGTATCACCCCTTTCCATGGAGATACCTTCAGTAATACAAAATCACCAACTTGAAATTCTAGTACGGATCTCCGTTTATCCGCATAGCTCTTTTCCCGGCTCTGAGACGCTTTAAGTCGTTCACGGACCTGTTGCACATATTCTGAGGTTCTCTGCACTACTTCCGTGTTGCCAAGCTCTTTCTGTCCAACCTCACCCCAACAGATCAGGGTTCTACACTTCCTACCGTAGAACATTTCGTACGGTGGCATACCAATACTAGTGTGGTAGCTATTGTTATATGAAAATTTTGCTAGGGGTAAGTACAAATCCAAGCTTCCCCCGAAATCAATTACACACGCTCGTAGCATATCCTCCAATGTCTAGATAGTTCGTTCACTTTGCCCGTCAGTTTGAGGGTGATATGCAGTACTCAAGTGCACCCTTGTTCCCAAATCCTCATGAAACTTATTCCAAAATCTAGATGTGAATCGTACATCCCTGTCAGATATAATGGTTACCGGCACTCCGCGCCTCAAAACGATCTCTTTCACATAAATATCAGCCAATCTCTCAGCCGAACTGGCTTCTCGGATCGGTATGAAGTGAGCACTTTTCGTAAGCCGATCAACCACTCCCCAGATTGCATCATAATTCCTTGGTGGTTTCGGTAGTTTCGTTATCAGATCCATGGTTATATGCTCCCATTTCAATACAGGTATCTCTAGCGGTTGCAATTTACCGTGCGGTCGCTGGTGCTCGGCTTTCACTCGCAGATAAGTGAGGCACTTTTCAACATACTTTGCCACATCTCGCTTCATTCCTGGCCACCAATAGTCCATTTTCAAGTCTCTGTACATTTTCGTGGCTCCCGGATGTATAGAAAATTTTGACTTGTGCGCTTCATCAAGAATGAGATTCCGGACTTCAGTAATCTTGGGTACCCAAATTCGCCCGTATCGGGTCCACAGCTCGCGGCTATCCTTAACCATCAACACCATCTGGCCCTTTACCCTCTAGGCTTTCTGATTCTCTTCTTTGACCGCTTCACCTTGGGCAGCTAAAATCGACACAAATAGTGAAGTCGTAACCGTCATCCTTAAACATTTCACGTTCAACTGTGCATGGTTTGCCTTACAGTTTAGTGCGTCTGCTACAACGTTAGCCTTTTCCGGATGATACAAGATTTCGCAATCATAATCCTTGACCAGGTCTAGCCATCTCCGTTGGTGCATGTTCAGGTTCTTTTGATCGGCAAAATACTTCAAAATCTTAGAATCCGTATATATCGTGCACTTGACTCCATACAAATAATGTCTCCATAGTTTCAGTGCGAAAACCATAGCAGCTAACTCCAAGTCATGGGTCGGATAGTTGCATTCGTGCGGTTTCAGTTGTCGCGAAGCGTAGGCAATCACCTTCCCTCTCTGCATAAACACACAGGCAAGTCCCACATGGGACGCATCTCAATAGACTACCAAATCCTCCATCCCCTCTGGTAAGGCTAATATCGGGGCTTCGCACAACTTGCCTCGCAAAGTTTCAAACGCTTCCTGCTGTTTCTCTCCCCAATCAAAACGAGCACTTTTCTTTGTCAGCTTGTTCAGTGGTACTGCTATCTTTGAGAAATCCTTAATAAACCTCCTGTAGTAGCCAGCCAACCCAAGAAAACTTCAAATCTCCGTAGGACTCTTTGGCATTTCCTACTTCATTACAGCCTCGATCTTGACGGGGTCGACTTTGATTCCTTCTCGGTTAACCAGAGGCCCAAGAAACTGAACTTCTGGTAACCAAAACTCACACCTGGTAAACTTTGCGTAAAGCTTCTCTTTCTTCAGGGTCTCAAGTACTTCCCGTAGGTGTAGCTCGTGCTCGGTCTCTCTCTTTGAGTAAACCAAGATGTCATCGATGAATACTATCACGGACTTGTCAAGCATTGGTCTGCAGACCCGGTTCATTCGATCCATAAAAGCTGCCGGCGCGTTCGTATGACCGAAAGGCATGACGACGAACTCGAAGTGCCCATAGCGAGTGCGAAAAGCCGTTTTGGCTATATACTCCTCCCGGACTTTGAGTTGATGAAATCCCGATCACAAGTCTATCTTGGAAAAACAAGGCGCTTCTTGCAATTGGTCGAACAAGTCGTCGATCCTTGGCAGCAGATAACGATTCTTAATTGTCACCTTATTGAGTTCGCGATAATCTATACACATCCTGAAGGTTCCATCCTTCTTTTTCACGAAGATGATCGGTGCTCCCCACGGTGAGCTACTTGGGCGTATGAAGCCCTTATCGAGCAGTTCCTGTAGCTGTGACATCAGTTCCTGCATTTCCGGCAGTGCTAGGCGGTACGGTGCCTTGGCGATAGGTGCCACTCCCGGCACTAGCTCTATTTGGTACTCCACATGCCTATCTGGCGGAATCCCCGACAGTTCCTCCGGAAATACTTCCGGGTAGTCGCATACCACTGGTACATCTGAAACTGTCAGCTTCTTCTCTTCCATTCTCGAGTCGATCACGTGAGCTATGAAGGCCGTGCAGCCCTTGCGTAGATACTTTGCCGCTTTAGTCACGGTGCAACATGCCGTTAGCCCGTTCTGTCGTTTTCCGTAGATGGAGATTTCTCCCCCACTTGGACACAGGATCCGTATGATCCCCTGTTTACACATGATGTTGGCCTGGTGACGCCCCAGCCAATCCATTCCCACAATTACTTGGAAGTCTCTCATCGGAGTCGGTAGCAAATCTATTGTAAACCGTACATCGTCTATCACTATTACGTTATCCATATAGACCGAGGTAACCCACAAAGCCTTATCATCGGCTATCTCTACCTCTAACGGTGTTTCTAACTTCACCGGAGCTATTACAAACTTATTACAGAAAGTGGCAGATACAAAGGACTTACTCGCCCCGGAATCAAATAATACAAGTGCAGGTAGAGAGTTAACAATAAATGTACCTGCAATCACATCGGGCTCTTTCTTTGCTTCCTCTACGGTCATCTGGAACGCCCGTCCCCGAGGCTTCGGAACCTCGAGCTTCTTTCCCTTATCCCCATCGGTGATTCGGAGAGGTGGCTACCAAGCAGGTCTCCCGCTTCCTCCCGTAGCTTCCGGGCACTCGGCCATGCGGTGCCCCGGTTTGTTGAATTTAAAACACACATTCAGGTGCAACCTACAATCTTTCCCGTAGTGCCCTCTCTTGCCACATACAAAGCACTTTACGGTTCCAGCCCGGCACTCCCCAGCGTGCCCTTTACCACACTTCCCACATCTTGCCCCCGAAGTTCTAACGGCGGGTTTGAAGTTTCCATTATTAGGCTTCTTGAACGGTTGCTTACTGGCATTACCTCCCACTGCGGCCCGCTCCGCGGACCTCTTCTTGTTTGTTTCTCTCGATCAAATACAGTTCCCTCTTCCTGGCTCCTTCAATCAATTGGTCTAGTGTCGCGTACTGACCATTCGACACGAACTCTTGGATGTCTTCCCTCAGCATCTGCGTATACCTGTGTATGTGCAGTCGTTCATCACTTGCATAAGCTGGACAATACAGTAGTTTCTCCTTGAACGTTGCGGTTATTTGATTAACCGTCTCAGTAGTTTGCTTGAGATTCATAAACTCATCCATCACCCGCTCCACCTCGACCTTGGGAGCATACTATTCAAAGAACAATTTCGTGAATTCTTCCCACTTCAATCCGGCGATAGCTTCGCCTCTCATCTTTCTCAGCAAGTTCCACCAGTCCTTGGCGGCTCCCCTCAGGAAGTTAGAAGCAAACCACACTTTTGAATCCTCAGCACAACGGCTGGTAAAGAACGCTCCTTCTATCGCCGAGACCCAGCGGGTGCTCCGCACCGGGTCTGGTACTCCATCAAAAACAGGCGGCTGACACGCCGAGAAATCCCGGAAAGTCCCTCCGGGGATTACTTGATTTGCAGCTTGTGCTACCAGTTGAGCGACCACAACAGCCGCGGTAGCTTCTTTTGCAGCCCATAGCGCTCCCAGCTTTTGATCAATCATCATGCCCATGTCCTGCTTTAGATCCTCAACGATCTTGGGCAACAGCTCTTTCAGTGTGTTGGAAACGACAGTAGTCACCAACTTAGTCATTGTCTCCTTCTCAAATTCTTCCTCATTCATCACATTTTCCGGTACAACATTTCCCGGATTCACATTCTCAGCTTGATTCAGCATTGGTTGTGCATGGGGGTTACTTTCTCAGCTTTTAGTGGAGAAGTATGTATTATTGAAAGTATCACTGTGGAAAGACGTCATCAGATTCGGAAAGGTGGGAAAACTAAGCCCGAAATTCAATTAGTTATTCAGAATTATTGTATGCGCGGGGTAGGGCAGTTTATAGATCAGAGTTTTCAGAAGAGTTGTTATAAATTCAGAACACCTTTCGTGTGTTATATCTCAAAAGATGTTTAGTAGTTGAGTATGTGATAAACCGAGTAGATGGGTCAAGGACCCGGTAAAAGTATAAGCAAGGGTTCAGAATATGCATGAAGGCCTGTACAGGAAATGATGATACTATGTAGAACTTTTCGGCAGTTGATTTCGGGGACGAAATCATTTCAAGTGGGGAAGAGTTGTAACACCCAGAATTTTATTATTAAGTTATTATGAGTAATGTACAAGTGGTATATGAGTTACAAATGGATATATGAGATAGTATGTGGTTATAAACTAGAGGGGCTAAAACTGTCAAAACAGAACTTGGAAAGGTTGAGGGACTAATTATGTAATTAGTCCATAGATATTTATATAAATATCCATCTTTGACTTTGAGTGGTCAAAGTCTTCACTTTTGCAAGGAACCAACTCATGTATTCTATAAAACACCAATTTTCTCTGAAGATTCTGATCAAGATCAGTGGAAGCGAAGTGAAATAACTGGAGCTAGTGATCATATAACTTGGAGGTAAAAGTTCCTGATCTTGTTCTTGAAGTTAAATGGGTTTTAGTTGATTCTATGGTGAATCAAAGATTTCAGCATGTTATTGTTGTTGTTTTTGGATTAGAAGTTGTTTGTGATGTAGGAAAATATCCCAGTAGCGTTTTTATGAATTAAAGTTGGGTTTTTGGGGTGTTTTGGCCCGAGATAGCAAGTAAGTCGGCTAAACTGCTGCTACCAGTTGAAGGGCACGGGCGTGCTCTTCAAGATCCAACCGTGCCCTTGCCCGTACCTAAGGAGGCACGGGCGTGACCCTTAAGGTAAGGGGCGTGCCCTGTTCTAGAAAGGCCTAGAGGGTGCCTAGAGACCAGGGGGTTACCTGGGTGTAAGGCATGGGAGTACCTTGTGAAAGGCATGGGCGTGCCTGGTGAGGCACGGGCAGGCCTAGTATTTTGTTCAGTTCAGCAGATGCATGTGTTGATGTATATTTCGGTATTATTTCATGTAGAGACTTATCAGTGGCGCGTTCGCTAGATTACTATCGATTGTGGACTGTTATATAACATTACAGATTATAAGGTGAGTCTTCTAGACTATTATTCATATTTACAGCATGTATGTTATTATACCAGTTGGTTAATATATTAGGTCACTCAGATGTGGGTGCTATGCTCAGTAAGGTTCAGTAGTGATACAGTAATGTTACAGTAAATATTTATGTCTGTTAAGCTTACTGCTATGTTCAGTAAGGATCAGTATTATTAAGCATGCTGCTTTGTGCAGTAGTGGCTTAGAAATAGCACAGTACTGCGGCTCAGTTAATTAATCATATGTATGAGAAAGCATGCTGCCTTGTGCAGTAGTGGCTCAGTTAGTTACTCAGAGATTATTATCAGTTGTTGACAGTGTTTATAATGTGATTATGCATGTGTTTATATGATTGGCAGTCTAGTTTACTCACTAAGCTCTCGCAGCTTATCAGATATTATTTCTAAAATGTTTTGTAGGTTTTATCAAAGGCAAGGGCAAAGCTTCTGTTTGACGGTTATCATGTATATAAGGAAAACAGTGTTTTGAAACTTAACGCCCGGTTGTATAGTGAGAAAATGTCTTTTGATGTAATTATGTGACTATCATGCTTTTGTATGAACCTGAGGGTTCAAAATTGTTTTTGTTGCTTCCGCTCGTTTGTAAGATAACTCTTTATTTATAAAAGACCTTGAAACATGATTTTATATAGATTTTGAAAATTGGAGCGTTACATTTTGGCAATGTCACGTCCTGATTTTTTTTAAATAAACATTCAAACACACTACGAGGAAATATACTTTTAGCGACAACAAAAGTCGTCGCCAAATCAAACTGTCGTCGCTAACAAAGTCAAACTATCAAATTGAATTTAAAACATTGGAAGTGTTTGTAAATCTAAACATCTCAAGCAAGCACTACTGTCACGCCGGAGACTTCCTCTTGTCATTACACAAAGTCTCTTAAAAGAAAATAAATAACAACGGGTAAGCATAAAGCTTAGTGAGCTATGAGAATACTTACACCTTATACCCGATAGCACATATTCAGGTGACAAGTACACAAGCGGTAAGTGTCAAGCTGCACAGATTGCAAAGCTGCAATAATAAGTGCCAAAGCCACGCATGGTTGTCACATCAACATATAATAGTACATAATCACCCATAAGCAGTAATCACAACATAATGGATAGTTAGTGAAATCTCACTTAATGAGTAGTATAGTGTATCACAATAAACAACAATAATTCTGGTAGTCAGACAAGTCTACTGGCTCACACCTAGAACAAGTTTCCATAACATTAGACTCTAAGTAAAAGTTAACCACACACACGACACTTGAGAAACCAATTCCCAAACTCCTAAGTCCAACACACTTGGTGATCCATAGCCCTAAGCCACTTGGCGATCCATGGCCTAAGCCACTTGGCAAAGAGACCCCTTGGTTTGCAATTCCGAGGACATGAATGTTACTTTGGAATTGTACCACCCACTAAACATCACGATTGAGTAGTTCTTGCTCTTCACGATTCTATGCCATAAGGCACTTAGAGATTTAGGAAGTCCCTAGGGAACTTAACCCACATGACGACTCAGGGAATCCCTTTAGGGACTCAACCTAAAACTTAGTGATCTTGACTGGCACACCAAGGTCTTTGATATCACTTTGCGATCCTGCTAAGGATGGAGATTCATAACCCTTTCGTGATTCTAGAATATGCAGTCAACTCAAACAATAATCAAAGATTCATTAAACTTAAATGTTGGTGCAATCAACGAATAAATAATTAAATAAATGTTTTGATAACGCAATTTTAATATTTATCTAAAAAAGAAAATATATTACCAAATCCAGGTTAATAAAATAAGAAGTTAAATATAAATTTGCATTGATCACAACACTAAGAGTGTTTTTCGCGAAACAAGCTGGGGCTGGAGACGAGGTTAGTGCTGGAGCTAAGGCTGATTAATTGATAATCCCAAGCACAAACTATAAGCTACTTGAAAAGGCTTTTATTTTGGGGGATTATGTTTTTAATAATCCCCTCATGATTTAACACCCGGACGAGACTAGAGGGCTGGAGATTATTAAAACTAGAATCCCAAGCCTCTATAATCCCCCATAAGCCCGTTGCCGAGCACACCCTAATATTTCATGAGGATTAATCTTACAAATTTTATAAAACGTCAAACGCATACAATACCCATTAAGTAAAAATGACTATTAAATAACGTCACACATATTGAAAAGTCAATTTTTACTTAAATGTATTTCCACTTACAAAATCAATTCCACATGATATTACAAATATTTATTCTTGGAATTTTATTTTTATAAAATAGTTTGCCACAATGATTATTGAAATATATTTTATTTGGCAAATATTTACAAACATGAAAATACATATTTTTGTGTACAAGTAAAATATCCTTAAGATGTATTATTATACTGGATATTATTTTGATTAGCTAGATAAGATGAGATCTTAGGAAAAGATCTCACCTTGGGCATTGTGCACACAAAAAGTAAATAGGTGCCACCTTGTGGTCTACCATTTCAAATGTGATATTTTTTTGATTTTTGTGTCAGCCAAAGTACACAAGATAATAATATTATATTCTAGGTGTTGTACTGATAAAATACAGATTTCAAATATAAGCCAAGTGTATAATGGTAACATTTTAAATTTGACTAAAAAGTTGTGCTAGTGATGCACGGTCGCAAGCCATGGTGACGGTCGACCGTGGGCCTGCGATCGTCCGGCCACTAGACAGCCTAACTTTCTCTCTCCTCATTCTCTATAAATTCAAGCTTTAGGTTTTCATTTTAACCACCTCTTGCACAGAAAATCCTAAAATCCCTTGTAATATCTCATCACACACTTGTGATCTTGTAACGCCCCAAATTATAAAATAATTTTTAACGATAAAAAAATTCACATAGTAATTTACATTCTGAAAAACTTAACATAAAGCGGAAGCGTAAGTGATTCAAAATTATTTATCCAAAATTACACATATGTGAAAGAACTATGAGTTTATCACAAAAAACTTGTTTTGTACAACCAGGTGTTCATTTTCTTAATCAAATCAGTCTAACCGGAGCTTTGCCCTTGCCATGATCGTGTCCTGCAAAATACATAAAATAATATCTGATAAGCTGCGAGAGCTTAGTGAGTAAACTAGACTGCAAGTCATATATACACATGAATATAATCACATTTTGAATATAGCCAACCACTGGTTCTAGACCTAGGGTAGCAATCTGAGCCACAATCCTGTGCTAATTCTGAGCCACAATCCTGTGCTAATTCTGAGCCACTACTACACAAAGCAGCATGCTTTATAACATATAAACGAATACCTATAAGTATTCCTTGTAATAACACCATTATGCACATATGAAACATAGTCTAGAAGACTCACCTTGTAATAACAAAAGTAATTAACGTAAGATAAGGCTTCAGAAGTCCTCACACGATCCTACACCGATAACATAACAATATGATGTCAAAAACACACCTTTCTGATTTGACTGATAGATACACGGGCCGTGTAACCTTACACGGGATGTGTACTATGTAATCTACTCATCCGACCTTCGGATGACACAAAAGTCGGATCAAACAATTCTACACGGGCATGTACATTATACACGGGTTGTGTACCCCATATACTACACGACCATGTATTTCAAACATGGTCCATGACCGCCATACTTTCTACACGGGCCGTGTACCTTTCATCCGACACTTATACATGGGCCATGTTCAGCTCATCCGACTTACAGTTCAGCTTCTGTACAGACGCTGTTTTCCGGCCAAACCTCCTTAAAACTCATTCAGAACAGTTTATAAACATCTTTTGGATGATTTCTAACATCCATAACCATTTTAAACACTTAAAACTCATATAAAACATACTTTGATTCATTCTTCAACCTTTTGATTCATAAAAACCCATATAAAGCTTGAAAACTAATCAACCAAACATACCTTTAGTAACAAGGCTAAAGATGATGATGAAGATAACTTAATCTCTGTTTCTTTTGATCAAAAACTTCAGAAAACTAAAGAACACTATAAACTTGATAGCAAGATTGCATTTGTAGTTGAAATGAGAAGTAATTGACTCAAAAAGTCAATCACAAGCTTATATACATATAAATTCCACACATTGGCATTATTAGTCCCTTGAGTAATAAGTCTAATAGTATTACAACTTCAATTATTGAAATCACTTATAACACATTTATTTTTTGGATGTCACAACTCTTCCCCACTTGAAAAGATTTCGTCCCCGAATTCATTTGTCGAAGAGTTCTGGGTAATTCTTCAACATATCTTGTTCAGGCTCACACGTGAAGTCTGATCCTTTTCTGTGTTTCCATTGGACTTTAACTAGTCCAATATGTTTATTACGTAAGGTCTTAACTTTTCTTTCTAAATCTAATTACCCCCTTCCACGGTGACACTTTTAACAATACATAATCCCCCACCTGGAACTCAAGTGGTGATCTGCGTTTATCTGCATAGCTCTTCTGTCTACTCTGGGCAGTTAACAATCTATCTCTTATCTGCTAAATCTTTTCTGTTGTTTGTTGTACTACCTCTGTATTACCCAGTTCTTTTTCACCTTCCTCGCCTTAACAGATTGGAGTTCGGCATTTTCTTCCATACAACATTTCATACGGTGGTATCTCGATGCTGGAATGATAACTATTGTTGTATGAGAACTATACCATGGGAAGATACAAATCCCAGCTTCCACCAAAATCAATAACACATGCACGAAGCATATCTTCTAGCGTCTGAATAGTTCTTTCACTCTAACCATCGGTCTAAGGGTGATAAGTTATACTAAGATGAAGCTTAATTCCCAATTTTTCATGAAATTTATTCCAAAATATGGAAGTGTTCCAAAATATGGAAGTGAATCAGGTATCCCGGTATTCCTGTCTGACACATTAGAGACTGGCACGCCATGACGAGACACAATCTCTTTCATATAAATATCTGCTAATCGTTCTGAGGAATAATTTTCTTTAATAGGAATAAAATGTGCACCTTTTGTCAACCTGTCTACAATTACCCAGATAGCATCATAACTTCGTGGGGTATTGGGTAACTTAGTAATCAGGTCTATTGTTATATTTTCCCATTTCCAAAGTGGTATCTCCAATGTTGTAACTTACCATGGGGTTTCTGATGTTCAGCTTTTACTTGCAAGCATGTAAGGCATTTCTCCACGTATCGAGCTACATCACGTTTCAAACCCGGCCACCAATAATCCATTTTCAAATCTTTATACATCTTGGTAGCACCCGGATGAACAGAAAATCTTGATTTATGAGCTTCACTCAAGAGTGTCTACCGTGTCTCCCCATAACTTGGCACCCATATACGACCATATCTAGTCAGAATATCATGACTATCTTTAAAAAGATTAATTACTTGACCCTTGATACGTTCTTTGTTATGCTTTTCACTTTCAATTGCTTCTATCTGAGCTGTTCTTATCACATAAATCAAAGGCGTTGTAACTGTCATATTTAAGGATTGATTCTTTATAAGTACCGTTCTTGACTTTCTGCTCAGGGCATCAGCTACTACATTAGCCTTGCCAGGGTGATATAATATTTCACAGTCTTAATCTTGTAACAGTTCTAGCCATCGTCTCTGCCTCATATTAAGATTCTTCTGATCCATAAAATATTTCAAACTCTGGTGATCAGTAGAAATTGTAAACCTTATGCCATACAAATAGTGTCTCCATATTTTAAGTGCAAATACCACTGCTGCCAGTTCTAAATCATGAGTCGGGTAATTACTTTCATGTGGTTTCAATTGTCTGGAAGCATAAGCAATAACCCTACCCTTCTGCATCAAAACACATCCCAAACCACTGTATGAGGCATCACAAAATACAGTCATATTTTCAATCCCTTCAGGAAGTGCAAGAACTGGAGCTTTACATAACTTCTGTATAAGTGTTGAGAAAGCAACTTGTTGATCACTTCCCCACTTGAATTCAACATTTTTCTTTGTCAGCTGGGTTAGAGGAGTAGCAATCTTTGAATAATTCTGAATAAACCTCCGATAATAACCTGCCAACCCTAGAAACTTCTGATCTCTGTTGGGTTCTTTGGAGAATCTCACTTCATTACTGCCTCCACTTTCATTGGATCCACTTTGATTCCATTTTTGTTAATTAAATGACCTAGGAATTAAACTTGTTGGATCCAAAATTCACATTTTGAAAATTTAGTATATAACTGGTCTCTTCTTAGAGTTTCTAGAACTTCTCGAAGATGTTTTTAATGCTCATCTGTACTCTTGGAATAAATAAGGATATCATCTATAAACACAATCACTGATTTATCCAACATTGGTCTACAAATCCTATTCATCAAGTCCAAAAATGCTGCTAGTGCATTAGTGAGACCAAAAGGCATTACAACAAACTCAAAATGTCCGTATCGAGTTCTGAAAGCGGTTTTTGAAATATCTTCTGTTCTGATTTTAAGTTGGTGATAACCCGATCTTAAATCAATTTTTGAAAACCACGTTGCCCCTTGTAACTGATCAAACAAATCGTCTATCCTTGGCAAAGGGTACTTATTCTTGATGGTCACTTTATTGAGTTGACGGTAATCAATGCACATACGAAAAGTACCATCCTTCTTTTTCACAAATAAAATAGGAGCACCCCACGGAGAACTACTGGGTCTAATAACTCCCTTATCTAATAGTTCCTAGAGTTGCTTCATCAACTCTTGCATCTCTGGAGGCGCAAGTCTATACGGGGCTCTTGCAACAGGGAAAGTTACCGGTATTAAGTTTATTCTGAACTCAACCTGTCTATCTGGTGGTATTTCCGGTAAATCCTCGGGAAACACATCGGGGTAATCACATTCCACTTTCACATCTTGTAAACTCATTTGCCTCTTCTCCAATTTAGTATCTATAACATATGCTAAGAAAGTCGTGTACCCATGCTGAAGATACTTCCTCGCTTTGGAAAATGAACACATACATGATTTTCCTTTTGTATTATCACCACATATAACCAATTCTTCCCCACTTGGGGTACGAACCCGTATCTCTTTCTGTTCACATAATATCGTAGCCTGGTTACGGCCTAACCAGTCCATTCCCACTACTACTTGAAATTCCCTCATAGTCATAGGTATCAGTTCTATAGGGAATCTAATAGTATCAATTTCTAACACATTACTCTTAAACACATCTAATACAATCACACTTTTATCATTTGCTATCTCCACTTGATGAGGAGAATCTAACTTTTCACACATATGTTTGAAATTTTTGCAAAAAGTAACAAATACAAATGATCTACTTACACCCGAATCAAATAGAACGAGAGCAGGCATATTATTGATAAGGTATGTACCTGTGACTACATCGGGATTTGTTTTGGCTTCTTCAGTTATGAGCTGAAAAGCTCTTCCCTTTGTCTTTGACACATTCTCCTTCTTCACCTCAGGAATTCGTGTAGACGGTAAAGTTGGAGAAGGCTTGGAACCGGTAGACACTGTTGTAATTAGGTTGGGACACTCAGACCTCTGATAACCCGGCTGATAACAATTATAGCACACCTTGATTGGATTCTTGCAATCCCTGCTTAAATGACCAGGTTTCCCACATTTGTAACACGTTGGGGAACCAAACCTGCATTCTCCCATTAGATGCTTCTTGCACGTCGGGCAAATAGGGTATGTCTTCTGTGCCACAGTCTTTTCTGGAGTCTCCACCCTCGGTTTCTTATACACTGGTGTTGCTTTCTCCACTGACTTCCTTTTTGTCTCCTGTCTTTCCAGTTCCAACTCTCTAGCCCTTGCAGCATCCATCATGGACTTCACTGTTTGATGCTTACTAGCATCAATAAACTCTCGGATGCTAGGCTTGAGCAACATCATGTACCTATACATTTTCATCTTTTCATTTGCCACATAATTTGGGCAAAAACGAGCTTTCTCCATGAACTTTGCGTTAATTTCCGATACAGTCTCTTTTGTTTGTTTCATCTTGTGGAATTCATCCACAATTGTGTCAATTTCTGCTTGTGGTACAAATTGTTCCAAAGCAATTTCTTTGAATTCATCCCATGTCATAACTTCAATCTGAGCATAACCTCTTTGTTTAACTTCCATATCCCACCAATCTTTGGCTGCACTTCTCAGCTGATTGGTTGCATATCTAACCTTGTTTTCAGGTGCACCATAAATCAACGGCAGTTAACAAGCCGCGAAGTCTCTGAACGTACAGCTTTTTGGTGCCTCTCGTATAACAACTTGAGGTTGAGGATTAACCCCAACACCCCCGGCAGTTAGTCTAGCTGCAATTTCTTGCCCGATCATTTCTTTATTCTGATCACTTACTTGATCTGCAACTTGTTTAATGATGTAAGGAATACTTTGTTCCAAAGCTTTACCGATTTCCCTCACTACAATTTCTCCAATTGTAGTTTCTGGGATTCCTTGATTTATCTCGGGGGCTCCTTCACCCCCATCATGTCGTGTTCCTATAGGGACACGCTCATCTGTTACACTAGTTTCTACCCCTTCGGGTTTGTGACTGGGACCACCCTTAGTATTGTTAGCTGCTCTTGAACCTCTTGTATTAACCATCCTGGTAGTATAGATAAAGCATTAAGGCGAAAGGTGGATGTTAGTCCCAGATTGAGTACACAACAACAAATGTTTGTAGAAGGGGGGTTGAATACAAACTTTATCTTTTAAAATTTAAAGACACACCGATATACTTTTATATAATTCTTATTGATTTTGAATCAAGAATTACATGTACTAGAAGCGGAAATTCTAAGTACAATAAAAGGTGGCAATCTATTTGTCTAACACATAGACAAGCTAACTCTAGAAACTAATGTATATAGAATGTTCAACACATGAACAAGTTTGATTGTACACAATGCTTAAACTCTACGAATTTCTCAACTGATGAGATTTTCTTTCTATGGAGTAGAGACTTCACTGTGTTGTATTTTGCATGTCCACCATGCATGTATATTTATAGAAATCTTGGCATATCCGGTTGCATGAAGGAAGGAGACAAAGAGGATGTGGAAATATAATATTTTAATTGTAAAGGTAGTGGGTGAAAAGTAAAGTTACTTTAATCAACTGTTTGATAAAAGTAATTGTACTTTTCTGTAAAAGTGCAACCCACTCATAATATAAAATATTAAAACCCACATCTACTGTCGTGTAGAAGTTTCTTTCCCTTTCCATGCTTGTACTTTAAACAACACCATGCTTCTGTTTGATTTGACTTTACCAAGTATGGGATTGCCAGCCATACTTAGTTGTTGAACAAATCTTCAAGATCTTCGTTTGCTTGAGGTATCTTTCTCCTTTTCCACATGATAAGATCAAACCTTTTTGTCTCCTACTTGATCCAAAAAGTGCATTTTACTTTTACAAACAAAGATCTAAGGCATAATAGAACAACACATGTTCTGCCTTTTACATATGACTTACAATCTAAAAAGATAGTGTAGATTTGACATTTTGCACGACTCAGCTAACAGATTGTACTAGCAACTCTGAATTTCACTACTCAGTTGACAAAACATATCAGTTGATCACTTTTTGCTAGGAATCAGTTGATACATATTGCTCAGCTGATCATATAGATGCTCAGTTGATCAATAGTAAACTTAGGAGGGCATAAGCTCATGTATTTGTATGATTAGTTGATCAAAAATGCTCAGCTGATCATTTAAATACATCAGGTTTATGTGGAGAGATGACTTGTGTAAGAGAAGACTTACTTTGCTGATGCTCTGGGCCTCTGCTGATCCATTGTTCACTCAGCTGATGGAGTAGCTAAGCAAAGTCTTTGTTCAGCTGATGGTGTAGGAACTCAGCTGATCAAATTTCTTCACTTAGCTGATGGTTTACTTTCCTCAGCTGATAGTCTTCTTCACTTGTTTTCTTCATCTTATGCTCCTTAGCTGATATCCCTTGGCTGATACTTTGAGTAGGATCTGATACTCAGCTGACCATCAGCTGATGGTTCCATACTTAGCATATTTTTACAGAATCTGATTCAAACAACACATGTTTGAATTATTTCTAAGTCATACTGAATGTAGGGTTTGGTTATTATCAAATTATATGTTTTAGGATAGGCAGAGTTAATTATTAGGGTGAAGTGATTATCTCCCCAACAATCTCCCCCTATTTGATGATGACAAAACCTTTTTCTTTTTGAAGAAATCAGTTTGACATCGAATACAAAAGATTTAAACTTTTAAGTGCATTTGGCTACCTAGCTATCTGTTTTTGGTAGCTCTTTTTATTTTTGAACCTTGTTCTATTTTTGGTTTCTTTTCTAGTGTTCCATTTTGTTCTGTTTTTGTGGAATCTTTTTCTGTGTTGTACCATTTTGTACTGTTTTTGTGGTATCTTTTCATTTTTCCATTTTTATATGTTTTTTGATTTTCTAATATACATAAACATCACTTGAAATAACAGAATAAAGAAATGTACAGAAGTATTTAAAGAATATTAACTACTAACTAAACTAGTCTAAACATAATATATAATCAACTGGAGATCAACAAGTCTTAAGAGTTAGATCAGTCTTCAATCATCCCACCATTGTTCTTCTTTTACTTCAAACTCTTTGGCACGGGGATCTGCTTCAGCTAAGACTTCACATTCGGCTTGTACAAAGGCTTCAAAATGTTCATTTCCAGTTCTGCCTCTTGTAGATGTTCTTAGCCCAAAGAGAAAACTCTTGCTAGCTTTGGGGATTTCAGACTGTCTAAAGAACCTCCAAGTGCCACCTCTGTCCAGAAAGAATAAGCCTTTAACAGGCATGGATATAAACTTTTAAAGCTCAGGGGTGATGTTCAGTGGTAGAGTTGTGTTGAGTCCCTCAAAATCATACAAGTACTCATGTTGAGGCAGTACCTCTCTTAGCTTAAATGGTTTAAAGGACTTGGAGCCTTTCTTGTGAAGATTATCAACTGTGTGCACATGCCTATAGTAATCATCTGGATTGAAGGCCCTTTGTGACACAGCTAGAGCTATCCAATTCTGAATCTTTTGAATGAATTGCACTTTAAGCTTGGATTTTGATTTGTAGAGGAGGTACAGGATCTCAACCAATTTTGTGAAACTTCACAGCTGTTGAAGTTGTTCTGCCTTATATCTTTGAGGTAGGGTTCACCATCACCTTTGTGGACAGTGGCTCTTGTAATGGGAGTTGGTTCTGTTCTGTTTCTCAAAATGTTGATTTAATCTCTGAAGCTTTGTAACCTTTGTTGACTTAGGTTGTAGGGAGCAGATAGATCAAGGCTGAAGAGGGTTTTGATTGCATCCGCATGAGATCTTGCTTTGAGTAGTTCAGTTTGAGATTTCTCCCTTGCCAGTTTGAGTTGAGCAGCAGCTTGATTTTGAGTTTGTACTTGTTCCTGTTGGTATGCTAGCTCCTTGGCTTAGTAGATCTCTTCAACTGGAACACCCAGTGCTTGAGCCATTTGGGCATTCTTCCTTTCTTCTTGCTCTTTAAGTGCAAGCTCCCTTTTCATTTGTTCATCTGCTTCAGCTTGCTCTGATGTCATTTTCTTTTTGCCTTTGTCTTTGGGAGTAGAGGTTGAAGGCTTTTGGACTGTTGGAGTTGATTGGACTCGTGGAGTAGATGGTTTTGGGCTCTGTCTTCTTCTTCTGAGGATGTTAGAAAGTGGAGTATCATCCTCATCATCAAAATCAGACTCTATGGTAGTTGGAGGAGAGCAACCCTCAGCAACTTTCCTTCTAGGCTTTGGCCTGTTTTCCATCCTCTTTAATCTTTTAGGAAACCTTTGCTCCCCCTTAGAAGGTGCTTTTCTTTTGAGAGGAGGAGGAGCTGTTGCTTTAGGTGCTTCCGCTGCAAAATCTATGTGGCAGTTTCATTATAGGCAGCATCAATCTCTTCAGAATCAGGATCATCCTCCCTAGATGAACTTGAGAATTTCTCCACCTTTTTGGCATCATCAAAAGGAGGACGGGAGTCACATGTGGTTGGTTTGGGGGTTGGGGTAGGGGCAGGGGTAGGTGTATGGGTTGAGGAAGGGGTAGGTATAAGTTTAGATAGTTAGAGGGAGAGGTCATCCTTGAGATCCTTGAGGGCTTTCCACAATGAGAGATGACTCATCCTGGATTGTTAAGTGAGGGCTTCAAGATCATCAAGAATGCCTTTGAGAAAAGAAGGCATGGATATGAGTTGTTCTAGTATGGGGATAGAAATATTGGGGTTGATTAGGCATAGGGTTTGGAGTTGGGATAATAGGTTTGAGATGGTTTGGTTGAGGGAAGAGATAGTGGATTGAGGTAGGATGGGAATTTGTGGTTGAGATGGAAGAAGGGTAGAGAGATGGTCTAATTTGGTTAGAATGGGAGAGAGGTCAGATGAGGTATGGAAAGGGGCAGGGGAGGGTGGGGAAGAGGTTTTAAGGGACTCTATGTCTAGAGCAAGTCTAGACAGTCGAGTGGAGGTTTGGGTTTGGAAGGCTTGGAAGGCTTGGAAGGTTTGGGTAAGATGATCATCATTTTGATGGATGGTTTCAAGAATGGTAAGGTTAGGTGTTTGGGTAGAGGTAGAGGGTTGAGAAGTAGAAGGAGTGGAGATGGGTTCAAAGAAATGGGGTAAGGTTTGTGTTCCCTCATTTGAGCCTTGGTGTATAAGCTCAAACTCATTGGGAAAGATTGTTGAGCCCTGTACAAGTGGTTGGTTTGTACCACTAGCATTGGAAGACTGTGCAAGTGTAAGAATAGAATTAATAATAGGTGCAAGATAAGTGGAGTGAGTGTGGGATGCACTCAATAGTAGGGAATCCCTTATTGGATCTACATTCTGTTGGGAGAATGTGAATGGGATAGGCTGAGTCAGTGTAGGTGTAGACACAGTATGACCTTGGGTTGAGGTCTGTCTTTCAATGAGATCAACCTTTTAGGAGGCTGTCTCAGATAGCGGTTTATGTCCCATTTTTACAGATGTATCCTGTTGTGAGGATACATCCACTGCTTTAAGGGTGGCAACATCCAATTGCTCCCCCTCAACATGAGGAAGGGTAATTGGAGTTGAGGTAAGAGTTGTGGATGTCACTACCTCAAAGGGCTCATTAGAAGCATCTTCTATTGACCTTGTATATATGGGGCTACGGATAGGAGTAGAACTAGTGACCACATGAGGTTCACTAGAGCTTGGTTGTTGGATAGGTGTATGGACTTGAGAGGAGGATGGGCTATCAAAGGTTGGGACTACCATTTGAATATCCTCAGAGGTGGAATCAGTACCGTCCTTACCTTGGGACATGATGTGCCTGCTCCGATCAATGAGCTCAAGGAGTTGCTCAGAGATTTCTTGTTCTTAAAGATCAGCATCATCACCAAGAGGACTCATTACCATTAGACTTATGGGGGTAAACTCAGATTCACCAAAGTTACCAAAATCACCAGCATCACCATCACCATCATCATTATTTCCATTGTGGCTCTCCTCAGCATCATCACCATCATTATCATCATTACCACTTTCATTATCATCACCAGCATTTGCATTCTCATTTGCAGCATCAATCAATTCTTGCATTTGGGCAGTGATTTGAGGACCTCTGTTTGCCTTTATAAAATTGAATACCTTTTCACCCATGGCAGGGACAAGAATGTGATCTTGATGTTCAGTTAGACTCACATAGTCGTTTTCACCAATCTCCCTCATTGCTATCAGGCTTAGAAATCGAATGTAGGGCACCTGAGACCTTGAAGACTTTTTTTTTGTGCTTTGGGTGATTTTGTCAACAAGATCAGAGAAGATAACCTGAGCAAAATCAATGTTGACCCCAAAGACTAGGGCATAGAGCACCAGAAGCTCTGTTTGATTGATCAGATGGTGTCTTCCAGATTTGGGACCAAAACAACGTATGACCATGTTGGCCAAATACTTCCACGAATGGGAAAGTGTAGAGACTTTCACTTGACCATGCACTACAGGCTCATTGTAGCCGATGGTTTGCACAATGGTTTGAACTTGAGCTCTTGAGGGAAAATCAGTGTAAGGTGGGAAGTGAGGAATACCAGTGGCTTCGTGTAAGGTTTCAGTGGTAATTTGGAGATGATAGTTTCCTTGGGCTAGGGTGCAATGGATGGTATTGTCATTTAGGTTGTAGGTTGCAGAGTACCATAGCTCACCGATGAGTGTGAGGTAGATATAGTGGGGATCAGCAGTAAGGCTTTCGAACAGAGGATGAGCCTGAAGAAAGTGTACCATAGGCTCATATCCTTGGTTTTCTCGTGAGGCAAGGATTGTGGTGTAGAGAAGAATGTCTTTTTGGAGTTATGTTCATAGGTTGGTTTGCAGCAACATTCTCACCAGGGTTGACATCAGGGTTTGGAATATAGGTGGCCATTTGTTAGGGATGATGAACAGTGAGTATCGAGAGAGAAAAGTTAGGGTAATTCTTTTTAGAGAGACGGAATTTTGAGAGTTTGAACAGGTAAAGATGAGTACAAACTTTAGCTTTTAAAATTTAAAGACCAAATACTTTTATATAATTCTTATTGATTTTGAATCAAGAATTACAAGTACTAGAAGCGGATATTCTAAGTACAATAAAAGGTGGCAATCTATTTGTCTAACACATAGACAAGCTAACTCTAAAACAACTAATGTATATAGAGTGTTCTACACATGAACAAGTTTGACTCTACACAATGCTTAAACTCTACGAATTTCTCAACTGATGAGATTTGCTTTCTATAGAGTAGAGACTTCACTGTGTTATATTTTGCATGTCCACCACGCATGTATATTTATAGAAATCTTGGCGTATCCGGTTGCATGAAGGAAGGAGACAAGGAGGATGTGGAAATATAATATTTTAATTGTAAAGGTAGTGGGTGAAAAGTAAAGTTACTTTAATCAACTGTTTGATAAAAGTAATTGTACTTTTCTGTAAAAATGCAACCCACTCACAATATAAAATATTAAACCCACATCTAATGTCGTGTAGAAGTTTCTTTCCCTTTCCATGCTTGTACTTTAAACAACACCATGCTTCTGTTTGATTTGACTTTACCAAGTATAGAATTGCCAGCCATACTTAGTTGTTGAACAAATCTCCAAAATCTTCGTCTGCTTGAGGTATCTTTCTCCTACTCCACAGGATAAGATCAAACCTTTTTGTCTCCTACTTGATCCGAAAAGTGCATTTTACTTTTACAAACAAAGATCTAAGGCATAATAGAACAACAAATGTTCTGCCTTTTACATATGACTTACAATCTGAAAAGATAGTGCAGATTTGACATTTTGCACAACTCAGCTAACAGATTGTAATAGGAACTCTGAATTTCACTACTCAGTTGACAAAACATATCAGTTGATCACTTTTTGCTAGGACTCAGTTGATAAATATTGCTCAGCTGATCATATAGATGCTCAGTTGATCAATAGTAAACTTAGGAGGGCATAAGCTCATGTATTTGTATGATCAGTTGATCAAGAATGCTCAGCTGATCATTTAAATACATCAGGTTTATGTGGAGAGATGACTTGTGTAAGAGAAGACTTACTTAGCTGATGCTTTAGGCCTCAGCTGATCCATTGTTTACTCAGCTGATGGAGTAGCTGAGCAAAGTCTTTGCTCAGCTGATGGTGTAGGCACTCAGCTGATCAAATTTCTTCACTCAGCTGATGGTTTACTTTCCTTAGCTGATGGTCTTCTTCACTTCTTTTCTTCATCTTATGCTCCTTAGCTGATATCCCTTGGTTGATACTTTGAATAAGATCTAATACTCAGCCGATGGTCAGCTGATGGTTACATAGCCAGTGTTGACTAGTCATCCTACACGGCCGTGTAGACCCACACGGGCCGTGTACCTCATACTTTACATGACCATGTATACCAACATGGCCTTCTGACCTCCTTCCACTCTACAAGGGCCGTGTACCTTTACACAGGCCGTGTACCTTGCAGACAATCCAACAATTCATCTATACAGCAGCGGATTTTGGCCTAAAATCCAGAAAAACTCATAAAATACATGCTTTGGGTGGTTTCCTACAACCCATACAATAAAGAAACATAGCAATAACAATAAGAATCATTTCTAACATGATTCACTATTGAATCATGTAATAAAACCCATAAAAGCTCCAAGAACATGATTTTAGATCTTACCTTAAGCTTGTGATTAACTAGGATCAGTTGTATATACTTTTTTCTAGTTGTACTTGCTCCAAATCTCAAAGAAAATGTATTGCTCCATAACCAACGTGATGTTTCAAATGAAAGTTATGAGCTTTGACTTGCCATAGTCAAAGCTAGGCACACACATATATATACATCTTTGAACTAATGACACAATGGTCCCTCAACCTTTCCAAGTCTCATTTTGAGGGTTTTAGCCCCTCTAGTTTATAACCACATACTATCACCTGTATTCATTTATCATTTTTTGTTAAGCCTTTATACATATTCTGACCCCTTTCTATACTTTTACTGGTCCTTGACCCATCTACTCTGTTTATCACAGATTCAACTGCTAAATACCTTCTGAGATATAACACACGAAAGGTGTTATGAATATAGGACAACTCTTCTGATAATTCTGGTCTATAAACAACCTTTCCCCACACATACAATAATTCTGAATAACTATTTGAATTTCAGACTTAATTTTCCCACCATTATGAATCTGATCATGTCTTTCCATAGTGATACTTTCAATAATATATACTTCCTCACTGAAAACTGATGTGGTGATCTCTGTTTATATGTATAATCCTTCTGTCTATTCTGGGCGTCTAACAATCTATTACATACCTTCTGAATCTGTTCTGTCTTTCGCTATACCATTTCTATACTACCCCACACTTTCTGACTCACATCACCTAATATATTGGAATTCAACATCAATATCATACATTGGCATCCTAGTGCTGGACTAGTATCTATTATAATATGAATTTCTATCAAGCAATTTATACGCCCGTTTTTCCTTCTGAATCGATAATACAATCATAACATATGTTTTCCATCATCTGTATATTCCTTTCATTTTGTCTGTACTGAGATAAAACTTATCCCTCAACTCAATATGAAGTCTGTTCCAGATTCTGAAAATAAAATTGGCATTCCTGTCTGATTCAGTAGAGATTGATGTACTACCATAAGATACAATTTCTTTCACACACACCTATGTTAACTGTTCTGAATAATAAGTTTCTCTAATGGAAACAAGTTATATACCTTTAATGATATTTCCCCACTTGTCTGACTATATCTAGTTTCCCCTCCAGCTATCAATAATCCATCCTTAGGTATTCATACCCTTATTAACTTTTGGTTACACCACCATTATAAACTTATGAACTTCATATAGATGTGTCTTATACGCATCCCCATAACCTGATACTTATATACAATCATATCCAATTAATATATCATGACTGTTTTTAAAAGGATTAACTACTTTTCCCCTTTTATCCATTCTTTAAGATACTTTTCACCTTTGATCACTTTTCACTGAATTGTTCTTATCACCTCTGAATAAGAGTGTCGTAACTGTCACTTAGATAATTAATTCACACAAGTATTACTTCTGATTTCCTGTTCAAACTGTCGGCTATAACATTAGCCTTACCCTGAATAATATAATATTCTACTCACAATCCTCCACCGATTATGACCAATGTTTCTGTAGCCTTTAGAGGTCTTTCTCATTAAACAATTATTCCCAACTTTTATAATTTCGCGTAAACAACACTTCACATAAAAGCACATAATCCCATCATATAATACTGAATGCTACCGTAGCGCACTAGCCGTAGTCTTACATCTCCTCATCTCTAAATGCTATCGCAGCGCACTGAAGATAGTCTTACATCACCTATGAATGCTATTGCGGCGCACCAACAATAATCTTACATCCACATATCCACCCACTATCAAGGTATAATCATTACATATCATATAAATAACATGTCACATATACTACTATCAGGTGCAAGTCTGTGTATTCACTCTCATACGATTTTAATTGTCTAAAAATGTAAGCAATAATTCTGCCCCTCTGCAAAAATAAAAGATCTCGAAGACTTGTTAATTAAAAGAAATCAAACGGCACAAACCATTTTTCTAAACAAACTTAAGGATGTTAAATTTTCTAAATGGACATACTAAGGTTTAGTTTATGTTAATCCTCACATAAGTGACAAGATAAGTTCTAAACATCTATACGACTTTGAAAGCATGAATCTGGGGTTAAAAGAGAAAATGGTGTTCGTTAGACAAGTCGACGAACTCCCCGAGGAGGAACACAAGAGACGCATCACGAACAGAGCTTCAACCTCATACGACTACGAAAGCCTAAATCAGTCATACATAACCGAAGTCTTCAAACCCACAATCTTTGATGACTACTTCTGAAGCTACTCCCAAACAGAAATGAAGTCATTACCATCAATCTCAGATTCTCCACTCGCATCTATATTCCTCATATGGATCTACAGCGACACCTTGAGTTAGTTGAACTTGAGCTTGTCCATAGATCCATTATCTTTGACTTTGAAAAGACAATTCTTCATAACCTAATCGATCACCTCGCAACTGAAAATACCAAACCACAAAACTCCGCTGCCCTAAGCACGTCCAAAATCCCGATTCCACACGTGCAAGAAGGTGAATGTTCAACATCTGGAAATTCAAGATCCGACATACATACAAGTGATGTATTCTCAATGAATCTTGGTAAAAATTGTGAAAAATGCAGAAGATCAGAAAAGTCATTGTTCACCCTTCATAAGAAACTTAATACACTTGAGAATGATTTTTTCAGAATGAAAAAAAATTGAATCCATTAACTTTAAGGGAAAAGTTAAGGTAATTGATACACCGTTACCACGAAACAAAAGTATCTCAAAACCATCCAAATCCAAAAACAAGCTAATAAAGAAACAAACAACTCACTCTCGTTCCAAGAATGATCGTTTGGCAATGCCTGCTTCTAACCCAAATGTCCTTCTAGGTGGAAATGTAAAGAGCGAAAGAAAGCAGATTTTTAGATGGCGGAAGAAGCCAGAAGAGAAAGATGGAGGTAGACAAGACGAAGAGTGTTTGATTTACCCAGCTACTTGATTCTGTTTAAACTGAAATATTTTGCATGAGTTATGGTTGCATAGATGGTCATTGTACTTTCAAATGTGTTTATGATGATGATAGAAAGAAACGAGGTATTAAACCGAATCCAAACTATAAATCCTTTAAACATAATCCTGAATTAAATTCTACCAATTGGCACACTTCATGGACTCCAAATCGCAGATACCACAACAATTGGAATCACGCCAATCCAAATGCTATCAAACCAACTGTCACAAATCAATTAAGTAAGCACACTCAATTCATATAGCATAAACAACCTACAGTTCAATATAAACCCATCAACGTGATAACAGAAACAACCAAGGAAAGAATTCCAAAGAAATCACGTGAATACATCTACGATGATGTCTCACTACCAGAAGGTTGTAGTCACGTGGTAATTGAACAATCTGTCATCACATCCAGAGCAACCAATTCCCCCGCAATATCCAAAGAAAACATAACACCACCACCGTCTCAACCACAAACAGTGTTACAAGTTTGTAATCCCAACATTCTAACAACGAATTCATTAACTGAAGCTACATGTGATACTGTTGTTTTTGCAAACTGTCAAGGACCCAATACACAATGGGTACCTCAACAAATTTTGTCTTCATTGTGCAGATATCTAGCCGGAGGTACCTGGACTCCGGCTGCTCGAAGCATATGATGGGCGAAAAGAGTCTCCTTACGAACTATGTCCCAAAATACTAGGGAAATGTTCGTTTTGGAAACGACCACATGGCACCAATAATGGGAACGGGAGACATTATAAAAGAAAATATAAAAATAAGCAAAGTATCGTATGTAGAAGGATTGGGACACAACCTATTCAGTATTGGGCAATTTTGTGACAAGGGGTTAGAAGTTAACTTCAAGGCCAAAACTTGCTCAGTTAAGACTGAAAACAGTGATGTGGTATTGACTGGGTCTAGAAGGTCAAATCTATACACCATTGATCTCGCAGATATGGAAGGAAAACACTTAGTATGTCTTCTGTCCAAGGCCTCATCGGATCTGACATGGATGTGGAATCGCAAATTATCTCACCTAAACTTCAAGAATATCAACAAATTGGTCAACGGTGATTTAGTTCGCGGATTGCCCAAACTGAAGTTTGAAAAAGAGCACCTCTTTGAGCACTGTGAGAGGGGCAAAATGAAACAGGCATCTCACAAAATCAAACAGGTGTCCAGCACAAAAGCTCCTCTCCAACTGTTGCACAAGGACTTGTGTGGGCCGATGAGGGTTCAATCTCGTAATGGGAAGAAGTACATTCTCGTGATCGTTGATGACTATTCGAGATACACATGGGTCAAGTTCTTGAGGGCGAAAGATGAAGCTCCATCTACATTCATCTCGTTCCTCAAACAGGTGCAGAATCAATCACAAGGACAGGTTGGAACCATTCGAACCGACAATGGCACCGAATTCAAGAACAAAGTCTTGGATTCTTTTCTTGAATCAGTGGGAATCATGCATCAGCTCTCCGCAGCATATACTCCAGATCAAAATGGGGTTGTCGAACAAAGAAATCGAACGCTTGTAGAAGCAGCTCGAACCATGTTGTCCTATGCAGATTTGCCACCTTCCTATTGGGCAGAAGCTGTCAAAATAGCATGCTACACGCAAAACCGCACAATTTTGCACCATCGCTTTAACAAAACTCCCTATGAACTTGCAAATGGCATAGTGCCCAATATTAAACACTTTCACGTGTTTGGTAATCGGTGCTTTGTTCTTAATGAAAAGGCTAACCTAGGAAAGTTTGACCCCGAAGCTGATGAGGGAATTTTCCTTGGTTATTCTTCAGAGTCTAAAGCGTTTCCTGTGTTAAATTAACGAACAAATGCTGTGATTGAAAGTATTAATGTGACTTTTGATGACACTTTAACCACTACATCTTTATCACCTGAGTCACCTGCAATCGTTTCTGAACATATCAGTTCGGGACCGAGACTTAATCGACAAGAAACAAATATAACACACGCAATGAATCTTCTGATTTAAAGTATATATTTGATTTCTTAGATGCTGATGATTCTCAAACTAATAATGTACCTTTTGACAGGCCTACAGATGTTGTTCAGGAATCTCTTGAACTCACCCAACAAACCTCCACTACATCTACATCAGGGCCTGTTAATTCATCTGCTGACCCATTCCTTATTCTGGCTGAACGGTACACTACATCCAACTCTACAGTAAACACTGTCGACGATGCTACCACTGAGGATCACGAAAATAGAACACCTCAGTCCCTCCCAGAGTCATTTACTCCTGAGGGTGAAACATCTATTCAACAACGCCTGGATGAATTCTTCCCTCACGATGTTACTGATGAAGTAGCTGATAACTCTTTTCCCCATAACACCAAGTGGACGGCTGCACATCCTGAAACGCAAATCATTGAAGACAAAGATGTCGGCGTTCAGACCAGATCTGCCACAACAAATGAGTGTCAGTTCTCCAGCTTTCTTAGTCTGTTAGAACCCACACGAACTGCTGACGCCCTGCAGGACCCAGACTGGATTCTTGCCATGCAAGAAGAGTTAGATCAGTTCACCCGTTTAAAGGTTTGGAGACTGGTGCCCCGACCCAATGACAAGACCATCGTTGGCACCAAGTGGGTCTTCAAGAACAAGAAAGATTCCGACGGTGTGGTCATTCGGAACAAAGCCACACTGGTAGCAAAAGGATACAACCAGCAGTAGGGTATTGACTACGATGAAACCTTCGCTCTTGTTGCCCGTATTAAAGCCATCCAAGTTTTTCTCGCGTATGCTGCTTACAGGGACTTCAAGGTATACCAGATGGATGTCAAAACGGAACTTCTGAATGGAATCCTTAAGGAGGAAGTCTATGTATCTCAACCAGAAGGATTTGTTGATCCCAAACGACCAACTGACGTTTACATACTTGATAAGGCGCTCTACGGCCTCAAACAGGCTCCACGGGCTTGGTATGATGTTCTCTCGGCCTATCTGGTTCGTGAAGGCTATTCAAAGGGACAAATTGACATCACACTCTTCACCAAGAAAATTGGGGATGACTATATCTTAGTTCAGATATATGTAGACGATATTATCTTTGGCTCTACGAACCCACAGTACAGTTTAGAGTTTTCAAAACTAATGGCGAGCAACTTTGAAATGAGCATGATGGGAGAAATGAATTTCTTCCTCGACTTACAAGTCAAACAACTTTCCAATGGCATTTTCATAAATCAGTCTAAATATATTAACGATTTATTAAGAAAATATGAAATGTCGGATTGCTCGTCCAAATCAACCCCCATGTCTTCCAAAACCAAATTGTCTGCTGATCCTGTTGGAAAGGCAGTCGATTTGAAAACCTATCGGGGAATGATCGGCTCTTTACTGTATCTCACGGTTAGTAGACCGGACATAATGTTTTCTACCTGTCTCTGTGCTCGTTTTCAGGCAAATCCCAAAGAATCACATTTACTTGCAGTGAAACGTATCCTCAAATACCCGAGAGGGAACCCTGACCTTGGTCTGTGGTATCCCCGTGACTCATCATTTGAACTGCTTGCGTATTCCGACTCGGATTATGCCGGTGTATATTGGACAGGAAAAGCACGTTAGGGAGTGCAAACTTCTTCGGTGATCGCTTGGTCTGCTGGAGTTCAAAGAAACAGAATGGTGTGTCTACATTAACTGCTGAAGCTGAATTTGTGGCTGCTGCCAGTTGCTGCTCTCAGAGTCTGTGGATGCGAACTCAGCTACGGGACTTTGGTCTTACCTACTCTAAGATTCCACTGTTATGTGATTCTCAGAGTGCAATTGCCATTTCTTGCAATCCTGTCCATCACTCTAAAACCAAGCATATTGATATCAGGTATCACTTCTTGAAAGACAACGTCGAAAAGGGTCTGATTGAGCTCCAGTACGTTCCTACTGATCATCAGCTGGCTGATCTGTTTACTAAACCACTGGACGAAGCCCGATTCTCATTTCTGGTATCCAAGATTGGAATGCTAAATCTTAAACTATAATTCATTACTGTTTTCATGTCTTGAACAGATTTATGCGCTGTTTTCTTCTCTATGCAGCTATACAGATGCTCCTGTTTAGGGGGAGCGATGCAGTTCACTGGTGACCACGAATGTTTTCCGTGCATTCGTGTAGGGGGAGAAATGTTCAGAATTCAGAATTCATCTTCTCAGATGATCCATTGTCAGCTGTTCATTTTATGTGTTTAAGTAGAAAACAACAAAGAAATAATAATCAATTTTTGGGCTTAAATAAATAATGCTAAATTCTAAGCCTTGGGCTTAAATAGAATAGATTGGGCCAAACATCAAGTTTGGGCCAAACCGGGTCGATCCGACAGTCGGATCAAAGCCCGACCCATCCAAATGTCGGATAGCCTATAAATGGAGCTACCCGACCATTCTTCTTCCCCACGCGTTCAAACTTTCAAAAAGCAAAAAACCATTGTTCATCTTCCTTTCTCTCAACTGCCTTCGATTGAAGCACATCACTTTTGAAATTTTTGTGTTTAATCAACACGTAACAGAAAGGTAAGATGAATCCCATAAGAAATATCAAAAAATTTTCACAATTAGGTGCCAAAATCAAAGACTACACTCTGTTTTTGAACTCTAGTTATCGAATAGTGGCTTGGTCTGAAATTGGAGTCATTTACGTATCAAATGTTGTTGTTTCTAGGGTTTGTGAAATGTAATGTGTATTTTTAATGTCTGTGCATGATTTGAGTCAACAATGGTGTTTAAATTAATACAAAAATGAGTATGAAGGAAGTGGGTTTTCTCGAAAATAACACTGTTCATCTTCTTCGATGAACAGAGTTCTTTAAGTCAAAGATATGAAAATTTAGGGTTGTTTAGGTTTGATTGTGAGAACACAGTTGTTTGATATCAAAATCCGAGTCTATTGGCATAAAGCTTGAGTCCATAAGTTTCCATTTTGTCAAAATCATGTTTTGGACTTCAACAGAATATTCAAAACAGTCGGATGAAGAAAGATTTGACTCATCCGACAGTCGGATGAAGTTGGTCTATCCGACTTTCGGATGAACTTTGTTCTATGCGACTTTCGAATGAATCACTTTACACCATGCGACTTTCGGAACATAATAACACTGAAAAGACTAAGTTTTATGCCATCCGACTTTCGCATGACACAATTCCATCCGACTTTCGCATGAAACAATTCCATCCGACTTTTGCATGACTCATTTGCCCATTTGACTCGGATGAATTTTGTTCATCCAACTTTCGCATAAAATGTGCTCATCCGACTTTCAAATGAAACTTGGGTTATCCGACCTTCGCATATTTCAAACCATCCGACTTTCGCATGAATTAAGCACCTCCGAGTCACTTCACTGTTAAAACTCATGCGACTTTCAAGATTAAATGTTTCATGCGACTTACACCCCATGCGACTTTCACCTCATGCGACTGTCGCACAACTTAGGTTCATCCGACTTTCAACACTTAGAGAATTTTTGACTTGATTCCAATTTCATAAGTCACAAAATGAAGGTCAAAGTCAAAACCAAACAATCACATGTGCATTGAACTACAATACACATATTCATTCATATGTTCACATGTGCATCAGACACTATCTTTTTTTATACTAATCTGATCTATCTTATCTGTGACAGATGGCTGCTAACCAACCCCTTCCCAAGGAAAGCCTAGTCCCTGCTGCTGACAGGCTTGAAACACTGAGCAACAACGTGTACTTTGACCTAGCCACAGATACCAAAATCCCTATCATCACTGAAATTATCCGTGCCCATCCTCTCCGCCAGGCCATCACTGAAAACCCAAACACATCACCCACCCACGTACCTGAAATTTACCTGCAACAACTTTGGTATACCTTTACTGAGGGTGTCACTCGCTTGGGACACAAGTACCTCCGGGGCCGAATTGAGAATCTCCGCACAACTCTTTCTGATGTTAGACTGAGAAATCTACTGGACCTACCTGCTGCTAATCACTATCCAGACAAAACTGACTTTGATGAAAATCCTGGAGTTGATGTAGTACTAGACCTAATCAGAGGTCTTGGATATCAAGGAGAGCTGAACCAAATTAACCAGTTCAGACGAACAAATCTTGCACCTCTCTGGCAGACGCTTGCCACTATAATCTCCCATACCCTTACTTGTATTCACCGAGGTATAGATGGCGGATCCTACTACTCCCTACTACTGTTGGCTGGTGTTGCTTACCACCACCACTTAGACTACACCACCATCATATTTGAGGAGATTGTTCGCATGGTTAAGGAAAAGGAAACCACTCGCCAGAAAACCTTCATACCCTTTCAACGATTCCTGACCATATTCATCGCCACCGACCTGGAAACCTACCACACCATTCCTCGGCGACTCAATAACTTGCAGGTCCAAGTACAATGCATCACCAGATTCCTACGAATCAAAGACCTCCCTGATATCGTAGCTATGACCGTGCCCGCTGCCCTTCTTTAAATGCTAAATCAGGAAAGTGAGGCAGTGCGTGAATACATGAGAGTCAGAAGGATTGCTCCTCTGGTGCAACCAGAGCCGGTTGTGCCTGCCCCGGGAGCAGTAGCACCTGGTGAGGGTCCTAGCGGTATTAGAGCTCGGGATCGCAGGGGTGCCCCGAGCAGGGTTATGATTGAGAGGGAAGAATCAGTAGAGAGGGGTGGTGGAAGTGGTGAGGGAGGAGCGATACACGAGAGCGAGGGTGTTGTAATAAGTGACTCAGAGGCCTCCACCCATGCCGAATCAAAGAATAACTCCTCAACAGAAAGGACTCAGACAGAATCATCCTCCTCTGGGCAATCAATCTCATTTGGCCCACAACCTTCTCCAGTCCGTGCTGAAACCACTGGCACGCGGCAAGTATCTGATCATCCCGAGGACATCCATCATGATCTATCTGACATATCTGCCACCATTGGTGATGTACCGTCAATGGAAAGAGAAAATGAAGAAGTAGATGTTGTGGTGAGTGATAGTGTAAGTGAGAAAGAAAAATATGAGGGTGAGAATACCCCAGACCGAGAAAGCCGGGAAGCCTCATCCACTACCGGTCGGGACACTGTTCTGGTTGGTATTGAAACAAACGCTGGCATCCCACCAGTGCATGCACCTCACCCCACCAGCCACTTTGCTTCCAATCAAATGGAAGTAGTTTCATTGCACGGGGATTTATCACATACGCAGTCGGTGACTCGTTCGGAGTTTGCTGGCTTTGAAATCAGTGGACCGCCTCCCCCGTCCACATCTTCTTTCCATGCACAATCGAGTCTAGCACCAACCTTGACAGGTTTCCAATATTTTGCTAGGATACAATCACCACTAGCACGTCTTCGTGACGTTGCCGGAACGCCCGTAGCGGCCTCTACTGCAGAGGTAACGAGAGGATCAAGCAGAAGTCCCTTCAGTGCTACCATTTTGCCAACACTGCGTCAGAGCCACGGGTCTGAAAGACCTGTGCCAACCGAGCCTCTTAGTGAGGTCGGGGTTAAACCAGAGCTTAGATCTTGTCTAAATTCTAAGTTCTCCTCTCTTGACTCCGGCCTGAGGGAGTATGTCAATACACAACTCCATTCTGAAATCAAGTCCCTTAGAGCCCAAATACGAGCCCTGGAAAACCGCCCACCTACTGTCATTGAGCAAGATTATTCAATCGATGAACTCAAAGACCTCCTCCATGCCAAACTTGTTGGGTTTTCGTGGTCTAAAATCGCAACGGAAGCAAAACGAGTAGACAATAATTTCAAAAATTGAACATGAATACGCCCACCAAATGGACCAAAACTCTAGACATGACTAAGCAGCAAAATAAAACATACAAAGAGATAGAATTATACCCTTGATGCTTTCTCCTTTGTATTCGCAAGTTTAGAGTTTAGAAGCCTCGTGTACTAACGTGTACACCTATATTGAAGTCCACACCAAGTCTTGATCTTTTCCCACTTGCTAGAGTGTTAGGAATGCCAACCTAAACACCACAAATATAGTCTACACAATAGAAACAAAGCCTTGGAACTATTTTTGTGTTTGAGAGAGTTTGTACAAATTATATCAACTTAGTATATTTCTTTCAAGCAACCAAAACCGTTACACTTAGTGTGGTTTATATAGAACTCAAATTTGAGTTCAAAAAACGTGCAACAATTAATCTTATGGCTGTTACATGATCAATACACAGAAACACCATTTAACTAGCTTTGAAAACCTAGTTAAGAGGATGTTGTTGCATGAGGCACGGCCGTGCCTCATAAGGTACGGGTGTGCCAGCCCAAGAGGCCACGCCTAAGTCACACCCGACTTGGGCTCGTGCCTATCCATTGGGCACAAGGCACGGGTGTGCCTTCCAGAGGCACGGGCGTACCTAGCCACATGCCACGCCCAAGTCACGCCCGACTTGGGCTTGTGCCTGCCCGTAGGGCACGGCCGTACCTCATAGAGGCACGGGCGTGGCTTGGCCCACCAGAACCAGTTTCTGGTTTTCTCTCTCATTAGACCATCCGTGATGCCGGAATCGATACTTGGCGTGTGACCCAATAGGCCCTTGCTTCATCAGCCATGATATCAACTCGTGTGTGTGTTAGTGGGCATAATCCAACAGACTCCAACTTGCACATGACAAACTCACGAAAGGCGTCACCGACATAGAGCGGCCTCTAGCAAGGCATCTATGCCCCCAAGTCAGCACAAGGTTTGTCTTCCCACAACAAATACCTAACCAAAAGGAAAGGTCCTATAGATAAGTGATTATATACCCCTTCGTTCACGATATCCGTTGTGAATGCAGGTCATGGAACATGATCAACCCCAAATCATTCACGATTATGTTTCTCGATACAGACTAACTATGACTAACAAAAACAAGTTGCACAATTGATCCATTATCATTTCAACTTGAGCACGGCCATGCATTTTTGGTTTGTCATCAGCTTAGTCAACGAGGGGCCCAAGGATATCTCTCAAAAGAGGAACGAATACCTTTGACTACACCGCCCTATCATAATAACAAGTTCTTGCCTGAAAACTTCCCTTATAACAGCCAGTTACGAACTGCGTTAGAAAGCAATCTAAACAAGTCCAAGTTAATAGTCAAGCAACGCGTCCATCTCCAGCGGAAGGATAAATAATATTATCATCCTGATTTACTCGTGATAATATCCATGAAGTAAACTCAGGTACGGGTCCTCCAATTACTTAATCACCATTAAGTATAGGCTAGTGTTGCGTAAACAAGTATTCAATCCAAGATGAAAACTTTACCAACCACTTGCCTCGATCTTAATTCACTTATTCCTTCCAATGAAGAACGACAGATCGTGGAGTATTTAGAATAAACAAGTTTATTCATGGAAGTATTAAACATGCAAAGATAGAACACAATAATGTTTCATAAAGTAATCGCACCATGCGTATATTAAATCCCAATTTAATAGTCATTACAATAAGAAATACATTATTGCTTTAATGTTCTCAATAACAAATACAACTAAAATAATTAAACCAAGTCACTATCAAATCTAATCCCAATAGACTTAGCATGTGAATCATGCTTAGCTTGCGACAAAGGTTTGGTGAGTGGATCTACCAAGTTCCCCTCAGTCGGTACTCTACTAACCACAATGTCACCATTCTCGATGATATCACGAATAAAATGATATTTCCGAGCAATGTGTCTCGTACGTCGATGCGCTCTTGGTTCCTTAGCTAGAGCTACTGCACCCTCATTGTCACAGAAGATCTCAATAGGGTTAGCGATGCTAGGAACAACTCCAAGGTCTTGAATGAATTTCTTCATCCAGACGGCTTCCTTAGTAGCCTCGCTTGCAGCAATATACTATGACTCCGTGGTTGAATCGGCCACGGTATCTTGCTTGGAACTTCTCCAACTTATTGCTCCACCATTTAACAAGAATACAAATCCCGATTGAGACCGGCAATCAACCTTGTCCGTTTGGAAGTTAGCATCAGAATATCCAGTAACTCTGAGCTCCTCCGATCCACCAAACACTAAAAACATTTCCTTAGTTCTCCGAAGATATTTAAGGATTTTTTTAACCGCAACCCAATGACTTTGACCAGGATTAGCCTGATATCAGCTCGTCATGCTCAAGGCATACGACACATCAGGCCGAGTACATAGCATAACATACATGATCGATCCCACTGCCGAAGCATACGGGACTCGACTCATTTCCTCTAGTTCCTTTTGAGAACTAGGACATTGAGACTTGCTCAACGCCATACCATGCAACATAGGCAAATTCCCTCTCTTGGAATCTTGCATCTTGAACCTCTTCAAGACTTTATCTATGTACGTACTCTGGCTCAAACCAATGAGTCTCTTAGATCTATCTCTATAGATCTTTATCCCCAAAATATATGCTGCTTCTCCCATGTCTTTCATAGAGAAGCAACTCCCAAGCCAAGTTTTCACTTCCTGCAAGGTAGTCACGTCACTTCCTATGAGTAGTATGTCATCCACATACAAGACTAGAAAAACTATGGCACTCTCACTAGCCCTGACATACACACAAGGTTCATCCTTGCTTTTAGAAAAGCCAAACTCTTTGACCTTTTCATCAAAGCAAATGTTCTAACTCCGAGATGCTTGCTTAAGTCCATAAATGGACCTCTTAAGCTTGCAGACTTTATTAGGATATTTGGGGTTTACTTAACCATCAGGTTGTGCCATGTAAACCTCCTCTGCCAACTTCCCATTAAGGAAGGCAGTCTTGACATCCATCTGCCATATTTGGTAATCGTAATATGCAGCAATAGCCATTAGTATCCTAATAGACTTCAACATAGCCACCGGAGAAAAGGTTTCATCATAGTTTACACCATGAGTTTGAGTGAAACCCTTTGCTACCAGTCGGGCTTTGAAGGTGTCTACTTTTCCATCCATGTTAGTCTTCTTCCTGAAGACCCATTTGCACCCTACTGGCTTGCGGCCGGGTACCGGATCAACCAAGTCCCAAACTTGATTATCCGCCATGGATTTCATCTCACTGTCCATTGCCTCCTTCCACCTAGCAGACTCAGGACCCACTACAGCTTCCCGGTAGTTGGTCGGTTCACTATGATCCACCAATAGTCCGTCGCCCTCGGATATGAGAAACCCATAAATTTCCAGCTCATTATGAACTCTACCAGATCTATGGAGCTCTAATGGTTGTGTATCAGGTACCTCATCCACCATTGGTTGAGGTTCCACTTCTTCCGGTGCGCCGACCTCAGAAGCGGTACTAGTGCCAAAATCAGGTTGATCATTGGTGTCATCTAGAATTTCTTCTAGATCGACTTGCCTCCCACTGGCTTCTGCAGATATCAGTTCCCTTTCAAGGAAGACCGCCCTTTGAGCAACAAACACCTTGTTCTCCGAAGGTTTGTAAAACAAATATCCCATAGAACCAGCTGGGTAGCCAATGAAAATACACTTCTCGGCTCTGGGTTCAAGTTTGTCTTGAGCTTCACGTCTTACGTAAGCCTCACAACCCCAGACCTTGAGATAGGATAGCGAAGGAACCCTTCCATGCCACATCTCGAACGGTGTACTTGCAACCTTCTTTGTTAGTACAAGGTTTAAGGTCCTAGCAGCGGTTTCCAAAGCATAACCCCAAAAACTTGCGGGTAGCTTTGTACGACTCATCATGGGCCGAACTATATCCAATAAAGTTCGGTTCCTCCTCTCAGCGACCCCATTTAATTGTGGTGTCCTGGGTGGAGTAAGTTGTGAAATAATTCCACAACCCCTAAGATGATCAAGAAACTCGATACTAAGATACTCACCACCCCTATCGGATCTGAGAATCTTAATCCGTTTGCCCAATTGATTCTGCACTTCATTTTGGTATGTCTTAAACACCTCAAAGGTTTCAGACTTATGCTTAATTAAAAAAACATAACCATACCTACTGAAATCATCAGTAAAAGTAACGAAGTACTTACAGTTGTTTCTTGTAGCAGACCTGAACGGACCACACACATCCGTGTGAACAATGTCCAACAAGTCTTTGCCCCCTTTCACTAACGCAGGTGAAGGGCGCATTAGTCATCTTGCCTAATAAACAAGAATTGCATACTTCGCTTGACCGGTGGTCAAACGATTCCAAAATCCCATCGACTTGGAGTTTGGTGATACGTTTCTTGCTTATATGGCCAAGACGACTATGCCACAAAGACAACTTGTCCAATACACCTTTGGACTTAGAATCAATGTTCATGATTGATTTATTACCATCTAAACACACACTTGTTTCATAAATCCCACGACATGGATAAGCTTTAAAGTAATGAACATCATTTCTCAAACAAGAGATAATTCCATTATTAAAACCAAAATCATATCCATCGTCATACAAAGCGTGAAAGGAAATAATGTTTCGTGCCACGCAGGGCGAAAAACAAACATTCAATAAGGTAATAGCAAGTCCTGAAGGAAAGGCGAGATCAACACTCCCTATCCGCTCCACGGGAACCACATTCTTGTTTCCCATGATCAGGTCAAGCTCTCCAGCACCCAGCGCCCTACTTCTTTTTAGCACCTGCACATTATTACAAATATGAGTGCCACAACCGGTACGATTTTGACAAATTAGCAATTTAAGTGACAAAAACTCCTTTTTAATCACCGTTTAATATAAACTCCTTTTATATTAATGTTTGCCAATTCTAATGCGCGTAGAAATATAAACTCATTTATAAATCTCTTTTGTTATATATATTTTAAAAAATTCTCTAGCATGCAAATCCTAAAGAATTCAAATATAAAACAACCACGCATAAATATAAATAAAGACCCGGTAACATGCCCAAATCTTAAGTGTTTTTCCCGTGAGCCAAAACGGGGAAAACATAGTCAATCTAGGGATAACACCAATGGATGCTCCGTCACAATCTCCACTCCGGCGAATCTCCCGGACTTTGTTCGTCAAGACGCCAACACCGTGTCTCCCGGTCGGTTTTGATGCAATATTACATATTTGAAATAATCTAAGTACGAGTACATAATAATAAGAAAACGACATGCAAGTCGTGATCCTAATAATCTATTACGAGTACAAAGATTTAAATAAACGACATGCAAGTCGCACCAAATATAAATATTACAACATTACGGCACGCAGGCCAAAACCAAAACCAACCACAGACATCACAAAGTCTATGGGCATATCAAGTTACCGGGCTACCACAACAAACACAACCAAACGAAAGCAATGGTGTGCCACAAAACCATGCCCAACAAAGATATATATTTTGATCAAGATTGCAAAAACACTCAAGGCACAACAAGCAATCCTTGTACATATGCATTAACAATTTTAATACACCTTTAAAATTGCATATTCATATATACACCTAAAGATATATGTTTTTGTGAACTTCATGCCAAGTCACATAAAACATATAAAATTAGGAATCAAAATATAGAGGGGATCAACATAATCAAGACTAGTCTAATACCCGGACTTTAATATATATCTAAACATATTGTTTCAAAAACTAATTCTGACCAAAAAACCATTAGGCACGGGCGTACCCCAGAGGGTACGGGTGTGCCTTCCATTTTGTCAATGTACAGTTTAAACAATTTTAAACACTTTACGAATTCTGCCGGCACGGCCTGTACCCCCACTGGTACGCCTGTGCCCCGGTCGCCGGCACGGCCTGTACCCCTAGAGGTACGACCGTGCCCAGTCACCGGAAAATCATTATTGACAGAAAATTCAGAAAATCCGGTTTAACTCCAAAAGTGCAAAGCCATGTTAGAGATGGATCTGATACCACTGTTGGGTTTTCGTGGTCTAAAATCGCAACGGAAGCAAAACGAGTAGAAAATAATTTCACGCCCACCAAATGGACCAAAACTCTAGACATGACTAAGCAACAAAATAAAACATACAAAGAGATAGAGTTATACCCTTGATGCTTTCTCCTTTGTATTCGCAAGTTTGGAGTTTAGAAGCCTCGTGTACTAACGTGTGCACCTCTATTGAAGTCCACACCAAGTCTTGATCTTTTCCCACTTGCTAGAGTGTTAGGTATGCCAACCTAAACACCACAAATATAGTTTACACAATAGAACCAAAGCCTTGGAACTATTTTTGTGTTTGAGAGAGTTTATGCAAATTATATCAACTTAGTATATTTCTTTCAAGCAACCAAAACCATTACACTTAGTGTGGTTTATATAGAACTCAAATTTGAGTTCAAAAAACGTGCAACAATTAATCTTATGGCTATTACATGATCAATACACATAAACACCATTTAACTAGCTTTGAAAGCCTAGTTAAGAGGCTGTTACTGCATGAGGCACGGTCGTACCTAATAAGGTATGGGCGTGCCAGCCCAAGAGGCCACGCCCAAGTCACGCCCGACTTGGGCTCGTGCTTGTCCATAGGGCATGGCCATACCTCATAGAGGCACGGGCATGCCTTGGCCCACCAGAACCAGTTTCTGGTTTTCTCTCTCATTAGAACATCCGTGATGCCGGAATCGATACTTGGCGTGTGACCCAATATGCCCTTGCTTCATCAGCCATGATACCAACTCGTGTGTGTGTCAGTGGGCATAATCCAACAAAACTAAACATTGTTGCCAATCGTACACCCGAACAATCAACCATACTTGCAGCACTGCAACAACAACCCCAACCCTCCTCCTCTAGCTCCACCACCTTCCAAGATACAGTCCTACAAGCCTTGAATGCCTTAACCTCCACCGTCTCAAATATAAGCAAAAGGCTGGAAGTAGTGGAGGAGTCCTGCAAAGCTCCATCCGAATCTCGCAAGCGTAGGCATGATGATCCTGAGGATCCAGGACATCATGAGGGGGAGAAGCGGCAGCGGCGATACATTGGGGCTCAAATCACCGTACTCCGAATTGAATCCGCCCCAGTGTCAAGGCCGTCAGAGGGTCAAAGCGGCAGTGGAAGTGGGGGTAAATAACAACTAACTGAGCCTGCAACTAAGCCTACAATGGCAGATTTTGAATTTGAAGCGGGTCAGGGGGCAGAGTCAGAGACGGAAAGACAAGAGACCCCAACAATCCTCCCAACAATCCAAACTCCATCAATCCAAATCCCGGAAATCCAAACACATCCAAAAGAACCAGAATCCTCTCTTCCTGAATCTTCAACTGAAAAATCCAAAGGCAAAAGGCCGATTATTGAGGAAGTAGAAGAGACTCCGCTGATCAACATACGCAAGGTCTTTACAACGGTAAACAGGGAGCTGCTTGACATTTTTCCACCTGAAAAGGGGCAATTCAACATCGCGCCCCTCGATCTTATAAGTCAGCAGCAACCTCAAGAATTTGAGCAGAAAGAGGGTGAGTGGCCGGTACCTGCAACTTATCATGGAGGACCTATGCCCTTGGCCACTCACGAGAGAGTAATAGCAGAAAGGCCAAATATCAGAAACATCAGGCCTAGAAAAGCTCTAGCAAAAGACCAACCTCGCTGACCCACTTAATGGCTAAATACTCTGTATCTTGAAGAAAGAATTCGGGTATCTTCTCAGAGATTGTCAGAGAGGTTGATGATCTGTATGTACTGAACTCAGAAGACCATGAAAAAGCCGTCCGATTCACTGCCACCTTTCATACAAGCAAGAAACAACAAGTGGCCTCCAAATATCCAATTGTCAAGATCGAGTTCGTGTACTTGCGTAACTTCCTCAACTACCAAATGGTTCACTTTCATGTAACCAGAGCAGATGGGAAAAGGTATACATTTCACGAGGTCGAGCTTAGATTTTTGAATTTGGGGGATATAACACATATGGAAGATGAGCTGGCCTGTAAGCTTGAAAAGAATCGTGAGGAACAAAGAGCTCTCCAAGTCATCAGAGACTTCATGCGAAAGAAGATCATTCTGTGCAGAACCCATAATCTACAGCTTGGTGCTGAGGCTGATCTTGCAAAGATAAATCTTCCAAGCTAGACAGACATAGAAAATACACTATCATAGAAAAGTTTGATAAAGACTACGAAGGAGCCAATGGTTTCGTCATGCCAAATCTTAATAGAGACAAAGCATTCCTTCAACTTTCGGAGCTCAGTGCATGTTCTGACGGAACGCTTTAAAGATGCATATCTAAATTCCGCAGAACATGCTTCAGAAACCGACACTTGCTTGATCAATCAAAATTGGTAAAAATGACCAGAATTGCAGATCAGTTGGAGGAAAAGATTCAAGAAAGAAAGGCCATCTGGAGCTGGGAAAGACTCATAGGTCAGAGAAGCAAATGAAAAATACCTGCTTCAGCACAAGGCAACAAAAGGGGGAGATTGTTACATATTAATTAGTTTGTTTGCCTTGAGTTCTTTTGTGTGTAATCTATATATCTCTAGACAAGTTTATTGTATGGATTTGGCCCACTTTCTTTATGTATTTCCTAGTCTAGTTTAATTATTTAGAATTGGGCCCATGTGGCTTATGTATTTATATCCTTGCAAACCTAGTTTGCAAGGTAACTCTTTGTAATTGACATTCTCTGCACTTTACGTTCAAGAAATATACAAGAGAGAATCTTCAAGTTCATGCACAGTGTTCATACTTGTTCATACTAACTTCATCATCTTTACTTCAAGTATTCATTGTTTACTCATCTTTTCACAACAAAGGACTTTCAGTTATCTTACATACGAGCGGAAGCAACAAAAGCAGTTTTGAACCCTCAGGTTCATACAAAAACGTGAAAGACACATATTTACATCAAAAGACGTTTTCTCACAGTACAACCGGTGTTAAGTTTCAAAACACTGTTTTCCTTATACACATGACAACCGTCAAACTGAAGCTTTGCCATTGCTTTTGCTAAAACCTGCAAAACATTTTATAAATAATATCTGATAAGCTGCGAGAGCTTAGTGAGTAAACTAGACTCCCAATCATATAAACACATGAATATAATCACATTATGAACACTGTCAACAACTGATAATAGTCCCCGAGTAACTAACTAAGCCTCTGCTACACAAGGGAGCATGCTTTCTAATACATATGATTAATTAACTGAGCCACAGTACTGTGCTATTTCTGAGCCACTACTGCATAAAGCAGCATGCTTAATAATACTGAGCCTTACTGAACATAGCAGTAAGCTTAACACACATAAATATTTACTGTAACATTACTATATCACTACTGAACCTTACTGAGCATAGCACCCACATCTGAGTGACCTAATATATCAACAACCTGATATAATAACATACATGCTGTAAATATGAATAATTATCTAGAAGACGCACCTTATGATTGTTATGATATTCAATGATCCCCAAGTAATAATGATTCAGGTATACAATCAATCACCTTCCTATATAATCAATACAACAAAGTATCACTTAACAGCGATCTGATTTGAAAATGGACCTACCGGACCGTGTCCCTTAAACACTACACGACCTGAGCTGGCTACATAGCCAGTGTTGACTAGTCATCCTACACGGCCGTGTAGACCCACACGGGCCATGTACCTCATACTCTAGACGACCATGTATACCAACATGGCCTTGTGACCGCCTTCCACTCTACACGGGCCGTGTACCTTGCAGACAATCCGACAGTTCATCCATACAGCAGCGGATTTTGGCCAAAAATCCGGAAAAACTCATAACATACATGCTTTGGGTGGTTTCCTACACCCCATACAATAAAGAAACATAGCAATAACAATAAGAATCATTTCTAACATGATTCACCATTGAATCATGTAATAAAACCCATAAAAGCTCCAAGAACATGATTGTAGATCTTACCTCAAGCTTGTGATTAACTAGGATCAGTTGTATATACTTGTTTCTAGCTGTACTTGCTCCAAATCTCAGAGAAAATGTATTGCTCCACAACCAACGTGATGTTTCAAATGAAAGTTATGAGCTTTGACTTGCCATAGTCAAAGCTAGGCACACACACACACACTCACTCACACACACACACATATATATATATATATATATATACATCTTTGAACTAATGACACAATGGTCGCTCAACCTTTCCAAGTCTCGTTTTGACGGTTTTAGCCCCTCTAGTTTATAACCACATACTATCACTTGTATTCATTTATAATTTGTATAACACTTCGTCCATTTCTCATGTTAACTAAATAATAAAATTATGGGTGTTACACCGACACTTATACACGGGCCGTGTAAGCCTACACGGGCCATGTTCAGCTCATCCGACTTACAGTTCAGCTTCTTCACAGACGCTGTTTTCCGGCCAAATCTCCTTAATACTCATTCAAAACAGTTTATAAATATCTTTTGGATGATTTCTAACATCCATAACCATTTTAAACACTTAAAACTGATATAAAACATACTTTGATTCATTCTTCAACGTTTTGATTCCTAAAAACCCATATAAAGCTTGCAAACTAATCAACCAAACATACCTTGAGTATACAAGGCTGAAGATGATGATGAAGATAACTTAATCTCTATTTCTTTTGATCAAAAACTTCAGAAAACTAAAGAACACTATAAACTTGAGAGCAACGATTGTATCTGTAGTTGAAATGAGAAGTAATTGACTCAAAAAGTCAATCACAAGCTTATATACATATAAATTCCACATATTGGCATTATTAGTCCCTTGACTAATAAGTCTAATAGTATTACAATTTGGCCCCTCAAGTTAACATTCAAACTTCAATAATTGAAATCACTTATAACACATTTATTTTCTGGATGTTACAGATCTTTCATCTTTATATTTTATATGTGTGATTCTTGAGTTGCTCTAATCTTCAAAATTTGAATATCTTCTTTAACAACTCAAATGGAACAAGAGAGATCAAGTGAGAGAAAACAAGAGAGCTTAAATTCCAAATCAATTTGCCTCTTGTATTTAGTGAGTGAGAATCATTGTACACACCATTGTTGGTGTTTGAGTGATTTCATTATTGTTGAAAAAACTATGTGCAGAAAAAACTAGGTGAATCTGTGCATATGCACACGTGCATATCTACATCTGAGCTGAAAAAACAAGGTGAATCAGTGCATATGCACACGTTCATATATTTGTACACGTGCACATGTCGACCTGTACTGAAAACACCCAGCAAACATAAGAAATTTTTTTGAAAAAATATAGTTAGATCGGTCTAAAATTAAAGAGTATAATTTTTTCGTTAATTTGGTATAATTTTCGTAATTTAACATCTTTCCATTTGATGGATATACTAGTTTTAAAAAAGTAAAAAGTGGGGGTAATGTCAAAATGTCCAAATTGGCCTTATTTAATTAATGATAAGTTTGATTAGTTTAAGGCTATCCATTAACAACTTTTTAATATGGACCCTCCATCTTTTCGATCAATGACTATAATTGGTTCTCGCAGTTCTCGTACGAAAAACAATTCTTATTTTGACCTATCCCCTATATATATAGAGGCAAAAGTTCAAACGAGAACTGTTTTTCGTACGAGAACCATGAGAACCAATCTTAGTCATCCAATTCTCCCTCCTTCAATTGGATTGCCCACTCATTAATTTCTTACATGCACCCTGCCACACTCAATCCCCCCACGCTATTCATCCATGAATTCCATTATCTAAAATGAACGACCATGATTGGTTCTCGCAGTTCTCGTATGAAAAACAGTTATTGTTTGAACTTTTGTCAGAGAGAGAGAGAGAGAGAGAGATTTACATATGTCACCGTATCAGGGGCATGCGTGAGGAGGAGTACGATTGTATCTCATGGTGAACAAAAGTGAAAGTTGTGCTCAAGATCAGCATGGTCATGCTATCAAGCATGGTTGTGCTAACATCAGGAGGAGTACGATTATATCGACCAATTAACTTTTTAGCTTCTCTTGCATGAGTTTTGATTGGCTGTTACATACTAAGCTCGGGAGAATTCCAGTTCTTGCAACTATAAATTTTTCCATATTTCAATTCCTTTATATTCGAGTTTTTTAACGTGTTTCATTACGTCTAACAAAAAAATTATGTGTAGCAACAACTCTTAATGATACTGAATTATTAAACAAAAGATTGTAATATTTATATTATAAGTTTATAAATTTGGCTTTGAATTTGCTTACGAATTTATTGAATTTGGTTTGAATGATTTACATTTGACCATCATTTAACACTGTCCATACAGTAATTTTAATCATAAACCATAAACTTTAATTAACTTAACTACATATCATTCCAAAAACCATTTTTTAAACATAACCCCAACCATCAAATCTTAGCAAAAAAAGAAAGAAAGATCAAAACCTAAAACCACACACATACAATTCCAACACAAAATACATGAAACTCACATTAAAATCTAAAATCACAAACATGCCATTTTAACTAAAATAGAAAACTCATAGTAATCGAATACACACAGTGGTAGTATAAAAACACTCACTTTGAAACCTAAATTCAAGATAGAAAGCACACATACACAAACAAAGATTTAATAAGAGAGTAGGAGATAAATGAATTCTGGTTAAAAAATTTATTTTACTAAAATTAATTTTAGACAACCATATTTTGAACTTTATATCATTAAAATAGCAAGAATTCACTTCAAAATAAAAAAAAATACATGTACAAAGAAATTATGTATGTTAAGAAAATTAAAAATAAGCAATATTAAATATAAAAAACTAAGAAAAATATTTTTAAGATACTTGGATGTTCGAAATATCTAAAATTTTAAAATACTGATATTTGAATCTATACACGAAGATATGGACGGAGATACACATTTTTTATATCTGAACTTTAAGATAGTTTTCGAATCAGATTCAGATTCGCATTATTATTAACACCCGTAGTCACCGGTATGCTTCTCGTTGTGCAAAACCGGTGTTAGATAGAGATGAGAGGTTGATAAAAGGGTTACCGAAAATAAAGAAAAGATAATTGTAAAATTGATAAATAATATGTTTTTTGTTTTTGTATTTTGTTAATAATATATAAAAATAATAAATAAACAATTTTACTTATTAAAACTAGTCAATTAATAAGTTAACACTAGCTAGAATTATGTAAATGGCAAATGCCGTACGTGTATTAACAGCAACATATATCTACTTTAACATAAGATGTTTTTAATTCTAAGTGGCATAAGCAAATGATTCTTATTTTCAAAATTAAAGCAAATTAGACTATGTGCTTTGATGATAGGGTGGCAACGGGCCGGTTTCGGGCCGGGAATTGGTCCCCCGTCCCTGTTTAAAAAAACCACCCCGTCCCCGCTTAAAAAACCGCGGGGATTTAAACGGGGATCTCCGTCGGGTAACCGGGGAAAACCGCGGGGAAACGGGTATTCCCGTTTAATGTGAACGGGTAATTTTCACCGCGGGGATACCCGTATAAAATTAAATGGTGATTTTTCACCGCGGGGATTCTCATCACTATTAGATTTTGTCACGAGTTTTAAAAAACAATTATACTAAAATTATACAACATTAATACATTCTCCACAAACAAAACGATCCAAGATAATGATTAAATGTTCAATTGTATCCAAACAAATGGTTTTAAAACATTAAGTGTTCAAGGACGATAGAAATTATAAATTATATCACTCTTCCAACTTCATATGAATATATAATATATAATTAAAAATAGAATATAAAATATATAAATAGAATAAAGAATACGAAAAATATAAAAATAGAATAAAAATATATATAAAATATAAAAATGAAATATAATCGGGTAATCGGGGCAGGTAATCGGGTCGGGTCGGGTAATCGGGCAGGGTATCACCGTCCCCGTCCCCGCTTAAATTATTCGGTTTTTCACCATCCCCGCCCCCGTCCTCGTTTAGCATCCCCCGAAATCGCCCCGTTTAACTCAGTTTTCAGTTTTTCCCGTCGGATCGGTTTTTTTTGCCATCCCTATTTGATGATGTGTTATTAGTTAAGAAGTTTGACTTTTTGTTTATTGAATTTGGGCCTAACCTTTTCATCCATATTTCGATTGGACTCTTTTTTAAAAACCTAAATATGTAAATAAAAGATAATCAATTTAATGACTTTTAATAAAATTAAAGTTTGCATTAAAGATTTGAACCCTATTGTATGCATCATATTTAATAAGATTTCAAAAAACGTCTAACATTATGTTGAAGGGATATGAGAGGTTATAATGAACATAGTTGTTACAATCTCAACTTATAAATGCATAGTCAAAGCAAGAAGTCCTTCCACCAACAAGTTTTCTACATTCCAACTTAATGAAACATCAATGGAAGTTGAGATACAATTTCCTTCAAAACTAAAGTTCTTCTTTCACGAAATGTTTCTTCATATTCTAAGAAATGAAATGATGGTATGTTTCGATCTTCTTACTTATTTACTTAGGTACATGTAATACTATTATTAATACATAATAAACTGATACGTGTGTAGCGTACTAGTTTTAAATTTATAAAATCCGAGTAGTTTAATACAACTACAATACAAATAGGCAAGAGAACCTAATCGTATCGCAGTATAGTAAATAAGTACGAGTGTCGAACACAAGAGAAACGGGCATGACTCTGATTTTATTAGATTAACTTAGAATTAAATAATAAATTACTGAAAACACTTAAAAACAACTAAAAAGACAAATTAAAGGAAATAAATGGGAATTATGAGATTTATCAATAAAGTTGCAAACTTTATCACCTAATTCAACTACTAACACTATTAAATTCCAAAAACAAGCCAAAGAGAGTAAAGAGCACTAAACTTTATGGGATTTTAACTATGGAATGAAGGCATTCACTCCCTAGATTAGATTCTACCATTTTCGAGTGATTAAATCCAATTTATTTTGTGCAATAGACAACTAACTCATCATGTACCGATTCTTATCGTAGCTAGACACTTGGTCCGATTATATAGCCCTATAATTATGCAATTAATTAACTTTTATGGTAATGAAATTAACTAAAATCACAATTAGCCGTTTTAAGTTCAAATCAAACAAGATCTTACCTCTAATGATTAATACGTTAATATATCATTGTATTGATACACAAATGTCATCATGCATCAATCATACACATTAAAGTTTCCATCTTGGTATGTTTAAGTTTAGAATTTGGTCAATCACTAGCCACATAAACGGATTACTCTTCCAATTTATGCAAACTTATATTATAAACATGCAAAAACAGTAACTACAACACATATGGATCTTTGTTAAAACTTACAAGATGAATACATAATAAATTAGATCCTAAAACATGGAAATTAATCAACATTACAAGGTAACATCTCCTATAGGGAGGAACATTGAAGAATCTAGCTTAGAACTAACATTCTAACATTCTGGAAATTGTAAGTAGACATTATAAGCAAAGTTAGAATGATAGAACCGTAAAAAATAATGTAAATATCTTGAATCTTCAATATTCTAGCTTCAATCCTCAATGTTAAGCTCCTCAAGCCCCTTGAATGCTCTAGACGAGTTTTTAGGTAGAAGAAGTTGGGTGCTTAACCCCGAAGTCGATCTGGAGTTGAGTTATATAGAAAACTGCAAACAGTGGTGTCGCGTCGTGATAGAGAGAGTCATCATGATCTTAAACTCGTTCAAATTTTGAAACTGACGTAATCTGACCCGTCGCGTCATGACCTCGACTCCGGTCGCGTCGCGATCCTTAGGTGGCTTCACGATAAGCCTTATCTTGAAAAGTATCCAGCGCAATCCTAATTCCTTGTCGCGTCGCGACATATGAGTTGGTCGCATCACGACCCCTTTTAATTTGGCCGGACTTGGTTTTTTAATTCTTTTTATTTTTCTTGGGCTTTTTTTTCTTTTCTAACTTTTATTTCTTTAAATATTTTTATCTTTCGCCTTTTTAACCTCCAAAATGAAAACAAATGATAAATGCGTCTTTTTACAATTAACCGCATACTTTCCGGCTAAAACCAAACACATATCGCATAAGATTTATATATAATAATCGCGATATCATAAACCGAAACCATTTATTGAAGTACTAGACTATGCCTGCATGGTTCGTGAGACGTGTTAGATCCATCCTCATGTACACAAGCCAGTCTGAGTACAATATCGAAACTTCATGATAAGCATGCAAATGACAAAATATAGGGATAGAAGTCGTAGGCATGAAAATAAGGGACTGGAATGCTATAATCAATTATACACAAAGCCCCCTGAATACGTCAAGGGTGATAGAATTTGTCCCTGCTACTCCAAATGGATGAATTGTATTTACAAGTTATTTAGTTAATATATAACGGATTGCTTGAATCACTTTTCTTCTCGTCACATTGCATTTTGGTAATAATAGATTGTCAATTTGTCTAATTGTTTCAAAATGTGAGCATTCATTCGTATGCTCAGTTTTCACATTTGAATTCCGTCAAACACACTACAATTAATACAATATTTATGCATTCTAAAAAACAATCAGCCAGGGGTGTCATTCTCATTCGGTTATTTTTCAGTTATCGGTTAATTCGGGTCGGGTAATTTGGTTATTTTAATTATAAGATATTAATCGCTAACCGAACCATATTTATATTTGGGTATTGGTTATGGGTAGATTCGGGTACGGTTCAGTTATAATTGGTATTGGGTATAACCAAAAATACTAACTTTGATTTATTTTATGCTTTTGATGATTTATTTTTAATAGCAAATAAAATAATTTTATCACCACAAAAAGAAACTAAGCTAAATAAAAGCAGTAAACAAACCAAGTTAAACTAACGAACGTATTCAATCTTTTTTAGTGTATATAATGCTTGTTATACAAAGTAAACAAAACCAAAGAACTAAATTCTCACTTTTATTCTACAAATTAAACCAAGTTAAAGAAAACAACTTTTTTTTTATAAAATTGAAGATTCTACGATTAGAATATATCAGGGATGAATTTTTAAAGAACAAATTGCACGAAAATACAACAAACTATGTCAATATTGCCATTGTATGAAATCAACTTTATTTTATACCTAAAAATGCATACAACTTCCAAATTTGGTTCATTGTATTGGTAACTTACGAGTAATCTAGCAAAAAATAAAAAAACTTTGGTACTTAAAAATACAAACAACTTTCAAATTTTATTCATTGTATACAATATGTAACCCGTAACGTGGTAATCAGGTCACCGATTGCATACAATGAATCAAAATTATAAGTTATTCGTATTTTTAGGTACAAAATAAAGTTGGTTGCATACAATGATAATATTGACATAATTTATTGTACTTTCGCGTATTTTGCCCATTTTTAAATTTTAAATGATTTAATTGTTATTAAGTTATTTATCAGACGTATGAGACATTGCAACTTTTAGAATTATATTGATGTAATTTAAGGGTTTAAAAGGATATTTATGTAATTAACAAAATTTGTATGGAAACAGATTAAATTCCTTTTTTTGTTTTTCCTGGTAATTCGGGATGCCCGAATGAAAAATATTTAACTGATAACCGAACCGTAATTAAAACGGGTTACCCGAACTAACCGATCAAGCCAACCCAATAACCGATTTAACCGACCCGATTTAACCTGACATTGACCGGTTCGGTTTGTTATTTTGGTTATTGGTTATTTCGACGGGCCTAGTATACAACAATATAGATACATGCTACATTTTATTCTCTATACTTTGCAAGTTTGCATTTATGCTTGATTGACTACATTAATCGAAACTTTTATCTTATGAACCTCAAATAGGCTATCTCTATGCTTTTGTTATAGGTAGAGTTGAACTCGATAATAACGTAACACTAGACATATGGATTTATTTACTCATTAAAGCCAATAGCAAGTTAAGTACAGAGACTTTGTAAGATGCATATTTATTTTCGTAAAAATAAGGAAACTATCATTCGAAATCGAAGTAATAATAATATAATTAAAAACAGAAAATAGTTACAACCTTATAAGAACTTAAAGATGCTAATTTTTAATAAAATTGGAATACACCTCTGTTGGGAAATTGGCTAAGTGATTTAAAACTGTTGGACATGCAAAGGCAAAACTATTAGAGAAATTTTTTGAGAAAACAGGTGCAAACTGTTACATTGGTGTGTGAAAAACAGTTGTGACTAACAGTTGCTGTGAGTGTTACAACTTTTAGTACAAAAAGCTCAGAACTGTTAGTTCAATCATAACAACTGTTCGAAGACATTGAAGAGAATACTGTTAGAAGAAACTCAGAACTGTTTATTCAACAAACAGTTTCTGTTGAGCTATTTATGAAAACTGCTATCTTTGTGGATTTGAAGGATATCTTATCAAGTTAGAAGATTATCAAGATTATTTCGCAAGATAGAAGATTAGCCAAACTTCAACTATTCAGGGAAGATCAAGAGTTTATAAATACTTTGTTTAAAATATTTCATTAATATCGATAGTTTTGTAATTCAACTCTGTCAGAGTTTACACTCATTCGTATTGTTTATAGTTTTCAGAAAGATTATTAGCCTCCAAGTTTCTTTGAAACCTAAGAACAAAGTGTGTTCTTCGTCTAACAAAAGAGTTAGATTGGAGGTGTAGGTGAATATTGTAATCATCCTTAATTATTAATAAACATCGTGTGTTTTGAAGTTATTCTTTGAATTGATTAAATTGTTTTTGTGATTAAAACCTTTATTAAATCAATTAAGTGTGATTCCGCAATTTCTTAGTTGATTGTGATCAAACTCAAATATTGTCTTTTATACAACTCTGATTTAAATTCAAAAGATAATTCTTGTTATTGATTTTGGTTATATTCGATCCTGACAAGTGGTATCAGAGCCTTAACATTAAGGTTCCTTTGATCACCAGTTGAAGGTTTTTCACAGATCTGCTGTGTTTTAGTGTTTTTTTTAAAGTCTTTCTAAAGTTCTATTGTGAGTTTTAAATCTCTTCATTGCAATGGAGTCTGGTGGATCTTCTGATAACACTGGATCTGGGTCAAACATTCGTGTTCCCATGCTCAAATCAACTGATTTTGAGATGTGGAAACTGAGAATCAAGCAGCATGTTCAATTAATGGACTATGCTGTTTGGGAAATCATTGAGAATGAACCCACAACTCCTATTGATTTAGTTGAAACTGGAAAACCAAGAAAGAAACCACCACCAAAAACAGATGCTAAAAGAAACGAGAGGATGCTAGAGATGAAAGCTCTAAGCATTCTTCAGATTGCTATTCCAAATTAGTATCAACATCAGTTTAAGAAGTTTGAGAGTGCTCATGAATTTTGGAATGCTTTAGAAAAAAGGTTTGCAAGGAATGCAAGTTCCAAAAGGAATCAAAGGGATCTTCTAAAACAGGTTTATGAGAACTTTTCTAGTGGAAAGAATGAGAGTATCACTCAGATTTTTGATAGGTTCTATAAGCTGGTAAGTCAACTTGAGAGTGCAAAAGTTAGAATAGAGCAAGATGAGATCAATAGAAAGTTTCTCAGGTCCTTAGGTGATGAATGGACAGTTTATGCTGCACAATGGAGAACTAAGGATTCTCTGGAAGATATAGAATTAGATGATCTTTACAACAGTTTGATTGTGTTTGAAGGGGAAATTGAGGGAAAAAGGAAGTTTATGACCCCTAGCCACAATGCTGCTCTTCTTTCATCCTCAGGTATGGACTCAAATCTTTCTTTAACTAACTCAGTTGATGGTTGTGTAGGTACTGTTACTGGAGTAGATGTGAATACTTCTGATGTAGTGCTTGAAGCATGTATTTGAGCATGTTCAAAGCTTCAACTCTTAAACTTGAAACTGTGTTTAAATCACAGATCACAAACAAGGTAAAAACAGGCATAGGCTATAAACAGACCCCACCTCCATACAATCATAACTATATAACTCCCATGACTGATGTACCTGAAAGGTATGTTAATTAACCATTAGAAGAAGAATTGAAGTTAGCTGATCCATAGCTTGAAAGTGAAGATGAGGGAGTTATGTATGAGGTGATTGATGAGAAGGAGGGATGTGTGAAGAAAGAAGAAGTCATTCCAATTGAAAATCACATCTGTGTGAACCTAAAGCATCTAAATCTTCTTCACAACATGTGATGTTTGTAAAAGCATCCTCAGAACCCTCCACCAGTGAACCAAAACCCTTTAAAACTGTTAATTCTATAAACTGTTCCACTACTGTTGAAAACAGTCCCCACCTTTACACTAACAGTTCTAAACAGAACCCAAACAGTCTTCACCCAAAAACCTCAACTGTTAGTATTAAGAAGAAGGTTGGTGAAGTTGCAGTTGCAAAGCAAAAGAAAGAAGCTTCAAAATCACAATCCAAATTTAAACATGTTAAGAGGCAAACAGAAGTGCCTGTTTGCAAATGCAAACAGCATGGTGTGTAAAAGTTTCCTCCTTCAGCACCAGTGAGGGGAAATCAAAGAAATAGAAAACAGTTATGGGCACAAAGAAATGGGTTGCCTATAGTCAAAACCAAAAAATGTTACATTTGTGGGAAAGCAAATCACTTGGCTCACAACTGTTATCATAACCCACAGTTTTATAGAACCCAGAAACTAAGTACCAGAAAACAGTCTAACAGTTCTCCAACTGTTAAGCCAAAACAGTCTAACAATTTTTCAACTGTTAAGCCAAAATCAAAGAATGTTTGTCTGGCTTGGGTAAAATTGCAGAAACAAACAGTCTCTGAAGAGGCTAAAACTGATAATCCACCTGAAAGTCAAATCAAGCCACATGTTAATCACAACAGTTGGAAACCACATGTTCTCACTAAATACTCTTCACACAGAATAGAGAAATATAACTGGGATGAAATTAAGAAAACTCAATCTGTGGTTAAGTATTATGACATGAATGGTGTACCCAAGACCTGCATGGCCTGGGTACTTCCTGCTACTAATTGAGTTTATTTTGTGCAGAGCATTTATAGGGCCAATCAAGGAGCAATCTGGCATGTGGATAGTGGATGCTCAAGGCACATGACTGGAAATCCACACTGCTTGAAGGATTTCAAAAGAATCAATGGAGGATATGTAGCATTTGGAGGAAATCCAAAGGGGAGGATGTAGACATACACTTGTATAGGTCTATGATAGGCTCATTAATGTATTTAACTGCTTCTAGACCAGATATAATGTTTGCTGTGTGTGTTTGTGCCAGATTTCAATGCAATCCCAAGATGTCACATCTATTTGCTGTAAAGAGGATCTTTAGGTACCTCAAAGGCCAACAAAAACTAGGTCTTTGGTATCCTAAGGATTCACCATTTGAATTGGTGGCATACTCTGATAGTGACTATGGTGGAGCCAATGTGGATAGGAAATCAACTTCTGGAGGATGTCAATTTTTTGGCTCAAGGTTGGTATCGTGGCAGTGCAAGAAACAAACAACAGTTTCAACTTCAACAGCTGAGGCTGAATATATTGCTGCATCAAGTTGTTGTTCACAAGCATTGTGGATCCAAAATCAGCTTCTGGATTATGGTATGACTTTCTTGAATACTTGTTAGATATTAAATAGTTTGTTTGCCTTGTGTTCTTTTGTTTATAATATGTATATCTAGACTAGTTTATTATATGGGCTTGGCCCACTTTCCTTATGTATTGTTTAGTCTAGTTAATTGTTTGCCCATATGCCTACTTGTATTTAAACCCTTGCAAACCTAGTTTGCAAGGTAACTCTTTGTAATAGAGAAATCTCTGCACTTTACATTCAAGTTATACTCAAGAGAGATTTTTCAAGTTCATGCAAAGTGTTCATACTTGTTCATACTAACTTCATCATCTTTACTTCAAGTATTCATTGTTTACTCATCTTTTACACAACAAAGGACTTTCAATTGGTATCAGAGCCAACTCCCTACTGGATTGGTTCAACATTACCTGAAAGAAACATTTGTGTGTGAGAAACAAAACCCAGAAGCTGCTCCTGTTCTTGTGTGCGTGAAGCCTAGAAAGAAGAAAACCCATTTAGCCAAAATCTCTTGTTTTTCAAGTTATTTGTTGTATCTAAGAAGTATTTAAGAAGGATAAAACCTTTTTAAGTGGTTTTAGGACAAACAAACATCTGGGTAGTGTTCTTGAAAATTTTGTGTTCTTCAAGTTCTTAAAGTTTTTCTACTTTTTCATCAAAATTTCAAAAATCTGTTGTTGTTTTGGGTTGAAATCAGTAAAGGGAAGTGTTTCTAGTAAAAAGAAAGGTCAAAACAAAAGTTTAGTGAGTTTTTAGTGTGTTTTGGGCAAAATTAGCAGTCTGTTATCGAACAGAGTACAGACCTGCAAGTTTTGGATTATTACCCATCCGACAGTCGTGCGACTTTGGCTCATCTAACTGTCGTGCGACTTTCCCAAAGGTCATGCGACTTTCGTTCTAGGGTCATCCGAACTTGTTTTTGAAAACACACAACTTCAGTCTCATCCGACTTTTAGGTTCAATATTTCATCCGACTGTCAGACCAACAGTCTCATCCGACTTTTGGTTTGAAAACTCATCCGACCTTCATCCTACCTTCGGACCACCAAAGTTCATCTGACCTTCGGATTGAAATTTGTGCTCAACCGACTTTCAACACTTAGAATTTTTTTTGATTTGCCTCAAATTTCATAAGTCACAAAATTAAAGTCAAAGTCAAAACCAAACACTCACATGTGCATTAAACTACGATACACATGAGTTCACATGTGCATCAGCAAATATCTGTTTTTCTCTTATGCTAATGTGATCTATCTTATCTGTGACAGATGGCTGCTAACCAACCCCTTCCCGAGGAAAGCCTAGTCCCGGCTGCTGACAGGCTTGAAACTCAGAGCAAGAATGTGTATTTTGATCTAGCCACAAATACTAAAATCCCTATCATCACTGAAATCATCTGTGCCCATCCTCTCCGCCAAGCCATCACTAAAAACCCAAACACATCACCCACCCACGTACCTGAAATCTATCTGCAGCAACTATGGTATACCTTTACTGAGGGTATCACCCTCTTGGGACACAAGTGCCTCCGGGGCCGAATTGAGAATATCCGCACAACTCTTTCTGCTGTTAGACTGAGAAACCTACTGGACCTACCTGCTGCTGATCACTATCCAGGCAGAGCTGACTTTGATGAAAATCCAGGAGTTGATGCGGTACTAGACCTAATCAGAGGTCTTGGATATCAGGGAGAACTGAACCAAATTCATCAGTTCAGAGGAACAAATCTTGCACCTCTCTAACAGACACTAGCCACTATCATCTCCCGTACCCTGACTGGTATTCACTGAGGCACAGATGGCGGCTCCTACTACTCCCTACTACTGTTGGCTGGTGTTGCTTACCACCGCCACTTGGACTATGCCACCATCATATTTGAGGAGATCGTCCGCATGGTCAAGGAAAAGGAAACCTCTCGCCAGAAAACCTTTATACCCTTTCAACGATTCCTAACCATCTTCATCGCCACCGACTTGGAAACCTACGACACCATCCCTCGACGACTCAATAGCCCGCAGGTCCAAGTACAACGCATTGCCAGATTCCTACAAATCAGAGACCTTCCCGATGTCGTAGCCATGACCGTGCCTGTTGCCCTTCTTCGAACGCTGAATCAGGAAAGTGAGGTAGTGTGTGAGTACATGAGAGTTAATAGGATTGCTCCTCCGGCGCAACCAGAGCTGGTTGTGCCGGCCCCGGGAGCAGTAGCACCTGGTGAGGGTCCTAGAGGTATTAGAGCTCGGGTGCGCAGGGGTGCCCCGTGCAGGGTTGTGATTGAGAGAGAAGAATCTGTAGAGAGGGGTGGTGGAAGTGGTGAGGGATGAGAGATACAAGAGAGTGAGGGTGTTGTAATCAGTGACTCGGAGGCCTCCACCCATGCTGAATCAGAGAATAAGTCCTCCACAGAAAGGACTCAAACAGAATCATCCTCCTCAGGACAATCTATCTAGTTTGGTCCACGACCTTCTCCAGTCCGTGTCGAATCCACTGGCACGCGACAAGTATCTGATCATCCCGAGGACATCCATCATGATCTATCTGACATATCTGCTACCTTCGGTGATGTACCAGTAATGAAAAGAGAAGATGAAGAAGTAGAGGTTGTGGTGAGTGATAGTGCAAGTGAGAAAGAAAATGATGAGGGTGAGAGTACCCCAGACCAAGAAAGCCGGGAAGCCTTATCCACTACCGGTCGGGACACTGTTCCGGCCGGTATTGAAACAGACCCTGACCTTCCACCAGTGCATGCACCTCACCCCACCAGCCACTTTGCTTCCACACAAATGGAAGTAGCTTCATTGCACGGGGATCTATCACAAACACAGTCGGCAACTCGTTCGGAGTTTGCTGGCTTTGAAATCAGTGGACCGCCTCCCTCGTCCACATCTTCTTTCAGAGCACCATCGAGTTTAGCGCCAACCTTGACTGGTTTCCAATCATTTGCTAGGACACAATCAGCACTAGCGCGTGTTCGTTACGTTGCCGGAATGCCCGTAGCGGCCTCTACTGCAGAGGTAACGCGAGGATCGAGCGGAAGTCCCTCCAGTGCTACAATTTTGCCAACACTGCGTGAGGGCCACGGGTCTGAAAGACCTGTGCCAACCGAGCCTCTTAGTGAGGTCGGGGTTACACCAGAACTTAGATCTTTTCTGAATTCTAAGTTCTCTTCTCTTGACTCTGGCCTGAGGGAGTATGTCAACACACAACTCCATTCTGAAATCGACTCCCTCAGAGCCCAAATACGAGCCCTAGAAAACCGCCCACCTACTGTCATTGAGCAAGATTATTCAATCGATGAACTCAAGGACCTCCTCCATGCCAAACTGAAGGGTGTTGCCAATCCTACACCCGAACAATCAACCATACTTGCAGCACTGCAACACCAACCCCAGCCCTCCTCCTCTAGCTCCACCACCTTCCAAGATACAGTCCTACAAGCCTTAAATGCCTTAACCTCCACCGTCTCAAATATGAGCAAAAGGCTGGAAGTAGTGGAGGAGTCCTGTAAAGCTCAATCTGAAACACGCAAGTGTAGGCATGATGATCCTGAGGATCCAGGACATCATGAGGGGGAGAAGCGACAGCGGCGTTACATTGGGGCTCTAAGCACCGTACTCCGAATTGAAGCCGCCCCAGTGTCAAAGCCGTCAAAGGGTCAAAGCGGTAGTGGGAGTGGGGTAAACAATAACAAACTGAGCTTGCTATGGCAGATTTTGAATTTGAAGCAGGTCAAGGGGCAGAGTCAGAGACAGAAAGACAGGAAACCCCAACCATCCTCCCAACAATCCAAACTCCTTCAATCCAAATCTCACAAATCCAAACACATTCAAAAGAACCAGAATCCTCTCTTCCTGAATCCTCAACCAAAAAATCCAAAGGAAAAAGGCCAATTACTAAGGAAGTAGAAGAGACTCCACTAATCAACATCTGCAAAGTCTTCACAACGGTAAACAAGGAGATGCTTGACATATTTCCACTTAAGCAGGGGCAATTCAATATCGCGCCCATCGATCTTATAAGTCAGCAGCAACCTCAAGTATCTGAGCAGAAAGAGGGTGAGTGGCCGGTACCTGCAACTTATCATGGAGGACCTATGCCCTTGGCCACTCACGAGAGTGTAATAGCAGAAAGGCCAAACATCATAAACATCAGGCCTAGAGAAGCTCTGGCAAAAGACCAACCTCGCTGGCCCACTGAATGGCTAAATACTCCGTATATTGAAGAAAGAATTCTAGGTATCTTCTCAGAGATTGTCAGAGAGGTTGACGATCTATATTGGCTAAACTCAAAAGAACATGAAAAGGCCGTCAGATTTGCCGCCACCTTCCATACAAGCGAGAAACAACAAGTAGCCTCCAAATATCCAATCGTCAAGATCGAGTTCGTTTACTTGCGTAACTTCCTCAACTACCAAATGGTTCACTACCATGTAACTAGAGCAGATGGGAAAAGGTATACATTTCACGAGGTCGAGCTTATATTTTTGAATTTGGGAGACATAACACATATGGAAGATGAGCTGGCCTACAAGCTTGAAAAGACTCGAGAAAAACAAAGGTCTCTCCAAGTTGTCAGAGACTTCATGAGAAAGAAAATCATTTTGTGTAGAACCCACGATCTACAGCTTGGTGCTGAGGCTGATCTTGCAAAGATAAATCTTCAAAGGCCTAACCAACAGCATTCCAAGCTAGACAAACACATAAAATACACTATTATAGAAGAATTTGATGAAGACTACGAAGGAGCCAATGTATTCGTCATGCCAAATCTTAACGGAGACAAAGCATTCCTTCGACTTTCGGAGCTCAGTGCATATTCTGACGGAACGCTTCAAAGATGCATATCTAAATTCCACAGAACATGCTTCAGAAACCGTCACTTGCTTGATCAATCAGAATTGGTAAAAATGACCAGAATAGTAGATCAGTTGGAGGACAAGATTCAAGAAAGAAAGGTCATCCGGAGTTGGGAAAGACTCCTAGGTCAGAGGAGCAGATGAAAAATTACCTGCTTCAGCACAAGGCAACAAAAGGGGGAGATTGTTAGATATTAAATAGTTTGTTTGCCTTGTGTTCTTTTGTTTGTAATATGTATATCTAGACTAGTTTATTATATGGGCTTGGCCCACTTTCCTTATGTATTGTTTAGTCTAGTTAATTGTTAGGATTGTGCCCATAAGGCTTTAAGGCCCATGTGCCTATTTGTATTTAAACCCTTGCAAACCTAGTTTGCAAGGTAACTCTTTGTAATAGAAATCTCTGCACTTTACGTTCAAGTTATACTTAAGAGAGATTCTTCAAGTTCATGCAAAGTGTTCATACTTGTTCATACTAACTTCATCATCTTTACTTCAAGTATTTATTGTTTACTCATCTTTTACACAACAAAGGACTTTCAATACTCCTATCTATGTTGATAACACAAGTGCAATCAGCATTGTTAATAATCCTGTGAAGCATTCAAAAACGAAGCACATAGAGATCAGGTTTCACTTCATCAGAGACTGCAATGAGAAAAAGTTAATCCAAGTTTTAAAAGTTCATACTGATGATCAGTTAGCTGATATGTTAACTAAATCATTTGATGTGAGCAGATTTACCTTTCTAATCTCAAATATTGGAATGATTAACTTAGAATAATGGTTTGTTAGCTTATCTTTCCGCGTTTTTGTGTTTTTCACACTAATAGTTTGAAACTGTTAGTCTTAAGTCTAACAACTGTTTATATAAGTGTTCAGAGATCTACAGTGCAAATTGCAACTAACAGTTTTCAACTATTAGTACATGGGTGTCACAACTGTTAGACAAGCTGCATAATCAGTTAAAGGGGAGTGTTACAGTTGAAGTTCATTAAACAAATAGTTTTCAACTGTTCCTTCAACTGTTAGTCTAGGGTATTTTAGTCTTTGAAGATATTCTGAGGCATTTTGAATTGCATTTAATATGCATTACATATATAAGCCATTCCCTCCTCGCAGTTTTCATTACGCTTACTAAACTTCAATCGAACGCTAAACCCTAGACTTTCTCTTCGAAATCGCCATGGCTCCCCTTCCGTTTGTCAAAGAACACAACATGCTAGCCTTCCTCTCTAAACCAGCTGAGTTGCATGTCTTTCATGACATGATCGACTACCTTACGCTGTTAAACCTCAACACTGCTCTCACCACCAATCCAACCATCTACACTTCTCATCTCGATCAATTCTGGAAAAACACTACACTCACTGAAGTAGATGGAGTGCAATGGATCACTTCAAATGTTGATAATCATGATGTTTCATTCTCTGAGAATACCATTCGCGAACACCTTCACCTTGATGATCATGAGGGTGAGTATTCTGATTCAGTCTCCTTGGAATTCTTGCACGAGAAGTTGGTTAAGCTAGGGTATGAGGGCCCTACGGGAAAGGGTACCTTCTACAAAAGGAAATTTTGTGCCCACTGGAAATATTTGATTCATTCTTTATAACAATGTCTCAGCCCCAAAAGAACTGGATGGAATGAGTTTGGAAGCAACATTGCTTTGGCCTTAATCTGTTTGGCCAACAATTGTCGCTTCAACTTTTCTAAATTAATCTTTAATGGTATGGTAAAACATCTCGGGACCAAATATGGTCTCTTTTTGATGTACCCCCAATTTGTGCAAACTTGTTTAAACTCTTTATTGCCAAATCTTCAAACTCACAAGAGGGTCCTGATTCCCTTTACTCATGTCGCCTCCACATTGAGCAAACTGTTGATAAACGGCAAGAATTTTTCTGGTGTCATCACTCCACCACTCTCTAAAATGGTGGAGTTTCTTTCAAGAAACTGAGCTGCCAGAGTTGAGCATAAAGCCCAAATTATTGCTACACCAACTCTGGAACCCATAGCTCACGATACTCAAATATCCCCCCTGCTACCATTTCTCAAGCTACAACACAAGCCCCCTCTCTTATAACATTTAAAAAGAGGAAGAGAACTATTGGTGCTCCTTCCACTACAGTCCCAATCTCCCTAACTGTAAGCCCTGCACAGGTGCAGTCACCTGTGCAGAATATCCAAAGGGAACCCACTGTGCTGTCTCCCAAGCACACTGAGGAGGTGATCACTCCAAGGGAGAGTGATCATGTGGTTCTTGAGGCTGACACTACTGTTTCATCCGCAAGGGGTGAGCAGGGTAGTGTCAACATAAGTAAGACCTTAACCACGACAACAAAAGCTGGTCAAACAGCTTTTGGAAATCCCCAGTACCAAGAACAAAGGGGTACTGGTGAGGGAACTTCTAGGAGTGACCCACCAGTTCTATCTGCCGATGATATGTTTGAGGTGGCAACACTTGCTGACATTGAGGCAAGTATGAAACAAAAGGCATTGACGAATCCCAAACTTATACCATTTCTTGCTGCCTTCCTCTATCTCAAAAAGAGGAACACCCTACAAGACAAGCTTCTTGCCAAGCATAATGAGCTTATTATCAAGAAAGACAAACAAATCATAGTCTTGTCAACTACTCTCAAAAAGGATACAGATGTTCTTCAAGCCCATGATCAAATGTTTAAACAGATTCATGCCACTCCTCCTCAAACAGTTCCAATCAAAAAGGGGGAGAAGGCAATCATAATGGAGCAAGTGATGAATGTGCAAAGGGATAAAACAGGTGTGCAATCAACACAAACAGCTGCACCAGATACTCTAACAGTTGCATATCCACAAACAACAGTTGCTCCAGATCAACTACAAACAGCTGGAAGTGCTCAAACAGATGAAGATAAATTGTCTGCAGTTGATAGAGTATTGATAAATAGGATGATCATGTCTGGAGATTATCCAACAAAAGATGTATTCAAAACATGGTCTAAAGTAAAGCAAGATCATTTGATTGCAGTGGGAGCTTAAACCCTTAACATTAGTACATTCAAAATGGCTCAAAATATTGATGATGGGTGGCTAGATGGTAAAGTTTCAAAGCTGGATCCAATTGCACCTCAGCCAGGGTTCAAAGGCATTGCAATTCCTGAATCAAAGAAAGATGAGAAGATGCCTCCTTTGCTAGGTAAGGGAAAGGAAGTTGTTGTTAATATTCCCAAGCTAAAACTTTCAAAAGAACAACAAGAAGAGCATGATCATGAGCTTGCACAAAGGCTGAATGCTGAGATTGAGCAACAAGAACAAAGAGATCTAGAATTAGCTCAAAAGATGGCAGCTGAAATCACAAAGGAGATTGATGAAGAAGAAAAGGCAAAGAAGGCTGATAAGGGAGTGAAAAGAAAAAGAATTGAAAGGAAGAAAGCAGTTCCACCTCCCAAGCCAATAGTTGAAAAGAAAAAGCAAGCAACTCAACCTCAACAGTCTCAATAATCCCAAGCAGTTCAAAAATCTAAAGAAAAAGCTACAGCTGGTAAGGTTCAAACCATATTACAAGACAGACTCAGAGTGGAAGTTGAACAGAAATTGGAAAAGCTAGTGGAAGTTCAATTAGGTCAAAAATCCCACATCACTGAGTGGAGATTTGAATTGTTAAGGATTGAAACAGGGAAGCAAGGGGTAACAATTGTAAGAGAACATGAACCCATTGAAAGCTATGCGAGCTTCTTACAAATAATGGAAAGTGTGACGAGAAGAGATGTGCAAGAAATGTATGAATATGGTCTAAGTCACTATGGAGAAGCTGCTGGAATTGAAATCAGAGTGCTAATGAGGCATTTAACGAGTATATGTGATCCTCTGAAAGTAATGCCAATGCTGGTAGCTGAGGAGGCATTCCTAATAAGTACTGTCAAGGTGTATGCTAAGTCAAAGACTTATCACATGGTGATGGGAAATGCAATAACTCAATGGTTTGATATTGAATTCATAGAGCACAAAAAAAACAAAGCTCTTATATTTGATGAAAGCAAAAGTTCTTTGGCCCTGCTAAAGTTAAAGAAAATCTTCTTCAGAGGCTCAAAGAAAGGTTGGAATTTCTACAATCAAAGAAAGTATAATCTTCTTTCTTTATGTTTTGATTGAAACAGTTTGACTTTGCATACTTTATGTTCATTTGCTTATGTTAATTTTTCTGTGGTTGAACCCTACAAAACAAATTAAGTATATTGTTCTATACCTTAAGTTAGGGGGAGATTGTTGGGAAATTGGCTAAGTGATTTAAAACTGTTGGACATGCAAAGGCAAAATTGTTAGAGAAATTTTTGAGAAAACAGGTGCAAACTGTTAAATTGGTGTGTGAAAAACAGTTGTGACTAACAGTGGCTGTGAGTGTTACAACTGTTAGTACAAAAAGCTCAGAACTGTTAGTCCAATCATAACAACTGTTCGAAGACATTGAAGAGAAGACTGTTAGAAGAAACTCAGAACTGTTTATTCAAACAACAGTTTCTGTTGAGCTATTCATGGAAACTACTATCTTTGTGGATTTGAAGGATATCTTATTAAGTTAGAAGATTATCAAGATTATCTCGCAAGATAGAAGATTAGCCAAACTTCAACTATTCAAGGAAGATCAAGAGTTTATAAATACTTTGTTTAGAATATTTTGTTAATATCGATAGTTTTGTAATTCAACTCTGTCAGAGTTTACACTCATTCGTATTGTTTATAGTTTTCAGAAAGTGTATTAGCCTCCAAGTTTCTTTGAAACCTAAGAACAAAGTGTGTTCTTCGTCTAACAAAAGAGTTAGATTGGAGGTGTAAGTGAATATTGTAATCATCCTTGATTATTAATAAACATCGTGTGTTTTGAAGTTATTCTTTGAATTGATTAAATTGTTCTTGTGATTAAAACCTTTATTAAATCAATTAAGTGTGATTCCGCAACTTCTTAGTTGATTGTGATCAAACTCAAATATTGTCTTTTATACAACTCTGATTTAAATTCAAAAGATAATTCTTGTTATTGATTTTGGTTATATTAGATCCTGACAACCTCGACACACAAAAGGTTGTCATGAACGTTGATATTACAATTTCAATTATTAGTGTTTTATAAGTAATTTAAATGACTTTTCAGTTACTTACTAATTAGTACATCATATAACATATATAAACGCATTTGTTCACAAATTCACGTCTTTACGGGTGAACACACCTTAGAGACCTTTGGAAGAAGAGTAAGACAACAAGACTAGAGGTATGTTAACTGTTATTGCATTTGCTCTTTTTCTAATGTGTTAGTTACCTGATAAGTCCATAAATGTTTTGGTATCATAAGTATTTGCTCATTCATAATGGTTAAAATTAGAACAATATAATGTATAATGGTGTAAATACAAAGTGTAAATGGGAATGTATATCAAGTTCCTTACTATTACCAATTGAATCCACTATTGCAAATGCAAAACAAACATCATATTCTTGAATTGATTATGTCATTGCGAAATTCCTATGAGACTAGGGTGGTATGTGCTATGAATTCAATTGCTTGTTACATATATTCAATTGCAAATGTTTAATATAGTCCATAATTAATTCATAGTCCTAAGGGACTAATTTTAGTCTTTAGATCAATGACATTAATGGTACAGATTGCATTTTAAAAATTTGGGCGGAGTGGCATTTTCCTAATTCACATGTGATGCTTTTACAAACCACATGTGATTGTATAGTGAGTCATGTGATTGAATATTAAAATTTTAGGACTATGTTTTTTACATGGACTTTATTGAACAGAACTCATATAATATAACATCAATGTAACAAAGCTACATTATGTATGCATAGTGAATTTACTGCTTGTGAATTATCATTATACAATTTATCTGTAACAACAGCATTGGAGTCTAAGAATCATATGTATTTCGTCCGGTTTATAATAACTAACGCCAGTAGAATCAAAACATATGGCATTGAGCCATTGATTGATATAAATTCCTCTCGGACTATGCAATCACCCTAGCAACAAAACTCCATTTTCAGATAACCACTCTAGTAAAGCTAAAGGTTATCAAATACGATTGAGAAGGAAAGCAACCACATATATACTACACACGAGATCCATTTCTTGGCACACCATACCTCACCACTTTTCGTATATACACAACAATTTACCAAGTACGAATAAATTGTATAACAAAAGTCCACACCATAATATTATAGGACTTCCAAAAATGCTAAAATTATTAACTTTTTTCAAAAAGGATCCGGGCAATAAATTTTTCCAGTCTCTTAACTTTGACGTCAAGCCAAAACAAGCACTATATACTCAAGTGTGAGTGTATTAGGTTGATATTGCATTTGAAAGACATATGCCTGTGGGATTATGTGGCCCAATTTGGGAAAAGCTATGAATGGATATTAAAATCATTTCAAGCATTATCTCTTATTTGATCACTTTTTAGAAGTAATGATAAGTCTCGTACACTTTGACATATCTGTCAAAGAAATCATCTATATAGATGTAACACTCGAAGTTCGAATTTCATGATTTAATAATTAAACGAGTATTATTATTTTAGAGGGTTACCTAATTAAGATTAGGAGGTGATTAGAAACTTGAGGGGTTAAAGTTTTCATTTTGAAACTAGAGAAGTTGAGGGACCATTTGTGCCAAATCTCAAAGATTTATATATATATATATATATATAATCAGATTTGACTCTCAAAGAGTCAAACCTTTCATTTTAACTAGCCAAAGTCACGTACACATAAGAGCAACCTTATTTCTCTGAAGTTTTGGATCAAGTCTGCTAGAAACAAGAGTTTACAACTGATTATAGCTAATCACAAGTTGAGGTAAGGATTCTTGAATCTTGTTCTTGAAGTTTTAATGGGTTTTAAGTTGATTCTTGGTGAATCAAAGATTTAGTGGTGTTTTGGTTGTTATTTATTGCTTAGATGTTGTTTTGGGTGTAGGAAAACACCCAGTAGAGTTTGTATGAATTAAGATTGAGTTTTAGCGATTTTGGTCGGAGTACACAGTAGATAGTCGGGAAACTGGAACTGTAAGTAGAAAGGCACGGGCGTGCCTCTAAGGGGTACGGCCGTGCCTCGTGGCCGTAACCGCCTCTGTTCTTGAGGTCCGGGTGTACTTGGGTAGGGTACGGGCGTGCCTTGGTCCGGTACAGGGTGTGCCTAGCCTGGTACACCCATGTTTGTTGGGGCCTATTTTTGGGCCTTGGGCCTAGGGGCACGGGCGTACCCTGAGGGGGTACAGGCGTGCCTTGCCCCTGTTAAGTTGGTTTGATGCTGAGTTTGAGTGTGTATTGATATCATAATTGTATTTATCTATAAAAAGTACTGTTTGACGTATTCAGAGTTTATCTGGCATATCTCTATATGATATTATTTGCTAAGGTGAGTTTTCTAAACTCTGATTCATATATGTGATAGGTGTGTTGCATTGCAATGTGTTATATTAATGATCAGAGGATCATGGTGTGTGAGAGTAGAGCTGTAGCATGCTGCTTCGTGCAGTAGGGCTATGGACAACGTTTTAGACTTCTTGGCGGATGATAAGATGGTGAAGTACTGTATCCATAAGACCTGTTACAGCATTCGTATATATATATGCGCATGCTTATATGATTTACAGTTTAGCTTTCTCACTAAGCTCTTGTAGCTTAGCAGATACTGCTTGTTGTTGTTCTGCAGGTTGTGTTAGCACCAAGGCAAGGCCCCGATTTGACTGTTGATGGTTGGCTACTTACAACGTGATTTGAAACAATAACGCTCCTTGTTGTGTAATGGAAAGTACTTTTGATTTAAATGCGCGCATGTTTCTTTTTATTCAAACCCGAAGGTTTAAACGAAATGTTTTATTTGCTTCCGCTGATAGCAAGCTTGTGGCAACTTTTTTTGATATGAGTTGTGGTTTTATTTCCTTTTGTACGAACCAGAGGGTTAAAAAATACTTGGTTTGTTTCCATGAGCTTATCAAATTCTGTTTTAGTCAAATAGCTTTTGTTTTAAGCCTTTTTTTAAAATTTTGAAAATTAGGGCGTTACAACTTGGTATCAGAGCCACGGTTTGAGGGATCTGGAGATGTGTTATGCATCGTCTAGACTTAAACCATGGTTCTGCGGATTTTTGTCAAACTGGAGGCTTGCAGCTTGGCGAGTATATGGTGTATTTTGTAGAGATTGTGCAAATTATGCATATTGTGATGATTGGTATTATAATACCTGAGATATTGATGATTGATGCACTTTTAAGTGCTATGGCATGGTATGTGAGTAAATGCTATGCGTTGAATTGATACATAAGATTCGATAGAGATATTATCCTATGATTTATGTGGACAGTGCTGAATGCTTATGGGCAATGCATGAGACTATGCTGATAAAAGAAGTGTTGGTTATACCTAATATGTTGTACTATAATTGACAATGTGATACATGGCCTAAGCCTGTGAATCGGAACTTCTTGTGGTAAAGTTAAGATCGAATGTATATAGTGTGTTCGGAGTAATATAAGGGCCCATATTATTATTGACACACAATATATGTTGGAACTTAATGAAATCACGGGGAATCTTGTAAATCCGGTGAGGGGTACTTGTAGGAGATAGTACACCTGTAATATAGGAGTGCCTTATTATGAACAGGGCTACTTCCGATTTGAGAATAGGTGTACGGATATGTTAAGTGAGTATAAACTGTTTGATATAGAGGATAATGTGGTAAAGATACCTTATGTTTTAATGCTTTATCTATACTTCCAGGGTAGTGAATACGAGGAAAAGACAGAATGAGTTAGAAGAAAACCTGAGTAGTTTCTTGTTGTAAGAATCATGTTTGACATGAATTCTAAGTATGATCAATATAAGAAATTCTTGAGTAAGTAATATTCTAAGAGATGGTTCTAATAGTAGGCCATAAAGAATAGAACCAGTATGACTAGTAAGAAGTCCTAATAAAGGTATAATTTATCAAAGTAAGACGAATATTGAATCAGATAATGAGTTGTTGTTAGAAAGACATGCTAATAAAATTTGATAAAATAAATGATGAAGATGGTATGATATACCTTAATAAGAAGGAAAACTGATACGGGGCTTGACTAAGCCTAGATGAGTATGAATAAGATAGTACGAGATACTATAAACTATGTGGTGTTATAAAATATATTACTGTGAGAAAGTATTATATAAAGAGAACAAGAAATCATGGTTATGAAGAAAGTGTACAGACGAATGAATAAAATGTGAATTGGTATTAAATATTACACTACTTAATTGTAGTAATTGATTGATTATGAGAAAAGATGATGATAGAGAAAAACAATTAAATGTGTAATGACTGCAATGGTCAAAATTAAATTAATACCAGCAATAAGGTATTTAACAAGAAAACATAAGTGTGTTTAATTGAGAAAGAGGCCATACCCTAAAATGCAAATGAGAATAAAATGATTATGATTTAATAAACTCTTTTAAAAGAGTAGGTGGCTTAATCGTATAAATATAAACGAGATGAAGGATGGTTATGAAATAAAGATGAAACGAGTTACAATATGAGTAATATAATATTGAAAATATTATATAAGGAGAAAGGAGTATGAAATTGAGAAGAACATAAAACGTGAGAGTATGGGCATGTATAATATAATATACCAGTCTCAATGGATTGGCTAAATGCAAGTAATGATGTGTGCCATTTTAAAGACGAAAATGAATAGTACGATTGTGAAGATATAATAATTACTGAAACTCTATGTTTCAAGAGATAATGTAATATATGATGTATTGATAAGAGTGGTAATAAAGCAAAATATACAGATGTCATGTACATGAGATTATTATGAGAACTATGAGAAGTAAATTAACAGGAAGTGGAAAGAGGTATGTGTTGGTATAATCTACAATATTATTCAAAGACGGTAAAAGAGTAGAGTGTTTGTGAAACAAAGACAAGTTTAATGATGCGAGATGTGATTGATATTATGATTAACCAAGAATTATTTTGTTACAGTGTAATGGATCCTAATGTGAATCCTAGAACAGAAAATGAAGTAAGAAATGAAGAAAACCCTGACATGATTACCATAGGAGAGGCTGAAGATTATATTTCCCTTTATGGGGAAAAGCATGGAGCCATACCTACCAAACACCTTAGGGGTTTCATCGCCGATGAGTATGGAAAATGTATTAAGACGGTTATGTCGTCTATTATGACAGAAATGAAGAATGAGATAAGAATTGTAGTTTGAGAAGAATTTCATTTACTAAAGGATGAAATGATTAACGAGATAAAAAAGGAAAAGATAGAGGTTAAAGCCGAGGGATCCCGTAGAAGATCAGGATGTGAAACTTGTGGTAAGAATCATACAGGTCAGTGTAAACATAAAACCAAAGGTTGTTATATGTGTGGAGAAGTGGGACATAATTATAAGGATTGCTTATCCTTAGGAAAGTTTTGCTATGATTGTGCTCAATATGGGCACGGATCTTTTGAATGTCCTAACTAGTTATAATGTCCGTAAGTTAAAAAGGTTGAATAAATAAGTAGATATAGTGTAAGGTTTCTTTTAAAATGTATGTAAATTATGTAGAACCGATATGTACTTTTCTTAGATAATAAAATGTCGAAGGAGGCAAAATCAAGGAAGATTTTGTGTTATTAGTTGAAGTACGGGTGATGGGTATTTTGTATCTATATTATGAGTTGACTCCAAGTGGGAGAGTAGTGTGAAAAGATTTGTAATGATTAATTATATTAAAGCAATTTATATTGACAACCGTGATCGTGGTAAAAATGAGTATTGATAAAAGTTATAGAATCAAACAAAGAAATTACATAACATTGAGTTGGAAAAGAAATTTAAAGCCACAATATGTAATGTTAAATGATTGGTAAAATGAGTAAAGAGTAAATGAAAGAGATTACTGTCTCTGATTAAATAAAAGGTGTGGCGGTGACTTATATTTATTACAGAGAAAATTTGAGTGAGTAATGGATAAAATGTTGATACATTAATCATACTAATTGAGGTGAAGTATAGTGATGAGTTTCGTACGTGTTGATTATCAGAAATAATTCAACATTAACACCAAAAGAACAGGATGGGAGTAATGTGAAAATCTTAAAACCTGTGGGCCTTTGGCCTAGGTATAAGGTGGAGTATATATATACATAAAGTTGAACAAAATATCATGTAATGACCTGACAGATAAATGAATACGAGTAATGTTTATTGATTATTATCAGGAGAGTAAATTTGTTGCTCGAGAAAGAGCGGGAATAGTTAAAAAATAATTGTTCTTGAAAATGAAATTTCTACTCATCAGAGTTAAATTGAAGACATGAATCCTTGAGGAAGGTCGAAAATTATATCCTTATCTATTATAATATGAAATACACAAATGAAACAATAAAGATGAAAATCACGGCAAAAGCGGATCGAGGAACATACAATTAACCCTAACGGGAATGATTATGGATTATTAAATTATTATAATTGAATACAAACACCTAGAGGTGGAAAGGTAGATAAAGCTTTTTGAGGTCATCTGAAGCGAATATGAGGTATAAAGAGTTAAAAGTGAAATATTGATGGCTAGAGATGAAGCCAGAGGTAGCCAAGTATGTGGCAAACGTATTGCAAAGTTTGAAAAAAGATGTATATCAAAACATATGAGAAGTTCCAACCTGGTTGGATTATAAAATGATACGAGTGGTTGTAAGCAGGCTATTTAAAAATGTACATTTTAGTTCCATCTAGAAAATTTTATTTCTATAACGTTAGTTGAGGTTTATATAAAGAAATTATTTTTGATTACGTATCCATGTTTTGATTTTCTTACGTCAGAAAACCGATTTAGTCCAAATTTTGAAAAGGATTTTTATGAAGAGATGAGAAACATGTTTTATTATATGAGTAAAGTGAGAGAACAATTCAATCGATTGAAAGTAAGTGGTGTACATATGTTGTAAATTTGAAAGAAATTGGAATTTTCAATTGGTGATAGCCAAATTTTTATATATTATACAAATTATTATTTTAGTATCGGGTTGTCACCGTACAGCATATTATGTGGTAAGAGAGGTCAAACCTTAGGATCAGAAAGAAATGAGTAACAATGAGGTGGTACAGTGAATAACAGAACAATTTATTAAATGAGAAGAATATTGTTAATAGCCCAAATTGATTAAAGAGCTATGCAAATAATCGTATATTGTTCATGAGTGAAAAGTGGGAAAACTATGTTATATTAATATGTCACTATAAAAGAGCAATTATAGATTCAAAATGAGGTGGAAATTAGGTCCGATGTTGATTGGACCATTTAGAGTTATTGCTTATATGGGAAAGGTTACGGGTAGACTGTGAGAGTCACCGGAGTATTTGTCACGAGTTATATCTCATAGAGTGATGAGCAGACAAGTCTGCGTATGTGTTTATACTATTGGAAATATGAGTATTGGCAGTAATGGATTGGACAAGTTAAGTCCAGTAGAAACAAAAAGGTGGTTTTGAGAGAGAAACCTGAGAAAAAGATAACATGTAGTTATCCAAAGCACTTCGACAGTTGATTTCGAGGACGAAATCTATTTCAAGTGGGAAAGTATTGTAAAACCCGAAGTTCGAATTTCACGATTTAATAATTAAACGAGTATTATTATTTTAGAGGGTTGCCTAATTAATATTAGGAGGTGATTAGAAACTTGAAGGGTTAAAGTTGTCATTTTGAAACTAGAGAAGTTGAGAAACCATTTGTGCCAAATCTCAAAGATTTATATATATATATATATATATATATATAAATATATAATCAGATTTGACTCTCAAAGAGTCAAACCTTTCATTTAAACTAGCCAAAGTCACGTAGACATAAGAGAAACCTTATTTCTCTAAAGTTTTGGATCAAGTCAGCTAGAAACAAGAGTTTACAACTGATTATAGCTAATCACAAGTTGAGGTAAGGATTCTTGAATCTTGTTCTTGAAGTTTTAATGGGTTTTTAAGTTGATTCTTGGTGAATCCAAGATTTAGTGGTGTTTTGGTTGTTATTTATTGCTTAGAAGTTGTTTTAGGTGTAGGAAAACACCAAGTAGAGTTTGGATGAATTAAGATTGAGTTTTAGCGATTTTGGTCGGAGTACACAGTAGAAAGTCGGCAAACTGGAACTGTAAGTAGAAAGGCACGGGTGTACCTCTGAGGGGTACGGCCGTGCCTCGTTGCCGTGACCGCCTCTTTTCTTGAGGTCCGGGCGTGCCTAGGTCCGGTATAGGGTGTGCCTAGCCTGGTACGCCCATGTTTGTTGGGCCCTATTTCACATTTGAATTCCTCAAACACACTACAATTAATACAATATTTATGCATTCTAAAAATCAATCAGCCAGGGGTGTCATTCTCATTCGGTTATCGGTTAATTCGGGTCGGGTAATTCGGTTATTTTAATTATAGGATATTAACTGCTAATCGAACCATATTTATATTTGGGTATTGGTTATGGGTAGATTCGGGTACGGTTCATTTATAATTGGTATCGGGTATAACCAAAAATACTAACTTTGTTGGTCCCAAAGAGGGTTAACAAGCAACCGATACAGTGTAGAAGGGGGGGTTGAATACACTTTAAACAATCAAACAAATTAGTCAAATGTATATTCAATTACCAACCAGTACAATAACTTTTACCACTCTCTAATCAAATCAATAGGATGATTTGATATTACACTGATTATAACCTCAACTCTCTCTAAACACTCTTGAATCACAAACTAATTGATGATCGAATTTCTTGTTAAAACTGATTGACAAGAACTCTTGAAAACTCTCTCGAACTTTGAACTTACAAAGTTATCACAACACACGCGTATCAAGTATCACGAACACACATACGTTTTTGCAACTTATGTAATCTTGCAACTTATGCAGTCGTCGTTGTGTATCGCGTATCTGTTCTTGTACACACGTAAGAACATCTGTGTATGTAAAAACCATGAGAAGGTTTATACTTATACTTGATATATCTACGAATAAATCGCAGTTTAAAGATAGAACTTATCTTTTCTTTAAAACCATAACAAACTCCTTAACTAGAACATATCCAATTAATTTCGTTTGAGATTTCTATCCAACTAATAGATAGTTTAAATTAGGTTTAGATATCCTAATTTAAATGTCGTAGATATAGAGAGTTTATAACAGAATTTAGAACTTACTTAAATTCTGAACTGACTTCTGATGCTGAGCTGAACCACTCAGTCTTGACCTTGTCAAGCTGACTTCTTGAATCTTGGATTTTTGAATCTTCAAGTCTTCATTCTTAAGACCTATCTCAGCTTAGAAGTCACTGAGTTATCTAGTACTTAAATAGAAAACTCTATATCTGTTTATACGCTGACTACTTAGCTGAAGCTGACTAGTCAGTCTATAACAGACTTACATAATTCCTAACTCTTAACCTATTATCAATACATATCGATATTTTGTCTCATAAAATATAACTATTCTAAACATGGGACTAACAATCTCCCCCTATTTGATGATGACAAAACATTGAATCAAATAAGTTATAGGTTAATAGAATTATATTGAACCACTCTGGAACTGACCAAAGTTAGTTCTTAACATAAGTATTGAACTGATCCATACTTATTCACGTATCTTGAACTTACACGTTATTTATGTTACAAATCTATTGTAAGACTTGTATTCTAAGTATTTGACTATACAAGTACTTGGATTCTGAACTTATCAGAAGAAATTTAAGTTCTGAACTTACAAAACTTGTATTACTGAACTTATCAGTTTACAATTGAACATATCAATCATCAGCTTAAACTTACAAAGCTGTCTGTTTGAACATATCAAACATAATTTTTGAACATATCAAATAATAAAACAGTTGAACATATCAAACTTGATTTTGTATTTATAAACGTATCATTTACATTTTAGCTTAATCTTTATGATTAGCTTCTGCACACTTAGTGCTAACAAAAATTTAGAACTAATCTATTTGCTCAACGTAATCTTCAACTTCTAACCACATATCAGAACATTTAAGTTCCCAAATAGCAGCTTTCTTGATAGCATCAACCATAATTTCTTCACCTTCTGGCATTTCTTTCATCCCAGCTTTTCTTGATCTGATTTCTTTGTTGAGATGATATCTGAATACCGAGTTCTGAATTGAGTCATCACATAGAATTCTCAAGTACAGAATTAATTCCAGATTTGCCAAATGAAGATCTGCTACTTTCAAGAAACATTGATTACCTTCCACATCAAGATACAAGAATCCTTCCAAAGGTTGAGTGATATAAGTGTTCTCTCTTAATTCAACTTCCTCTGGAACTTGTAAGATGATGTCTCTTTTAGCTCGCTGGCTTGCTGCTCTAACTCTTGCAGCTTTGCCTCAATTAGGAAAAGTATCTAAACCAATTTCTTGTTTGTTGTCTAGTACAAAGTTGATGATTACCAATTCTCCTTTTCTACTCAGTGTAATTGATTCAATCTTATTATTGAAATGTTTTCTCTTATAACAATGCCTTAGATCCACATCTGAGTAGGGAATTGGGGCAGCTCTTGGACCAGAATAATCAGCTTCAGCTCTGGCAGCCTTAGCTTTAGCCTTTTCTCGTTGAACTTCAGCTTGTCGTTGCTGCTCTATTATTTCCTCCACTGTTACGCCTAGTTCTTTAGCCATCTCTTGTAACATTTGCTCTGCAAGTATGTCACTGGCTTTCTGTGCTGCATCAGCTTCATCACTTGAGTCAGATTCATGTGCAACTAGTTGAGACTTACCCTGTTGCTCTAGCTCAGGCTCAGCAATGATGACCTTTCTTTTCTTTGCTAGGGGCATAACACTTCTTTTCTTTCTTTTTACCATCTCAAACACCTTACTCTTCCCTTTATCCATTTGTGAGGCTAGAACGGACTCAGCTTCAACAAATTTTGGCAAATTAGCTTGAGGAAGGTTGGTGTGAACAGCTTGAGATGTTTCTTCAAGTGGTGTTTCTGGTTGAGCTTGTGAAGTTGTGGTTATTTGGACTGTTGGAGCCTGTTGTTGTTGAGAAGGCTGATCTACAGTACTCATGAACTGATCATGAGCTTTTTCAAATTGTACTTCCTCTGTATGCTCCCCCTCAACCTTATCATTTACTTCTTTGATTCTTCCTCCCCCTTTTTGTCATCATCAATAGGGGAGGGTCTGAGTTTGTACATGACACTTTCCAAGTTGACAATAGAAGTTGACAAATCATTAAATTTGCGCATCAACTTGGCTTTTTCAGCTTTCCTCTTAATATGCAGGAGCTCAAACTGGGATTGTAGATAGTCCATAATGACTTTAGCATCGGTAGTCATCAGTGTGGGCTCCGCAGGTCTTCTTCTTACTTCAACGTCCTCCTGTCCAGTGGAAGAGTGTATTTCCACCGTAGGAGTGGCTGTTGAGTGTTCCTCAGTCGGTAAGGATGTGGGTCCCATATCCAAAGGTTGGTGAAGACCGATGGAATCAAGGGGGCCAGAATGGAGACCCTCTAAACCTTCGTGGTGTATGAAAGGTTCATTGACAGGTCGTGCGAGAGTGTGTGAGAATAGAAGAGAAGTTTAGGAGTGGGGTGAGCTAGGCTTATTGGTGAGGAGGGGGGTAATTGACCCTGGGGATTGGTCAGTATTTCAATGTTACCTTCATGGGGTTGTGAAGGCACAGTAGTAGGCTCTCCCATGGCTCTAGTAAGTATAGGCTGAGTAGACACCATACCTGGTATAGGCATAAGGGTTGAACTAAGCCTAGAGGTTGGCACCTTAAGAGAAGGTGTCTTCCCCTCAACTCCTGCTGGTGGAGGTATCAATGTGATATCAACTCCAGTGTCCTTTTGAGGTGAAGGACCACCTTTGGCAGTTTTCCTTGTATAGGTGTAGGAAATATCCTTAGTAGAAATGGGCTGACCAAGGTTGGCTGTATATTGTAAAATAGATGGAGATATTTGAGGTGGAGGAGAGGGGTTAGACTGAGTTGGGCTTGACTCATTCCTATCTCCTAAGTTTGGAGATGGAGAAGTAAAAGAGAGAGAAGGAGATAAGGGTTGAGAAATCATACCTGCTGCACCTAGCAGTGGAGACTCAGAGCTAGGAAACAAACTCCTTTGCTCAAAACTCGAAGTGGTGGATGAAATTATTTGAGTACGAGGTCTTAACTGGTCCTAGGTTGATCAGCTTGAGAAGATTCAGCCTCAGACCCAACATCGTCACCCACTTCTTTCGCAGCTTCCTCCTCTGTCTAAGCTTCACTCGACTCAGGAGTCGGAAGCTGTACATACGCCCTTATCTGAGCACTCAATGTAGGGTGACGAGGGAAAATATCATGGGCAAACATCCTGTAGCTGAGAACAGGAGTAGGGATTGACTCATATTGAGCATTATATCTTATACCCAACCTGTCCTCAATGACCATGGACATGAATCTTGCAAAGGGTACAATGGTGTCCCTTACGTTCTTGGTCACTAATGACTTGAATGCTTCAAAGATCAACTCAGCGTAATCTACTCGTCGATCATAAAATAAGTTGTATAATAATTGCATTTCAAAGTCATTGACATTATCCAGGCCACCCACCTTGTATCCAAGGGAACGAACCACAGTGGATACCATAAATCCCCATGTCGTCTGGAAAACAAATTTCCGTATGACGCCAATAACTTGAGGATGACCCATTAAGGGTAAAACACTTCGTGATGTTTCCCTAGAAACCGTCGCATCATATTGATTGTGAATCAGGAGATGAAGAATTCGGTGGAGACAGTTTGCATCGACTTCTATCGCCACCTGTCCACTTAGGACTGTGCCCCGTATAGCCGGTTGGGTTACATCAATTTTACACGTATACCAGAATTCTGTGAGAAGTTGAGGGATGAGCACAGCAGGTCCACGAAGAAATGCATGTGCTAGGGGTCCCTTGCGAATGTAGGAAACCCACTCCTTATATCCCCTGCCCATTTTGGACTTTGGAATGTCGGTACAGGCGATGACGTTGTTTTTTTTGTAGATGGGGAGTGCGTTGTTCTTGAAATTTCCTCCATGAATCATTTGTTCAGTTAGGTTTAGAGTATACCCCTCCATTGAAATCGAACTTATCGTATTGGATTGCACTTAGCAATGAACACTGCACATAGCAACGTTAGGGTTTAAGAGAGAAGAAAATTTTGGAAGTTTAAACGAAATATGATGAACAATCTCTCTTATTTATACCTTTTCAATGTGAGAGAAAAGTTACCGTTATCTGAGGGTAATAAATATGACCGTTACCGTAAAAATTTCTACGCAGTTTGTTATAACGGCCAAATTTATTGTTATTTACCCAAACGCACACTGTTATATTGAAAAGATATTTTCATTAAAATATATCATAAATGACTGATGTTTATTTACCGGACACACCGTAAATATTTTGGACTTACCATATTGTTGGGACTAACCTAGACTTGTGGAACTGATTACTCCGCTGATCCTGAATGGTCAGCTTATATGGAGTATTCAGCTGATCCTGAACGTTCAGCATATATGAAGCACTCAGCTGATCCTGAACGTTCAGCTTATATGAAGCACTCAGCTTCAGCTTAAGCACTTAGCTCACTTTGAGCACTCAGCTCAGATTTTGACACTTAGTCAAAAGTAGCACTTAGCAAATATTAAACAGAGATAAAGAACGGAACATACCAATTAAGGGTTGAGCATTCCAAGCTTGCTGAGTAGAGTTGTAAATCTTGTGCCTTCTATTGGTTTCGTGAAGATATCCACAAGCTGATCTTCAGTCTCAGTGAAGACTAACTCTATCTTTCCCTTTTCTACAATATCTCTGATGAAGTGATGTCTTATCTCAATGTGCTTGGTTCTTGAGTGAAACACTGGGTTGTGTGTAATGGCAATAGCACTTTGATTGTCACAAAATATGTGAGTCTTTGAATAATGTAGATCAAAGTCCTTCAGCTGATGTTGCATCCACAGTATTTGAGCACAATAGCTCCCTGCAGCTTCATATTCAGCTTCAGCTGTTGAAATTGCCACTGATTTTTGTTTCTTGCTCGTCCAGCTAACTAATTTTCCACCCAAAAGTTGACATCCTCCAGTAGTACTCTTTCTATCAAGACCACATCCTGTGAAGTCTGAATCGGCGTACCCTATCAGGTTAAATCCTGATCCTTTGGGATACCATAAACCTAAGTTTGGTGTTCCCTTCAGATATTTGAGTATTCTTTTTACAGCTAGCAAGTGAGATTCTTTTGGATCAGCCTGATATCGTGCACAAACACATGTAGCAAACATTATATCAGGTCTACTTGCTGTTAAATAGAGTAATGAACCTATCATTCCTCTGTATGTAGTCTGACACACAGACTTTCCATCAATGTCTTTGTGAAGCTTGACATTGTGTAGCATTGGAGACTTTGCGGGATGGCTTGAGTCTAATCCATATTTCTTAATCAGATCAAAGACATACTTGCTCTGATTAATGAATATACCATCTTGTTTCTGATAAATTTGAAGTCCCAAAAAATATGTCATCTCACCCATCATGCTCATTCTGTATTGATTAGACATTATCTTGGAGAACCAATCACACAGATCTTGGTTTGTTGATCCAAAGATAATGTCATCCACATAGATTTGAACCAGAATGACATGTTCTCTGCTCTTTCTTATGAAATGAGTTTTGTCAATACTTCCTATGACAAAATCATTTGAGAGCAGATAGGTGGATAGTGTATCATACCAGGCTCTTGGAGCTTGCTTGAGTCCATACAAAGCCTTGTCCAACTTATAGACATAATCTGGATGTTTAGCATCAATAAAGCCAGGGGGTTGTTTCACATAGACCTCCTCTTGTAGTGCTCCATTTAGGAATGCACTTTTAACATCCATTTGATACACTTTAAAGTTTTTGAAAGCTGCATAGGCTAGAAACAACCTTATAGCTTCAATCCTCACAACAGGGGCAAAGGTCTCATCATAATCAATACCTTCTTCTTGTCGATACCCCAGAGCTACTAGCCTTGCCTTGTTTCTGATCACTACTCCATCTTTGTCCATTTTATTTCTATAGACCCACTTAGTGCCTATAATTTTTTTTCCTTTGGGAGCAGGGACAAGGGTCCAGACCTTGTTTCTTTGAAATTATATTAGTTCCTCTTGCATAGCTTCAATTCAATCTTCATCTTTTAGAGCCTCTTCAGTCTTCTTTGGTTCCAATTGAGATAGAAAACTAGAGTAGGCAACATAGTTTGCATTTGCCTTAGATCTAGTTAACACACCATTTTCAACATTCCCAATGACATCATCAATAGGATGATCTTTTAATACTTTGAAGGTTGTTGTGGGAGACTGAGGTTCTGGGTCTGATTCAGAGCAGTGTCTCTCAGGCTGAATAGGACTTACTTCTTCAGTCTGAGTAGGAATTGGAAGATCACTTAGATCTTCAATCTGACATGTACCTGATGATTCACCAAGATTCTCAGGCTGATTATCTTCAATATTGATAATTTCTTTCAGTGATGCACACTTGTCAGAGTTACTATCATCATCATCATCATCAGAATCATCCATAACATACATGGGATTTGATGTGAGATCTTCATTACTCCTTTCAAGCTCACTCAGACTAACCGAGTCAGCTTGAGTGTTGTCGGATTCATCAATACTTGTCTCGTCAAACGTAACATGTATTGACTCTTCAATTACCTTTCTTTTAAGATTAAAGACTCTGTACGCTTTGGAGATTGAAGAATATCCAACAAATATCCCTTGATCAGCTTTGGGTTCCAACTTATGGAGCTGATCTCTTTGGTTTAGCACATAGCATGTTGAACCAAAAATATGGAAATATCCAATGTTGGGTTTTCTGCCTTGATACATCTCGTAAGATGTTTTACCATGTCTTTTCACTATAATTGATCTATTATGGTAAATTAAGGTTCTGGCAGCTTCAATTAAGGTTCTGTTTCTCCTTTCAGAAACTCCATTTTGTTGTGGAGTTCTTACAGATGAGAAATTCTGGATAATTCCTTTATCTTCACAAAAGCCTTCAAGGGTTGAGTTTCTGAACTCAGTCCCATGATCACTTCTGAGTTGTTTAACTCTTCTTGTCTTATGAAGCTGATTAACTCATGTGCAGCTTCACTTTTGGATTTTAAGAAGATTACCCAAGTGAATCTTGTGAACTCATCAACAATCACTAGAGTATACTTTTTGCCACTTAGGCTTGGGGTGCTGATAGGTCCAAATAGGTCTAAGTGCAACATATGCAATGGTTCTGTGATTGAGAAATTCCGTTTGGACTTGAAGGATCCCTTATGATGTTTTCCCATTTCACAGGCTGGGCAAAGTTTGTCTTGAGCAAATGTGATCTTAGGCAGACCAGAGACTAACTCCTTGCTAGACAACTTGTTAATATATTTGAAATTTAAATGACACAGTCTTTTGTGCCATAACCAGCTCAGCTTGGGAGTTAAGTCAGAATACAAGCAGGTTTCAGTTGAAGGATCTGCGGAGCTGAGATCTAACAAATAGATATCTCTTTCTCTTTTTGCCATTAATATCGATTTCCCTTCTTATCATAAATTGTCCATGCATGCTTTCTGAAGATGACTTCATAATCCTCATCACACAGTTGACTGATACTTATTAGATTGTGTTTAAGGCCTTCAACATATGCTACCTTTTTGAAAGTGACTTTTCTAGTAGTTATCTTTCCGTAACCTTTAGTCCTTCCTTGAGAATTATCCCCAAATGTCACCTTGGGTCCTTCATTGTTTTGGAATTCACTTAGAATCCCCTAGCTTCCAGTCATGTGCCTTGAGCATCCACTATCGAGATACCACTTGTAGGAGCCCTACACATGATCAACTAAACGTATTAGTTTCTTTTTGGAACCCACTGTTTGGTGGGTCCTGAGGATGAGCACTTAGCTGATCCTTTGGAGTTTGATTTATCAGTTCGAATAGATTCTGGGTCAGTTTTGGACTGATCATCCTTTTCGTTTTCAGGTCTAAGATTGGTACTTACACAATCTTTGGCCTCATGACCTCTATCACCACACTTATAGCATTTTCTTCTAAAGATGGGTGTTTGGGTGATTTCTTTTAGTTTTCCAACATTAAATTTGGATTCAGATTTAGGGTCATATGATGTGGATAACCTTTCAATCCTCTTCGACAGTTTGTCTACTTGATTTTCACTGACTTTGGACTTACCTTTGTCAGCGTTATGGTTACCTTTATTTGGTGAGGTCTGACTTATAAACAACTTCATGTTTTTAGACATCCTTTCATGTATGACTTGAGAATTATGTCTTTTTGAGTTAACATGAGATATTCTATCAAACACAGTTGTTCTCACCAGATTGTAATCCAATCTTTTGAAAACTGACTTACAGTTTCTGTTGGATCTGGAACATTCAGCTTGATGATTTGAGTGAATAACTTGAGGACTTTGGGTTGGTCTCACAAACTTATTGGTTTTGACCTATTTCCCTTCCTTGTTCCTTAAGAATGTTCTTGGAAGTATGTCATCTGATTTCATCGTTTTGTCTTCAAGACTAACTTGATCTTCGATGATTTCATCAGCAGCAGCACTATAATCTCCCCCTAGTACTGCCTTTACTTGATTTGGTATTTGCTGGTTAATACACTTTTCTGCTTCTCTTGATGACTTACACCAAGATTCACATATTTTTCTTAGATTGTCAGCTTGTTCTTTTGATTCTTGCAGTTCTTCACTTAGAAGTTTGTTTATATGAAGCTGTCATTCATAATCACTTCGGATCCTTTTTACCAGCATTTAAGAGAGTTTCAGAGTGTTTAAGTTCATCTTTTAGTTTTGAAATTTCAGTTTTCAAACCAGATTGAACTGTGAGAAAGGTTTTGAAGTCATTCAACAAATAGTTGAACATTAGACATTTTTGTTCATCAGTGTAAGAGCTAAAGTTATTTACCTTATACATTGAGGCAGGATCCCAGTTACTGGTTTTCTTACTCAGCTTAGCTGCTTCTGCTAGATCCTCATCAAACACCTATCTGGCTCATCATCATCTGAAGTAGATGATTCAGTATCCCAAGTTTCAGCAAGGAAGCCTTTGGTGTTTTCATCTGGCTTGCCTTTGAGTCTTTGATATTTCTTTTTATATTTATTAGCTCTGTAGGCATTCTTGTCAGATATTGAAGCTGATTCTCCCTTCTTTACTCTGCACTCAGCAGCTATGTGTCCTAACCTCTGACAGTTATAGCACTTAGCTTTCTTAGGATCAAAAGTAGACTTACCACTTTTGCTTCTGTCAGATTGACTCCTTCCTCTTCTGAACTTATTAAAATTTCTTGTTAACATTGCCATTTGTACAGTAAGAGCATCCATCTCTTCATCATCTGAACCAGAGTTAAGACGTACTTCCTCAGATTCAGATTCAGAGTCAGTCTCAGCTTGAGACTTTTTAGATCCCTTCCTTTTCTTTTCTGCAATTAATGCAGATCCAGCATTGTTTATATATTCTTTTAGTTGTTGCTGGGCCACTTTCTTCTGTTCCATGATATGTTGATGATTTAGAAGGAAACCATAGATAGATCTGAGATCATATTTTCCTAAGGTTCCTCCAGCATGAAGTGCAATGGTGATCTCATTGAATTGTTCTGGTAACACAACTAAGAACTTGAGTACCAACTCATTCTCATCTTTCTTGACACCTACCAAGATCAGATCATTTATCAAGCATTGAAATCTGGTGAACAAATCTGCTAGAGTTTCATTCTTTTTAGCAAAGAAATTTTCATAAGAACGATTTAGATTTGTCTTCTTATGTTGCTTGACCAAGTCAGTGCCTTCATACGTGACACTGAGAGTATCCCACATCTCTTTTGTAGTTTGGCACCCAGCCACAGTATGCAGAAGAGGGTTTGTTAAAGCATTTGCTATAATGCTTTGTGCCTTATCATCAAGATTGAACAGTTTACGATCTTCCTCAGTCCAGGATGCTTCAGGCTTGGGAGTTTCTCCAGAGGGAACAGTTTTGTCAGTGGTAGTAATATGGATCATTGGTATGATTGGGACATCTTGAATCACGGTACTCATCCTGTGATCCACAGACTTCAGATATAGCATGGCTCTAAACTTCCACATAGGATAGTCAGTGCCATCAAAGATAGGACACCCTTTTGCCGCCATTGTTGGTATGTGACTTGATTGCTTGTTAGTAGACATCTTAACCTCTTGACAGCGGATCTTGATCTTCAACTTATGAAGAAACTGCTCTGATACCAGTTGTTGGTCCAAAAGAGGGTTAACAAGCAACCAATACAGTGTAGAAGGGGGGGTTGAATACACTTTAAACAATCAAACAAATTAATCAAATGTATATTCAATTACCAACAAGTACAATAACTTTTACCAATCTCTAATCAAATCAACAGGATGATTTGATATTACAATGATTATAACATCAACTCTCTCTAAACACTCTTGAATCACAAACTAATTGATGATCGAATTTCTTGTTAAAACTGATTAACAAGAACTCTTGAAAACTCTCTCGAACTTTGAACTTACTAAGTTATCGCAACACACGCGTATCAAGTATCACGAACACACTTACGTTTTGCAACTTATGCAATCTTGCAACTTATGCAGTCATCATTGTGTATCGCGTATCTGTTCTCGTACACACGTAAGAACATCTGTGTATGTAAAAACCATGAGAAGGTTTATACTTATACTTGATATATCTACGAATAAATCGCAGTTTAAAGATAGAACTTATCTTTTCTTTAAAACCATAACAAACTCCTTAACTAGAACATATCCAATTAATTTCGTTTGAGATTTCTATCCAACTAATAGATAGTTTAAATTAGGTTTAGATATCCTAATTTATATGTCGTAGATATATAGAGTTTATAACAGAATTTAGAACTTACTTAAATTCTGAACTGACTTCTGACGCTGAGCTGAACCACTCAGTCTTGACCTTGTCAAGCTGACTTCTTGAATCTTGGATTTTTGAATCTTCAAATCTTCAAGTCTTCATTCTTAAGACCTATCTCAGCTTAGAAGTCACTGAGTTATCTAGTACTTACATAGAAAACTCTATATCTGTTTATACGCTGACTACTCAGCTGAAGCTGACTAGTCAGTCTATAACAGACTTACATAATTCCTAACTCTTAACCTATTATCTATACATATCGTTAGTTTGTCTCATCAAATCTAACTATTCTAAACATGGGACTAACAAACTTTGATTTATTTTATGCTTTTGATGATTTATTTTTAATAGCAAATAAAATAATTTTATCACCACAAAAAGAAACCAAGCTAAATAAAAGCAGTAAACAAACCAAGTTAAACTAACGAACGTATTCAATCTTTTTTAGTGTATATAATGCTTGTTATACAAAGTAAACAAAACCAAAGAGACCTTTGGCAGTTACTTACTAATTAATTAGTACATCATACAACATATACAAACGCATTTGTTCACAAATTCACGTCTTTACGGGTGAACACACCTTAGAGACCTTTGGCATAAGAGTAAGACAACAAGACTAGAGGTATGTTAACTGTTATTGCATTTGGTCTTTTTCTAATGTGTTAGTCACCTGATAAGTCCATAAATGTTTTGGTATCATAAGTATTTGCTCATTCATAATGGTTAAAAGTAGAACAATATAATGTATAATGGTGTAAATACAAAGTGTAAATGAGAATGTATATCAAGTTCCTTACTATTACCAATTGAATCTGTAACACCGGAAAATCACAAGCCATTTTTTTTATTTATACGCTGCGGAAGCTAATTCAACACAACTTAATTTCATTAAACTAATATTTACAAATATACAATCTTTGTTCAAAAGTTATCCATGACTATCACCGTTTGGTGTTACAAAATACTAGCTCGTCTCTTTTATAACTAGTATCAGAGTGTGGTCAACTCTTCCTTCTTTAACTCAAACACGAACCTGCAAAACATCAACTGATGGAAATTAGCACAAAGCTAAGTGAGTAGAGGCTAAAACATCAAATGCAAACATTCACAATCAACATCAATCATGTAATCACATATCCTGAGAAGACCGGCGGTTCGGTGCCGGCCAAAGCAAAGGTTTACCGATAGCTTTCCACTGAATTGGCATAGTAAACTCCCCTCTGAGCAACAAATGCAACAGAAAGGCTACTACTATTCAACCAACCAGTTAGAGAAGCCCAGCCCAAGTCCACGTATAGCTGACTTCTCAACACAACTCTAAATCATCCTAAGAGTGCATATCGACCAAATAGTCATGTAGCAGTTATCAACAGTCATATCACAATCAGCAGTTCAATAAATCCAATCTCAATCCACAATCATGCATCACATCAGTAATATTAACTGCAATCTTTACCATCCGCGATTAACGTCCACTCACCTCAGTTTCAGCTTGAACTCAGATATCTAATTTTACTGAGCTTTTGGATTGCCTGAAAACACAACAACAACCAAGTCAGTCTCAACCTCATAAATATATCTATCCATATATTTATAAATCATTTATCAACAATAATAAACAATAAAACAATCCCAATTTCAATACACAAAATATCGGATTTCCTAAAACTATCGGATTCCCAAGAATCCGCTACTAAGTGTCGGATTCTACTAACAGTCGGATTGTATCAACCGGATTTCACTAAGTACCGGTTTTAGGGGCTATCGGATTTCAAGTTTCGGATTTAGAGCCCCGGCTTACAAACCATTGGATTTAGAAGTATAGGATTCAAGTGTCGGTTTCTCAAGTGTAGGATTTGAGTGTCGGTTTTAGGGTTCCGGATTTTAACCAAAAGTATTTTGTGGCTTGGGTTATACGTGTTATTGGATTCCTAAGGCTTGGCTAATCGAATGTAGGATTTCACATGTAACAATCGGATTTAGGCTTTGGTTTACAAGTATTGGTTTTACCATCTTCCACCAAATCCGCCAACATCATAACTTCTTCATATCCGCCATCTTCTTAACATATAACTCAATAACCCAGAAAAATCATAAACTCATCCAAACATTTCAGAAACATGTTTAAACACAACTAAACATATATTCATACCTCAAAACATGATAATCTCATATAATCCATAAGAACATTCGAAACCCATAAATTCATGCTTCAAAAACCGATTCTCATGATTTTCCATATGAACATGTTATTTCCACTAGAAATCATAACAAGTAAACATTTAAATATGTATAAAACCAAATCCAACATTAAAGTTGAATTAAAATCACACAAATATGGAATTCCGATAACTCCTTCTTCTTCTTTCGGTTTCTTCTTTGGCAGAGAGGAATACACTTTCACTTTTCTTGTTTTAAATAAATGAGCAGATTAATTGAATGCTTTGATTACACATACACACTTAATAAGTATGAGGTGGCAAGCCCACCTATTCACATATACATGTGCACACACAAATACATGCATACTTACGGTTACATACATACATACAATTTAAACACATACATACTACACATGCATAAAAACATACTTATTTAATTAATTAATTAATCAATCAAACATTTAATCATAACAAAAACAATTAGACACGTACCACAAACCTGCTAATCTCCTAGCCCAGGTTTGAGGGTGTTACAAGTCTCTCCCCCTTAAGAGGATTCCGTCCTCGGAATCCTTTCTTACTCAAATAAGTGGGGATACCTTTCTTTCATCTCTGACTTAGTCTCCCAAGTTAAGTCCAAACCTAGACTGTGCTTCCACTTGACCAACACCATTGGTATCTGCTTCTTTCGGAGCTTGGTCACCTTTCGATCCAACAGTTCTACAGGTACTTCTATCAATATCTTCTTAGAATCAACTTTTTCTTCTTGCACTGGGAGAATCTGAATTTCATCCTCGACTTTTCATTTCCTTTGATAGCAAACATTAAACGTGTCATGAATTCCTACAAGCTCTGCTGGAAGATCCAGTGTAACTGTCTGGTCATTCACAATCTGACGTATGCGGAAGGGACCAATGTAACAGGGAGCCAACTTCCCACGTTTACCAAAACGGATCACACCCTTCCACGGAGATACCTTCAAGTACACTAACTCTCCCACATCAAACATAACTGGGCGACGGCGTGGATCTGCATACATTTTCTGTCTATCTCTGGAAGCTTTCAACTTGTCTCTGGCAATACCAACCTTATCAGCAGTTATCTGAACTATCTCGGGCCCTGCAAATTGTTTCTCACCCGCCTCTAACCAACATGTCGGAGTACGGAAGCAACGGCCATATAGCATTTCGTACGGAGGCATCCCAATACTGGAGTGGTAAGAATTATTGTAGGCAAACTCTATTAATTGCAGGTGTGAATCCCAAGATCCACCATACTCAATTACACAAGCTCGCAACATATCTTTAAGTGTTTGTATGGTTCGTTCAGTCTGACCATCGGTCTGGGGATGATATGCAGTACTCAGGTTGATTCTTGTCCCCAATTCTCTCTTTAAAGTCCTCCAAAAGTTAAAAACGAATCTGGAGTCTCTGTCAGACACTATTAACAACGGCATGCCATGCCTTGCTACAATCTCGTTAACATAAAGTTGAGCCAACTTACTCAGAGAAGCCGTCTCACATGTAGCCAGAAAGTGAGAGCTCTTTGTCAGTCGATCCACAATCACCCAAATCATGTCGTTATTCTTCTAAGTTTGTGGAAGCTTAGTCACAAAATCCATCGTTATGTGTTCCTACTTCCACTTAGGGATCTCCAACTGTTTCAAGGATCCGTAAGGCTTCTGATGCTCCGCCTTCACCTATGCACAGATATGGCATGATTCCATAAACTGTGTCACATCTGCTTTCATAGTAGGTCACCCGTAAAGCACTTTCAGGTCGTTGTACATTTTAGTGCTTCCTGGGTGTACTGACAATCTCGACTTGTGTGCTTCTGTCAAAATCAGCTTCCTCAAATCTCCAAGCATAGGCACCCACACATGAGTCTTATATATTTTCAATCCACGAGAATCATCATCAAGTTCGTCCTTACATTTCTGCATCAGTTCATTCTTCAAATTTTCTTCCTTCAGAGCCTCCAATTGTGCAGACTTTAGTCTATCCACTAGATCAGATACAATCTCTATTCACAAAAACTGAATATAACTTCCCGCTCCCTTGTGGCTCAAGGCATGTGCTACCACGTTTGCTTTCCCTAGGTAATATCTGATTTCACAATCATAGTCTTTAATCAATTCCACCCATCACCTCTGTAACATCCTGAGATTGGGCCTAGTAGAAACGTAGGCTTTGGGTATGTTACACATGAATTATAATTTGATTTGGTTTATGTTTAATTGATTATTAATCATTTATATTAAATGTTATATATGTGTTGATATATGTATATGTATGTACGGTTGTGTGTGTGTGCATGTGCTTAGAATGCCACCTCATGCTATCTTTTGTATATACGTGGGATTAAGTGGAGATGAATTCACTTTGAAGTTTGCATGTGTGTGTGTTTTTGTGTGTAAAACAGAGAGTAAGAAAGCAAGAGGAAGACGCAATCGGAATTCTGTGATTTCTTGATATTGTGAATTCAAGTTAGAAGGTTGCTGATTCTTCTTTTATTCTTGTTGTTATGCTTTAATTAGTATTAACATGCTACGGTTTTGAGTGGATTTGATATGAACATCATATGCTCAGGCTTTATGAAGTTATCGGATTTGGTGTTTATGGTGTTAAAAGGTATTCTTGATGCATGTTTGCATGTTTAAACATGATTATACGTGTTTCTATGAACTTGTTTATGATCTAGATATGAGATGTATGCAAGGATTGAAGTTGTCGGATTCTTCAAGCTATGTAGATGGCGGATTGTGGTGGTGATGATGAAAACCGATTGTGAACTCCAGATGTATAAAATCCTAGTGTTCAAATCCGATACTCTAGAATCCGGAGCATGGTAAATCCGCTACTTAGAATCCGATTCTCTTGAAAATCCGAATGTTGAATCCGATGGTGGATTCCAAGCATGAAATCCGATTGTGGATGCCAAGTTGAGATACAAATGTGGAAATCCGATGGGTGTATTGGATTCCTTCAAATCTGATACAAGGTGGCGGATTCTGATAGTGGTTGTGGATTTGGTGCAAATCCGATGGTAGTACCGGATTTCTCATAAAATCCGACAGTTTTGGCTTGTTTTGCATTGTTTAATGCTATGTGTTATATGTGCATGCATATGTGAATCTTATATGTTTATGTTTGATTAATGGATATAAATATATGATTGATATATATTTATGAATTGGATACTGATTTCAGTTTGTTAGGAACATACAAGGCTCAGTAACATAGATCACTGAGTGGAAAGTTGAAAGCTTGAGGTGAGTGGATGTTTACTCACGGGTGAAATTAGTTGTACTGGTTTGGTTGCAACTATTTTTGGATAGATTGTATATAGGTTGGTTAATTAACTGTGAATGTTAATTGTTGTATTCTGTGATATGTATACATGTTGGAAGGGAAGTCAATTTACGACTGGGTTTATGGGTTGGGTTCATTTGCTATTGACTAAGCAGTATCAGGACCTTGGGATGCATATGTTTCTACCAGAGGATGATACTGTGTGAGGATAGCAAATGGACTATCAGTAAACCTTTGCTTTGTCCGACATTGGTTGTAGGTTCCTGCAGAACCGCCGGTCTTCCCAGGGTGCTTATTTGTGGTTGGTGATATCATGCGGTTCAGGCTGATATATCTGTTGTGTGTTACTCCATTCACTTAGCTTTGTGCTAATCCCCCACCTCTCACTCTTTTTGCAGGTTTTGGTAAGTCAGCGGCTCGGCTGAGAGTGGTTAGCTTGGGGAGTAATCACCTAGGACTCTGATAATTTATTTGTGATGAGCCGTGTTTTGTAATACTGATATTTTGTAAACAGTGGTTTGTAATTAGTTGTAATTACTTTGGAGTTTTTTTAAACGCTTCCGCAGTGATTATGAAAATGAAAATTTTTGGTTAAAAATACGGTGTTTCAAGTTTGGTATCAGAGCCTTGGTTTGGCAGTGTAGGCACAGTGGAAGTGTTACATTCCCAAATCTTGGCTCGTGGTAGGTCGATTACTCCTTGGGTGTGGGATTGGGGTGAATTGGAGTGTGGTGGAGTTAGTATGTTGTATACTAACGGATTTATCTAATAAAACGTGAGGTGATGTGATTGTTACAGATAACAATGGTTGGACATGATTACTCGACCGGTACCCCTACTGTCCCAACTACTGCTGAGGTTCCTACCACAACAGTTGAGATTCCAACCAACGCTGGTACATCTGGTACAGCGGATGATGAGAGAGATGAATACATATTTCAACTAGAGGGTTAGTTACAGGATCTTAGGAAAGAGCTAGAGCAGCAAAGACAGGTTCTTGTAGTACAACCACCGGTTATTCCCGTAACATCAACTACTGTTGCGATACCTCCTATCTTTCCAGCAGTGACTACATTGGCAAAGGTTCCCCCGATGTCAATGCCGATACCACCGTTTACTCAACCGATGACACAACCCTTTTATTATCCGTTATTTCCTCAAGGGCCCTATCCACAAGGATCTGTTCCACAGGGGTCAATGCCACAAGGATCTAGATCTTACTTGTATCTGTTTATGGGATTTCCACCAGGAATGGGTTACAGGAAGCCGTGTACTTATAAACAATTTCTGCATTGTAAACCTGATGAATACCACGGCAGCACGGATCCTAATGTTACCCTGAACTGGCTGAGGGATACAGCAAGAATCTTGGATGCTTGCAATTGTGAAGATGACTTGAGAGTATGTTTTGCCACCCGGATGCTCAAGGGCAAAGTGATGGTTTGGTGGGATTCATTACCACCCACTTATCGAGAGCACAAATGGATTTTATCACGTGGAATCAATTTCGGGATAAATTGTGTGAACAATACTGCAACGCCTTCGAATTGAATAAAATAAGGCAGGAGTTTATGGAACTGAAAATGACGAGGAAGATGACGGTGGATGAACTGATTGAACAGTTCAATTCTAAACTGAGGTTTGTAACTCAGTAGGTGCCTGATGAATCTTCCCACGTTCAACACTTTATCGGGGCATTGTTGCCAGATTACAGGAGCACCACGAGATTGGCTGGATCTCTGTCCCAGGCTTTCACCTTGGTAAAATCTGCTGAGGGGGACATCCAGGCCAAAGACAAACAGCGTAAACATGAGGCGGCTTTGCAGAAGCCGAGGTATGATTAGGTTGGTGGTAGCTAGCAAAAGAAAACGTGGTAGGGTAACCAATCCCAGGGCAACCAAAATAGAAAAGCTCCTACAGGAGATTCGGGGAGTAAATATAGTGGTGCACGAGGTGCAGGGCTACTCACACTAGGCAGTGTACTGCTCAGACTATGCGATGTGTGAGATGTGGAACGCACGGGCACGAGTCCAAGGATTGTCGGTACCCTCGAAACGTATGCTGGAACTGCCATCAGGAGGGTCATAGAGCGGGTAATTGCCCTACAGGGAGAAGACCAGCGGCAGGGACTGGGTCAGGGACAGGGGCAGGGGCGGTTGGGGGTTCGTCCGCGACAGGGGCAGAAAAGGAAGAATCCTCCGACTCCGGAGGGCAGGGCGTTCTGGATGACAGTAGATGATGCTACTGCCACAGATAATGTGATCACTGATACGTTCTTTATAAACTCCTTACCTGCTCGTGTATTATTTGATTCTAGAGCGAATCAGTCCTTTATTTCTGTAGCCTTTTGTGCTAAGTTAAATTTGCCTACTACTAGTATCTCTGTGCCGATTGATATAGAAGTAGCCGATGGTAAGATAGTGCCTGTTACGACTTCTGTGACGGGTGCTGAAATTGACATATATGGTAAGTGTTTTCCTGTATCTTTCTTGTTGATGCCATTAGCGGGTTTTGATGTGGTTTTGGGGATGGATTGGCTGAGTAAGCACAGGGCAAGTATTACATGTCATAGGAAGCTGATTTCGTTTCCATTATCTGATGGGTCGCGTGTGGTGACTCGAGGGGAAAGGAACAAGTCTGTGTTTCCTATCATTTCGATGTTGAAAGCCAAGAAATCCTTGAGTAAGGGATGCGAGTGTTTTCTGGCATATGCGATTGATGCTAGAAAAGAGAAACGGGCAGTTACTGATGTGCGAGTTGTATCAGAATATCCTAAAGTATTTCCGGATGAGTTACCTGGGTTACCTCATGTTCGAGAGGTAGAGTACAAGATTGAGTTGATACCAGGTTCTAATCCAGTGGCTAGATCTCCTTATCGGTTGGCTCCTTCTAAGATAAGGGAGATGATGACACAGATTCAGGATTTGTTGGATCGGGGATTTATTCGTCCGAGTTCTTCACCATGCGGTGCACCAGTCTTATTTGTGAAAAAGAAAGATGGTACTCTGCGAATGTGTATTGATTACAGAGAACTGAATCAGAGGACAGTGAAGAATAAATACCCTTTGCCCAGGATTGATGATTTATTTGATCAGTTGCAGGGTGCTTCGTATTTCTCGAAGATTGATTGGAGATCGGGTTATCACTAGGTATGAGTTTCTGACCGGGATGTTGCTAAGACTGCTTTCCGTACCAGGTACGACCATTATGAGTTTTTAGTCATGCCTTTCGGTTTGACTAACGCACCTGCAGTATTTATGGATTTGATGAACTGGGTTTGTCAACCGTTTTTGGATAAATCTGTGATAGTATTTACTGACAACATTCTAGTTTATTCGAAATCTGAAGCTGATCACGAGATTCATTTGAGACAGGTTCTTGAAACTCTGAAACAGGAGAAATTGTATGCCAAGTATTCGAAGTGTGAATTCTGGATGCGGGAAGTTCACTTTCTGGGGCATGTCATTTGCAGTGATGGAGTCAAAGTAGATCCGGCAAAGATAGAAGCAGTGATGAACTAGGGGGCTCCGAAGTCGCCTTCTGAGATTAAAAGCTTCTTGGGATTGGCTGGGTATTATAGAAGATTCATTAAAGACTTTTCTAAAATTGCGAATCCCATGACTAAATTGACTCACAAGGAGGTTCCATTTAAATGGAGTGATGACCAGGAGAGAGCTTTTCAGACATTGAAACAACTCTTGTGCCAGGCTCCTATTCTTGCTTTACCGGATGGGTCAGATGACTTCATAGTTTACTGTGACGCGTCATTGGCAGGGTTGGGTTGTGTGTTGATGCAACGGGTAAGAGTGATTGTGTATGCTTCTCATCAGTTGAAACCGAATGAGAAGAACTATCCAAACCACGATTTAGAACTGGAAGCTGTGGTTTTCGCGTTAAAATTGTGGAGACACTATCTATATGGTACAAAGTGCGTCATTTGTACGGATCACAAAAACCTGCAGTATGTATTTTCGCAGAGAGAACTCAATATGCGACAGAGGCGATGGTTGGAACTTGTTAAAGATTATGATTGCGAGATACGCTATCATCCAGGGAAAGCCAATGTGGTTGCCAATGCTTTGAGTCGCAAGGGAGTTAGTGAACATGTCAAGTGTATGCGAATTGAACTAGTCTCCGACTTGATTGATAGATTGAAGGCAGCTCAATTGGAAGCCTTGAAGGATGAAAACCTGAAGTCTAAGATTATGGCTAAGAAAAAGAATGATTTGACTGATGATTCTAGGGGATTGAAGGTTTATCAATCTCGTGTTTGGGTGCCTTTGCTTGGAGGTCTGTGGAATTTGATTATGACCGAAGCTCAAAAGTCTAGACTATCTGTTCATCCAGGTAGCACAAAAATGTATAACGATCTAAAGGTACTGTATTGGTGGCCTACAATGAAGATGGAGGTTGCAGAGTTTGTGGAGTCTTGCCATATTTGTGTACAGGTTAAAGCAGAGCACCAGAAACCCTATGGATCACTTAAACAGTTGCAGATTCCAGAGTGGAAGTGGGAGCACATAACGATGGATTTCATAACAAAACTTCCACGTACGCAGAGGAATAATGATATGATTTGGGTGATCGTTGACAGATTGACCAAGAGTGCTCACTTCTTGGCTACCAGTGAGACGGCATCACTCAGTAAGTTGGCTTAGTTGTATATAGATGAAGTTGTTTCCCGACATGGTATACCGCTTTCGATCATGTCAGATAGAGATTCCAGGTTTGTGTCGAACTTCTGGAACAGTTTACAGCGGGAGTTGGGTACACATGTGAATCTGAGTACAGCTTACCACCCCCAGATAGACGGGCAATCTGAGCGAACTATTCAAACACTCGAGGATATGTTGCGGGCATGTGTGTTAGAATATGGAGGTTCTTGGGATTCCTATCTGCCGTTAATCGAATTCGCGTACAACAATTCTTATCATTCGAGTATCGGTATGCCGCCTTATGAGATGTTATATGGTCGTCGCTGTCGTACTCCTACGTGTTGGTTAGAGGCGGGTGAGAAACAGTATCCAGGGCCTGATATTGTGCAGATCACCGCAGATAAAGTGGCTATTGCGCGAGAAAAGTTAAAAGCTGCGAGGGATCGACAGAAGATGTATGTTGATCCACGTCGTAGATCTGTTATGTTTGTTGAGGGGGAATTGGTATATCTGAAGGTTTCTCCGTGGAAGGGGGTTATCCATTTTGGAAGCGGGGAAAGTTGGCTCCGCGTTATATTGGGCCGTATCATGTCCAAAGGGTGGTTAATGATCAGACGGTTACTCTCGACCTTCCGGCAGAATTGTCAGGTATTCACAATACCTTCAACGTGTGTTACTTGCGGAAATGTAGAGTTGAGGATGAGAGTCAGATTCTACCTCTACATGATCTTAAAGTAGATTCCAGCAAGAGGTTGGTGGAAGAACCCGTAGAACTATTGGATCGGAAAGTGACAAAACTGCGAAAGAAACAGATTCCGATGGTTCTGGTTAAGTGGAAACACAGTTTGGGTTCAGACTTGACGTGGGAAACCGAGGCCAACATGAAAGCTCGTTATATGCGATTGTTTGATGATGAATAGATTCCGAGGACGGAATCCAGTTTAAGGGGGGAAGATTTGTAACATCCTGAGATTGGGCCTAGTAGAAACGTAGGCTTTGAGTATGTTACACGTGAATTATAATTTGATTTGGTTTATGTTTAATTGATTATTAATCATTTATATTAAATGTTATATATGTGCTCATATATGTATATGTATGTACGCTTGTGTGTGTGTGCATGTGCTTAGAATGCCACCTCATGCTATCTTTTGTATATACGTGGGATTAAGTGGAGATGACTTCACTTTGAAGTTTGCATGTGTGTGTGTTTTTGTGTGTAAAACCGAGAGTAAGGAAGCAAGAGGAAGAGGCAATCGGAATTCTATGATTTCTTGATATTGTGAATTCAAGTTAAAAGGTTGTTGATTCTTCTTTTATTCTTGTTGTTATGCTTTGATTAGTATTAACATGCTACGGTTTTGAGTGGATTTGATATAAACATCATATGCTCATGCTTTATGAAGTTATAGGATTTGGTGTTTATGGTGTTAAAAGGTGTTCTTGATGCATGTTTGTATGTTTAAACATGATTATACGTGTTTCTATGAACTTGTTTATTATCTGGATATGAGATGTATGCAAGGATTGAAGTTGTCGGATTCTTGAAGCTATGAAGATGGCGGATTGTGGTGGTGATGATGAAAACCGATTGTGAAATCCGGATGTATGAAATCCTAGTGTTCAAATCCGATACTCTAGAATCCGGAGCATGGTAAATCCGCTACTTAGAATCCGATTCTCTTGAAAATCCGAATGTTGAATCCGATGGTGGATTCCAAGCATGAAATCCGATTGTGGATGCCAAATTGAGATACAAGTGTGGAAATCCGATGGGTGTATCGGATTCCTTCAAATCCGATACAAGGTGGCGGATTCCGATAGTGGTTGCGGATTTGGTGCAAATCCGATGGTAGTATCGGATTTCTCATAAAATCCGACAGTTTTGGCTTGTTTTGCATTGTTTAATGCTATGTATTATATGTGCATACATATGCAAATCTTACATGTTTATGTTTGATTAAATGGATATAAATATATGATTGATATATATTTATGAATTGGATACTGATTTCAGTTTGTTGTGTTCTCAGGAACAGACAAGGCTCGGTAACATTAAATCACAACTATTGTTGGATAGATTTTATATCTGTTGGTTAATTAACTGTGAATGTTAATTGTTGTATTCTGTGATATGTATACATGTTGGAAGGGAAGTCAGTTTACGACTGGGTTTATGGACTGGGTTCATTTGCTATTGGCTAAGCAGTATCAGGACCTTTGGATGCATATGTTGCTACCATAGAATGATACTTTGTGAGGATAGCAAATGGACTATCGGTAAACCTTTGCTTTGGCCGGCATTGGTTGTAGGTTCATGCAGAACCGCCGGTCTTCCCAGGGTGCTTATTTGTGGTTGTTGATATCATGCGGTTCAGGCTGATATATATGTTGTGTGTTACTCCATTCACTTAGCTTTGTGCTAATCCCCCACCTCTCACTCTTTTTGTAGGTTTTGGTAAGTTAGCGACTCGGCTGAGAGTGGTTAGCTTGGGGAGTAATCACCTAGGACTCTGATAATTTATTTGTGATGAGCCGTGTTTTGTAATACTCATATTTTGTAAACAATGATTTGTAATTAGTTTTAATTACTTTGGAGTTTTTTAAACGCTTCCGCAGTGATTTTGAAAATGAAAATTTTTGGGTTAAAAATACGGTGTTACAGCCTCCGTCTCATATTCAATTCTTTCTGTGTAAATACGTACTGTAGGCTCTTATGGTTGGTACAAATCACACACTTGGTGCCATACAAATAGTGCCTCCACGACTTTAGGGCAAATACAACTGCTGCTAGCTCCAGATCATGTGTCGGGTAATTCTTCTCATGGGGTTTCAACTGTCTTGAAGCATACGCAATCACCCGATCCCTCTACATAGTACACAGCCCATTCCAGCAAACGATGCATCACAATAGACAATGAAATCCTCTGATCCACTAGGCAATGCAAGAATAGGGGCCTGACATAACAACTGTTTTAACATTTGGAAGGCTTTATCTTGATCACTACCACATACAAACTTCACGTCTTTTCGAGTCAACTTAGTCAACGGACCCGCAATATTGGAGAAATCCTTTATAAACCTGCGGTAGTATCCAGCTAACCCCAGAAAACTCTTGATCTCGGACGGTGTCTTTGGAGCGTTCCAATTCATAACTGCCTCCACTTTCGAAGGATCCACTTTTACTCCCTCGTTATAGATCACATGCCCCAAGAATTGAACCTCTCTCAACCAGAATTCACACTTTGAGAACTTGGCAAGCAGATGCTCTCTCTTCAAAGTTTCCAGAACTTGTCACAAATGCTGTTCATGCTCCACTTCTGTCTTTGAATATACCAGTATATCGTCAATGAAGATTATCACAAAATTATCCAAGAATGGTCAACAGACTCTGTTCATTAAATCCATGAAAATCGCAAGTGCATTGGTTAAGACGAACGGCATAACCAAGAACTCGTAGTGCCTGTAGCGCGTACGAAAAGCCGTCTTTGGCACATCTTCCTCTGAAACACGCACCTGATGATATCTTGATCTCAAATCAATTTTTGAAAAGAACGAAGCTCCCTGTAGTTGATCAAACAGATCATCAATTCTTGGCAACGGATACTTGTTCTTTATGGTTCTCTTATTCAGCTCACGGTAGTCGATACACATTCGCAACGTACCGTCTTTCTTCTTCACAAACAGAACCGGTGCTCCCCATGGAGATGAACTCGGATGAATAAACCCTTTATCTAATAAATCCTGTATCTGATTCATCATCTCCCGGATTTCTAAAGGTGCCAATCTGTATGGTGCTTTTGCCACTGGTCGGGAACTAGGAATCAGATCTATCTTGAACTCTACCTCACGAACTGGAGGTAGCCCTGGTAATTCTTCTGGAAACACCTCCGGGTATTCCGTTACCACCCGGATGTCATTCACTGTCTGCTTTTCTTTCTTTCCATCAACTACATATGCCAGATATGATTCACAACCTTTATCCAACGTCTTTTTAGCTTTCAAACATGAGATTATCAGAATCACAGACCCAGCTTTCTCTCCCCTTGTACTACTCTTGAACCATCAGCCAATGGGAAGGAGATCAACTTCTTGTGGCATTTAATACTGGCCTGATTTAGACTCAGCAAATCCATCCCGAGCACCACATCGAATCCAGATAAAGGCATTACAAGAAAATAAACAGGAAAAAAAAATACCATCTATATCTATCTTGGCTCCTGCCACAACAGTTGTGACCGGAACCATCATACCATCAGCTACCTCTATTTCTAAAGCAGTAGCAAGTTCAGTTAAAGGCACGTTTAACCTACCACATAATTCTACAGATACAAAGGAGCGATTTGCCCCTGAATCAAATAACACTCTAGCAGGTTTAGAGTTTATCAGAAACATACCGGTTATAACATCGTCTGTGGTAGTGGCATCATCCACAGTCATTCTAAATGCCCGACCCTTGGCAGTGGGTGGGTTCTTCCTTTTCTGCCCAGCTGTAGATGACCCCCCCAGCTCCTCCCCCTTTAGACCCTGACCCTGTCTTCATGCTCAATGGGCAGTCACCAACCCGGTGTCCCTCTTTCTGACAGCTCCAGCAGACGCTCCTTGGCAGTCTGCAATTCTTCAAGTCATGGCCAAACTGACCACACTTCACACACCTCATGGATTGGGGCGTGCATTGCCCATGATGATAAGACTTACACCTGTTGCACCAAGGTGCCCTCTGAGCAGACCCACCAGTAGTAGACATCCTACTCTGATTACCGGAACGGTTTCCACTACCCTGCCCTCCTTGCTTTTGTTGAGTGTTATAATGTTCAAATCTAGATTTCTGTTGAGAAATTCTTTCCCCACTCAACTTATTCCTCGCGATCAAATCCTCTTCAGCCGACTTAGCTAACGTGAAAGCCTGGGATAAAGTGGTAGCCAACATGGTGGCACTACGAAGATCAGGATGTAACGCCCCAACAAAATGTGCAATCTTAGACTCTTCATCTGGCACCCAATGCTTGGCAAATCTCATTTTCTCGTTAAATTGTTTAATCAACTGATCCACAGTCATGTTTCCAATCATCTGCAATTTCATAAATTCCCTCTTTATTTTAGCAATCTCAAAAGTACTACAATACTGTTCGCATAACTTCTCCTGGAATTGACTCCAGGTGATACTCTCCTATTGTTGCTCTGTAAAATGACCGGTAATCGAATCCCACCAGACCATGGTGTCCCCTTTCAACATCCTCGATGCGTATTTCACTTTCAACTCATTTTCGCAATTACAGGCATCCAATGTCTTCGCCATTTCCCTAAGCCAGTTCAACGTGATACTGGGATCAGAACTCTCTCGGTACTCAAAAGGTTTACAGTCAAGGAACTGCTTGTAAGTACATGGTTGTTTAAATCCTGGAAACTCAAATGGATAACCTCCGGGTTGTGGATACGGATAGAAGAAGGGTTGTTGCATCATCTATGTCATTGGTGGTAACGGTGCTGACACTGGTGGTACGGTTGCTTGGGTGGATATCGCAATTGCTACAGGGGTTGGTTCAGGCTGATTTAATCTTTGCTCCATGTTAAGGACTTTATTTCGAAGATCCATCAACTCATTCTCCAGTTTAAAGATGTACTCACTTTGATCCTCCTCTTGTTCTTTGCCAGACGTTCCGGCATGGTTGGTATTACTCAGATCTTCAATAGCCGGTGCCAATGTATATTGGGTCACAGGAGGTAGGATGGGAGTCTCTCTGTCAGCCATAATCTGTTACAATCACATCACCTCATAGCTCATTAGCATAAACCATTAGTATCCAAAATACTAACTACTATAGACCACTCTAACTCACCCTAATTCCCCCGAAGGAAAGCTTGACCCATCACAAGCCAAGATTTGGGAATGCAACACTCTAGCCGTGCCTGCATCGTCAAACCTGGGCTCTGATACCAAACTGTAACACCGGAAAATCACAAGCCATTTTTTTATTTTTATTTATACGCTACGGAAGCTAATTCAACACAACTTAATTTCATTAAACCAATATTTACAAATATACAATCTTTGTTCAAAAGTTATCCATGACTATCACCGTTTGGTGTTACAAAATACTGGCTCGTCTCTTTTATAACTAGTATCAGAGTGTGGTCAACTCTTCCTTCTTTAACTCAAACACGAACCCGTAAAACATCAACTGATGGAAATTAGCACAAAGCTAAGTGAGTAGAGGCTAAAACATCAAATGCAAACATTCACAATCAACATCAATCATGTAATCACATATACTGAGAAGACCGGCGGTTTGGCGCAACCCCTACAACCAATGCCGGCCAAAGCAAAGGTTTACCGATAGCTTTCCACTGAATTGGCACAGTAAACTCCCCTCTGAGCAACAAATGCAACAGAAAGGCTACTACTATTCAAATAACCAGTTAGAGAAGCCCAGCCCAAGTCCACGTATAGCTGACTTCTCAACACAACTCAAAATCATCCTAAGAGTGCGTATCGACCAAATAGTCATGTAGCAGTTATCAACAATCATAATCACAATCAGCAGTTCAATAAATCCAATCTCAATCCACAATCATGCATCACAACAATAATATTAACTGCAATCTTTACCATCCGCGATTAACGTCCACTCACCTCAGTTTCAGCTTGAACTCAGATATCTAATTTTACTGAGCTTTTGGATTGCCTGAAAACACAGCAACTACCAAGTCAGTCTCAACCTCATAAATATATCTATCCATATATTTATAAATCATTTATCAACAATAATAAACAATAAAACAATCCCAAGCTTAATACACAAAATATCGGATTTCCTAAAACTATCGGATTCCCAAGAATCCGCTACTTAGTGTCGGATTCTACTAACTATCGGATTGTATCAACCGGATTTCACTAAGTACCGGTTTTAGGGGCTATCGGATTTCAAGTTTCGGATTTAGAGTCCCAGCTTACAAACCATCGGATTTAGAAGTATAGGATTCAAGTGTTGGTTTCTCAAGTGTAGGATTTGAGTGTCGGTTTTAGGGTTCCGAATTTCAACCAATAGTATTTTATGGCTTGGGTTATACGTGTTATCGGATTCCTAAGGCTTGGCTAATCGAATGTAGGATTTCACATGTAACAATCGGATTTAGGCTTTGGTTTACAAGTATCGGTTTTACCATCTTCCACCAAATCCGCCAACATCATACCTTCTTCAAATCCGCCATCTTCTTAACATATAACTCAATAACCCAGAAAATCATAAACTCATCCAAACATTTCAGAAACATGTTTAAACACAACTAAACATATATTCATACCTCAAAACATGATAATCTCATATAATCCATAAGAACACTCGAAACCCATAAATTCATGCTTCAAAAACCGATTCTCATTATTTTCCTTATGAACATGTTATTTCCACTAGAAATCATAACAAGTAAACATTTAAAAATGTATAAAACCAAATCCAACCTTAAACATGAATTAAAATCACACAAATATGGAATTCCGATAATTCCTTCTTCTTCTTTCGGTTTCTTCTTTGGCAGATAGGAATACACTTTCACTTTTCTTGTTTTAAATAAATGAGCAAATTAATTGCATGCTTTGATTACACATACACACTTAATAAGTATAAGGTGGCAAGCCCACCTCTTCACATATACACGTGCACACACAAACACATGCATACTTACGGTTACATACATACATACAATGTAAACACATACAAACTACACATGCATAAAAACATACTTATTTAATTAATTAATTAATCAATCAAACATTTAATCATAACAAAAAAAATTAGACACATACCACAAACCTGCTAATCTCCTAGCCCAGGTTTGAGGGTGTTACAGAATCCACTATTGCAAATGCAAAACAAACATCATATTCTTGAATTGATTATGTCATTGTGAAATTCCTATGAAACTAGGGTGGTATGTGCTATGAATTCAAGTGCTTGTTACATATATTCAATTGCAAATGTTTAATATAGTCTATAATTAATTCATAGTCCTAAGGGACTAATTTTAGTCTTTAGATCAATGACATTAATGGTACATATTGCATTTTAAAATTTTGGGTGGAGTGGCGTTTTCCTAATCACATGTGATGCTTTTACAAATCATATGTGATTGTATACTGTGTCACCTGTGATTGAATATTAAAATTTTAGAACTATGTTTTTTACATGGACTTTATTGAACACAACTCATATAATATAACATCAATGTAACAAAGCTACATTATGTATGCATAGTGAATTTACTGCTTGTGAATTATCATTGAACAATTTATCTGTAACAACAGCATTGGAGTCTAAGAATCGTATGTATTTCGTCCGGTTTATAATAACTAACGCCAGTAGAATCATAATATATGGCATTGAGCCATTGATTGATATAAATTCCTCTCGGACTATGCAATCACCCTAGCAACAAAAATCTATTTTCAGATAACCACTCTAGTAAAGCTTAAGATTATCAAATACCATTGAGAAGGAAAGCAACCACATATATACCACACAGGAGATCCATTTCTTGGCACACCATACCTCACCACTTTTCGTATGCACACAACAGTTTACCAAGTACGAATAAATTGTATAACAAAAGTCCACACCATAATATTATAGGACTTCCAAAAATGCTAAAATTTTTAACATTTTTCAAAAAGGATCAGGGCAATAAATTTTTTCAGTCTCTTAACTTTGACGTCGAGCCAAAACAAGCACAATATACTCAAGTGTGAGTGTATTAGGTTGATATTGAATTTGAAAGACATGCCTGTGGGATTATGTGGCCCAATTTGGGAAAATCTATGAATGGATATTAAAATCATTTCAAGCATTATCTCGTATTTGATCACTTTTTAGAAGTAATGATAAGTCTAGTACACTTTGACATATCTTGCAAAGAAATCATCCATATAGATGTAACACCCGAAGTTCGAATTTCACGATTTAATAATTTAACGAGTATTATTATTTTAGAGGGTTGCCTAATTAAGATTAGGAGGTGATTAGAAATTGGAGGGGTTAAAGTTGTCATTTTGAAACTAGAGAAGTTGAGGGACCATTTGTGCCAAATCTCAAACATTTATATATACATATAATCAGATTTGACTCTCAAAGAGTCAAACCTTTCATTTTAACTAGCCAAAGTCACGAACACATAAGAGCAAGCTTATTTCTCTGAAGTTTTGGATCAAGTCAGCTAGAAACAACAGTTTACAACTGATTATAGCTAATCACAAGTTGAGGTAAGGATTCTTGAATCTTGTTCATGAAGTTTTAATGGGTTTTAAGTTGATTCTTGGTGAATCAAAGATTCAGTGGTGTTTTGGTTGTTATTTATTGCTTATAAGTTGTTTTGGGTGTAGGAAAACACACAAGTAGAGTTTGTATGAATTAAGATTGAGTTTTAACGATTTTGGTCGGAGTACACAGCAAACAGTCGGGAAAATGGAAGTGTAAGTAGAAAGGCAAAGGCGTGCCTCTCAGGGGTACGGCCGTGACTCGTGGCCGTGACCGCCTCTGTTCTTGAGGTCCGGGCGTACCTGGGTAGGGTACGGGCGTGCCTTGGTCCGGTACAGGGTGTGCCTAGCCTGGTACGCCCATGTTTGTTGGGGCCTATTTCTTGGCCTTGGGCCTAGGGGCATGGGCGTACCCTCAGGGGGTACGGGCGTGCCCTGCCCCTGTTTAGTTGGTTTGATGCTGAGTTTGAGTTTGAGTGTTTGACATATTCAGAGTTTATGTGGCATATCTCTATGTGATATTATTTGCTAAGGTGAGATTTCTAAACACTGATTCATATCTGTGATACGTGTGTTGCATTGCAATGTGTTATATTAATGATCAGAGGATCATGGTGTGCGAGAGTAGAGTTGTAGCATGCTGCTTCGTGCAGTAGTGCTATGGACAGCGTTTTAGCCTTCTTGGCGGATGCTAAGATGGTGCTGTATTGTATCCATAAGACCTGTTATAGCATTCGTATATGTGTTTGCGCATGCTTATATGATTTACAGTTTAGCTTTCTTACTAAGTTCTTGTAGCTTAGTAGAGACTGTTTTTGTTGTTCTGCAAGTTGTGTTAGCACCAACGCAAGGCCCCGGTTTGACTGTTGATGGTTGGCTACTTAAAACGTGATTTGAAACATTAACGCTCCTAGTTGTGTAACGGAAAGTACTTTTGATTTAAATGCGCGCATATTTCTTTTTATTCAAACCCGAAGGTTTAAACGAAATGTTTTATTTGCTTCCGCTGATAGCACGCTTGTGGAAACTGTTTTTGACATGAGTTGTGGTTGTATTACCTTTTGTACGAACCAGAGGGTTCAAAAATACTTGGTTTGTTTCCATTGGCTTATCAAATTCTATTTTAGTCAAATAGCTTTTGTTTTAAGCTTTTTTTTAAAAAAATTTGGAAATTGGGCCGTTACAATAGATGAGGAAATTGAAAAGGTAAATGAAGAGGATATAATAATAATGAGGATGCAGATACTCGTAATAAAAAAACATATAAATTTATCATATATCATTGCTTTTACAAATATCGCATATATTCTTTGCAAACTATTATATAAGAATCTTCACAAATTTTTTAACAAAACAGATCATGAGGAGCAAGGACAAAAAGAATAAGTCTACTAACGAAGGCAAAAACAAACAGGTTAGCATTTTAAATGTGTATAAAAATAAATACATATTTATTTTTCTACGTAGTTTCTAACCGTTCGTTACAATTTCTTTAATATATTATGACATTTCACACATAAATGTGTAACAGGTCTGAACCAATAAATTCAAAACTACAAATGAGTGTGAAACAATGTCATTCACAACATTTGAGAGTATTACACTCAAGAAAATGGATTACACAACAGAGTATAATTATTTCTACAAATTAAGGAAATGCCTAAATGGAATACAGTCTTCTCATGTATGCTACATGACCTTCTACAAGTTAACTCATTGGCAAAAATAATTTCAATTATTGCTTTCACTTTTATTAAGTTTATATTTTCGCCTTTTTATAATAGTAACATTTTTTAAATAATATATGTCATTTAATAGTATTGTTTATAAATACTTTCTTTACTTAATTTTTTCACTTTCCACATTTTAACAAGGCCATTAACATAAATTAAATTTCTCACACATATCATATATAATAGGGTTTAGTTCACGAAAATGTATTCAAGTTGTCACCTTTTGCTATTGTGTGTATCAAACTTTAAAACTTACCATTTAATGTATTGGATTCTCAAAACTTGTCATTTAATATACCCAACCTGCAATAGCAGGTTACATGGTGATGTGGCACCGGTTTCGCTGACGTGGCGAATGATGTGGCATGTGACATGGCATTTCAAAATTAAAAAATAAAAAATAAAAATAAAAATTACTTTAAATAATAATAATAATAATAATAATAATAAGAATAAGAATAAGAATAAGAATAACAAGATGAAAAGGTCTTAGAGGTCCGATTCATTTGGGATAACAAATTTCACAAATCTGGATCCATCGATTAATTTGGGTTCATTCAGACCCATATTTTGTTCCATGAATCAAGGTTCGAGGATTCGAGTTCATCCCACATATGTGTTCCATCTAGAGTCTAAAGGTTGATCTTCTTCTGTGAGTCGATCTCCATTGAGGGCTCCATCTACTTGATTCTCAGATGCAACCGGAGTTTTGAATCTTAATCGATTATAGATCATGATCCACCAAATCAATCGATGGCTTAGGGTTCTTGGTTCTCAGGCGGCTTGTAGGGTTTCATCGATCTGGGTTTGCGACTTCATCTATTTGTTCATACACATTTCATTAATCTGGGTTTGCAATTCCAGGTATCCAGGTTTGCGACTTTTGATTTTAGGTTTCTTAATCGAAGGTTATCATTGCGGGTTCTAAGTTAGGGTTTCAATTTTGGGTTTCTTAATTGATGGTTGTCATTTTGGGTTTGCAACTTCTGATTTTGGGTTTCCATTCTGGGTTCTAAGTTAGGGTTTCAATGTTGGGTATGACTTTCGATTTGAGCTTTGATTTTGGGGGTTTAGGTTTCGGTTTCAAATTTGATCTTTTATCATCTTTACGAAATAGGGATTCTTGATTGTTCGGAAATGTGGTTTCAAATCTAATATGTTATCATCTTTCTTATGAATCAGTTCTTGTTTGAAAGTTCCGGTTTAAGTTCTTGATTTAAGTTGTTGATTGTTCAATTGTTCTTAGATGGATGAACATGATGAATAATTGGTTTGCAAAGCTTTGATTTTGTTTGATGAACATGTTCTTGTTCTTTGTATCTTCAAGAGTTCAAGATGAGGATGAATGTTCTTCAAGATAGAAGGTTGAAGATGAATATCATTATAGGAAATAAAAAATTCTGAAAATGAATTGCTGATGTGGATAAAAATTAAATATAAAATAAAAATATTTATCTGCTACCTACTGGATGGGTAATATGATACATTAAATGACAAGTTTTGAAAGTCCAATACATTAAATGGTAAGTTTTAAAGTTTGATACACACAATAGCAAAATGTGACAACTTGGATACATTTTCGTGAACTAAACCCTATATAATATGGTTAATTATTGCTAACACATACCTACCCATAAAAAATGTCCCTACAGAAAAGATAATCACAATAACTTTATTTTATATTGCCGTGTAATTTCGTATAACCTTACACTCATAATAAGTTACCAATGATTTCAACTTGATTACATGATATCGCGTTATTTATATATATATATATATATATATATATTCTTTGCGATAAAATGATTCTTAAACGATTATATTTCATGAATATATGATAAAATGGTACTTAAAGTGTGTAATTGTCAATCACAGATCATAAATACTCGATGGCGAAGAGTTTAAGCGGAAAAGACAGAAAAAGACTCGAGAAATAAAAGAGTACCATAAAGTCTGAAAAGTCGACAACGCGACGCGTCGAGGATATAAACGCGACGCGTTCCAACGAAAATGGGCGATCTTGTCAGGCAAGTTTAATTAGACGCGACACGTCCAAGACTTAAACTCGACGCGTTTCCGGCTGGAAATCAACTCTATAAATAGACTTGTTTTGTTCCAAAATGAGGATTCCAACACTTCTGGCCGGCCCTAGACGATCCAAGGCGACAATTTTGAAGCTCTAGTGCAGAATTCTTGAAGATAGCTTGGAGATTGAGCTTTGGGAGCAAGGATTGAAGATTTACACTATAGATTCTCACATTGGTTTGCTTTTCATTATGTTTAGCTTTCTGATTATGAGCTTTTCTTTCTGTATTCCTCTGATTATGGGCTAAGTCCCTGTTATCTCTACTTGGACATGATAACTCTTGATTAATAGTGTGACTTCAATGCTTGGATGATGCTTAATGATATATTTATTATGTTTTAGATTGTTCAAAAATCCAAGGGCAATAAAGTTCTGCTTTTTATGCCTAGATCTGAGTTTTCATAGGTTCTATGATCATTCTTCCTTTGATTGCTTGAATTATGGATTTCTATGACCATTAGGATTCATAACTATTGATTGACCATATCCTAGGGTTAGACTTAAAACTTGAAACTTTATTTTGCTTGCAATTGTCTTTGATGACCATTCATTCGTAATTGATTGATTTTGTGAACTTAACAAATCAATAGGATAAGTCTAGCATAATTCGAATCAATTTGACTAGTTAAAAGATTAGATAATTCCATGATCATTGGGTTAATATCTTGAAACTATAGGGTTAGTGAGTCTGACAAGGAAATCTAGCCACTTTAGAAATTGGTGTGTTGTTAGGTGTTATCCATTGCACTTGCATTGAAATCCACTATTTTGATAGGGGAGTCTATTGTCTGAGTAGAGATATCTTGCTTCTGATTGATTAAAATCCAAGTGTATTCGACTTTCTGCTTTATTAGCCTTTAAATCTGATTTCTGGTAATTTTAGGATCTGGTTTGGATTTGTTGTTTTCTACTGATTAACTGTCAATTCCCCCAGTTTATTGCTTTTTAGTTTAATATTAGTTAGATAATTAGTTTAATTATATCTACAATCATACTCGTTCCCCGTGAGTTCGACACCCGTACTTATTTTCTATACTGCTACACGATTGGGTACACTTTCCTATTGTGTTCGTACTTAAAATATATACGGTTTCTATAAACTTAAAACTCGTACGAAATTTGCACATCAAGATTTTGTTGCCGTTGTCGGGGAACGGTTTCATTTTAGTATAGTTAAATTAGTTGTCTATTTAGTTTTATTGTTGCTCATTTATTCAAAAATCCAAAAAACTCAGAAAATATATACGGTTTTTATAAATTTAAAACTAGTACGAAATTCACACATCATTACAATAACGAGCTTTGTTTATAGGAAATAATCATAACGATAGTCTATCTCTACTACACTCTACTTTGAAACAGTGTGACATATCTTCTTAATAACTTAAAATGACTTCATAAATTCAAGAAATATGATGTCAATAAAATATAATGAAATTAAATTGAAAGATAGTGAGAAAATTAAAATTTTGTGTTAACATGGCAAAAATCATATTTCACAAAGTTAGACTATTGGATGGTTAGAAATAGGTGTAATTGTTTAAATACGAAAAGTTTAGGGTCTCATAAAAACAAAGTTATTATTCGTCGACCCTAACTTTATTATAACACTTATATATCTATAGGTTTAGAATCAAGCAAATCCAAATTAACCATTACATTCACAAAAAATCACTTACTCTTAAATTTAAGGGCAAATTGCATGAAAATGTAATGAACTTTGTCTTAATTACCAAATATACAACCAACTTTAAATTTTTAAAAATAATACAATTAACTTTCATAATTTTCTCATTGTATACAAACAACTTTTTTATGTGTATGTTTTTTTTTTTGCACCATTGTATACAATAATTTTGTCATAACTTTTATAATATGCAACAAGTTGCATACAACGTGATGATTATGAAAATTGGTTGTATTACTTTTAAGAAAATAAAGTTGATTGTATATAATGGTAATTAAGACAAAGTTCATTATGTTTTAATACAATTTGTCCTAAATTTAAACCCGTATATCTAAAACTGTATATGTTGGTCGGTGTTTACACGGGCTTTAAACCTAGTTGATATCTAAGTTAGATGTGGTCATATTTACATACTTATTTAATAGGAGACTAGTTAAGTGACATGTGCCGTACACTATGAGCAATAAATATATGGTATAAAATAGTAATGAATGAAAAGAACAAATGGTATTTTTATTATAATCAAAACTAGAGATTTATATTTTTTATCCTCGATATATTCCTGCAATTTTATTGCCTAGGCATCCGAGAATGGCACCTGATATAATTGTATTCTTATATATATATATATATATATATATATATATGTGTGTGTCTATGTGATATATATATATATATAGAGGGTAAGGATTAGCATAGAACCACCCTTAAACATAAAATCTGAAGAACTAATATCAGCCAATCATTTAAAAAGACAAAAACGGAATTGAAAAAAAAACCATCAGCCTCACGCCTCCTTAGCCCTCATCAACTTTTTAGGAAAAAAACGCATTAATCTTTCTAATGATCATAACTATGTCATGTTTAATATTTTTAACAAAAAAAATTATACTATTAGCTTCAGTTTTTCTTGCTCTTTAATTCAAGACCACTCTTCCCATATTTCTACAAAATTTATTTTAAAAATGCAAATTTGATTCCGGAACATATCTGTGGATGAAGATGATAATCAAAATGCAATTTAGATGAAGATGATGACCAAAATAAAACCTAGATGAAAATGAAGACCAAAAACCGCTATTTAACATCTGTAAATTATAGAACTAAAAAGAAATCATTATGTTACTTGCATGTTAATGATTACGAAAATGCAAATTTCAAATCTGAAAATACAACTGTGAAATGTAATCCAGCCAAAATGCTAAAAATTGCACAACTCAGATTCAAAAATGCAACCTCAAACCTAATTCAAAGAACTAGAATTGTATATCCAACCCATATTCAAAGACCTAAAACGCAAATGATTGATATGCAGTCACTAAATGCATAACTCACCTCATATTCAAAAGAACACAAAATGCAAAATACGGAAAGCTAAAAATGAAAATCATTGATTTAATAAGCTAAAAACATCATTTACAAGAAAAAAAACTCAAAATACATAAAGCTAAAATGCAAAAACCTTGATTCAAACCTGCTATAATAGACTAAAAAAATCATTTTCAGAGTTATATCAGTTTTCATTTACATGTTTTTTGTAAAATTGTTACATTAAGACAGTTATATCAGTTTGCTTTTACATGTTGTTTGTACTCTTGTAACATTGATTCTGAAATATTTGTTTGCATTTACATATTGTATGTAAAATTGTTTGATTGACAGAGTTATATACGTTTGCATTTACATGCTGTTTGTTGTTCATAAAATTCTTTCACGCTAAACAAATTACATGTTCAAACCCAAAATGCAATGAAAACCCACGACTCTTATCTGCATTTCATAATCTGATTCAATGAAAATGTAGGTCACAAAATCATTCAATGAAAATGCATGTCAAGAATTCACGAAGAAAGTATACAATAAACAAAAAAATATGTAAAATCTGACATCAAATAAACCAAAATGCATTACAGTACGTCACTGAATGAGCCAAATTTTATTTTGTAACACCCAAAAGTCGAAACTAAATAAAAGTATAATAATTGAAATGTATAGGGTGAAATTGGAAATATTAAGATAAGTGGGAAATTCAGTAAATTAAATTGGACTTATGACTAGCTTTAATTGAGAAGCAGTGTTGGGCTTATATGAGTAGTTTAATTAATAATTTTGGTAGTGGGCTTAAACTTGAGAATGTGGCATGGTCTTAGGCCTTATGAAGTTCATGTATATGGGTATAAATATGTGATTAGGGTTCAGCCCCCAAGATACCACCATTTTCAGTGTTTCATTACCAGAGAAAGAGAGAGTGTTGTGCGTGGGTACTTCTGGAGCTGCGAAAGAGAAAAGAAAGGTGCAAGCATCTTTTGGACCAAAAGCTCAAAGGATAGTATAAGGTAACATTCCTAAACTCATTCACATCATGTAGACATAAATTCCTACTCTGCTAGAATGATAAAGGAATAGTTGACATCTGGTTTTTGGGATTTTTGTATGAACGTGAGAAAAAGGAAAGATATTGAGACTAGAACCTTTTCAATACTTGTTAAAATGTTAATCTATCTTGAAAGGAAGTCCTTAAATAAATGGAGAATGATTTATAACAAATATGAGATGATTTGGTTAAGTTTTGAAAGAGTTGGATTTCTGGGCATGGAGCCTGTATCATGAAAATAATGAACTGGAAGGGACGACCTTAACCCATCCGACTTTCACATGAAACACCCCACGCGACTTTCATATGCTTACCAATCTACCCATGCGACTTTCATATTCTTACCAATCTATCCATGCGACCTTCACCTCACCATATATATTTCCACGCGACCTTCACCTCACCATATATATATCCATGCGACTTTCACCTTACCATATATATATATCCTATGAGGGTTCTGTGTAATCCAACGTAGAGGACTTGAGATGTGATGACGTGAAATAGAGACACATAGCCAGTATTAACCCTTAGTTGCGTTGTAGGTTTAGGCTCTGGACTCGCGACTAAGTAGTTATGTGACTCACAGTTTAACGAGACTGAGATTTGCTGAGATGTGAGTATTTTTACTTACTATCTATACCTGATGATGTACGTGAATGACTTGTCGTAGGTGTTTAATGTTGATGAATCTATGAGTCGATGATTGATGCTTGTTATGCCTTACTTAAAGATGGGACCGTTCACTTCGGTGACGGGAATGATGGGACCGTTCACTTCGGTGACGGGAATGATGGTACCGTTCACTTAGGTTACGGGAATGATGGGACCGTTCACTTCGGTGACGGGAATGTGGGACCGACTACTAAGGTAGCGGGAATGTGGGACCGACTACTACGGTAGCGGGAATGAAAGATAAGGATTGAATACGGAAACAAATGATTTGATGATATTGTTGGGAATCCATGTGGATCAAAGCACGCAACGAAAGCAACAATAACACACACAAATGATCCCATGAAGTCCTAATGGTGGTGAAAATTTGTAAGAGGCTACATGCAACCAAAACAAGAACAAGGAGAAGAAGGAAATCAAATCATACCCTTGAAGACTTTGATTATTTGCTGGAACAACTCGGATTTGGGATGAAATCTTGAAACAAAAGGCTCCAAGCTCCAATGAAGTCCACACCAAGCAAATCACCAACTTCCCTTGTACTAGCAAGCCAAAAATCGAACCAAGATCACTTGTAGGATTTCTGGAACAGCACTTGAACACCAAGAACACACTCACAATGGTCTCTTGTATCTCTCTAGCTAGAACTCACCAAGATGTGTGTGTATGCAATATTGTCCAAGAGTGAAACAAGGAACAAATGGAACATATTATAAAGACTAATTCTCTGCTCCAAATGCTCCAGGGTCGTGCTAATTGGCACTCTATCATTAGACCATCAAAAAGGTCCAACCAAATACAAGTGTCACTTACAATTCTACCTTCATGACTTCTTCACGGGCCGTGAAGGATGAATGCGCCAGAACCGGCCATTTATCCTTCACGAGTCGTGCCGCGCAGTGCAAGAATTGTGAGGGTTCATGCCTTCACGACCTCCTTCACGAGCCGTGTAGGGTCGTGAAGCCCTAGGGTTTCACGAACCATGCGGCCATGACAGGACACGTGTACACGAGCTGCTTCACGACCCGTGGAGCATCTTTCACGGTCGTGAAGCCTTGGTTAACTAGAATTTGACAATTTTGACCCTTTCACTTTTATTAGGCTATCGGAGTGGAGACTTGGCGTGTAACCCAATAGGCCGCGCTTCATCGGCAGTGATACCGGCCTACGTTTGTCAATGGGCAGATTCCAACAGATATATGGTTGATTGTAAGTAAAAGTACTCACTAAGCTTCGTGCTTATAGTTGTTGTTTAACCCTCTTTTCAGGTGATGGCCACGGCGGGGCTCCATCACGTGTTTGATAGCTCATCCCAAACAAGCTTCCGCGATGTTCAAAATTACCACAAACTTTATAATATGTTCGAATTGATTGTAATAGAATCTAAATGAAGTAATTACTTCCCCCTGGTTGTAACTAATGTTTTACCGTGTTAGCACTTATGGTTGACTTTCAATTGCATGATTTCAGTATGAGTTTCCGAACAGGTGTATGAAAGCAAAAAAAAAAAAATGGGACGCTACACATTTCACGCTAAACAAATTACATGTTCAAACCCAAAATGCAATATAAACGCATGACTCTCATCTGCATTTCACAATCTGATTCAATAAAAATGAATTTTGGTTTATTTGGTTTGCATTACATGTTCAAACCCAAAATGCAATGAAAACTGTTGGAACATTATGGTGATCTTATCAAAAGGTTTTTGGCAGCGGAATAAAGGTTTTATCACCACAAAGTAGAACCAGGGTACGATTTGCACAATCGAATTAGCAACAAACAAGAAATGGAAAGGAAGGAGAAAGGATTACCTTTAGAAGTCAGAACTTGTAGACTAGTCCTTCTTTTGACACCGCAAGAATCTTGGTGCAATCGGGTGCTAGCCGTAAGCCTCCGGGAACTCGGGCAGAACTTCCTCCTCTTGAACAAACCACCAATGTGTTTATCTAGTGTCTCCTATGAGTTTTCATGTACCAAAACCGGAGCCTAATGACCCCTATATATAGGAAAAGGAGTTTGAGTTCAATTAGGAAACCAAATTAGGGTAAATCTCTTCATCAGGCGCCGAACACGGCCCGTGTAGCTCAGGGTACACGGCCGTGTTGGCCCTTTGGGCCTGGACATAAGATAGCCCAATAAGAGAACTCCGGTGGGTCAACACGGCCCGTGTAGTACAACACGCCCGTGTGACCCAGACCTACACGCCCCGTGCCACACAGGGCACGGCCGTGTAACCTTATTTGGTTTAGTCCGTTGTTCTTGTGAGGTGATCGCGGATGTTCTTGCCGTGTGACCAGAAGGCCCTTGCGTCACCGGTCGTGTTTCTGGATTTACCAATAACAGTGGGCAAATATCCAACAATCTCCCACTTGCACATGTTATGGTGCAATCCAATGACACCGACAATGAGCGGCATCTAGCAATGCATCATTGCCACCAGTTAAGCACGGGGTATCTCTTATGCAGACGATAGCTGAAACCACATAATTGTGTAACAGTCCCAATATTGTCCTATTGTTACCGACGTCCATTTGAACATGAGTCATGGCAAAGTCAACTCCAGATCTTTCAATTTTATTTCTCGATCAAGATTCGTGGTAACCAACTATAACAGACTACGATCAAATCTGGTCTGAGCATGGCCATGCATTTGTCGTTAGCACAGAATCATCGAGTGGCCTACGGACATCACTCTTATCAATGATAAGAGAAACAAATTCCATCAACTACATCATACTTATCTATTTCATCATATCACTCCCAACATTCCCTTTATAGCAGCCATTTACGGACAACGTTTGAGAGATATCAAAGAGTGATAGAATCATAGTAAGTAGTTATGTATCTCAGGTAAGAGGACAAATACTTGGATTTGTTTTGACATATCCATGATACAATATCCAAGTGTGGTCACCTCCAATACTTAGTACTGGCTCCAGTATTCGTGAGTTTAGTTGCAACTTAATCAACTAACACCATCACAACAATCTTAATTCAATTCTTCTATCCCAAGCAAAGAATGATTGATTGTGGAGAGTTTAGAGTTTATCAATACAACTCATGGAAGTGTTTTAAACATGCAAAAAAGGGTTTTCAATCTATTGTTAATTAATGTAATTTGCTCTAAGCATCCATTCATCTAATAATAATTACATTAAGTCCGACAATAATTAAAAACCAAAATACTCAGGAAAATTTTTAAAACTATTACATCAAGCCAATGGCATGTCTAATCTAAGACCGTAAGACCTAGAATGGGTCTCATGTTTGGCCTGAGATCGTGGCTTGGTGAAAGGATCTGCCAAATTTGCATCAGTATGAACTTTGCTTATTATCACTTCACCACTAGCAACGGAGTCTCTGATGTAGTGATATTTTCTAAGTATGTGTCTTGTACGTCTATGTGACCGGGTCTCTTTTTCAAGACAAACGGCCCCTTCATTATCACAAAAGATCTCAGTAGGTGTTTCAATACTTGGAACGACACCCAGATCTTTGATGAATTTCTTCATCCAGACCGCCTCTTTCACAGCATCACTTGCCTCAATATACTCAGTTTCAGTTGTAGAGTCAGCTACGGTCTCTTGCTTGGAGCTTTTCCAACTTACCGCTCCCCCGTTCAGTAGGAATACAAATCCCGATTGAGAACGTGAGTCATCCCTATCTGTTTGGAAGCTAGCATCGGTATAACCGGTCACCCGAAGCTCTTTCTCTCCCCCAAATACTAAGAACATTTCTTTAGTCCTTCTTAGATACTTTAGAATGTTCTTCACTGCTATCCAATGAGCTTTGCCAGGGTTAGACTGATATCTGCTCGTCATGCTCAAAGCACACCATACATCAGGTCTCGTACATAGCATGGCATACATAATTGATCCTACAGCCGAGGCATATGGGATCCTATTCATTTCTTCTAGTTCTTCGGAAGAACTAGGACATTGAGCCCTGCTTAGTGTCATACCATGTTGCATAGGAACAAATGCTTTCTTGGATTCTTCCATCCTGAACCTTTTCAGGACTTTGTCTATGTACGTGCTCTGGCTGAGCCCTATTAGGCGCTTGGACCTATGTCGATAGATCTTTATGCCTAATATATACGACGCCTCTCCCATGTCCTTCATAGAGAAACATGTTCCCAACCAGTCTTTAACACTTTTAAGTGTTGGAACATCATTTTCTATGAGTAGTATGTCATCGACATATAAGACTAGGAATGTAGTGTTGCTCCCACTAGCCTTGACATATACGCATGGTTCATCTTCGCTTTTGTTAAAACCAAAGGTTTTAACCTTCTCATCAAAGCAAAGATTCCAGCTACATGATGCTTGCTTTAGTCCATAGATGGACTTCTGTAGCTTGCACACTTTATCAGGATGTTGTGGGTGCTTAAAACCTTCAGGTTGTGCCATATACACATCCTCATTAAGCTTTCCATTGAGGAATGCAGTTTTAACATCCATTTGCCAGATCTCATAGTCATAGTACGCCGCTATTGCTAAGAGAATCCTGATAGACTTTATCATGGCCACTGGAGAGAAGGTTTCCTCATAGTCAACACCATGAGTTTGAGTAAAACCCTTAGCCACCGGTCGTGCCTTAAAGGTGTGCACATTTCCATACATATCGGTCTTCTTCTTGAAGATCCATTTACACCCAACGATTTTACAACCTGGTGTAGGATTAACTAAGTCCCAGACTTGGTTATCCTGCATGGATTGCATCTCGATGTCCATCGCCTCCTTCCATTTAGCGGACTCTGGGCCCGCCATTGCTTCCCGGTAGTTTGTAGGTTCATCAGAATTTACCAATTCATCGTTTCCAGAGACGAATAACCCATATCTCTCCGGTTCTTGACGAATCCTACCAGACCTGCATGGAGCAGATGGTACAATGTCAGATTCCTCAACTTCCAATGGCTGAGGCTCGCTAGTGTCAACTTCAGGTTCCATGTTAGTTGTCTCTTGAATTTCTTCAAGGTCAACTCGGTTCCCACTATCCCCTTTGGATAACATGTTCCTTTCTAAAAAGACATCCCCTGGAGACACGAATACTTTGTTCTCGGAAGGCTTATAGAATATGTATCCATATGAGGATGCCGGGTATCCGATGAATAGACACTTCTCAGATCTAGATTCTAGCTTGTCTTGAGTCTCACGCCTAACGTAAGCCTTGCAGCCCCAGATTCTTAGATACTGAAGAGATGGCGTTTTACCAAACCACATCTCATAAGGTGTCTTTGAAACCTTTTTAGTTGGAACGCAGTTAAGGATCCTAACCGCAGTTTCTAAGGCATAACCCCAGAAACTTATTGGTAGCGTAGTCCGGCTCATCATGGACCGAACCATATCAAGTAATGTTCGGTTCCTCCTTTCGGAAACCCCATTATGTTGTGGTGTCCTTGGAGGTTTCAATTGTGAGATAATCCCACAATTCCTAAGATGTTCGCGGAACTCAAGACTAACATACTCACCACCTCTATCAGATCTGAGTATTTTAATCTTCTTGCCCAGTTGATTTTCTACTTTGTTTTGAAACGTTTTAAACACGTCAAACGTTTCATGCTTATGTCTAACAAGATAAACATAACCATATCTACTGATATCATCAATAAATGACACAAAGTATCTAGCATTGTCTCTTGTGCACGATCTAAAAGGTCCACATACATCCGTGTGTACGATATCCAATAGATCTTTGCCCCGTTCATTTGAACCGGTGAACGGTGCCTTTGTCATCTTGCCTAGTAAGCATGACTCACATTCTTCATTAGATCCAAGATCAAATGATTCCAAAATCCTATCCACTTGGAGTTTGGTGATGCGGGTCTTGCTTATGTGGCCAGACGACTATGCCACAAAGACATTTTATCCAAAGTATTGGATTTTCTAGTGCCAACATTCATGATTGAATATCTATTATTATTGGTGCAAACATCAGTTTCATAAACACCATGACAAGGATAAGCATTAAATATTAAGATGGAATCTTTAAATATGGATATAACTCCTTTATTAAAACTAAAATCAAAATTATCCTTGAATAATGCGTGAAAAGAAATAATGTTTCTACATATACTAGGAGAATAGCAACAATCTAATAATAAAATAGAGGAGCCGGAAGGAAAAGACAGCTCATAGCTTCCAATCCTCTCCACAGCAACAATTTGCTTGTTGCCCATGATCAGGTCCAGCTCTCCTTTCTTCAACTTTCTACTTTCCTTTAGACCCTGCACATTTGTATAAATGTGAGATCCACATCCCGTATCTAGTACCCAGGAGTTAGAAAAAGAAGTTGAATTAAGTTCAATCATGTATATACCTGAAGGCCCAATACCTTTGGCCTTAAGCTTCTTCAGCTCATCCAGATATATAGGACAAGTACGTCTCATATGACCCTTCAGACCATATTGGCAGCAGGTCGCATCTTCGAGCGTCGTAGCCTTAGGAGCAAGAGCTTTGGAGGTATTCCCTTTGGTTGCAAGCTTAGGTTCAGCAATTGCTTTACCTTTACCCTTGGCCCTGGAAGACCCCTTCTTCTTCTTGACTCCACCCTCATGGATGGCTAACACAGGAGTGGCACTAGAGGTAGGAGTTTTGTGCTTGGCCATGTTCTCCTCAACATTTTTGAGCATGCCACGTAACTCCATTAGGGTTTTGTTCATGTTATGCATGATGTAGTTCGTAACGAACTGCTCATATGCCCTGGTCAATGAACTAAGGATGATGTCAGCAACCATCTCCTTCTGAACTTCAAAACCCAACCTCTGAAGCTGGTCAACATATGACTTGATTTTCAAGACGTGTTTGCTGACACTAGTACCCTCTTGCAGCTTGATTGTGAGGAGACATCTCATCGTCTCAAACCGTTCCTGATGTGCTTGTTGTTGGAACATTTCCTTCAACTGCAAAATCATATCATATACACTACGACCATGGAAGCCCTTTTGGAGCTGCGGTGTCATAGTGGTAAGCATTAAACAGGCAACCTAGAGAGACTCTTTCTTATGCTTTGCGAAAGCATCCTCACATTCTGTGCAGCGTTAGCCCTTGGTTCCTGAGGAACAGGCTCGTCTAGGACATACTCCTTGTGTTCGTACCTAAGGACGATCCTTAACTTACGCAACCAATCAAGGTAGTTGATCCCAGTAAGTTTATCCTTCTCAAGGAAGGATCGCAGTGTTAAATTCGAATGGGATGATGAAGACATCTACAAAAGAATAAGTTCAATAGTTTTAGTTTCCACTGAATAAACATCCTCGTTAAAATAATTACCCAAAATTGTTTTAACAAAGCTAAGATCCATATTTTGTTTCAAGTCCGTGGAGGTTTGCCGTGCCCACAAAAGTGAAACTATTTAGGTAGGTAATGAATTACCAATCGCGACCATATGTCCGACTCTTAGATCCTTGTGGGGTTCAATATGACAAGCGTGTCAAATGGCATGTTTAACCCCTTCCACGCCTATCCTTTCCCAAGGACTGTTTACCTAACAATAGGCCCGGATCGCAAGTCATCCCTAATAAAACATGCGGGCATCCGGCCCAGGACACCCGGGAATCGCGAATACTCACCAATTCTAGATTCGGTCCAGGACTCCCGGGTATCGCGAACCTAGAACCGATGTGTGTCTTAAAATAGACGGCGTGAGACTTGCATTTATGAAAAACGGGTTTTTGTTTTTCCGAGTTAAAAGATTTTAACTTTTAGGCAAAATCATAAAAAACCATATAGTCTTAGAAATTGCTTTGTTAACGCGAGTTGTACCGATTTTATAACACATACACGTTTGACTACCAAAGATAAGTGGCCAGGCAGGTCGATCGGGAGGCAGGATCCTTTCAGTCAAAAGACCTTTCGGAAAATCCAACAACCAAGCCGAATGCGACTATTCTAGACATCACTTTCTTGGTTATATCTACTTGTGAAGTGTTCTTTATAAAAACGTTTTTCTATTTAAGCATCATACGAGATCAATAAATATATAAAATAAACACAACCACGCAAACAATAATAAAGATTGGTAACCATGCCAAATAAACCTATGCGTCTTCTCGTGAGCCAACGAGAAGACATGGTCAATTCTAGGGACTAGAGTAAACCACCGTGGCGCCGATCGGCTCCCACTGAATCTTGGCACTATCCTTGGTCCTTGACTTCACGCCTCACCGGCACATCATCTTTTGATTCCATTGCTCCGGTCTTCGGTTAATGCATTTGAATAATAGTAAATAAATAACCTATCTAATCCTATACTAATATACGTTACATAGAATTAAGGAAACGACATGCAAGTCGCGGTTACAATTACAAATATCCAAAAGAAACGGCACGCAGGCCGCGCAAAACCAAAACCAAAATAAAGCAAACACACCACAACAAAGGTCTATATGTCAAGGCATAGGGGTTACCAACCAAACGTGCACAACAATTATTCTATTAAAATACCAAACAAAATAATAAACGGTATTTCGTATAAACGTACACCGTGTATGTACCCATATGAATTTCATGCCAAAATCATCCAGATACATCTCACGTGTATAATAGAATATTTGGCAAAACAGAATAATACATAAAAACAGAAACGAGACAAAAGAAAAACGAATTTTTCTGGACTGTGAATAGTGCAAAATTACCACAAACTTTATAATATGTTCGAATTGATTGTAATAGAATCTAAATGAAGTAATTACTTTCCCCCTGGTTGTAACTAATGTTTTACCGTGTTGGCACTTATGGTTGACTTTCAATTACATGATTTCAGTATGAGTTTCCGAACTGGTGTATGAAAGCAAAAAAAAAAATGGGACGCTACACATTTCACGCTAAACAAATTACATGTTCAAACCCAAAATGCAATAAAAACGCATGACTCTCATCTTCATTTCACAATCTGATTCAATAAAAACGAATTTTGGTTTATTTGGTTTGCATTACATGTTCAAACCCAAAATGCAATGAAAACTGTTGGAACATTATGGTGATCTTATCAAAAGGTTTTTGGCAGCGGAATAAAGGTTTTATCACCACAATGTAGAACCAGGGTACGATTTGCACAATCGATTTAGCAACAAACAAGAAAAGGAAAGGAAGGAGAAAGAATTACCTTTAGAAGTCAGAACTTGTAGACTAGTCCTTCTTTTGACACCGCAAGAATCTTGGTGTGATCGGGTGCTAGCCGTAAGCCTCCGGGAACTCGGGCAGAACTTCCTCCTCTTGAACAAACCACCAATGTGTTTATCTAGTGTCTCCTATGAGTTTTCATGTACCAAAACCGGAGCCTAATGACCCCTATATATAGGAGAAGGAGTTTGAGTTCAATTAGGAAACCAAATTAGGGTAAATCTCTTCATCAGGCGCCGAACACGGCCCGTGTAGCTCAGGGTACACGGCCGTGTTGGCCCTTTGGGCCTGGACATAAGATAGCCCAATAAGAGAAGTCCGGTGGGTCAACACGGCCCGTGTAGTACAACACGCCCGTGTGACCCAGACCTACACGCCCCGTGCCACACAGGGCACGGCCGTGTAACCTTATTTGGTTTAGTCCCTTGTTCCTGCGAGGTGATCGCGGATGTTCTTGCCGTGTGATCAGAAGGCCCTTGCGTCACCAGCCGTGTTTCTGGATTTATCAATAACAGAGGGCAAATATCCAACAAAAACCCATGACTCTCATATGAAAATGCATGTCAAGAATTCATGAAGAAAGTATACAATAAACAAAAAATGTAAAATCTGACATCAAATAAACCAAAATGTATTACAGTACGTCACTAAATTAGCCAAATTTCATTTCACGCTAAACAAATTATATATCCAAACCCAAAATGCAAATTCCATACACAACAATACAATGCAAAATTCGTACACAAAACACTATATCAGTTAAAGAATCATTGAATTATCAACCAATTTTTTGGAGTTTGAAGAATTGCATTTTGATTATCATTTTCATCCACAGATGCATGTTCATATGAAATTTGCATTTTCGTAATTCCATTTTCAAAATAAAATTTTTAGAAATATGGGAAGAGTGGTCTTAAATTAAAGAGAAAAAAAAATGAACATAATGGTATAATTATTTTTGTTAAAAATCTTAAACATGACATAGTTATGATCATTAGAAGGATTAATGAGGTTTTTTTTAAAAGAGCTGATGAGGAGGCGTGAGGAGTTGATGGATTTTTATCAATTCATTTTTTGCCCTTCTTTTAAATTATAGTTCATAATTATGTATGATAATTGTAATTTTGCCACAACTTAATATCGGCCCTTGATCAAGTTAATCTAAAGGCCCAAAATGGTTTTTTAGGTTCTATGTTTAAGAGTGGTTCTATATTGATCCTATGTGTGTGTGTGTGTGTATATATATATATATGGGAAAGTTATTGTGGAAATGAATATTTAGATGAGAATGGAAGAACAAATCCTAGCCATCAATTAGATATTGATCTATTAGATCTAACTATGGCAATTCACCCATTGCAATTTATGGTTGGGTAATGAATAAAATGAATGGACAAATGTAGATTATCCGATCAAATCAAATTAAGTGTCAAGATTAAGTCTCACATTCTCAGCTAAATATCAATTGTCATTCGAAGTAGAGAACAATGAGAACACTTGTAAGCCAATTATTTAATTAGATAAATAAGGGAAAATTTGGAAATGAACCAAATAATTAAAACTCGACATACCTTAATTAAACCAAGTTTAATATCAACCGTTAAATAATGATCATCTAAGAGCTATAAACTGTTCCCTAAGTTCTCACCTTAAAAGGTATTCTCATTTGATCATGCCTATACATACTACATTATAAAGCATTTAGGTCTTTTGCTTAAACACTAAAATGTTAAGTATTTTGAAATTACTAAATTACCCTTCATTCAAACTAAATGAAAACTATTAAATAGAGTTAATAAGATTTTATACAATTTTAATAACTAAAACTTTCAAATTTAAAAAAATGAAGTCAATACAAATTAAGTTAATTATTAAAAAAAATTTCATTAACAAACCTTCAATTTTAAATATTCTATAATATAATAAATATTTTAACTTAATTGCTAGAAAATGTATATAAGTAGAATTCATAAACCCGAATAACCTATAACCTACTAGTAGGGCGCCCACACAATGCGGTAGCGTTTAAATAGAGATTGTAGTGAAATTGTACGGTGGCGAGTTTAGCAATGGAGAGGACGGATGAGATAATGATAGTTGTAAATGGTGTCTAATAGTAATAAATAATGAATATAGGTAGTACTAGTCGATCAGGTTACGAAATTTTAGATTTAATACTGTAATAATGTTATTTATACACATTAACTTACAGCAATATGAGATAATACAAATAAACAATATCTAGATATTGAAATTCGAAGATAATAAGTTTTTGCTCTTAAAAACTTAGGTAATTACATGTTTGGTCCATGTTCTTTGTCATAATTATAATGATAGTCTTAAACTTCATTTATTATACTGGAATTCCTATTCTTTGGATTTTGTTTCATATATGGTCCCTACACACTTCAAAAGACAACTACCATTTTCTTATTAATTTAATCTTTTATTTTGAGTTTTATTTATTAACTACCGATTAAGTATTATTATTATATAAATAAAAAATAAAATAACATACCAACCCCCTTTCCTATCAAACCCAACGACTATAGTCACGTACTATAATATAACCACGATTGTTCCCATCTTGATCATCTATTTGTGCCTCCGACGAACATAAAATTAAAAACCACATTATATGTTTACATTAAAATCAGTGTTGTACATATAATTTTAACAAAAAAAAATTTTAACTCCTCTTTACTAATTATTATCTTGATTTGTCGAAGATGATATTTTGTTTTAAAAGTTTTAAAAAGTTATGAAATTAAATATTTTCTTAAAGCATGAAATTAATTGGATTATTGAAATAGGGAAAAACTGGTTTCTTATAATCGATAGCTTTAATTGTGCATAAAAAACTTAAAATATATTTTAATCTATTTTTATAATGAGGTGTATAACAAATAGAAAATTAGCTTCATTTTTTAGAAATTTTAATCTAGTTTAGAAGGTTAATAATTAGTTGAATGTGATTAATCTAGATAAAAGGGATGATTAGGATGTGGTATTGATTGAAAATTAAGAACCCTTAAAATTGATGATGAGAGAGAATGTTGTATGGTTTATAAAATAGTATAGATAACCTATAACCATAATTTATAAAAAAAATTAAATAACTAATATAATCAAAATAAAATATAATATAATTATCCATTATTTTACTCTATTTTCTTAACCTTTTCATTTTAAATAGTTTCAAATTACTAATTTACACACTTTATTTTAATAAATATACCATATTTTATAAGTAGAGACTTTTTCAAATTTTATTGCTCTCAAAATTTAATTTAAAAGTAATAAAAGAGTTAATGGAGAACAGAAAAATAAAAGAAATGAAAAAAAGAGAAAGAAAATAGACATGTTACCAAACTAAAATTATTACTTGTCATCATATTACGTGAATATCATATATCACTATAACATGTTATCGAGTAGAAAATAGAACATGTTACCAAACAATTGAAAAACAAATAATCACTATAACATAACATCGCTTTTATGGCGAATAAATCCCGTGAAAAGGGATGTTTCCTTTATTCTCCCATGGAATCAACTGTGAATCTTCGTGAGAAAACCATTTCCTCGAATTTCCCACAGAATCCGTGGAAATTTACTTCTAACTCAAATTTGTGAGAAATCCATTGAAAATTTCTAACGGAATTTGGTATTTTGATGCCCGATTTTCTTGTAATGAATAATATGATTGGTGGCATAGATTTTATAAATGATTAAGAAATCACATGTCATCTTGGAGCTCAAAGTTTAAAAAACGCCTCTCATGATTCTCTAACATTTGTATTGTCATCTAACCCCAGATATAACACGACTTATGACATCTAGAACATGTAACTTAAAATATGATGACATGTATATATATATATATATATATATATATATATATATATATATAAAGAGAGAGACATGATTTCAAATGAGAATATATATTTAAATAAGAATGGGAGACTAAATCTCATCCATTATTTTGTATCTAATCCACGGTCATTATCGAAAGAAATCTCAAACATAAAAAGGGTATATATGTCTATTTCTCACAAACTTACAACATAAAAATATTACACATCATTTTTGCTTTCCCTTTTAATTTTAAATCCATAATTGCTTTCTTTTTCCCGTACAAGAGGCCGGCAATCTCGCCAATAGTTTACCGACCACCATTTGGCGGATTGTTTACCGACCACCATTTAGTCACCTTCTACTTTATAGACCACCAAGTCTTCCCCGTAGCAGACACCTGTTGCAAGTAGGGCCTTCTCACTGACCTTTTACCCACCACTATCTCACCACCTTCTAGGAATCACCATCTCGCCACCTTCTACAGACCACCATCTCACCGCCTTCTACCGACCACTATCTCACAGTTAATTTTAGATCTTGTTATTGAGGTGTAATTCGTTTGAATTGTTAATAAGTAATTTTTAAGATATTTTAATTATAAAAATAGGGTGAACTGTTTAAAAATAAATGAAAAGGAAAATACAAAAAAGATGTGTAGGAGAAAAGATGTGCCTCCTCTTTTTTAATCCCAAGTTTCCATTTTACCCTTTAAACTTAAATATACACTTAAGTAAATATAATCTAATCTCAGCCATTAATTTATTAAATGAATGATTCCGATCTTGTCACTCATTCTCACCTAATTATTAATTCTCATAGTAATCTTCCCCCGTATATGTATATGTATATGTATATGTATATGTATATGTATATATATATATATTATGTATATGTATATATATATATATTATGTATATGTATATATATATTATGTATATGTATATATATATATTATGTATATGTATATATATATATTATGTATATGTATATATATATATTATGTATATGTATATATATATATGTATATGTATGTATATATATGTATATGTATGTATATATATATGTATATATATGTATATGTATATGTATATATATATGTGTATATATATGTATATATATATGTATGTATATATATATGTATATATATATGTATGTATATAGGCAGCGGTTCAAATATGAACTAATTTTCGTACGAGAACTGCGAGAACTAACGTAGACCAATCATTCATTATCCAAACATTAGTTTTTCTTTTTTATTTATTTTTAAACTAAAAGCGCAAAGCAGTCATTTGAAAACCCTCTACCTGCTTCTTTTTTCTTTGAAAACCCACATACCATCTCTCTAGTCTCTTCTATCTCTTGTCTCTCTATCTCACTCTTCGAACACCATAACCACCATCGCTACTTTCCTCCTCGCCTCAAACACCACCGGAAAGTAAAACAAAATTCGAGGATTTAGCCATCGATTGCCACGGAATTCCGACTCTCTCTTCTAACACCATAACCACCACTAGTACTTACTCTCCTCCTCACTTCACATCATTGATGGAAAGGATACCATACATCTGTTTTAAGTCGAGGATTTTGTCACTAGTTTCCACCTAAATTCCGACTTTTTCTCTCTCTTCGCACAACAAAACCACCAAAATTACCATCGGTAAAGGAGAGACCATCTTATCTTATCTTATAACCTATTTAAAAGAAAAGGATGATCATCATCCTTTTAAAAAAATCATGTTTTTAAGAATGATTACATCATCCTATTTATAAGGAATTTTATAAATAGGTTATAAGATTGAAGGGGCTGGATGAAAATTATGAGGGGTTTTGAAAAACATGTGAGGGGCTTTTAAGAAAATGTGAGGGAGTTTTATAAAAATTGTATATTAATGTAATCAATTATAGGTTGTTTATAAATTATGTTTAGTAAATTGTGATATATTTTGTTTAGAGAAAAAATAATTATATATTTGCAACCGTCTCATTTTTATCTACGTTTTGGTGTAAATTTTATTGTAATATGACACTTTTTTAAAATTAGTATATTCTTAATTTTTTGTTATACATCAATAGTAGGAATTTTTCCCCTTAATGCTACTGTCTTCAGATTAATTAACATAAGTAAGTGCAATTTTTTTTAATATGAAAAGTGATATAACCGGCCCCTCAAAGGCCGGTTTTAAGCAAAACCCAATTCAAATACGGACTAGCATGTAGGTAGCAGACTAGCATGTGAGTAGCAATGATAAAACTGGATTTTAAAAGCCCAGTTTTTAGTTCACGAGGCATTTCACATCCAAACAAATACAACCATGTGAATCCATGCAATTCACAAACATCCAAACAAATAAAGCCATTCAATTCACTTACACAACCATGCAATTCACAGACACATTCATGAGGGAATAGTAAATTAATTCACAAGAAAACAGTAAGTTATTTGTTTCATGCATTCACCTCTACACAAACCCAATCACTATTATCTTGCATCATTCATTATTATATTGTCCGTCCATAATAGCTCTATATAGGCTGTTTTGAAGCAACATTCAAGAAACAACAAAGAAGCAAGAACAAATATCCCTAAATATTTTTCATAAAAAGGCAAGAACAAATATCAAGCAACAAAGTTTGAAGCAACATTCAAGAAACAACAAAGAAGTAAGCAATAACATCAACTTTAATAATAAACACGTAATTTTTTCATTCCAGTCTTTTAGTTATTGTTTGTTAAAAAATAAAATTGTTTCTAACAACCGTAATTGTTGTTTTTTTCTCTATGCCAAACAACAATGGCGAGTACTAGAATTACGTCCGGTCCGACTGAAAAAGACTTATTGTGGTTGGGGAAAGATCACAGAGCATATAAGTTATTTAAAGGCGAGCTAGATGAAGAAACTTTAGATGTCAGAAGATCTGACCAGAAATTATGGAAAAGTATCAAGAGAGTTTGAACAATCAGAAACCCTTCGAGAAATGAAAGGGATCGATTAGAATGCGTGTGAGTATTTGAAAGAGATTGGAACCGCTAAGTAGTCACTTCTGTATGACACAAATCATCGTCGTTGGGGAAACCTAACGACCAATATCGCAGAGAGTTTGAACAATGCATTGCGGGGAGCTCGGCTTCTTCCGATTAGGGCTTTAATTGATTTCACTTTCAATAAAATAGTGTAACATTTTAGAAAGCATATGGAAATTGCAACCAACTGTGAAACACCGCTACCCCCACGTGTTTGGCGTCTTTTAAACATGTACGACCAATATGCGCAGCAACACGACATTACAGAGTTTGATTACACATCCGGTGTCTATAGAGTGGTGTCAAGGTTTCAAACTAATGACACAGGTGGAAACCACTAAATGGTCCAATACGGTGAACGTGAGTGTACGTGCGGGAAGTGGCAAGTGCGAAGGTTCCGATGTTCACATGGGATTGCTGTTTGTCGTCATAAGGGTGAAAACCCACACACACTTGTGAATAAAGTGTACACAACATGTACATACAAACGTCAATACCCTAGTGACTTTTCTCCCATTCCTCATGTTTCTTAGCGGAATGACCCGGGTTGGAGAATGAGAGCCAACACATGAAGACTTTCAATAGGTAGAGGTACGAGACAGGCACGTAGAATACGTAACGAGATGGATGCTCATGATCCAAATGAGCCCATTGTAAGAAGGTGCGGATTATGCAAGCAAACCGGTCATAACAGAACCACATGCCCAAACACTCATTCTTAAATTTTTTGAACTAGTCATTTTAGGTATATTTTTAATTTTTAAATCTATGTTGTAAGGTCATTTATCAAGTTATTTATGAATGATAGTTATGAAGTTTTTTTATTTAACCAACCGAGAAATTGATCGTGCGTTTGCTTATGTATTTTGATATATTATGTCTTATGATATGCATATTATTTTATACACTATTATAAGAAAATTAACTGACATTTAATAAAATATAATACGTATTACGTAATACATAGAATCAGAAGGTATGAAGAGAGTTTTTGGGTTTATACGAGTTTTAAAAAAAACTAATACAAAAGGAGTTTATATACTATGAAAACGATTAGGTTTTGGGGGTAAAAATCGACACCTCAAATACAGGTTTTATCTTTTCCATTCATTGCAATCCTATCTCCAATTTTGTGCCACTCATTTGGATTTCTTTATAAAACCGGAACTTAAAATACGGACCTTATTCAAATTTTTGATTAAAACCGGCCTTTGAGGGGCCGGTTATAGTAGTTTTGTCATTAAGAATAAATCCCACTTACTTTTGTTAATTTTTTTGTTAACTATATTACTTTTGAAAAAAATTCTAATAGTAGTGGGTAGGTAATTTTTTGTTTAGCCGAGGGTTTTTTTGGGATTATGGTGATGAGGTGAGTGATCAACTTGAATATGTTATTCAAAATGTGTAGTTATTAATTTTAAAACATCTTACCTTATAACCTTATTAAAAAAAGATGACAAAACTAATATTCCACCGATCACAACATCCCGTTGAAAAAAAATTAAAAAAATCGTGTTTAAGAATACCGTGACATCATCCAAAAAAACCAATTTTTGAATTTTAGATTAGTTACAACTAGGAAACTGTTGTTAAGGGCTGTGTTTGTCGAAGAGGAAACATTAGAAGGAAGCCGGGTTGTCAAAGAAGGTAACGCATAACGAGTCGCCTTTTGCTTCCAGAATCCCTAAGAGTAATCTGTTTCAAATCCGGGTTACCCGTGACCCGTGTTTTTTCTTAAGCTGTTGAAATGGGATGTGTGATGTCATTGTATATTTAACCATGGGTTTTGTTTTTTTTAAATGGGAGGTTTTAATCGGTGGAAATTTAGTTTTGATTGGTGACATCGTCATCCTTTTCTTTTAATAAGGTTATAAGATAAGATACTCAATTTTCCAAACACAAAATTCTTTGCAACTCCTTGAAAAGATTTACACCATTTCTTTATTATTCTTCGGGTAAATAAGTTTTGTTTACATTTCATGAAAATGATTCACATATGCTAATGTAATATATTGTTCATTTTATTATAGTCATTCATTATGGAGAATAAACAACCTCCTTCAGCTACTCCAAAGCGACCTTCATTGGAATAGCATTCAAAAGAAAGGAAGAAATCAAGGGTGATTCATTCTATACATGACAACTCTGTTCATAACAGTTCAATAACGATTGAAAATGATAGAACAAGTTCTTCACGGATTACTTTAAATAATATATCTAACGGTGCGTTAAATTAGAAATTAATTCAAAATTTACATAAAGTCCAGTAGATTTATATTCATTTTATATGCTTTACGACGAGAGTATATATATCTTAATACTTTATAATACATTTATAACCTTAAAAACTCTTAATTTTAAGTAACTTGAATGTACTTTAATTCCCCTTCTTAACCATTTCATTCTCTCTCCTAATTTACTTAATTTTTAAAATACCCCTTTTTAACCATTTCATTCTCTCTCCTAATTTACTTTAACTTTTTAGATGTTAAAAGAAAAGAAAATAACTAAAATTTGTGAGTGAATTATATTTGTTTTTGAACAGTTGAAAGAAACTTGAACTAAAATACCCCTTTTTAACCATTTCATTCTCTCTCCTAAGTTATGCAAAGGGTCCAGTTCAATAAAATGTATCAAAGTTGACATGTTTTGCTATTGTGTGTATCCAACTTCAAAAGTTTCTATTGTGTGTATCAAACTTTTAATTCGTTGCTATTGTATGTATTTTGGTTACATAAAAAAGTAAAAAATTTACAAGTTTAATACATATAATAGAAAGTTTAATACATACAATAGCAACAAATTAAAAGTTTGATACACCTAATAGAAATTTTGTAAGTTCAATACATACAATAGCAAAACATGACAACTTGAATACATTTTGGTGAAATAAACCCTTATGCAAAATACCCATACCATTTCGGATGTTCTTAACTTGCGATTTTCAGATCTTGCTATTGATTTGTGAGTTTCGGTTCTTGTTATTTATTTTTGATTTTCAGATCTCGTTCTTGATCTTGCTTTCATTTGGGGGTGACAGAAGGTGATGGTTCTTGATTTTCTGGATGGGGAGGATTAGGGGAGGATGGTGGTAAGTGGTAGGGGTAGGCGGTCGTCGGAGTGGTGGTGGTAGTCTAGTAGACGGTGGTCAGAGTGGTCGGGATGAGTGGGTGGTGTTAGGTACGTAGTGGTTGTTTAAGTTTTGGTAGTGGTGGCAATTTAAAGTCATTTTATTTATTCATTTATAATTTAATTAATAATTAACTGTAAATAAAAGTTATAAAAATAACAAATTAATAACACAAGGGTATTATTGTCTTTTTTAGTGTACAAAAGTTATAAAAATAACAAATTAATAACACAAGGGTATTATTGTCTTTTTTAGTGTACAAGCAATACAAAGGGACTATCAGGGTTACAAACTCCAAACAACAGTGACTTCTAGTGTAATAAACAAACATAAAGGACCGCGCATGTAATAAGTAGTAAACCCAAGGGATCGTGAAATTTACTCTTTTTAATACTTGTTGTTCTTATAGTTTTTTTATTATTAAAATAATTCAATAGTCTTGATGTTTAGTTTATCAATTAATATAGTATTTAATTTAATGTTTTAATATAGTATTATTAAAATTATATTTGCTGGTTTTTTTTAAATAAGTTGGGACCCTTTGTGACATTTATTAGTTATGATAACTAGGAAGCCTGTCAATAATTTTAAAGTTCAAACATAAGCAAACAATATTCTTCTTTAAACGCAATTTCTATTTCAAATGAGTATCAAAAATACTAATATTTCTATCTATTTGTTAGCAAGATTTTTGAAGTTTGGTAAAAGTATCTAAATAATTTATAAACTAAAGTTATATATTTGTAGTTATTATTAACTTGACAATGAGTTTGGTCCAACCAAATCTGAGTTGCACATGTGCACTTATCTACATCTGTGTTGCATATGCACACTTGTATCTATCATGTGCATATCTACATCTGGCTGGAAAAATTTAGGTGCATTTGTGCATATGTTGAGGCCTGTATTGAAAACAAAACTTAGTAATATGCAAATGTGCACGTATCGATACCTGTGCCGGAAAAAACACAGCAAACACATATTTTTTTTCTTCAAAAAGATATCGCAAGATCACTCTCAAATTAAAGAGCATAATTTTCTCGTTATATTGGTATAATTTTCTAATGTAACACATTTTCGTTTGATGAATATATTAGTTTAAAAAAAGTGGGGGTAATGTCATAATGACCAAATTACCCCTCATTAATTAAGGATAAGTTTGATTTAATTAAGGTTATCCATTAACAACCATTTAATCCGAACCCACCATCTTTTTGATCAAGAGCTATAATTGGTTCTCGCAGTTTTTGTACGAAAAATAGTCCTCATTTGAACCCTCCTATATATATATATATATATATGTGTGTGTGTGTGTGAGTATAGGGGAGAGTTCAAATGAGAACTGTTTTTATACGAGAACTAATCCTAGCCCTTGATTAAAACTAATCAATAACTAAGAAATTTGGCAGCTCATTAATAACGCATTAATAATGAGTATTTTGGGAAAATCAAGACTCGCAAATTAATGACAACTTACTCGGACACAATTCACGGTTGGTTAAGTAAATTACCAAAATACCCTTATTAATGAGTTATTAATGATCATACAAACACTTTTCGCAATTCTCATATAAAAAACATGTAATACCCGAACATTCAAAAATAAATAAAAGAATATTTTATTGAGAAATGATTATAATATTGAGTTATGGATTTAATAGTGTACTAAATTGAATTGGTTGGGCTTGAATGACTTAGTTAAATTGGGTTAATTACTTGATGGGCCAATGCCTTTTAAAAGAAAGTATATAAAGGGGTTTAGGGCACAGCCCCCAACACCTGTGGGTACGGTTCCATTCTTTCAAAAGAAAGTTAGTGTGTGTTTATATGTGTATTTGCTCTCGAGAAAGCAGAGGAGAGGAGTCTCAAGAACCATTGTGGACTTAAAGAATTGTTAAGAGAATCATCTGGTAATGTTTCCTACCTCATTATAGTGTTGTAGCTATCAATCTTATCGTGTTTGAATGATGATAGAATGAGTTATAATCTGGGTTTTTGGGGTTTTGGGTTTATGGAAGAACGAGGGAAGAAATTAGATGTGAACCTCTAATACTTGATTAAACATGAATATATCTTGAGGGAAGTGTTTAAATGAATGGAGAAATGTTTTGTAACAAAAATGTAATGAATTGGTTGAGTTTTGAAAGAACTTGATTTTGGCCATGGAGCCTGTACAATGAAAATAATGAACTGACAGGGATGACTCCCATGCCATGTGACTTTCAGTACCCTCATGTGACTTTCACCTATATATATACATACATACCTACCATGCGACTTTCCCCAAATTGCAACATATGACTTACATCTGAATACATTCATGTGACCTTCACCAAAAGCATACCATGCGACTTATCCTCAAAACCACCATGCGACCTTGACACCAAAACCACCATGTGACTTTCATATATAATAACCCATGCAACCTTCACACCAAAACCACCATGCGACTTTCATATATAATACCCCATGCGACTTACTTGCCAACCATACCTTGCGACTTTCATATATAATACCCCATGCGACTTACTTGCCAAAACCATCATGTGACTTTCATACCAAACACCCTTCCATGCGACTTTATATATATACCCATGTGACATACGTATAAATAGAGGTTCTATGCAACTTAATATGAATGACAGCTAGTCTGACCTATGGAACCTTAGTATTGGTCTAACTTTTAGTGAGAACGCGAGATACGACTTTAGTCGAGGTATATGATCCGACTTTGGATATTTGAAACTTGACATGACTACGTACACTGTAGGTTGTACTTTGGACTCGTAGCCAAGCAATTCATTACTAGCTGTTTATTGAGAAACTAAGACTGCAGAAAGGTGAATATTCTTACTTACTATCTAAACTTGATGATGTACGTGATTGATGTGTTGTATGTTAGATGATTTGATGAACCTATGAGTTGATGAATTGATGATTTGCTATGCCTTGCTTAATGATGGGACCGTTCACTTCGGTGACGGGAATGATGGGACCGTTCACTTCGGTGACGAGAATGATTGAACGGTTCACTTTGGTGAGGGGAATGATTGGACCGTTCACTTCGGTGAGGGGAATGATTGGACCGTTGACTTCGGTGACGGGAATGATGGGACCGCTCACTACGGTAACGGGAATGTGGGACCGACTACTACGGTAGCGGGAATGTGGGACAAACTACTACGGTAGCGGAATGAAAGATATAGTATCAATATGGAAACAAATGATTTAAAGATATAGGGTTGATTGTAAGTAAAAGTACTCGCTAAGCTTCGTGCTTACGGTTGTTGTTTAACCCTCTTTTCATGTGATGGCCACAGCGGGGCTCCAGCACGTGTTTGATAGCTCATCTCTAACAAGCTTCCGCGACGTTTTAACTATTTCGAATTTTCTAATGTGCTCCAAAACTATTACAATTTAATTTAAGATTTTATGGGTTTTCACCCCGGGTTGTAATTAATGTTATACAGTGTTTAATTATGGTAGACTATTAATCGTATGCTTTGGCAAAAAAAAATTGGGACATTACAAAACAATGATCATTTGAACTTTTTTCTAAATATATAAAATTGAGATTAACTGAATTATGAGTAAACCCCATACTAACCAAATGCAACATGTGACTTAGTCTTTTTGCAATATCATCTTGAAAATTTACGAAGTTAAAATAATCATGATTACAATTAAAATCCTCTATAATTTCACACATGCTCTATTGTAAAAGCTTATAAAGCAAAAGAGTTGTATTTTGTTATTAAGGCTATCATGAAGATGAAGAGAATAGACGCGATAGAAAATTAAAGGGAAAAATAACGCAAACTCGAATTGAAGTAATATGTATGTATATATATACCCATCCGTACTGGAATCGATAAGTAGACCATGAGTACCGCGTGTCTATCATCTTTCTCTTACTTAAATGTCATATCAGCGCCACATTTTTCCTCCTTTTCTCTCTCTTACAAAAAACTCAAGTATAGTCTATCTCAAACGATCCAAATAATTTTCCTCCCCTTACTCTCTCTTAAACAATAAAAAAAGGAGGAAAGCGGAGGGTGAGCTCAGGTTGGGGAAACCGAGCCCCTAACCCCAAAGCAACCGAAGCTACCCAGGAGATACCTGAATGCTAGCATTCGGGAGGAGTGCTACGCCTGGCCTCATAAGGATATACTTTAAATTGCTAATTATATTATGAAGTTAAAGATGTTGATATAAATTTAAATCTTTAAGTTTGACCTAAAATGTGAATGTGACTTGAATTTAAAGATACTAGCTTAACATCCCGTGTATAAACACCGTGATGATTAAAGTAAATTTTAAATTTTTATGGTTTTAAAAAGTAATAACATATATGGTAAAATTGTTATAAATCATACATAGAGATATAAAATCACTTAAAAGAAGAGTAAATCTATTAGAAATCAGAAATTAATATATAGCATCATCATCAATTTATTTTGTACAACTTCTTTATAATCATATTTGAATTTTTTTTATTTAATTGAATTTGTATATATTTTTATAAAAATAGATAGATGTATCTACTAAGATTTAGATAAATGTTTCCGTTAAGATATTTAAATGTTAACAAATTAAATCACCTAAAAATGTTATTTGAGGAAACAACTCATTTGTAAGCCATTTGAGAAAATATAGAGTTGGTTGATGAAAAAAAATTATAAAAGTAAATGATGACATGATACCCATTTTCTTTTAATATATATTAAAAATTAAAGATGTATATAACATGAATTTCTTAAACATTTAGTTAAAATGTAATATTATAATATTGAAGTTAAAGATATGTATATAACTTGAATTTCTTAAAATATTTGTAGCCCGTAAATAGAATTTTTCCTATATTTAATATATATATATATATATAATATGCATCAGTATAGAACCATGCCTTATACATTGAACCTATAGAACTAATCTCGAGCGTTGATTTCATCTGATCTCCTTAGAACGCAGAAGGGCATGATTGGAATTTAACGCTAACTGATTTCCACGTTCGACAGTTGCCATGTTTATCTCCTACATTAGTTTCCATTGTTACGGGTTTTCCAAATTCGATGCATGATTCCGGATTCTTGAAAGTTTGGTAGAGATTTTCATAACATATCATACATAATACGTAAGGAATTCTTTTAAACATTAGCAGTCGATTTTTTTTTGGAATTTTCGTTGGTTCTAACGTTTTTGCACACGATGAATGACAACGAATCCTTGAGCGATGATCCTGATGTTTGCGATGGTAATGTAGCACACGACTATTCTCATTCGTCTGCAATCATGGCTGTTTTTTTTTATGTTCTTATGTTTATGCATGTGTGGATATGAACAATACATGTAGACAATACATATTTTTTGTGTGTCTCATTCGTCTGCAATCATGGCTGTTAGTGTTATTGTTAGTTTATTCAGTTTGGATATGTATGTTCAGATGAAAGCATTTCATGGCAATGGGAATGTATTTGAATGGATATTTGTAGCATGGGAGGTTCTAATTATTTTTTGCATTTTGATATGTTTCGACATCATTTTTATGCATTTCTACATGTATTGTTCATTTTTTTTGTTATGATAGAATAGTTGTATAGGATGTTGCATTTTTTTGTTTAATGTTAATAGATGATCATGTTTTGCTTTATCATTTTGGCATGTCTCGTCATTTTGGCATGTATAAGAATTTGCATTTTGCATGTTTCATCATTTTTTGCATGTATAGGAACTTTCAAATATACAAACAGCATTTCAATAGACAGTGTGAATGTAACAACCTTTCTAAACAGAAAAGGAAATGCAAAATACATAATAGATTATCATTTTTTGCTTTTAACATGTTGGCATGTTTCATCATTTTTTTTGAACAAGAATTTGCTTTTTGCATTTTGTCATGTTGCATCATTTTTGGGATGTCTGATGATTTGAATTTTTGCAGCAAATATACTCAAATTCTACATTCTGCATTTATATCTATGCATACTTTATAGTCAAATTCTGCATTCTGCCATTTATAGTCAGATTTTGCATTTATATCTATGCATACTTTATGTGTTGTTGTATGTTTTGTTAGGTTTCAGTAATGTTCATTCTTCGTTGCAAATTGGTATAGAGAAAGTTAATGCTGTTGGAGATAGGTTTTGGATATCCAACGTCGATGATTATCAAAGGCCTTTTGTTAATAAGACTTTTGATTCTTTATCGCATGCATGGACATTTTATAAGGAATATGCCAGGATTGGTGGCTTTGAACCTATTAAATCTACTCAGAAGCCACCTGCTGGGAGGTTTTCGATTGTTGGTGGTTTAGTCAAATTAAAGGTGTTTACATGTGCAAAAGCAGGTAAAAAAACCTGAAAGTAAATGTCCTGCTAGTGATTTGAAAGAATTACATTCTGATGATCAAAGTTGCCATAGTGAGGTTGGTTTGGGGGATTCTGCTGATGCAATAAAAAAGGGTAAAAAGAAAAGAAGGTGTTCTTATAAGAAGTGTGAGTGTCTTGCTGAGATTAGATTATCCATTACCGCAAATAGTAAGTATTGTATATATATGTTCAAGGAGGAGCATAACCATTTGTTGGTTCACCCAGAATATATGAAACATCTAAATGCATTTCGTACAGTTAATTTTTCTAAAAAAATGTTGTTGCATAATATGAATGATGCTAGTATCGGGTCTTCTGCCGGGCATAGAATTTTGTCAAAAGTTGTTGGATCAGAAGATATAGGGTTTACAAAGATGGATGCTAAGAACTACAAAAGGGATGTCTTGTCTTTTATTGGTGATTATGATAGCCAGATTGTGGTTGATTTGTTGAATAAGAAGAAAGAGTCTCTAGCGGACTTTTCTTTCGATTACTTTGTTGACGATAAAAAAGCACTTGCTGGTATTTTTTGGGCTGATGAAGCTGCCAAACGGAATTTCCATGCATTTGGTGATGTTGTGTCATTCGATGCCACATACCGTACTAATAAGTATGTTTTATACATATTGTTTTTTTATCATATGTTTTATTTTTATGAATAATTTTGCATTTTATCTGTTTCCAATGTTTTTGTTTGGTTGATAATCATAAGAGATGTGTTACATTTGCTGCGGGTTTATTGAGTAAAGAAAATGTTATATCATACAAATGGTTATTAAATGCATTTTCAAGATCATTCCCAGACCATCCTCGTATGGTATTAACCAATCAAGAACCTGCAATGAAGATAGCTATTGAGTCCGTATTTCCGCATTCAAAGCATCGTTTATGTATGTGGCACATAATGGAAAAAGTCACCACCAAGGTAATCATTGATTTCTATAAACCTTGCATTTTTAATCATATTTTGTTTATTTAAAACATAATGGTTTTTGCATTTTAACTCGTTTATCAGTATTTTATCACTCTATGTAGGTTCCTGTGTCTGTTTGCAACAATGAGTTCAAAGCTAAACTCTGCAGACTTGTATGGACTGATAAGCTTGAACCGAAGGTTTTTGATTTTTTATGGAATTCTTTAATTCAAGAATTTGATCTAGAAGATAATAATTGGTTATCTGATATGTTTGGTTTAAGGAAGTTCTGGATTCCTGCATATTTTCGTAAATGGGAGTTGTCTGGTCTGATGCGGACTTCTTCAAGATCCGAGTATGAAAATCATATGTTTAACCAGTTGATGCGTTCAAGCAACACGCTTGTTGAGTTTTTAACTCATTTTGATACAACAATGTGTGAGCAGAGGTTTGTCCAGTCAAAAAATGACCATGAGAGTTCGTATAACATGCCTAACTTTAGTCATGACTGGCCGTTGGAGCAGGATGCGCATAGTATTTTTACTAGAGAAGTGTTTAGTGATATTTATAGGGAGATTGGTTTTGCTATAAAGAAATGCATGTCTCTATATTTTTCGGATGATGGAATGCAAAAGTTCTTTAAGATTGTCGACACAAGTGTTGTGGCTTGTGAGATTGATTACTCTATAGACAGGGTCAGTGACCCAAAAGTTTTTGACGAATTCTTGCACATCCATAGTGAGGTTCGTTTTATTATTATATTTGTTGGTTATTTTGTTCCTTTCTTCATTTTTTCGAATTTGCATTTGCATTTGTTAATTTTTATCCCGTTTTTTTTTTTTTTGCATTTCTGCTTTGATCAGGTGATGTTCATACCTTCCGATGGAGATGTATCATGTTCATGTAAGAGATATGAAAGATTTGGATTCTTGTGCAGACATATTTTCTATGCTCTTCGTTTATTGAAGGTTAATCAGTTCCCCCGTAAATATATTTGCAAAAGGTGGACGAAGAATGTTGTCCCCCCAATGATGTTTGATAGGTCGCTAAATAGGTCTCCTGTTGCATTTGAAGATGTTGGGTTAAGAGATGTAGTTCGCCGTGTATATCACCATGTCGAGGAAGCATTGGACAAGATAATTGGTAACAAGGAGAAATTAGTCAGGTTTCTTGAAGCGCAAGAGAAGTTATCTAAAGCATGCATCGAAGATTTCTGTGAAGATGATAATATGTTGAATAGAGATTTTATAAGTGAAATGCTAGGTGTCGAGCATCCCGAAAATATTGATGTTCACAACCCATCCGGTATTCGTAATAAAGGTGGTGGAACTAGGAAGAGAATTACAAGTTCACGTGAAAGAGCTATTGATAGTCAAGAAAAGAAGGGCCGGAAATGCAGCTATTGTGGTAGTTATGATCAGCATAACATCCGGACATGCCCTGAAAGAATCAAAGCAAATCTTCCTAAAGATTCTTCTCAGTGTGAATCTGGTGTTGGTCCTTCTAAATAACACTTTGAGTTTTAGGTGTTTTAAATTTTTATAGCTTTTTATTTCCCAGATATGTGGAATATGCAAAATGCAAAATGCAAAATGCAAGATCACCATTATATCTTGTGAAAATGCAAACGTTTACTTCTATTACGAGCCTGACTTAAAAACTTTATTTTAAATGCAAAAAATTACATTCAAAGTGTGTTGTTTCACAGTAACACTGTGTTTCATTTTTTTTTTTGCATTTTGATGATGTGGCGAGGAAAATGTCGTTCATCGTTTGGATTCCCTCCTTTTTTACATTTTTAGTCAATTTTTGGCGGTTTTTTCATCGTCTTCCCGCGTCTTCCTTTCCTTTATATACGGAAGCGTATGGGCACAAAGAAGACCAAAAATTTCATTTACTCCCAAGTAGTTCCAAAACTACGTTCATGGATTATCCCATTTTTCATTCCCGTCAAGAGTGTAAGAACAAGAAAGTTTTTGGTGACATTTCGTTTTTGAGGAAAGAGGTAGATGTGCAAATACTGAAAGACAAAGCAAGGTTAAGGGATTGCGAGAAAATGATTTCTGAAATCCAGGACAAGATTCATCATTTAGAATCTATCGAAGCAAATCTTCGTTCGTTCCCCAAGCTGTAGAGAATTGAGAATGGGCATGCTGAGTTCTATTCTTCACAAATTGAACATCAGAAGGCAAATCTTGTTGCTGCCGAAGAATTACGTGGCAAGATTATAACTTCTATCGAGAATCAAAGTGCTTATTATTATGGTCTCGACAAATGGTTAAACTAGGGTTTTAATGTTTTGTGCTGTCACGAGGATTTGTTCTTCTTCATGTTATTTTTTTAGGGTTTATGGCTTTGCAACATGTTATGGCTTTAATGTATGACAATTTCATATTCAATGTTATGTTTTATTCATATTATTTTTTACGAATTTTGTTATCTTTTTAAGTTTTGTTATTGGTTTTGCATTTTTGAATCATTTTACGACAGTGTCTACTTTACAATCTGTTTTGTGTTTACATTTCCTGTTATTTTTATATGTGCACCTGTAAATGTAAACACTTTGTGATAATTTCTTGCATGCAGAGTTACATGTAAATACAAATTTCTACTTGATGAGTTTCTTGGTTTGCTGACTCTAAAATGCAAAAAAATTTATATTTGATGCCTTTGAATTCATCATGTAAATGCAAAAGTAAAATTATACATCTCACAACCAGTGGTTTAAGAATATGAATTTGTAACCATATTTTTGTTTTGTGTAATGGTAATCCTAAATGCAAATATTGTAATGATTTTTTGCATGTAAATTTACATGTTAATGCATATTTTTTGTAAGGATATGAACGTGATGACATTTTCTGTTTGCTATTTTGAAATGCAAAATTTTTATTCCCGATTCCTTTTGAATTCATGTTGTAAATGCAAAAATTCTAAATACAAGTATCTAAATGCAAGATCAGAAAGCAAATTTTTTTGCACATTGTTGAATATAGTGGTGGAACTTTGATATGTTTGGTCATTTTCATCATAGATAAAAATAAAACAATTATCCTTTGCATTTAACAGCAATAAAGAAGACTAGATCAAAAAAATCAAAAATGTTAGCGGTGTCATGTTTTCCAAAACTTTGTTTCCATCATTTGTTTCACAAACCAGCTGTTTTGTCAATTACCCTAACCCCACAAGTCAACGCGGCTCTTTATCTGCTCTTCTGCATCTTCGAACAATAAATTCTTCTCATATGCGTCTAGTTGTTGATACACTCCCAACTCCTTCAGGATTACATCCCGCTTTTCATTACATTTAGAAAGAAGAATTTTGGCGGCATATTTTTCCCTCAGCCTTAAGATTTGTTCATTTTGGTCTAATCTTTCCATCCTAAACCCAGATTTCCAGTCAATCTCAGCCCCTCTGAACATCTCCATGTGCCGCATGATGAACACTCCACAATCTGTGTAGTTTTGTTTTGTTTTCCAGGACAGATTCACCAACTTTGGCTCTTTGTTGAACATACCCACGTTGCATTGTACCTTCTCTTGAGTTGTATATTTCTCTAGGTCATGCTTCTGTATAAGAATGTTCATATTATCACATTAAAATGCAAATTTGTCTAAAATGCAAAAAACAAGGTTTGAAGAACATAAAGAAAATTAGCATATATAATACTCATTTTAGACTGTAATTACTGAAAATGCAATTTAGCATATGAAAACTACAAATTTTCTAAATGTAACTCAAAACCTAAAAACGATTGATAGCAAATATTCCTAATTTTTAAAGGCGTATGGATTTTGCATTTAAGAGTAAGGAATTCTTACCATTACGGAATAGACATCCTTATATCTAAAATTTGCATTTTGTGGCCTTGCGATGTTGTCCGGTATGTGGATATTTCCTGTCTTCTGTTCAAAAACGAAAAGAAAGAAGTGGCTCCTGTCGATTATTGGGATGAATACCTTTATAACGTCAACCATTATCACAAATTGTTATACATTTTGTTTTGTTTTTTTTTTTTGCATTTTATAAGTAAACCCTATCACACCTATATTGTTGTTTCCACATACCATATCTACTTCTTGGATTCTGTATGGGCTTGTTCTCAGGCTCATTTCCATCATATTAGTAAACACTGGATATCTTTTTTCATTCTCTTTCTCTCGTTGCTTTCTTTCTTCTTTCTGTTGATCAGCATTTGTTTTTCCAGGTTGCTTTCTAATTTCTGTTTTGAATTTGGGCTGCATTTTCCAATTTAAGTGTATGAGATTACTAAAAAATGCATAAGAATGAAGTGTACAATTTATACATTTGTAGTACCTTTTGCGTGACCTGGCAGAATAATTGTTTCCTTGAGTTTTTGCCTTTAAACGTCTCCTCGTGGTTCAATACACTTGCCCATGCATCTACAACCGAGGCATGTACATGAGATCCTAGTATCAAGCTCTCTAATAATGCCTTTGGTAATGCAACCCCTTGTTGTTTTTCGAATACAATATCCCTGCAAAACATGCTGATAGTGAGTTTTCTAACTGTTTTGTAAAAAAACTCTTTTTTTTGTGTTCTTACATTGCATCTCCTATTCCGGAAAACAACCAACTTGTCACTTCGAGCTCATCATCACTTGTTTTTGCATTTATACTAACTTCTCTGTTCTTGAAAGGCGACAACAATGCAGCTGCTGGTCTTATCTTTCTCTTCCCCTTGTTGTCATCTTTGGCTTCTACATTTTGCTTGTTTTCCCCACCCACGAGTCCTAAGCCAAGTGCCAAGTCTTTCAGACCAGCCTCTTCTCTCCTCTTTTCCAACTTTGCCAACACGTCTTCAACTGTTTTTGATGTGGTTTCTCTCTTCTCGTTTTGTACGTCTGTGTTGACTGCATCACCACCAGCCTCTTCTCGTCCTGTTGGTTCACCAAGATCTGCATGTTCATATGGGTGAACATTCAGACATGGAATGGCTTTGATTACATTCTCCATGCGTTGTGTAATATCTTTGAAATTTAATTTACCTTTCTCTGATGCCGTCTCAGGTTGTGTTTGCGTCATTCCAAGGCTGAATGACGGGATATTATCAAATTTCCTTCGTTTTCCTGGACTTTCTTCAAAGTAAACATTTTTATCCTTTGCAGCATCTTGTCCTTCTTCGCTCATTCTCAAACGCGCATCAACAATCTTGTCGACCATCCGTAGACATTGGGTGCTCTCCAGTACTTGTGTTGCTGTTGGTGTACTTTCAGATGTACTGGCTTTTTCTACGGGTGGTGTTAGGAAATCTCTTTCTGCTAACACTTCTCCTTCCTCGACTCTCTTACCTTTAGTCTCTTTTTCCATACTCTTCAGTATTTTTTCTGATATTTCTTTAACGACCCTCTCCTTTATCTCAGCAATCATCTCCTACATCTCCTCATCTTTATGCACATTGGCAAATTCACTGAGATCGAGATCATCCACTATTTTGTTCTTTATTTGGTTCAAGAGATTTTGGATTTGTTTTTCATCCGGGTACTCATATTATGCTCTCCACATCATGTCAGTAAGCTCGTGCTTCTTGCAAATTAACTCTTTGTACAATCTCCTAATGTGTTCGATGAAATCCTACATTTTTTAATTTTAAAAACAAATGCAAAAAACTTAAATGCAGAATTCAAGGAACATAACTGCAAAATGCAAAATGCAACCTTCTTCAAACAGTAAGCAAAATGCAAAATACAAGGTACTATGTTAGTGTAACAACCTTGTCACATAGTATGAAAAATGCAAAAGACTATATGAGTATAGCAACCTTTGCAAAAATCATCAAAAAATGCAAAATACAAACATCCTTTTCAAACATAATGTAAATGCTGTCACATTCTATCCACTTCAATTAATGCTACAGATGATACCAAAATCATATTGCTTACCATGAAACTGTAGTTATTTACACCTGCGGTGTTTGCTGTCTTATCTCTTCATCATCATGTCCTGTTCGATCCATCCCCTCACCATCATAATCATCTTCGGCTTCTTTCCCACCGCCATATTGATTATCATCATAATCTCTTGAAGTTACCGGTTCAGCACTTTCATTTAGAAACTCTGTTTATGCGTTTTACGTATCAAATTCAATATTGTTTGCATTTCAAAACTATCTGATTATGTTAATGAAATTTACCTATGTTTTCCGTATTCACAACCACTAATTCTGTACCAGCTTTCACCTTACTCTGACTTTTGTCTTTGGGTTTTTCTGCAAATTTATACGTTTACAAATATGAGATTAACGTTAATATATATTAATTCTAGATTCATTATCGAGTCTGCAAACATGTGCTCTTCTTTTTCAATTTCCTTATCGAGGCTTTTGTTATTTTACGCATATGTACATCTGATTTAGCCTTCATCGTTTTCAAACTTACTCCTTCTGCATTTTGTTTAGTTTTCAAACAATTTAACATATTCAAGTTTTGTTTATCTGATAAGGAAAACAGTGTGAACTCAATATTTATCATTTACCTTTCATTTTCACTGTATCCCTTCTTGTTGAAGATACCTTTCTTGATATTTCTCCAGATACCAGCCTTCGTTCTTCATTCTTTAGCATTTCTGGTGTCCAGTAACTCACTGTTGGGAATGCAATATCTCCTTTTCCCTCCATCCTTCTGAGTGTTGTACAGTACCACAACTGTATTCATTTTATGAAATTGTAAGTTAGCAGAACTTATTTATTAAGGTCAATCAGTTATATAGTCATTTATGTACTTACCACCAACATCAAAAGTGGTCCTGTAAACCAGCTTTTCTTGTTGTTCCTATACCATTTAAGCTTGCATCTTTTTGCACATTCAAGGGCATATGTGCACCATTCCATATTTTGGATTTCTTTAACACTCTTTATGTATGGTAGAAATTTCTGGTTTATAGTACCACACTTTATGCCCTCTACAAGGAGTGTCATTATCATCACAATTGCATTCATTTTAAACAGTTCACCGGGCTTCTTATCTGACATCATTCTTTCGATCAACTGCGTCATATATATAGTCTGGGTTTTCTTTGGTTTTGCGTCATATATATAGTCTGGTTTTTCTTTGGTTTTGATGGATACTGCTTCCTCCAAGTCACTACCTTTTCAGTATCCCCCATCACTGCTTTTGTTACTGCCTTTACTTTGATACTTCCCATAGGTAGTCCCAAAACTTCCTTTATTGCATTTTTATCCAGTTTACATTTTTTACCCCCAATTTGCATTTCCATATTTTCAGGATCAAAATTGTCCACGACCCAATAGGCAAGCTTGCCTGGTATAAAACCAATTTTGCAGTTCAAGATACCCTCAAAACCCATTTCCTTGATGATTTTCTTTTTATCATCGCTTAACTCCTTGCACATGTTCACAAACTGGTGTGGTGACTGCCTGGATGTGATGTAAGGTATTTCTATAGGTGTACTCTCTCCTTGTTTTTCAGTTGATTTCCTTATATCACTATCGACAGAGCTGATCCTTTTCCTTTTCTTCGTTGTTGTTGTCTTCATTCTAGTACTTGATTGTTTCGGGGGAGGTTTAACGAAATCATCATCCGTCTCCGTCTCTTCTGCATTTAAGGTTAAAACATGTAATACTTTAAAAATATTATGTGCAGAACATAATTTTTTAAATGCAGATAACATGATAATATGCAGAACATGATGTTTGTTTCTGGAATATGCAGAACATCTAGATGATAACTATGTGGTACAAATGATAACTATTGTGAATGTAAAAACTTTTCTGTAGGGTCTGTTAACTAATGAGTTTTTACAAACGATACCTGAATACAGAATGAGTCATATTTTTGCAAAATTCTAAACACTATGTGAAAGTAACAACCTTTATAAACAGCAAAAGAAAATGCATAAAATGCAAATTTCACTTGAGTATTTGTGTCAAATGAAAATTCCAAATGGATGTGTTTTTCATATTATCAGAATGAAGTTAAATGCTTCCTAAACAGCCAAAGAAAATGCTAAAATGCAAAATGAGTTACACGGGCAAAATGCAAAAAAATAATAGGTGCAGAACATGAAAGGAAAATGCATAAAATGCAAAAAATGCAAACTTCACAATGAAGTTTATATTTCGGACAATCTGAATGCAAAAATGCAAATTTTCCTATACTACAGTACATTAAAATGCAAAATTGACTAAAATGCAAAAAATAGGGTTTGAAGAACATAAAAAGATTAGTATATATAATACTCATATTACACTGTAAACATTTAAATGCTTCTTAAACAGCCAAAGAAAATGTTAAAATGCAAAATGAGTTACACGAGCAAAATGCAAAAATTAATAGGTTCAGTACATCAAAATGCAAAAAATGCAAATTTCACTTGAGAATTTGTGTCAAATGCAATTTTCAAATGGACGTGTTCATATTATCACAATGAAGTTTATATTTCTGACAATCTGAATGCAAAAATGCAACTTTTCTTATGCTACAGTACATTAAAATGCAAAATTGACTAAAATGCAAAAAATAGGGTTTGAAGAACATAAAGAAGATTAGCATATATAAACTCATATTACATTGTAAACATTGAAAATGCAAATTAGCATATGAAAATTTCAAAGTATCTAAATGTAACTCAAAACCTAAAAACAATTTACAGCAAATATACCCAATTTTAAAGGCGTATGGATTCTGCATTTGCGATCATATATGTTTAATTTTTTCATAACATGCAAATAAAAATTACATTGAAGTTATCTGTAATACCTTCATCTTCACTGTGGTGAACATTATCTTCTCTTTCTCCTGTTTCTTTATCTACGATTGGCTTTTTTGCGATTCCAGGTTGTTCAGCATTTGCATTTTGATCTCCGTCACCTCCATTATCGTCCTCAAGATCTATTACTTTTCCATCATATGTAATAGTCTTTCCGAATGCTTCAAGCAATCTGCCACTTCTTCTCAACGGTGTATCCACTGAGATTTGTACACATTAGAAGAAAGTTTAATCAAATGTTTTGCATTGCAAAAAATGTTAGTATCGAAGGAATACTTACTCGTTTACTCGTCTGCAGATTGAACTTGTTCGTCTTTTTCTTCTTCTCTACCAACTTCTCCGTTAAACCTAATCGATAATGGGGCAATTCGACTCTGGGTTTGCAATGGTTTTTTGGTAACTGATTTTGCATTCGTTTTTTCAAATATACAGTTTTCGGGGTTTTAGCGTTAAAAACGGAAACGATAGAAACGGGCAAAGAAATTTACCTTGTTGCCCTTTAATGTTTACTAAATGGCGCCTTTTTATTAATTTAGAGTCTTTGTTTTTAGATGCAATCCTAGCCATCTATTTGTAGATCTAATGGTTGAAAATTGTTCTTTAGGTTCTATATATAATAAGGGTTCTATGAATAACCTAACCCTATATATATATATATATATATATATTGTTAATAGAGCATTGAGAAAAATGGTAACATCATTGATGACATGGAATTGTGACATGACAGTCCTTGTCAAATATGTATTCTAATGCTAAACTTGCTACTTATAGTTACAATCAATTTTGACTTATTCAAACTTATCAACCAAGAAGGTTTTCGGAATTGAATTTTGACATATTCAAACTTCCAATAGATAAAACACATTTTGAGAAAGTCAACATAAACAAATAAACTGCATTTACATCTTTAAATAAAACACAGTTTCACTCCCCACTGTGCTCCTAATCTAGCAAAAAAACCCTCGAGATCTGCAGCTTTTCAACGATATTAGGTAACAATTCTATTTATTCCGTTTATTATAAAAGTCCACTTCTACTTAATTAGTTTACAAAGATTTTCTAATTTTTTACTCATTTTATATGCAAAAAGGGGCGGATCACACGCTCAAAAGCATGATCAATAACTAGCATTATTAGGTGCATTTTTATGAATCATATTTGAAAACTGTTATATTAATTAAAATTTTACATTAAATTACATAACTTATATTTGTACTACAAGAGTCACCTTCCTTTAGAAGAAAAAAAGGAATCAAAAACGTGAAACAAATATGCATGAATGGAAGTGGGATGAAGTGATAGTGATTAAAAGCTTGGACGATGAAAACATATGTTTTTATAATTTCGTTTATTATTATTGTACTTATCACTGATTTGTTTATGATATATATCTTTAGGAATTCAAGACACCGGAGCGCGTGTTAATGTTCATCCGGGTGGTGAACTACCTAATAACATTAATGTTAACCTGATATACGTTTTGTTTATTATTCTATTTTTTGTTAACTTTACTTTTAATTGTATGTGTTGTAACTTTATTGATTTTTAATCTTATGTTTAAGTTTATTGTTTTTAAATCTTATGTTTTTTTAAAACTCTTTTTACATGGTGAAGTGGATGATCGTGAGGATGAAACTCCACCGTTGCGTATCAAGCATCTAAGGCGAGAACCGGTCAGGATTTTTAGCAAAAATCGTGTCACTCGGTTATTTGATGATGATGAATATGATTAAAAAGATGCATAATTCTGAAGTGATCTTTTTCATCATGCGATGTTTTTCGTATTTGAATGTTTAAGATTTGTCGGTCTATCATCTATGGGGATTTTTGTTATTGGTTAGGATTTTCTTTATTGCTTATGAACTACGGTTGATTTGATGCCTTATCAAATTTAAATGTTTTGGATTATAACTCTTTAGATTTATTTAGGCGTTTTTTCTATTTGCTAATGAAGTCTGAATTGGTATTCTCTAATGTTTCTTTATACATGTTTTATTTAATAATTCAGCTCTCTCTCTACTAACATCGTACCCGTGTAATGTTGCGGATGCAAATAGTTTTTGTTTTACATGTCACTGTCAAGAAGGTAATGTTATGTTATTCATGCGATTTAATGTCACGAAAAGTTTTCTACAGCGACATGTTCGTTTTTTTCAAATTTTCTTTTATTTGCATCAACTATTTTTATTAATTTAAAAAATAAATTCTAAAAGACATTAAACTAAGAAAAAGGATTTATATTTATGAAATAAGTAGAGAGAAGTTAATAAGATTTTGAAATTATGTTGATGTGGGTGGATAATTATGTTTGTGTGAGAGAGTGTGTTAGTGTAGGGGAATATATTTTAAATAAATAAAAAGTTAAAATAAATTAGGAGAGAGAATGAAATGGTTAAAGATTGAGTGGATGAGATTAATTTAGATAGAATGAAAGGTCAATATTTTATCTTAGATTGAATTTTAAGAACTATTAAAATTAAAAAAGAGAGAGAATATTAAATGATTTATATAGTAGAGTTAATTGTCAAATTCATCATTTAACTTTGTCATTTCTTCCGATCTTTAACTTCAAAAGTGACTAGGATAGTCCTTTAAGATTGATTTTGTGGCGAAAAATGTCCTTTCGTTAGTTGACCGTTAGTTAACTCTGTTAAGTGGGTATTTTGGTATTTTTACCATTTTTCTAATTTTAATTACTTTTTAATAATAGTTTATCTTTTTTATATAATAAATAAAGCATCACTCTCTTGAACCCTCTCTCAGACACAACACTACACTTTCTCTGTCTCTTCTCTCTTTTCAAACGAGGTGGCAGCCATTTCCAATGCACCGCCCCACCACTACCATCGCCAACCGCCACCACCAATGTCGGATCTCTCTCTCGCACTCCAAGAACACCGCCACTTCACCATTTAGCAACAGAAGCCACCACTCAGCCACCGCCACAGAAAATCCCACCATCGACAATCTACCGCCAAATGCCACTACCCCGCCACTGCCGCAGAAAAGCCCACCATCGACAATTTATACCCAAATCATGTGAAAACCCTAGATCTTTTCGAAGATTAGGAGGGTAGCAGCGATGGTGCTTTCACCGTGTGAGAGAAAGAGAGATATGAGGCGATAGTGTGGTGGTTAAACTGTGAGAGAAACAGAGAGAGAAGTCAATGTCGCCGTGAGAAGAGAGAGAGTAGTGGCAGTGGTGGTGGTGGTGGTGGTTGTTGTTGCCGGTGATAGGGCGGCGGTGGCGGTGGTGTTAGTGGTGGTGGTGATCGTTGTTGTCTAAAGAGAGTCTATATTTTTTAGAACAAGATGAAGTGAAAATGAAGGGACATGTGACATATAATAAATATTAATAATTTAATTTTAATAAATATATAATAAATATTAATAATTTAATTTTAATAAATATTGATAATTTAATTTTAATAAATAAATAATAAAAATAAGGGTAAAATTATAATTTTACCTTGTGTTAACTGAGTTGACTATATTGGAAGAATTGACAAAGTTAAAGGACAAATTTAACAATTAACTGTATATTGTATGTATGTATGTATGTATGTATGTATATATATATATATATATAAGATGTGTGTAGAATTGATATTAACTTATTTAGTATAATTTATTAATAAGATAGTTATATAGTATAATTTATTAAAGTGTTAGGTGGCTTTACCACACTGTCCTAATATCACAGTCCATATTCACACCTTGCATGTAACTCTAGCATGCTTTTCTTATTTCTGGAGCAGCTTTAATCATACTAAGGCATTCCTACTCTATAGGCAAGCTGCTGTTCTACAAGTACCCCTTACCTGATTCACAAGATTTCCCCTCATTCCGACAAGTTCTGATACATGTCATGTGCTTGTAATAATATGGGCCCGTATATTATTCCCAACACATTACACATGCTAGGTCTTGTCGTTACCCCTCGAAATCCCGATTCACAGGCTTAGGCCATATATCACTTGCCACGTATAGTCACATGTATAAGTCAAGCCTATTTGTATTGGTACTAAGGCATACTAGCTGAGAGTGTATTAGTCCACGTTCATGCATCCGAAAGCTCTACTATTGCCACGATATCATGCAAGCATATAAGGTCCGCATTCAATTCGTTATACCCTAGTTTAAGTAGATCATGTATACATCCATGTAAAATGCTAAGTCATATAAGCAGTCGAGTGTTTGATTCTTCCCTACCCCAACATCAAACGAGAACATGAAATAAGGTCAAGTCATCCACTCTAAACCTATACGGTTATCATTATACAAAGTATATAGTATCCATGATTTGCCTAAACACGAAGATAGTCATCGGTTACTTTCACCAATATCATCGTTCTGTACCTGTAACACCGCTTCTAAAAACAGTTACTTTAGTGACAGTTCAGATTTGGCAGCGGAAAATTTTCTTTTAATAATAATAAACTGTTAGTTACGTCTTCATCTTTTCAAACATAACGCTGGTGTTACCTATAACAGGAACCGACCATAATATCATATTACATTATAACATGATAAAGTGTTCCAACCCACAAGGGGCATTTACACCAAAAGTCACCCGCCTCACTAGGTCTTCTAGTCTTTACCTGAAAAGGGGCAGCACAGCACCATTAGCTAACACTTAGCTAGTGAGTACATACATATCACAAGAATCAATACAGTAAGTCATGCAGCATTCATGTCGTACATAAGAAATCATTGCTAGCTTAACACATAGCGGTGTGCTGACAAGATCAGTAAGAGTCATGTCTTGCAAGGTAATCAATCCCGCTCAACAACTCAGACCGGGGGATCAGACACAAGCATCCGCGCTAGTGGAGGAGCATAAAGCAGTCTACCAAGCATCATTCACAGAGCCAAAGACTCCTCAAGTAATCCAGCCGATTACCACTCACGTTAAGGCACGGCGGTTCTTCAGAACCAAGATCCGGGATGCACCCCGAATCACCGTTAAATCCCAAAATGACCGAAGTCCTGTTGGGATCCAACTACAGAGTTGACCTTAACCATGCGTCAGATAGTCTGCAGATAGTGCACATACACATATACGTACATATGATCTCACAGGGATCCATCATTATCATCTATTCATATATCGTACATATGATCCCATAGGGATCCATCATCTTACATGTAACATCATACAGTTATACATTCGTACATATCATCATGTATTAACTAAGCAGTTCCAGTCTAGACCCGCTGGCATGCACCCAATACACATCTTAACATTATGTAAGTAACATACTTACCTCATTGAGCATACCTGCAAAAACAAGTCAGATATACATAATATAATCTTGCACAATCATTAGCATGCAAGCGTTACTCTACTGAGTCTCATGAAAGCAGGCACTCACCTGATTAGCTTACAATGTTCGTTTACTAAATTCTGGTTCAGCTGACACGTTCACCTAAAACATTCGGCAATTGCGTTAAGCGTTTACATACATTAGATTCTACTACTAGGACCTTACAATATCTTTCTAACGTTTATAATTCACTTATTAACTTACTTTTGACATTACACAACCTATTCAACAAGAACATGTATAAAAAACACATTCTTGCTAAGAAAGCCCCGTCGCGCTGCGACCACCTAAACGGTCACGCCGCGACACATGTAAGTCGGACTAGAAGTCGTATGTTTCATGCGAAATTCGGACCAAATGGGCATATGGACTATCCGACAGTCAGACCAACAAGTCGGATGGGTCATCCGACTGTCGGACCCAAAAGTCGGATGTCTTGTTCGAAGGTCGGACCAAAAAGTCGCATAGTGTATTTTTGAAGGGGTCGCGCAGCGACCATAAACCTGTCGCGCCGCGATCACGTATTTCACAGTTTCATCATCTTCTTCATTTATCATGCATGCGACCTTCTTTCAAAACCCACTTATTTCCAGGTTTGTAAACTCGTTCTTTTCACTTCAAAAACAACTTTTAACATCTTATATACCTAAACAACCATCAAGAACTCATTAATATCATTTTTAAACAACAAACATGAGAAACCCACTTGTCAAGTAAGCTCTCATGTTCATCCATGGAGTTTTCAACTCCAACATAACTTCCAGCCACACAACACCCATATTTCTAGCATATTACATGTATAATCTTTACTACAAACACTATACTAACCTTGTTTTCAGGTCTACAACTTCAAATCTCCAAACTCTTTCTTTCAAGAACCAACAAAAGCTATATTTGAGTGTGTGTTTGTGTGTATTTTGAAGGTTTGCTACTTTTGACTTTATGAGTCAATTTACAAAACACAAACACATATATATAAATCTTATCCAGAGGCAAACCTTCTCATTAATATAATAAACTTACAATTTGGATTCCTTACTTAATCTACTACTTTTACACACACGTACATACTATTTACAACTAGGCCCAAGTTAAGGATGTTACAAATCTACCCCCTTAAGAGGATTCCGTCCTTGGAATCCGCTCAGTGATAAATAGGTAAGGGTATCTTGTCTTCATCACGTCCTCAACTTCCCAAGCCAGGTTTGGACCTAAGTTGTGCTTCAATTTCACAAAGACTAGCTTGACTATCTTCTTACGTAGCTTCTTGACCTTCGTGTCAAGAATCTCCACAAATTCTTCTTCAACGTTGCACTTGCATAATTAGCACACGTTAAAGATGACATGTACACAGACTAGTTCAGGCAGCAGCTCAAGAGTTACCGTCTGATCATTGACTTTACGCACGACTTGAATGGGTCTATAGAACATGAACTTAGCTTCCCCTTACGTCCAGAACGAATGACGTCTTTCCAAGGAGAAACCTTCAAGAACACACGATTACCGACATCAAATGTAGCGGGACGATGCTTAGGATCCGCATACATCTTTTGTCGGTCCCGAGCTGCTTTCAGTTTTTTTTCAAGAGCCACATTCACTTTATTGGAAGTTATCTTGACAGTCTCAGGCCCAACGAATTGCTTCTCACCAGGTTCCAACCAACAGGTCGGAGTGCGACATCGTCTTCCATAGAGCATCTCATATGGTGGCATTCCAATGCTGGAATGATATGAATTATTATAAGCAAATTCAATCAATGGGAGATGAGAATCCCATGATCCACCAAATTTGAGTACGCACGGACAAGGCATATCTTCCAACGTCTGGATCATACGTTCAGATTGGCCATCCGTCTGCGGATGATAGGTAGTGCTCAATTGAACACGAGTGCCAAGCCCACGTTGCAAACTTTGCTAGAACTAAAACAACAGAGAGTCAAAATCAAAACAATCAAACAAGAAAGACTGTGACGTGACGCAGTCTCATCAACATAAAATTGAATCAAATGAGTCAACCAAACTGTAACACCCGCAAACCTGGGCTAGGAGATTAGCAGGGTTTGTGGTACGTGCTTAATTGTTTATTATGTTTTATGGAAATTATTTGATCTAATTTTAATATATGTGGTTATTATGTTAAGTATGTATGTATGTGTTGAATGGCATATATGTATGAAACCGTATGCATGTAAATGTAATTGTGTACGTGGGGGGTATTGGTGAGGTGATGCCACCTCATGCTTTGTAAGTTGTATACGTGGGGGGTTAGTAGAAGGAAACCTGCATTATCTCAATTTTAGAAAAGTGTTTGTGTGTGTATTGTAATTGCTCTCGACCGAAGGAAGAACAAGCAAGAAGATAATCGGATTTCCAAAGTTTGTGTGTTTTAATTCATTCCAAGGTTAGATGTTGTTAGATTGAATTCTGATTAGATTAACATGATAGCATGATGAATCATAGAATCGGTTTTTGAAGAACATAAGTTCTGAGTCGGTTTTGTGTGTTCATATGGTTATATGTTAAAATGGTGATTTGATTCATGAAATATGTGTTTTAGGATGTTAGAATATGTTATTGATATGATTTTATGAACATTGTGAAATCTAGGTTTGGGATATGAAGTTTCGAAGATGGTAGAATCAATGAGAATATGAACTATCGGTTTTGGTGAGGAAGAAGGTGAAATCCGATTGATTAGAAAACCGAGTGTTGGAAACCGATACTTGAAAACCGGAAGTTCAGAATCCTAGTTATAGTAATCCAGAACCCTAAAACCGACACTTGTTGAACAAAAGCTTAAATCCGATAACTTGGAAAAATAATTTAGAATCCGATTCATTTTGAATCCGAGACTGGAATCCTAAATCCTACACTTGTATAATCAAGTACTTGTAATCCGATACATATGAAATCCGAGACTTTAAATCCGGAAACCATAAATCCGATTGTTATAATCCGGGCCTAAGAAATCCGATTGAAGTGAAATCCGAGTACTTGGAATTCAATTAAGGAAAATCCGACAGTATGGAATCCATCGGATTCCCAAATCCGATATTAGTAAAATCCGAGACATGAGTAGCGGATTCTTGAAATCTGATAGTTTTGTGGAAATCCGATACTTGTGTTTTGAACTTGTATTTGTTTATTGTTTGATGAATGATTTATAAATATATGGATAAGATATATTTATGAGATTGGGACTGATTTGATTATTGTTGTGTTTACAGGCAATCCTAAGACTTAGTAATATTAGACTTCTGAGCTCGTGCTGAAATTGAGGTGAGTGGACGTCAAACACGGATGGTAAAGATTGCAATTAATTTTATTGATGTGAAGCATGATTGTGGAATGAGATTAGATTGATTGAAATGCTGAATGTGATATTGAAATGTTGATAACTGCTGCATGAATATTTGGTCGATACGCACTCTTAGGATGATTTTGAGTTGCGTTGAGAAGCCAGCTATACGTGGACTTGTGATGGGCTTGTCTAACTGGTTGGTTGAACAGTAGTAGCCTTTCTGTTGCATTTGTTGCTCAGAGGGGAGTTTACTGTGCCAATCTAGTGGAAAGCTATCGGTAAACCTTTGCTTTGGCCGGCATTGGTTGTAGGTTCTGCGCCGAACCGCCGGTCTTCTCTGGATATGTGATTACATGATTTATGATTGATTGTGAATGTTTGCATTTGCTGCTTAGCCTCTACTCACTTAGCTTTGTGCTAATTCCCCTCAGATGTTGTTTTGTAGGTTGGTGTTTGTAGTAGAAGAAGGAAGAGTTGACCAGTACTTTGATACTTATTTTGAAAAAGAGACGAGCCAGTATTTTTGTAACACCAAAACAAATTGATGATGTTGTTGTTATCTTTTGAACAAATGATTGTATATTTGTAATGTTGGTTATATGTAATCAAGTTGGTTTAATTAGCTTCCGCAGTGCGTTTTAAAAAAAATGGCTTGTGATTTTCCGGTGTTACAGTTTGGTATCAAAGCCTAGGTTTGGCGATGCATGCACGGCTAGAGTGTTGCATTCTCAAATCTTGGCTCGTGACCGGTCAAGCTTTCCTTCGGGGGAATTAGGGTGAGTTAGAGTTGTTGTAGTAGTTAGTATTTTGGATACTAACGGTTTATGCTAATGAGCTATGAGGTGATGTGATTGTATCAGATTATGGCTGATAGAGAGACTCTCATCCTACCTCTGTGACCCAATCTACATAGGCACCGGTTATTGAAGATGTAAATCAAGCAGGAACGTCTGGGCAAGAGCAAGAAGAAGATCAAAGTGAGTATATCTTTAAACTAGAGAATGAATTGATGGATCTTCGAAATAAAGTTCTAAACATGGAGCAGAGATTAAACCAACCAGAACCACCACCTGTACCAATTGCGATAACCACACAAGCAACCGTACCATCAGTGTCAGTACCTCTACCACTGCTGACTCAAATAATGCAACAACCATTTTTATATCCGTATCCATAACCTGGAGGTTATCCATTTGCATTTCCAGGATATAAACAACCATGCACATACAAGCAATTCCTCGACTGTAAACCATCTGAATACCGGGGGAGTTCTGATCCCTGTTTCACGTTGAACTGGCTTAGAGAAATGGCGAAGACCTTAAATGCTTGCAATTGTGAAAACGAGTTAAAAGTGAAATACGCATCAAGGATGTTGAAGGGAGACGCCATGGTCTAGTGGGATTCAATTACCGGCCATTTCATAGAGCAACAGCAGGAGAGTATCACCTGGAGTCAATTCAAGGAAAAGTTATGTGAACAGTACTGTGGAACGTTTGAGATTTCTAAAATAAAGAGGGAATTTATGGAGTTACAGATGACTGGGAATATGACGGTGGATCAATTGATAAAACAATTTAACGAGAAAATGCGATTTGTAAAGCACTGGGTACCAGATGACGAGTCCAAGATCGCTCACTTCGTTGGAGCATTGCATCCGGATCTCCGTAGCGCCACTAGGTGGGATACCACTCTATTCCACGCATTCACTTTAGCCAAGTCGGCTGAAGGAGATCTGATAGCAAGGAATAGGTTGAGTGGGGAAAGAATTTCCCAGCAGAAATCAAGATTTGAACATTACAATACTCAACAGAGGCAAGGAGGGCAGGGCAGTGGAAATCGACAGGGTAACCAGAATAAGACATCTTCTGCAGGTGGGTCTGCTCAGAGGGCACCTTTGTGTAATAGGTGCAAGTCTTATCATCACGGGCAGTGTACGCCCCAATCAATGAGGTGTGTGAAATGTGGCCAGTTTGGCCATGACTTGAAGAATTGAAGACTACCGAGGAGCGTCTGTTGGAACTGTCAAAAAGAGGGACACCGGGTTGGTGATTGCCCGTTGAGTAAGAAAATAGGAACCGGGTCAGGATCAGGAGGGGGGGAGCTGGGGGGTCATCTACAGCTGGGCTGAAACGAAAGAACCCACCCACGGCTGAGGGTCGGGCATTCAGAATGACTGTGAATGACTGTGGATGTTGCCACTACCACAGATGATGTTATAACTGGTATGTTTTTGATAAACTCCATTCCTGCTAGAGTGTTATTTGATTTAGGGGCAAACCGCTCCTTTATATTTGTAGAATTCTGTGGTAGGTTGAATGTGCCTTTAACTGAACTAGCTACTGCTTTAGAAATAGTGGTAGCTGATGGTATGATGGTTCCGGTCACGACTGTTGTGGCTGGAGCCAAGATAGATATAGATGGTATTTGCTTTCCTGTATATTTTCTTGTAATGCCGTTATCCGGGTTCGATGTGGTGCTCGGGATGGATTGGCTGAGTTTGAATCAGTGTCACAAGAAGTTGATTTCGTTTCCAGTGGCTGATGGCACAAGAGTGGTAGCAAGGGGGGAGAAGGTTGGGTCTGTAATTCCGATTATCTCGTGTTTGAAGGCTAGAAAGGCGTTAGATAAAGGTTGTGAATCGTATCTGGCTTATGTTATTGATGGAAAGAAAGAGAAACAGACAGTGAACGACATCCGGGTGGTAACGGAATACTCGGAGGTGTTTCCAGAAGAATTGTCGGGATTGCCTCCAGTTCATGAGGTGGAGTTCAAGTTAGACCTGATTCCTGGTTCCCGACCAGTGGCAAAAGCACCATACAGGTTAGCACCTTCAGAGATTCGGGAAATGATGACACATATACAAGATTTGTTCGATAAGGGTTTCATCCGTCCAAGTTCGTCTCCGTGGGGAGCACCGGTATTATTTGTGAAGAAGAAAGACGGTACGTTGCGTATGTGTATCGACTACCGTGAGCTGAACAAGAGAACGATAAAGAACAAGTATCCGTTGCCAAGAATAGATGATTTGTTTGATCAACTACAGGGAGCTTCATTCTTTTCTAAGATAGATTTGAGATCAGGGTATCACTAGGTGCGGGTTTCAGAGGAAGACGTGTCAAAAACGGATTTTCGTACGCGCTACGGGCACTACGAGTTCTTGGTTATGCCGTTCGGCTTAACCAACGCAACTGCGATTTTCATGGATTTAATGAACAGAGTCTGTCGACCATTCCTTCATGATTTTGTAATAGTTTTCATTGATGATATCCTGGTATATTCAAAGACTGAGGAAGAACACGAGAAGCATTTGAGACAGATTTTGGAGACACCAAAGAAAGAGCATTTGTTTGCTAAGTTCTCTAAGTGCGAATTCTGGTTGAGAGAGGTACAGTTTTTGGGGCATGTAATCTGTGACGAAGGAGTGAAAGTAGATCCTTCAAAGGTAGAAGCAGTTATGAATTGGAACGCTCCGAAAACACCGTCCGAGATCAAGAGTTTTCTGGGGCTAGCTGGATATTACCGCAGGTTTATTAAAGACTTTTCCAAGATTGCGGGTCCGTTGACAAAGTTGACTCGAAAGGATGTGAAGTTTGTTTGGGGTAGTGAACAGGATCAAGCTTTTCAGATATTGAAACAATTGTTATGTCAGGCCCCTATTCTTGCATTGCCAAGTGGCTCAGAGGATTTCATAGTTTATTGCGATGCACCGTTTGCTGGATTGGGTTGTGTACTTATGCAGAGGGATCGGGTGATTGCGTATGCTTCAAGGCAGTTGAAACCCCATGAGAAAAATTACCCGACACATGATTTGGAATTGGCAGCCGTTGTATTTGCCCTAAAGTTGTGGAGACACTACTTGTATGGCACCAAGTGCGTGATTTGTACCGACCATAAGAGCCTACAGTATTTATTTACATAGAAAGAGTTAAATATGAGACAGAGACGTTGGGTGGAATTGATTAAAGACTATGATTGCGAAATAAGATATCACCCTGGCAAAGCAAACGTGGTAGCAGATGCCTTAAGCCGCAAGGGAGTAGGAAGTTCTAACCAATTTATGCGCATTGAGATTGTCTCAGATCTAGTGGATAGACTCAATTCTGCGCAGTTGGAAGCTTTGAAAGAGGAAAACTTGAAGAATGAACTGATGAAGAAACGTAAAGACGAACTTGCTGTTGACTCTCGTGGATTAAAAGTATACAAGACTCGTGTGTGGGTGCCTATGCTTGGAGACTTGAGGAAGTTGATTTTGACAGAAGCACACAAGTCCAGATTATCAGTACACCCAGGAAGAACTAAAATGTATAACGACCTGAAAGTGATTTACTATGAAAACAGATGTGGCACAGTTTGTGGAATCATGCCATATCTGTGCACAAGTGAAGGCGGAGCATCAGAAGCCCTACGGATCTTTTAAACAGTTGGAAATCCCTGAGTGGAAGTGGGAACATATAACGATGGATTTCGTGACTAAACTTCCGCGAACACAGAAGAATAATGATATGATTTGGGTGATTGTGGATCGGCTGACCAAGAGCGCTTACTTTCTGGCTACATGTGAGACGGCTTCTTTGAGTAGTTAGCTCAACTTTTTGTTAACGAGATTGTTGCGAGGCATGGCATGCCATTATCAATAGTATCTGACAGAGACTCCAGATTCGTTTCTAATTTCTGGAGAAGTTTACAGAGAGAATTGGGGACGAGGATTAACCTGAGTACTGCTTATCATCCCCAGACTGATGGTCAGACTGAACGAACCATACAGACACTTGAGGATATGTTGCGAGCTTGTGTTATTGAGTATGGTGGATCTTGGGATTCACACCTGTAATTGATAGAGTTTGCGTACAATAATTCTTACCACTCCAGTATAGGGATGCCTCCGTACGAAATGTTATACGGTCGTCGTTGCCGTACTCCGACGTGTTGGTTAGAGGCAGGTGAGAAACAGTTTGCAGGGCCTGAGATAGTTCAGATGACAGCTAATAAGGTTGCTATTGCTAGGGACAAGTTGAAAGCAGCCAGAGATAGACAGAAAATGTACGCAGATCCACGTCGTCGCCTAGTTAAGTTTAAGGTGGGAGAGTTAGTGTACTTGAAGGTTTCTCCGTGGAAGGGTGTGATTCGATTTGGTAAGCGCGGGAAGTTAGCTCCCCGTTATATTGGTCCCTTCCGCATACGTCAAATTGTGAATGACCAGACGGCTATACTAGATCTTCCAACAGAACTTGCAGGAATACATGATACTTTTAACATCTGCTATCTGAGAAAATGCAAGATTGATGATGAAAGTCAGATTCTCCCAGTACAAGAGTTGAAAGTTGATTCAAAGAAGAGGTTAATAGAGGAACCAGTAAAACTGTTAGATCGAAAAGTGACCAAGCTCCGAAAGAAACAGATACCGATGGTATTGGTCAAGTGGAAGCACAATCTAGGTTCTGATTTGACTTGGGAGACTGAAGCAGAAATGAGAGATAGATATCCCCATTTATTTGAGCAGGAAAGGATTCCGAGGACGGAATCCTCTTAAGGGGGAGAGATTTGTAACACCCGCAAACCTGGGCTAGGAGATTAGCAGGGTTTGTGGTACGTGCTTAATTGTTTATTATGTTTTATGGAAATTATTTGATCTAATTTTAATATATGTGGTTATTATGTTAAGTATGTATGTATGTGTTGAATGGCATATATGTATGAAACCGTATGCATGTAAATGTAATTGTGTACGTGGGGGGGTATTGGTGAGGTGATGCCACCTCATGCTTTGTAAGTTGTATACGTGGGGGGTTAGTAGAAGGAAACCTGCATTATCTCAATTTTAGAAAAGTGTTTGTGTGTGTATCGTAATTGCTCTCGACCAAAGGAAGAACAAGCAAGAAGATAATCGGATTTCCAAAGTTTGTGTGTTTTAATTCATTCGAAGGTTAGATGTTAGTAATATCATGGTTAAATGTTGTTAGATTGAATTATGATTAGATTAACATGATTGCATGATGAATCATAGAATCGGTTTTTGAAGAACATAAGTTCTGAGTCGGTTTTGTGTGTTCATATGGTTATATGTTAAAACGGTGTTTTGATTCATGAAATATGTGTTTTAGGATGTTAGAATATGTTGTTGATATGATTTTATGAACATTGTTCGAAGATGGTAGAATCAATGAGAATATGAACTATTGGTTTTGCTGAGGAAGAAGGTGAAATCCGATTGATTAGAAAACCGAGTGTTGGAAACCGATACTTGAAAACCGGAAGTTCAGAATCCTAGTTATTGTAATCCGGAACCCTAAAACCGACACTTGTTGAACAAAAGCTTAAATCCGATAACTTGGAAAAATAATTTAGAATCCGATTCATTTTGAATCCGAGACTGGAATCCTAAATCCTACACTTGTATAATCAAGTACTTGTAATCTGATACATATGAAATCCGAGACTTTAAATCCGGAAACCATAAATCCGATTGATATAATCCTGGCCTAAGAAATCCGATTGAAGTGAAATCCGAGTACTTGGAATTCAATTAAGGAAAATCCGACAGTATGGAATCCATCGGATTCCCAACCGATATTAGTAAAATCCGAGACATGAGTTGCGGATTCTTGAAATCTGATAGTTTTGGAGAAATCCGATACTTGTGTTTTGAACATGCATTTGTTTATTGCTTGATGTTTGTTTGATGAATGATTTATAAATATATGGATAAGATATACTTATAAGATTGGACTGATTTGATTATTGCTGTGTTTACAGGCAATCCTAAGACTCAGTAATATTAGACTTCTGAGCTCGTGTTGAAATTAAGGTGAGTAGACGTCAAACACGGATGGTAAAGATTGCAGTTAATTTTATTGATGTGAAGCATGATTGTGGAATGAGATTGGATTGATTGAAATGTTGAATGTGATATTGAAATGTTGATAACTGCTGCATGAATATTTGGTCGATACGCACTCTTAGGATGATTTTGAGTTTCGTTGAGAAGTCAGCTATACGTGGACTTGGACTGCGCTTGTCTAACTGGTTGGTTGAACAGTAGTAGCCTTGCTATTGCATTTGCTGCTCAGAGGGGAGTTTACTGTGCCAATCTAGTGGAAAGCTATCGGTAAACCTTTGCTTTGGCCGGCACTGGTTGTAGGTTCTGCACCGAACCGCCGGTCTTCTCTAGATATGTGATTACATGATTTATGATTGATTGTGAATGTTTGTATTTGCTGCTTAGCCTCTACTCACTTAGCTTTGTGCTAATTCCCCTCAGTTGTTGTTTTGCAGGTTGGTGTTTGTAGTAGAAGAAGGAAGAGTTGACTAGTACTCTGATACTTATTTTGAAAAAGAGATGAGCCAGTATTTTTGTGACACCAAAAAAAATTGATGATGTTGTTGTTGTTATCTTTTGAACAAATGATTGTATATTTGTAATGTTGGTTATATGTAATCAAGTTGGTTTAATTAGCTTCCGCAGTGCGTTTTAAAAAAAATGGCTTGTGATTTTCCGGTGTTACACAAACAGACTCATTTGTTGCTAAGAAACGAATATCAATTCCGGAATATCTAATCGTTACGGACGATCACAAGGTCTCTGGTATTCATCTCAACTTCCGTGCATATCTGACATCATCGTGATCTTCACAAATCTAACTCCCGTTGACGGTCCTCTATGGCTTAAAGCATCCGTTACAACATTGGCTTCACCAGGGCGGTAACGGATTTCACAGTAGACAGTAAAGTCTTCCGAACCATCAAGCAAGGTGAGGATTGGAGATTCACACAATAATCACTTCAAGGTCTAAAAGACTCCCTCCTGAGCTTTCGACCTTTCAAAAGATACATCTTTACAAGTCAGTATAGTCAACGGACCTACAAGCTTCAAGAAATTGCGGATGAACCTCCGATAGTAGCCAGCCAAGCCAAGGAAACTTTTAATTTCAGAAGGAGTTCGAGGAACCCCCCCCCAATTCATCACAGCCTCCACCTTAGCTGGATCTACTTTAACACCATCCTTACAGATAATATGACCAAGGATAAACATTTCCCTTAGCCAGAAATCACACTTAGAAAACTTAACACACTACTGTTCTCGTTTAAGAATTTCGAGTTCATATCAAAGATGGAGCTCTAGCCACCGCAGTAGCTCCCGGAATACACATCAGAGTAATCAAACACTACCCCGATATCTTGGATTGATCGTTTCTCTATCTTGGCATCAAGAATTATGCGAAGAAAGAGTCACAACTTTTGAAACGGACTTCTAAGTTCTTAACAACGGAGATAACAGGAATATCAGACTCCTGTCGCTCTCCACAAGCTATAGCATAAGATCCATCGGAAAGAGGAATCTTAATCATCTTTTTGGAATAGAGAATATCGGCATCACGCTTGCTGAGCTAATCATTCCAATTATCACATCAAAGCCCGCAATAGGCATAACAAAGAATGAGATAGGGAAACTACTTCCCTTGACACCAAAAAAACAGCTTTTGGAACTCTCTCCATAACAAAAACTATCTTACCGTTAACAACCTTCATATTAAGCAAATTAATCAACTTGGAAATAGGTAATTTTAACCTTTACAACAAAAAACAGAGACAAAGGAGTAGGTAGCTCCAGAGTCGAACAACATAGAAACAGGATTACAGTTACTAAGGAATGCACCTGGAATGAAGTCCCCCGTTGCCTTCACCTCCTCCGTTGTCGTCTAGTAGAATGCCTTTCCTTTATCACGAGATGCATTATCTTTCTTTTGCCTTCGGGAAGGCCCATCAGTTTCAGGACTCTGTCTATCAGGACAATCAATCCTCCTGTGACCAGGCTTGCAACATTGATAACAAACAGCATCCTGGTATACACATTCGATATTTTCATGACCTATCTGTCCGCATCTCCAACATCTTCTAGTGACTTTGGAGCATTCGCCTGAATGGTAGGTACGATACTAGGAACACCAAAGGTTGTCAGATCTTGGTTTCTTGGAAATGTCAGCTTTACCACCTCCAGAGGTTTTCCCTTTTGAAGGACCCAATTTCTGCAATGGCTGAAACTTCCTTTTACAGCCCTTGCTAGTAACTTCATCTCTACACTGTACAATAATCACAGGGTTATCACTCCCCTTGATTGTCAGAGGCTTACTTGACAAGAACTTCTTAGACGAATCCGTCTTGCGCGTCTCATGTAACATGGTATGCAACAAGAACTCCTTGGCTAACCGAAGCTCTTCCTCCAGATGATGTATATAAGCTACCTGATCTAACTCAGATCTACCACTTTCAGCATTGCGCCTAAAACGTTCATTTTCATGTTGATGAGGCACATGCGAAAAAGCCACATCTTCCATATCTTGTAATGCTTGCTCGTTGTTACTGCGCTCAGTACACATCTATTAGTCCCATGTTTAGAATAGTTAAATTTGATGAGACAAACCATAGATATGTATAGATGATAGGTTAAACATTAGGAATTATGTAAGCATGTTATAGACTGACTAGTCAGCTTAGGCTGAGTAGTCAGCGTATAAACAGATATAGAGTTTTCTATGTAAGTACTAGATAGCTCAGTGACTTCTAACCTGAGATAGGTTTCTGGAATGAAGACTTGAAGATTTGAAGAATCAAGAAGTCAAGAACTCAGCTTGATAACGTCAAGACTGAGTGAGTCAGCTCAGCGTCAGAAGTCAGTTCAAGAATTTAAGTATGTTCTAAATTCTGTTATAAACTCTCCATATCTACGACATTTAAATTAGGATATCTGAACCTAATTTAAACTATCCATTAGTTGGATAGAGATCTCAAACGGAATTAGTTAGACATGTTCTAATTAAGGAGTTTGTTACGGTTTTAAAGAAAAGATAAGTTCTATCTTTAAACTGCGATTTGTTCGTAGATATATCAAGTATAAGTATAAACCTTCTTGTGAGTTTCAAGACACACAGAATAACGAATAGAGAGTTCTGCATAAGTTGCAAAATATACGTGTGTTCGTCATACTTGATACGCATGTGTTGCGAAAACTTTGTGAGTTCAAAGTTAGAGAGAGTTTTTCAAGAGTTCTTGTTAATCAGTTTTAACAAGAAGTTCGATCATCAATTAGTTTATGATACGAGAGTGTTTAGAGAGATTTGAGTTTATAATCAGTGTAACATCAAATCATCTTGTTGATTTGATTAGAAAGTAAGATTGTAATCATTCTGTTTGATTATTGAATATACATTTGATTAATTTGGTTAATTGTTTTAAAGTGTATTCAACCCCCCCTTCTACACTATATCAGTTGCTTGTTTACCCTCTTTGGGACCAACAACTGGTATCAGAGCAAGTTTCTTCGTTAACTGAACATCAAGATCCGCTATCAAGAGGTCAAGATGTCTATCAAAAATCAATCAAATCGTATTCCAACAATGGCGGCAAAAGGGTGTCCTATCTTTGATGGCAATGACTATCCTATGTGGAAGTTCAGAGCCATGCTATATCTGAAGTTAGTGGATCACAGGATGAGTACCGTGATTCAAGTTGGCCCAATCATACCCATGATCCATATTACTGCCACAGACAAAACTGTTCCCTCTGGAGAAACTCCCAAGCCTGAAGCATCTTGGACTGAGGAAGATCGCAAACTATTCAATCTTGATGATAAGGCACAAAGCATTATAGCAAATTCTTTGACAAACCCTCTTCTGCATACTGTGGATGGGTGCCAAACTGCAAAAGAGATGTGGGATACTCTCAGTGTCATGTATGAAGGCACTGACCTAGTCAAGCAACATAAGAAGACAAATCTGAGTCGTTCTTATAAGACTTTCTTCGCTAAAAAGAATGAAACTCTGGCTGATTTGTTTGCCAGATTTCAATGCTTGATTAAAGATCTGCTCTTGGTAGGTGTCAAGAAAGATGAAAATGAGTTGGTACTCACATTCTTGGATGTGTACTAGAACAATTCAATGAGATTACCATTGCACTCCATGCTGGAGGAACCTTAGGAAAATATGATCTTAGATCTATCTATGGTTTTCTTCTAAATCATCAACAGATCATGGAACATAAGAAAGTGGCCCGGCAACAACTCAAAGAATCTATCAATAATGTTGGATTTGCTTTAATTGCAGAAAAGAAGAAAAAGGGATCTAAAAAGTTTCAAGCTGAGACTGACTCTGAATCTGAGGAGGTAAGTCCTAACTCAGATTCAGATGATGAAGAGATGGATGCTCTTACTAAACAAATGGCAATGTTAGCAAGGAATTTTAGAAGGTTCAGAAGAGGAAGGGGTCAATCTGACAAAAGAAAAAGTGGTAAGTCTACTTTTGATCCTAAGAAAGCTAAGTCCTACAACTATCAGAATATAGGACACATAGCTACTGAGTTCAGAGTTATGAAGGGAGAATCAGCTTTAGTGGCTGACAAGAATGTATACAGAGCTGATAAATATAAAAAGAAATATCAGAGACTCAAATCCAAGCGAGATGAAAACACCAAAGGTCTTCTTGCTGAGACTTGGGATACTGAATCATCTAATTCAGATGATGATGAGCCAAATAGGTGTTTGATGGCCATTGAGGATGAAGAGAAACAAGTTGACTATGAGTTAGAAGATAGTTCCTTTGATGAGGATCTAGCAGAAGCGGCTAAGCTGAGTAAGCAAACCAACAACTGGGATCCTGCCTTAATGTATAAGGTAAATAACTTCAGCTCTTACACTGATGAACAAAAATGTTTAATGTTCAACTATTTGTTGAATGACTTCAAAACCTCTCTCACAGTTCAATCTAATTTGAAAACTGAAATTTCAAAATTAAAAGATGAACTTAAACTCTCATAAATGCTGGTAAAAAGACTCAAAGTGATTATGAGTGTCAGCTTCACATAAACAAACTTCTAAGTGAAGAATTACAAGAATCAAAAGAGCAAGCTCACAATCTAAGAAAGATCTGTGAATCTTGGTGTAAGTCATCAAGGGAAGCAGAAAAATGTATCAACCAACAGATACCAAATCAAGTAAAAGCAGTACTAGGGGGAGATTATAGTGCTGCTGCTGATAAAATCATCAAAGAACAAGTCAGTCTTGAAGACAAAAATGTGAAATCGGATGATATACTTCCAAAGACATTTTTAAGGAACAAGGATGGAAAACAGGTCAAAACCAATAAGTTTGTGGGACCAACCCAAAGCCCCCAGGTTATTCATACAGACCATCAAGCTGAATGTTCTAGATCTAACAGAAACTGTAAGTCAGTTTTCAAAAGATTGGATTACAATCCTGTGAGAACAACTGTCTTTGACAGAATAACTCACATCAACTCAAAAAGACATAACTCTTAAGCCAAATATGAAAGGATGTCTAAGAACAGGAAGTTGTCTGTAAGTCAGACTTTACCAAATAAGGGTAATCATAAAGCTGACAAAGGTAAGTCCAAAGTCAGAGAAAATCAAGTAGACAAACTGTCTAAAAGGATTGAAAGGTTATCCACATCTTATGACCCTAAAACTGAATCCAAATTTAATGTTGGAAAACTCAAAGAAGTCACCCAAACACCTATCTTTAGAAGAAAATGTTATAAGTGTGGTGACAGAGGTCATGAAGCCAAAGATTGTGTAAGTACCAATCTTAGGCCTGAAAAAATAAAGGATGATCAGTCTAAAACAGACTCAGAATCTGTTCAAGCTGATCAGTTAGCCTCTAAAGGATTAACTAAGTGCTCATCCTCAGAACCCACCAAACAGTGGGTTCCTAAAAGAAACTAATGTGTTTAGTTGATCATGTGTAGGGCTCCTACAAGTGGTACCTAGACAGTGGATGATCAAGGCACGTGATAGGAAGCAAAGGGATTCTAAGTGAATTCCAAAACAATGAAGGACCTAAGGTGACATTTGGGGATAATTCTCAAGGAAGACTAAAGGTTATGGAAAGATAACTGCCGGAACAGTCACTTTCAAAAAGGTAACATATGTTGAAGGCCTTAAACACAATCTGATAAGTATCAGTCAATTGTGTGATGAGGATTATGAAGTCACCTTCAGAAAGCATGCAGGAACAATTTATGATAAGAAGGGAAAACCAATACTAATGGCAAAAAGAGAGAGAGAGAGAGAGAGAGAGATATCTATTTGTTAGATCTCAGCTCCGCAAATCCTTCAACTGAAACCTGTTTGTATTCTGACTCAACTCCCAAGCTGAGTTGGTTGTGGCACAAAAGACTGCATCTAAATTTCAAATATATTAACAAATTGTCTAGCAAAGAGTTAGTCTCTGGTCTACCAAAGATCACATTTGCTAAAGACAAACTTTACTCAGCTTGTGAAATGGGAAAACATCATAAGGGATCCTTCAAGTCCAAACAGAATTTTTCAATTACAGAACCATTCATATGTTGCATTTGGACTTATTTGGACCTATAAGCACCCCAAGCCTAAGTGGTAAAAAGTATACTCTAGTGATTGTTGATGAGTTCACAAGATTCACTTGTGTGGTTTTCTTAAAAGCCAAAAGTGAAGCTGCATATGAGTTAATCAGCTTCATAAGACAAGAAGAGTTGCAAAAGGGTAAATCTATTAAGCAGCTCAGAAGTGATCATGGGACTGACTTTAGAAACTCAACCGTTGAAGGCTTTTGTGAAGAGAAGGGAATTATCCAGAATTTCTCATCTGTAAGAACTCCACAACAAAATGGAGTTGCTAAAAGGAGAAATAGAACCTTAATTAAAGCTGCCAGAACCATGCTATGTGAAGCAAAGCTCAAGCTAAACTTTTGGGCAGAAGCTGTAAGTACAGCTTGCTACACACAGAACAGATCAATGATAGTTAAAAGACATGGTAAAACACCTTATGAGATGTATCATGGAAGAAAACCTAATATTGGATACTTCCATATCTTTGGTTCAACAAGCCATATGCTAAACCAAAAAGATCAGCTCCATAAGTTGGAACCTAAAGCTGATCAAGGTCTATTTGTTGGATATTCTTCAATCTCCAAAGCTTACAGAGTCTATAATCTTAAAAGAAAGGTAATTGAAGAGTCAGTACATGTTACGTTTAATGAGACAAGTATTGACATATCTGACAAAGCTCAAGCTGACCTAGTTAGTCTGAGTGAGCTTGAAAGGAGCAAAGAAGATCTCACATCAAATCCCATGTATGTTATGGATGATTCTGATGATGAGGATGGTGGTAAATCTGACAAATGTGCATCATCAAAAGAAACTATCAATGTTGAAGATACTCAGTCTGAGAATCTAGGTGAATCATCAGGTACAAGTCAGATTGGAAATCTAAGTGATCTCTCAATCCCTACTCAGACTGAAGAAGTAAGTCTTATTCAGCATGAAAGACACTGCTCAGATTCAGACCCAAAACCGTAGTCTCCCACTACAACCTTCAAAGTATTAAAAGATCATCCCCTTGATGACATTATTGGTAACATTGAAGATGGTGTGTTAACTAGATCTAAGGCAAATGCAAACTATGTTGCCTACTCTAGTTTTTTATCTCAAATGGAACCAAAGAAGACTGAAGAGGCTCTAAAAGATGAAGATTGGATTGAAGCTATGCAAGAGGAGCTGACAGAATTTCAAAGAAATAAGGTCTGGAACCTTGTCCATGCTCCCAAAGGAAAAACAATTATAGGCACTAAGTGGGTCTATAGAAACAAAATGGACAAGGATGGAGTAGTGATCAGAAAAAAGGCAAGGCTAGTAGCTCAGGGGTATCGACAAGAAGAAAGTATTGACTATGATGAGACCTTTTCCCCTGTTGCAAGGATTAAAGCTATAAGATTGTTTCTAGCCTATGCAGCCATTAAAATTTTAAAGTGTGTCAAATGGATGTTAAAAGTGCTTTTCTAAATGGATCACTACAAGAGGAAGTCTATGTGAAACAACCCCCTGGTTTTGCTGATCCTAAACATCCAGATTATGTCTATAAGTTAGACAAGGCTCAGTATGGACTCAAGCAAGCTCCAAGAGCATGGTATGATACACTATCCACCTATCTGCTTTCAAATGATTTTATTAGAGGAAGTATTGACAAAACTCTATTTATAAGAAAGAGCAAAGGACATGTCATTCTAGTTTAAATCTATGTGGATGACATTATCTTTGGTTTAACAAACCAAGGTCTGTGTGATTGGTTTTCTAAGATAATGTCTAATCAATACAGAATGAGCATGATGGGTGAGATGACTTATTTTTTGGGACTTCAAATCAACTAGAAAGAAGATGGTATATTTATTAATCAGAGCAAGTATGTTTTTGATCTGATTAAGAAATATGGATTAGATTCAAGCCATCGTGCAAAGTCTCCAATGTTACACAATGTCAAGTTACACAAGGACATTGATGGAAAATCTGTACGTCAGACTACATATAGAGGAATGATAGGTTCATTACTCTACTTGACAGCATGCAGACCTGATATAATGTTTGCTACATGTGTTTATGCACGATATCAGGCTGATCTAAAGGAATCACACTTGCTAGCTGTTAAAAGAATTCTCAAATATCTGAAGGGAACACCAAATTTAGGTTTGTGGTATCCTAAAGGATCAGGATTTAAGCTAATAGGGTACTCAGATTTAGACTTCGCAGGTTGTGGCCTAGATAGAAAGAGTACTACTGGAGGATGTCAATTATTGGGTGGAAAATTAGTTAGCTAGACAAGCAAGAAACAAAACTCAGTGGCAATTTCCACAGCTGAAGCTGAGTATGTGGCTGCAGGGAGCTGTTGTGCTCAAATACTGTGGATGCAACATCAACTTAAGGACTTTGACTTGCATTATTCAAAGACTCCCATATTCTGTGACAATCAAAGTGCTATTTCCATCACACACAACCCAGTGTTTCACTCAAGAACCAAGCACATTGAGATAAGGCATCACTTCATCAGAGACATAGTAGAAAAAAGAAAGATAGAGTTAGTCTTCATTGAGACTGAAGATCAACTTGCAGATATCTTCACTAAACCAATTGAAGGCACAAGATTTACAACTCTACTTGGCAAGCTTGGCATGCTCAACCCTTAATTTGGTATGTTCCATTCTTTATCTCTATTTAATATACGCTAAGTGCTAACCTCGACTAAGTTTCAATCTGAGCTGAGTGCTCAATCTGAGCCGAGTGCTCAATCTGAGCTGAGTAATCAGTTCTAAGGTGTGGTCAGTTCCACATGTCTAGGTTAGTCCTAACAACATAAGTCCAATCCTATGGCAAGTGTAAAATATGTAAGGTGTGATTTTTTTTAAAAAATAAACGTCAGTCGTTTACAAAATAAATTAGTTAAAAGATATTCGTGGTAATATTCTTTTCATATTGTTAGTATTCGGATCAATGTAACAGTGTGAGTCTAGCTAAATTACATTAAATGTAGCCATTATAACAAACTGCGTAGCCGGTTGTTACTGTAACGGTCATATTTATTACCCTCCGATAACGGTAACTTTTCTCTCACTTTGAAAAGGTATAAATAAGAGAGGCTCTTTATCATATTTCGTTTACTCTTCCAAATCTTATACCTCCTCCATTCTCTAAAACCCTAACTTTGCTTTATGAAGAATCACTTGCTCAGTGCTAAACCCTACTACTGCTAAGTGTAATCTAATACGATAAGTTTGAATTCAATGGAGGGTTACACTCTAAATCTGTCTGATCAAATGATCCGTGGTGGTAATTTCAAGAACAACGCGCTCCCCGTCTACAAAGAAAATAATGTCATCACCTGTATTGACATTCCAAAGTCCAAGATTGGCAGGGGTTATGAGGACTGGGTCTCATACATTCGAAGGGGACCCCTGGCACATGCATTTCTTCGTGGTCCTGCTGTGCTCATCCCTCAACTTTTCACGGAGTTCTGGTATACATGCAAACTAGATGCGAATCAAAAAGTCATACGGGGTACAGTCCTAAGTGGAGAAGTGGCGATAGACGTCGATGCAAATTGTCTCTGACGAATTCTACATCTCCCTGTTCATAATATTTTCCCTGAGCACCCCACATTGAGTCAACCCTTACTCCTGTTCTCAGCTCAAGGATGTTTGCTCATGATATTTTCCCTGAGCACCCCACATTGAGTGCTCAGATGAGGGCGTATGCACAGCTTCCAACTCCTGAGTCAAGTGAAGCTGAGACTGAGGAAGAAGAGGGTGATGCTGTTGATTCTGAGGCTAAGTCCTCTCAAGCTGAACAACCTAGGACTCAGTTCAGACCTCATGCCTAAAGAATTTCCTCCACCACTTCGAGCTCTGAGCAAAGGAGTCTGTTTCCTAGCTCTGAGTCACCACTACTAGGTGCAGCAGGTATACCTTCTCATCCCTTATCTCCTTCTCTCTCTTTTACTTCTCCACCTCCTAAATTGGGAGATAAGACTGAGTCAAGCCCATCTCAGTCTAACCCCTCTCCCCCACCACGAACATCTCCATATACTATCCACTCTACAACCAACCTTTGGATATGGGGCCCACAATCTTACCTGTTGAGGAACACTCAACAGCCACTCCTACAGTGGAAATTCATTCCTCCACTGGTCAGGAGGACTTTGAGGTCAAGCGGAGACTAGAGGAGCCCAAGCTGATGGCAAATGATGCCCAAGCCATTATGGAGTATTGACAAACTCAGTTTGAGCTCCTGCACAAGAAAAGAAAACGTGATAAAGCCAAACTGATGCGTAAGCTGAATGATCTATCAAACTCTGTGGCCAGTTTGGAAAGCTTTGTGCTTAAATCAAGACCCTCCCCTATTGATGATGACAAAAAGGGGGAGGAAGAATAAAAAAACTGATGATGTGGTTGAGGGGGAGCATACAGAGGAAGTACAAATCGAAGAAGAAGCTCATGATCAGTTCATGAGTACTGTAGATCAGCCCTCTTAACAAAAGCAATAAGCTCCACCAGTTCAAACAATCATAGCTCCGTTAGTCCAATCAGCTCAACTAGAAACTCCATATGAAGAAACATCTCAAGCTGTTCATACCAATTTTCCTCACGCTGAGCGACCAAAGTTTGTTGAAGCTGAGTTTGTTCCAACTTCACAAATGGATAAAGGGAAAAGCAAGGTGTTTGAGATGGTAAAAAGAAAGAAAAGAACAAGTGCTATGTCTCTAGTAAAGAAAAGAAAAGTCATCATTGCTGAGCTTGAGCTAGAGCAACAAGGTAGTATCAACTAGTTGCATATGAATCTGACTCAAGTGATGAAGCTGATGCAGCACAGAAAGCAAGTGACATGCTTGCTAAGCAAATGTTACAAGAAATGGCCAAAGAACTAGGCATGAAAGTGGAAGAGATGAAAGAGCATCAAAGACAAGCTGAGTTGCAAAGAGAAGAGGCTAAAGCTAAGGCTGCCAAAGCTGAAGCTGACTATTCTGGACCAACAGCTGTCCCAATTCCCTACTCAGATGCTGATCTAAGGCATTGCTATAAAAGAACACATTTTAATCACAAGATTGAATCCATCACACTGAGTAGAAAAGGAGAATTGGTAATCATCAACTTTGTACTAGACAACAAACATGAAATTTGTATAGATATAAGATGTCTGTACAAGTTGGGCTTTTCAGAGTTAAAGGGGCCACAACTATCAAGAGAATGAAAAAGAGTCAAATCAGACAAGAGATAATTGATGTGCTCAAGACTCTCTTCATAAGAATTGATCAATTAGGAGAAATTCTAGCTGATGAAATTGATACCTTCCTAAACAGAAATAAAGCTGCAAGAGTTAGAGCAGCAAGTCAGCGAGCCAAATGAAACATCAGACTACAAGTTCCAGAGGGAGTTGAATTCAGAGAAAATATTTATATCACTCAACCTTTGGAAGGATTTCTGTATTTGGATGTGGAAGGCATCCAGTGTTTCTTGAAGATGGCAAATCTTCACTTGGCGAATCTGGAATTGATTTTGTACTTCAGGATTCTATGTGATAACTCAATTCAGAACTCAGTTTTCAGATACCATCTCAACAAAGAAATCAGATCAAGAAAAGTTGAGATGAGAGAGCTGCCAGAGGGTGAAGAAATTTTGAATGATGCTATCAAAGAAGCAGCAATCTGGGAGACCAAATGTTTAGATATGTGGTTAGAAGCTAGAGATCCTATTGATGAAATAGATTAGTTCTATAATTTTGTAAGCACTAAGTGTGCATAAGCTGATCAAAATGATCAAGCTAAAATGTAAATGATATGTACATTAATGGAAAAGTTAAGTTTGATATGTTCAACTATTTGATGTGTTCAAATAAACAGCTTTGTAAGTTTAAGCTGACTATTGATATGTTCAAGTATAAACTGATAAGTTCAGTATCTAAGTATTGATATGTTTAAATGCTCATAATACAAGTCTTAGAATAGATTTGTAACCTAAAATCTTGTAAGTTCAAGAAATGATGAATAGGTATAGATCAGTTTAATACTTATTTCAAGAACTAACTTTGGTCAGTTCTAGAGTTGTTCAACATAATTCTGTTAACCTATACGTACTTTGATTCAATATTTTGTCATCATCAAATAGGAGGAGATTGTTAGTCCCATGTTTAGAATAGTTAAATTTGATGAGTGATATCGCGCTAAATATATATAAATATTATGCGATATCGGGTTGGTTTTAGCCGGAAAACGTGCATTTAATTGTAAAAAGGTACGTTTACCGTTTCTTTTATGTTTTGCAGGCTAAAAAGGCGAAATATTTAAATAATCGAGAAAAATAAATAAATCCCGAGGAGTCGAGAAAGTAAAAAGAAGTCGAGAAAAATAATCGGGCCGAAGAAAGAAATCAAGGAAGAAATAAATGGGCCCAAATGAAAGAAGAATAAGCCCAAAAGGAAGCCCAAGAAAAAGAGTCCACCGGCCGCCAAAAGAGGCGTCGCGGCGCGACGCACTTGTTCGTAGCGGCGCGACGAAGCTAACCGGATAGAGCCTATCTCCTTGCCACGTGCCGTCGCGGCGTGACCGAAATACCTGTAGCGGCGCGACGCGAAAGGGTTACGCCGGCTTCGAAATTTGAAATAGTTGGGATCGGGTTAAAATGCCTCGTCGCGGCGCGACACTTGCTCGTCGCGGCGCGACACCCCTGTTTTCAGAAATCTATTTAAACGAACTTCCAGATCTGAAACAGGGTTAACCACCCGATTTCTTCCACAATTCCTCTGCTAAATACATCCCTTAACACATCCCAGAAAGCTTGAGCTCGGATTTGAAGATTTGGAGCATAACTTTGAAGATTAAAGGCTTGGAATTCTTGCTTTTTACGGTTTTTCTACTTCTCTTCTGTTTTTAATGTTTAATCTTGATTTCCAGAAGTTGATTATGCTTGTAATAGGCTAGGTTTTCTGTTTTCCTCCCTAGAGGAGATGAAACTCTATCAAGTTGGTTAATTTTGTATCTTTTTTACTTTAATGGCATTATATTTATCTTTCAAGTCTAATCAATGATCCTAGCATGTTTTAATTCTGTTTTTGATTTGTTTAGAATCTGAGTTGATGTAAATTGGAGGACCAATCCATTTATAAGACTTTAATCAATGCTAATTAGGACCAATAATTAGTGTTGACTAGTGTTTGATCAAAACCTAGGGTTAAACAATCAAGATAGGAACTTTAATGTGTTAGAATTGATATATGATGACTTTCATGTGTTCATTAAATGATTTGGAAACTTAGTAAATCATTAAAGATTAGATCTTGATATATACGAACTTAAATATGCTTAATTGTGTAGTTAATTGATTTAATGACCAATTTATTAGTTAATTGCATGATTAGATAAGTTGGATACTCGGATCAAGAGTCTAACAATATAGGAATCGGTATAGTGTTCATTAATTGTCCATTGCATTGATTTTGATTTATAAAACCAACTTGAAAAGGGTGGAATTGAATCTAGGGAGGGAAGCCTTTTAATTTGATAGTTTAATCCATAAAAGTTGCTTGCTTTTTGCTTAATTGGTTCTTGTTATTATTATTTAGTGAGTTGGATCATAAAGTTTGAATCTTTATTGATAAGATTCTAATTTCCCCCTATTTACTGCTTTTAATCAGTTTAATATTTAATTAGTAGAGTTATATTCAAAATCATACTCGTTCCCCTTGTGTTCGACACCCATACTTATTTACTATACTACGATACGATTAGGTTCTCTTGCCTATTTGTGTTGTACTCGTGCTAAATAATTCGGATTTTATAAATTTAAAACTGGTACGCTACACGCACATCAAGTTTTTGGCCCCGCTGCCGGGGGACGGTTTTATTTTGGTATAACTTGACTAATTCTTTTTTAACGATCCTTCCCAACAGTTTTGGCTTAAAAGGAAGTTACTTTTCGTATTTTAGTATTTAGTGCCTAGTCTAGTCGTTTCTAGTGCTATTCTAGTTTTCTGTCGATGTCTCTTTTGTGATTATGTATTGGCCCGAGGATCATCCGATCTGTTGGAAGTCCTTCCTTCAAGATTTGTTGAATGAATTTTACGATGATGGCATTGAACGGGATGATTACGATTTTATCCCAAAAGATGATGAGAATGACCAACCGATTGGCTCTCCTGATGAACCACATGTTAGTCCTGAACCGTACTATTCAGACAACTCCGATTCTGACGACAATATACATTTTGAGCCTTGTGTGGAGGTGGAGTCGAGAGAAGATGCTCAGTCTGATGGAGATATTTTGGAGTGTCTCGCTGACCTGCTTGAGGAACCAAAAGAATATCCAGAGGATGAATCGTCAACCCTCGTTCAACCAACACCCACGTTAGGTTTAGAACCAAAGCCCATATGGGGACCCTCCCTTCTTGAGAGAGAAGACGTGGAGAATTGTGCAGAAGAAATCTTGGACTATCTGGAATCTCTACTCTTCGAGGAGGACGCTCCGAAATCAGAAAAGGAGGTAACCACGGGATCGAGTGAGGAGTTGGAGTCGCGTTATGGAATCCCTTTGGCGCCGGGAATTCTGTGGGGTACTTCAAGTGCAGAAAAGGAGCAGGAGGATAACTTAGACAACATCGGGAGCCAGTTGGAGTCTTTGCTTTAGTCACAATTTAGTTCACAATCACAGGGAGGAACCAAAATTCAGAACGCGAGAGAGATGTTTGTAGAGATCGAGGAGGTGCAGTGGAACGCAGCACTCACAGTAGCATTTCAAATCAGTAACAAATATAAATCACCCGATATGTATAAATATTACCACTCGCACTTGATTGCGAGTGTGGGGTCATTCGTTCAAAGTCACGATAAATAAATCCGGAGTCAAGCTAGAGACTCAGACAAAAACAAGCGCTTCTCGGGAGGCAACCCGTGTTTAGTTTATGTCTTTCTTTCTTCTTTATTTTTGTATTTCATTTCCTTTATGTTCAACTTTGTGGGTGTGTTGCCTAGAAAACCTCACGAGACTATAACTCGTCCACTCGGGCTACCGAGGGGTTTAAAGGCTTGTTGCATACGCTAAATGCAACCGTGATTCCTACGAAAGTGAGTTAGGATTTCTTTGATTTTGTTTTTCGTTTGATTTGTCGTTTTTCGAGATTCCTAGCCTTAGCCGATCTTCATACACACTCATATCTGATATTTTGAGCCGTCGGAACTCTCCGTTGTCGAATCCCGCGCGCGTTGTGGAATAGGGTCTTGTAGCGGCGCGACCGATAGATGTCACGGCGCGACATTAAACTTCTACCCGTCACTCCAGCGCCGACCACGTGTCAACGCGGCGCGACAACTTTATATGTCGCGGCGCGACGAGCCGTTTTCAGAATCCAGCCATTTGCTGCCACGTAGCGTAGCGGCGCGACGCTTTTACCTGTAGCGACGCGACACGTGCTTTTTCAGAATCACTGCTTTTTAGCCACGCGTCGTAGAGGTGCGACACGTGTTTCCGTAGTGGCTCGACGTGGCAGTGTCGGTCCAGCCCTCTTCCGCCACGTGCTGTAGCGGCTCTATGCTCATATTTGTCACGGCGCGACATCTGGCATTTTAAAGAGAGTTTGTTCCAGTCGTCTTCTCCACACGAAAACTTCATTCTCACGACGCTACAATCATATTTTCTCCGGTTTTCAAGGTTCTAACGTCAGATTTACTTATTTGTGAGCGAAATCTTCACCATCTAACAAGATAGTAAGTGTTTCTCCACCTGTATTACGTTTTCTTGTTAGTTCTAGTCACCGTATCTGACTAATTTCTTGGGTTTCTCGATTTCTTGAGTATTCTACTACTATCATGTTAATATCTTTCAAGATTCATATCTAAAGCGATTATTTACAGCCATGCATGCGAAATTTCAAGAACAGTTAAGGTTTTTAAAACCCGAAATTAAATCTGATGTTTTTTTTTCAAGTTCTTGATGATTAATCTGCTGAGTCTTGTTAATATATCATTTCTAAACACTCATGCGTCGTACATCTGCGTTTCCCTCGTTTTTATCATCTCTTCTTCTGCAACATTATCTTCCGAGTACGGGTTCTTGCCAAAACCAGGGTTTCTTCCCTTGTAATGGTTTTTGGTGAATATTTGTGGGCATTCTGGGTGTTTTATGATAATTTGGGCCTGATCTGATTTTGGTAACCTTGTACACAGCTATGGCAGCCCGTGGACGTGGACGTAGGGGTCGTCAAGAGCAAGAGATTGTGGTTCCAGAAGGTCCTGCGGTATACCACCCGTGGTTGGTATTTTCGCCAACTCTACCTGCCCGACTTCGCGCTGATTATACCTCTCGGCTATAGCAGAATCTTCGTAGAGAGGTGGACATCCCCCATTCTCTTGATTGGGAGATCACTGATGGAGTTGGGCTTTCAAACCAGCTTCTCGGATTTTTGCCCCAACAGTTCCGTGCTGCAGACGGGACTGTAGTGTTTACTTGCAACGCATGGGAGCGGTTATTCCGCTTGCGCGAGCCAGTTTTCTGAGAGTTGTGTTTAGAGTTTTTCTCTACCGTCCAGCTCAGCTCAGTCTTCGTCGACGTTACTGATCGTTGATTCCTGTCCTTCCATCTTGGAGGAGTTAGCCGCGAGTGTAGTCTCGCGGATTTCAGTCGGCGCATGGGCCTATACACGCACGTGGAGGCCACCAGCCCATTCTTTGAGCAATTCCTTTCGAGTTGCGAGAGGGATGAGCCTGAGGGTTTCTCCCCTGCGGAAATGTGGGCGATGATCGCCAATGGGGGGTACGAGCCCCGTACAGCCGTCGAGAGCAGCATCCGCCTTCCGATTCACCGTCTGCTCCACCGTCTTATCTCCACCTCCATTTCTCATCGCCGAGGTGGTGAGAAGGTCACAGCAGTTGACCTTATGTTTCTATACAGTATTCTGACTCCTGGCGTGTTGTTCAACGTGCCATTCCACCTAGCCTTCTATCTCGCTCGCCGGGCTACTGGATCCAAACCGGCGAGTCCTATCTGTGGTGGCCAATTTGTCACCAGGTTGGCCCGTTCGTACGGGATTCTGTCACTGCAGGAGGAGGCGAGGCAGGTGCAGTACGAGCCGCGCCTGATGAGTATCGGATACTTAGAGACAATGCGGGTCCTGGAGAGGACTTATGATGGAGGTTACCAAGTTGTACCCGTGGAGGGTCATGGGCCTGAGCCAGAGGTTGAGCAGGGGCCTGAGCAGCAGCAGCCGCGCCAGCGCCGTAGGAGACAGGCGCCTGGGACCCCAGATGAGGGGCCGCAGCCTTACTTGCTACAGCAAATATCCGGGTCGATAGAACGTCTTTCCAACCAAATGGGAAATATGTCTATGAGAATAGACACACTGGGGTACTATCATGATCACTTGCAATCGCGCCTATCGGTGCACGAGCAAAATCACCAGTATATGCACTCCAGTATGTCTAACATCTTTAGCCATTATGGATATCCGCCCCCGCCATTCACGCCATACCCGCCCCCATTTCCAGACTGGCGTTCGCACTTTCCCCAATCGGATACTCATATGCCGGGGCCGTCTGGACATGCAGGTCACGACTCGGATGATGAAGACTGAAAGATGATAATTATATTTTTTTTATCTTATGATGTAAATGTACTGAATTTAATATATTTTAATTATAATATTTGTCTAATGTTTGGTGCATGAGTGATTTACTTTTTCAGCATGTTTGATTGTTATATGGAGTGTGCGTATATGCTGGCAGTTAGTTCAGCGATTGCTTGTCATTTATTGCTCCATTCGCCTTGCTAATACCCACGGAGTTTTTCTAATCTTTTTCTACCTTAGTTTATTTTTATTGTGTACAATGGGGACATTGTACAATTTAAGTGAGGGGTAGGGGGTTAGAAAAAGATTCCTCGCTTGAAATTCATTTGTCCTCGTGTTAAATTATTATTTTATTTGGGCGTTAAATTTAAAATTTTTAATATCATTCCAGTTAAAAGTTGGATATTATTTTAGAATGTCAAGGTTGTTGACTTTTAAACAATTCATAGTTATATCTAGCTTTTATGTATAGTGCTTGTGGCTTTTCGCCAATTCTTTAAAAATTCGAGTCTATAGTATCCAATCTTTAATTTTTGAATTGCTGCAATAAATTATGAGGTTAAGCCCTTTTTAAGTCTAAGCTTGACAAAAATAGACTGAGTATGAATTTTCAATTTTTATAAACATATGTTTAAAAAAGAAAAAAAAGTAAAAAAAATCCAATGTGCAAAAAAATGAAAAATATATGCAAAAGTGCTAGAAAAATACATAAGTCAAATACATGGCCTTTGGAACTCGAATTAGTAAACTCTGAGGGGTATTCTACACCTAACCACCTAAGGCCAACTAGTTTGGGATCGGTTGAGTTGAGGATTCGCTACATGGGTTCCATAGAAAGTCATAGGCTTATATAAAAAAGAGCAGAAAAGAGAGAAAACATATGTGCAAATAAAGTTGGAAATCTGCAATAAGTCTTGAAGTCAGGGGATTTTCAAAGGGTAAATTAACCAAATTAAATATGATTGCAATTTTTAAATTAAGGATTGGATGTATATAGACAGGAATATTCTTTAGGAATGGTTGAAAGTAAATAAGGATCTAATCATAGGTATATGCATAATTCTAAGTATAGGTGATGATTTGTTTTAATCAACCTTTTTGACATTCGTAAGTTATATTTAATTTTTCGAGAATGGTGTTATTATTTAAAGTTAAAGCCTGGATAGAGTTGTGATTTGCTTGAGGACAAGCAAAGTTCAAGTGTGGGGTATTTTGATATCGCGCTAAATATATAAAAATATTATGCGATATCGGGTTGGTTTTAGCCGGAAAACGTGCATTTAATTGTAAAAAGGTACGTTTACCGTTTCTTTTATGTTTTGCAGGCTAAAAAGGCGAAATATTTAAATAATCGAGAAAAATAAATAAAGCCCGAGGAGTCGAGAAAGTAAAAAGAAGTCGAGAAAAATAATCGGGCCGAAGAAAGAAATCAAGGAAGAAATAAATGGGCCCAAATGAAAGAAGAAAGAAATAAAAAGAAAGAAAGAAGAATAAGCCCAAAAGAAAGCCCAAGAAAAAGAGTCCACCGGCCGCCAAAAGAGGCGTCGCGGCGCAACGCACTTGTTCGTAGCGGTGCGACGAAGCTAACCGGATAGAGCCTATCTCCTTGCCACGTGCCGTCGCGGCGCGACCGAAATACCTGTAGCGGCGCGACGCGAAAGGGTGACGCCGGCTTCGAAATTTGAAAGAGTTGGGATCGGGTTAAAATGCCTCGTCGCGGCGTGACACCCATGTTTTCAGAAATCTATTTAAACGAACTTCCAGATCTGAAACAGGGTTAACCACCCGATTTCTTCCACCATTCCTCTGCTAAATACATCCCTTAACACATCCCAGAAAGCTTGAGCTCGGATTTGAAGATTTGGAGCATAACTTTGAAGATTAAAGGCTTGGAATTCTTGCTTTTTACGGTTTTTCTACTTCTCTTCTGTTTTTAATGTTTAATCTTGATTTCCAGAAGTTGATTATGCTTGTAATAGGCTAGGTTTTCTGTTTTCCTCCCTAGAGGAGATGAAACTCTATCAAGTTGGTTAATTTTGTATCTTTTTTACTTTAATGGCATTATATTTATCTTTCAAGTCTAATCAATGATCCTAGCATGTTTTAATTCTGTTTTTGATTTGTTTAGAATCTGAGTTGATGTAAATTGGAGGACCAATCCATTTATAAGACTTTAATCAATGCTAATTAGGACCAATAATTAGTGTTGACTAGTGTTTGATCAAAACCTAGGGTTAAACAATCAAGATATGAACTTTAATGTGTTAGAATTGATATATGATGACTTTCATGTGTTCATTAAATGATTTGGTAACTTAGTCAATCATTAAAGATTAGATCTTGATAGATACGAACTTAAATATGCTTAATTGTGTAGTTAATTGATTTAATGACCAATTTATTAGTTAATTTCATGATTAGATAAGTTGGATACTCGGATCAAGAGTCTAACAATATAGGAATCGGTATAGTGTTCATTAATTGTCCATTGCATTGATTTTGATTTATAAAACCAACTTGAAAAGGGTGGAATTGAATCTAGGGAGGGAAGCCTTTTAATTTGATAGTTTAATCCATAAAAGTTGCTTGCTTTTTGCTTAATTGGTTCTTGTTATTATTATTTAGTGAGTTGGATCATAAAGTTTGAATCTTTATTGATAAGATTCTATCTTTATTGATAAGATTCTGTGTCAGCACGGGGCATGTGGCCAAGAGTAGTCGTGTAGTATGCAGGGTACACGGCTCGTGTAGGCTTACACGGCCCGTGTAGCCCCATTCTCAGTTCAGTTTGTACAGTTTATGATGTTTAGCTTAATCTCTGATACACGAAGGTATTTGAAGACTTGACAGCAAAAGTTATCTGTTTAGCATTCTATACAGTTACCAGGTGAGTATACTATTCCTTTAGCAGGTTTAGCATATGAGTATGCATTAAATGAACAACATGATATATGTATTATAAGATATGAATGTTATGGATATTCAATAAAGCGATAGGGTACAGAGTACGCGCGAGGTGTAACTTTGTACCAAGAACAGTGTTACGGTATACAGTCACGTGGGTGGTGTAGCTGTATACCAAAGCAGAGTAAGTACTTGTGAGTTAGTATATGTAAACGTACACAAGATGATATGATATAATATGGTATGATGTGATGTGATGTGATATATGATATGTATATGTGATGCAAGTACAGGTGTATAGCCATGCCGTGAGCGTACTATTCTTCTGCATGGGCAATACATGATTATAATAATTGAACAGTATGTTAACCATGTCATGTGTTTTATCTGTTTATTGGATGTGGGGCATCCTGTGGAGTTCTTACTCTGTTTATTGGATGTGGGGCATCCTATGGAGTTATTACTCCTGTTTATTGGATGTGGGGCATCCTGTGGAGTTATTACTCCTGTTTATTGGATGCGGGGCATCCTGTGGAGTTATTACTCCTGTTTATTGGATGCGGGGCATCCTGTGGAGTTATTACTCCTGTTTATTGGATGCGGGGCATCCTGTGGAGTTATTACTCCTGTTATACAGTACCAAAAGCAGCTGGGGATAGGCTATACGCGAGGTATAGATAAGCCCCAGCACCGTAACAGTTTATGCAGGTTTGCAGGTGATTCCATTCGGATGTGAGACATCCTGGGAAGAGTTTATTCTGGTCTTTTAATTACCTGTTTCTAGTAGTATGCTCACTAAGCATTAGCTTATGTTTCAGTATTGCATGTTGCAGGTGTTGTAGGTCCCAACAAGGGTAAGGCCCTAGTGCAGAGATCAGCTGAATAGCTCCTGATTTTTAAGAAGCAAACTTTGACACTACTTTTGAAAATGTTAGCACGTGTATGTTTAGAAACTGTTTTTTTTTGTCAAACTCTGATAACTTTTTGGTGCAAACTCGTAAGATAACGTTTTTAAATCTAAACTGGGAAAGTGGTGTTACAACTTGGTATTAGAGCCAAGGTTTAAGGGATTTAGGCACACATGACTGTGATGACTGAACTTAAACCATGGTTTTGAGATTAAGTGGAGCTATCCCTGGGGCAGTAAACCTTGGTGAGCATACGGTTAGTAGAAGATTATGATTGATATCTGATTTACAGATTGAGTATGAGTTAGCCTGTTTCTGCATGTACAACAGTTATGTGTCTAAGTGTTAAATGTTATGAAGCGGGAATCTGATTGGTTAAGTTGAGAATAGGTAAAGTATAGTGTGTTCATAATAATGTAGGGCCCATATTATTATAAACACATGGTACATACTTAAACTCAACAAGATCATGATGGACCCTGCGAATTATGTGATTGATAGTATGTGTATGTAGACCAGTATACCTGTGATGGTAGAGAGAAAGTTGTTATTGTATTGTATGTTAATGATTTCTGATTTTCAGAAGAAAGTATGTAGAAAAGTTAGAGACAGGTATAATTTAGATGCAATTCCTATCCTAACCATTAGACCTGCGGGTAGTATGTGAAAGATTCAAGTTATAGAGGAATTACAAGAATATGGGAACAGTATGGTAAGAGAGACAATAGTTGCAGAGATGGGTAAAGCCCTACAGATAAATGTTCCTTGAATAAGCAACCAAGTGGTTGAGCAAGTGTAAGAAAGTCTGGAAATGATGTTATAAAACGAGTAGATGCAGCGGTGTAGGCTGCAATGATGTATGTTCAAATAATTGAGAGAATCAAGGCCAGAATGGATTAGTTATAAGAGATAGGGTGTACTTACAGAGATTTCTAGCAGGCAAAGTACCTCTTCTTGGAGGAGGTTACAGATTCGATTGTGAATAATAGTTAGCAAGCAGAGACGTAAGAGGCATACCGTATAGTTGGGTATCTAGTAAAATGAGAAGTTATGTATGATTTAAAGTTATTATATGGAACAGCAAAAGATCAGTACACTTTGTTGTTACCAGGGAAAGAGAAGGTGCGGATGGAGGAAACGATTAAGCCTCAGTATAAAGAAGTGTTAGAGGTGCATTTTGCACCAATCAGCTTGAAAAGATAAGATTACAGAAGAGTTTTTAGCCCTACGACAAATGACAAAAGCGGTGAATGATATCACCAGAAGGTTGATAGAAATAACTCATTTTGTTCAGAATGTATTGTTATTGAGCATATGGAATGTAGTGACACATTTGGATACTTATAAATGATATCTGAAAAAGTTTAGTATGGTTACTTGTAACACAGCGAATGAGTTTGGTATAAGAGAGAGAACAATAATTGGTCAGGTAGGAATTGATAATGGAAATGTGAAAGGGTAAGCCAGCAAATATGTTAAGCGAGAGATTAGTAATTGTACTACAGTGGGGAAGGCTAGTTCCTTATTCAGATGTGTGAAAGTGTGAAAAGCATAGGCATGTGCCTAGAAATTATTAGAATTCGCTTTAAGGATGTTATCTTACCGGTTGGGCATATTGAGCTTATTGCCCTAAGTTAATAGCTTTAGAGAAAAGCACAGGAATCCTCTACCACCACTCTCTTTTAGCAAGGGTAGGGATGAGTAAATGAAAGTGAAGCTTATGGCTGTGGAGGAGCAGTAGAACTGGATGTAGTGGCAGTTAAGTGTTCCATTCTGTTTTACAGAATCCCCTCTTGAGGAAGAAGCAGCAGATGATAAGACTACTATTGAGAATAGTAGGTGTAAGGAGATGTGATAAAGATAGACAATTGCTAGTTTCCCCATCAAACTTGTGCCAATCGTGATAAAATAGTTTCAAGCAGTTGTTAGTATGCATTGGTTGAGCCAGTATCAAGTTAAGGTGCAGTACGGGTTCAGACCCTAAGTGGGGAAGAACGGTATAGTAAAGGTAAATGTATAAGAGCCAATATCTTTGTTTGTTAGTGGAAGTAAGGAAGTATCTAGTTCCTTGTGGTACAACATTATCAGCTTTTGTAGAGATTCTAGCAGGGAGAGTAAAAGTAGTAGCAGATTTCATATATACAGCAAGTGATGAAGCAATTGCAAGAATTGACGGATAAAGGTTTTATTCGGCCCAACACTTCACCGTGGGGTGCACAGGTTCTGTTTGTGAAAAAGAAAGATGGCATATTTAGAGGGTGTATAGACTACAGAGAGCTTAACAAGGTGACAATTAAAAATAAGTACCCACTTCCTAGAATAGATGTTATGTTCAATCAGCTCTAGAATGCATCATGGTTTTCAAAGATAGATTTACGGTTATGTTATCATTAGCTCAGGATTAGGAATGAAGATGTATCCAAGACAGCTTTTAGAAGCACATGGTGCTCATATCCAAGTGTGAGTTTTTGGTTAAGAGATGTGTAGTTTTTCGGCCATCTTATCAATCAAACTGGGATTAAGGTAGATCCTACTAAAGTAGAAGTTGTGATGAAGGGGGAACCGCCTCAGAACCCTACGGAAGTTAGAAGTTTCCTCGGGCTTGTTGGATACTATAGACGCTTTATCCAAGATTTCGCTAAGGTAGCAGTACCCGAACCCGGTTGACTAGAGAAAGCATCGAATTCAAGAGTGAGGATCAGTGGTATGTGGTTGGTAGGTTAAATCATTAATGATATAAAGCTTTAGTATTAACCTTGTTAAATGAAATGAAAGGTGGGGTAGTCTAGAATGATGCATTTTAATGGGGGTTGGGTTATGCAGAAAGAAAAAGTTAAAGTATATGTTTCCCAATAGTTAAAGAATCATGAAAGCAACTTCCCCAACTCATGATTCAAAATTAACAGCAGTTGTACGGCTAAAGCCAGTATAGTAGCACATGAAAAAAACAGAAAGACAGAAGCTATGCAGAAACAGTGAGGAAGTTACAGTAAATTTAATTGTCAGATTACATGGAACTCCTTGGAGGCTTGATATTATATGAGAAGTAATTGATAGACTTAGAAAAATGTAAACTCTATTCCAGTAAAGAAAGTGTATTCTTCATAAAGAATGATAGACGTTTATTTGAAAGAGATAATAGCTAGATGTAGAGGTTCTGTTACACCTCAGTACAGTATTCCACCCTCGGGAGGAAAAACAGAGTGAGAGAAAGATACAGATATCAGAGGACAGACTGGGGTCATGTGTTGTTAATACTAGTGGAAGTTGAGATATGTATCTACCATTAACAGAGTTCTTTTATAATGACGGTTACTATTCAGGTGTTGGTATGTTACCATACGAGCTAAAGTGTAGGACCTCAGTTTATTGGGGTAAAGTTGGTCAAAGAGAGTTGAGCAGTACAGAAATTGTACAGTAAATGACTTGAGTATATATAGTAGATATGTGAGCAGTGTAAAGTAGTTCAGAATAGACAGAAAAGATATGTAGATAAGAGGAGATCACTGTTAGAGTTCCAAATTGATGTCTATGTATTGTTAAGAATGGCACCATGGTAGAAAGTTAGTGGATCATTGCAAGATGAGATAAACTAGCATACAGACTGGAATTACCAGAGATGTTCCACCCTTGTGGGTGGTTAGCAGATGAGTCAGTAGTTGTTCCTCTATATGATGTGCTAGTGGATGAGACGATTATGTTGGGAAAAATAGGCTTACAAATATATCCTCTTTTGTTGACACAAAAATATATAACTTGTTTATATAATTGTATGTACTAACATTAACATATGTGCACATATACATACATATATATATATATATATATATTCAATCAAATATATTCTCTTCTATGATCTACAAAATAAGCTTCATCAAATGGCCAAGCTCCAATCGTCAAGATCCGAGTTCAAGTAGAAGCCGATGTCGAAGATTCCTACAAATAAACGTTCAAAGTTTATGAGCTTACAAAATAAATAATTAAATGAGTTTAAGTTTTTATAAAATAATTTTTATAAAAACTTTTATAAAAATTGAGAAACTTTTTATAAAATCACAAGCTTGGTAGTCAAAGCAAATGAATTCCTATTTTGGCAAATACTAAACATAATCTTCTATTGAAATAAGCCAAAACCATATTTAGCAAAAGGAATCTCTCAAAGAGGTAAACTTCCAACATGCTTTGTGCATTTGGTTTCTAAACTACCATTTTTATGATTAAATTCAAACTTAAGAGGTATGGCACTAACCCAACTTTTCTAAAGCTTCTTTTCAGTGCATTTTTATGGTAAAAATGGGTTGTGTGTGGTTTTGGTAAAAGCCCAACGTCTATGTGCACAAGGCTCAAAAATCTCCAGCAGGCCGACGGTCGATGCCACGGTCGACCGTGGATCGTCTGGACACTTTTTGAGCATCAAACTTTTTCCTTATTTAAAGCAACTCAAGTCTTGTGTTTTACCAACCTCTTGCAATCTGAAAAAATACAGAATACATAAAAATCTTGTGAGCTCATATTCCTTGATAATTCAATCTTTCAAGATCAAGAATCAAGCAAGAGTGAAAGTCTTCAAGTTCATATACTTCATTACATTCATATACATTTGTAATAGTGTGAGGATAATCTCTAGCCTATAGAATTAGAGAGAAGTAAGGATCAACTCTAGCCTTTCCAATTAGAGTGAAGTGAGGTTTATCTTAACCTTGTTTGCAAGAGTGAAGTGTAATTCTTGTAAGCTAAAGAGAGAAGTTGTAAAAGGTTTATCTCTACCTTCAAAGAGAGAAGATAGTGGAGCAACTCTTGGTGGGTGAGGCCAAGGAGTGGATGTAGAGCAAGGTTGTTAACCCTTGCTTGAACCACTATAAATCATTGTGTCCAAACTACTTCATTGGTGATATCTTCCTTCCCTAAACTCTTTAATTATTTGCAAATATTGTTAAAAACTTTAGAAAGTGGGCATATAACCTATTCACCCCCCCTCTAGGTTCTAACAATTGGTATCAGAGCAAGTTGCTCTAGATAATTTTTGAAAAGTCGTTTTAAATCTTCTAAAAAAATTTTTTTCAAAAATTTTTGAGTTGACAAAATGGGACAAAATTATGTAGAGGGGTATTCTATGGTTAGACCTCCACTTCTTGAAGAAGAAGGGTTTTGTTATTGGAAACAAAGATTCATGACTTATGTCAAAGCCAAAGATGTTGATCTTTGGGATATTATTGAAGAAGGGGATTATGTACCAAAAACCTTTGATTCCAAACAAGATGCCTTTGTTCCACTTCCTAAAGAAAAATGGGATCAAGAGGATAAGAAAATGGTTTCTAAAAATTTTGAAGCAAAACTCTTTCTTTACAATGCTTTGCCTAGAAAAGAATTTGAAAGAGTATTTATGTGTGAAAGTGCAAATGCTATTTGGAAATCTCTTGTCACCACACATCAAGGAAATGCCCAAGTTCTAGATAACAAAATTGAATTACTTGTGCAACAATATGAACAATTTCAAATACTAGATGATATGAAAATTGATGAAGCTTTTGCAAAGTTTAATACTATTGTTACTAGTCTCAAGTCACTTGGGACTACTTACTCTAACAAAAAGATTGTAAGAAAGTTTCTTAGGGCTCTTTCACCAAAATGGAGGGCAAAGGTGACGGCTATTGAGGAGTCAAAAGATTTGAACATACTTCAAATGGATGAGCTAATAGGAAATCTCAAAGTGTATGAAGTGATCATGCAAAAGGATGATGAGATTGCCAAGCTAAAGAAAGAGAAGAGCAAGTCCATTGCACTTAAAGCCAAACATATCAAAGATTCCTCTAGTGATGAAGGAGATGAAACAAATAGTGATGAGGATGAAGAGTATGCCATGATGGTGAGGAACTTTAAAAAGTTCTTCAAAAGAAAAGGCAAGCATGTGAAAGCTCCATTTGATCCTAAGAAGTACAAGCAAGCCAAGGATGCCAAGAAAGAAAAGAAATCATCTAGAGAATGCTATGGATGTGGAGACTCTTCACATCTCATAAGTGATTGTCCAAAGGTAGCCTCAAAGAAAAAGGAAAATCACAAAGCCTTCCTAGGAGGTGCATGGAGTGATAGTGGTGATGAAAACCAAGAAGAAACAAAAGAAGAAAAATGTCTCATGGCCTTTGAGACAAGTGAGGTACACTCCGATTCTAGCAACTATAGTGACAATAATGGCCATCAATATGATCAATTATGTGATTTTAGCTCAAAAATACTTACTAAAAATGAGGAGTTAAAAAATGAGAATAAAAGTTTGAAAAAGGAAAATATCAAGTTGAAAAATGAAAATGATGACTTAGTTATAAAGATAAAAGATCTAGAAAACAAAATTGCATCTCATACACATACAAGCATAAAAGATTTGGAGAGTAAGCTAAAAACAAACTTGGATACAACCACGCTGTCAAAATTTGAGAATAGTTCAACAAAGTTAGATGAAATGTTAAAGATTCAAAAATCATCAAAAGATAAGGGAGGCATTGGATTCTCTGGGCACTCAAACAACATGCCAATAAGTCACTTGAAAACCATTCAATTTGTGAAAGAAAAAGGGAAAGAAAAAATCCATGACCTCCACGGTCGACCCACGGTCGATACCGTGCATCGACCGTCGGGTCACTGGAATTTTCAAAAGAACAAAAATGTAAACATTGTCTCTAGCTCTTCCACTTGTATGCCCAAAGTTGCAAGTAATGAGTTAATGAGAAAGTTTTATACTCCAACAACAAAGCATGGACTTGGATTCAAGAAACCTAAATCAAATGTGACTCAAAAACCAAAATACTCTCAATCCATAAACCCTAAGAACACATGGTATTATAAAAGTTTTAGAATCACACAAAGATGGATTAGAATAGGAGTTTTTGATGCTAACCATCCAGGACCCATGAAACATTGGGTACCAAAAGCTTGAATGAAAACTTCATATGTGTAGGGCTGCAATAAAAGTGAGAATATGTCTCATGAATGGATTCTTGATAGTGGTTGTTCAAAACACATGACCGGTAATAGAGAACTCTTCACCTCATACAAGGAGTATGATGGAGGACATGTTGTGTTTGGAAGCAATCTAAGAGGAAAGGTGATTGGTAAAGGTAACATTCTTCATGACAATATCAAATTCTTGAATGTTGAGCATGTTAGTGGTTTAGCTTACAATTTAATAAGTATTGGTCAACTATGTGATAAAGATCTAAATGTTAAATTCACCAAACATGAAAGCTTAATATGCAAAGATGGTAAAGTTTTAGTAAAAGGTGTTAGGAGAAATGGACTATATACATGTAGACTTGGTGATAATCCTAACACACAAGTATGTCTTGCATCTATAATTGATAATTCAACATTATGGCATAGAAGACTAGGTCATGCCAACATGAGACTACTACAAACATTGACTAGAAATGAGCTTGTTAAAGACTTACCAAATATTAAATTCGATAATCATTTTTGTGATGCATGTAAAATAGGAAAACAAGTACATTCATCTCATAAATCTAAAAATGTTATTACTACAAAAAGATGTCTTGAACTATTGCATATGGATCTTTTTGGCCCTTCATCAATTCAAAGTTATGGGGGAAACTTCTACACACTAGTTGTTGTAGATGACTTTTCTAGATATACATGGACACTACTTTTGAAAAACAAAAATGAAGCTTTTGACAAATTTAAAACTCTTGGCAAGAAAATTCAAAACCAATTTAGTTGTATGATCATTTCAATTCGTACCGACCATGGAAGAGAATTTGACAATGAAGAGCAATTTGGAGCATTTTGTGAAAAACATGGAGTGTCTCATAACTTTTCGGCTCCTCGCACTCCCCAATCAAATGGGGTTGTTGAAAGGAAAAATAGGACTTTACAAGAAATGAGTAGGACAATGCTAAATGAACAATCCCTTCCACAAAAGTTTTGGTGCGATGCGGTCTCAACGGCTACATACATCCTAAATAGAGTCTTGATTAGACCAATGCTAAATAAAACAACCTATGAAATCATCAAAGGTAGAAAACCATCCTTAGGACATCTTAAGGTATTTGGTAGTAAATGCTATATCCTTAATACCAAAGACTACTTGACAAAATTTGATCCTAAAGCATATGAGGGTGTCTTCTTAGGATACTCCCTGAATAGTAAAGCCTATAGAGTATTAAACAAATCCACTATGGTTGTGGAGGAATCCCTTAATGTCACATTTGATGAATCTCCACTTCCTCCTAAGACTCAACCCTTAGTAGATGATGACAAATTAGAAGAAGAAGCCATAGAACAACAACTCTCAAAATTAGACATAAATCATCATAGTGTTCAAATCCCAATAATAGATAACAAAACCACAAGTAATGAAAATGAAATTAAAGAAAATAGGAACCATCCAATAACTCAAGTCATAGGAAACTTGAATCAAAGACTCACTAGATCCCAAGCCCAAAACCTTAATACTTTCTTTGCCTTTATGTCACACATAGAACCCAAAAATATTAAAGAGGCAATTAAAGATGAAAATTGGGTAATGGCAATGCAAGAAGAGTTAAATCAATTCACTAGAAGCCAAGTTTGGGACTTAGTACCTTTACCTAGTGGTCACACAATAATTGGAACTAAATGGGTTTTTAGAAACAAAGTTGATGGAAATGGAAATATCACTAGAAACAAAGCTAGACTAGTAGCCCAAGGATATAACCAACAAGAAGGGATAGATTATGATGAAACCTTTGCTCCGGTTGCTAGATTAGAATCCATGAGGATTCTACTTGCTTATGCTTGTGCTCAAAATTTTAAACTATATCAAATGGATGTCAAAAGTGCTTTTTTAAACGGGTTTATAAATGAAGAAGTTTATGTATGTCAACCTCCCGGTTTTGAAGACCCCATTCATCCATCTTATGTATATAAACTTAGAAAAGCATTGTATGGCCTTAAACAAGCTCCTAGAGCTTGGTATGATAGATTAAAATCATTCTTGTTGAAAAATGAATATAATATGGGTAAAGTTGATAATACATTGTTCACAAAGAAAAGAAAAGATGACATCTTGCTTGTACAAATTTATGTGGATGATATCATATTTGGATCAACATGCCAAGACTTGTGTGATGAATTTTCAAAACTTATGCATAATGAATTTGAAATGAGTATGATGGGTGAATTGAATTACTTTCTTGGACTTCAAATAAAACAATATGAAGATGGTACATTCATAAATCAATAGAAGTATATTAAAGACATGCTTAAGAAATTCGATTTTGAAAATGTGAAACCAATGAGTACAACTATGGCTACAAACACACACTTGACACAAGATGAAGAGGGTGAAAGATTTGATAGTACAAGATATCGTGGTATGATCGGGAGCTTGCTTTATCTAACGGCAAGTCGTCTCGATATTATGTATAGTGTATGTGTGTGTGCTCGTTTTCAGGAAAATCCAAAGAAATCACACTATGAGGCCGTCAAACGAATATTCCGATACATTAAAGGAACAATCAACTTGGGATTGTGGTATCCAAAGTGGAGCGGCTTAGATATAATGTGCTATGCGGATTCGGATCTCGGTGGATGCTACTTGGATAGAAAAAGTACAAGTGGAGTATGTGCCTTTATTGGATTGGCACTTACCTCATGGCTCTCGAAAAAACAAACATCCGTTGCCTTGTCAACAACCGAAGCCGAATATGTAGCCGCCGGAAGAGCATGCGCTCAGGTCTTATGGATGAAACAAGCTTTATTGGACTATGAGGTACATCTATCCGAAATTCCTATTATGTGTGATAATAAAAGTGCCATTGATTTAAGTAAAAATCCTGTATTGCATTCAAGAACTAAACACATCGAAATTAGACATCACTTTCTACGTGATAATGTGCAAAAAGGCAATATAAGCTTAGAAAAAGTTACGTCATGTGAAAATATTGCTAACATATTCACTAAACCACTAAAAAAGGAAGTATTTGACACAATAAGACTTGGTTTGGGGATGATGGAACATGTACCTTAAGAGATAAACACCTAAAAACTGAAAAACAGCAAAAAAATGCTACCCAGTGGCTCCACGGTCGAACCACGGTCGATACCATGTATCGACCGTAGGGGCACTGCCAAAAGTTTGAGAAACACGCGGTCGATACCACGGTCGACCGTGTCTCGACCGTCAGGGTACTGCAGAAACACCAAAACGGACTTAAAAAGGGCGCGGTCGATATCACGGTCGACCATGTATCGACCGTATGGTACCTGACGATTTTTAACCCTATTTTACTCTCTCTTTCTTACACTTTCTCTTCCCCACACAAACCCTAGCCGCCATTAACAACTAAGAGCTTAAAAATTACCTCAAAAATCAAGGTTTTTACTACGGTTGAAGCGGTAATCGAAGGCACGGTTGGATTCACGGTTGATCCACGGTTGAAGACTCATCCTCTCTTGCCTTTTCCCTTCCTCACGAATTTCTCTTTCAAGGTATAAGTTTATCTTTTCTTCCTTTTTCTTAGGGCTCTCTCTTTGCACCAAAGAATCATGTGGATCTTAGGATTAGGTTGATTTTTGGAAAAGAAAATATGTTAGGTTTATTGAGTAGTAAATGGTATATGAAAATGATGGGTTCAGTTTTAAATATAGATGATGTCTAAGTTATTATTATAAGATTCAATTAGTATATGCATATCATGTCAAAAAGGGACAAAAATGAAAACTTGAAAACCGTCCACTGCCGGGCGAACCACGGTCGACCGTACTTCTACCGCAACATATCACCAAAAATCCAGACCAACGACGGTCGATCCACGGTCGATACCGTGCATCGACCGTAAGCCCACTGGAAATTTTTTGAACTTTTAAATTTTTATGTTTTGACTTTTAATGTCCAAACTCAATGTAGTTTTGCTTAATCTACATCAACTAACCTTAGTAACCACATGATTCATAAAATTTTCAAAATCTTCTCAAATTTAGGCACACACTAGTCATAATACTATATATTTGTACTTAATCATATAATTATTGTCTCTATAGATAATCATGCCACGTGTTCGCACATCGGCTTCAAGAAAACCCGACAACCCTACCCCTCGTCAATCCGCCAATGCTCTAAAGAAACGGGCCATAAACGAGGGTTGTGTAGTTGCGGTCAATCAACTTGACCAATATAGGACCCAAGCCACCTTTGAGGCTATTGGGTGGACTATTTTCCTTTCTCTCTCAAATGTCATTTATAAAAATCGTCTCTATGAATTTTATGCCTCCTTCATCTATAATGAGGATGATGAAGTAATCACCTTCAACATTGAAGGTAAGGACTTTACCTTCACTCTTGTCCAACTAGGTAGGATTCTACACATCCCATCCTCCGGCCTCAAATACTATCATACCGGTCATAGCCTCACAAACCTTCCACCCGTCTTCACCATTCCTGAAATCATTGGGTCAATTTGCAAACCAAATGTTCCCCACACCACAACCAATCTTTTCGGAAGAGATCTTCTTCCCGAATGTGCCGTTTGGAACAAAATCATTGATTCCAATATCTTTCCCAAATCTGGGAATCATTCTGAAATAAGTGATATTCAAGCTGTTCTTCTTCATGCTCTTAAAACGGGGACCGAGATCAACCTCACGCACATTCTTGCTAAACGCATGAGTGGTCTCGTGACAAGTCGTAGGGATCTTCCCTATGGCCATCTTCTATCTCTTCTTTTTACGAATCTACCGGATGTTTCTCGCATTGTCTCAACTCCGGGATCCTCCATGCCCATCGACCTTGCGACACTTCGCAAGATGTCTTCCCATAAAGGGACGAAACGGGCACACTCTTCCTCTTCCGGAGATACGGAAGCCGAGATTGACAAATTCACCTTTGGTGAAGAAGAGGAAGGTGAAGCGGAGAGTTCAATTCCTCCGGATTTCGGCATGGTTGAAGGCACTACCGATGAACGAATTGCAGCACTAAATCGCAATGTGAATGCTTTACGGAATGAAACTCACTCTCTCCGTAAAGAAATGAAAGGGGTAAAGGGCATGCTGAGATCAATTATGAATGCTCTTAAATGTAATTCCGGAACCGATGGGGGTGAGCCGTCTCAATCATGAGTCTATGTTTTATGATTACACATTTGTCTTTCAAACAATTTATTTCTATGTATTCACACAATATGGTATTTATGTTGGTCATGTGCTACAATATTTTATGCTATGATGTACGTTCTGTGGTTTGATATGCATGCTTTCCATATAACATGTATTGTGATTAATATTGACTATGCTCACATCACTCGTGCAAGTCTTTGGTAGAATTTTGTATGTACTCTAGCTCATCCAAATCAAGATATGGTGATCTACGTTTAAGGGGGAGCTTATGTCAAGGGGGAGTCTCCTTTTTGTTTAAGACAAAAAGGGGGAGAAGATAGAAGAATATATAGAAGATAGAAGAATATATAAATATATATGTATATATGCACATGTTAACATGTTAAAGTTATATATACAATTTATTATACAAGTTATAAATTTTTGTCTTCAACAAAAAGGGGGAGATTGTTGGGAAAAATAGGCTTACAAATATATCCTCTTTTGTTGACACAAAAATATATAACTTGTTTATATAATTGTATGTACTAACATTAACATATGTGCACATATACATATATATATATATATATATATTCAATCAAATATATTCTCTTCTATGATCTACAAAATAAGCTTCATCAAATGGCCAAGCTCCAATCGTCAAGATCCGAGTTCAAGTAGAAGCCGATGTCGAAGATTCCTACAAATAAACGTTCAAAGTTTATGAGCTTACAAAATAAATAATTAAATGAGTTTAAGTTTTTATAAAATAATTTTTATAAAAACTTTTATAAAAATTGAGAAACTTTTTATAAAATCACAAGCTTGGTAGTCAAAGCAAATGAATTCCTATTTTGGCAAATACTAAACATAATCTTCTATTGAAATAAGCCAAAACCATATTTAGCAAAAGGAATCTCTCAAAGAGGTAAACTTCCAACATGCTTTGTGCATTTGGTTTCTAAACTACCATTTTTATGATTAAATTCAAACTTAAGAAGTATGGACTAACCCAACTTTTCTAAAGCTTCTTTTCAGTGCATTTTTATGGTAAAAATGGGTTGTGTGTGGTTTTGGTAAAAGCCCAACGTCTATGTGCACAAGGCTCAAAAATCTCCAGCAGGCCGACGGTCGATGCCACGGTCGACCGTGGATCGACCGTGGATCGTCTGGACACTTTTTGAGCATCAAACTTTTTCCTTATTTAAAGCAACTCAAGTCTTGTGTTTTACCAACCTCTTGCAATCTGAAAAAATACAGAATACATAAAAATCTTGTGAGCTCATATTCCTTGATAATTCAATCTTTCAAGATCATGAATCAAGCAAGAGTGAAAGTCTTCAAGTTCATATACTTCATTACATTCATATACATTTGTAATAGTGTGAGAATAATCTCTAGCCTATAGAATTAGAGAGAAGTAAGGATCAACTCTAGCCTTTCCAATTAGAGTGAAGTGAGGTTTATCTTAACCTTGTTTGCAAGAGTGAAGTGTAATTCTTGTAAGCTAAAGAGAGAAGTTGTAAAAGGTTTATCTCTACCTTCAAAGAGAGAAGATAGTGGAGCAACTCTTGGTGGGTGAGGCCAAGGAGTGGATGTAGAGCAAGGTTGTTAACCCTTGCTTGAACCACTATAAATCATTGTGTCCAAACTACTTCATTGGTGATATCTTCCTTCCCTAAACTCTTTAATTATTTGCAAATATTGTTAAAAACTTTAGAAAGTGGGCATATAACCTATTCACCCCCCCTCTAGGTTCTAACAGATTAGTTATATAAAACAGCCAGTGGCTATTTTAGAGAGAAAGGGGTTAAGAGTTTATGTAAAGAATGGATAGAACTTGTAAAGGTACAGTGAAGATACAGAAAGGGTTCAGATCACACTTGAGTGTATGGGTGTCATGTTATGAGTGATAAGTGTTTCATGATCGGTATGTTGCAGACCGTCTACCTCGGTAGCGGATAGTATGTGATGTAAGACTATCGTCAGTGCGCTGAGATAGCATTCAGGGATGAGGAGAAGTTAGACTACCGCTAGTGCGCTACGGTAGTATTCAGCTTAGTGTGATATAGAGTTATGTGTACAGTAGATTTCGGGGACGAAATCGTTCCAAGTGGGGAAGAGTTGTAACGCCCCAAAGTTCAAAAGTTGCTATGGCTAAGAGTTATTTAAAGATAGAGGTGTTTATAAAACTAGAGGGGTTAAAGTTGTTAGTTTGAAACATGATAAGTTCAAGGGCTTGCTGGTAATTCTTGAAAAGTTCTACTATATATATATGAAAGTGTAGTTTGACTTAGTAAGTCAAACCTTCATTTGTGCAGCCAATTCCTCTGAGTTCTCTGATCAAGAACAACATATTTAGAGTGTATCAACACAACCAAGTGATATCAGTAGCAAGGTATGTATTCTTGTTGTGAGTTTTATGTGTAATGAGTCAAGAAAGTGATTTCAAAGGTGAAATCATAGATTATTGTTAGTGATGGTGTTTCTAGTTGTTATTTAGTAGTTCCATATGTGGTAACATGTTTTACAAGCTATGGAAAGCATTTAAAGTGAGAATTGAATCAAGAACAGCAGCTGTGTTCTTGGCAGAAAGTTGCAGGTCGGTCCTGTACACGGCCCGTGTACATGTCTTATAAGAAGAAGATAGGCCATGTACATGAACATGGTCGTGTAGTGTGTAAGGCACACGGCCCGTGTAGGGTTACACGGCCCGTGTGACAGGCCATGTAGGGATACATGGTCATGTAGCATAAAGGGTACACGGCCCGTGTAGGGTTACACGGCCCGTGTAGGGTGATGTGTCAGCACAGGGCATGTGGCCAAGAGTAGTCGTGTAGTATGCAGGGTACACGGCTCGTGTAGGCTTACACGGCCCGTGTAGCCCCATTCTCAGTTCAGTTTGTACAGTTTATGATGTTTAGCTTAATCTTTGATACACGAAGGTATTTGAAGACATGACAGCAAAAGTTATCTGTTTAGCATTCTATACAGTTACCAGGTGAGTATACTATTCCTTCAGCAGGTTTAGCATATGAGTATACATTAAATGAACAACATGATATATGTATTATAAGATATGAATGTTATGGATATTCAATAAAGAGATAGGGTACAGAGTACGCACGAGGTGTAACTTTGTACCAAGAACAGTGTTATGGTATACAGTCACGTGGGTGGTGTAGCTGTATACCAAAGCAGAGTAAGTACTTGTGAGTTAGTATATGTAAACGTACACAAGATGATATGATATGATATGGTATGATGTGATGTGATATACGATATGTATATGTGATGCAAGTACAAGTGTATAGCCATGTCGTGAGCGTACTATTCTTCTGCATGGGCAATACATGATTATAATAACTAAACAGTATGTTAACCATGTTATGTGTTTTATCTGTTTATTGGATGCGGGGCATCCTGTAGAGTTATTACTCTTGTTTATTGGATGCGGGGCATCCTGTGGAGTTATTACCTGTTTATTGGATGCGGTGCTCCTGTGGAGTTATTACACCTATTTATTGGATGCGGGGCATCGTGTGGAGTTATTACTCCTGTTATACAGTACCAAAAGCAGCTGGGGATAGGCTATACGCGAGGTATAGATAAGCCCCAGCACCGTAACAGTTTATGCAGGTTTGCAGGTGATTCCATTCGGATGTGAGACATCCTGGGAAGAGTTTATTCTGGTCTTTTAATTACCAGTTTCTAGTAGTATGCTCAATAAGCGTTAGCTTATGTTTCAGTATTGCATGTTGCAGGTCCCAACAAGGGTAAGGCCCAAGTGAAGAGATCAGCTGAATAGCTCCTGATTTTTAAGAAGCAAACTTTGACACTACTTTTGAAAATGTTAGCACGTGTATGTTTAGACACTGTTTTTTTGTGAAACTCTGATAACTTTTTGGTGCTAACTCATAAGATAACGTTTTTAAATCTAAACTGGGAAGTGGTGTTACCCCTTCTACACTCTATCAGTTGCTTGTTTACCCTCTTTGGGACCAACAACATCTTTAGCTTAACTTGTCTATATAATACGAAAGAGTATTTAATACTCCACTATACTTGCTTATCATATCTGACAAACAATACTATAACAGGTAATATTCATGCAACTCTCATACTCAACCCCCCCCATAAGGAACATTTTATTATGGTCGGGCCCGAGTTTGAGATCGAATACTCTTGCAAGTACCCAATTTCCTTAAACTTAGGCTTTGATACCTAATTGAAACACCGCTTCTGAAAACAGTTACTTTAGTGAAAGTTCAGATTTGGCAGCGGAAAATTTTCTTTTATTAATAACAAACTGTTAATTACTTCTTCATCTTTTCAAACATAACGTAACAGGAACCGACCATAATACCATATTACATTACAACATGATAAAGTGTTCCAACCCACAAGGGGCATTTACACCAAAAGCCACCCGCCTCATTAGGCCTTCTAGTCTTTACCTGAAAAGGGGCAGCACAGCACCATTAGCTAACACTTAGCTAGTGAGTACAAACATATCACAAGCATCAATACTGTAAGTCATGCAGCATTCATGTCGTACATAAGCAATCATTGCTAGCTTAACACATAACGGTGTGCTAACAAGATCAGTAAGAGTCATGTCTTGCAGGATAATCAATCCCGCTCAACAACTCAGACCGGGGGATCAGACACAACCATCCGCGCTAGTGGGGGATCATATAGCAGTCCACCAAGCATCGTTCACGGAGCCAAAGACTCAAGTAATCCAGCCGTTATCCAGCCGATTACCACTCACGTTAAGGCACGGCGGTTCTGCAGAACCAAGATCCGGGATGCACCCCGAATCACCGTTAAATCCCGAAATGACCGAAGTCCTGTTGGGATCCAACCACAGAGTTGACCTTAACCATGCGTCAGATAGTCTACAGACAGTGCACATACACATATACGTACATATGATCCCACAGGGATCCATCATTATCATCTATTCATATATCGTACATATGATCCCATGGGGATCCATCATCTTACATGTAACATTATACAGTCATACATTCGTACATATCATCATGTATTAACTAAGCGGTTCCAGTCTGGACCCGCTAGCATGCACCTAATACACATCTTAACATTATGTAAGTAACATACTTACCTCGTTGAGCATACCTGCAAAAACAAGTCAGATATACATAATATAATCATGCACAGTCATTAGCATTCAAGCCTTACTCTACTGAGTCCATGAAAGCAGGCACTCACCTGATTAGCTTACAACATTCATTTACTAAATTCTGGTTCAGCTGACACGTTCACCTAAAACATTCGGCAATCGCGTTAAGCGTTTGCATACATTAGATTCTACTACTAGGACCTTACAATATCTTTCTAACATTCATAATTCACTTATTAACTTACTTTTGACATTACACAACCTATTCAACAAGAACATGTATAAAAAACACATTCTTGCTAAAAAAGCCCCGTTGCGCCGCGACCACCTAAACCGTCGCGCCGCGACACATGTAAGTCGGACCAGAAGTCGTATGTTTCATGCGAAAGTTGGACCAAATAGGCATATGGACTATCCGACAGTCGGACCAACAATTCGGATGGGTCATCCGACTATCGGACCCAAAAGTCGGATGGCTTGTTCGAAGGTCGGACCAAAAAGTCGCATAGTGTATTTTTGACGGGGTCGCGCCGCGACCATAAACCTGTCGCGCCGCGATCACGTATTTCACAGTTTCATCATCTTCTTCATTTATCATGCATGCGACCTTCTTTCAAAACCCACTTATTTCCAGGTTTGTAAACTCGTTCTTTTCACTTCAAAAACAACTTTTAACATCTTATTATACCTAAACAACCATCAAGAACTCATTAATATCATTTTTAAACAGCAGACATGAGAAACCCACTTGTCAAGTAAGCTCTCATGTTCATCCATGGAGTTTTCAACTCCAACATAACTTCCAGCCACACAACACTCATATTTCTAGCATATTACATGTATAATCTTTACTACAAACACCATACTAACCTTGTTTTCAGGTCTACAACTTCAAATCTCCAAACTCTTTCTTTCAAGAACCAATGAAAGCTATATTTGAGTGTGTGTTTGTGTGTATTTTGAAGGTTTGCAACTTTTGACTTTATGAGTCAATTTACAAAACACAAACACATATATATAAATCTTATCCAGAGGCAAACCGCCTCTGGACAAAATATCTTATTACTTTCTTTTCTTTTTCTTTATTCTTTTCTTTCTTTCTTTTCTTAATTCTTTTAACTAGTACATATATACGTATATCTGATATATACATAAATACTTAACACACAACTTAAAACACATAACACGCATTTATTCATTTAAACTTAACAAATATACAATTAAACCTTCTCATTAATATAATAAACTTACAATTTGGATTATTTACTTAATCTACTACTTTTACACATACGTACATACTATTTACAACTAGGCCCAAGTTGAGGATGTTACAATACCGTACTCCACCTTGCGCTTACCGGGACCAGGCTCCAGCTGACAGCTCTTTGCAAAATTTGTCGTTTAAAGGATAATAAAGTATTTGTTGAAATTTCTTTTGAACCAAGGTTTAAGTTCAAACACGCAGAAGCACATCCGAATCCCTTAAACCTAGGCTCTGATACCAAGTTGTAGCGTCCCAAAAAAAATTCTTTTTTGCAAGACACGCATGTTTCGTTAAATATCAGAGTAGATTGCGGAAGTATCATAAAGAATTAAAAGTTAGTTACAATATCCCAAATTTACAGTTCGACATTAGTTTAAGTTGAAACAAGTTTTAGAAACAATATAAAATTCTTCTCGGCTGCGAGCTGTCTTACTGTCCTAGAGCCCCACCGTGGTCCCGTCCTGAAAGAAAGGAAATTAACAACGGTAAGCGCGAAGCTTCGTGAGTAAGTTACTGCAACCTACGAAAATTTACAGTAGTTACAATAATGCACATTCTACCCTCCACCGGAGTAGTCGGTCATACATACCCGATGCCACAGCATACGGTCATGCTACCCGCCGCTGCAGCGGATGGTCATATACCCGCTACCAAAGCAGACGGTCATAACTACCCGCTACCGAAGCACACGGTCATAACTACCCGCTGCCGAAGCAGACAGTCATAACTACACGACACAAGTGCTGGTCATCACACATTCACATTCACTATTGGTATGATGTGCAAGTAAGGATACTCACCTAACAGCTGTCCTCGTCACTTGGGTCTTACTAAAACTTTACTTGGTTGCCCTTAAGTTAACTGTCACCTGATCTAACCCGAAAGGTCAATACAGGGTAGTAACCCTGGCTTACTAACACAACTTCTACAAGTCGGATAGGTAACATATCTATGCTAAGTCGCATGAGGGTATACGTCACAAAAGTTGCATGTACAAAACTACCAGTCGCATGGTATTAAGACACATAAGTCGCATGGTACAAAGCTGTAAGTCGCATGGCACAAAGCTATAAGTCGCATAGCATCAAAACTACAAGTCGCATGGTATTAGTACACATAAGTTGCATGTTACAAAGCTGTAAGTCGCATGGCACAAAGCTATAAGTCGCATGGCATCAAAACTACAAGTCGCATGGCATCAAGTGTCCATAAGTCGCATGGTACAAGCTATAAGTCGCATGGCACAAGGCTCTAAGTCGCATGACATCAAAACTACAAGTCGCATGGCATCAAGTGTCCATAAGTCGCATGGCACAAGGCTATAAGTCGCATGGCATCAAAACTACAAGTCGCATGGTATTAGGACACATAAGTCGCATGGTATAAAGTTGTAAGTCGCATGGCACAAAGCTATAAGTCGCATGGCATCAAACTACAAGTCGCATGGTATATCTCCCTTCCCTGTCAGTTCATTTTCTGAAAAACCCAGACTCCATAGCCAAGATCAAGCTTTCTCAAAACACAACCAATTCAACTAATTCTTGTTGCAAAACATTTCTCCACTCATTTAAAACTTTCTTCTAATACAAAACTGTATGTTTATCAACTTATTAAGTGTCCTTGTTCAAGTATTTCTCCTGGGTTTTTCTCAAACATTCAAAACCCCAAAAACCCCATATTCCAAACATCTAAGCATCACCTTAACATATCAAGAATTGGTTCCTACATGATTCTAAAGGATTGAGGAGTATTACCTGATGATTTCCTTGCAACTCTTGGCTCCAAAATGAGCCTAGCTTCTTCTTCTTCCTTTGCTTCTACGAGAATGGCTTCACAGGACACACACTCTCTCTCTTTAATGGAATAGTGACTTGATTGTAAATGTTGGAGGCTGTGCCCTAAATCTCTATTTATACTCATGTGTAACACTACTTGTGCCCTAAGCCCATCCCAAACCTCAAGTCCAATCTCCCAAATAAAAACACTTATTGGATTGATATATGTATATATATATATATATATATATATATATATAATACAAGCCCAACAACTTAAATAAACTTCCAACAACAATATTCATATAAAAAAATCATCATGAGCATCCACTAAATTTTTTTATAAATTTGAATATCGGGTATTACATATTACAATAAAATTAGGGATTGAGTATAATCTAGCACCTAAATATGCACGTAGGCTTACGGTCAGTAAGTACTATGGTGACAATGTTAGTGTTTTGAAGAAATACGGGCACCCATTGTCGAGTGTAAGGCGAATATTAACACGTTCTCCTTCCGATAACGACCATGAAATGATCGACTTTGAATCTCCACCATATGTCATTAAAGAAGAGCACATGATGATAGACGAAATCCAGTGGGGTCCAAGATTCGAAGCAATACCATCATTGGTGTTTGGAAAAATTAAAGGTCCTCCTACAAGTGCTATAAATACACACGATCAGAGCATGAACAAGACTCGTGAGGAAAGTACCAATCTTGGACTTGGTTTCATAATACCTCAAATGAACATGAAGTCTACGACTACCACGAACTCAATTGGTGCTCCCACTGCATGTGTGGCTCGCACAGGTGACGTTGATCCTAAGATGACATATGAAGATCATCTTGATCTAGTATCCGAATGACTGATTGTAACCATTATAATGAGTGAACTGGAAGGTCCTTCTACAAGTGCTATAACCTCGAATGTGCAGAACATTAAAGAGGCATGCGAAAATAGCACCAATATCAAGGTTGATGCCATTGAACCTCCAAATGACGTAGATGACAATGCTACCACTAAGGACACCAATGATCCTTATGCATGTGCTAGAACCACAGATGCGCAGACTATTAACAATTCATGTAAACATAGCACCAATATTAAGGTTAATGATATTGAACCTCAAAATGATGTAGATGACACTGCTGCTACCGACAAAACTGATGATCCTTATACATGTGCTACCGGTACATGTATGAGGAATTCTTCAAATTTTCATGAGGATACAACCGAGACTGGTCTTGTTGTGAGAAGCTTAGGACGAACACGGTTGCAACGTCCGAAGGTTCGAAATTTCCGAACTAAAATAAATAAATAAGTGTTATAAACACTATGAGTTGTCTATATGAGATTAGAGGTGTTTATATAACTAGAGAGGCTAAAATCGTTTAAATAAAAGTTAAGAAGTGCAGGGATTGATTTTGTCATTTTGCAATAGTTGTGTGTGTGTGTGTATATATATATCTATCTATCTATCTTACTCCTATATAATGCATCTACCACCTAAAAAACTCTTAATTTTAAGAAGAGTAAATTTACTAAAATACCACTCCTTTATACCTCTCCTTTACCCCTCCTTTAAGTCCATAATTAATGAATTTAAACAAATAAATATTGAAAACATAACCGACAATTAATGAATTTAAACCAATACTTATAACTGAATTATTTCTAACCATATATTTTTAATATTAACTTTTAATTCATGAGATCACCATACTTATAACTGAATTAAGTCTAATCATATATTTTTAATATTAACATTTGATTCATGAGATCACCTAAATTCCTGTTTTCAATAAATCAAGTTCAAGAGATTTCACAAACACCAAACAAATGAAAAAGTCAAAGAGTTGAAATTTATAAATATTGCATTATAACTCAATTACATAATAACTGGAACTATGAAACATTACACACACATATACATACATATATATATAATCAGCAACTTCATGATTCAGCCATGCGACAAAACTCTTCCAACAAACTGAAACACAAATAACTCAGAGTTAGCAATTTAATTCTTAATTTCAAAGTGGCTCTCGCAAAGAATCTTCACAAGCTCATATTATATTCATCTCGCAAAGAATCTTCACAGACTCATATTAGCTCTTTGTGATTATTCTACACAAAACTCATCACAACCTCCTCTTTATTCGCCGCCGCCGCATTGCGCGGGTACCCCACTAGTATCTATATATATATATATATCATTTCTTTTAAACAAGAACACACCACACATACATACACCGCAATTTGAAAGGCTGGTCAATTTGAGTAGCACAAGGTCAAGTTTTACAGTAGATTTTAACATCAAACTATCCTCCTATCAATCACATATAGCTCAAGGTATGTTTTGTTTGATTGAAATAGGTGTTCTAATGGGTCAAATGGTTCAATTGGTTTATGAACCGAACCAAAAACTGTATTTGAATACGGTTTGGTTTTTCTGTTTTTTAAACGGTTTGGTTCTCGGTTTGAACAGATATGACCCAAATATTGAACACCCCTACAAAAGCCTTTAACATTCATAAATACCCAATCTTTGGTTTCTAACATTCAATCAAATGTATAACATTCTTGTTATCATGCTTAGGTTAACCGGTACTCACCTGTTGAGCTATAACATGCAAATATAGTGTTCCGGCTCTTCTTGGTCGTCGGGTGCACCTATAACACATCCCTTTACATTTAGAAATTTAACACACACAAAGAACAACCAAAATACTAGCATTAATCCCCTAGTGATGTCCTAAATCCATTTACTAACTTGCAAATTCAACGCATACATCAAAATACTCAAGAAAACAGGAACCTGTTCTATGTGCAGTGGGCTCGTGCCGCGACCCCTTGCCTCGCAACGCGAGGCGCTTGCTGTGCCAAAACATAACTTTCTTCACAATAGTGTCATTTTGACACAAATCAACACCAATTCAACTTTAACCAATTTTCAGTGTTTACTAACATCATTTAACACTTGTAGGTGCTTTCTAACATCCCTAACACTTAATTAATTCATACAAAAATCAAACTTAAATTAACAAAGAAGTATCTGTTTTGGCCAATTCTTGAAATACATCTATTACAACACTTCCAATGCATCATTCCTACTCAAAATGACTTATAGAAGCCATTGGAACTGATGGAATCAATTAAAACCATTGTTTGATAGCATTTTCCATTTTTAACCATTAATTGCCTATTTTAGCACTATTTTTGCCAATTCAATCAAAACCACCATTCTAAACTATAATTTTTGTTCCAATCAATCCATATGAGTTATATGAACTTGTTAGAACACAAAAAATCAGTCCTTGATGGTGAAATTGGGTTTGACCCGTTTTTGGCAATTTTGACCCATTTGGCCATTTTCTTGAATTTGAACAAATCTATCACTACCAATTAGAAGCATCAAATTCAGCTCATGTTGGTCAATTTTGGGTTTGACCCGTTTGTGACCTAAAAACCCAACAAATGAATACCTTGAAGAACATGAACTTAGAAGGATGAACAAGATGAAGAAGGTGGAACTAGGAACAAATTAAGAACACGAATTTGAGGTTGGAATTAATGCTTGAATGATTCCCATTTGATTCCTTCTTCAAATTTCCTTTCAAAACTTGAAGAACATGAAGAGTGTATGTGTGTAACGTGTGTGTCTGTGTAGTGATAAGAGGCAAAACTAGGGATGTAAATGAGTCGAGCTACTCGTGAGCTACTCGAGCTTGGATCGTTAAAAGCTCGAAACGAGCCGAGCCTTAACGAGCTCGAGCCTAGATTAAAGCTCATTTAATAAACGAGCCGAGCTCGAGCTCCAAAGAGTGGACTCACGAGCTTAAACGAGCCTCAAACGAGCTTCATATATAATATAATTTATATTTTATACATTTAATTTTTAATAATTATATATATTATTTTAATAAAAATATCAAAATAATACCCGAGCCTAAACGAGCCGAGCCCGAGCTTTATAAATATTAAATGAGCCGAGCTCAAACTCAACATCTAAAGCTCTAAACGAGCCGAGCTCGAGCTCGAGCTTAAAAAATCCTAAACGAGCCCGGCTCGATAAGTGTCTAGCTCGGCTCGTTTACATCCCTAGGCAAAACCGACTTGTGGGTTTAATTATCCACAGGTGGGTATTTTATTCCCCTTTTCAACTTACAACAAGACACCTGATTACCCGTTTCAACTAACGGGAATATTTTTGAAATCCTTAACTTAAACCGTTATTATTTTATTATTTTTATCTATTTTTATTATTAGTTTTATAATCTCGTTTAATAGCTATTATTCATATTATATATTAATAACTTGAATATATATATATATATATATATATACATATTTATGTAATTTATTTAAAATATCTAACATACCACGTTTGCGCGTGTCTAGGCTGTTTTTGAGGATGTTACAATTTTAATCTAAACTAATAACTATAATTGTTTAATAGATTTTATCAATATTTTATTTTCATCAAATATTATATTTTATCATACTCATAAAAATATATGTAAGTGTGATAATATTCTTTTCTTTTGTTTATAAGATTTAAAAAGATATAATAATTTGTTATTATAAAAAATAGCCCATTTTTTATTATTAATATATATTATGAATAAGGTTATAATGTCATTATCCTATTTTAAGATTTTTTTTCTATCAATCATATCAATTTATTTTCGTAAATGCCTTTAAAATTAGTTGTTTTTACATCAAAAATCTTTACCCTTGCATATTGTTTAAGATTTTCATTTTTAGATGATTTAGTTTATTAAAACTTAAAACTAAAATATTTTAACAAAAAGATTTATTCAAATCTTTTAATAGATATACTTTTTCGTGGTTATTTATGTAACACGTAGATTAAATTGATTAAATTAAAACATTGATTTTTTATTGTCCGATTTATGATATTATTTTACTTCCGGAATCAATTTTGGAAAATAGCACTATAACATATCATTTCCAGTACATTTTTTCTATGATAGTTTTGTTTTCTATTATGGAGATCAATGGAGATAATCATGACAAGTTCTTATGATGTACATATAGCAGTTGTTTTTTTTTTTGTTTTTTTTCTTAATGTATACATTTGTTAAGAAACTCAACTTCTTTAGTGTTGATTTTTCAATTATAAATAATACGAAATAATATTCATCAGTTCTAAAGAGAACTTCAATGAAATAAAAAGAAACCACGGTTCACTAGAACTACACACAACAATCATTTTTAGAACTTCGCAGTATCAATTGTAAATGATGAAAGAACATCACGGATGCTTTTAGGCGATATATCTAATTGTACATTTCATATTAACTCATAAACTTATTTCATAGTCATATATTATCTGTTTCGTTAAGCCTAATTAAAAATGTATGCCTTTTATTCAAATCCGCTTTATAAAAAAACAGCATTAATGAAGTATACAAACAATACTCGTGACATTCGTTACCATAATATCTTTTGTATATTTTACAAGTATTTTACTATATATGTTAGTAAAGTAATATTTAATCTCACAAATATTTAAAATTTATTTTAATAATTCTGTATTTATACAGTAAAAATTCAAATGCTTGACTGCGAAAATAAAATAAAGGAAAATCGAAGAAAAACAGCACCAGTCACGCGCTTATTCCAAATCCTTAACCTCCAGCTAGGGGAAAAAGTCGCACATACACTTCACCCAGAAACTCCAAAGAACTTTCTTGCTGATTTCACAAAGGGAGAAAATAAAAACATCCACATACGTACATCTCAAGATTCGTCCATAGAATTAGGGCAAATCAAGGGCGAAATTGAGGTTTCTTTCGATTTTTTATTCGACAAGTCCAAGTGGTTGCAATTATAACTATAGTATTTTTGTATCACTAACAACCGCGGAAAACGAATTAGGGTTTCTTAAGGATTTCATGATTTTGTGGTTGTGATGATGATGGCAAACGGTGGTACCTCTTACGAGTGGCAATTCGATGTCGATGATGATGTTGATTTTGTCGCGGATGATGGTTCGATGAGCATGGACATTGAATCGTTTTTTAGTATTCTCGATGAGAGCCCTCCTGATGATTGTTCACAGGTATATTTCATCTGCTTGTTTTTATTTGCGAGATTAAGTGGTTTGGAGCATTGGATTTTGAATATACCGGTAGCATGCAAGTTTGTGTATTTGTGGATACGTATGATCTTGTAGATTGGTCTGGAATGATGGATAACATTCTGATGTGTTTCTGTAACATTTGCCTGATTATGAATCAATTATTGTGTCTATGCACGCGTTTGCTTGGTGAATTAGAAGGCATTTTGGTTTTCCAGTATTGGAATCTAGGCTAATGATCTTAATGTGGGAAGTATCTTAAGGTTTTATGTTTAGCCAATTGATATGTGAATTCTCAGAAGGTGTCAGATGTTTCCATTTCTTTTAGTGTGTTATATGTAATTTTTAGGGGTACTGATCGTGTATATGGTTGATATCAGATGAGCTTTTGCGTAGATAGTGTTTGTAAGTAAATTGTGTGACACTATTTATTATGGTGAATATGCACAAGAATCATATGTTTAACTTTCTCATTGGTGCTTAATCCTACAACAGTTTTTCTTCAAATAGCTTCCTGTTTGACCGAATTCCCTATAAAAATAATGCTGTATAAAAGGCCCGTATTCATAATTTAAAATTGTTTAGGTGGTGTTTATTCATACCTGTTCTAAATGTTTATGCATTTATCATGAGTTGTGATATATATTTCACAAGTATCTAAAATCCCCTATACCTAGTTATTTGGCTAGCTTGTGAACTGCGTTCTATATCACAAAACCAAGATCCTAGTGTATATGCACACAGAACAATCAATGCTACTTATCAACTTTTGGTGGAAATAAATCATTGTGGTGTGATATTGTTAGAACCTAAGAAGTAGATATGTAATCATATGATGGCAGATGGGAGCTCCAAGGATCCATCTTAGAAGGGTTTCACCAAATGTCATATGCAAGTTCTGATGGATCTCCATGGACAGGCGATTTGACTTGGTGAAGGTAGATTGAACCCCCACAAATATATTTAGATGCTAAATGAGGGGAGCCTTGGAGGATGCCATTGGGTTTTGGTGAAAGTTCAGATGGCAGCTAGTGGTGGAAACACATGATTGTCGGTGTCAATTGCTGTCTGAGAAAAGGTGGGCGGGTGATGGGGGAAGGGGCGAGAGAGAAACTAAGTTCTGTTTTTTACTTGGTATTCTTAAATTGGTTAAAGCCAAGGAGATGCGATGCAGTAACAGCTATCCAAATAAAATGCTAGAGGAATGTATGAAGTAAATAAAGATATCAGAAATATAAAAGACAATTGAAAAGCTATGCTTACTGACCAGAAAATATTGTTTGCATATTCAAGGTTTTATGCACACACACATCCACACAGGCATATATGCGTGCATACACATGCTATCACATCTTCCCCTTTTAAAATAGTACAATGAAAGAGACTCCTCCCAATATATACCAACATAACCTTTTATTTACATTGATCTTATGTATTGCATTTTACGTAAACTGTTCAATAATAGCTGCAAACCATGTGATTGTCAGGCTTAGTATGTAACAGCCAAATAGGTCTATCGTAAAAAAATGGAGAATATCATATGAGATGATTAGTGTTTGTTAGATTTATGACCCTTTTTATCCTTCCCCTCTTGTTATGGAACAAAGGTGTCTAATGCACTTACAATAATGACAAAATTGAGAACAGAGAACAAGGAAGTTATAGTTTTTCACACAGCATATTCTCTATATTATGAGTGTTTGTAAAAGCCAAATGTGGACTTAGTCATATACTTAAGTTTGTCAAATATTACATTCACCTTTCTCAGTGTGTCTGACTTTTCAATGTCGCTTAACAGTTACTGGCGGGATGCCATTTGATAATATATCTGATGAATAGTCAATAAGTCACCTGCATAAGAATGCAGATGTTAAACTTACTATCTGATATATATGTATTTTTCAGAGTGGATTACCGGATCCTTCCTTACCTATTGCACCATATAATGAACCAGCTTCACATGTCAGTACTAACGAGCACTCCCAAACCCTTGATGGTAACATTTTCTTTTCATGAATGAACTTATTTATTTCATAACGTTATTCTCTCTCTTTACTGACATTTTCCCCTTCAGATCGCTCAGAAGCTTCAGCTTCTAGAACTGTGTGTTCAAGTGGTTCATCTGACTATGAGAGGCAGACAGTCAATCACGTGTTGAAGAAAATGGGCCCTTTGCAAGATGCCACCACCACACAGTTGTACTCATGGACCCCTGGTGATTGGGCGACCAATGTAGTTTCTCAGGATTTTTCATCATCTAATCAGTATGATAACTGGGAAGATCTTTCATCATCTAGTCACTATGACACTAATGAAACTAAAATTTTGAGATCTACTACTAATGGAGGTGGGTCTGTTGGTACTAGTGACTGCAACATTGATCACCAATTGGTTGATAAATCTGGGATAAGTGATGGAGTATTTTCTTCTCACATTATGTACAACCGGAATGATAAGCCTTCAATGCCATATTTCACAAACAGAAATGAGCCATCGTACCAAATCTCTGGTGCTCGTCTTCCTGTGATCTACAACAAGATTGCATCAGAACAGCATCTAATGCACAATGCATCTTCAAATAGTGAAAACTCTACTGATACACCTGCTAATATGTCTACCAATGGAACTCGTTTCACATCTATGTTACCAAACAGAAGACAAATTGCATCTGTAATGGAAGGGACATATGATGATTCACCCTATGTCGAAGTTACTGAAAAATCTTGTGATGTTGGTGATCGGTTGCTCACTAACAACGGTTTGTTGCAATCATTTTCTGGGGTCGTTCTCAATTCTGTCTCTAGAAATGATCTTGTTGTAAAGGGAGAGCAGGACACCAAGCATTCTACCAATTTATTCAATATCAGGAACAGTTCAGTTGCTGATAATCGCTATCTGAATGTACAGTCACCAGCCAAATCATTTATCCAGCATGATTTTTTTATCAAGAATCCACATGCTTCTATGCCTATGCCCCCAAAGGTCAACCAGCAAGCAGTTACATATATTGATCTTGATGAACCTGATATATGTGTTCTAGAAGATATGAGTGTATCTGCACCTAGGAAACCTTATCATGTAGATGAGAAATCAATGATTGTTGCACAAAGGTCTTCGATTAATGTCCCCCCTGCTCAAGTTGGATATATTAGTGGCAAGACCAAGGCTAATGATGAACGGTTCATTTATCGTGTTGCTTTGCAGGTGAGTTTAATTAATTTAGGATCATGGTAGTTTAATAGTTGCAGTTATTCTTATTTTGATGAATTCAATGTGGTTTTACTGCAGGATCTTTCCCAACCAACGTCAGAGGCTTATGCACCTGATGGTGCATTAGAGGTTCCGCTTTTGAGACACCAGGTTCAGAGCTATGCATAATTTTTTAAATTAGTGTTTATGTTATTAAAAGTTTTGACTAGAATAAAAATATTTCTCCAGAACTTGCTTTTTATCTTGACATTTAGTTTGTAATTCTTGTATGAAAATTTGTGACAGCGAATAGCTTTGTCATGGATGGTACATAAAGAGACTAAAAGCATGCATTGTTTTGGCGGAATCCTTGCTGATGACCAGGTGGCCTATTCTTCTTTTCTATTATAAATTTATAACTTCAAAATACAAGTGACAGTTTCGACCCATTCACTTGTAAATGGTTAAAGAAATAATTCATTCAAAATGGGTCAAATGGTTCATACAGGTTAAACAGGTTCAACTCTTTCTATAGATTTTTTAAATGTATAAAACAAATTAGATCACTTTTATTAGTTAAGTTATATAATTTCTTGTAACAATGTAGCTCTTGTGTTCATATTTAGCATATTCTCTATGTACAAAGGTTTTAAAAATTGGATATAGTCTGCTTGCAGGTTGGCCCACATATTTAAAATTTACATTTTTTTTTGTCTAGTTACACAAAATTTGTCATTGCTAACTTTAAGCTTTGAATTTACCATCTTGTATACTCACCATCTTTTGGTTTTGTACGACTACTTTTTGCAGGGACTGGGTAAAACAATATCAACAATTGCTCTCATTTTGAAAGAGAGATCTCCGCCTTCTAGTGTTCATGCTACTGAAGTGACAAAGATAGAAGCTGAGACCTTCAATTTGGATGATGATGATGATGTTGATGATGATGATGTTGTTACTGATCTTAATAAATCCAAGGAAAAATCTATTTCTTGTCTGTTGAGAAGTGATGGAAATTCAATCGATTTGAAGAATGCAAAAAGTAGACCGTCTGCAGGGACCCTTGTTGTATGCCCTACTAGTGTTCTTCGTCAATGGAACGATGAGTTGCATAACAAAGTAAGCAGCAAATCAAATCTCTCTGTTTTAGTGTATCATGGTGCGAATCGAACCAAAGACCCTTGTGAGCTAGCCAAGTATGATGTTGTTCTTACAACGTATGCAATCGTGAGCATGGAGGTTCCAAAACAACCACTTGTTGATGAAGATGAAGATGAAACAAAAAGGCGTAATGAGTTTCATCCTGTTGGTCTCTCACCTGGCAAGAAAAGAAAATATCCACCTAGCTCTAGTAAGAATTCCAAAAAGGGTAAAAAGGGAATCGACAATGAATTATTCGAATCACTTGCCCGTCCTCTTGCTAAGGTGAGATGGTTTAGGGTAGTACTTGATGAAGCACAGAGTATTAAGAATCATAGAACACAAGTTGCTAGGGCTTGTTGGGGTCTTAGAGCTAAACGTAGGTGGTGTTTGTCAGGAACTCCTATTCAGAATGCCATTGATGATCTTTATAGCTACTTTAGATTCTTGAGATATGACCCGTATGCTGTTTATAGATCCTTTTGTGCAACTATTAAGGTCCCGATTCAAAGGAGTCCTGCTAATGGTTATAAGAAGTTACAGGCTGTCTTGAAGACTATAATGCTTCGGCGCACCAAAGGTGAGTCCTTTTTTCTTTTCTTTTTTTAAATAAATAAAAGATTCTGAAAATGTTTATATTTTCTTCAGCTACACTGCTTGATGGAGAACCGATTATCTCTCTGCCCCCTAAAACCATTAATTTGAGGAAAGTTGAATTTACTCCTGAGGAGCGTGATTTCTACTGCAGGCTGGAGTCTGATTCACGTGCTCAGTTTGAAGTATGTTTTCTTGAGCTATAAAAATTTGTTCTGTTCAATGATATCTTTTATGTTTGCCAAATTTATTTGTCATTAATATACAATATTATTCAGGAATATGCAGCTGCAGGAACAGTGAAACAAAACTATGTTAACATATTATTAATGCTTCTTCGGCTTCGACAAGCATGTGATCACCCTCTCCTTGTTAAAGGATGCAACTCAAACTCTGAGTGGAAGTCGTCTCTTGAAAAGGCTAAAAAGCTTCCTCTTGAAAAACGAACTCGTCTTCTTAATTGCTTGGAAGCTTCTTTAGCAATTTGCAGCATATGCAGTGTACGAAATAACAATCTACTTTGATATTATATTGTAGTTGTGTTCTCATGATATTTTATTCATCGAGCATAATTTATACGTTGTTCAGGATCCACCTGAAGATGCTGTGGTGACAACTTGTGAGCATGTCTTTTGCAATCAGTGTATCCTTGAACATCTTTCAAGTGATGATAATCATTGTCCATCCTCAAAATGCAAAGCTATCCTCAACACATCATCTGTGTTTTCTAAATCCACGCTCAGGGCTTCACTTGTACATCAAAATGTTTCTCTTGATAGTTCTGGTTCGGTGAAAAGTGAGGTTATCGAGCCTTGTTCATCAAGTACTGGTGGTTTTTCTGATATTGAGGCTGCTGAGGCACTTGATTCCTCCAAAATCAAGGCTGCTGTTGAGGTCTTACATTCTATTGCTAAACCTCATGAAGTACAAATGAATGCTGACAAGGATCCTATTGTAAAAGTCGTGAGAGAGAAAGCAATTGTGTTTTCACAGTGGACAAGAATGCTGGATTTGCTTGAAGCTTGCCTGGAAAACTCTTCCATTAGTTACCGGAGACTAGATGGGACAATGTCTGTTGTTGCACGAGATAAAGCCGTGAAGGATTTTAACACTCTCCCTGAGGTTTGTTAGGAATCTTGTCCTTTTCTTATGGAAGATGATTTGTGCACAACAAGTTTTTGCCACACACAACAATTGTGACTTTTATGTCCCTAAAACCCCACTATCTTTTATTCCTATCCACATATTCAAGGGTGTATGATGGTCCAAACAACTAATTGTTGTGTATGGTAAAAATATGTTGTGTACAGATCATCTCCCTTTTCTTATATTTTTTTGAAATTAGTTGAAACAATCTGCTTGTTGTAGGTTAGTGTAATGATTATGTCATTAAAAGCGGCAAGTCTTGGATTGAACATGGTTGCTGCTTGTCATGTGCTTCTTTTGGATTTATGGTGGAACCCGACAACAGAAGATCAAGCAATTGATAGAGCTCATCGGATAGGGCAGACTCGCCCGGTTTCGGTTTTGCGGTTAACTGTTAAAGACACTGTTGAAGATCGTATATTAGCTCTTCAGGTATTATTATGTGCCACAACTGAACATTATATAATGTTGGTGTCCATTAAGACCTTGTTTTCCTGTATAATATTTGCAACCTAGCTACGTAAGACGAACTAATTAATTGTTATCACACTACCAATATCTTCGTTTCTCTTTTTTCCCTTGTCACTTGTTTTAGGTCAAAGTCAAACAGCTAATGAACAATGAGACTTTTAAGTATGTTGATGGTACTTGCCAATCTTATTCTCACCTCTTTAAAATGGAGATAATGGGATAGGTTCTAAAAGTAATTTCAGATATAAGCGTCCCAAAAGTCTTAGAGGATGAATGTTTCTTGTTTACAACATTATAACTCTGTCTACAAACCCTGGAGTAACAAGTTGACTGTAGTATCGTCCTTACTATTTGACCAGCGTGTACTCACAAATAGTTGACTTTTGACTCTTTCAATTTATGTGTATCCCAACACAAATCGTAATGCTAAATATAGTCGATGACTTTGTTTTGACCCAAAAAACAGAAATCATACGCATCAAACTGAAGTCTTATTTCTTTACTGCATTATGTAGTGGATTATCTTTCCTGCTAGCACTAGTGAACATTGCAGATGGCTGCCTGCTTCATACCCATTCTATTTAATGAGAGACAAAAACATTTGGTCAATATGAAAAATGTAGGCTGGATGAAATATATACAAACACGATCATTTCTGATCAAGTGGAGACATGAAACTATCATAATACATTATAGCTCATTTTACTTGTGTCAATTATATTTTTTTTCTTCCATTTTTAAGAATTTTTATATGTTTAAGACTCGCATACTTGCTCTGATCCAGAAGGATTGCAACAATTAACACTACAAGTAGTGTGATAGAAGTGATAATATTATTAGTCAAGACCCTGAAATACCCTTTGAAAAGTACTGAAATTAGAATGTTTATCTGGTTTCCTGCAGCAAAAGAAGAGAGAGATGGTCTCATCCGCATTTGGGGAGGATGAAACGGGTAGTAGTCAGACTCGACTTACAGTGGATGACTTGAAATACCTATTTCAAGCATAATCATGGTTCTTTTAATCAATATATCGAGTTAATATTGCATATAACGACAGTGTCATGTCATCATACTAATGTGATACAACAAATCAATTGTAAATAATAGCTTGGTATATCAAGTCAATTATTTACAAATTGTTTCGTTGTACCATATATTGAATGGTGAGATGGTGCGACCGTTGTATTCATTATCTTTCTCGGTATATTGGAATTGACTTTCAGCGATGATACTTTATTAACAATAGCAGAATTTTCTTATAGTTGAAAAGGTAAAGTTTTTCTTGGTAGTTAAGCTTTAGAAAGTTTATAGAAAAGATTGAATTCATTTCAAAAGTGTTTTTGAGTTTGATCTCGTTGTATAGGGATATTTGAATTCAAATGACATATAATTAGGTGAAGATATAGAGGTTTTTGCATCAACATGTTGATGCTCTGTTTATGGCTTTTGTCGATTTTGTGCGTTTGATGCATGTAATTAAACATAGCCTCTGTTATCTGTAGTCTGTAAGATTATTATTGCACAATTTCGGGTCCCTTGTGTTCTTGAAAACTGATGAATTGTCCAGTTTATTCTTGTGCTATGCATTCAGGATATGTTCCTGATAAATTTGTCATGTAGCAGGAACGACGTCACAAGATTTGTGGATTGATCTTGTACTAGCGTATACCCTGAAAACATGTTTCTAGAGATCATATGTGTAAGATGATGAATCCATGTGATATTGATTGGCCAAAACAATATGCTAATAACTTGGCTACAAATGGTCGAAAATCGACCATTAGTCTAGTGGATTCAGGGTGCTTTACCCAAATATGATTTGTTGCTCAAATTATCTCGAGTACTAAGTCAACCAATGCAACATAACCTAACGATGATAGTGAAGTTTTTATCTATATATGAAGTAAATGCTCTTGCAGTAGTTGTTCTGTAAGGGCTTTCATTACTTGCTTAATTACTTCTTATACTGCGTAAGTCAAAGGGTTGCCGATTCCAGGCATCTTTTAGTAAACTTTCTAATCTTATAAAGAATCATGAGTTCATGCCGGGTAAAACTTGAACTCAACTCTTATTACCCTAACACTTGAATCTGTCATCAAACACCTTGATCAAACCCTTCTACTAATCAGTTAACTACATATTAACCAATTTCCGTCTACTTGGTTTCTAGACGCCCGAGATCCCCCATTCCTCATGTTGGTTCCTCTATTTTCAACTCTCCATATAAAACTTGTAACTCTCTACCATCTTCATGTTCTATAAACCTGTTGCGTTTATTAGTCACGCGATTTGAATATCCTGCTATTTGGTATCAGTTATGCATTTTTCAAGTGTTCAGATTCTTTTTCAATATGGTCTCTATTATGTATGTGGTGGAACTTAGATGTGAATGTTAACAAAGGCCTTGAATCTCAAGTTGTGTTCATTTCAATTCTGGAAGGTCACGCCGTTACAGTTTCAAGAGCTCAAATCACTCGAAAACACTCCTCAGAATAACTTAATTCTTTTCGTTTTATACCCAACTAGTTAAACTGGGCTCGAACAAGAGTTTGCCAAAATTCGAGCCCAAAATAATTTAGTTTTGGGTATAATGATCATCCTGTCGAAGCTATCTTCGTTGCTAAAGTAATGAAAATTGAAAAACAATGGAATGTCATTGATGATCATGGATTTACAACATTCAAATTTGCACAACAAACCTGTTCACTGGGTAATTTAATCGAACAGGTGGTGGGCAAACAATTTCAATACACATTTCGCGATAAATAGTTTAATCAAAACAACAATCGATTCAAGTTTCTTCAATCTTCAACAGCGATCATTCAACCACGACAGAATATCACTACGAACGATCTCAACATTCTCATCGGTTTCTCCGAACAACAACGAATGCATCATTCCGTCGTAGATCTTCAAATTCTTATCCTTACTCATCGCCTTCTCGTACAGCTCTTTACTCACTGCAGGATCTGTAACAACATCAGCATTTCCATGTAATACGATGAACGGTAAGTTTACATTGCTTAATTGATTGCTCAAATAATCAGTCACTCGTAAGAGTTCCATTACTGTTCCCAATCTCGGTTTCCCTGTATATCTCATCGGATTCATTCCACCGATGATCTTCTTCTCCGGAACTTTAACGGACTTGTCGACTAAATCAGCCGTCGGTACGATTGCCAAAGTTGGGGCAAATTTGGATACAAACATCAAAATCTCAGGAATTGGCCAACTAGGTCTTACTTTGTCAGAGATTTTACACATCGGTGCGATCAGGATCGCTCCATCGAAGAAATTAGGTTTGTTAAATTGGATTAACAGGCAAATCGCACCGCCCATGGATTCGCCGAATAGGAATTTAGGCAGGTTTTGGTAATTCGTGTCGGTTGAATTGATGACAGAAGTGAAGAACGCTAAGTAATCATCAACGACGGCGTCGACGTTGGGGACGAAAGCCTTGAGTCCTTGAGATCTGCCATGGCCTTCCATGTCAAGTGCGAAGCAGGCATAGCCGTTGCCGGCGAGAAAGATAGCCGTCGCCTGGAAGGTCCAACTGATGTCGTTGCCGTAGCCGTGGACCATACAGATGATGCCACGTGGTGAGGTCAAGGGAAGCCACGATCTGGTGAAGAGAGATAAGCCTCTTGGTGATTTGAAGTAGGAGGCAGTGGACTTGATGCTATGAAGTTTGTAGTATTCTTCTTCATCTGGGGTATTTCCCCAATAATATTTCCTTTTCTGGAGAACCTGTTCTTCCTCCATAGTTGTTGAGGTAAGCTTTTCTGAGTTCATTCTGATTTTGCTTTTATTCTCATGGGTTTTGCTTCTTATTTGATGGATCAGCTAAAAACATTTATAATAGATTCTTTAATAATCACAAATAATTAACAAGGAGATGATAAAATAATTGACATATCTTTTATTTATAGTATTTATAAATATAGAAATACTTAAAATATGAATTATTGAAACTTGAAAGTATATATGGCTTGTTGTTCTCGAGTTATTTTAAGAAGAAAAAGAAATTAATTGTTAAGGAAAGTGTGAAGAAATTATGTTTTTGAGTTTTTTTTAAAGGAAAAGAAAAGGTTGGAAGAAGTAATTTTACCATTTTTATACCTTAAAACATTATTCCCACTTTTAAAATGATTGAAAAAAGAAGTATTTTCATTCTTTTCTTTCCTTTTCTCCCCTTCATTTTTCTTCATTTAAAAACTTAAAAACAAGGTGATAATGCTACCTTTTTATCTGCATGTAACCTGTTTGATAAAACAGGGAAATGTAGAAATCAAAAAATCTTATACAAATATTTATTTTCTTTTCTAATAAACAAGTTATTTGTTTGTTTTTTAAAAATAATAATAATGCCAACTTTTGATCTTGCGTATTTTTTCATAAAATTTGCATTTGAAAAAAGTTTATTGTGTTTTACTGTTTGGTAGATAAAAACGGTTAGTATTTGTATTTATGAAATTCTATTTATTTTAGGGTTTGGAATATTTTGATGATAAATGAAAAATTGTCCTTTAATTATTAATTATTTTTTATAAACTTTTGTTTGTTTATAAATTATCTATTAAATTAAATGATAACAAATTAAAACACACTATTAGAGTTAAATATGTGCGGCACACGTTTGAAGACTTGTATAAATGAACATGGATTTATTAACTTTGCTTACCTACCACATATTTCTTGCCAAAATTCTTGTTTGTTTGTCCTTTATGTTTTATTTTTATTTCTGAAAAATTTAACTCTTTCTTGTAATCATCTTAAATAACAAATATTCTATTTTCTAATATAAGTAAAAGACTAATATATATAAAATTTATTGAATAAAAATAATCATTCCTTTAAAGAAATATATTTCATTATTTAATTTTAACTATTTATTTAATTAAAATTAAAATTTTAATTTTGAATTCATATATTTACCTACTTGATTTAATTAATTTGAAATAAGAAAACATTTTAGTACACAAAGATAGGATATGAAAAATTAAAATTGAAATTCAAAAGTAATTAATGAAATTTAAAGTTCACTCAATACATATCACCTCTATTACGCAATTAAATTACACATAATCTTATCCTAATATAATACATAATATTATATTATTAACATTCATTTAATCAAAATTTACTAAATTACTAACACAAATCAAATTTATTAAATGATAATAATTTTTTATTTAATAAAATAAACTTAAATGCTTATTCTTGACCATTTATTTAATCAACATTGGAATTTCAATGTTGACTTTTTTTTTGTCAAAAAATGAATTAAAATAATAAGAAACTTTTTATATATGTCTTTAAAACTTAGAATATCATATTGTCTACCATAATTTATAAATATTATATTTATCATTTATAACATTTCAAAATAACACATTTAACCAAATTTATGGATTTTATCAATATAAGATATTTTATAAATATTTTAAATTCTTTTTAATCATAATTGTTAGTTTCAGATTGAATAGTGCAACTTCCCTTTTCATGTTTGGTAATTTTATCATCCACATTAGTTTACTAGGCCTTCACAGCCCATGAAGGAAGCTTTATGGTCGTGAAACCCATGACCTTCACAGCCAATGAAACAAAAACCTTCATGGTCATAAATCACCTTTTCATACCAAAAGGCACTAGTTTACTCCTCTCATTTTCAAGCGTGCTATTGGGATCAATTATTGAAAGGTTTGAACTTTCTCACCAGCATAGTAGCTTGCTTAAAAACTTCTTCAAGACTTCCCAAGTCTTCTTTATCAGCACACTCATATTTATTAGCTTCACTCTTCTCTTCCTCTTCACTTAAATTACTATCACTAAACTTCTCAACCTGTTATCCCTTGAAACAAGGGCTGTGGAAAATGACTTAACCACATCCTCGTCTCTTTTGTAGATGTAACACCCGAAGTTCAAAATTTCATGATTTATAAATCAAACAAGTATTATAGTTATAGAGGGTTTCCTAATTAAGATTAGGAGGTATTTAGAAACTTGAGGGGTTAAAGTTGTTAAAATGTAAAATTAGAAGTTGAGGGACTTGTTGTGTCAATTCTCAATATATATATATATATATATATATATATATATATATATAGCCAACTTTGACCTTTGAGAGTCAAAGTCTTCATTTGTTCCAAACAACTTCACGTAGCTTAAGTTCCACCCTAGTTTCTCTGAAGTTTTTGATCAAGAATAACTAGATACAAGTGGTTACTTCTAATCATAACAAAGCTCAAGCTTGAGGTAAGGATTCTTGATCATGTTTTTGAAGTTCTTGTGGGTTTTGAGATTGATTCATGGTGAACCAAGATTTGTTCATGTTATGGTTGTTGTTTCTGGTTTAGAAGTTGTTAGGGATGTAGGAAAACACCCCAGTAGCGTTTTTATGAATTTACATAGTGATTTTTGGTGAGCTATCTAGAGTTACAGCAAGACAGTCGGCGAACTGTTGCTGAAACCAGAGAGGCACGGGCGTGCCTTTGAGGGGTACGGCCATGACCGCCTCTGTTCATGAGGTCCCAACGTACCTATGTAGGGTACGGGCGTGGTTTTGGCCCAGTACACCCATGCTTGATTGGGCTCTGTTTCTAGGCCTGGGCTAAAGGGTACGGGCGTGCCTTGCCCCTGTTCAGTTTGTTAAGTGTTGAGTTTGATTATATGATTAATACCATGATTATATATCTGTAGGAATTACTGTTGGGTGAGTTTCCTAAACTCTGATTCATATCTGTGATATGTATGTTACATTGCAATGTGTTATATTAGTGACCAGAGGATCACGGAGAGGGTGGTACACTGCTTTGTGCAATTGTAGCTACCACAACGTTTTAGCCTTCTTGGCGGATGCTAAGATGCTGCAGTACTGTATCCATAAGAACAGTTACAGCATTCGTATATGTGTATGCGCATGCTTAAATGATTTACAGTTTAGCTTTTCACTAAGCTATTGTAGCATAGCAGATACTACTTGTTGTTGTTCTGCAGGCTATGTTAACACCAAGGCAAGGCCCCGGTTTGACTGTTGATGGTTGGCTGCTTAAAACGTATTTTGTAACAATAACGCTCCTATTTGTGCAATGGAATTACTTTTGATTTAAATGCGCGCATATCTTTTATACAAACTCGAGGGTTTAAATGAAATGTTTTATTTGCTTCCGCTGATAGCAAGCTTGTTGGAAACTGCTTTTGTTGTAATCGTGGTGGTACCACTTTTTGTATGAACCAGAAGGTTCAAATATATTTTATGTGTTTCCATCAGCTTATTAAATTCTGTTTTTTGTCAAATAGCTTTTGTTTAAAGCTTTCTTTCTAATTTTGAAAATTTAGGGTGTTACACTAGAATCTTCCTCTGTTTGGCGGATTGCTCATGGTTTAACTAATTTCCATAAATCTCAATAAGGGTCATCACCCTGATCCTTTCATTGTGTCTTAGAACCTTAACAAGTGATCCGATGACTCTGGAAGAGAGTCGAGGAATTTGTTTACCAAAATAAAGTTGCTCTTGGTTATCTCTACCTTCTTGAGATCATTAACTAGGCAGTTAAACTTGGTGTAAGTTTGAGTCAAACTCTCACCTTTGTGAGTAAATAAGAACTTATATTCTCTATTGAGAAGTAGCTTCTTGTTTTCTTTTAATTCCTTTGTTCCTTCATATGCAACAGTCAAGGTGTATATTATCTCTTTTAAAGAAGCGCAGTTGATGACTTGGTGATAGACTTCATTGGGAAGAGCAGAAACTATTGCAGACCTTGCTCTAACATCAAGGTTCACAAGTCATTTGTCTTCTTTAGACCATTGATTGATAGGTTTAGTGATCACCCTGGAGTAGCAGGTTGATTTTCTGATTCAACAGAACCGCTGAGGATAGATATGGGTACATTAGGACCTTCTTTGGCAATGTCCAACATTTAGACATCTTTGATGAATAGAAAAGGGAGAGCTCAACTTTTCCACATTGAATAGTTTTCTGCATAAAACATTAGACACCTTGTGAGTAAGTCATTGTTTGGAAGACCATTGTTAGCAGATAATGAGGCCATTTTGTAAGGGGTAGAAGTAGTGGGGGAGTAAGCAAAATAAACCTAGATATGAATTATTTAACCTACTTTGATACCAGTTGTTAGTCCCTAGATTGAGTACGTAACAACAAATGTTTGTAGAAGGTGTTGGAATACAAACTCAAGCTATTTAAAATTATTGACCACACATTGACTTGTAAAATACACATTTACTTGTAAAATAATTCTTATTGATTAGAAATCAAGAATTACATATACATGAAAACGAAAATTCCAAATACGATAAAAGGTGACAACAATCTTTGTCTAACTGAAGGTTTTTGTTGGGGAGATAATAACTTCACCCTAATAATTAACTCTGCATATCCTAAAACATAGAATTTGATGATAACCAAACCCTACATTCAGTATGACTTAGAAAGAATTCAAACATGTGTTGTTTGGATCAGATTCTGGAAAATATGCTAAGTATGGAACCATCAGCTGAGTATCAGATCCTACTCAAAGTATCAGCCAAGGGATATCAGCTAAGGAGCATCAGATGAAGAAAACAAGTGAAGAAGACCATCAGCTGAGGAAAGTGATCTATCAGCTGAGTGAAGAAATTCGATTAGTTGAGTGCCTACACCATCAGCTGAGTGAACATTAGATAAGCTGAGGCCCAGAGCATCAGCTAAGTAAGTCTTTTCTAACACAAGTCATCTCTCTACATAAACTGATGTATTTAAATGATCAGCTGAGCATTCTTGATTAACTGATCATATCAATACATGAGCTTATGTCCTCCTAAGATAACTATTGATCAACTGCGCATTCATATGATTAGCTGAGCAATATGTATCAACTGAGTCCTAGCAAAAATTGATCAACTGATATATCTTGTCAACTAAGTAGTGAAATTTAAAGATCCTAGTACTTTCTGTTAGCTGAGTCGAGCAAAATGTCAAATCTGCTCTATCTTTCAGATTGTAAATGTCATATGTAAAAGGTAGAACATGTGTTGTTCTTTTATGCCTTAGATCTTTGTTTGTAAAAGTAAAAAGCACTTTTTGGATCAAGTATGAGACAAAAAGGTTTGATCTTATCCTCTGGAAAAGGAGAAAGATACCTCAAACAGACGAGATCTTGAAGATTTGTTTCAACTAAGTATGACTGGCAATCCCATACTTGGTAAATTCAAATCAAACAGAAGCATGACTGTTGTTTAAAGTATAAGCATAGAAAAGGAAAGAAAGTTCTACACGACAGAAGATGTGGGTTTTTATATTTTATATTGTGAGTGAGTTGCACTTTTTCAGAAAATTACAATTACTTTTATCAAACAGTTGATTAAAGTAACTTTACTTTTCACCCACTGCCTTTACAATTAAAATATTATATTTCCACATACTCCTTGTCTCCTTCCTTAATACAACCGGATACGTCAAGACTTCTATAAATATACATGCATGGTGGACATGCAAAAGTGTGAAGCTTCTACACAACACAAAGCAATCTCATTAGTTGAGATAAATTCGTAGAGTTTAAGCATTGTGTGGAACCAAACTTGTTCATGTGTTGAACACTATTTATACATTAGTTGTTTTAAAGTTAGCTTGTCTATGTGTTAGTCAAATTGATTGCCACCTTTTATTGTACTTAGAATTTCCGCTTCTAGTACATGTAATTCTTGATTCAAAATCAATAAGAATTATATAAAAGTATAATAGTGTGTCTTTAATTTTTAAAAGCTAAAGTTTGTATTCAACCCCCCCTTCTACAAACATTCGTTGTTGCGTACTCAATCTGGGACTAACAACTGGTATCAGAGCAGATTAGATAATTAATATCTAGATCTGTTTTACTTACTCTACAACTGCTTCCATCCCTCTCAAAATGGCCTCATCCTCAAACAACATGAACATCTCAAACACTGGGTCTTTAACATGATGTCCCATGTTCGATGCAAAAAATTTCTCCATGTGGAAAAGTAGAGCATATCTTTTCTTATCCACCCTTGATATCCAAATGCTTGAAATAGTCACTGATGGTCCTTTGTGATAAAAAATGAAAAGAGTGTATCATACCATGCTCTTGGAGCTTGTTTTAGACCATATAAACTTCATCTCAAAAGTAGACATGGTCAGGAAGCTTGGAATATTCAAAACCTGTTGTTGGACATACACCTATTCTTTCATATCTCCATTTAGAAATACACTCTTCACATCCATTTGGAATACTTTGATGTCTTTGAAGGCAACATAGGCTAGGAATATCCTAATAACTTCTAGTCTTGCAACAGGGGCAAATTTTTCATCAAATCAATGCCTTCTTCTTAACTATAGCCCTATGCAAATAGTCTTGCCTTGTTTCGGATGACTAAGCCTTGTTTATCCATCTTATTTCTAAACACCCATCTTGTTCCAATGATGGACTTGTCCTTATCTAGGCACAAGAGTCCAAACATTGTTTCTTGAAAATTCTGCCAATTCTTCTTGCATGACATTAATCCAGTGAGGCTCTTTTAAGGCTTCGTCAATCTTTTTAGGTTAAGTCATATAGATACAAATCTAGAGAACAGACAAAACTTGCATGCGTTTGATGTTGTTCTTACGGAATCCTCTATGTTGCCAACTAGGGGTGTAAACGAGTCGAGCTTTTATCGAGTAACTCGAGCTCGAGCTCGGGTTGTTCGAGCCGAATTTTATCGAGTTCGAGTTAAAAAAACGAGCTCGAATATTTAACGAGCCGAGCTCGAGCTTTTAAGGGCTCGGCTAAAGTTCTTATCAAGCTTTTTGAGCCCTTATATATATATATTTATATTTATAAACGTAGTACTATATATATTTATTTTTTTTATACATACTACTTTTTATGTATATATAAGATTTTGCAGATCTTTGCCATTATAGCTGTGTTCTTAGGGAATTTCAACAGTGAAAGTCTTTTTGTATTCTAAACTTTTTCAAGATCAACCATATGAATATACAAATATCAAGAAGCGACAGTGAGAGTCTCTTATTCTCAAACCTCAACTTTGTATTCTCACAATCTCACCACAGCCTTTAAAGAAGATTTCATCAGGTAAGTTTTAAAACTTCTTCTTTTATTATCCCTTTTAAGTCTTTAACCATGTGCAACAATATATGTACAATGTATTGCTTAAAATGATCATCGATTTCAAGTATGAGTTTTATAATAATGTTAATCTCTTTTCAAATGGTAATCGCTTTTCAACATACTTTTCAAGTATGCGTATTATTTTAATAGACATTATCAAATGGGTATTATTTTGATGGATCCTTCAATTGGTAGATTGGGTTTTGGTTTTTATTTGGGTACAAGTGTAGTATAGGAGATGATGATTAATTTATTATCAATCCCGAATTTTACTTGACATACATAATAACAAGCATGGGAGATTAGGGGAATATCGTATTTGACTAAGTCTTACTTTTTTCATACTCAGGAAATATTAATATTACCAATACCAATGTTGACATCAGTAGAACCAACTCCAGTGCATGATTTGGATTCATCTCCTATAGATGGTAATCAAAACGAAGAGGGAGAAAAGGAGCCCACAAAGAAAAGGAAGAATGCAGCAGATGGGGAAGAATGTCAAAAAAATGTAAGAAGCAAGAGAGCTTCTGCTTGGACAGAGTTTAGAGTTGTAGATGCCAACGGAGTAAAGAATGCAAAGTGCAATCATTGTGGTTCATTGTTAGCATACAACAAAACCGCAACCACTACAAGTTTAAATCGACATTTCAATGTGCATTGTTTAAAAAGAAAGTTTCTAAAGAAAAAACAAGGGGTACTTAATTTCCAACCAGATGGTTCAAATATAAATGCTAGTCATCCTAACCTTGCTCCAGCTGTAATTGATGGGAACTACGATGCCATGAGGATTCATGAGTCTATTGCTTACTGGATATTGATGCACGAGCATAGCTTCTATATTGTAGAGGAGGAAGGGTTTAACTTTATGATGAAGATAGGAATTCCACAATGGAATAGGATATCTCGAGCTACCGCAAAGAATGATTGCATCAAGGTGTATGAGAATCAAAAACAAAAACTAAAAGAGTTGCTTAAAGATATTCAATCGATTAGCTTGACAACTGATATGTGGAAATCAAAAAATCAGAAGATTGGTTATATGGTTATCACGGGTCATTTTGTGGACAAGAATTGGAAATTGAACAAGTGGGTACTAAAGTTTGTACATGTTCCTCCTCCACATTGTGGAATTGGCATTTCTGATGCTTTATACAAGTGTTTGAAGGAGTGGGACATTGAAAATAAAATTTACAGCATTTTAGTGGATAATGCTTCTTCTAATGATAGTGCCATAATAAATTTAAAAGACACTTTTTCAGTGAATAGGCAGTTGTTATGTGATGGAAGATTATTTCATGTAAGATGTTGTGCGCATATACTTAATCTCATCATCCAAGACTGCTTGAGCGAAATTAAGTATGTGATTGAAGATGTGAAGGAAAGTGTGTCTTACATTAATTCTAGTGAAGCAAGGTTGAAGGCATTTAGTGGGATTGCACAACAAATGTAACTACCTCACAAGAAACTTATGCTCGATTGCAAGACACGTTGGAATTCAACATATGAGATGCTTGTTAGTGCTGCAAAGTTCAAAGACGTTTTCCCGAAATACCGAGATAGAGAAATCCATTATCATTCATGTCCTTTGAAAGAGGATTGGGTAAAGGTAGATCAACTTTGTGAGATATTAGAGGTATTCAATAATGTAACAAATGTTATATCCGGAAGTGACTATCCTACCGCTAATTTATTTCTTTGTGAGATTTACAAGGTAAAACAAATTCTTGATAGCAAGGCAAATGATGAGGATGATTTCACTAATGGCTATTGCAGCCATTTTGGATCCGAGGTTGAAGAAGAGGTCGATTGAATTTTGCTTTTCAAAGATATATAATGTTAAAGATGCAAGAGCTCATATTAAAGAGGTGGAAGATACATTATCTACGTTATTCAAAGAGTATGTGACAATGTTTAATAAATCTATCTCACAATCAAGTGTTCAGAATGGTTCTTTTTTGCATAAATCTTCCAGTTCTAGCTTTCAAGAAATTCAAAATTATGTGAAACAAGTGGAAACATTTCAACCACAAAAGACAAATCTTGAGGTATATCTAGAGGATGGGTGTCATGTATGTCAAGAAGATACAAGCAATCTATTTGACATATTGGATTGGTGGAAGGGCAACCAAAGTAAGTATTGTGTTTTATCAAAGTTGGCGTGTGATATTTTAGCTATCCCCATTACTACAGTAGCATCTGAAGCTATATTTAGTGCTAGAAGTAGAGTCATTGACGCATACCGTGCAAGCTTAAAAGTCGAGACTTTACAGGTCTTACTTTGTGGAGGGGATTGGGTTAGAAACATTCATGGTGTAAAGAAGAAAAACAAGGTAAGCTTTTAAATTTACAAATTTTTTAATTTACATTTCTTTACTAAATTTCCTAAGTAGTATATGTTGCAATTTTTGCAGGGAACAAAATATCCAACTATAATAGATCTCACTTGCTCTTGATGGTGTTAATCCCTTATGAGGTTTGTTATTTGTTTAAGATTTTGTATGTCTCCTTCTAATGCTTAATGAAATTTTTCACAGCCCATGTTTGGTATATAAGTAATAAATTAGAGGACTACACATTATAATAATTAGTATTAGGAATGGATATCACTATTATTGGATATGTACAAATTCAATTCCAATACATGTCTATTTATTTCACTCGTAAGTTAGTAATTATATTCTTAAACAATTTAATATGTTTCAGGTTTCCTCAAGCAAGCATGCTGAAGGCATCATGGTCTTGTGGATAACATTTTGCCCTGTAATTTAAGATTCTTTTTACTTTACGTACAATGTTCTATCGTATGTAAGGATGTTAACGTTAAAGAACTTGTAAAAGATATTTTGGTTGGATTTTATTATTGTTTTGGTTGGATTTTATTATTGTTTTGGTTGGATTTTATCTATATTTTGATTAATTTGGATTTTAATATTGAATTTTTTTTATATAAATTCGAGCTTTTCGAGCCGAGCTCGAGTTATAATGTATCTTTTTCGTGCCGAGCTCGAGCTTGAAGTATGAAAGCTCGTCGAGCTATCAAGTCGAACTCGAGCTTAATATTAATTTGGAAAACATTGATTGCATCTCTTTCTATTTTAGAGGAAGGTCCGTTTGTTTCTCAGACCATCTCCATGGAGACTGGTTATTCTGAAACATCTATTCCCTCCCGTCTAAAACCAAGATCTCAATGGACTGAGGAGGAGAAGAAGCTTGTTGGCCTTGATGCAAAGATAAGAAACAATATAGTGATTGCTTTACCAAATGAGATCTTCCATACTGTTTGTAATCTGTAAACTGCCAAGGATATGTGGGAGAGTATATGCATATCTTTTGAAGGAACTGTCGAGGTTCGCGAAAATAAGAAGACTAATATCATACGCAATTATGAAAGTTTTTGTGCTAAAGACTCAGAGTCTCTCACTGAAGTCTACACCAGGTTTACATGTCTTCTTAATGACATGCTTAAAGTCGAGGTTGTTAGAGAACAATTCTAGATTCTAAATCGGTTTCTTGACTCCCTTCCATCTGAATGGGACATCATGTGCATGACCTTGAGAACAAACAATATGCTCAAGGACATGAATGTAACATCGTATTTTCAACCTAAAAATTTTTATTTTAAAAAACACTGCGGAAGCGATATCACAAATACCAAAAGTATTTACAACTGAAAACAAACAACAGTTTTCAAGCCAACCGTAGTTTAAAATATCAGTATTACAAAAACTTTGGCTCATCACAAATTAATTATCAAAGGCCAGTCAATTACTCCCCAAGCTAACCACTCTCAGCCAAGCCGCTGACTTACCAAAACCTGTAAAAAGAGTGAGAGGTGGGGGATTAGCACAAAGCTAAGTGAATAGAAATAAACCACAACAGATAATCAGCCACAACCACATGATATCAAAACAACAAATAATCGTGCCCTGGGAAGACCGGCGGTTCTGCAGGAACCTACAACCAATGTCGGCCAAAGTAAAGGTTTACTGATAGTTGATTTGCTATTCTCACACAATATTACCTTAAGTTGCAACAAATGCATCAAAAGATCCCAATACTGATTAGACGATAATAAACAAACCCAACCCATATGCCCAGCCGAAACTGACTTCCCAACAATCATGTTACATATCACTGACATAACAATCAATTAACAATCAACCAGTTAATCAATTATCAGACAAAAAGTCTATCCATGCGTCAATCCATAAACAGTTGTAACTAAAACCGTTACAACTAATATCCACCGTGAGTAAACATCCACTCACCTCGAGTTCTCGAACTCCCACTTAGTGATAAAATGTTACCGAGCCTTGTCTGTTCCTGAGAATACAATAAACTGAAATCAGGATCCAGTTGATAAATATATATATCAAACATATATTTATATCTTCTTTAGTCATACTCTACAAACTAAAGTCACATATGCATGAACATATAACATATAACATAAAAGAATCAACAAATCATCAATAATCATAAAAAACCATCGGATTTCAATGAAATCCGCTTCAAGGTATCGGATTTAACGAAATCCGATACAATTTGTCGGATTTCAATAAATCCCGGATTCAACATCGGAATCCATCATCGGATTCTGACCTGCGGATTTCCCCATTAGCGGATTTAACATAATGGAATCCACCATCGGATTCATTTCTCGGATTCAAAGTCACCGGATTTTGATAGGTTCCGAATTCATCACTGTCGGTTTTTCAATTTATCGGAATTCATCCTATCGGATTTCACCCTGTCGGTTTTCATCATTATCTTCTTCATTTTAACAATACGCCAACTTCAACCATTTTATGAACCATATATCTAGCAATATGAACTTACTAAAAATCATACCCAATCATGTTTAAACTATCTAAAACATGCTCGACATCAATAAGAACACCATAACAACCCAAGAACACAACCAAACCAATCAAACCCATTTATCAAGTTTGCATACAAGTTCATCCATGGTGTTTAAACAAACCCAACATGTTATTTAACAACAATAATAACATGTTAGACATGATTCAAAACATACAAAGAAATCATACAAACCTGTACTTGAATATACCACCTTCAAAATCCAACTAGAAGTTTATGATAGCTCCTTCCTTTTCTCTTAGTTTTCTCTCTTCAAACACACATACACACACACTACGACCGATATACAATTGAGGAGATGTTTACATGCTTAATGAAATTGCAACCCACGTATGTACACATCAATTACTAAGCAGGAGGTGTCTATCCCATTTCATGCAAGTAGTCTAAAATAATTCACCAACTCCCACACACACACACACACACACACACATATATATATATATATACATTCTCATGCATACGTACATACATATATATTAATCAACGTATAAATTAAACTTAATTAAAAGTTTAATTACTAATAATTAAATAAATATTTAATCAAGTAATAATTACGAGAATACTTACCAAAGCCTATAACACTACTAGGGCCAAAGTTAGGATGTTACAAATCCTCCCTGCTTAAAAAGGATTCCGTCCTCGGAATCTATTCTCTTTCAAACAATCGAGGGTAACGAGCTTTCATATCTGCCTCAGTTTCCCACGTCAAATCTGAACCCAAACTGTGTTTCCATTTGACCAGAACCATCGGAATCTGTTTTTTTACGCAGTTTAGTCACTTTCCGATCTAGTAGTTCAATGGGTTCTTCCACTAGTTTCTTACATGAATCCACTTTAAGATCATGTAAAGGAAGTATCTGACTCTCATCCTCAACGTTACATTTCCACAAGTAACAAACATTGAATGTGTTGTGAATACCTGACAATTTCACAGGAAGATCAAGTGTAACTGTCTGATCATTAACCACCTGTTGGACACGAAACGGCCCAATATAACGAGGAGCTAGCTTTCCCCGCTTCCCAAAATGGATAACCCCCTTCCAAGGCAAAACTTTCAGATAAACCAGTTCACCTTGAACAAATGCAACAGATCTACGACGTGGATCAACATACATCTTTTGTCGATATCTTGCAGCTTTCAACTTTTCTTGCGCAATTGCCACTTTCTCAGCGGTAATCTGTACAATATCAGGCCCTGCATACTGCTTCTCACCTACCTCTAACCAACACATAGGAGTACGGCAGTGACGCCCATATAACATCTCATAGGGTGGCATACCGATACTTAAATGATATGAATTGTTATACGCATACTCGATTAAAGGTAAGTGGGAATCCCAAGAACCTCCATATTCCAAGACACATGCACGTAGAGTGTCTGAATTGTTCGTTCAGTTTGACCGTCTGTTTAGGGATGATAAGCTCTACTTAGATTAACACGCGTACCCAACTCCCGCTGTAAACTGTTCCAAAAATTAGACACAAATCTGGAATCTCTATCCGATACAATTGAAAGCAGTATACCATGTTGGGACACAACTTCATCAATATATAACTAAGCCAACTTGCTAAGCGATGCAGTTTCACTGGTAGCAAAAACCTGAGCACTCTTTGTCAACCTATCAACAATCACCCAGATCATATCATTATTCCTCTGCGTACGTGGAAGTTTAGTCACAAAATCCATTGTTATGTGCTCCCGCTTCCATTCTAGAATCTGCAATTGTTTTAATGATCCATTGGGTTTCTAGTGCTCTGCCTTAACCTGTGCACAAATATGGCAAGACTCCACAAACTGTGCAACATCTGTCTTCATCGTAGGCCACCAATATAGCACTTTCAGATCGTTATACATTTTCATGCTACCTGGATGAACAGATAATCTTGATTTATGAGCCTCAGTCAAAATCAAATCTCGAAGACCTCTGAGCAATGGCACCCAAACACGAGATTGATATACTTTCAATCCCCTAGAATCATCACTCAAATCATTCTTTCTTTTAATCATAATTTCTGTCTTCAGATTTTCATCCTTCAAGGCTTCTAACTGAGTTGCCTTCAATCTATCAACCAAGTCAGAAACTATTTCAATTCACATAAAAGTGATATTATCACTGACTCCCTTGCGACTTAAAGCATCGGCTACCACGTTGGCTTTTTCCGGATGATAACGAATTTCGCAATCATAATCTTTATCAAGTTTTAGCCATCGTTTCTATTGCATGTTAAGTTCTTTCTCTAAAAACACATACTGTAGGTTTTTATGATCAGTACATACAACGCATTTTGTACCGTAAAGATAATGTCTCCATAATTTCAAAGCAAAAACCACAGCTGCAAGCTCCAAGTCATGGGTTGAATAGTTCTTCTCATGAGGTTTCAACTGACGAGAAGCATATGCAATAACCCTATCCCGCTGCATCAACACACAATCCAATCCGGCAAATGACGCATCACAGTAAACGATGAAGTCATCTAAGCCCTCCAGTAAAGCAAGAATCGGAGCCTAACATAATAATCGTTTTAGAGTTTGAAAAGCTCTTTCCTGTTCATCATTCCACTTAAATGGAATCTCTTTGCGGGTTAATTTAGTCATGGGATTCACAATTTTAGATAAATCTTTAATAAACCGATGGTAATAACCTGCCAATCCTAAGAAGCTTTTGATTTCAGAAGGCAACTTTGGAGAATTCCAATTCATAACAACCTCTAATTTCGTCGGATCAACTTTAACCCCATCCTTGCAAATGACATGCCCCAGAAAATGTACTTCTCGCATCCAGAATTCACATTTAGAGTACTTGGCATATAATTGCTCCCGTTTCAACGTTTCAAGCACTTGTCTCAAATGTATCTAATGATCAGCTTCAGATTTAGAATAAACCATAATGTCGTCAATAAATACAATCACAGATTTATCCAAATACGTTCGACAAACCCGATTCATCAAATCCATAAAAAGAGCAGGTGCATTAGTCAAACCGAACGGCATGACTAAGAATTTGTAATGGCCATACCGAGTACGGAAAGCAGTTTCGGCAACATCATTGTCAGAAACTCGTACCTGGTGATAACTCGATCGTAGATCAATCTTAGAAAAATAAGAATCACCCTGCAACTGATCAAACAAATCATCAATCCTGGGCAGAGGGTATTTATTCTTGACCATCCTCTTGTTTAGTTCTCTATAATCAATACACATTCGTAGAGTACCATCCTTCTTTTCACAAATAGAACTGGTGCACCCCACGGCGATGAACTCGGACGAATAAAACCCCGATCTAAGAGATCTTGAATCTAAGTCATCATCTCCCTAATCTCAGAAGGAGACAATCTGTAAGGAGATTTTGCCACTGAATTAGAACCTGGAATAAATTCAATCTTGTATTCCACCTCTCGAATTGGAGGTAACCCAAGTAACTCATCCGGAAATACCTCAGGAAATTCAGATACTACTCGTACATCTGTAACTGCCTACTTTTCCTTTCTCGCATCAATAGCATATGCCAAAAAACACTCGCAACCCTTACTCAAGGATTTTCTAGCTTTCAACAAAGAAATAATAGGAAATGCAGACTTATTCCTTTCCCCTCGAGCCACCACATGCGACCCATCAGAGAACGGAAAATAAATCAACTTTCTATGGCATTTAATACTCGCCTTATGCTTACTCAACCAGTCTATCCCCAAAACCATGTCAAAACCAGACAAAGGCATTAAAAGGAATGACACTCGAAAGCATCTACCATCAATATCGATTTCAGCCCCGTCACAGAAGTTGTAACAAGAACTATCTTACCGTCTGCTACTTCTATCTCAAGTGGTACAGAAATAACAGTAGTAGGAAATTTTAATCTATCACAAAATGCCAAAGAAATAAAAGAGCGATTTGCTCCAGAATCAAACAACACACGAGCAGGTAGGGACTTTATAAGAAACATACCGGTGATAACCTCATCAGTGGCAGTAGCATCATCTATTGTCATTTGAAACGCCCTACCCTCAGGTGTTGGAGGGTTCTTTCTCTTTTGACCCGTTGAGGATGATCCCCAACTGCCACTGCCCCTGCCCCTGTCCCCGTCCCTGTCTTCCTTTCTAAGGACACTCACCAGCTCAGTGCCCTTCCTTTTGACAGTTCCAACAAACGTACACATCGCATGGTTTGAGCAGTACACTGCCATGTATGGGTAGATCTACATCGTGTACACCACTACGATTTTACATTCGTACCCCCCGTTGTTACCTTCCGGTTCTGAATTCCCTGCGATTAGTTTCCTTGCCATTTCTGTTTCTATTGGTTACCAGTCTAATCATACTTCGGCTTTTGCAAAGCCGCTTTATCTCGGTTCAACTTCTCTCTCGCCTGAATGTCCCCCTCAGCAGACTTGGCTAAGGTGAAGGTCTGGGACAATGATCCAGCTAATCGAGTTGTACTCCTATACTCAGGAAGTAACACCCCGATAAAATGTTGAACCTGGGAAGGTTCATCAGGTACCCATTGAGTCACAAACCTCAGCTTCGCGTTGAACTGTTCTATCAACTCATCTATAGACATCCTCTCTGTCATCTGCAAATCCATGAACTCCTTCCTAATCTTATTCAACTCAAACGCATTACAATACTGCTCCCATAGTTTATTTTGAAATTGATCCCATGTAATCGCATCCATCTGAGTTCTAGAAAGATGTGTGGGAATGGGATCCCACCAAACCATTGCCTTTCCCTACAGCATCCGCATAGCAAAACAAACTCTCATCTCATCCTTGCAATTGCAAGTATCCAATATTCTAACAGTATCTCGCAACCAAATCAAGGTAACATTAGGATCAGTGCTACCATGGTATTCTGCATGCTTGCAATTCAGAAATTGTTTGTAGGTACATGGTTGCCTGTATCCCATGTTCGGAGGAAATCCCATGTAGGGATATGAATAAAATCCCTGAGGAAATAAAGGATAGAAGAATGGTTGAGATGTCGGTTGAGATACTGGGGGTAGTGGTATCGACACCAGAGGAATCTCTGCTAAAGTTGTAATAGCCGGGAAGATTGGTGGTATCTCAGGTGTTGTTGAAGCTACCGTGATAACCGGTGGTTGAGTTGCAGGAACTTGTCTCTGTTATAACTCTAATTCCTTCCTCAAATCCTGTAACTGACCTTCTAGCTGGAAGATGTACTCATGTAACATTTTCAAATCGGGCCTATTAGTACGTTCCATTCGGTACGTGAATTAATTTAAAAGAATTAAATTAGAAGTATATGTTAAGTAATTAAATAAAATATGCTATTGGTCAATTAAATGTGAATTTAAAAGTAATAAAGAAAATAGATAAAAATTATTAAATATTAAATGGTTTCAAATGAGGTTTTCAAAAATATACCCGTTAGTTAAAACGGGTACTTGAGCGTTGAGTTGTATGTTGAAAAGGGGAAAAAATACCCCTTGTGGATAATTAAGAACCCAAGGGCGGTTCTTAAGTTATCAACATAGACAATACACACACACACACACTTACGTTTAGAAACACACACTCACACTCATTTCTTTATTTTTGAAGAAGATTCAAGCAAGAATCAAGAAGGAAGCATCAAGGCTGGAAATCTAAGCATCAATTGAAGTCTATAATTTGTTCTTAACCTTGTCTTCATCATCTTCCTCAATCTTGTAAGCTCCTCTTCACCAAGTTTATAGTTTTGACCATTTAGGTCGAATGGGTCAAAACCCAAATTGACTTCAATAGATGAAATTAATGATTCCAATCTATTTCTAGTTCATTTCTAAGCCATAAGTAATCAATTTATTGAATTGAAGTGATGATTATAGTTGAATTTGGAAAAATTATGCAAATGGGTCAAAATATGAGATTTTGATCTTAATTCTTGAATTGTATGTTGAAGTGTGTTTAAAGAGTTGTTTCTATTTTAGTTTGAATGCTTCTTTCATATGTGAATGCTGTAAAATGGTTTGGAATCGATTAGTAAAGATTTGGGTTTGAAATTTGCCAAAACAGGGCTGGAAATCGACACTGGTCTATACAGACTTGCTTGCGGGCGCAAGGACCACCCTTACGGCCGCAAGGATCAATGCTTACGGGCGCAAGGGATTCCTTACGGGCGCAAGCATTATTCTGCCCTTGTGGGCGGAAGTAAAGTACACTCCTTGTGGGCGCAAGGAACTTGCTTGTGTAAGGAGCCCTATTTTAGCACAGAGTTTGTTGTTTCGTGTAGTACTGATATATGGGATATTGTTTAGGTGATTCCAATAACCGGGAAGATCCTAAACAGTATATTTGCTTAGTTTATACGCTCAGGTGAGTATTGAATTCCATGAGTTCAATAAAGGGAGGTTTAAGTGCAAATTGATTTATATGGATATTGTATGCTACATATTGTACACATGAAAGTTATATGTATGCAAATAAGATCAAGAAGTAAGTATTGCCATGATTAAATGATATGTTGGACATGTATTTAAGTACATGTACATATATATATATATTGATGTCTATAAGTTATCTGTAAATGCATGCATGCAGTTGTTCCTGAAAAGGATTATTGATGAGCTATATGTATGTCCGGACAAATTATTGATTAAGGTTAGCTTTGGCTGGATCCTGGGCCTTCGGGCACAATGTTGTGGATCAACGGTACTCGAGTGCCATTCCTTAGATTATCTGGGGTGATTGCCTTAAATGGCTGAGCCTATGAGCCCTTGGCTCCTAAATGAGCATGGTGATTCACTTACATGGTGAAACCAGCGCGGATGGCAGTGTCTGATTCCCCCGGTGGAAGTTGTTGAGCTGGATTAGCTATCCCGCAAAAGATAACAACCGCCGGACATGACAACACTACCGCTATGTGATAGGATAGCATTGTTTGCTAATTCCTGATATATGACTTGCTTTATTGCTATTCATGCCTGTTAGTACTCACTAGCTATTTTATATAGATAATATTGTTGATATTTCCCTTTTTATAGATAAAGATTTGGTATGCTTTGTGAGAAGGGATCACTGCTGGGAGTTGTTTATATCTTTTGGGAAGGAACACTGTAGATGGTATTTTGATACAATGGTCGGTTGTTAATATAGTAACACCAATATTATGTGATTTGGCAAAGTTTTGATATGTATGTATAATCGCCAAATCATCGTGTTTTGAACTGTAATAGTTAATAGGGTTTTGTTTGGTTTCTAAATTCCGCTGGATGTTTTAATTTACTAGTAGATTACAAAACAGGTAAACATTATATTTACAAACAGACCCATGCACTTTAAAAACTCAAATTTTCATGAATTTTAATATTGCAAAGGTGGTGTTACAACTCATCCCTTTCATCTTCAACTGTTCTAGATGTACCCACATGCTGAAGAATCTCTGCCGTTGTTGTAGGAACTTCTGTGGTGGACGGGACAGTAGGAGCACAAGTCGAGTTCACATTATCAGCCTTTGTTCTTCTGTAACAATCACATCATCTCACGATTTATTAGATAAATCTGTTAGTTCATAACATACTAAACTCCACAACACTCCCATTCACCTCAATCCTCACCCAAGGAGTAATTGACCTATCACGATCCAAGATTTGGGAATGTAACAATTCCAACTGTGCTCACATCGCCAAACCAAGGATCTGATACCAAACTTATAACACCGTACTTTCAACCTAAAAATTTTCATTTTAAAAAACACTACGAAAGCGATATCACAAATACCTAAAGTATTTACAACTGAAAGCAAACAATAGTTTTCAAGCCAACCATAGATTAAAATATCAGTATTACAAAAACTTTGGCTCATCACAAATTAATTATCAGAGGCTTGGCAATTACTCCCCAAGCTAACGACTCTTAGCCGAGCCGCAGACTTATCAAAACCTGTAAAAAGAGTGAGATGTGGGGGATTAGCATAAAGCTAAGTGAATAGAAATAAACCACAACAACATGATATCAAAACAACAAATAATCGTGCCCCGAGAAGACCGGCGATTCTGCAGGAACCTACAACCAATTCCGGCCAAAGCAAAGGTTTACCGATAGTTCATTTGCTATTCTCACACAGTATTACCTTAAGTTGCAACAAATGCATCAAAAGATCCCAATACTGATTAGCCGATAGCAAACAAACCCAGCCCATATGCCCAGCCAAAAATGACTTCCCAATAATCATGTATACATATCACTTACGCAACAATCAATTAACAATCAACCAGTTAATCAATTATCAGACAAAAAATCTATCCACGCGTCAATCCATAAATAGTTATAACCAAAACCGGTACAACTAATATCCACCGTGAGTAAACATCCACTCACCTCGAGTTCTCAAACTTCCACTCACCGATCTAATGTTACTGAGCCTTGTCAATTCCCGAGAACACAATAAACTGAAATCAAGATGCACTTCATAAATATATATATCAGACATATTTATATCTTCTTTAGTCATACTCAACAAACTAAAGTCACATATGCATGAACATATAGCATATAGCATCAAAGAATCAACAAATCATCAATAATCATCAAAAACCATATGTTTTCAATGAAATCCGCTTCAAGGTATCGGATTTAAGGAAATCCGATACAATCTATCGGATTTCAATAAATCCCGGATTCAACATCGGAATTTAACTCATCGGAATCTATCATCGGATTCTAACCTGCGGATTTCCCCATTAGCGGATTTAACATAATGGAATCCACCATCGGATTTATTTCTTGGATTCAAAGTCACCGGATTTTGATAGATTCTAGATTCATCACTATCGGTTTTCCAATTTATCGGAATTCATCTTATCGGATTTCACCCTGTCGGTTTTCATCATTATCTTTTTCATTTTAACAATCCTCTAACTTCAACCATTTTATGAACCATATATCCAGCAATATGAACTTACTAAAAATCATACCCAATCATGTTTAAACTATTTCAAACATGCGCGGCATCAATAAGAACACCATAAACCCAAGAACACAACCAAACCAACCAAACCCATTTATCAAGTTTGCATACAAGTCCATCCATGGTGTTTAAACAAAACCCAACATGTTATTTAACAACATGATAACATGTTAGACATGATTCAAAACATACAAAGAAATCATACAAACCTTTACTTGAATCTACCACCTTCAAAACCCAACTAGAAGTTTATGATAACTCCTTCCTTTTCTCTTAGTTTTCTCTCTTCAAACACACATACACACACACTACGGCCGATATACAAGTGAGGAGATGTTTACATGCTTAATCCAATTAATACCTACGCATGTACACATCAATTACTAAGCAGGAGGTGTCAACCCCATTTGATGCAATTAGTCTTAAATAATTCACCATCTCCCACACACACACACACACACACACATATATACATTCTCTTGCGTACGTACTTACATATATATTAATCAACATATAAATTAAACTTAATTAAAAGTTTAATTACTAATAAATAAATAAACATTTAATCAAGTAATAATTACGAGAACACTTACCAAAGCCTATAACACTACTAGGCCTAAAGTCAGGATGTTACAATGAACATGTGTAAACTCTACGGGATTCTGCTGAATGATGAACAAACCCGTATTCAGAAAAATGACTTGAAGAAAGATTTCAAGAAGTCCTTGGCTCTTGTGGCTGAAAACCCCCCTAAGGCCAAATACAGGTTGAGTAAAGATTCTGAATCTGAAGAAGAATCTCTGAAGAATGATGCTGAAGAGGAAGAAGGGTATGATGATGAATGCTTAGAAAAAGCATTCATTATGAAAAGTTACAAGAAATTCTAGAAGTTCAAATCTGATGGAAAGGGAAGATTTGAAAAAAAATTCTCCTCTGAGAAAAAGGGCTCGTCTGAAAGCTCCAAGAATGAATGCTTCAAATGTGGAAAGCTAGGTCACTTTGCAGCAGATTGCTTTGTTAGGGAAACTCCACCAAATCTGAAGAAGAGTTATCCCTCTGAAGCCGATAAATACAAGGCTAAATATAAGGCTCTAAAAGCGTCCAACGAGAAAAGAAAGAAGGAAAAAGCCATGATCGCTGATGATCTGAATTGGACGGACTCTGAAACTTCATCAGATGAGGATGATAGGAGTGAAGTGAAAGGAAAGTGCTTGGTGGCTGAAGAGACATTTAAATTAGCACATCCCGAGATATGCTTAATGGCCACTGAAAGCAAGTTTAGCAGTGACCTAGCTGAAGCTGAAAAATTAAGCTCAGCTGAAGGATGGAACCCCATTATGATGTACAAGGTATCCAACTTCAAAAATTATAGCTTGAATGAAAAGGATGATATGTTTGCTTATTTGTGTTCTGATCTGACTATTGCTCATAACAATCAAAACAAATGTAAACAAACTATCACCAAACTCACTTCTGAAATCAATGCTGTCGAATTTGAAAACGAAAAATTTCTTTAAAAATCATATGCTTTTAAAAATCATCTTGAATTGTTAACAAATGAACTTAAAAGTTTAAAACTAGATTTGCAAGTCTCAAACGAAAAGGTGAATGATCATTAGTCGATTATTGATCTCTGGTTGAGTCCTAACAAATTAGCTTTTGAAAGCATAAATCATCAAATGATTATTCAAAGAGAAAGAGTAGGCATAGGACACATCAAACAAGCCGCTGATTTCAGTAAGAAGTGCAAACATGTGGATGAAATGGTGTTTAATGACATAAGCATTAACGATGATGGAAACCCAAATCTTTTGTATAAGAGTTTTAACAAATCAGGAAACCTGAATTGCAGCTTTTCTGAAAGAAGTAATTCTGAAAATCGAAATCTTCAACTTCCTTTTGAGTATGAAAACCAAGCGAGCATACCTCTAGAACAGAGTTCTGAACAACCTTTAAAAGAACATTCAAAAGATCAAATGTCTTCTTATGAAAAGTCTTCCACTTCTGAAACCCATTCTGAAATCACTTATGAAACTTCTTCTGAAACCATTTCTGAAACACCCAAGCAAACTATTTCTGAACCCATTACTGAAGAAGATTTGGAAAATAAGAACTCTGAGTTCTCTGATTCGAGTTTTCTTCCTGAAACCAACATCTTCTATCATGTAATAATTCCCAATAAGTTATCAGTTGAATCTTTAAAGCCCATCACTGAGGAAATCAAGACGTCCCAAACCCTCAATCTCAACAAGGCTTTCGTTCTACCTGTGTCTAAACTCAAGGAGGTTAAAGACTCCATGTTCAAAATTTTGAAATTAATCGGAGAGAAGGAGAAAAGCAAGAAAAACAAGAAGATTAAGCAACTTAATTCTAAAATAACCAGGAAATGTTACAAATGTGGAATAAGAGTTCATGAAGCAGCCTCTTGTTCAAATGAATGTAAAATCTCAAATAAAAATTGCTCCTCTGAGCATTGTGTTTTGGAGCCCAGTAAAATTTGGGCTCATCAAATGAACTAACTATGAGTTATTTGTGCAGGGCGATCATCATGATAACATTTGGTATCATGACAGTAAATGTTCAAGGCATATGAACGGATGTCATTCCCTACTGAATGAGGTACAGGCAGCAAATGGTCCCAAGGTCAGCCTTGGAGGAGGAAAGTGTGACAAAACAGATGGATATGGGTATCTGAATCAAGGATCTGTGAATATAAAAAACGTTGCTTATGTCACCGGGCTCGAACATAACCTAATCAGCATCAGTCAACTATGTGATACGGATTATGAGGTTAACTTCAAAAAGACAAAGGGTTCAATATTCAAAAATAAGGGTAAGGAAGTACTACAAGCAAAGAGGAAGGGAAATATGTATGTTGTTGATTTCAGTTCTGCCTCCTCTAAAAGAGATGCATGCTTCTACTCTGAAGCTGACTCAAAGGTCAACTGATTATGGCACAAGCAGTTATCTCATCTAAACTTCAAAAGCATAAGCAAGCTTTCAAAGCTTCAGCTGACTAGAGGCCTACTGTCTGTTCGGTTCTTAAAAGACGTGTCACGCCTGTGAACAAGGGAAGCAAAAGAAGTCTGTATTCAAGTACAAACATTGTAATCAAATCAACTCCGCTCTTCATTTATTACACATGGATCTCTTTGGTCCTGTAAGTTCTCCGAGTATGAGTGGAAAGAAGTATACTCTGGTGTAATTGACGAATACACCAGGTTCACATGGGTATTCATTCTGAAAAATAAAAGTGACACTGCTGAAATTCTGAAGAATTTCATTTGTCGTATTCAAAGGCCGCTTGACACACAAGTCAAGTAACTCTGTAGTGAACATGGAACGGAGTTCAGAAACTCAACTTTTCAAGAATTTTGTGATATCAATGGCATCATCTAAAATTTCTCAGCACCATATACCCCACAACAAAATGGGGTCGCTGAAAGAAGAAACAGAACCTTAATTGAGGCAGCTCGTACAATGCTCACTGAAGCATCACTGAAGGACACTTATGGGCTGAAGCGGTTAATACTGCATGTTATATGCAAAATAGGTCTATAATTGTCAAACGACACAACAAAACTCCGTATGAGTTACTTCACATGAAGACACCTAATGTTGGTTATTTCAAGATTTTTGGCAGCACCTGCTTCATCCTCAACACTAAAGATCAGAAAAGTTAATTTGATCCCAAAGGAGAACAAGGTGTATTTCTGGGGTATTCTAATATTCCGAAAGCTTATCACATTTTTCTTCCCAAGAAACATTCTGTGGTTGAAACCATAAATGTCACTTTTGATGAATTTGATGTTCAAACAAGTTCAGATCACACTGATCAAGTTGTAACATCCTCAATCGGGCCTATTCGTGCGCATCATTGGTACGTAATTTAAATTAAAAGAATTAAATGGAAATATATTTAAAAGTATTAATAGAAAATGCGCTATTGGTTAGTAAATGAGGTTCTAAAAGTATTAAGAAAAATAGATAAAAATGGTTAAATATTAAATGGTTTCAAACGAGGATTCCGAAAATATCCTCGTTAGTTGAAATGGTTAAGCGAGTGTTGTGTTGTATGCTGAAAAGGGGAACAAAATACCCCTTGTGGATAATTAAGAACCCATGGGCGGTTCTTAAGTTAACAACACAGACAATACACATACTCACACCCACGTTTACACACACACACACACACACACACTCACTCACTTCTCTTGTTATTCTTGAAGATTGAAGAGGAAACCTAAGCAAGGATCAATATCAAGGCTGGATTCGAGCAAGTAATTGAGTTCTAATCTAATCTAAATCACTATCATCATCATCTTGTTCCTTGTAAGTGTCCATGTCCATCCTTGTTCATAGTTTTGACTTTTAGGTCAAATGGGTCAAAAACCAAATTGACTTCAATAGATGAGGTTAATGATTCCAATCTGTTTCTAGTTCATTTCTAAGCCATAAGTAATCAAGTTATTGAATTAAAGAGATGGTTATAGTTAAATTTTAAAGATTTATGCAAATGGAACAAAATATGAGATTTTGATCCCAATTCTTGAATTGTATGTTAAAATGAGTTTAGAGAGTTGTTTCTATGTTAGTTTGATTACCTTTTTCATATGTGAATGCTGGAAATTGGTCTGGAATCATTTGGTTAAATTTTGGGTTTGAAATTGGCCAAAACAGGGGCGCTAGAAATCGACATTGGTCTGTACAGACTTGCTTGCGGGCGCAAGGACCACCCCTGTGGCCGCAAGGACTTCCTTGCGGGCGCAAGCATTGTACACTCCTTGTGGGTGCAAGCAACTTGCTTGTGGCCGTAAGGAGCCCTGTTTCAGCACAAAGTTTGCAGTTTCGTGTAATACTGAAATATGGGATATTGTTTAGGTGATTCCAATGACTGGGAAGAGCTTGAACAGTATAATTTTTTGATTTAGATACTCAGGTGAGTACAGAATTCCATGAATTCAATAAAGGTAGGTTTGGTGTTAATTGAACCAAATGACTATCGTATGCTATTTATTGAACAATAGAACTACATGTATATACAATTAAGATCAGAAAATGAATGTTGACATGATAAATGAGATGCTAGACATGTATTTAAGTACATGTGCATATAATGTGATATATTGATGAATACAAGTTATATGTAATTGCATGCATGCTATTGTCCCTTCAAAGGGTTATTGATGAGCTATGTGAATGTCCGGACATATCTGTTATGAAGGTCAGTTTCAGATGGATCCTATGGGCCTTCGGGCATTTGTTCGAGATCAACGGTACTTGAGTACCGTTCCTTACAACTCTTGAGGTGATTGACTTAATTGGCCAAGCCTATGGCTCCAGATGAGCATGTAAAGTCACTTGTTTGATGAAACCAGCACGGTTGGCAGTGTCTGATTCCCCCGGTGGAAGTTGTTGAGCTGGACTAGCTATCCGGCAAGATATAATAACCGCTAGACATGTTAGCATTACCGCAATGTGATAGGATGGCATTGTATGCTCATTCCTGATGTATGACTTGCTTTATTGTATTCATGCCTGTTTGTATTCACTAGCTATTTTAAATAGCTAATGTTGTTGATGTTTCCCTTTTTACAGATAAGGAATAGACCGGCTGGTGAGTTGGGGAAATCTTGTTGCTGATGTTCATGCTTTTTTGGAGGAACACTAATATTTGGTAGTTGTTATTGACAGTCGGTTTAGAACAAGTAACACCGGGGTTTTGTCTTTGGCAACTTTTGATATGTATATTTGTATATATGCCAAACACGTTTTTAAAACTGTAATAGTTAAATGGGTTTGTTTTATTTTTAGTTTCCGCTGCAACGTTTTAATTTACTAGTAGATAACAAAACAGGTGAATATTATATTTACAAACAGACCCATGCAGTTTAAAAACTCAAATTTTCACGGATTTTAATATAGCAAATTTGGTGTTACAAGCTAGGTATCAGAGCCTAAGTTTGAGGGAATTGGATACTTGAAAGAATATTCAGTCTCAAACTCGGGCCCGACCATTATGAAGGGTTCCTTATTGGGTGGAAGGGATTGAGTATGGGAGTTATATGATTAATATTTGTTAATAACTAACCTATATGTTAATGTGTAAGCATAAGTGCTATATTGATTGGTCTTCATTTCTTATAGCAAATTGATTAAAGATTTCGGGCTAGCACGGTAATACCGAGCAGGCTCTTAAGGAGATGGAGGATGAGGCCTCACATATACCTCACCATGCTGAGGACGAGCAGTCCCAGCACCATTCTGCGGGTGCTCCACCTGAACAGGTACAACAGGCGTATATTAAACGCCTTGAGGAGGAGCTCTGTATTGCAAAGGAGCTTCTACTTCAGTCGGCTCTGGGCAAACCACCCCATCAGCCATGTTTACTTAAGAAATTCCTATCTTGTAAACCACCCACCTTTGAGGGGAGTGATGACCCCACAGTTACTATGAGGTGGATTCGAGAGATGGAGCAGGCATTTGAATCCTGCGAGTGTGAACCGGAGTACTGCGTCAAATATGCAGTACGGATGTTAAAGGGCAATTCTCAGAAAAAGTCCTGAAGAAATAATGCACTGAATATGACATGGATCGACTTTAGCGAGACTTCAACAATCTCTGAAAAGGAGATAAATCCATGGAGGATCACATTGGTGCATTTACTGATAAAATGAGTTTTGTTCCTCATTTGTTGACTGATGAAAGTACCAAGATCCGGAGGTTTGTTAACACCCTACCTCTGGCATTTCGGGCTCATGTCCGAGCAGCTGCAGATCTGGATCGAGCTTTTGAGATAGCTCGACATATGGAGGGTGATCGCATCCAATGCAGGGGTGAAACTGTAGGGGAAGCAACAAGAGGAAGTTTCAATCCTCTTCTAACCTGAGTCCTTCTAAAGTATAATCTTCCGCGGGTACTAAATCAGGCGATTACAAAGAGATCTAGATCTGATGGCCCATGGTGCAACCAGTGCCGCTCCTCTCATTCTGGTGAATGTTCTAAAGCCACCAAAAGGTGTACTAGGTGTGGTACCAAAGGGCACCCAGTGGAGGAATGCATATACAAGGAGAATGTCTGCTTCAGATGTCACCAGTCAGGGCATAGAATAGCCAAATGCCGTCAGAACCCGAGTACCCGAGCTGGTGGGTCATCCGTAGAGCCGTAGAAAGATGGCGCCCCTCGTGCTAAAGGGCGTGCGTTTCAGATGACGGCTGAGGAAGCCAAAGCTGCAGGGGAAGTGATTACTCGTACTTTCTTTGTTAATTATACCCAACACGTGTATTTTTTGATTCTGGGGCTACTTATTCTTTTGTCTCGGTATCTTTTTGTCGTAAGCTGCAATTACCTGTATCTACATTGACTGATCCGCTTACAGTAGAGACCGCTAACGGTAAAGTAGTATCTGTTGCTGACAAAGTTCCTATCGCGGTTATCTATATCGATGGCGTTAGTTTTCCTATTTCATTTCTTATCATGCCTATTACTGGGTTTGATATTGTGATTGGAATGGATTGGCTCAGCAATCACAATGCTGAGATTCTATGTTCTAAGAAGATAATCAAATATCCTATATCTGATGGTTCATATGCAATAGGAAGGGGGAAGGATGGGAGTCGGATATTCCTATCATCTCAGTTATTAAAGCTCGTAAATCATTGGTGAAGAGTTGTACATCCTACTTAGCATGTGTTATTGATGCTAAGATGGAGTAGCAACCGGTTGAAGATATCAGGGTAGTGTCAGAATATCCTGAAGTGTTCCCAGACGAATTACCCGGACTGCCTCCAGTCAGGGATGTTGATTACAAGATTGATCTTGTTCCCGGAGATACCCCAGTGGCTAAAGCTTTGTATCGTCTCGCTCCTTCTGAAGTTCACGAGATAATGAATCAGATTCAAGAACTACTTGACAAGGGCTTCATTCGCCCGAGCTCTTCTCCTTGGGGAGCTCCAGTTTTATTTGTTAAGATGAAAGATGGTACTATGTGAATGTGCATAGATTACACGGAGTTTAATAAGCGAATTGTAAAGAACAAATACCCTCTCCCACGCATAGATGATTTATTTGATCAATTGCAAGGAGCAACTTGCTTTTCTAAAATTGATCTCCGATCAGGGTATCATCAGGTACGAGTTTATGCTGAAGATATTCCAAAGACTGCTTTTCGTACCCGCTACTGCCATTATGAATTCTTGGTTATGCCATTCGGCTTAACCGATGCACCATCTATTTTTATGGATCTCATGAACCGAGTTTTTCATCCATTTGTGGACAGGTTCGTGATAGTCTTTATTGATGATATATTGATTTATTCGAAAACCGAAGCTGAACATGAATCACATCTTCATCAAGTTCTCGATACTCTCAAGCGAGAATAACTTTATGCTAAACTTTCAAAATGTGAGTTTTGGCTTCGGGAGGTGCATTTTCTTGGCCATGTTATCTGCAGGGAAGGTGTTAAAGTAGACCCTGCTATAGTCGAGGCAGTGATGAATTGGGAGGTTCCCATAACTCCTACTAAGATCAAGAGCTTTCTTGGTCTAGCTAGCTATTATCGGCGAATTATCCGCGATTTTTCTAAACTCGCTGGTCCTCTTACTAAGCTGACACGACAGGATGTTGCTTTTGTATGGTCTGATGCACAGGAGCAATCCTTTCAATCTTTGAAGTGGCTACTATGTGAAGCTCCGATTCTTACATTGCCAAACGGGTCGGAGGATTTTATAGTTTATTGTGATGCCTCTTATTCTGGATTGGGTTGTGTTAGATGCAGCACGACAAAGTAATTGCCTATGCTTCACGGCAATTAAAACCGCATTAAAAGAACTACCCAACACACGATGTTGAACTTGCAGCAGTTGTATTTGCATTAAAGCTATGGAGGCATTACTTATATGGCACAAAATGTGTTGTATGCACGGATCACAAAAGCTTGCAGTATGTCTTTTCTCAAAAAGAACTCAATATGAGACAACGACGCTGGATTGAGTTGATATAAGACTATGATTGTGAGATCCATTATCACATAGGAAAAGTTAATGTAGTAGCTGATGCCTTAAGCTGGAAAGGGGTTTCAACAGAAGTTAAATTCATGAAACTTACTGTGATTCCTGATATCATTTCAAAATTGAAGGAAGCACAGCAATTGGCTCTACAGGAGGATAATCTAAAAGCTGAGAGTATGCGGAAGATAAAGGATTAGCTAGCTGAAGAAAGTTGGGGTTTGAAGACTTTTCAATCCCGAATTTGGGTACCATTTATTGGACGCAATCGTGAGTTGATACTACAGGAAGCTCATACTTCCAGGTTGTCTGGTCACCCAGGTATTACAAAAATGTATTATGATCTTAAAAAGGTGTATTGGTGGCCTACTCTTAAAAGAGACATCGCTTCCTACGTGTAGAGGTGTCAAATATGTGCACAAGTTAAAACAGAGCACCAAAGGCCTTATGGCAATCAACAACAGCTTGACATTACAGAATGGAAGTGGGATCACATTACAATGGATTTTGTCACAAGGCTACCTAAGACACTGAAAGGGCACAACATGATTTGGGTCATTGTTGACCGATTGATCAAGAGTGCTCATTTTCTTGCTACAAATGAGTCTGCATCATTAACACGCCTAGCTCAACTCTATATCAACGAGATTGTCACACGTCACGGTTTACCTTGTTCCATTGTCTTTGATCGTGACTTTCATTTCATGTCTAATTTCTGGAAAAGCTTGCAACGTGAGCTTGGCACATGGGTTCATTTGAGTACTGCTTATCATCCAGAAATGGATGGTCAGTCTGAAAGAACAATTCAGACTTTGGAAGATATGCTAAGAGCATGTGTACTTGAATATGGTGGTTCTTGGGATTCTCATCTCCCATTGATAGAGTTTACTTATAATAACTCCTATCATTCTAGTATTGGAATGCCACCTTATGAAATACTATACGGGAGGCGTTGTCGCACTCCCACTTGTTGGCTTGAACTGGGTGAGAAGCAGTATGCCGGACCAGAAATTGTGCAGATCACTTATGATAAAGTCAAAATAGCTCTAGAGAAACTAAAAGCAGCTTGTGATCGTCAAAAGATATATGCAGACCCAAAGCGCCGAGCTATTGAATTCAGTGTAGGAGATCGGGTTTTCTTGAAGGTATCTCCTTGGAAGGGTGTAATCCGGTTTGGACGCAAAGGCAAGCTGAGTCCATGTTATATTGGTCCATTCAGGATTATTCGAAAAGTCAACGAGCAGGCTGTGTCTCTTTTATTACCTCCTGACCTATCTGGTATTCAAAACACTTTCAATGCATGTTATATTAGAAATGTAAAGTTGATGAAGATCAAGTTCAACCTCTGCAAGAGTTGAAGGTTGATTCAGCTAAACGCCTTATAGAGGAGCCTATTGAAATTCTTAACGATAAGACAAAGAAGCTGCGTAAGAAGATGATCAGGTTAGTGCTTGTGAAGTGGAAGCACAGCTTGGGTCCCAACCTAACATGGGAAACTGAGGATGACATGAAGACATGATACCCTCACTTATTCCCAGCTGAGCAGATTCCGAGGACAAAATCTTCTTAAGGGGGTAGAGTTGTAACATCCTCAATCGGGCCTATTCGTGCGCACCATTGGTACGTAATTTAAATTAAAAGAATTAAATGAAAATATATTTAAAAGTATTAATAGAAAATGCACTACTGGTTAGTAAATGAGTTTCTAAAAATATTAAGAAAAATAGATAAAAATGGTTAATATTAAATGGATTCAAACGAGGATTCCGAAAATATCCTCGTTAGTTGAAACGGTTAATCGAGTGTTGTGTTGTATGTTGAAAAGGGGAACAAAATACCCCTTGTGGATAATTAAGAACCCAAGGGCGGTTCTTAAGTTACTAACACAGACAATACACACACTCACACCCACGTTTACACACACACACACACACTCCCTTCTCTTGTTATTCTTGAAGATTGAAGAGGGAACCCAATCAAGGATCAATATCAAGGCTGGATTAGAGAAAGTAATTGAGTTCTAATCTGATCTAAATCACTATCATCATCATCTTGTTCCTTGTAAGTGTACATGCCCATCCTTGTTCATAGTTTTGACTTTTAGGTCAAATGGGTCAAAACCCAAATTGACTTCAATAGATGAAGTAAATGATTCCAATTGGTTTCTAGTTCATTTCTAAGCCATAAGTAATCAAGTTATTGAATTAAAGAGATGGTCATATTTGAATTTGAAATATTTATGCAAATGGGTCAAAATATGAGATTTTGATCCTAATTCTTGAAATGCGTACATGTAGATGTATTTTATAAATGTATGTATATCTTTGTTACAAGTAAAGAGTTACTTGTAACAATCAAGTATGTATTTAAATACATGTAGATGTATTTTATACATGGTATGACATATTTAGTATTATCTTTTATTTATTTAAAAGAATAAACTAGAAATGCGTACAATATTCACTAAAGAGGTCCATTTGAGTTTTCTTGCAAGGAGGTAAGCATGGACATGCCTACATGCATAAGTGTAGAAGAAAAAATCAAAGAGGGGACCCCTCCCACTCTTGTTTGGATGAAATTGAAGCCAAGAGGGGGCCTCCCTCTTGTTTTTTTTCTTGGCTTCATATACTCCATGCATGGCTCTTTGGTGACTTACTTGCATGCTACCACCTTTGTGCTTCTTTAGAAAAGTTCTAAGTGTTTTCATACTTGAAAAAACATCCTTACTTACTAGTATTGGTGTTCTTTCATTTAAGCCGAGTGTGGTAACATAATACATACTCAAACATACATCTAGTTCAAGAAGAAGAAAAGGTTGTTGTCTTGCTTGCTTGTTGTAAAACCCGTATTTTTGTAAAATTATAAGTATATATATATATATTGCCAATTCACTTAGAAATTAGTAAATTATGTGAATATGATGTTATTTAAATGTTATGTGTTACACATGTCCACCTACAATTTAGTTTGGTAGTTAAATGGACAAAGGAAGAAAAATGGAGGACCAAACTAGTAAATATGCATACATTAGTATTGACTTCTTCATTTGAAGTCAAAGAGGAAAGAAAAATCTGGAGAAAGAGGCGTGGGAGAGGGAGAAGAGAGTTCTAGAAGAGAAAAACCAAGAAAAGAAGAATAGATCAAGGAGAAATTTGAAGACACAAGTGTTGGGTTCAAGAAAATTCATGGTTTGAGTGCTTGTTCTTCATCCTAGGGTTGTTTTGGATCATAGAAAGTAACTAACCAAGTTGGGTTTTGTGAATCAAGTAAGTCTTACTCATAAATTGGGTTTGATTTTAAGTTTGGATTGTTGTTTGTGATGATCTTTGACTTCTATGTTGAAAAATCATGGTAAATGGGTCACTTTTTGGGGAAATTGTTGAAGTTAGGGTTTGTAATGACCAAATGTGTTAAAAGTGTTGATAAATGAGTTTGATGGTGAATTTACATGTGATGTTGGTGAAAATATGGTTGAAATTGTGTTTGATTGATTAAATGGGTCAAAGAACTTGAAATTTAGGAAGAAAGGGTATTTGATGATTAATTGTTGTTAAATGTGGTTGGAAATGGTTATCATGTAGTTATGAAGTAGTTTTGTATTGATTTTAAGACTTATGATGAAAGATATGAGTTTTGGTTTTGGTAATTGGTAAAAATCGGGGCTGGCAGCACAAGAAAATGCCCAGAGTTACTGTTCACGGGGGCGTCGCGGTGCGACCCCCAAGCGTCGTGGCGCGAGGATCCTTTTTGGCGAGGGTCAAGTTTCCAGAGATTTTTCCGCGGCGCGAGGACCCCTGAAATGTCCAAAAAGTCGTTTTGACCCCATTTGACCTTGTAATTGGTTTGGGATTGTTTCTAATGGTTTTAGGGAGTTCATAGGGAGTCCGAAAGACCCGAAATGAGTGTTTAAGTCGTGTTTTGAGTCCATTCTTGAGTGTAACTTCATTGTATGGTTAACTTAACTAAGTTAACCTTGTGTTGTGATCATAGGACCTTTGTGCAAGTGATTGTGGCCTTGAATTGAAGTAGAAGTGATCCGCATCACTTCAGACAGGTGAGTTGTGCCCTGCGGATACATAAAATGCTTTTAAATGTGCAAGTCATCAAATGTTTCTTATGTATTATGTATTATGTATATATATATATATGGCATCAATGTGAGTTGTTATTGATATTATCATGTTTATGATAATGATTTATGTAATTGAATATATGATTCACCTGTTTTGAAGCATGTTATGCTATGTATTGATTATGGCAAGTTGTGACCTTGTGTGTATAACTTGCTTGTGATTTATGTGACCCTTTGGGGTATGTGATTTGGTCCGGACCAATGTTGTGATATGAACTCTGTACCATAGAGTTCCTAGCCATTGAGACGTGCAGAGAGTGGAGGCGTATGTCAGTAGCCATCATGACCGTGTGGGTTCACTGGGCTGACGAGCCACCGAACCCGGGTAACACGAGTGGATTTGGTGAACAGGGCTTACACTCAAGGGAACCGTTGTAGGGTGGACTGCTTCGTGCTTCCCCCACCTTGACGGGAGATGTAGACACACCCCCACGAGGACTTGTTAAGCATGGTTGGCCCCTATGGAATATACAAGTATAAGTGGACTTGTCCCCCACATCTTGTGTGATATGTTTACCGATGCCATAACTGTTTTATGAACTATGATGACTTGTTTATTTATTTAACTCATTTTGGCGCACTCACTAGCTTATGCTAATAAAATTGTGTTTATGTTTTTGTATCCGCAGATAAGCAATAGTATGTTGCCAGTGAGGCTGGTAGACGCTTTTGGGAGCACTTGTTGCCTGATGGATATGTTTAGAATACATGATTATCCTTTTATTTTGTCTACAAGTAATTAATGGTCGTGTATTCGGGTCAACAAGTAAGACCTCATTTTGTATATTTGACAAAGCTTCCGTACTATGATGTAAACAAATACTCGTATAATGTTGTTTTGTTAAAATATAAAAAGTTGAAATTTGTACTAAAATTCAGGGTGTTACAAGTTGGTATCAGAGCCGAGGTTTGAGAGAATCGAGCACTTTAACTAGTGTTTGGTCTCAAACCGAGGCCGACCATTAATTAAAGATCCAAACATATCGGGTGGGCATATGGGTTAAGTTGAGATATGCATGAGAGATAGGGAAACTTTGTTCCCTAGTTGTGATAAACTGTTGATTTTTTTGTCTTAATGTGCTATTTGTTGTTGTCTTCGTGTGTGTAGTAGACAAAGATTGAGGCATGGATGCCCATAATGATGACAACTTCTTGTTTGTTCAACCCGGAGGTGATGAAATACCTCCAGAGCACTCTCAACCGGGTGGAAACACTGGTTCTCATCACACCCAGCACTCTCAACCCCACTCGGGTAACCCAAATGATCAGTCCTCCGTGATAGCCCAACTCCTGACACGCATCCAGGAGTTAGAAAATCAGTTGAAAAGAAATAATGATTCCCAACGGACCTTGACTCATGGAGAGTCTAGTTATGCTTCTATCTCAAGGAAACCCACCGTTTCCTATAAAACTTTTCTGAATTGCAAATCCCCTACCTATGAAGGTAGTATTGACCCGATTGTAACTTTCAGCTGGATTCGTGAGATGGAGCAGACTTTTACTTCTTGTGACTGTGATGAGGAACACAAAGTTCCTTACTCCGTGAGACAACTGAAAGGGAGGGTTCTCATTTGGTAGAACACAATTAAGGAAGCAATGCCTAAGGGTGAAGCTGATAAGCTGGGTTGGGATGAATTCCTAGAACTGTTTCAACGGGAATTCTGCACTAAAAGAGATTTGGAACGCCTTGAAAGGGAGTTCCTAAATATAAAATTGGGTGATTCTTCGATGGATGAGCATGTTCGCAAGTTTAATGAGCGTCTCAGCTTTACCACTTGGGTCCCTGACGAAAAAGCTAAAGTGAAGCGGTTTGTTGAAACCATACCTCCTGAGTACAAAATACATATTCGAGATTGTCATACTCTCCTCTCGGCCACTCAAAAGGCCAAGTTTCTGTTTGATGACTTCAAGGCTTCAAAGCAAGCCAAGAAGTTAGTTGGTGAAAAGAGAAAGGCTGAGCCCTCTGGTGGTCAGTCTAAGAAGAAAGCAACCTCATCCTCCTTCTCCAAACCCAAAAATGATGATTCTAAGCCACAGTGGTGCAGAATGTGCATGTCTCACCACAAGGGAGACTGCACTAAAGATACCAAAACTTGTCTTCGTTGTGGCAAACCTGGCCACATCCCTTCTAATTGCAAGTATAAGGAAAGTGTCTGTTTTACCTGTCACAAGCCGGGCCATAAGATGGCGGATTTCCCTCTGCGTAAGGAGGGAGGAGCTGGCGGATCATCCTCATACCCTCCTAAGGCGAAAGGGCGAGCTTTCCAAATGATTGTGGAGGAGGCTCGGGAGGCTGGGGATGTAGTATCTGGTATGTTCCAACTGAACTCTACCCCTGCCTATGTGTTATTTGATTCCAGAGCCAATAGATCATTCATATCGTATGATTTCTGTGAGAAATTGAAATTACCTTTTAGCAAGCTTGCCAAACCACTTGATGTTGAAATTGCTGATGTCAAGATTATTTCTGTGACTGATGTTTGTGATGGTTACATTGTTGATCTTGATGGGAGTTCTTTCCCAAGTTGTTTGTTACCGGTTCACATATATTCTTTTGATGCGGTCATTGGTATAGATTGGCTTAGTGCCAACCATGCTGAAATTCTCTGTTCTAAGAAATTGATCAAGATTCCTTTGCCCAATGGTGGTTATGCTATAGCTCGAGGCGAGAAGCGCAAATCCGGGTTGGAAATTCTGTCTGTTATGAAAGCTCAGAAATGTATCCGTAAGGGTTGTGAATCCTTTTTGGCATATGTTCTCGATGTTAAAAAGGAGAAGCAAAGTGTTGGAGATGTCAAAATGGTTAATGAATTCCCTGATGTCTTTCCCGATGATCTTCCCGGCTTACCTCCGGTTCGTGAGGTTGAGTTTCAGATAGACCTTGTTCCCGGGGCAACTCCTATTGCCAAAGCTCCTTATCGTCTAGCACCATCGGAGATTCGGGAAATGATGATCCAAATCCAAGATCTCTTGGATAAGGGATTTGTTAGACCAAGTTCCTCGCCTTGGGGAGCATTGGTTTTGTTTGTCAAGAAAAAGGATGGTACTCTTCGGATGTGCATTGATTACCAGGAGTTAAACATAAGAACCATCAAGAACAAATATCCGCTCCCTCGCATTGATGATTTGTTTGATCAGCTTCAGGGAGCTAGTTACTTTTCCAAGATTGATCTCCGTCCGGGTTATCATCAAGTTCGTGTAAAAGAAGATGATATCCCCAAGACAGATTTCAGAACCCGATATGGGCATTATGAATTTCTCGTGATGCCTTTTGGTCTAACCAATGCCCCGGCGGTGTTCATGGATCTTATGAACCGGGTGTGCCGTTGTTTCTTGGATAAGTTTGTGATTGTGTTCATTGATGATATCTTGGTTTATTCTAAAACTGAGAAAGATCATGAAGTTCACCTGCGGGAGGTTCTTGAAGTTCTTCGGCATGAGAAGCTTTATGCAAAATTTTCCAAATGCAAATTCTGGCTACGGGAAGTTCAGTTCCTTGGCCATGTTATCTGTGAGGAAGGAGTTAAAGTTGGTCCTTGTAAGATCGAAGCGGTTATGAAGTGGGAGTCTCTGAAATCCCCTTCCGAAATCAAAAGTTTTCTTGGTCTTGCGGGTTATTACCATCGATTCATCCGAGATTTCTCTAAGATAGCGGGGCCGCTAACCAAGCTGACCCGTAAGAATGTTCCTTATTCTTGGACTAATGTTCAAGAAGGTGCTTTTCAAACTCTCAAGAAACTGTTGTGCCAAGCTCCTGTTCTTTCTCTACCCGAAGGATCACAGGATTTTGTGGTCTATAGTGATGCATCCAAGTATAGTTTGGGATGTGTACTGATGCAAAGAGGCAAGGTTATTGCCTATGCTTCCCGGCAATTGAAGCCTCATGAAGCTAACTATCCTATGCATGATTTAGAAATGGCTGCTGTGATCTTTGCTTTGAAACTCTGGCGCCATTACCTCTATGGCACTCATTGTGTGATTTTCACGGATCATAAAAGCCTTCAGATCAAAAAGAGTTGAACATGCGGCAACGTCGTTGGCTCGAATTGATTAAGGATTATGATTGTGAGATTCGGTATCATCCGGGTAAAGCTAATATTGTGGTAGATGCTCTAAGCCTCAAAACTCAAACAGATGCCTTGTGTTACCAATCTTTTCGAATGGAGGTGATCTCCGACTTGGTAGAAAACCTGAAGATGGCTCAACAAGAGGCATTGAAAGAAGAAAACCTTAAAGAGGAGCAAATGATGAAACTCAAAGATCGCCTAGAAGATGATAGTCGTGGCTTAAAGATCTTTGTGGGTCGTGTTTGGGTGCCAAAGCTTGGCAACAATCGTGAGGTGATCCTACATGATGCCCATCGTTCTAAAATGTCCATGCATCCGGGTTGCATGAAAATGTATCATGATCTAAAGGCATTGTATTGGTGGCCCGGAATGAAAGTTGATATCGCTTCTTATGTTGAGAAGTATGCAATTTGTGCGCAAGTCAAGATCGAGCACCAACGTCCATATGGAAATCTTTAACCTTTGGAGATTCCGGAATGGAAGTGGGATCACATTACCATGGATTTTGTCACAAAATTGCCAATGTTTGCTAAGGGACACGACATGATCTGGGTCATAGTCGATCGTTTGACCAAATGTGCTCATTTTCTGGCCACTCATGAGACAGCTTCTTTAGACAAATTGGCAAAGCTATACGTGGATGAGATTGTGTCTATCTATCGTCTCGGATAGAGATTTGCATTTCGCATCCAACTTTTGGAGAAGCCTTCATCGGAAATTGGGTACTCGTGTCCATTTGAGTACAGCTTATCACCCGCAGACGGATGGTCAATCCAAAAGGACCATTCAAACATTGGAGGATATGCTGCGTTCTTGTGTTCTAGAATTCGGCGGATCATGGGATTACCATCTACCTTTGATCTAGTTTGCCTACAACAACTACCTAGCATCGGTATGCCTCCCTACGAAATGCTTTATGGAAGGCGATACCGAAATCCTACGTGTTGGCTTGAACCGGGTGAGAAACAGTATGCAGGCCCAGAGAATGTTCAACTGACCGCTGACAAGGTCAAAATTGCACTTGAAAAACTCAAAGCCGCGCGTTATCGTCAAAAGATGTATGCGGACAAGAAGAGAAAGCCTGTGACTTTTGAAGTCGGTGACCAAGTGATGCTTAAAGTTTAACCTTGGAAAGGGGTGATTCGATTTGGGATGCGGGGCAAGTTGAGCCCAAGGTATATTGGGCCATTCAAGATTTTAAAACGAGTCAATGAGCAAGCGTACGAGTTAGAGCTACATCCGGAATTAGAAGGCGTTCACAACACATTTCATGTTTGCAACTTCAAGAGGTCTAAAGTGGAGGATAATCAAGTCATCCCTATTAATGAGCTGCAGGTCGATCCAAAGAAGCAATTGGTGGAAGAACCGGTTGCAATTGTGGATAGAAAGACCAAAAAGCTAAGGAAGCGTTTGATTCCTATAGTCTTGGTGCAATGGAAGCATAGTCAGGGTCATATCTTGACTTGGGAAACCGAAGATGATATGAAACTCCGCTACCCTCATTTGTTTAGCCAGGATTGATTCCGAGGATGGAATCCTTGTAAGGAGGGAGGAATTGTAAAACCCGTATTTTTGTAAAATTTTAAATATATATATATATATATATATATTTCCAATTTACTTAGAAATTAGTAAATTATGTGAATATGATGTTATTTAAATGTTATGTGTTACACATGTCTACCTACAACTTAGTTTGGTAATTAAATGGACAAAGGAAGAAAAATGGAGGACCAAACTAGTAAATATGCATATATTAGTATTGACTTCTTCATTTGAAGTCAAAGAGGGAAGAAAAATTTGGAGAAAGAGGCGTGGGAGAGGGAGAAGAGAGTTCTAGAAGAGAAAAACCAAGAAAAGAAGAAGAGATCAAGGAGAAATTTGAAGACACAAGTGTTGGGTTCAAGAAAATTCATGGTTTGAGTGCTTGTTCTTCATCCTAGGGTTGCTTTGGATCATAGCAAGTAACTAACCAAGTTGGGTTTTGTGAATCAAGTAAGTCTTACTCATAAATTGGGTTTGATTTTAAGTTTGGATTGTTGTTTGTGATGATCTTTGACTTCTATATTGAAAAATCATGGTAAATGGGTCACTTTTTGGGTAAATTGTTGAAGTTAGGGTTTTTAATGACCAAATGTGTTAAAAGTGTTGATAAATGAGTTTGATGGTGAATTTACATGTGATGTTGGTGAAAATATTGTTGAAATTGTGTTTGTTTGATTAAATGGGTCAAAGAACTTAAAATTTAGGAAGAAAGGGTATTTGATGATTAATTGTTATTAAATGTGGTTGGAAATGGTGATCATGTAGTTATGAAGTAGTTTTGTATTGATTCTAAGACTTATGATGAAAGATATGAGTTTTGGTTTTGGTAATTGGTATTGATTATGGAAAGTTGTGACCTTGTGTGTATAACTTGCTTGTGATTTATGTGACCCTTTGGGGTATGTGATTTGTTCTGGACCACTGTTGTGATATGCACTCTGTACCATAGGGTTCCTATCCATTGAGACGTGCACAGGTTCCTGTGGCTTCGGCAATTGGGGAACCGTGATGTACGGGTGGTTGAGGGATCGGTGTAGAGAGTGGAGGTGTATGTCAGTAGCCATCATGACCGTGTGGGTTCACTGGTCTGACGAGCCACCAAACCTGGGTAACACGAGTGGATTTGGTGAACAGGGCTTACACTCTAGGGAACCGTTGTATGGTGGACTGCTTCGTGCTTCCCCCACCTTGACGGGAGATGTGGACACACCCCCACGAGGACTTGTTGACCATGGCTGGCCCCTATGTAATATAGAAGTATAAGTGGACTTGTCCCCCACATCTTGTGTGAATTGTTTACTGATGCCATAACTGTTTTATGAAAAAGGATGACTTGTTTATTTGTTTAACTCGTTTTGGCGCACTCACTAGCTTATGCTAATAAAATTGTGTTTATGTTTTTGTATCCGCAGATAAGCAATAGTATGTTGCCGGTGAGGCGGGTAGACGCTTTTGGGAGCACTTGTTGCCTGATGGATATGTTTGGAATACATGATTATCCTTTTATTTTGTCTATAAGTAATTAATGGTCGTGTATTCGGGTCAACAAGTAACACCACCTTTTGTATATTTGACAAAGCTTCCGCACTATGATGTAAACAAATACTCGTATAATGTTGTTTTGTTAAAATATAAAAAGTTTAAATTTGTGATAGATACTTCGTTACATTCACCGATGATTTTAGTAGATTTGGTTATGTTTATTTAATGAAACATAAACATGAAACATTTGAAATGTTCAAGTTGTTTCAAAACGAAGTACAAAATCAACTCAACAAAACAATCAAGGCCCTTCGTTCCGATCGAGGTGGCGAGTACTTAAGCCAAGAATTTATGGATCATCTTAGTAATTGTGGGATTATCTCACAACTTACTCCTCCTAGAACACCACAACATAATGGTGTATCTGAAAGGAGGAACTGAACTCTACTAGATATGGTTCGGTCTATGATGAGCCGAAGTACTCTACCCTCATCCTTTTGGAGTTATGATTTATTAACTACTACACGCATATTGAATATGGTACCAACCAAGAAGGTAGATAAGACACCGTATGAGATGTATATGGTAAGGTTCCAAACTTATCTTACTTGAAAGTCTGGGGTTGTGAAGCTCATGTACGACAAGAGGCTTCAAGCAAACTCGATCCTAGATCTATCAAATGTAATTTTGTGGGATATCCTAAAGATTCATTAGGATATTATTTCTACAACCCAGCTGAGAACAAAGTGTTTGTTTCTAGGCATGCCACTTTCTTAGAAAAGGAGTTTCTTTTGAAAGAGGCAAGTGGGATCAATGTAGACCTTGAAGAAATTCAAGGACCACAAAATACAAGTCAGGTTGGCACTAGCACTAAACAAACGATTGTTGAACCTGAACAATTGGTTATTCAAGAACCTACTGAAACACAAAGTGTTCGTTGATCTGGTAGACCTCGTCAAGAACCCGAGGGATACAGATTTCTCGTGTCCAATGATGAGATTTTCTTGGTAGACTCTTCTGAGCCTGCCAACTACCAAGATGCTATATTGGATCCGGAATCCGATAAATGGCTTGATGCCATGAACACTAAGATGCAGTCCATGTATGGGACTTTGTTGATCTTCCTCCAAATAGTAAGACTGTAGGGAGCAAGTGGGTCTTCAAGAAGAAGACCGACATGGATGGAAATGTACACATATTTATGGCAAGGCTAGTGGCGAAAGGTTTCACTCAAACTCATGGTATTGACTATGATGAAACTTTCTCTCCGGTAGCCATGATTAAATCTGTTAGAATACTTATTGCCATAGCCGCATATTATGACTATGAGATATGGCAAATTGATGTCAAAACAGCTTTTCTAAATGGACACTTAAGTGAAGATGTCTATATAGTTCAGCCTGAAGGTTTTGTAGATCCTAAGTATCCTAACAAGGTGTGCAAGCTTAAAAGATCCATTTATGGACTAAAGCAAGCATCTCGAAGTTGGAATCTTCGATTTGATGAAAAAATCAAAGAGTTTGGATTTATCAAATCAGAAGATGAACCGTGTGTTTACAAGAAAACTAGTGGGAGCGCAGTAGCATTCCTTGTCTTGTCTATTGATGACATATTACTCATTGGAAACAACATCCCGACCTTGCAAGACATTAAGTATTGGCTTGGTAACTGTTTCTTAATGAAAGACTTGGAGGCGCGGTTGCTTGGAAAAGTTCTAAGCAAAGTGTAGTTGCACAATCCACTACATAATTTGAATACATTGCTGCTTCTAAGGCTGGACAAGAAGTTGCATGGATGAAGAAGTTCATTGCTGACCTTGGGGTAGTAACAACCATTCAAGACCCCATATAGATATTTTGTGATAATGAAGGTGCTATTGCCCAGGAAAAAGAACCTAGATCACATCATAGCTCCAAACACATCCTCAGACGTTTCCACTACATACGAGATAAAGTGGATAGAGGAGATGTGTGTATTCGCAAAGTTCATACAGATCAGAATCTCGCAGATCCTTTTACGAAACCTCTTACCTCGACTAAGCATGAGTCTCATACTAGGGCAATAGGTCTTCGCTTTGCAAAGGATTGGATTTGAATTGTAATTTAGTTTTTGGATATTTTGGAACATTATAACAATATCTATGGTAATAGTTACGAATTAAGACTAATGTGAATCAGTTGGTTAACTTTCATCTGTGATGAAAGTAGGCAAAATGGTTTGCGGCCAAATTCACTAATTTTTGTTAGGAAACGAACATTGGACATGACCCGCTCTCAAGATCACTTCATGGATCGGTGTCATAGTCAAATCTTGAGAAAAAGGTTGTATCTTTGTATCCTTAGACCTGAGACACATATTGGGACTCGAGTATGATGAGTATCATGCTTTAATGTGGTTAAACGCTATCTTTAACCGGGTAGTTATAATGGCCATTATTAGGTATGATATGAGTCTTATAAGAGACGTATGTGGTCAAGAGGGAATTTGTTTCCCTCATTTAATTGGGAGTATAATATATCTGGGCCCTAAAAACAAGTTAAACACCATATGAGAATTGATGACGATCCATGTCTCATGTTCAACGAGATGTTAAAACAAAGGGATAATTGATGACTAACCTATAACAATGATCTGCAGCTAGTGAGTTAGTTTCGTTGGTGAAAGTGTTGATCAACACACTTTATTTATTATTAGGGGCAATGGGATGTTGCTAGACATTCTTACCATTGTCTATATCGGCTTAAGTTGTAACTTGTGTAAGTGGGAGATTGTTGGTTCTATGTGCACAAGACACAAATTAATACGATATTGCTGATAATAAATAAACCCATAGGGTCACACATTTACAATCAATGGACACCAATTACATATTTGAATATGTTTCCAACTCATTATATATATAAGTATATATATATGCATTGTTGTATATTATTATTTATGTGAAATAATAATATCACTCTTATATATTGATATATGATAATGCATATCAAATACATAAATATAAACATAGGATTTTATATATATATGTATTTATATATATATATATAAGTATAAATATATATTTGTTACATGTAAATTGTTACTAGTAACAAATTATATAAATGTATGTATATCTTTGTTACAAGTAAAGAGTTACTTGTAGGCATGTAGATGCATACAATATTCACTAAAGGGGGTCCATTTGAGTTTTCTTGCAAGGAGGTAAACATGGACATGCCTACATGCATAAGTGTAGAAGAAAAAAACAAAGAGGGGACCCCTCCTACTCTTGTTTGGATGAAATTGAAGCCAAGAGGGGGTCTCCCTCTTTTTTTTTTTTTTGCTTCTTGGCTTCATATACTCCATGCATGGCTCTTTGGTGATGTACTTGCATGTTACCACCTTTGTGCTTCTTTAGAAAAGTTCTAAGTGTTTTCATACTTGAAAAAACATCCTTACTTACTAGTATTGGTGTTCTTTCATTTAAGCCAAGTGTGGTAACATAATACATAATCAAACATACATCTAGTTCAAGAAAAAGACAAGGTTATTGTCTTGCTTGCTTCTGAGCTACAAAGGGTTGGAGAAATTAGCATTTCAAGGTGTTGGACTCATTGAGTTGTGGATACCTTGAAGGAGGTCTCTACTTGCCTTCTCATTGATCAACCACTTCACCAACGGTTTTATCACGCTACAAAGGTTGTAGTTCTTATCACCCTATGGTTGGTTTTGTTTCTTAAGGCTTGCATATGGATCATTGCTAAAATATATCATTGGTCTGGAATCATTTGGTTAAGTTTTGAGTTTGAAATTGGCCAAAACGGGGGCTGGAAATCGACACTGGTCTGTACAGACTTGCTTGCGGGAGCAAGGACCACTCCTGCGGCTGCAAGGATCAATACTTACGGGCGCAAGCATTGTACACTCCTTGAGGGTGCAAGCAACTTTCTTGTGGCCGTAAGGAGCCCTGTTTCAGCAAAGAGTTTGCAGTTTCGTGTAATACTGAAGTAAGGGGTATTGTTTAGGTGATTCCAATGACTGGGAAGAACTTGAAATGTATAATTGTTTGATTTAGATACTCAGGTGAGTACGGACTTCCATGAATTAAATAAAGGGAGGTTTGGGTGTTAATTGAACCAAATGACTATTGTATGCTATTTATTGCACAACAGAACTACATGTATATACACTTAAGATCAGAAAATGAATGTTGACATGGTAAATGAGATGCTAGACATGTATTTAAGTACATGTGCATATAATGTGATATATTGATGAATCCAAGTTATATGTAAATGCATGCATGCTATTATCCCTACAAAGGGTTATTAATGAGCTAAGTGAATGTCCGGACATATCTGTTATGAAGGTCAAGTTCGGCTGGATCCTATGGGCCTTCTGGCATTTGTTCAGGATCAACGGTACTCGAGTACCGTTCCTTACAACTCTTGAGGTGATTGCCTTATTGGCTAAGCCTACTGAGCCTATGGCTCCAGATGAGCAAATAGAGTCACTTGTGTGATGAAACCAGCATGGTTGGCAGTGTTTGATTCCCCCGGTGGAAGTTGTTGAGCTGGACTAGCTATCCGGCAAGATATAACAACCACTGGACATGTTAGCATTACCGCAATGTGATAGGATAGCATTGTATGCTCATTCTTGATGTATGACTTGCTTTATTGTATTCATGCCTGTTTGTATTCACTAGCTATTTTAAATAACTAATGTTGTTGATGTTTCCCTTTTTACAGATAAGGATTAGACCGGCTGGTGAGTTGGGGAACTCTTGTTGCTGATGTACATGCTTTTTGGGAGGAACACTAATATTTGGTAGTTGTTATTGATGGTCGGTTTAGAACAAGTAACACCGGGGTTTTGTTTTATGCCAAACTTTTGATAAGTATATTTGTATATATGCCAAATACGTGTTTAAAACTATAATAGTTAAATGGGTTTGTTTTATTTCTTGCTTCCGCTGCAACGTTTTAATTTACTAGTAGATAACAAAACAGGTAAATATTATATTTACAAACAGACCCATGTAGTTTAAAAACAAAAATTTTCACGGATTTTAATATAGCAAAGGCGGTATTACAAATCAAGTCATTAATGACGAGTTCAATACACTTCTACATGGGTTGTCTGACGATGATGTTGAAGACTATTCTCAAGAGGCAAAATCTGGCGAAAACTTGCAGTCAGTGAATGGATTTCAGATCGTTAAAGGTCAGTATTTACCAAGCGATTCTTTAGCTGAAGAGAATCAAGAGCACCCAACGAGAGTCACGAAATGGACTTGTGCTCATCCTACCACGAATCTCATTGGCAATCCTGATATTGGTGTGCAAACCCGGAATTCAGTTACCTCCGCCTTCTGCATGTTTTCAGAATTCATTTCCCAACAAGAACCGAAGAAAGTTGATGAGGCTCTAAAAGATCCAAATTGGGTAGTCGCTATGCAAGAAGAGCTGAATGAATTAGAAAGAAATAATGTATGGAAACTTATCTCTCCTTCTAAAGATAAGTAGATTATCGGTACGAAATGGGTGTTCAGAAAGAAACGTGATGAAACAGGCTCAGTGGTGCAAAACAAGGCACGGTTGGTTGCTAAGGGATATTGTCATGAGGAGGACATAGATTTTGATGAAACGTTTTCTCCAGTTGCTCGTGTAGAGGCAATACGTATGTTTGTTGCTTTCGTAGCATTCAAAGGATTTAAGGTCTTTCAGATGGATGTAAAAAGCGCCTTTCTGAATGGTGAACTACAGGAAGAAGTGTATGTTCAGCAACCTCCTAGTTTTGAAAGTCAACAATTTCCAAATTATGTCTATAGGCTTGACAAGGCTCTCTATGGACTGAAGCAAACTCCACGTGCATGATACGACACATTGTCTACCCATCTTCTGAAGAACGGATTTCAACGAGGCAACATTGACAAGACTCTGTTTTTATGTAGAGAAAAAGGAGAACTAATTCTTGTTCAAATTTATGTGATGATATCATTTTTGGTTTCAATAGCTGATTGTTTATGCAAGAAGTTTGAAAAGATTATGTCTAAAAAGTTCAAAATGAGTATGATAGCGGAACTAAATTTCTTTCTTGGGATTCAGATAAAGCAATATGACCAAGCATCTTCATTAATCAAGGTAAGTATGTGAAGGACTTACTAAAAAAGTTTAACTTTTCTGATTCCTCGCCAATGAAGACTCCCATTGTATCAAAAACAAAGCTCACATCTGATCCCAATGGGAAAGCAGTAGATCTACCTACTTTCAAAGGAATGATTGGTTCCCTTCTTTATCTGACAGCTAGTCGACCTGATATCATGTTTTCCACATGTTTGTGTGCAAGATTTCAGGCAAATCCAAAGGAGTCACACTTAATAGCTGTCAAAAGGATCTTCAGATATCTGAAAGGGACGCCTAAACTTGGGCTATGGTACTCACGTGACTCTGGCTTCGATCTTATCAGTTTCTCAGATTCAGACTATGCCGGGGGTCAGATAGACAGAAAGAGCACCATTGGTGGTTGTCAGTTGCTAGACGGAAAATTGGTCAGTTGGCAAAGAAAAAATCAAAATTCCATTTCCTTGTCTACCGCTGAAGCTGAATACATTTCAGATGGGAGTTGCTATTCGTAGATTCTATGGATGCAACATCAGCTTGCTGATTATGGCATTTCCTTTTAGAAGACTCCAATATATTGTGACAACACCAGTGCGATTGTGTTAGTCCCAGATTGAGTACGCAACAACAAATGTTTGTAGAAGGGGGGGGGGGGGTTTGAATACAAACTATAGCTTTTAAAATTAAAGACACACTTATATACTTTTATATAATTCTTATTGATATGAATCAAGAATTACATGTACTAGAAGCGGAAATTCTAAGTACAATAAAAGGTGGCAATCAATTTGTCTAACACATAGACAAGCTAACTCTAAAACAACTAATGTATATAGAGTGTTCAACACATGAACAAGTTTGAATCTACACAATGCTTATACTCTACGAAATTTCTCAATTGATGAGATTTTCTTTTAGTGTAGTAGAGACTTCACTTTGTTGTGTTGTGTAGTATTATCTCTGCATGTCCACCATGCATGAGTATATATAGAAGTCTTGGTGGATCCGGTTGCATGAAGGTAAGAGACAAAGAGGATGTTGAAATATAATATTTTAATTGTAAAGGTAGTGGGTGAAAAGTAAAGTTACTTTAATCAAATGTTTTGATAAAAGTAATTGTATTTTTCTGCAAAAGTGCAACCCATTCACGATATAAAATATTAAAGTCCACATCTACTGTCATGTAGAAGTGTCTTTCCCTTTCCGTCATTGTACTTTAATCAACACCATGCTTCTGACTGATTTGACTTTACCAAGTATGGGATTGCCAGCCATACTTAGTTGTTTGAACAAATCTTCAAGATCTTCGTTTGTTTGAGTTATCATTATCCTTTTCCAAAGGATAAGGTCAAACTTTTTTGTCTCATACTTGATCCAAAAAGTGCATTCTTACTTTTACAAACAAAGATCTAAGGCATAATAGAACAACACATGTTCTGCCTTTTACATATGACTTACAATCTGAAAAGATAGAGTAGATTTGATATTTTTCACAACTCAGCTAACAGATTGTACAAGGAACTCTGATATTCACTACTCAGTTGACAAAATATATCAGTTGATCACTTTTAGCTAGGACTCAGTTGATACATATTGATCAGCTGATCATATAGATGCTCAGCTGTTCAATAATAAGCTTAGGAGGACATAAGCTTGTGTATTTGTATGATCACTTGATCAAGAATGCTCAGCTGATCAATCAAATACATTGGCTTAGATAGGGAGATGACTTGTGTAAAGGAAGACTTACTTAGTTGATGCTTCTAGGCCTCAGCTGATCCATTTGTTCACTCAGCTGATCAATCTGTTCATCAACTGATAGAGTAGGCACTCAGCTGATCAATCTGTTCACTCAGATGATAGAGTAGGCACTCTGCTGATGGTTCCATACTTAGCATATTTTTACATAACCTAATTCAAACAACACATGTTTGAATTCTTTATTGGAATATGCCCGCTGACACGAACGAGTTAATGGCACTACCGATGAGGTATAGGCCTATTGGATCACACACCAAGTATTGATTCCGGCAACATGATCAAGCAAAAGAGAGGAAAAGGCCAAAATGGGTTTTGGCAGGATGGTACACGGGCCGTGTTCCTGAATAGGGGCCGTGTCCAGTCCAATGTACACGAGGCGTATTGGCCCAATCCAAGGTCGTGTAGTTTGAGCCTACACGGGCCGTGTAGATGAACACGGGCCGTGTAGTGCCTGTTAGACACGGGCCGTCTTAGCCCAATTGGGGCCGTGCACTTTGGGCCTACACGGGCCGTGTACGTTCGCTGTAATAGCAGAATTAACAGCCTTAAACACTTGGTTTAATGGGGTTAACTTCTCATAATTGTGGTAGACAAAGAGACCACGAGTTATCCGCTCTAGGAGAGGCTTTTGGCTCACACTTTGTACCTTGGTTGACATTAGAACTCTCTCTCTCTCTTGTTCTTGGTGTTCTTGGTGTTCTTGAGCACAAGAAGCAAACATACACACACTTGATTGTTGTTTTGGTGGTTGTACATCAACTTGCTAGCACTTGGGAATCAAGCAAGCTTGGGGTGGATTTCATTGGAGGAGTTATTTGTTTGATTCTAAGCCACTTGTCAAGGAAGGTTATTTTGTGTTTTGCACCATTGAGGTATAACCTTTCTTCTCATCTTGTTTATATATTTTAGTTGCAATTCCTTTGTTAGTTTTTGATCCATGGAAAGCATTCGTTGTTTGGCATCGATTTTTGTTATATACTTTGCTTCCGTTGCTACTTGATTTTGTCAAACGAATACCTTCATTTTTTCTAAGTCATACTGAATGTAGGGTTTGGTTATCATCAAATTCTATGTTTTAGGATAGGCAGAGTTGATTATTAGGGTGAAGTGATTATCTCCCCAACAATCTCCCCCTATTTGATGATGATAAAACCTTTTTCTTTTTGAAGAATCAGTTTGACTTCGAATTACAAAAGATTTAAACTTTTAAGTAAATATGGCTACCTAGCTATCTGTTTTTGGTAGCTCTTTTTATTTGAACCTTATTCTGTTTTTGGTTTCTTTTCTAGTGTTCCATTTTGTTCTGTTTTTGTGGAATCTTTTTCTGTGTTGTACCATTTTGTTATGTGTTTGTGGTATCTTTTCATTTTTCCATTTTATATGTTTTTGATTTTATGATATACATAAACATCACTTGAAATAACAGAATAAAGAAATGTACATAAGTGATTACAAAGATAGACTACTAATTAACTATTTTATAATTTACAATCAACTAAATAACAACAAAATCTTCAGAGATAGAATCAGTCTTCAATCATCCCACCACGGCTCTTCTTTAACTTCAAAATCTTTGGCATGGGGATCAGCTTCAGCTAAGACATCACATTGGGCTTGAACAAGGGCTTCAAAGTTTTCATTTCCAGTTCTGCCTCTTGTAGATATCCTCAGCCCAAATAGAATCTTCTTGCTAGCCTTAAGGATTTCAGACTGTCTAAAGAATCTCCATGTGCCAGCTCTGTCCAGAAAGAATATACCTTCAATAGGCATAATTATAAACTTGTACAGCTCAGGAGTGATGTTCAGTGGAAGAGATGTGTTGAGACCCTCAAAATCTGATAAGAATTCATGCTGGGGTAGTACCTCTCTTAGCTCAAATGGTTTGGAGCCTTTCTTATGAAGATTATAAACTGTGTGCACATGCCTTTAATAGTCATCTGGAGTGATGGCCCTTTGTGACACAGCTAGAGCTATCCAATTCTGAATTTTCTGAATGAATTGAACTTTGAGCTTTGATTTGGATTTGAAGAGAAGTTACAGGATCTCAACTAACTATGTGAACCCATATATGTGACACCTCTCATAGGATACAACTTCACAGCTGTTGAAGTTGTTCTGTCTTATGGCTTTGAGGTAGGGTTCACCATCACCTTTATGGACAGTGGCTCTTGTTATTGGAGTTGGTTCTGTTCTTTTTCTCAGAATATTAATTCTTTCTCTGAAGTTTTGAAGTCTTTGTTGACTTAGGTTGATGGGAGCAGATAAATCAAGGTTGAAGAGGGTTTTGATGGCATCAGCATGGGATCTAGCTTTGAGTAGTTCAACCTGAGATTTTTCCCTTGCCAATTTGTGTTGAGCAGCAGCTTGATTTTGACTTTGTTCTTGCTCTTGCTGATATGCTAGCTCTTTGGCTTGAAAGATTTCTTCAACTGAAACACCCAATGCTTGAGCCATTTGAGCATTCTCCCTTTCTTCCTTTTCTTTAAGTGCAAGCTCCCTTTTCATTTGATCATCTGCTTCAACTTGCTCATCTGTCATCTTTTGTTTGCCTTTATCCTTAGGAGCAGAGGTTGAAGCCTTTTGGACTGATGGGGTTGATTGGATTGGTGGAGCAGATGGCTTAGGGCTTTGTCTTCTTCTTCTGAGAATGTCAGAAAGTGGAGTATCATCCTCATCATCAGAATCAGACTCTATGGTGATTGGTGGAGAGCAACCCTCAGCAACTTTTCTTTTAGGTTTTGGCCTGTTTGCCATCCTTTTCAACCTTTTTGGAAACCTTTGCTCCCCCTCAGAAGATGCTTTTCTTTTAACGGGTGATGGAGCTGTTGCTTTGGGTGCTTCCTGCTGCATGATTTTTGAGGCAGTTTCAGCATAGGCAGCATCAATATCCTCTGAGTCAGGATCATCTTCCCTGGAAGAACTTGAAAATTTCTCCCCCTTTTTGGCATCATCAAAAGGAAGAGGGGGTCACCTGCTGCAGGCTTATGGGATGGGGTAGGGGCAGGGGTAGGGGTATGGGTAGAGGAAGGGGTAGAGGTAATTTTAGAGAGCTGAAGGGAGAGGTCATCCTTGAGATCTTTAATGGCTTTCCATAATGAGAGATGACTCATTTTGGATTGTTTTGTTAAGGTTTCTATGTCACCAAGGCTGCCTTTGAGAAAAGAAGGCATAGGGAGTAGTTGTTCAGGAATGGGTACAGAAATGTTTGGGTTGATTGGGCGTAGGGTTTGGAGTTGGGATAGGAGGTTGGAGATGGTTTGGTTTAGGGTAGAGATAGTAGATTGAGGTAGGCTGGGAATTTGTGGTTGAGAGGGAAGAAGGGTAGAAAGATGGTCTATTTTGGTAAGGATTGAGGTAAGGTTAATGAGTGCAGGGGAGGGCTGTGCATGTGTAAGAAGAAAATCAATGATAGGTGCAAGGTAAGTGGACTGAGTGTGGGATGCACTCAATAACAGGGAATCCCTTATTAGATCCACATTCTGTTGGGAGAATGTAGATGGTATAGGCTGACTCAATTGAGGGATAGACACAGTGTGACCTTGGGTTGAGGTCTGTCTTTCAATGAGATCAACCTGTTGGGAGGTTGTCTCAGCTAGCGGTTTAAGTCCCATTTATACAGATGTATCCTATTGTGAGGATACATCCACTGGCTCAAAGGTTGCAACATCCAATTGCTCCCCCTCAACATGAGGAAGGGTAATTGGAGTTGAGGTCAGAGGTGTGGATTGCACTCCCTCAAAGTGCTCATAATGAGTCACTTTTGGTGACCTTGTATATATGGCGCTGCGGATGGGAGTAGAACTAGTGACCACATGAGGTTTACTAGAGCTTGGCTGTTGGATTGGTGTATGGATTGGAGATGAGGATGGGCTATCAAAGGTTGGGACGACCATTTGAATATCCTCAGAGGTGGAATCAGTACTGTCCATACCTTGGGTCATGATGTGCCTACTTCTGTCAATGAGCTCCAGAAGTTGCTGAGAGATCTCTTGTTCTTGGGCATCACCATCATCACCAAGAGGACTTAGCTCCATTGGACTAAGAGGAGCAAAATCACCAGCATCACCATCACCAGCATCATCATCATTATGCTTAGAACTAGTGTGGCTTTCATCAGCATCATCATCACCATTATCATCATCATCATTTTCATCATCATCAGCATTTTCATCACCATTTGCAGCATCTATAAGCTCTTGCATTTGGGCAGTGATTGGAGGACCTCTATTTGCCTTTAAGAAATGGAATATCTTTTCACCCATGGCAGGGACAGGAATATGCGGATGTTCTGTTAAGCCCACATAATCATCCTCTCCAATATCCCTCATGGCTACCAGGCTCAAAAATCGAATGTAGGGCACCTGTGACCTTGATGATTTCTTGGTTGTGCTCTGGGTGATTTTTTCAATAAGATCCGAAAATATGACTTGAGCAAAGTCGATATTTACCCCGAAGACTAAGGCATAGAACATAAGAAGCTCGGTTTGGTTGATGAGATGATGGCTTCCAGATTTAGGACCGAAGCAACGAATGACCACGTTGGCCAAATACTTCCATGGATGAGCGAGAGCAGAGACTTTGACTTGACCATGCACTATAGGTTCATTATAGCCGATGGTGTCTAAAACTGTTTGAACTTCTGCTCTGGATGGAAAAGCTGTGTAAGGTTGGAAGTGGGGAATACCAGTGGCTTCACGAAGTGTGTCAACGGTGATTTGGAGATTATAGTTTCCTTGGGCTAGGGTGCAGTTAATGGTGTTGTTGTTTAGGTTATAGGTTGCAGAGTACCATAGTTCACCAATAATGGTAGGGAATATGTAGTGAGGATCAGTGGTGAGACTATCAAACAGTGGATGAGCTTGAAGGAACTGGACCATTGGTTCATATCCTTGGTTTTCTCGCGAGGCAGGGATGGTGGTGCAAAGCAGAATGTTGTTGGGAGTTATATTCATCGGGTGATTGGGTGCAACATTCTCACCGGGGTTAACAGATGGGTCTGGAATATAGGTGGCCATTTGGTAGGGATGATGAACAGTGAGTATCGAGAGAAAAGGTAGGGTAGTTCTTTGTAGAGAGAGAGGGAATTTGGAAAGTTTGAACAGGTAAAGGTGAATGAGAGAGAAATTGGGATATTTATGAAGGTTAGTTAACAGAGATCGTTAGATACTGACAAAAGATCTAACGGAAAACAAATTAAATAGCTATTAAATGAAAACTGACAAATGGAGTAAATACCTAGGGTTAAAAAGCATTAAATGAGAGTAAAAAGTGAAAATTTACTAAGTGTAGAATCATCAGCTGATTAAGGAGAGTATCAGTTGAGGTGTATCAGCTGATGAAAAACTATTAGTTGAGGGGTATCAGCTGATGGAAAACTATCAGCTGATAGTGAGAATTTGGGTATCAACTGAGTAAAGTACTTAGCTGAGCATGTCTTCCTTATCTTAAAGTGATCAGCTGAGTAGATTTGATCAGCTGATAGGCATCAGCTGAGCATAGTTACTCAGTTCACACAAATCAAGTAAGACTGAGATATGCTTAGATAAGTATCTTTTAATTTTCAACACTTATAAATTAACACAAACTAAATTACCATTATTCTAAACTAAAAATTTAGCATACCTAGTTTGGATATTAGGAAGTTGAACCTTGCTTCATCTAATGGCTTTGTGAATAAGTCTGCAAGTTGTAAATCAATGTTAATGTAGTGCAAAGTTACCTTCTTCTTTTGCACATTATCTCTGAGAAAATGATGTCTGATTTCAATATGCTTTGTTTTTTAATGAATGACTGGATTATTTGAGATGGAGATTGCACTTGTATTGTCACAAAGAATTGGGGTGTCTTCAAACTTCATAACATAATCAAGTAGTTGATTTTGTAACCACAAAATTTGAGCACAACAGCTTCCTGCAGCAATGTATTCTGCTTCTACAGTAGATGTTGACACTGAATTTTGTTTCTTACTAGACCAACTAATCAACCTTCCTCCTAGAAGTTGACAACCACCTGAAGTACTTTTTCTGTCTAATGTGCATCCTGCAAAATCAGAATCAGAATATCTAACTAACTCAAAATCTGAGTCTTTGGGGTACCAAAGACCAAGATTAGGAGTTCCTTTGAGATATCTGAATATTCTCTTAACAGCAGCAAGATGTGATTCTTTAGGATCAGCTTGATATCTTGCACAGAGACATGTTGAAAACATTATATCTGGTCTACTTGCAGTGAGGTATAAAAGTGACCCACTCATTCCTCTATAAGTAGTAATGTTCATCGATTTGCCATCAGTGTCCTTTCCTAACTTGATAGAAGTAGACATAGGTGTTTTCATTGAAGAACAATTTTCAAAATCAAACTTCTTGAGTAAATCTTTGACATACTTTGTTTGATGAATGAAAATGTTGGTATCTGCCTACTAACACACGTAGGCCAGCATCACTGCCAATGAAGTGCGGGCCTATTGGGTCACACGCCAAGTTTCAATCTCGACAGCCTACTATAAGAAGAAAGAGTCAAAATGGTCAAATTCCAGTTGACCTAGGCTTCACGACCGTGAAGGATGCTCCACGGGTCGTGAAGCAGCTCGTGTCCATGAGTCCTGTTGTAGGTTGCATGGTTCGTGAAACCCTAGGGCTTCACGAACATACATGGCCCGTGAAGGAGGTCGTGAACGCACGAACCCTCACGATTCTTGCACGGCGCAGCACGACTCGTGGAGGATAAATGGCCGGTCGTGGCGCATTTATCCTTCACGGCCCGTGAGAGCCCGTAAAGAAGTCGTGAAGGCAGAATTCCAAGTGACACTTGTGTTTTATTGGACCATTTGAGTTGGTCCAATGAGATGGTGCCATTGGGGTCCGACTCTGGCTCTTTTGATTAGAATGAAGGTCTTTAAAAAGGGCTCTCTTGGTTCATTAGTTACTCTTGGTCCATTTTGTGCAATACATATACTTGTGAGTTCTTCCATTGAGAGAGAGAGCAAGATCAAGTGTTGGTGATTTGTGCACAAGTGTTTCAAGGCTGTTCCAGAAGATATCCATCAAGTGTTGGTGGTGCTTCGGTTTGCTAGTACAAAGAGGTTGAAGGTTTCTTGGTGTGGACTTGCATTAGGGCTTGGAGCCTTTTGTTTCAAGCTTACATCCCAAATCCGAATTGATCCAGCCAAGTATCAAAGTCTTCGAGGGTATGATTTGTTCTCCTTCTTCTCTTTGTTCTTGTTTTTGGTTGCATGCATGTTCTTGCAAGTTTTCACCACCATTGGGAAATCATGGGATCCTTTTGTGTGTTTTTGTTGCTTCCGTTGCGTGCTTTGATCCCCATGGATTCCCAACAGTGGTATCAGAGCCATACTTGTAATATGCATGCACCTTTGTGGCTTAAAAATCCATATTTTGATTTTGGACATTCTGTCCAGAAGGTCTTCACGGGCTGTGGAGCTTGCTTCACGGGTCGTGAAGACCACACGACAGATCTCGTGGGGTGGTGGTCGTGAAAGGTTTTTAATCTGTTTAACGAGTCGTGGAGCGTACTGCCTTCACGGCCCGTGAGGGCCCGTGAAGAGCAGTTGCTCGTGAAGGCGTCATGATCAGGCTGTTTTTGGCCTTTTTGAAAAGAAAACTTGATATGGATTTTGGCACATGATTTTGGTGTTTCCAGAATCATTTTAGGCTGATTGGCCTTGTAGATTAAGCCCCATAATATCCTAATTCTTTTATATGTATGATATTGGGTGGTTGGCTCACCGGGGAACACCTAGGTTGGCTCAAATCAGTTTTGTATGCGTGGTTGTGTAGTTTTCTTTATTTGTTTTTCTTGCGTGGTTGTAGGATCTTCGCATGCTAGAAAATCTTTTGAAAATAATAAAACTATATAGTTTTCCTTAATTGGTTAACAAACCCCGCTCGCTCACATGATTAACAAACGAATATAAAGTGTTTATGTTCAATTGGTGAAAAATGCGTTTTGTCACTTATTTGTTAATCAAAACGAAAAGAGGTTTTTAACCGGAAAAACAAAAGTCCCGGTTTTCTAAAAAAAACGTAAATAACACGCCATCCAAAAGATGACACCACCCGAATCTAATGAAGCATGGGACAATTGTCGAGCTTAGCACGAGTTGTTCCATGTGGAATTGTGTGGAAGGTGCGAGTGGCGTCTTGAAATCTTTGGTTGTCGAGCTTAGCACGAGCCAATTATTGTCAAGGGCATCATCGTGTATCTTGTTGGACGATTTGCAATTCCAATTTAATACGCCTTGATAATCGTCGTGCCTATACCGAGTTATCAAAGCGGCTTTTGAGGAATCGGTGTGGGAAGGGATCAAACATGCCAAACCGGTGCTATGAGTACCGAAGGATCCCACAAGTGCCTAAGAGTTGTAATCACGGGTTGCAATTGGTAAAGCGTTTACCGGCCTAAATACCTTCACGAAGTGATCCGCGGTAAACCCGTCATGTAGTGAAAGTTATGTTGGGTTCTTAGCCCTTGTTAAATTTAAGTGTTAAACTATTGGGTAATTATTTAACAAGGATTAAAATATGTCGAACTAACCTTTTTGTGTGCTTTGTCTTCTTTTAGATGGCATCTACATGCAACACCGCGACACACATTTCACTCCGTCCATTTTTGGAAAAAGAGAAACTCGTAGGCGTAAACTTTATGGATTGGCTTAGGCAATTGAGAATTGTCTCACGCCATGAAAGTAAGTTGTACGTCCTAGAGGAACCTCTTCCGGAGGCTCCTGCTACCACCGCTATGCGGGCCATTAAGGATGCTTATGAGAAGCGCCTTAAAGACACTAATGAGGTGACTTGCCTCATGTTGACGACCATGAGTTCTGAATTGCAAAGGCAATTCGAGGACGTTGGTGCGTTTGACATGATCTCGCAGCTAAAGGAAATGTTCCAGCAGCAAGCGAGGAAAGAACTCTACGAGTGTGTCAAGGCCTTTGTAGGGTGTCGGATGCAGGAGGGCGGGAACGTGAGCTCCCACGTGCTTCGTATGAAGCAATACGTGGACCAGCTCGAGTGGTTGGGCTTTCGTATGGGGAAAGAGTTAGCTACGGAAATTATCCTCCAATCTTTGTCTCTAGCATATGGTCCGTTCATTGTGAACTACCATATGCATAATATGGATAAGTCCTTGATGGAGTTGTGTGACAACCGTCAACTAAATTTCCGGGTTAGCTATAAGATAACTTTAATATAGGTTTTAAATAGCTAAAAAGATTATTTATGGCGTATGTCTATGCGTAAAAGTCCTATATTCCCAAAAAATATATATATATATATAATAAAAAAATCCCGACCATATGCTTAAAATCCTTAAAAACTGAAAATCAGTAAAAATCGTCTTATAAAATGCCAAGATTAATAAATCTTGTATAACAATCTTAGTAATAACAATAATATACATCATTATATAAGTTATGCCAAAATATAAAACCTATATAAAGATCAACAAAAGTGATCAATAACTAGTAAGTATTGATATTAATCAAATCAGTAATGTATAAAATACAACCAACACACAGTATACATAATATTATAAAAAAATATAAAATAATTCATACTATATTGTAAAAAAAACAATTATAAACAATATAAATACATATAATCACATGGAAAAATATAAACTTTATAAAAATAATAAACTAGAACTTAAAGTGAACAAATTGGGAGTTTTAAGCATAAAACAAGTAACCTTTTTACAACAATTAGCCATTATACATTAATATATAATAAATATATAATAATAAATAATAATAATAATCCAAATTGGCAAGCCACATGGCTAAACCCATCCACACACTCAACACCTATATTTGCCTTCTCAAGGCTTAATTTCATCATTTCACCTCTTCATGCCACTTGAACTCCCCCTTACTCTATATAAACTCCCTTACTTCTTCTCTTTATGCTTTTACAATCCAATATTCATCTTCTAAGTTCTTCCTATTGCTTCTTACACAAAAAAAATCCCAGCCACTAAACTATTTCAAAAAGCTTAGGTTTTGAAGATCTAAGCAAAGATCAAAGAAGAACAAGCTTGGTAAGATGTTTATACATCAAGATCATTCCACTCTTCTACCTTTCTTCTTATTTTTCTTAGATTTTTTTTGTTTTTCATCTTATTTCTTGAAGAACTAAGAATGCATGAGTACTCATGCACTTAGATGGTAGATTTTACACCAAAGACATGAAAATGTTCAAAAATGGTGAAAATCCATGATCCATACAACTAAAAACTCAAGAAAATAAGAACTTTGATTATGCATGTGTTATTATCCTACCATTGATGTAAGGTACACATGGATTTTCTATTTTTATGTTTATATTAGACGATCAATCATATATAATAAGTTATATTAAAGTAATGACCCAAAAGATAAGAAATATAAAAACCTGACAGATTTTGATCTAGAACTCACCTCTTGTTTTTGTTATATCTGGAGTTCTAGGTATCAAAATCGTTTGATTCTTTTTGTTAATCTTAGTTTGAAGTGTTACCTTTCATTTGCATCTGGATTCACTAATTTTCATGAAGGGTTGATCCTTCAAACGTATTTAATAAGACAAATATGTTGAATATGGAAATCTGGCAGATTAAAAGAGGTATACTTTAAACGCGTATAACTTACTCATTCTTGGGTCAAAATACGTCTAGTTTTTTTTAAAGTTTCATATTTTAGTCGTGGTTAATTACCCTTTTGAATAATGTAAAAACGAGGTCGTATGAGCCCTAAACAGACTTTTTAGTAAGAATGTGTCATCCAGACACTAATCAGTGGACATCTTATACACTTTTAATTATTAAAAATACTAAACATGGATTATAAATTCCTATATTTTTACTGCATATTCTAGAAACATGTATTAAGATCATATTAAAATATTAAGCCTTAATATGACTCCTAAATTACAGTTTTTAATTTTTAAAATTCAACTTAAAGAACTGAAAATTCCAGTAAACACTTATGATTTATGGAAAAATAGAGACAATCTTTAGCTATTTAATAAATAAGTTAACAACAAATAAATAATACAAAATAATAAATAAAATAAGTCTAATAGAGCTACATACCTCTTATATTAGGAAAGGAGCTTCGGAAGGAACAAGAAATCCTTACGAGTGAACACATTTGCATACTGAGTGAGTATCATAGCCCCTTTTTACCGTATTTCATATTATTTTTGGGGTGAAAGCATGTGTATACGTTTCATGATAAGTTTATTGCCTATCTTCTTATTTATTTCAAATATTATTTTGAGCACTTATGGTATTATTCTTTGATGTGCTTGGGTGATCGTTGTAAGGCCCTTTCGTTGGACATTATTTCTTAACTCCGCTAGTGAGCCAATGGTATTTGTAAGTAGCGCTATTTGGAGATTCCGACGTCTCCCATTTATGGTTGACGAACTATAGATGTACTTTACCACTACTAACGTCATTTAATATAGGCGTTAGGTTTATCATGGGCAATTGGTTGTCGGCTAGGTTGGATAATGGCTCAAGCAACAAATCATCATAGTCTATTACTACCATGTGCAACGTATTGGACAATATAATACATCTGCTATCATTCATGCATACTTTTATTTTATTCCAAAAACCTCCATCAATTATTTAAACTTTTCTCATTTAAAAGTATTTTGTGCATATATTAAAAACCTATGAACTTACCAACTCTAGTAGTTGACCGTTTTCTTTTCTTTATCCATGCTTTCAGGTGATCGTCGTTAGGTACCTTATGCATACAAGCATGATGTGTGGCATTTCCATCTTCATCGTCACATTTTATGAAAACACTATCTATTTTATCTACGCATCGTACAAGACTATGTCATTTAATTATTATTCGGTTATGTAACTTTTATTTATGTTTTACCCGAACTATTTATTTTTGTTAAGTTAATATAATGGTTATTGTCTATATACCTTGTGCGATGATATCTTGTGCTGTGACACCTCGTGTTTCCGCTTTAGCGGGGTGTGACAGATTTGGTATCAGAGCCGAAGGTTATAGAGAATGATGTTTTCCTTATGGGGGGAAAACACCAACTATAACCAAAGGTTTATAAATATGATTTTTAAAATGCATCAAGTGTATTGATAATATAATTAAGTTGAGTACCACATTGTTATACCTCAATTAGACAAAGCTTGATCACCTATGTCTAATTTAGCTATGTACGATATGGGACTTAGGTTAGTTATAATATAAATATACTTAGAAACATTTTTCATTTATTTTCTTTCTGGAGCACGATTATTGTGTGTGTGCATAAGCATGGCATATCATAAGTACTTGCATATATTAGCACACTTAGTAACCAATTTTATATATATCGAAGTCTGTAATGTCATCATTAGGTTGACGCACTAAGATTACATATTCTTTACCCATGGAGGTTAGAATACAAACTTAGTGGGAGAGTCCCGGAGTTTCACGACCTAGTGTATTATCAACATTGACTTCCTGTGGAGCATGTGTTAGGCTCACGGCTAGGAAAAGAGCCCCCTTACCAACGAGAGTGACCTCGTGGCCTTTTCATTAGGAGGGAGAGAACTGCTGATTTAGGGAGCACATAGAGGCACCCTGAGTAGTAACGGGAACTATCGTAAGGACATTAAGGGTGACCCCTAAAGAGGGAAGGTAGGTACAAAGCATATCACTAGAACTGAGTATTCATCATACTAGTTTAGACCACCGGCACCATGTCCTATGTAGTTTTTTTTTCTATGCTCTTGGAGTCGCAACACCGTGAAGCGTTAAGAGCTGTCGGGACCACCATTTCAACAATGAGGGCCGTGTAGATGATGTAATTATATGGATGATTCGGAGGATTGTTTTATAGTGATGGTAAGATTGCTATTGAGTATGATGGTGCGCTTGGGTTGTTTTTAAGGAGGCTGAATTAGTGAAGGATTGGAGTTTCTTTTGATTATTAAACTTGGTGGTTTATTTTGATTGTTTGTTAAACATTAATCACATGATGTCTTTTGGGAAATCATTTTGGTACTTTTGGGAACTATATGACAGGAGTGTTAGTTGTTAGACCTTATATCTTAGGATCACCATAACCTAGCTAAGTAGAATTTGTACAAAGGAAAGACCCGAATGTGATTACTAGTATGTTTCTTCTGAATAATTATAATGCATCAATGTTATTTGACTCTGGAATAGATAGAAGTTTCGTACCACTAGTATTTAGGCCAAAGCTTAATCTAAAATTTCAAATATTGAAAGAGGCCTATATCATTGAATTTGCTAATGGACAAGAAGTCAAGACTAGTGATATAATCACTAACTGTACCTTGAAGTTAGCCAACAAACACTTTAACGTAGACCATACCAATCAAATTAGGGAGCTTTGATGTAATCGTTGGTATGTATTGGCTATCCAAAAATAAAGCTAAAATACGTTGTTATGAAAAGATCATTCAGATTCCACTATCACAAGATGAAACGCTTGTCGTATAAGGAGAAAAGACTGGGAAGAACGTCAAGGTAGTATCATGCATGAAAATGCGAAAATATTTGAGAAATGACTATATCGCATTCTTCACTCACGTTGTAGAAAAGGACGTTTAGGAAAAGCACATTCAGGATTTTCCAATCGTTCGAGATTTTCCCAAGGTGTTTCCAAATGAATTACTTGGATTACCCTCCGTTAGACAAGACAAATTTGGCATTGATCTAATCCCCGGAGCCGCACCCGTAGCAAAGGCACCGTATCGGTTAGCCCATCGGAAGTCCAAGAACTATGTGCATAACTTCAAAAACTACTCGACAGAGGATATATACGACCAAGTACAACACCATGGGGAGCCCGAGTCTTTTTCATTAATAAGAAAGACGGGTCACTGGAATTATGTATCGACTATAGAGAAGTCAACAAGTTAAACAAAAAAAAATCGATATCCTTTTCCACGATTCGGCGATTTGTTCAACCAACTCCATGGATCCACTTATTTTTGTTTTCTAAAATCGATCTTTGCTCGAGGTATCATCAATTGAGATTCCATAATGAGGACGTACATAAAATTGCATTTAGAACACGTTATGGTCACTATGAATTCTTAGTTATGCCCTTTGAATTGACAAACGCACGAGTTGTCTTCATGGACTTAATAAACCGAGTATACAGACCATACATAGATAAGTTTGTGATTGTGTTCGTTGAAGATATACTTATTTACATGCGACACAAGAGCGACCACGAAAAACATTTAAGGTTGATAATGAAGTTATTTAAGGATTAGAAGTTGTATGCAAAATTTCCTAAATTCGAATTCTGGATATGGGAATTACGTATTCTAGGCCATGTAATTTATGAGAAGGGAATTCATATTGATCCAACAAAGATCGAAGCCATAAAGAAATAGGGACCACAGATACCCCGACTGAGATTGTAAATTTCTCTGTTTAGCACGTTAATTTATAGCAAATTTCTCAAAATTTGCGCAACCACTTGCGACATTCACTCAAGAGGATAAGAAGTTTGTTTGGTGAGATAAACAAGAAGAAACATTTTCTATGCTTAAGGATAAGTTATGCTATGCACCAATTTTGGCATTACCCGAACGAACAGATAACTTCGTGGTATATTGCAATGCGTCACACCAAGGCTGGGGTTGTGTGTTGTTGCAAAAAGAGAAAGTCATTAATATGATTCGAGATAGTTCAAAGTGCATGAGAAGAAATTTACTACCCACGACTTAGAGTTAAGAGCCGTACTATTTGCCCCTAGAAAAAAAATGGGGATATTACCTTTATAATACTAAGTGAACTATTTATACAGACCACAAGAGTCTTCAACACATTCTTGATCAAAAGATGCTCCATACGAGACTGAGAAGATAAGTGGAATTGCTTAGTGAATACGATTGTGAAATCAAATACCATACTAGCAAGGCCAACATGGTGGTTGATGCTCTAAGTAGGAAGAAAAGAGTGAGTCATCTAGGGTACAAGCTTTAGGAGCAATAATTCAAACAAGCCTAAAGGAAAGAATACTTGAAGCTCAAAAAGAAGCATCAAATGCGGAAAATTTGAAGAACGAGACCCTATATCACTTGGAGTGATGATTCAAAACAGGGCCAGATGAAGTGTACCACTTCGAAAACAGAATTTGGATACCTAAGTTTAATAACCTTTAATCAACAATTTTAGACGAGGCTTATAAATCTAGGTATTCAATCCACCCGAGATCCGACAAAGTGTACAAGGATCTCAAGGAATACTATTGGTAGGCCTGGAATAAAGAAAGCCATCGCCTTGTTCGTGGGAAATGTTTAACTTGCGCAAGGGTTAAGGCAGAACAGCAGAAGCCATCCGGTTTGTTGCAGCAGCAAGAAATTCCAGAATGGAAATGGGAACATATAACCATGGATTTCATAACTAAATTACCCCGATCTGCAAAAGGGTACGATTCCATTTGGGTTATAGTAGATCGACTCACGAAATTGGCACATTTCCTTCCTATACGGGAAGATTACAAAATGGAAAAGCTGGCTCAGATTTATATTAAAGAAGTTGTTGCCCGACAGGGAGTACCAATTGAAATAATATCCGATAGAGATAGTCGGTTCTCATCCCGATTTTGGCAATCGTCTCAAAAGGCGTTAGGTACGCAAATAAACCTCAGCAACACCTACACCCTCAAATGGATGGGCAGTCAGAGAGAACGATTTAGACACCAGAAGACATGTTGTGTACACATGTAATAAATTTTGGTGGAACTTGAGATTCACATCTACTATTAGTTAAGTTTTCTTAGAATAATAGGTCTCACAGTAGCGTCTAGTGTGCACTATATGAAGTCTCGTAGGGGCGCAAGTGTAGATCCCCGCTCAATTTGTTGGAAATTGGCGATAGGAAATTGACTAGACCTAATATCATGCAAGAGATCACTGACAAGATCACAATTATGAAGGATAGGCTTAAGACTGCCAAAGATCGTTAGAAAATTTACGCTGATTATCGTCGTAAGCCTTTAAGGTTCCAAGTGGGTGATAAAAGTGCTTCTAATGGTATTGCCATGGAAGGGAATAGTACATTTTAGGAAAAGAGGAAACCTATATCCCAGATTCATTAGACCATTTGAGATAACTAGGAGAATTAGGCGAGTGGCGTATATTCTTAAATTGCCAAAAGAACTAAATGCCATACACGATACCTTCCATGGGTCAAATCTAAAGAAATTATTAGCCGATGAAACTCTATTACTACCCCTGAAGTATGTTCACATAGATGATCGGTTAAATTTCGTACAGGAACCAATTGAAATTCTTGACCGTAAGGTCAAACAACTTAGAAAAAGTAAGATTACAAGTATAAAAGTTCGATTGGAAATTCAAAACACGGACCTGAATACACATGGGAATGAGAGGATTATATGAAACTTAAATATCCTTACCTATTTGCTAAACAGAAAATCCAATATGTCAATTGTTAATTTCGGGACGAAATTCCCTTAACTAGGAGAGACTGTGACAACCGTCAACTAAATTTCCGGGTTAGCTATAAGATAACTTTAATATAGGTTTTAAATAGCTAAAAATATTATTTATGGCGTATGTCATTGCATAAAAGTCCTATATTCCCAAAAAAAATATAATAAAAAAAAATCCCGACAATATGCTTAAAATCCTTAAAAACTGAAAATCAGTAAAAATCGTCTTATAAAATGCCAAGATTAATAAATCTTGTATAACAATCTTAGTAATAACAATAATATACATCATTATATAAGTTATGCCAAAATATAAAACCTATATAAAGATCAACAAAAGTGATCAATAACTAGTAAGTATTGATTTTAATCAAATCAGTAATGTATAAAATACAACCAACACACAGTATACATAATATTATAAAAAAATATAAAATAATTCATACTATATTGTAACAAAAACAATTATAAACAATATAAATACATATAATCAAATGGAAAAATATAAACTTTATAAAAATAATAAACTAGAACTTAAAGTGAACAAATAGGGAGTTTTAAGCATCAAACAAGTAACCTTTTTACAACAATTAGCCATTATACATTAATATATAATAAATATATAATAATAAATAATAATAATAATCCAAATTGGCCAGCCACATGGCTAAACCCATCCACACACTCAATACCTATATTTTCCTTCTCAAGGCTTAATTTCATCATTTCACCTCCTCATGCCACTTGAACTCCCCCTTACTCTATATAAACTCCCTTACTTCTTCTCTTTATGCTTTTACAATCCAATCTTCATCTTCTAAGTTCTTCCTATTGCTTCTTACACCAAAAAAAATCCCAGCCACTAAACTATTTCAAAAAGCTTAGGTTTTGAAGATCTAAGCAACGATCAAAGAAGAACAAGCTTGGTAAGATGTTTATACATCAAGATCATTCCACTCTTCTACCTTTCTTCTTATTTTTCTTAGATTTCTTTTGTTTTTCATCTTATTTCTTGAAGAACTAAGAATGCATGAGTACTCATGCACTTAGATGGTAGATTTTACACCAAAGACATGAAAATGTTCAAAAATGGTGAAAATCCATGATCCATACAACTAAAAACTCAAGAAAATAAGAACTTTGATTATGCATGTGTTATTATCCTACCATTGATGTTAGGTACACATGAATTTTCTATTTTTATGTTTATATTAGACGATCAATCATATATAATAAGTTATATTAAAGTAATGACCCAAAAGATAAGAAATATAACAACCTGACAGATTTTGATCTAGAACTCACCTCTTGTTTTTATTATATCTGGAATTCTAGGTATCAAAATCGTTTAATTCTTTTTGTTAATCTTAGTTTGAAGTGTTACCTTTCATTTGCATCTGGATTCACTAATTTTCATGAAGGGTTGATCCTTCAAACGTATTTAATAAGACAAATATGTTGAATCTGGAAAACTGGCAGATTAAAAGAGGTATACTTTAAACGCGTATAACTTACTCATTCTTGGGTCAAAATACGTCTAGTTTTTTTTAAAAGTTTCATATTTCAGTCGTGGTTAATTACCCTTTCGAATAATGTAAAACCGAAGTCGTATGAGCCCTAAACAGACTTTTTAGTAACAATGTGTCATCCAGAGACTGATCAGTGGACATCTTATACACTTTTAATTATTAAAAATACTAAACATGGATTATAAATTCCTATATTTTTACTGGACATTCTAGAAACATGTATTAAGATTTTATTAAAATATTAAGCCTTAATATGACTCCTAAATTACAGTTTTTAATTTTTAAAGTTCAACTTATATAACTGAAAATTCCAGTGAACACTTATGATTTATGGAAAAATAGAGACAACCTTTAGCTATTTAATAAATAAGTTAACAACAAATAAATAATGCAAAATAATAAATAAAATAAGTCTAATAGAGCTACATACCTTTTATATTAGGAAACGAGCTTCGGAAGGAACAAGAAATCCTTACGAGTGAACACATTTACATACCGAGTGAGTATCATAGCCCCTTTTTACCGTATTTCATATTATTTTTGGGGTGAAATCATGTGTATATGTTTCATGAAAATTTTATCGCCTATCTTCTTATTTATTTCAAATATTATTTTGAGCACTTATGGTATTATTCTTTGATGTGCTTGGGTGATCGTTGTAAGGCCCTTTCGTTGGACATTATTCCTTAACTCCGCTAGTGAGCCGATGGTATTTGTAAGTAGCGCTATTTGGAGATTCCGACGTCTCCCATTTATGGTTGACGAACTATAGATGTACTTTACCACTACTAACGTCATTTAATATTGGCGTTAGGTTTATCATGGGCAATTGGTTGTCGGCTAGGTTGGATAATGGCTCAAGCAACAAATCATCATAGTCTATTACTACCATGTGCAACGTATTGGGCAATATAATACATCTTCTATCATTCATGCATATTTTTATTTTATTCCAAAAACCTCCATCAATTATTTAAACTTTTCTCATTTAAAAGTATTTTGTGCATATATTAAAAACCTATGAACTCACCAACTCTAGTAGTTGACCGTTTTCTTTCTTTACCCGTGCTTTCAGGTGATCGTCGTTAGGTATCTTATGCATACAAGCATGATGTGTGGCATTTACATCTTCATCGTCACATTTTATGAAAACACTATCGATTTTATTTACGCATCGTACAAGACTATGTCATTTAATTATTATTCGGTTATGTAACTTTTATTTATGTTTTACCCGAACTATTTATTTTTGTTAAGTTAATATAATGGTTATTGACTATATACCTTGTGCGATGAAATCTTGTGCCGTGACACCTCGTATTTCCGCTTTAGTGGGGTGTGACAAATTGCACGGCATGTTGAAGACCGCTGAGTCTAACATGGCCAAGGCAAAGCCATCGACCTCCGCACCCGTCCTAGCCATCCATGAGGGTGGTGCTAAGAGGAAGCGGCCCGCTTCAAAATCCAAGGGCAAGGGAAAGGGGAAGGCGAAGGTGGCAACACCTAAGCCTAAGCCACTCCCGGTGCCGGAGTCGAAGGGGAAGGAACCCGCTCCTATAGCCCCCTCACCGGAAGAGGCCACCTGCCTCTTCTGCGGGGAGAAGGGACACTACTGGCATAGTTGCCCCAAGTACACGGAGGAGCTCAAAAGGCTCATGAATGTTGGTTCTTAATCCTAATGTGATTTGGATAAGTTATCTTTATGGCATGGTCGTTTGGGCCACATCAACAAGAAACGCATTGCCAAGCTCCAAGCGGATGGGATCTTGGAATCATTTGACCATGGGTCGGATGATGTATGCGAATCTTGCTTGTAGGGCAAAATCACCAAAGCACCCATCACCGGCGTTTGTGAGATGGGCAAAGACTTGTTGGATATCGTTCACACGGATGTGTGTGGTCCGTTCAAGCATGTCACTAGAGATAACTCAAGGTACTTCGTAACCTTTACCGATGATTTTAGTAGGTATGGGTATGTCTACTTGGTGAGACAAAAGTCGGAAACCTTTGAGGTTTTCAAGACTTTCAGCACGGCGCTGTTGGAGAACTTGACACGGATCCTTTACCTTTTAGAAGATCCGGTAGGATTCGCAATGATCCAGAGAGATATGGGTTTCTCATGTCTGAGGGCTGCGACCTAGTGATGGATCATGATGAACCATCATCTTATCGGAACGCTGTGGTGGGCCCTGTGTCCGCTAGGTGGAAAGAGGCTATGGAGTCCGAGATGCAATCTATGTCGGATAACCAAGTCTAGGATATGGTAGATCCGGTGCCCGGGTGTAGACCCGTAGGGTGCAAATGGGTCTTTAAGAAAAAGACCGGCATAGATGGAGAGGTAGAAACCTTCAAAGCCCGACTGGTGGCTAAGGGTTTCACACAAACTCATGGTGTAGACTATGATGAAACCTTTTCCCCGGTGGCTATGTTGAAGTCTATCCGGATGCTCATGGCAATTGCCGCATTTCATGATTATGAGATTTGGCAAATGGATGTAAAAACCGCGTTCCTTAGCGAGGAAGTCTATATGACTCAACCCAAGGTTTTTGTACATGCCAAGCATCCGGATAAAGTCTGCAAGCTAAAGAAGTCCATTTATGGACTTAAGCAAGCATCGCGCAGTTGGAACATGTGCTTTGATGAGAAAGTGAAAGAGTTTGGCTTTTCGAAAAGCAAGGATGAGCCATGCGTATATGTTAGGGCTAGTGGGAGCATAGTTGTGTTCCTAGTGTTGTATGTCGATGACATACTCCTCATCGGAAACGATATCCCGACCCTACAAGGTGTAAAAACTTGGTTAGGGAATTGTTTTTCAATGAAGGATCTAGGAGATGCGACTTATATTCTTGGGATCAAAATCTATAGAGATAGATCCAAGAGGCTTATTAGGCTTAGCCAAAGTACATATGTTGACAAAGTCCTAAAGCGGTTTAGGATGGAAGACTCTAAGAAGGGGTTCATTCCAATGTCACATGGTATGGTATTGAGTAAGACTCAATCCCCTAGTTCCCCAGAGGAACGGGAAGTAATGAAGCGAGTGCCATATGCTTCGGTTGTGGGCTTCGGTTGAAGGTTTGCTAGTACAAAGAGGTTGAAGGTTTCTTGGTGTGGACTTGCATTAGAGCTTGGAGCCTTTTGTTTCAAGCTTACATCCCAAATCCGAATTGATCCAGCCAAGTATCAAAGTCTTCGAGGGTATGATTTGTTCTCCTTCTTCTCTTTGTTCTTGTTTTTGGTTGCATGCATGTTCTTGCAAGTTTTCACCACCATTGGGAAATCATGGGATCCTTTTGTGTGTTTTTGTTGCTTCCGTTGCATGCTTTGATCCCCATGGATTCCCAACAGAAAATACCATCAACCTCTTGTTTAATTTACAAACAAAGAAAATAGTTTAACTCACCCATGATGCTCATTTGATAATTATCAGACATGAGTTTAGAAAACTTTTTGCATAGTTCCAAATTAGTAGACCCAAATATTATATCATTTACATATATCTGCACAAGTATCACATCACCTTTGTACTTCCTAATAAATAAAGTGCTATCAATGCATCCTCTTGTAAAACCTTTGTTAATGAGAAAAGAAGAGAGGGTATCATACCAGGCTCTTGGAGCTTGCTTAAGACCATATAAAGCTTTGTTTAGAAAGTAAACATGATTAGGTAAGCTTGACTCCACAAAACCAGGAGGTTGTTTGACATACACCTCTTCTTTCAAGTCTCCATTCAGAAATGCACTCTTCACATCCATTTGAAACACTTTGAAGATTTTGAAGGCAGCATAGGCTAGGAATAATCTGATAGCTTCCAATCTTGCAACAGGGGCAAAGGTTTCATCAAAATCAATACCTTCTTCTTGACAATACCCCTGTGCCACTAGCCTTGCTTTGTTTCTGATTATTTGCCAATTTTCATCTAGCTTATTTCTGAACACCCACTTTGTTCCAATGATGGATTTATCCTTTGGTTTGGGTACCAAAGTCCATACATTATTTGTTTTGAATTCTGCCAGTTCCTCTTGCATGGCAGACACCTAGTGAGGATCATTGAGAGCTTCATCAACCTTCTTTGGTTCAATCATTGAGACAAATCCAGAATACAAACAGATGTTGCAAGCTTTTGATCTTGTTTTAACTGGATCATCTATGTTGCCTATCACCAAATTATGAAGATGGTGCTTGAGGTCTTTGAAGGCTTTTTGGATTTCTTGGGAATTGGGATTCATTTGGATTTGGGGAGAAGAAGTTATATGTTGGCTATCAGCAGTAGAAATGAGTTCATTTTGAGTGGCTGATATAACTTCATTATTACAATCTGTTGGTATCTCTACTGAAGAGGGAATGAGTGATATGGAATTGGAATCCAATGATGTTGAGTCATTTTCCACATGATTCAGTAGAGGTATAGGATTGGATGAGGATGGTTGTTCATGGTTAAAAATTTGGATAGGAACAGGTTCATCTACATCATGAGCAGCTGGTGGAGAGGGATCTACTTGCTCTGAAGGAACTTCTCCAGTTTGCGTAAGATCATTAAATTCTTCACCTGAAACATGATTAGAAGAACAGGAAGCAACAAAGAAATTTTCATTAAAACTTACATTGATAGATTCTTCTATGACTTTGGTTCTGAGGTTGTATACTCTGTATGCTTTAGAAATCACAGAGTAACCTACAAACACTCCTTCATCAGCTTTAGGAGCAAACTTCTGCAATTGATCTTTTTGATTGAGTATAAAACATTGACAACCAAAGATATGCAGAAAGCTGATGCTTGGCTTCCTTCCCTTGAGCACTTCATATGGAGTCTTGTTGTGCCTCTTGATAATAAGGGACCTGTTCTGTGTGAAACATGCACAACTTATAGCCTCAGCCCAGAAATTAAATGTTAACCCACTTTCACACAACATGGTTCTGGCAGCTTCAATCAATGTTCTATTTCTTCTTTTAGCTACACCATTTTGTTGTGGGGTTCTTGGAGCAGAAAAGTTTTGAGATATCCCTTTCTCATCAAAGAAAGATTCCAGAGTTTGATTTCTGAATTCAGTTCCATGATCACTTCTAAGACTCCTCACCAGATTGCCATCCAACACTTCCATCTTCTTGATAAAACAGATAATCTCTTCAGCAGCCTCACTCTTTGCTTTAAGAAAGAAAACCAATACAAGAGCATACTTACTTCCACCAATACTAGCAGTTGCAACAGGACCAAAGAGATCCATGTGCAACATATAGAAAGGTTCTGTAATTAAGAAGGCCTGCTTAGATGGAAATGATGTCTTATGCTGCTTTCCCTTCTCACAAGTAGTGCAAAGTTTAGGATTAAGATAAGTCAGTGAAGGTAGTCCTGACACTAGTTCCCCCTTGCTCGACTTGTTGATGTTTTGGAAATTAAGGTGGGAAAGGCTCTTGTGTCACAACCAGTTTGTGTCCTCATTATTCTTGGAGTACAAACAAGTTTCCTTTGAAGGGTCACTAGAGGACATGTCAAGTGTATACACATCCTTGGTTCTCTTGGCACTGAACACTGTATTACCTTCTTTATTTATGATGGAGCCTCCTGTCTTTGTGAAGTGGACTTCATAATCTCCATCACACAATTGACTTATGCTTATGAGATTATATTTCAGCCCTTTGACATATGAAACTTTTGACAGCTTGAGGTTCCCATTATGAAGTTCACCATAGCCTTTAGTTTGCCCATGGTTGTTGTCACCAAAGGTCACCTTTGGACCTTTCTCTTTCTTGTAGTTACTGAGCAAAGCCTTGTTACCTGTCATGGTTCTTGAACATCCACTGTCAAGAAACCAAGAACCAACACCCTGCACAGATTTGAATGAAAGAAGAGTTAGTGACACAAGTAGGAATCCACTACTCAGTGGATCCCTGTGGAATGCACCTAGCTTTCCACTTTATCTCAGGTTTCTTATGAATGGGAGGAGTGACTATGTCATCATTACAAGTCCGCTGTCTTGAATTCCCTTCTAAAGAACATTCAAATGCCTTATGCTCTTTGCTTCCACATTTATAACATTTTTGAGATTTTGTGGCCTTCGAGCATTGAACAACATGGTTTTAAAGCCTATGAGATTTCTTATCAGTCATCATTGGACAAACTTGACCATTCATCTTATGAAGCTTATCCTGTAAATTTCTTAGGTCTTTATTTACAGGTACCTTAGATTGATCTTTGTTTTTGGAAAGTTTTTTACCAATCTTTGGAGTGTCAGAAATGGGAACAATGTGAACATCATTCTTTTTACTCATAGTTTATCTATTAAAAGAGAGTTGATTACTTCTAGATCAACTGATTGTTTAAAAGATGAGCTATGATCAGCTAACAGGTTATCAGCTGATCATTTATCATCTACTAACCTATCAGTTGATGAAGTAGTATTAGCTAATGATTCTTCAGTTTGTGAAATGCTAAGAATTAAGTCATCTGTTTTCAAGGTTTGACAACATAATGTCTCTGAGGTCTCAACTAATGATTCCTTTCCTTTAATCACATCCTTTGACTTTGTGTTATTAGTATTTTTACATTCTGAAATCTTACTAGAGGATGATTCAACAGAAGGAATAATTGATTCTTTTAAGTGGGAACTTTTGCTTCTAACAAACTTATTTGTGAATAAACTTTTGCCATTAACAGTCTTGTGAAAGGTCTGTGGCAAAATGTCAGCTTTGTCTAAGATATTAAGGTTCTTACTAGAATTAACATAGTTAGCAGCCTTAGAGTAATTTCCACCAATAATAGCTTGAACTTGTTTGGGTATCTGCTCCTTGACACACTGAGTGGTTTTTTCTGCAGATACACACCAAGACTTTACTACTTTTTGGAGGTCATTAAACTTTTTAGTTGCTTCACTAGTTTGTTTTACTAAGATCTCATTAAGTATCTTTTGATTAGCTAGTTCATCATTTAAGATTGTTATCTGCTTAAGTTCCTCATTCTTAAGAATTAACTTTTCCTTTAGTGATTCTACTTCTAGTTTTAGCTTCTTCTCTCTTTGAATAGCAGACTGGAAATCAATACACAGGTAATCAAACATAGCATTCTTCTCATTATCATCATAGTTAATAAATTTTCCAACCTGATACATAGAAGAGGGATGCCAGTTGGTAGTTGAACAAGCTTTAGCAGCCTTTTTCATGTCTTCATCAAAGGAACTACCATCGTTGTTGTTGGCCATGTTGGTATCTGCCACTGACACACGTAGGCTAGCATCACTGCCAATGAAGCACAAGCCTATTGGGTCACACGCCAAGTTTCAATCTCGACAGCCTACCATAAGAAGAAAGAGTCAAAATGGTCAAATTCCAGTTGACCTAGGCTTCACGACCGTGAAGGATGCTCCACGGGTCGTGAAGCAACTCGTGTCCACGAGTCCTATCGTGGGCCGCATGGTTCGTGAAACCCTTGGGCTTCACGACCCTACACGGCCCGTGAAGGAGGTCGTGAAGGCACGAACCCTAACGATTCTTGCACAGCGCGGCACGACTCGTGGAGGATAAATGGCCGGTCGTGGCGCATTATCCTTCACGGCCCGTGAGAGCCCGTGAAGAAGTCGTGAAGGCAGAATTCTAAGTGACACTTGTATTTGGTTGGACCATTTTGTTGGTTCAATCATGGTGTGCCACTTAGCTCCGACTCTGGGCTCTTTGAACAGACAGAATGCCTATAAAAGAGATCCTTTTGGTGCATTCTATTCTCTTGGTTAATTTCTTGCAATTATACACATTAGAGATATACACAAGTGAGTGTTCTAAGTTTAGAGAAGCATAAGACCTTGTGTTGGTGATCTTCTAGTGTTGTTCAAGGGCTGTTCCTAAACCAAATCGTCAAGTGTTGGTGGTTTGGTGGCTTGCTAGTACAAGGAGAAAGAAGCCAAGCTTGGTGTGGACTTCTTTGGTGCTTGGAGCCTTTTGTTTCAAGAGCTCATCCCATATTCGAAGTTGTTCCAGAATTTTACCAAAGTCTTCTAGGGTATGGCTTGCTTCCTTCTTCTCTTTGTGTTTGTTTTTGGTTGCATGCATGTTCTTGCAAGTTTTCACCACCATTGGGAAATACATGGGATCGTTTTGGTGTGTTTTGTTGCTTCCGTTGCGTGCTTTGATCCCCATGGATTCCTAACAGTGGTATCAGAGCCATACTTGTAAGATGCATGCACCTTTGTGGCTTGAAAATCCATATTTTTGATTTTGGACATTCTGTCCAGAAGGCCTTCACGGGCCGTGGAGCTTGCTTCACGAGTCGTGAAGGCCACACGACCAGTCTCGTGGGGTGGTGGTCATGAAAGGTTTTTAATCTGTTTCACGAGTCATGGAGCGTACTGCCTTCACGGCCCGTGAGGGCCCGTGAAGAGCAGTAGCTCGTGAAGGCGTCGTGAACAGGCTGTTTTTGGCCTTTTTTGGAAAAGAAAACTTGATATGGATTTTGGCACATGATTTTGGTGTTTCCAGAATCATTTTAGGTTGTTTAGCCTTGTAGATTAAGCCCCATAATATCCTAATTCTTTTATGTGTATGTATTGGGTGGTTTTGGCATATAATGCACACATGCATACATATAAATTGTGTATATATGAATATGGATTTCAAAGTGTTTGGAATCCTAATGCATATGTACAAGGTTTATTCTTGTGCCTTTAGTTTTTGAATAAACTTAATTGGGATATTGTTTTGTGCATGGTTTGGTGTGGCACACCATGCTTTGTGGTTGCTTCGTTTTCGTGAGCACCGGTTTGAGCCTAGACCTTTGTGTGGTTGTTTGGTTGCTTTATTTGTTGTTCATTCATTTGGTGGTTTGTACCACATTTGGTTTGTAATATTTATTTAATCCGGTTTGTAATAATTTATTTATTTGTGGCTTGCATGCCAAAGTATTTATTCTTTGTAATTGTATATTAGCTTAGAATAGATTGTGTGGCTTGCATGCCATTTCTCTTTAAATTATGTATGTAATGAGAAGAGAAGACCGAAGGCAGCAACGGGAGTCTTGGGAGACGTTTTGGCTACTTCGGATCCGGAGGCGCGGGATCGAGTGGGAGCACACCACGAAGTCTTGGATTGTTTGTCCTTAGTAGACTTAGTTCCTCGGTTGGCTCACCGGAGAACACTTAGGTTGGCTCGAATCGGTTTTGTATGCGTGGTTGTGTAGTTTTATTTATTTGTTTTTCTTGCATGGTTGTAGGATCTTCGCATGCTAGAAAATCTTTTGAAAATAATAAAACTATATAGTTTTCCTTAATTGGTTAACAAACCCCCCTCGCTCACATGATTAACAAACGAATATAAAGTGTTTATGTTCAATTGGTGAAAAATGCGTTTTGTCACTTATTTGTTAATCAAAACGAAAAGTGGTTTTTTAACCGGAAAAACAAAAGTCCCGTTTTTCTTAAAAACGTAAATCACACGCCATCCAAAAGATGACACCACCCGAATCTAATGAAGCATGGGACAATTGTCGAGCATAGCACGAGTTGTTTCATGTGGACTTGTGTGGAAGGTGCGTGTGGCGTCTTGAAATCTTTGGTTGTGGAGCTTAGCACGAGCCAATTATTGTCAAGGGCGTCATCGTGTATCTTGTTGGACGATTTACAATTCTAATTTAATACGCCTTGATAATTGTCGTGCCTATACCGAGTTATCAAAGCGGCTTGTTGAGGAATCGGTGTGGGAAGGGATCGAACATGCCAAACCGGTGCTATGAGTACCGAAGGATCCCGCAAGTGCCTAAGAGTTGTAATCAAGTATTGCAATTGGTAAAGCGTTTACCGGCCTAAATACCTTCATGAAGTGATCCGCGGTTAACCCGTCATGTAGTGAAGTTATGTTAGTTTCTTAGCCCTTGTTAAATTTAAGTGTTAAACTATTGGGTAATTATTTAACAAGGATTAAAATACGTCGAACTAACCTTTTGTGTGCTTTGCCTTCTTTTAGATGGCATCTACAAGCAACACCGCGACACACATTTCACTCCGTCCATTTTTGGAAAAATAGAAACTCGTAGGCGTAAACTTTATGGATTGGCTTAGGCAATTGAGAATTGTTTTACGCCATGAAAGTAAGTTGTACGTCCTAGAGGAACCTCTTCCGGAGGCTCCTGCTACCACCGCTACGCGGGCCATTAATGATGCTTATGAGAAGCGCCTTAAAGACACCAATGAGGTGACTTGCCTCATGTTGACAACCATGAGTTCCGAGTTGCAAAGGCAATTCGAGGACGTTGGTGCGTTTGATATGATCTCGCAGCTAAAGGAAATGTTCCAGCAGCAAGCGAGGCAAGAACTCTACGAGTGTGTCAAGGCCTTTGTGGGGTGTAGGATGCAGGAGGGCGGGAACGTAAGCTCCCACGTGCTTCGAATGAAGCAATACGTGGACCAGCTCGAGAGGTTGGTCTTTCCTATGGGGAAAGAGTTGGCTACGGAAATTATCCTCCAATGTTTGCCTCAAGCATATGGTCCGTTCATTGTGAACTACCATATGCATAACATGGATAAGTCTTTGATGGAGTTGCATGGCATGTTGAAGACCGCCGAGTCTAATATGGCCAAAGTGAAGCCATCAACCTCCGCACCCGTCCTAGCCATCCATGAGGGTGGTGCTAAGAGGAAGCGGCCCGATTCAAACTCCAAGGGCAAAGGAAAGGGGAAGGCAAAGGTGGCAACACCCAAGCCCAAGCCACTCCCGGCGCCGGAGCCGAAGGGGAAGGAACCCGCTCCTATAGCCCCCTCACCGGAAGAGGCCACCTGCTTCTTCTGCGGGGAGAAGGGACACTACCGGCGTAGTTGCCCCAAGTACACGGAGGAGCTCATGAGGCTTCGCGCCAAGGGACAAGGCGCCTCCGGTACGTGTATGATTGTACTCCATAACACTTCTACTTCTAACGCTTGGGTCTTGGACGACGGGTGTGGTACTCACATAGTTAATAATGTGCAGGTACTAAGAAGAAGTAGGGACTTGGTTGATGGGGAGCTGGATCTCATCATGGGAATCAAGGTGGTTGTCCCGGTTAAGAAGATAGGGAGCGTGGACCTCGCCTTTCCATCCGGCTTATTTATTACTTTACAAAATGTATCTTATTCGCCCTGTGTGGCAAGAAACATTTTATCATTTTATGCACTTGTTGACGATGGATTTGGCTCGAATTGGTTTTGTATGCGTGGTTGTGTAGTTTTATTTATTTGTTTTTCTTGCATGGTTGTAGGATCTTCGCATGCTAGAAAATCTTTTGAAAATAATAAAACTATATAGTTTTCGTTAATTGGTTAACAAACCCCGCTCGCTCACATGATTAACAAACGAATATAAAGTGTTTATGTTCAATTGGTGAAAAATGCGTTTTGTCACTTATTTGTTATTCGCCCTGCGTGGCAAGAAACATTTTATCATTTTATGCACTTGTTGACGATGGATTTGACTTTAATTTCTCTAATGGAATTATTTCATGCGTTAAAAATAATTTATTTTATTTTAAAGCACATCCATGTCGTTGTATATATGAGACAAGCGTATGCTTGCAAAGTAATAGATCAATCATGAATGTTGGTTCTAAATCCAAATATGATTTGGATAAGTTATCTTTATGGCATGGTCGTTTGGGCCACATAAACAAGAAACGCATCGCCAAGCACCAAGCGGATGGGATCTTGGAATCATTTGACCATGGGTCGGATGATGTATGCGAATCTTGCTTATTGGGAAAATGACCAAAGCACCCTTCACCGGCGTTTGTGAGAGGGGCGAAGACTTGTTGGATATCGTTCACATGGATGTGTGTGGTCCATTCAAGCATGTCACTAGGGATAACTCAAGGTACTTCGTAACCTTTACCGATGATTTTACTAGGTATGGGTATGTCTACTTGGTGAGACAAAAGTCGGAAACCTTTGAGGTTTTCAAGACTTTCAAAAACGAAGTTGAGAACCAATTGGGTAAGCGAATTAAGATGCTCAGATCGGATCGTGGTGGTGAGTATCTAAGTTTGGAATTCTGTGACTATCTAAAAGATTGTGGAATTGTTTCGCAATTGACACCTGCTAGGACACCACAATTAAATGGTATCGCTGAGAGGAGGAACCGGACATTATTGGATATGGTTCGGTGTATGATGAGTCGTACGGATGTACCCATTAGCTTTTGGGGCTATGCATTGGAAACGGCCATTAGAATCCTTAACCTCGTACCAACTATGATGAGTCGTACGGTTGTCCTGCCTACGTGAGACGTGAGGTAGAGGACAAATTGAAACCCCGAGCCGAGAGGTGTTTGTTCATTGGATATCCAAAGACTCTAGTTGGAGAAAGGTAGGTCTTGAAGAGACTCAAGAACCCTCCAATGACCAACCTGAAGTTGGCACTAGTTCACAAGATGATTCTCAGCACGGCGCTGCTGGAGAACCAGACACGGATCCTTTACCTCTTAGAAGATCCGGTAGGAGTCGCAACAAGCCAGAGAGATATGGGTTTCTCATGTCTGAGGGCTGCGACCTAGTGGTGGATCATTATGAACCATCCTCTTATCGGAACGCCGTGGTGGGCCCTGAGTCCGCTAGGTGGAAAGAGGCTATGGAATCCGAGATGCAATCTATGTCGGATAACCAAGTCTGGGATTTTGTAGATCCGGTACCTGGGTGTAGACCCGTAGGGTGCAAATGGGTCTTTAAGAAAAAGACCGGCATAGATGGAGAGGTAGACACCTTCAAAGCCCGACTGGTGGCAAAGGGTTTCACGCAAACTCATGGTGTAGACTATGATGAAACCTTTTCCCCGGTGGCTATGTTGAAGTCTATCCGGATACTTATGGCAATTGCCGCATTTCATGATTATGAGATTTGGCAAATGGATGTAAAAACCGCGTTCCTTAATGGGACACTAAGCGAGGAGGTATATATGACTCAACCCGAGGGTTTTATACATGCCAAGCATCCGGATAAAGTCTGCAAGCTTAAGAAGTCCATTTATGGACTTAAGCAAGCATCGCGCAGTTGGAACCTGTGCTTTGATGAGAAAGTCAAAGAGTTTGGCTTTTCGAAAAGCAAGGATGAGCCATGCGTATATGTCAGGGCTCGTGGGAGCATAGTTGTGTTCCTAGTCTTGTATGTCGATGACATACTCCTCATTGGAAACGATGTCCCGACCCTTCAAGGTGTAAAAACTTGGTAAGGGAATTGTTTTTCAATGAAGGATCTAGGAGATGCGACTTATATTATTGGGATCAAAATCTATAGAGATAGATCGAAGAGGCTTATTGGGCTTAGCCAAAGTACATATGCTGACAAAGTCCTAAAGCGGTTTAGGATGGAAGACTCCAAGAAGGGGTTTATTCCAATGTCACATGGTTTGTTATTGAGTAAGACTCAATCCCCTAGTTCCCCAGAGGAACAGGAAGTAATGAAGCGAGTGCCATATGCTTCGGCTGTGGGCTCGATCATGTACGCCATGCTATGTACAAGGCCTGATGTATCGTGTGCCTTGAGCATGACGAGTAGATATCAAGCCAACCCTGGCGAAGCTCATTGGACGGCGGTGAAGAGCGTTCTTAAGTATCTTCGGAGGACTAAGGAGATGTTCTTGGTGTACGGAGGTGAGGAAGAGCTTAGAGTAAAGGGTTACTCTGCTGCAAGCTTCCAAACCGATAGGGATGACTGCCGATCACAATCGGGGTTCGTGTTCCTATTAAACGGCGGTCCTATATCCTGAAGGAGCTCCAAGAAAGACACTGTGGCCGATTCCACTACCGAGTCGGAATACATTGCGGCCAGTGAAGTTGCTAAGGAGGCCGTATGGATGAGAAAATTTCTGCTTGATCTGGGAGTAGTTCCAAGCAACAGCGACCCTGTTGAGATCTTCTATGACAACGAGGGTGCCGTTGCGTTAGCACAAGAACCGAGGTCTCATCGACACACGAGGCATATTCCACGGAAATATCATTTTATCCGGGACGTGGTCGAAAATGGAGACATCGTCATCAACAAAGTACACACGGATAGCAATTTGGCGGATCCGTTCACTAAACCATTGTCACAAGCCAAGCACGATGCCCACACACGTGCTATTGGGATTAGATTTGCTAGTGACTTGGTTTGAGTTGTATATTGGTTATTGTATTCAATGTATTTACTATGTTATTGGGAACATTAAGCAATATTGTATTTTTGAATGTATTGATTATTAAATGGTGATTTAATAATACGCGTGTAGCGAATACTTTCTTTAAATCATTATTGTGTTCCAACTTTGCATGTTTTATCACTTCCTTGAATGTTTTACATTCTAAACTGTCCACGATCGGTCATTCTTCAAGGAAGGAAGTATGAACGAAGATCGACGGAAATGATTGGTCATAGTGTTCAATAGGGATTGAATACAAGGGACGCAATATTTCGCCTATACTTGAAAAGAGTTTCAAGTGATTGGACGACCCACACCTGATCTTACTTCATGGTACATGTCAAGAGTAAATCAGGATGATAATATCTTTTATCCTTAGACCAGAGATACATGTGTTTCACTATTTTGGTTTGCTTTATTCTGACTGCGTTCAAACGTAGTCCGTAACTGGCTATTATAAAGGAGGTATAAAGGGTAAAGTATTGCCATTGTATTGGAGGCAATGTAGTCGAAGGAATTTGTTCCTCTGTAAAGAGAGATATCACTGGGCCCCTCGATGATTGGGTGCTGGCACCAAAATTGCATGGCCATGCTCGAGTTTGCAATGATTGTTGATCAGTTGCAACTCACCTTTTGGTCACCACCAATCTTCATCGAGAAACATAATCGTGAACGATCGGAGAATGACTTTGTACCATGTCTCGTGTTCACTTGGATATCGCGAACAATAAGATAACTGATCACTTATCTGTAGGACCATGTCAAACTCTTTTAGTTTATCATGGTACTTGTCAGGGATGACATAACCCATGTTTAGTTGGGGGCTGGGATGCCTTGCTAGAGGCCGCTCCCTGTCTGTGGTGCCCATGGATACGGTGTGTCATGTGCAAGTGAGAGTTTGTTGGTATCTGTCCACTGACACACGTAGGCCAGCATCACTGCCAATGAAGCGCGGGCCTATTGGGTCACACACCAAGTTTCAATCTCGACAGCCTACTATAAGAAGAAAGAGTCAAAATGGTCAAATTCCAGTTTACTTAGGCTTCACGACCGTGAAGGATGCTCCACGGGTCGTGAAGCAGCTTGTGTCCACGAGTTCTGTCGTGGGCCGCATGGTTCGTGAAACCCTAGGGCTTCACGACCCTACACGGCCCGTGAAGGAGGTCGTGAAGGCACGAACCCTCACGATTCTTGCACGGCGCGGCATGACTCGTGGAGGATAAATGGCCGGTCGTGGCGCATTTATCCTTCACGGCCCGTGAGAGCCCGTGAAGAAGTCGTGAAGGCATAATTCCAAGTGACACTTGTGTTTTATTGGACCATTTGAGTTGGTCCAATGAGATGGTGCCATTGGGGTCCGACTCTGGCTCTTTTGAACAGAATGGAGGTCTTTAAAAAGGGCTCTCTTGGTTCATTAGTTACTCTTGGTCCATTTTGTGCAATACATATACTTGTGAGCTCTTCCATTGAGAGGGAGAGTAAGATCAAGTGTTGGTGATTTGTGCACAAGTGTTTCAAGGCTGTTCTAGAAGATATCCATCAAGTGTTGGTGGTGCTTCGGTTTGCTAGTACAAAGACGTTGAAGGTTTCTTGGTGTGGACTTGCATTAGAGCTTGGAGCCTTTTGTTTCAAGCTTACATCCCAAATCCGAATTGATCCAGCCAAGTATCAAAGTCTTCGAGGGTATGATTTGTTCTCCTTCTTCTCTTTGTTCTTGTTTTTGGTTGCATGCATGTTCTTGCAAGTTTTCACCACCATTGGGAAATCATGGGATCCTTTTGTGTGTTTTTGTTGCTTCCGTTGCGTGCTTTGATCCCCATGGATTCCCAACAGAAAATACCATCAACCTCTTGTTTAATTTACAAACAAAGAAAATAGTTTAACTCACCCATGATGCTCATTTGATAATTATCAGACATGAGTTTAGAAAACTTTTTGCATAGTTCCAAATTAGTAGACCCAAATATTATATCATTTACATATATCTGCACAAGTATCACATCACCTTTGTACTTCCTAATAAATAAAGTGCTATCAATGCATCCTCTTGTAAAACCTTTGTTAATGAGAAAAGAAGAGAGGGTATCATACCAGGCTCTTGGAGCTTGCTTAAGACCATATAAAGCTTTGTTTAGAAAGTAAACATGATCAGGTAAGCTTGACTCCTCAAAACCAGGACGTTGTTTGACATACACCTCTTCTTTCAAGTCTCCATTCAGAAATGCACTCTTCACATCCATTTGAAACACTTTGAAGCTTTTGAAGGCAGCATAGGCTAGGAATAATATGATAGCTTCCAATCTTGCAACAGGGGCAAAGGTTTCATCAAAATCAATACCTTCTTCTTGACAATACCCCTGTGCCACTAGCCTTGCTTTGTTTCTGATTATTTGCCAATTTTCATCTAGCTTATTTCTGAACACCCACTTTGTTCCAATGATGGATTTATCCTTTGGTTTGGGTACCAAAGTCCATACATTATTTGTTTTGAATTCTGCCAGTTCCTCTTGCATGGCAGACACCTAGTGAGGATCATTGAGAGCTTCATCAACCTTCTTTGGTTCAATCATTGAGACAAATCCAGAATACAAACAGATGTTGCAAGCTTTTGATCTTGTTCTAACTGGATCATCTATGTTGCCTATCACCAAATTATGAAGATGGTGCTTGAGGTCTTTGAAGGCTTTTTGGATTTCTTGGGAATTGGGATTCATTTGGATTTGGGGAGAAGAAGTTATATGTTGGCTATCAGCAGTAGAAATGAGTTCATTTTGAGTGGCAGATATAACTTCATTATTACAATCTGTTGGTATCTCTACTGAAGAGGGAATGAGTGATATGGAATTGGAATCCAATGATGTTGAGTCATTTTCCACATGATTTAGTAGAGGTATAGGATTGGATGAGGATGGTTGTTGATGGTTAAAAATTTGGATAGAAACAGGTTCATCTACATCATGAGCAGCTGGTGAAGAGGGATCTACTTGCTCTGAAGGAACTTCTCCAGTTTGCATAAGATCATTAAATTCTTCACCTGAAACATGATTAGAAGAACCGGAAGCAACAAAGACATTTTCATTAAAACTTACATTGATAGATTCTTCTATGACTTTGGTTCTGAGGTTGTATACTCTGAATGCTTTAGAAATCACAGAGTAACCTACAAACACTCCTTCATCAGCTTTAGGAGCAAACTTCTACAATTGATCTTTTTGATTGAGTATAAAACATTGACAACCAAAGATATGCAGAAAGATGATGCTTGGCTTCCTTCCCTTGAGCACTTCATATGGAGTCTGGTTGTGCCTCTTGATAATAAGGGACCTGTTCTGTGTGAAACATGCACAACTTATAGCCTCAGCCCAGAAATTAAATGTTAACCCACTTTCACACAACATGGTTCTGGCAGCTTCAATCAATGTTCTATTTCTTCTTTTAGCTACACCATTTTGTTGTGGGGTTCTTGGAGCAGAAAAGTTTTGAGATATCCCTTTCTCATCAAAGAAAGATTCCAGAGTTTGATTTCTGAATTCAGTTTCATGATCACTTCTAAGACTCCTCACCAGATTTCCATTCAACACTTCCATCTTCTTGATAAAACAGATAATCTCTTCAGCAGCCTCACTCTTTGCTTTAAGAAAGAAAATCCAAGTATATCTTGAGAATTCATCAACCAATACAAGAGCATACTTACTTCCACCAATACTAGCAGTTGCAACAGGACCAAAGAGATCCATGTGCAACATATAGAAAGGTTCTGTAATTGAGAAGGCCTGCTTGGATGGAAATGATGACTTATGCTGCTTTCCCTTCTCACAAGTAGTGCAAAGTTTATGCTTAAGATAAGTCAGTGAAGGTAGTCCTGACACTAGTTCCCCCTTGCTCGACTTGTTGATGTTTTTGAAATTAAGGTGGGAAAGGCTCTTGTGTCACAGCTAGTTTGTATCGTCATTATTCTTGGAGTACAAACAAGTTTCCTTTGAAGGGTCACTAGAGGACATGTCAAGTGTATACACATCCTTGGTTCTCTTGGCACTAAACATTGTATTACCTTCTTTATTTATGATGGAGCCTCCTGTCTTTGTGAAGTGGACTTCATAATCTCCATCACACAATTGACTTATGCTTATGAGATTATATTTCAGCCCTTTGACATATGAAACTTTTGACAGCTTGAGGTTCCCATTATGAAGTTCACCATAGCCTTTAGGTTGCCCATGGTTGTTGTCACCAAAGGTCACCCTTGGACCTTTCTCTTTCTTGTAGTTACTGAGCAAAGCCTTGTTACCTGTCATGGTTCTTGAACATCCACTGTCAAGAAACAAGAACCAACACCCTGCACAGATTTGAATGAAAGAAGAGTTAGTGACACAAGTAGGAATCCACTACTCAGTGGATCCCTGTGGAATGCACCTAGCTTTCCACTTTATCTCAGGTTTCTTATGAATGGGAGGAGTGACTATGTCATCATTACAAGTCCGCTGTCTTGAATTCCCTTCTAAAGAACATTCAAATGCCTTATGCTCTTTGCTTCCACATTTATAACATTTTTGAGATTTTGTGGCCTTCGAGCATTGAACAACATGGTTTGAAAGCCTATGAGATTTCTTATCAGTCATCATTGGACAAACTTGACCATTCAGCTTATGAAGCTTATCCTGTAAATTTCTTAGGTCTTTATTTACATGCACCTTAGATTGATCTTTGTTTTTGGAAAGTTTTTGACCAATCTTTGGAGTGTCAGAAATGGGAACAATGTGAACATCATTCTTTTTACTCATAGTTTATCTATTAAAAGAGAGTTGATTACTTCTAGATCAACTGATTGTTTAAAAGATGAGCTATGATCAGCTGACAGGTTATCAGCTGAGCATTTATCATCTACTAACCTATCAGTTGATGAAGTAGTATTAGCTAATGATTCTTCAGTTTGTGAAATGCTAAGAATTAAGTCATCTGTTTTCAAGGTTTGACAACATAATGTCTCTGAGGTCTCAACCAATGATTCCTTTCCTTTAATCACATCCTTTGACTTTGTGTGATTAGTATTTTTACATTCTGAAATCTTACTAGAGGATGATTCAACAGAAGGAATAATTGATTCTTTTAAGTGAGAACTTTTGCTTCTAACAAACTTATTTGTGAATACACTTTTGCCATTAACAGTCTTGTGAAAGGTCTGTGGCAAAATATCAGCTTTGTTTAAGATATTAAGGTTCTTACTAGAATTAACATAGTTAGCAGCCTTAGAGTAATTTCCACCAATAATAGCTTGAACTTGTTTAGGTATCTGCTCCTTGACACACTGAGTGGTCTTTTCTGCAGATACACACCAAGACTTTACTACTTTGTGGAGGTCAATAAACTTTTTAGTTGCTTCACTAGTTAGTTTTACTAAGATCTCATTAAGTATCTTTTGATTAGCTAGTTCATCATTTAAGATTGTTATCTGCTTAAGTTCCTCATTCTTAAGAATTAACTTTTCCGTTAGTGATTCTACTTCTAGTTTTAGCTTCTTCTCTCTTTGAATAGCAGACTGGAAATCAATACACAGGTAATCAAACATAGCATTCTTCTCATTATCATCATAGTTAATAAATTTTCCAACCTGATACATAGAAGAGGGATGCCAGTTGGTAGTTGAACAAGCTTTAGCAGCCTTTTTCATGTCTTCATCAAAGGAACTACCATCGTTGTTGTTGGCCATGTTGGTATCTGCCCACTAACACACGTAGGCCAGCGTCACTGCCAATGAAGCACGGGCCTATTGGGTCACACGCCAAGTTTCAATCTCGACAGCCTACCATAAGAAGAAAGAGTCAAAATGGTCAAATTCCAGTTGACCTAGGCTTCAAGACCGTGAAGGATGCTCAACGGGTCGTGAAGCAACTCGTGTCCACGAGTCTTGTCATGGGCCGCATGGTTCGTGAAACCCTTGGGCTTCACGACCCTACACGGCCCGTGAAGGAGGTCGTGAAGGCACGAACCGTCACGATTCTTGCACAGCGCGGCACGACTCGTGGAGGATAAATGGCCGGTCGTGGCGCATTATCCTTCACGGCCCGTGAGAGCCCGTGAAGAAGTCGTGAAGGTAGAATTCTAAGTGACACTTGTATTTGGTTGGACAATTTTGTTGGTTCAATCATGGTGTGCCACTTAGCTCCGACTCTGGGCTCTTTGAACAGACAGAATGCCTATAAAAGAGATCCTTTTGGTGCATTCTACTCTCTTGGTTAATTTCTTGCAATTATACACATTAGAGATATACACAAGTGAGTGTTCTAAGTTGAGAGAAGCACAAGACCTTGTGTTGGTGATCTTCTAGTGTTGTTCAAGGGCTGTTCCTAAACCAAATCGTCAAGTGTTGGTGGTTTGGTGGCTTGCTAGTACAAGGAGAAAGAAGCCAAGCTTGGTGTGGACTTCTTTTGTGCTTGGAGCCTTTTGTTTCAAGTGCTCATCCCAAATTCAAAGTTGTTTTAGAATTTTACCAAAGTCTTCTAGGGTATGGCTTGCTTTCCTTCTTCTCTTTGTGTTTGTTTTTGGTTGCATGCATGTTCTTGCAAGTTTTCACCACCAGTGGGAAATTCATGGGATTGTTTTTGTGTGTTTTGTTGCTTCCGTTGCGTGCTTTGATCCCCATGGATTACTAACAGTGGTATCAGAGCCATACTTGTAAGATGCATGCACCTTTGTGGCTTGAAAATCCATATTTTTGATTTTGGACATTCTGTCCAGAAGGCCTTCACGGGCCGTGGAGCTTGCTTCACGAGTCGTGAAGGCCACACGACCAGTCTCGTGGGGTGGTGGTCGTGAAGTGTTGGTGGTTTGGTCACACGCCAAGTTTCAATCTCGACAGCCTACCATAAGAAGAAAGAGTCAAAATGGTCAAATTCCAGTTGACCTAGGCTTCACGACCGTGAAGGATGCTCCACGGGTCGTGAAGCAACTCGTGTCCACGAGTCCTGTCGTCGGCCGCATGGTTCGTGAAACCCTTGGGCTTCACGACCCTACACAGCCCGTGAAGGAGGTCGTAAAGGCACGAACCCTCACCATTCTTGCACAGCGCGGCACGACTCGTGGAGGATAAATGGCCGGTCGTGGCGCATTATCCTTCACGGCCTGTGAGAGCCCGTGAAGAAGTCGTGAAGGCAGAATTCTAAGTGACACTTGTATTTGGTTGGACCATTTTGTTGGTTCAATCATGGTGTGCCACTTAGCTCCGACTCGGGGCTCTTTGAACAGACAGAACGCCTATAAAAGAGATCCTTTTGGTGCATTCTACTCTCTTGGTTAATTTCTTGCAATTATACACATTAGAGATATACACAAGTGAGTGTTCTAAGTTGAGAGAAGCACAAGACCTTGTGTTGGTGATCTTCTAGTGTTGTTCAAGGGCTGTTCCTGAACCAAATCGTCAAGTGTTGGTGGTTTGGTGGCTTGCTAGTACAAGGAGAAAGAAGCCAAGCTTGGTGTGGACTTCTTTGGTGCTTGTAGCCTTTTGTTTCAAGAGCTCATCCCAAATTCGAAGTTGTTCCAGAATTTTACCAAAGTCTTCTAGGGTATGGCTTGCTTTCCTTCTTCTCTTTGTGTTTGTTTTTGGTTGCATGCATGTTCTTGCAAGTTTTCACCACCATTGGGAAATTCATGGGATCGTTTTTGTGTGTTTTGTTGCTTCCGTTGCGTGCTTTGATCCCCATGGATTCCTAATAGTGGTATCAAAGCCATACTTGTAAGATGCATGCACCTTTGTGGGGTGGTGGTCGTGAAAGGTTTTTAATCTGTTTCACGAGTCGTGGAGCGTACTGCCTTCACGGCCCGTGAGGGCCCGTGAAGAGCAGTAGCTCGTGAAGGCGTCGTGAACAGGCTGTTTTTGGCCTTTTTTGGAAAAGAAAACTTGATATGGATTTTGGCACATGATTTTGGTGTTTCCAGAATCATTTTAGGTTGTTTAGCCTTGTAGATTAAGCCCCATAATATCCTAATTCTTTTATGTGTATGTATTGGTTGGTTTTGGCATATAATGCACACATGCATACATATAAATTGTGTATATATGAATATGGATTTCAAAGTGTTTGGAATCCTAATGCATATGTACAAGGTTTATTCTTGTGCCTTTAGTTTTTGAATAAACTTAATTGAGATATTGTTTTGTGCATGGTTTGGTGTGGCACACCATGCTTTGTGGTTGCTTCGTTTTCGTGAGCAACGCTTTGAACCTAGACCTTTGTGTGGTTGTTTGGTTGCTTTATTTGTTGTTCATTCATTTGGTGGTTTGTACCACATTTGGTTTGTAATAATTTATTTAATCCGGTTTGTAATAATTTATTTATTTGTGGCTTGCACGCCAAAGTATTTATTCTTTGTAATTGTATATTAGCTTAGAATAGATTGTGTGGCTTGCATGCCATTTCTCTTTAAATTATGTATGTAATGAGAAGAGAAGACCGAAGGCACCAACGGGAGTCTTGGGAGACGTCTTGGCTACCTCGGATCCGGAGGCGCGGGATCGAGTGGGAGCACACCACGATGTCTTGGATTGTTTGTCCTTAGTAGACTTAGTTCCTCGGTTGGCTCACCGGAGAACACTTAGGTTGGCTCAAATCGGTTTTGTATGCGTGGTTGTGTAGTTTTATTTATTTGTTTTTCTTGCATGGTTGTAGGATATTCGCATGCTAGAAAATCTTTTGAAAATAATAAAACTATATAGTTTTCCTTAATTGGTTAACAAACCCCGCTCGCTCACATGATTAACAAACGAATATAAAGTGTTTATGTTCAATTGGTGAAAAATGCGTTTTGTCACTTATTTGTTAATGAAAACGAAAAGAGGTTTTTTAACCGGAAAAACAAAAGTCCCGTTTTTCTTAAAAACGTAAATCACACGCCATCCAAAAGATGACACCACCCGAATCTAATGAAGCATGGGACAATTGTCGAGCATAGCACGAGTTGTTCCATGTGGACTTGTGTGGAAGGTGCGTGTGGCGTCTTGAAATCTTTGGTTGTCGAGCTTAGCAAGAGGCAATTATTGTCAAGGGCGTCATCGTGTATCTTGTTGGACAATTTACAATTCTAATTTAATACGCCTTGATAATTGTCGTGCCTAAACCGAGTTATCAAAGCGCCTTATTGAGGAATCGGTGTGGGAAGGGATCAAACATGCCAAACCGGTGCTATGAGTACCGAAGGATCCCGCAAGTGCCTAAGAGTTGTAATCAAGGATTGCAATTGGTTAAGCGTTTACCGGCCAAATACCTTCATGAAGTGATCCGCGGTAAACCCGTCATGCAGTGAAGTTATGTTAGGTTCTTAGCCCTTGTTAAATTTAAGTGTTAAACTATTGGGTAATTATTTAACAAGGATTAAAATACGTCGAACTAACCTTTTGTGTGCTTTGCCTTCTTTTAGATGGCATCTACAAGCAACACCGCGACACACATTTCACTCCGTCCATTTTTGGAAAAAGAGAAACTCGTAGGCGTAAACTTTATGGATTGGCTTAGGCAATTGAGAATTGTCTTACGCCATGAAAGTAAGTTGTACGTCCTAGAGGAACCTCTTCCGGAGGCTCCTGCTACCACCGCTACGCGGGCCATAAAGGATGCTTATGAGAAGCGCCTTAAAGACACCAATGAGGTGACTTGCCTCATGTTGACGACCATGAGTTCCGAGTTGCAAAGGCAATTCGAGGACGTTGGTGCGTTTGATATGATCTCGCAGCTAAAGGAAATGTTCCAGCAGCAAGCGAGGCAAGAACTCTACGAGTGTGTCAAGGCCTTTGTGGGGTGTAGGATGCAGGAGGGCGGGAACGTAAGCTCCCACGTGCTTCGAATGAAGCAATACGTGGACCAAGCTCGAGAGGTTGGTCTTTCCTATGGGAAAAGAGTTGGCTACGGAAATTATCCTCCAATCTTTGCCTCAAGCATATGCTCCGTTCATTGTGAACTACCATATGCATAACATGGATAAGTCCTTGATGGAGTTGCACGGCATGTTGAAGACCGCCGAGTCTAACATGGCCAAAGGGAAGCCATCAACCTCCGCACCCGTCCTAGCCATCCATGAGGGTGGTGCTAAGAGGAAACGGCCCGATTCAAACTCCAAGGGCAAAGGAAAGGGGAAGGCAAAGGTGGCAACACCCAAGCCCAAGCCACTCCCGGCGCCGGAGCCGAAGGGGAAGGAACCCGCTCCTATAGCCCCCTCACCGGAAGAGGCCACCTACTTCTTCTGCGGGGAGAAGGGACACTACCGGCGAAGTTGCCCCAAGTACACGGAGGAGCTCAAGAGGCTTCGCGCCAAGGGTCAAGACGCCTCCGGTACGTATATGATTGAACTCCATAACACTTCTACTTTTAACGCTTGGGTCTTGGACACCGGGTGTGGTACTCACATAGTTAATAATGTGCAGGTACTAAGAAGAAGTAGGGACTTGGTTGATGGGGAGCTGGATCTCATCATGGGAATCAAGGTGGTTGTCCCGGTTGAGAAGATAGGGAGCGTGGACCTCGCCTTTCCATCCGGCTTATTTATTACTTTACTAAATGTATCTTATTCGCCCTGCATGGCAATAAACATTTTATCATTTTAAGCACTTGTTGACGATGTATTTGACTTTAATTTCTCTAATGGAATTATTTCATGCTTTAAATATAATTTATTTTATTTTAAAGCACATCCATGTCGTGGCATATATGAGACAAGCGTATGCTTGCAAAGTAATAGATCAATCATGAATGTTGGTTCTAAATCCAAATATGATTTGGATAAGTTATCTTTATGGCATGGTCGTTTGGGCCACATAAACAAGAAACGCATCGCCAAGCTCCAAGCGGATGGGATCTTGGAATCATTTGACCATGGGTCGGATGATGTATGCGAATCTTGCTTATTGGGAAAATGACCAAAGCACCCTTCACCGGCGTTTGTGAGAGGGGCAAAGACTTGTTGGATATCGTTCACACGGATGTGTGTGGTCCGTTCAAGCATGTCACTAGGGATAACTCAAGGTACTTCGTAACCTTTACCGATGATTTTACTAGGTATGGGTATGTCTACTTGGTGAGGCAAAAGTCGGAAACCTTTGAGGTTTTCAAGACTTTCAAAAACGAAGTTGAGAACCAATTGGGTAAGCGAATTAAGATGCTCAGATCGGATCGTGGTGGTGAGTATCTAAGTTCGGAATTCCGTGACTTTCTAAAAGATTGTGGAATTGTTTCGCAATTGACACCTCCTAGGACACCACAATTAAATGGTATCGCTGAGAGGAGGAACCGGACATTATTGGATATGGTTCGGTGTATGATGAGTCGTACGGATGTACCCATTAGCTTTTGGGGCTATGCATTGGAAACGGCCGTTAGAATCCTTAACCTCGTACCAACTAAGAAGGTCAAGAAGACACCCTTTGAGATGTGGCATGGAAAGGTTCCATCGCTTTCATATCTAAAGGTTTGCGGTTGTCCTGCCTACGTGAGACGTGAGGTGGAGGACAAATTGAAACCCCTAGCCGAGAGGTGTTTGTTCATTGGATATCCTGCCGGGTCTATGGGATATTTGTTTTACAAACCGTCCGAGAACAAGGTATTTGTTGATCGAAGGGCCGTCTTTCTTGAAAGAGAGATGCTATCCAAAGACTCTAGTGGGAGAAAGGTAGGTCTTGAAGAGATTCAATAACCCTCCAATGACCAACCTGAAGTTGGCACTAGTTCACAAGATGATTCTCAGCACGGCGCTGCTGGAGAACTTGACACGGATCCTTTACCTCTTAGATGATCCGGTAGGAGTCGCAACGAGCCAGAGAGATATGGGTTTCTCATGTCTGAGGGTTGAGACCTAATGGTGGATCATGATGAACCATCCTCATATCGGAACGCCGTGGTGGGCCCTGAGTCCGCTAGGTGGAAAGAGGCTATGGAATCCGAGATGCAATCTATGTCGGATAACCAAGTCTGGGATTTGGTAGATCCGGTACCTGGGTGTAGACCCGTAGGGTGCAAATGGGTCTTTAAGAAAAAGACCGGCATAGATGGAGAGGTAGACACCTTCAAAGCCCGACTGGTGGCAAAGGGTTTCACGCAAACTCATGGTGTAGACTATGATGAAACCTTTTCCCCGGTGGCTATGTTGAAGTCTATCCGGATACTTATGGCAATTGCCGCATTTCATGATTATGAGATTTGGCAAATGGATGTAAAAACCGCGTTCCTTAATGGGACACTAAGCGAGGAGGTCTATATGACTCAACCCGAGGGTTTTATACATGCCAAGCATCCGGATAAAGTCTGCAAGCTTAAGAAGTCCATTTATGGACTTAAGCAAGCATCGCGCAGTTGGAACCTGTGCTTTGATGAGAAAGTCAAAGAGTTTGGTTTTTTGAAAAGCAAGGATGAGCCATGCGTATATGTCAGGGCTAGTGGGAGCATAGTTGTGGTCCTAGTCTTGTAAGTCGATAACATACTCCTCATTGGAAACGATGTTCTGACCCTTCAAGGTGTAAAAACTTGGTTAGGGAATTGTTTTTCAAGCATCAGCGACCCTGTTGAGATCTTCTGTGACAACGAGGGTGCCGTTTCTTTAGCACAAGAACCGAGGTCTCATCGACACACGAGGCATATTCCGCTGAAATATCATTTTATCCGGGACGTGGTCGAAAATGGAGACATCGTCATTAGCGAAGTACACACGGATAGCAATTTGGCGGATCCGTTCACTAAACCGTTGTCACAAGCCAAGCACGATGCCCACACACGTGCTATTGGGATTAGATTTGCTAGTGACTTGGTTTGAGTTGTATATTGGTTATTGTATTCAATGTATTTACTATGTTATTGGGAACATTAAGCAATATTGTATTTTTGAATGTATTAATTATTAAATGGAGATTTAATAATACATGTGTAGCGAATACTTTCTTTAAATCATTATTGTGTTCCAACTTTGCATGTTTTATCACTTCCTTGAATGTTTTACATTCTAAACTGTCCACGATCGGTCATTCTTCAAGGAAGGAAGTATGAACGAAGATCGAGGGAAATGATTGGTCATAGTGTTCAATAGGGATTGAATACAAGGGACGCAATATTTCGCCTATACTTGAAAAGAGTTTCAAGTGATTGGACGACCCACACCTGATCTTAATTCATGGTACATGTCAAGAGTAAATCAGGATGATAATATCTTTTATCCTTAGACCAGAGATACATGTGTTTCACTATTTTGGTTTGCTTTATTCTGACTGCTTTCAAACGTAGTCCGTAACTGGCTATTATAAAGGAGGTATAAAGGGTAAAGTATTGCCATTGTATTGGAGGCAATGTAGTCGAAGGAATTTGTTCCTCTGTAAAGAGAGATATCCCAGGGCCCCTCGATGATTGGGCGCTGGCACCAAAATTGCATGGCCATGCTCGAGTTTGCAATGATTGTTGATCAGTTGCAACTCACCTCTTGGTCACCACCAATCTTCATCGAGAAACATAATCGTGAACGATCGGAGAATGACTTTGTACCATGTCTCGTGTTCACTTGGATATCGCGAACAATAAGATAACTGATCACTTATCTGTAGGACCATGTCAAACTCTTTTAGTTTATCATGGTACTTGTCAGGGATGACATAACCCATGTTTAGTTGGGGGCAGGGATGCCTTGCTAGAGGCCGCTCCCTGTCTGTGGTGCCCATGGATACGGTGTGTCATGTGCAAGTGGGAGTTTGTTGGTATCTGCCCACTGACACACGTAGGCCAGCATCACTGCCAATGAAGCGCGGGCCTATTGGGTCACACGCCAAGTTTCAATCTCGATAGCCTACTATAAGAAGAAAGGGTCAAAATGGTCAAATTCCAGTTGACCTAGGCTTCACGACCGTGAAGGATGCTCCACGGGTCGTGAAGCAGCTTGTGTCCACGAGTTCTATCAAGGGCCGCATGGTTCGTGAACCCCTAGGGCTTCACGACCCTACACGGCCCGTGAAGGAGGTCGTGAAGGCACGAACCCTCACGATTCTTGCACGGCACGGCATGACTCGTGGAGGATAAATGGCCGGTCGTGGCGCATTTATCCTTCACGGCCCATGAGAGCCCGTGAAGAAGTCGTGAAGGCAGAATTCCAAGTGACACTTGTGTTTTATTGGACCATTTGAGTTGGTCCAATGAGATGGTGCCATTGGGGTCCGACTCTGGCTCTTTTGAACAGAATGAAGGTCTTTAAAAAGGGCTCTCTTGGTTCATTAGTTACTCTTGGTCCATTTTGTGCAATACATATACTTGTGAGCTCTTCCATTGAGAGAGAGAGAGCAAGATCAAGTGTTGGTGATTTGTGCACAAGTGTTTCAAGGCTGTTCTAGAAGATATCCATCAAGTGTTGGTGGTGCTTCGGTTTGCTAGTACAAAGAGGTTGAAGGTTTCTTGGTGTGGACTTGCATTAGGGCTTGGAGCCATTTGTTTCAAGCTTACATCCCAAATCCGAATTGATCCAGCCAAGTATCAAAGTCTTCGAGGGTATGATTTGTTCTCCTTCTTCTCTTTGTTCTTGTTTTTGGTTGCATGCATGTTCTTGCAAGTTTTCACCACCATTGGGAAATCATGGGATCCTTTTGTGTGTTTTTGTTGCTTCCGTTGCGTGCTTTGATCCCCATGGATTCCCAACAGAAAATACCATCAACCTCTTGTTTAATTTACAAACAAAGAAAATAGTTTAACTCACCCATGATGCTCATTTGATAATTATCAGACATGAGTTTAGAAAACTTTTTGCATAGTTCCAAATTAGTAGTCCCAAATATTATATCATTTACATATATCTGCACAAGTATCACATCACCTTTGTACTTCCTAATAAATAAAGTGCTATCAATGCATCCTCTTGTAAAACCTTTGTTAATGAGAAAAGAAGAGAGGGTATCATACCAGGCTTTTGGAGCTTGCTTAAGACCATATAAAGCTTTGTTTAGAAAGTAAACATGATCAGGTAAGCTTGACTCCTCAAAACCAGGAGGTTGTTTGTCATACACCTCTTCTTTCAAGTCTCCATTCTGAAATGCACTCTTCACAGCCATTTGAAACACTTTGAAGCTTTTGAAGGCAGCATAGGCTAGGAATAATCTGATAGCTTCCAATCTTGCAACAGGGGCAAAGGTTTCATCAAAATCAATACCTTCTTCTTGACAATACCTCTGTGCCACTAGCCTTGCTTTGTTTCTGATTATTTGCCCATTTTCATCTAGCTTATTTCTGAACTCCCACTTTGTTCCAATGATGGATTTATCCTTTGGTTTGGGTACCAAAGTCCATACATTATTTGTTTTGAATTCTGCCAGTTCCTCTTGCATGGCAGACACCTAGTGAGGATCATTGAGAGCTTCATCAACCTTCTTTGGTTCAATCATTGAGACAAATCCAAAATACAAACAGATGTTGCAAGCTTTTGATCTTGTTCTAACTGGATCATCTATGTTGCCTATCACCAAATTATGAAGATGGTGCTTGAGGTCTTTGAAGGCTTTTTAGATTTCTTGGGAATTGGGATTCATTTGGATTTGGGGAGAAGAAGTTATATGTTGGCTATCAGCAGTAGAAATGAGTTCATTTTGAGTGGCAGATATAACTTCATTATTACAATCTGTTGGTATCTCTACTGAAGAGGGAATGAGTGATATGGAATTGGAATCCAATGATGTTGAGTCATTTTCCACATGATTTAGTAGAGGTATAGGATTGGATGAGGATGGTTGTTGATGGTTAAAAATTTGGATAGAAACAGGTTCATCTACATCATGAGCAGCTGGTGAAGAGGGATCTACTTGCTCTGAAGGAACTTCTCCAGTTTGCATAAGATCATTAAATTCTTCACCTGAAACATGATTAGAAGAACCGGAAGCAACAAAGACATTTTCATTAAAACTTACATTGATAGATTCTTCTATATCTTTGGTTCTGAGGTTGTATACTCTGTAGGCTTTAGAAATCACAGAGTAACCTACAAACACTCCTTCATCAGCTTTAGGAGCAAACTTCTGCAATTGATCTTTTTGATTGAGTATAAAACATTGACAACCAAAGATATGCAGAAAGCTGATGCTTGGCTTCCTTCCCTTGAGCACTTCATATGGAGTCTTGTTATGCCTCTTGATAATAAGGGACCTGTTCTGTGTGAAACATGCACAACTTATAGCCTCAGCCCAGAAATTAAATGTTAACCCACTTTCACACGACATGGTTCTGGCAGCTTCAATCAATGTTCTATTTTTTCTTTTAGGTACACCATTTTGTTGTGGGGTTCTTGGAGAAGAAAAGTTTTGAGATATCCCTTTCTCATCAAAGAAAGATTCCAGAGTTTGATTTCTGAATTCAGTTCCATGATCACTTCTAAGACTCCTCACCAGATTGCCATTCAACACTTCTATCTTCTTGATAAAACAGATAATATCTTCAGCAGCCTCACTCTTTGCTTTAAGAAAGAAAACCCAAGTATATCTTGAGAATTCATCAACCAATACAAGAGCATACTTACTTCCACCAATACTAGCAGTTGCAACAGGACCAAAGAGATCCATGTGCAACATATAGAAAGGTTCTGTAATTGAGAAGGCCTGATTGGATGGAAATGATGTCTTATGCTGCTTTCCCTTCTCACAAATAGTGCAAAGTTTAGGCTTAAGATAAGTCAGTGAAGGTAGTCCTGACACTAGTTCCCCCTTGCTCGACTTGTTGATGTTTTTGAAATTAAGGTGGGAATGGCTTTTGTGTTACAGCCAGTTTGTATCCTCATTATTCTTGGAGTACAAACAAGTTTCCTTTGAAGGGTCAGCAGAGGACATGTCAAGTGTATACACATCCTTGGTTCTCTTGGCACTGAACACTGTATTACCTTCTTTATTTATGATGGAGCCTCCTGTCTTTGTGAAGTGGACTTCATAATCTCCATCACACAATTGACTTATGCTTATGAGATTATATTTCAGCCCTTTGACATATGAAACTTTTGAAAGCTTGAGGTTCCCATTATGAAGATCACCATAGCCTTTAGTTTGCCCATGGTTGTTGTCACCAAAGGTCACCCTTGGACCTTTCTCTTTCTTGTAGTTACTGAGCAAAGCCTTGTTACCTGTCATGGTTCTTGAACATCCACTGTCAAGAAACCAAGAACCAACACCCTGCACAGATTTGAATGAAAGAAGCGTTAGTGACACAAGTAGGAATCCCCTACTCAGTGGATCCCTGTGGAATGCACCTAGCTTTCCACTTTATCTCAGGTTTCTTATGAATGGGAGGAGTGACTATGTCATCATTACAAGTCCGTTGTCTTGAATTCCCTTCTAAAGAACATTCAAATGCCTTATGCTCGTTGCTTCCACATTTATAACATTTTTGAGATTTTGTGGCCTTCGAGCATTGAACAACATGGTTTGAAAGCCTATGAGATTTCTTATCAGTCATCATTGGACTAACTTGACCATTCAGCTTATGAAGCTTATCCTGTAAATTCCTTAGGTCTTTCTTTACAGGCACCTTAGATTGATCTTTGTTTTTGGAAAGTTTTTGACCAATCTTTGGAGTGGCAGAAATGGGAACAATGTGAACATCATTCTTTTTACTCATAGTTTATCTATTAAAAGAGAGTTGATTACTTCTAGATCAACTGATTGTTTAAAAGATGAGCTATGATCAGTTGACAGGTTATCAGCTGGCATTTATCATCTACTAACCCATCAGTTGATGAAGTAGTATTAGCTAATGATTCTTCAGTTTGTGAAATGCTAAGAATTAAGTCATCTGTTTTCAAGGTTTGACAACATAATGTCTTTGAGGTCTCAACCAATGATTCCTTTCCTTTAATCACATCCTTTGACTTTGTGTTATTAGTATTTTTACATTCTGAAATCTTACTAGAGGATGATTCAACAGAAGGAATAATTGAATCTTTTAAGTGGGAACTTTTGCTTCTAACAAACTTATTTGTGAATACACTTTTGCCATTAACAGTCTTGTGAAAGGTCTGTAGCAAAATGTCAGCTTTGTCTAGTTAATACACAGAAGAGGGATAAATTTGTCAGCTTTGGCAAAATGTCTAATCAATACACAGGTAATCAAACATAGCATTCTTCAAATTATCATCATAGTTAATAAATTTTCCAACCTGATACATAGAAGAGGGATGCCAGTTGGTAGTTGAACAAGCTTTAGCAGCCTTTTTCATGTCTTCATCAAAGGAACTACCATCGTTGTTGTTGGCCATGTTGGTATCTGCCCACTAACACACGTAGGCCAGCGTCACTGCCAATGAAGCACGGGCCTATTGGGTCACACGCCAAGTTTCAATCTCGACAGCCTACCATAAGAAGAAAGAGTCAAAATGGTCAAATTCCAGTTGACCTAGGCTTCAAGACCGTGAAGGATGCTCAACGGGTCGTGAAGCAACTCGTGTCCACGAGTCTTGTCATGGGCCGCATGGTTCGTGAAACCCTTGGGCTTCACGACCCTACACGGCCCGTGAAGGAGGTCGTGAAGGCACGAACCGTCACGATTCTTGCACAGCGCAGCACGACTCGTGGAGGATAAATGGCCGGTCGTGGCGCATTATCCTTCACGGCCCGTGAGAGCCCGTGAAGAAGTCGTGAAGGTAGAATTCTAAGTGACACTTGTATTTGGTTGGACAATTTTGTTGGTTCAATCATGGTGTGCCACTTAGCTCCGACTCTGGGCTCTTTGAACAGACAGAATGCCTATAAAAGAGATCCTTTTGGTGCATTCTACTCTCTTGGTTAATTTCTTGCAATTATACACATTATAGATATACACAAGTGAGTGTTCTAAGTTGAGAGAAGCACAAGACCTTGTGTTGGTGATCTTCTAGTGTTGTTCAAGGGCTGTTCCTAAACCAAATCGTCAAGTGTTGGTGGTTTGGTGGCTTGCTAGTACAAGGAGAAAGAAGCCAAGCTTGGTGTGTACTTCTTTTGTGCTTGGAGCCTTTTGTTTCAAGTGCTCATCCCAAATTCGAAGTTGTTCCAGAATTTTACCAAAGTCTTCTAGGGTATGGCTTGCTTTCCTTCTTCTCTTTGTGTTTGTTTTTGGTTGCATGCATGTTCTTGCAAGTTTTCACCACCAGTGGGAAATTCATGGGATTGTTTTTGTGTGTTTTGTTCCTTCCGTTGCGTGCTTTGATCCCCATGGATTACTAACAGTGGTATCAGAGCCATACTTGTAAGATGCATGCACCTTTGTGGCTTGAAAATCCATATTTTTGATTTTGGACATTCTGTCCAGAAGGCCTTCACGGGCCGTGGAGCTTGCTTCACGAGTCGTGAAGGCCACACGACCAGTCTCGTGGGGTGGTGTTCGTGAAGTGTTGGTGGTTTGGTCAAACGCCAAGTTTCAATCTCGACAGCCTACCATAAGAAGAAAGAGTCAAAATGGTCAAATTCCAGTTGACCTAGGCTTCACGACCGTGAAGGATGCTCAACGGGTCGTGAAGCAACTCGTGTCCACGAGTCTTGTCATGGGCCGCATGGTTCGTGAAACCCTTGGGCTTCACGACCCTACACGGCCCGTGAAGGAGGTCGTGAAGGCACGAACCGTCACGATTCTTGCACAGCGCGGCACGACTCGTGGAGGATAAATGGCCGGTCGTGGCGCATTATCCTTCACGGCCCGTGAGAGCCCGTGAAGAAGTCGTGAAGGTAGAATTCTAAGTGACACTTGTATTTGGTTGGACAATTTTGTTGGTTCAATCATGGTGTGCCACTTAGCTCCGACTCTTGGCTCTTTGAACAGACAGAATGCCTATAAAAGAGATCCTTTTGGTGCATTCTACTCTCTTGGTTAATTTCTTGCAATTATACACATTAGAGATATACACAAGTGAGTGTTCTAAGTTGAGAGAAGCACAAGACCTTGTGTTGGTGATCTTCTAGTGTTGTTCAAGGGCTGTTCCTGAACCAAATCGTCAAGTGTTGGTGGTTTGGTGGCTTGCTAGTACAAGGAGAAAGAAGCCAAGCTTGGTGTGGACTTCTTTGGTGCTTGTAGCCTTTTGTTTCAAGAGCTCATCCCAAATTCGAAGTTGTTCCAGAATTTTACCAAAGTCTTCTAGGGTATGGCTTGCTTTCCTTCTTCTCTTTGTGTTTTTTTTGGTTGCATGCATGTTCTTGCAAGTTTTCACCACCAGTGGGAAATTCATGGGATTGTTTTTGTGTGTTTTGTTGCTTCCGTTGCGTGCTTTGATCCCCATGGATTACTAACAGTGGTATCAGAGCCATACTTGTAAGATGCATGCACCTTTGTGGCTTGAAAATCCATATTTTTGATTTTGGACATTCTGTCCAGAAGGCCTTCACGGGCCGTGGAGCTTGCTTCACGAGTCGTGAAGGCCACACGACCAGTCTCGTGGGGTGGTGGTCGTGAAAGGTTTTTAATCTGCTTCACGAGTCGTGGAGCGTACTGCCTTCACGGTCCGTGAGGGCCCGTAATAATTTATTTAATCTGGTTTGTAATAATTTATTTATTTGTGGCTTGCACGCCAAAATATTTATTCTTTGTAATTGTATACTAGCTTAGAATAGATTGTGTGGCTTGCATGCCATTTCTCTTTAAATTATGTATGTAATGAGAAGAGAAGACCGAAGGCACCAACGGGAGTCTTGGGAGACGTCTTGGCTACCTCGGATCCGGAGGCGCGGGATCGAGTGGGAGCACACCACGAAGTCTTGGATTGTTTGTCCTTAGTAGACTTAGTTCCTCGGTTGGCTCACCGGAGAACACTTAGGTTGGCTCGAATCGGTTTTGTATGCGTGGTTGTGTAGTTTTATTTATTTGTTTTTCTTGCATGGTTGTAGGATCTTCGCATGCTAGATAATCTTTTGAAAATAATAAAACTATATAGTTTTCCTTAATTGGTTAACAAACCCCGCTCGCTCACATGATTAACAAACGAATATAAAGTGTTTATGTTCAATTGGTGAAAAATGCGTTTTGTCACTTATTTGTTAATCAAAACGAAAAGAGGTTTTTTAACCGGAAAAACAAAAGTCCCGTTTTTCTTAAAAACATAAATCACACGCCATCCAAAAGATGACACCACCCGAATCTAATGAAGCATGGGACAATTGTCGAGCATAGCACGAGTTGTTCCATGTGGACTTGTGTGGAAGGTGCGTGTGGCGTCTTGAAATCTTTGGTTGTCGAGCTTAGCACGAGCCAATTATTGTCAAGGGCGTCATCATGTATCTTGTTGGACGATTTACAATTCTAATTTAATACGCCTTGATAATTGTCGTGCCTATACCGAGTTATCAAAGCGGCTTATTGAGGAATCGGTGTGGGAAGGGATCAAACATGCCAAACCGGTGCTATGAGTACCGAAGGATCCCGCAAGTGCCTAAGAGTTGTAATCAAGGATTGCAATTGGTAAAGCGTTTACCGGCCTAAATACCTTCATGAAGTGATCCGCGGTAAAACCGTCATGTAGTGAAGTTATGTTAGGTTCTTAGCCCTTGTTAAATTTAAGTGTTAAACTATTGGGTAATTATTTAACAAGGATTAAAATACGTCGAACTAACCTTTTGTGTGCTTTGCCTTCTTTTAGATGGCATCTACAAGCAACACCGCGACACACATTTCACTCCGTCCATTTTTGGAGAAAGAGAAACTCATAGGCGTAAACTTCATGGATTGGCTTAGGCAATTGAGAATTGTCTTGCTCCATGAAAGTAAGTGTCAAGGCCTTTGTGGACCAAGCTCGAGAGGTTGGTCTTTCCTATGGGAAAAGAGTTGGCTACGGAAATTATCCTCCAATCTTTGCCTTAAGCATATGGTCCGTTCATTGTGAACTACCATATGCATAACATGGATAAGTCCTTGATGGAGTTGCACGGCATGTTGAAGACCGCCGAGTCTAACATGGCCAAAGCGAAGCCATCAACCTCCGCACCCGTCCTAGCCATCCATGAGGGTGGTGCTAAGAGGAAACGGCCCGATTCAAACTCCAAGGGCAAAGGAAAGGGGAAGGCAAAGGTGGCAACACCCAAGCCCAAGCCACTCCCGGCGCCGGAGCCGAAGGGGAAGGAACCCGCTCCTATAGCCCCCTCACCGGAAGAGGCCACCTGCTTCTTCTGCGGGGAGAAGGGACACTACCGGCGAAGTTGCCCCAAGTACACGGAGGAGCTCAAGAGGCTTCGCGCCAAGGGACAAGACGCCTCCGGTACGTATATGATTGAACTCCATAACACTTCTACTTCTAACGCTTGGGTCTTGGACACCGGGTGTGGTACTCACATAGTTAATAATGTGCAGGTACTAAGAAGAAGTAGGGACTTGGTTGATGGGGAGCTGGATCTCATCATGGGAATCAAGGTGGTTGTCCCGGTTGAGAAGATAGGGAGCGTGGACCTCGCCTTTCCATCCGGCTTATTTATTACTTTACTAAATGTATCTTATTCGCCCTGCGTGGCAATAAACATTTTATCATTTTAAGCACTTGTTGACGATGTATTTGACTTTAATTTCTCTAATGGAATTATTTCATGCTTTAAATATAATTTATTTTATTTTAAAGCACATCCATGTCGTGGCATATATGAGACAAGCGTATGCTTGCAAAGTAATAGATCAATCATGAATGTTGGTTCTAAATCCAAATATGATTTGGATAAGTTATCTTTATGGCATGGTCGTTTGGGCCACATAAACAAGAAACGCATCGCCAAGCTCCAAGCGGATGGGATCTTGGAATCATTTGACCATGGGTCGGATGATGTATGCGAATCTTGCTTATTGGGAAAATGACCAAAGCACCCTTCACTGGCGTTTGTGAGAGGGGCAAAGACTTGTTGGATATCGTTCACACGGATGTGTGTGGTCCGTTCAAGCATGTCACTAGGGATAACTCAAGGTACTTCGTAACCTTTACCGATGATTTTACTAGGTATGGGTATATCTACTTGGTGAGGCAAAAGTCGGAAACCTTTGAGGTTTTCAAGACTTTCAAAAACGAAGTTGAGAACCAATTGGGTAAGCGAATTAAGATGCTCAGATCGGATCGTGGTGGTGAGTATCTAAGTTCGGAATTCCGTGACTATCTAAAAGATTGTGGAATTGTTTCGCAATTGACACCTCCTAGGACACCACAATTAAATGGTATCGCTGAGAGGAGGAACCGGACATTATTGGATATGGTTCGGTGTATGATGAGTCGTACGGATGTACCCATTAGCTTTTGGGGCTATGCATTGGAAACGGCCGTTAGAATCCTTAACCTCGTACCAACTAAGAAGGTCAAGAAGACACCCTTTGAGATGTGGCATGGAAAGGTTCTATCGCTTTCATATCTAAAGGTTTGGGGTTGTCCTGCCTACGTGAGACGTGAGGTGGAGGACAAATTGAAACCCCGAGCCGAGAGGTGTTTGTTCATTGGATATCCTGCCGGGTCTATGGGATATTTGTTTTACAAACCGTCCGAGAACAAGGTATTTGTTGATCGGAGGGCCGTCTTTCTTGAAAGAGAGATGCTATCCAAAGACTCTAGTGGGAGAAAGGTAGGTCTTGAAGAGATTCAAGAACCCTCCAATGACCAACCTGAAGTTGGCACTAGTTCATAAGATGATTCTCAGCACGGCGCTGCTAGAGAACCAGACACGGATCCTTTACCTCTTAGAAGATCCGGTAGGAGTCGCAACAAGCCAGAGAGATATGGGTTTCTCATGTCTGAGGGCTGCGACCAAGTGGTGGATCATGATGAACCATCCTCTTATCGAAACGCCGTGGTGGGCCCTGAGTCCGCTAGGTGGAAAGAGGCTATGGAATCCGAGATGCAATCTATGTCGGATAACCAAGTCTGGGATTTGGTAGATCCGGTACCTGGGTGTAGACCCGTAGGGTGCAAATGGGTCTTTAAGAAAAAGACCGGCATAGATGGAGAGGTAGACACCTTCAAAGCCCGACTGGTGGCAAAGGGTTTCACGCAAACTCATGGTGTAGACTATGATGAAACCTTTTCCCCGGTGGCTATGTTGAAGTCTATCCGGATACTTATGGCAATTGCCGCATTTCATGATTATGAGATTTGGCAAATGGATGTAAAAACCGCGTTCCTTAATGGGACACTAAGCAAGGAGGTCTATATGACTCAACCCGAGGGTTTTATATATGCCAAGCATCCGGATAAAGTCTGCAAGCTTAAGAAGTCCATTTATGGACTTAAGCAAGCATCGCGCAGTTGGAACCTGTGCTTTGATGAGAAAGTCAAAGAGTTTGGCTTTTCGAAAAGCAAGGATGAGCCATGCATATATGTCAAGGCTAGTGGGAGCATAGTTGTGTTCCTAGTCTTGTATGTCGATGACATACTCCTCATTGGAAACGATGTCCCGACCCTTCAAGGTGTAAAAACTTGGTTAGGGAATTGTTTTTCAATGAAGGATCTAGGAGATGCGACTTATATTATTGGGATCAAAATCTATAGAGATAGATCCAAGAGGCTTATTGGGCTTAGCCAAAGTACATATGCTGACAAAGTCCTAAAGCGGTTTAGGATGGAAGACTCCAAGAAGGGGTTTATTCCAATGTCACATGGTTTGTTATTGAGTAAGACTCAATCCCCTAGTTCCCCAGAGGAACGGGAAGTAATGAAGCGAGTGCCATATGCTTCGGCTGTGGGCTCGATCATGTACGCCATGCTATGTACAAGGCCTGATGTATCGTGTGCCTTGAGCATGACGAGTAGATATCAAGCCAACCCTGGCAAAGCTCATTGGACGGCGGTGAAGAGCATTCTCAAGTATCTTCGGAGGACTAAGGAGATGTTCTTAGTGTACGGAGGTGAGGAAGAGCTTAGAGTAAAGGGTTACTCTGATGCAAGCTTCCAAACCGATAGGGATGACTGCCGATCACAATCGGGGTTCGTGTTCCTATTAAATGGCGGTGCTATATCCTAGAGGAGCTCCAAGCAAGACACCGTGGCCGATTCCACTACCGAGTCGGAATACATTGCAGCCAGTGAAGCTGCTAAGGAGGCTGTATGGATAGGGAAATTTCTGCTTGATCTGGGAGTGGTTCCAAGCATCAACGACCCTGTTGAGATCTTCTGTGACAACGATGGTGCCGTTGCTTTAGCAAAGGAACCAAGGTCTCATCGACGCACGAGGCATATTCCGCGGAAATATCATTTTATCCGGGACGTGGTCGAAAATGGAGACATCGTCATCAGCAAAGTACACACGGATAGCAATTTGGCAGATCCGTTCACTAAACCGTTGTCGCAAGCCAAGCACGATGCCCACACACGTGCTATTGGTATTAGATTTACTTATGACTTGGTTTGAGTTGTTGGTTAGTGTATTCGATGTATTTACTATGTTATTGGGAACATTAAGCAATATTGTATTTTTTAATGTATTGATTATTAAATGGTGATTTAATGATACGCGTGTAGCGAATACTTTCTTTAAATCATTATTGTGTTCCAACTTTGCATGTTTTATTACTTCCTTGAATGTTTTACATTCTAAATTGTCCACGATCGGTCATTCTTCAAGGAAGGAAGTATGAACGAAGATCAAGGGAAATGATTGGTCATAGTATTCAATGGGGATTGAATACAAGGGACACAATATTTCGCCTATACTTGAAAAGAGTTTCAAGTGATTAGACGACCCACACCTGATCTTACTTCATGGTACATGTCAAGAGTAAATCAGGATGATAATATCTTTTATCCTTAGACCGTAGATGCATGTGTTTCAATATTTTGGTTTGCTTTATTCTGATTGCTTTCAAATGTAGTCCGTAACTGGCTATTATAAAGGAGGCACTTGGGTAAAGTATTGCCATTGTATTGGAGACAATGTAGTCGAAGGAATTTGTTCCTCTGTAAAGAGAGTATCCCTGGGCCCCTCGATGATTGGGCGCTGACACCAAAATGCATGGCCATGCTCGAGTTTGCAATGATAGTTTATCAGTTGCAACTCACCTTTTGATCACCACCAATCTTGATCGAGAAACATAATCGTGAACGATCGGAGAATGACTTTGTACCATGTGTCGTGTTCACTTGGATATCGCGAACAATAAGATAATTGATCACTTATCTATAGGACCATGTCAAACTCTTTTAGTTTATCATGGTACTTGTCAGGGATGACATACCCCATGTTTAGTTAGGGGCAGGGATGCCTTGCTAGGGGCCGCTCCCTGTCTGTGGTGCCCATGGATACGGTGTGTCATGTGCAAGTGGAAGTTTGTTGGTATCTGCCCACTGACACACGTAGGCCAGCATCACTGCCAATGAAGCACGGGCCTATTGGGTCACACGCCAAGTTTCAATCTCGACAGCCTACCATAAGAAGAAAGAGTCAAATTGGTCAAATTCCAGTTGACCTAGGCTTCATGACCGTGAATGATGCTCCACGGGTCGTGAAGAAACTCGTGTCCACGAGTCCTATTGTGGGCCGCATGGTTCGTGAAACCCTTGGGCTTCACGACCCTACACGGCCCGTGAAGGAGATCGTGAAGGCACGAACCCTCACGATTCTTGCACAGCGCGGCACGACTCATGGAGGATAAATGGCCGGTCGTGGCGCATTATCCTTCACGGCCCGTGAGAGCCCGTGAAGAAGTCGTGAAGGCAGAATTCTAAGTGACACTTGTATTTGGTTGGACCATTTTTTTGGTTCAATCATGGTGTGCCACTTAGCTCCGACTCTGGGCTCTTTGAACATATAGAATGCCTATAAAAGAGATCCTATTAGTGCATTCTACTCTCTTGGTTAATTTCTTGCAATCATACACATTTGAGATATACAAAAGTTAGTGTTCTAAGTTGAGAGAAGCACAAGACCTTGTGTTGGTGATCTTCTAGTGTTGTTCAAGGGCTGTTCCTAAACCAAATCGTCAAGTGTTGGTGGTTTGGTAGTTTGGTGGCTTGCTAGTACAAGGAGAAAGAAGCCAAGCTTGGTATGGACTTCTTTGGTGCTTGGAGCCTTTTGTTTCATGAGCTCATCCCAAATTCGAAGTTGTTCCAGAATTTTACCAAAGTCTTCTAGAGTATGGCTTGCTTTCCTTCTTCTCTTTGTGTTTGTTTTTGGTTGCATGCATGTTCTTGCAAGTTTTCACCACCATTGGGAAATTCATGGGATCGTTTTTGTGTGTTTTGTTGCTTCCGTTGCATGCGGAGATCACCTCATCTTCATCTGAGGAGAGATCTTCTTCTTCAGCAACAAGAACTTGGCCCTGTGCTTTCTTCTTCTTCTTCTTGTCAAGGACAGCAACAATGAGTATCTTATACTTGACTTCATAATCAATCTTGCCTTCTTGCTTTTGCACAGATGAAGAACCAGTGTTATATTTGGACTTACAATCACTGGCTATGTGGCCAATCTTGCCACACTTATAACACTCTGCTGTGGAGGCATCAAAGGTGGATTTGGGCTTGACAAACTTTGATGACCTCTTGCTGAACCTCTTGACACCCTTTCCCTTCTTGAAAGGTTTGAACTTCTTAACCAGCATAGCTACACCTTCAACCAACTCCTCTAGATTACTTTCCTCACAATCCTCCTCCTCATCACTTTCTCCATCACTCTCCTCTCCATCTCCTTCTTCATCAGAACCAGAATCAATAGCTGCAAAGCTTCTCATCTTTGTATCTCTTGATACAAGGGCAGTTGGTGCAGCTTTCACTACCTACTTCATCTCCTTGGATGCGAACTTCCTTTGCTTGACTGATTACTCATGGTTGAGTAAGTTACCATAGAGAGCAACCAGAGACATTCCCTTAATCTTCTCAAAATGTCTTAAAACAGTGACAAAGTGATCCCATGTTTCAGGGAGGGAGTCTAGAAACTTGTTCACCAAGACAAAGTTGCTCTTGGTTATGTCTGCCCTTTTCAAGTCATTAACAAGGCAGTTGAACCTGGTGTATGTCTGAGTAGGACTCTCACCTTTATGAGCAAAGAAGAATTCATACTCTCTGTTGAGGAGGAGCTTCTTGTTCTCCTTCACCTCTTCAGTCCCTTCATATGCAATTGTGAGTGTATCTAACATCTCTTTTGCAGAAGAACAGTTAAGCACTTGATGATAGATTTCATTGGGTAGTGAAGAGACAAGATCAGATCTAGCCTTAACATCTAGGCTAACCAACCTCTTATCCTCATCTGTCCACAGATGCATGGGTTTGGTTATGATTCTTTTAGTTGTAGAGGTTTGACTTTCAGATTCTGATGGGATAGATAACACTGATGTTGGAACATAAGGGCCATCAGTAACTATTTCATGCATTTGGATATCAAGGGTATATAGGAAAAAATGTGCTCTACTTTTACATATGGAGAAATTTTCAGCATCAAACATGGGACATCTTGTTAAGGACCCAGTGTTTGAGATATTCATATTGTTTGCGGATGAGGCCGTATTTAGAGGGGTAGAAGCAGTTGTAGAGTAAGCAAAACAGATCCAGATATTGATTATCTAACCTGCTTTGATACAGTTGTTAGTCCCAGATTGAGTACGCAACAACAAATGTTTGTAGAAGGGGGGGGGGGAGGGGGTTTGAATACAAACTTTAGCTTTTAAAATTAAAGACACACTTATATACTTTTATATAATTCTTATTGATATGAATCAAGAATTACATATACTAGAAGAGGAAATTCTAAGTACAATAAAAGGTGGCAATCAATTTGTCAAACACATAGACAAGCTAACTCTAAAACAACTAATGTATATAGAGTGTTCAACACATGAACAAGTTTGAATCTACACAATGCTTATACTCTACGAAATTTTTCAACTGATGAGATTTTCTTTTAGTGTAGTAGAGACTTCACTTTGTTGTGTTGTGTAGTATTATCTTTGCATGTCCACCATGCATGAGTATATATAGAAGTCTTGGTGGATCCGGTTGCATGAAGGTAAGAGACAAAGAGGATGTGGAAATATAATATTTTAATTGTAAAGGTAGTGGGTGAAAAGTAAAGTTACTTTAATCAATTGTTTTGATAAAAGTAATTTTACTTTTCTGCAAAAGTGCAAACCATTCACGATATAAAATATTAAAGTCCACATCTACTGTCATGTAGAAGTGTCTTTCCCTTTCCGTGATTGTACTTTAATCAACACCATGCTTCTGACTGATTTGACTTTACCAAGTATGGGATTGCCAGCCATACTTAGTTGTTTGAACAAATCTTCAAGATCTTCGTCTGTTTGAGGTATCATTATCCTTTTCCAGAGGATAAGGTCAAACCTTTTTGTCTCATACTTGATCCAAAAAGTGCATTCTTACTTTTACAAACAAAGATCTAAGGCATAATAGAACAACACATGTTCTGCCTTTTACATATGACTTACAATCTGAAAAAAGATAGAGTAGATTTGACATTTTTCACAACTCCGCTAACAGATTGTACAAGGAACTCTGATATTCACTACTCAGTTGACAAAATATATCAGTTGATCACTTTTAGCTAGGACTCAGTTGATACATATTGCTCAGCTGATCATATAGATGCTCAGCTGTTCAATAGTAAGCTTAGGAGGACATAAGCTTGTGTATTTGTATGATCAGTTGATCAATCAAATACATTGGCTTAGAAGGGGAGATGACTTGTGTAAAGGAAGACTTACTTAGCTGATGCTTCTAGGCCTCAGCTGATCCATTTGTTTACTCAGCTTATAGAGTAGGCACTCAGCTGATCAATCTGTTCACTCAGCTGATATAGTAGGCACTCAACTGATCAATCTGTTCACTCAGCTGATAGAGTAGGCACTCAGCTTATCAATTTGTTCACTCAGCTGATAGAATATTTTCATCAGCTGATGGTCTTCTTTACTTGTTTTCTTCATCTGATGCTCCTTGGCTGATATCCTTTGGCTGATACTTTGAGTAGGATCTGATGCTCAGCTGATGGCTTATTTTCCTCAGCTGATGGTTCCATACTTAGCATATTTTTACATAAACTGATTCAAACAACACATGTTTGAATTCTTTCTAAGTCATACTGAATGTAGGGTTCGGTTATCATCAAATTCAATGTTTTAGGATAGGCAGAGTTGATTATTAGGGTGAAGTGATTATCTCCCAACAGATTGCGATATCAAATAATCCGGTTCTTCATTCCCGCACGAAGCACATCGATGTTCGTCATCACTTCATACGAGATCATATTGGCGAAAAATGAAATAGAGCTTCGATTTATTTCCGCTAAACATCAAATCGCTGACATTTTCACTAAGGCCTTGGATGAACATCGGTTCAATTTATTGGTTGTAGAAATTAGGATGCTCAATCCGTCAGAAGTGTGACTATTTGAGGTAAATTTGATTGTTACTATTCATTCTTTCTTGTCACATTTAATGCAGTCACCCTAACAGCTAAGCTTGAATAATTACTTTTACCCTGTCTCTCTCTGACTGTCAAATCATTTCTGAAGAGTAATCATGAGTAATTTTCTTTTATAAGAGACTAGAGATTTTCTTTCCTTTTTCGTCTTCCCAAAGAAAAAAAATCTCCCATTTTTCTGCTCTAAGTCCTCATTGTTGGGAAATAAGGCTAAGTAAGTTAAAACTGTTGAACATGCAAAAAGCAAAACTGTTGGAGTAAGTTTTGAGAAAATAGTTTCAAAGCTGTTAATACAAAAAGATTCAGAACTGTTAGTTATATCACATCAACTGTTGGAAGAGAATAAAGAGAAGACTGTTAGAAGAAACTCAGAACTGTTTATTCAACAAACAGTTTCTGTTGAGATATTTACGGAAATTGATATCTTCGTGGATTTAAAAGATATCTTATCAAGTTTTGAAGATTATCAAGATTATCTCACAAAGATAGAAGATTAACAAACTTCAAAAACCTAAATGGTTATAAATACTCTGTGTAGATTAGTTTGTTAGTATTGCTTTTGATTTACACTTATTCGTATTGTTTTAATATTTTCAGAAAGTGTATTAGCCTCCAAGTTTCTCTGAAACCTAAGAACAGTTTGTGTTCTTCGTCTAACAAAAGAGTTAGATTGGAGGTGTTGGTGAATATTGGAATCATCTTTGATTATTAATAAACATCTTGTGTTTAAAGTTATTCTTTGAATTGATTGAATTGTTCTTGTGATTAAAACCTTTATTAAAATCAACTAAGTGTGATTCCGCAACTTCTTAGTTGATTGTGATTAAATTCAAATGTTGTATTTTCATACAAGTCTGATTTAAGATAGTAAAAGATAATTCTTGTTATTTTGTTTATTTACGATCCTGACACTCATGGAGTTCACCATTACCTTGTTTTCTTCCTAATGTGCTATGTGATCACCGTTCGCATTCCGGATGAAGGAATAGGGATTGACGTTTCATCACAAATATATATTATATCTTAAGCAATGTATTGTATCTCTTTTGGACACCTTGCGTAGCTTGTGATGATAATCCTTGTAAACATCCTTAGTAAAAAAATGGTTGAAGTAATATCTAAGCTTATCTTTTATTTTTGTTGGCATTGTGTTCATTATTATTGTGTTTATATTTGCTTTCTGTGTTTGCATTATTTTATTCTTCAGTGCTAGATTACGAATTCCGAAAAAAATGTGATTATTATTTTTGGATTTTCCGGTGATAAATATCATCTTATTTCTTTGTGAAATTCTATCTCTTTACTAATGGTTTGTTGTTATGTATGGTTGCTTCTAAAGTTACTCCGGTAAAAATGGTGTTCACCAATAACCGCTTGACACACCAAAAAGTAAAATTGCGTGTTTTCCGCATCCACGCGCCCATTTTCACCCTTGATTTAATCAACCGTTCAGATCCTTTGGTTTTAAGCCCCTTTAAAACCTCAAAACGGCATCTTCAAGTAACCCACCTGCAATTCATCTTCTGCGGCATTATTACCTTTGAAATCTATGCTTTCCTTATGTGCGTGCAAAAATGGCTCCTAATGTTGCTACTTCTTAGGTTACTCTCCCTGATAACATCATTCCCAAGATTTCCCTCTCTTCCATATGTTTCAAAGATAACAACTACCCGGATGACCTTACTGTTCATCTTTCATCCACCCCACCTCATCAAATCATGTCCTATCCCCACAATTGCCCACTGAACTTTGTCCTCTCTACAAACAGTTTCTGTTGAGATATTTATGGAAATTGCTATCTTCGTGGATTTAAAAGATATCTTATCAAGTTTTGAAGATTATCAAGATTATCTCACAAAGATAGAAGATTAACAAACTTCAAAAACCTAAAGGGTTATAAATACTCTGTGTAGATTAGTTTGTTAGTATTGCTTTTGATTTACACTTATTCGTATTGATTTAATATTTTCAGAAAGTGTATTAGCCTCCAAGTTTCTCTAAAACCTAAGAACAGTTTGTGTTCTTCGTGTAACAAAAGAGTTAGATTGGAGGTGATGGTGAATATTGTAATCATCTTTGATTATTAATAAACATCTTGTGTTTAAAGTTATTCTTTGAATTGATTGAATTGTTCTTGTGATTAAAACCTTTATTAAAATCAATTTAGTATGATTCCGCAACTTCTTAGTTGATTGTGATTAAATTCAAATGTTGTCTTTTCATACAAGTCTGATTGAAGATAGTAAAAGATAATTCTTGTTATTTTGTTTATTTACGATCCTGACAAGTGGTATCAAAGCCTTAACATTAAGATTTTCTTAATCACCAGTTAAAGGTTTTTCACAATCTGTTGTGTTCTTATTGATTTAAAGTCTGTTTATTGTTTAATTGAGAATTCTCAATCACTAAATTACAATGGAGTCTGGTGGATCTTCTGAAAACACTGGATCTAGGTCAAACATTCGTGTTCCCATGCTCAAACCAACTGATTTTGAAATGTGGAAACTGAGAATCAAGCAGCATGTTTAATTGATGGACTATGCTATTTGGGAAATCATTGAGAATGAGCCCATAACTCCTGTTGATTTAGATGAAACTGGAAAACCTAGGAAGAAACCACCACCAAAAACAGATGCTAAAAGAAAAGAGAGGATGCTAGAGATGAAAGCTCTAAGCATTCTTCAGATTGCTATTCCTAATGAATATCAACATCAGTTTAAGAAGTTTGAGAATGCTCATGAATTGTGGAATGCATTAGAGAAAAGGTTTGCAGGGAATGCAAGCTCCAAAAGAAATCAAAGGGGTCTTCTCAAACAAGCTTATGAGAAATTTTCCAGTGGAAAGAATGAGAGTAGCACTCAGATCTTTGATAGGTTCTATAAGCTAGTAAGTCAACTTGAGAGTGCAAAGGTTAGGTGATGAGTGGTGATGAGTGGACAGTATATGCTGCATAGTGGAGGACTAAGGACTCTTTGGAGGATATAGAATTAGATGATCTCTACAACAGTTTAATTGTGTTTGAAGGGGAAATTGAAGGAAAAAGGAAGTCAATGATCCCTAGTCACAATGCTGCTCTTCTCTCATCCGCAGGTATAGACTCAAATCTTTCTTTAACTAACTCTGCTGATGGTTGTGTAGGTGCTGTTACTAGAGTAGATATGAATACTTCTGATGCAGTGCTTGAAGCATTCTTAGCAAGTCATGCACATTCAACCCTTACAAATGAGGATCTTGAGCAAGTGCATCCAGATGATCTTGAGGAGATGGATCTCAAATGGCAGATGGCTATGCTGACTGTAAGAGCAAAAAGGTTCATCAAAAGAATAGGAAGACAAAACATGAACTTCAGGGCTGATGGTCAGACTGGATTTGACAAATCCAAAGTAAGATGTTTCAAATGTCAACAGCATGGTCACTTTGCTAGAGAATGCAGATCTGGTGGACAAAGCCAGAATCAAGGTCAAAATTCAACTCCCACCTCATCAGCATTGGTCTCTCAAGAAGGTTATGGGTTTGATTGGAGTGATTAGGCTGAGCAAGCAACTCACAACAAAGCATTCATGGCATTGACTGACTCCTCCATCAACATGGATTCATCAGAGACAGAAGACATTCAGGTATCTTTTAAACTATGTCCTGGTGAATGTAGAGCTATAGTTAAAAGGTTTAGAGAACACAACAGAAAGGTGTGTGCTGCTCTAAGCAAAATGGAAGAAAGAAGGTATGAAACCAGTGCTGTAATTGAGAGCTTTGAAAAGAAAATCAAAGATTATCAGGCTAATGAATTGAAAATGGACTATGATAGAAAGTATCACAAGTGGGAGAAAGAGCAACTTCAAGAAGAGATTGATAGTCTTAAGGAGAAGTTGAGTGAGAAATAGAATAAAATAGATGAACTAACCAAGAAATTAAATGGTGTGGACATAGTTTTGAACATATTTAAAGCCTCATCCCTTAAGCTTGAAACTGTTTTGAAATCACAGATCTCAAATAAAATAAAATCAGGCATAGGCTACAAACAGACTCCTCCTCCAAACAATCACACCTATATAACTCCCATAACTGATGTAGCTGAAAGGTATGTTGATGAACCACTAGAGGAAGAATTGTAGTCAGCAGATCCACAACTAGAAAGTGAAGATGAGGGAGTTGTATATGAGATAATTGATGAATAGAAGGAAGGATTTGTACAGAAAGAGGAAATCATTCCAATCGAAAATCACATCTGTTGTGAACCAAAAGAATCAAAAGCATCCTCAGAACATGTGATGTCTGTAAAAACATCCTCAGAACCTTCCACCAGTGAACCAAAACCCTTCAAAGCTGTTACTTCTATAAACAGTTTCACTACTGTTGAAATCAGTCCCCATCTTTACACAAACAGTTCCAAGGAAAGTCCAAACAGTTTTCATCCAAAAACTTCAACTGTTAGTATTAAGACCAAAGGAAAGAAGGAGATTGATGAAGTTGAAGTTGCAAAACAGAAGAAGAAGGCTTCAAAATTAAAATCCAAAAACAAACATGTGAAGAAGCATACAGAAATGTCTATTTGCACATGCAAACAGCATGGTGTGCAAAAGTTTCCTCCTTCAGCACCAGTGAGGGGGAATCAAAGAAATAGAAACAAATTATGGGCACAAAGAAGTGGGATACCTATAGTCAAAGCTACAAATTGTTACATTTGTGGGAAAGCAAATCACTTGGCTCACAACTGTTATCATAATCAACAGCTATATAGGACCCAGAAACCAAGTACCAGAAACCAATCTAATAGTTCTTCAACTGTTAAGCCAAAACAGTCTAACAGTTCTTCAACTGTTAAGCCATAACAGTCTAACAGTTCTTCAACTGTTAAGCCAAAACTGTCTAACGGTTCTTCAACTGTTAAGCCAAAGACAAAGAATGGTTGTTTGGCTTGGGTAAAAGTGCAAAAACAAACAGTTTCTGAAGAAACTAAATCTGATAATTCTTCTGAAAGACAAACCAAGTCACATGTAAATCACAACAGTTGGAAACCATATGTTCTCACTAAATATTCTTCACACAGAATAGAGAAATATGATTGGGATGAAATTAAGAAAACTCAATCTATTGTTAAATACTATGACATGAATGGTGTACCCAAGACCTGCATGGCCTGGGTACTTCCTACTACTAACTGAGTTTATTTTGTGCAGAGCATTCATACGGCCAATCAAGGAGCAATCTGGCATGTGGATAGTGGATGCTTAAGGCACATGACTGGAAATCCACACTGCTTGAAGGATTTCAAAAGAATCAATGGAGGATCTGTTGAGTGTATCCCAAATCTGTGACATTGGAAACAAAGTAGTGTTTACAGACACTGAATGCATTATCCTTTCAAAAGATTTTAAGTTATTAGAAAAGGACATTCTTTTGAGAACACCAATAAAGGATAATGTTTACTGCTTGGATACACAAAAGGTTGCTCAGCAGAATGTTTTAAGTTGTTTACTCTCCAAGGCATCTCAGGATGAGTCTGCCACTTGGCATAGAAGGATGTGTCACATGAATTTTAAAACCATGAATTTGTTAGCTAAAAACAGTTTGGTAAGAGGTTTACCTCAAAAGGAATTCTCATGTGATGATCATTGTATTGCTTGTCTCAAAGGCAAGCAACACAAAACTTCTTTTAAGACCAAAGAAGTTTCTTCCATCTCTACACCTTTACAGTTATTGCACATGGATCTTTTTGGTCCTACATCTGTGGTTAGTATAGGGAAGAAAGCTTATTGTTTAGTCATAGTTGATGACTTCACCAGATTTACTTGGGTTCAATTTCTTAGATCTAAGGATGAAATAGCAGAGTTAGTTAAATCCCTTATTCTTAGAATTGAAAATCAGTCCGATTTAAAGGTGAAAGTCATTAGGTCTGACAATGGGTCTGAATTCAAGAACTATGAGCTAAACAGTTTATGTGAAGAGAAAGGGATTGAAAGACAGTTTAGTGCTCCTAGGACTCCACAACAGAATGGAGTGGCTGAAAGAAGGAATAGGACTTTGATTGAAGCTGCTAGATCAATGCTAGCTGATTCTCGGCTCCCTACACTATCCTAAATACCAAGTCCTAATTAGGAAAGTTTGAAAGCAAGGCAAGAAGGATTCTTTGTAGGCTATTCCACTCAAAGCAAAGCCTATATAGTCTTCAACAATGTGTCTAGGATCATAGAAGAGAGTATGCATGTATCTTTCAATGTGAATAAAATCAATGCAGCAGGTAATGGTCCTGAGTGGTTATTTGATATTGATGCACTAACCAAATCTTTGTCTTTTGAGTTTTTCACAGAAACAGCTGCTGATATTCCTACAACTGTTGGTACAAATCAACAAACAGTTTCCAACAGTGTCAACAGTCTTGAGATTGTTTGTTTGAATCCAACAACTGTTGATGAAAACATAGTGAATAAAGACTTTGTGGTGCTGATGGCCAAATAAATGATGATGCTGACAAGGAATTTCATGTTCCTACCCATCACCATGCATCTGAACATCAAACAGTTGCCGACTAAGTATGTATCACTTCTGAAAATGCAAGAAACTCTGAGGTTGATATGTCAAATTTGGAGAATTCCTTGCCTGAAGAGAACATTACTACATCAAGAATTCACAAGAATCATCCTCCAATACAGATTATAGGTGATCCTGCCACAACCATTCAAACAAGGGGTATGCTGCAAAGTGAAAACAGTGGCGTAACTCTTGACCAGTTTGATGTGAATGCCTGCTTTCTATCACAGATAGAACCAAAGAAAGCAATAGAGGCATTGAGAGACCCTTCTTGGGAAGAAGCTATGCAAGAGGAACTTTTACAGTTCCAAATTCGGCAAGTGTGGAAGCTGGTAGAACTCCCTCGAGGCAAACGAGCAATTGGCACCAAATGGGTGTTCAGAAATATGAAAGACGAAAGAGGAATAGTCATTAAGAATAAGGCTAGACTTGTTGCACAGGGTTATACTCAGGAAGAGGGTATAGATTATGATGATGTCTTTGCCCCAGTTGCCAGAATAGAAGCTATCAGATTGTTCCTTGCCTATGCAAGTTTCAAAGGATTTAAGGTATATCAAATGGATGTCAAATCACCTTTTCTCTATGGAACGATTGATGAGGAAGTGTATGTATGTCAACCACCTGGTTTTGAAGACTCAAAGTATCCTGATAGGGTATATAGGTTGGATAAAGCCTTGTATGGGTTACATCAGGCTCCTAGAGCTTGGTATGAGACATTGTCATCTCATTTGATTGAGAATGGGTTTAAAAGAGGCACAATTGATAAAACTTTATTTACAAAGATAGTTGAAATAGAGATCTTACTTGTACAGATCTATGTTGATGATATAATCTTTGGATCTACCAATGATAATCTTTGCAAGGAATTTGAAGCCATCATGCATAAGAGATTCCAGATGAGCTCCATGGGGGAACTTACATTCTTCTTGGGGTTACAGGTTAAGCAAAAGCCATCTGGTATCTTTCTCAGTCAGTCAAAGTATGTCAAAGACATTTTGGACAAGTTTGGCTATCAAGATGTAAAGCTGACAAGCACTCCCATGGAAACACACAAACAGTTGGGAGCAGATCTTGAGGGGAGGATGTAGACATACACTTGTATAGGTCTATGATAGGTTCATTAATGTACTTAACTGCTTCTTGACCAGATATAATGTTTGTTGTGTGTGTTTGTGTCAGGTTTCAATGTAGTCCCAAGATGTCACATCTCTTTGCTGTAAAAAGGATCTTTAGGTACCTCAAAGGCCAACAAAAGTTAGGTCTGTGGTATCCTAAGGATTCACCTTTTGAATTAGTGGCATATTCTGACAGTGACTATGGTGGAGCAAATGTGGGTAGAAAATCAACATCTGGAGGATGTCAATTCTTTGGCTCAAGACTGGTGTCATGGCAGTGCAAGAAACAAACAACAGTGTTCACTTCAACAGCTGAGGCTGAGTACATTGCTGCATCAAGTTGCTGTTCTCAAGTATTATGGATTCAGAATCAGCTTCTGGATTATGCTATGACTCTTTTGAATACTCCTATCTATGTTGATAACACTAGTGCTATCAGCATTGTGAACAATCCAGTGAAGCATTCAAAAACAAAACACATAGAAATCAGGTTTCACTTCATCAGATACTGCAATGAGAAAAGGTTAATCCAAGTTTTAAAAGTACATACTAATGATCAGTTAGCTGATCTATTTACCAAAGCATTTGATGTAAGCAGATTTAACTTTCTAATCTCAAATATTGGTATGATTAACTTAGAATAATGCTTTGTTAGCTATTCTGTCTATGATTTTTGTGTATTCACACTAACAGTTTGAAACTGTTAGTTGTCAGTCTAACAACTGTTTATGAAAGTGTTCAGGGCTTTATAGTACAAATTATAACTAACAGTTGTCAACTGTTAGTACTTTGGTGTTACAACTGTTAGGCAAGCGGCCTAATTAGTTAAGGGGAGTGTTACAGTTGAAGCTCATTAGCCAAACAGTTGTCAACTGTTAGCTCCATACTCTCCGTCAACTGTTAGTCAAGGGTATTTAAGTCTTTGAAGATATTCTGAGGAAATTTGAATTGCATTTAATATGCATTACATATATAATTCATTCCCTCCTCGCAGTTTCCTTTACGCTAACTAACCTTCAATCAAACGCTAAAACCCTAGACGCTCTCTTCGAAATCTCCATGGCTCCCCTTCCGTTTGTCAAAGAACACAACATGCTAGCCTTCCTCTCCAAACCAGCTGAGTTGCATGTCTTTCATGACATGATCGACTATATTACCCTGTCAAATCTTAATACTGCTCTAACCATCAATCCAACCATTTACACTTCTCATCTTGATCAGTTCTAGAAAAATGCTACGCTCACTGAAATAGATGGAGTGCAATGGATCACTTCAAGTGTAGATAGCCATGATGTTTCAATCGCTGAGAATACCATCCGTGAACACCATCACCTTAATGATCTTGAGGGTGAGTATTCTGATTCAGTCTCCTTGGAATTCTTGCATGAGTAGTTAATTAAACTGAGGTATGAGGGCCCTAGGGGAAAGGGTACCTTTTACAAAGGACAATTTTGCGCTCACTGGAAATATTTATAACATACCCTACAACAATGTTTAAGTCCTAAAAGAACCGACTGGAATGAGTTTGGAAGCAACATTGCGTTGGCCTTAATCTGTTTGGCCAACAATCGCTGCTTCAACTTTTCTAAGCTAATTTTTAATGGAATGGTAAAGCATCTCGGGACCAAATATGGTCTCTTTTTGATGTACCCCATATTTGTGCAAACATGTTTAAACTTATTATTGCCAAATCTTCAAACTCACAAGAGGGTTTTGATTCCCTCTGCTCATGTGGCCTCCACATTGAGCAAACTGTTGACAAATGGGAAGAATTTCTCGTGTAACATCACTCCACCACTCTCTGCAATGGTGGAGTTTCTTTCAAGAAACAGAGTTGCCAGAGTTGAGCATGAAGCCCAAACTATTGCTACACCACCAACTCTGGAACCCACAGCTCACGATACTCAAATATCTCCCTCTGCTACTCCTTCTAAAGCTACTACACAAGCCCCCTCACTTATGGCATTCAGAAAAAGGAAAAGAACCGTTGGTGCTCCTTCCACCACAGTCCCATCATCCCAAACTGTAAGCCCTGCACAGGTGCATTCACCTGTGCAGAATATCCAAAGGGAACCTATTGTGCTGTCTCCCAAGCACACTGAGGAGGTGATCACTCCTAAAGAGGGTGATCATGTGGTTCTTGAGGCTGACACTACTATTTCATCTGCAAGGGGTGAACAGGGCAGTGTTAACATAAGTAAGACCTCACCCACGGCAACAAAGGCTGTCAAACAGCTTTTGGAAATCCCCAGTACCAAGAACAAAGGGGTACTGGTGAGGGATCTTCTAGGAGTGACCCACCAGTTTTATCTGTCGATGATATGTTTGAAGTGGCAACACTTGCTGACATTGAGGCTAGCATGAAACACAAACCATTGACGAATTCTGATCTAGTACCATTTCTTGCTGCCTTTCTTTATCTCAAAAAGAGGAGTACCTTACAAGACAAGCTGCTTGCCAAGCATAATGAGCTAATTATTTAGCAACACAATTAAATCAAGGCTTTGTCAACCTCTCTATTGCAAGCAACAGAGGTTCTTCGAATGCATGATCGAATGTTTCAACAAATGCATGCCTCTCGCTCTCAATCAGTTCCAATCAAAAAGGGGGAGAAGGAAATCATAAAGGAGCAAGAGAAGGATGTGCAAGGTACTTCAACAGCTGCACCAGAACTACCAACAGTTGCAACTCCACAAACAACAGTTGCTCAAACAGTTGCAAGGGATCAATCACAAGAAGAGAAACTGTCTGCTGTTGATAGAGTGTTGATCAATAGGATGATCATGTCTGGGGATTATCCGACAACAGAAGTATTCAAATCGTGGTCTAAAGCTAAACAAAATCATTTGATTGAGGTTGGTGCTCAAACGCTTAATATTAGCACATTCAAAATGGCCCAAAAGATTGATGATGGGTGGCTGGATGGGAAAGTATCTAAACTAGAGCCGATTTCACCTAAGCCAGGATTCAAAGGCATTGCAATTCAAGAATCAAAGAAAGATGAAAAAATGCCTCCTGTGCTAGGAAAGGGAAAGGAAGTTGTTGTTGATATTCCAAATTTAAAACTTTCAAAGGAACAACAAGAGGAGTATGATCATGAGCTTGCTCAGAGGCTAAATGCTGAGATGGAGCAACAAGAGCAAAAAGATTTTAAATTAGCTCAAGAGATGGCTGCTGAAATAATAAAAGAGATTGAGGAGGAAGAAAAGGCAAAGAAGGCTGATAAGGGAGTGAAAAGAAAGAGAATTGAAAGAAAGAAAACAGTTCCACTTTCAAAGCAAACAGCTGAAAAGAAAAAGTAGATATCTAAACCTAAACAGCTTCAACAATCCCAAATAGTTCAAACATCAAAAGAAAAAGCAAAGGCTGGTATGGTACAAACCATTTTGCAAGATAAGCTCAGAATGGAGGTTGAACAGAAGCTAGATCAGCTTGTGGAAGCTCAACTCGAACAAAAATCACATATAACTGAATGGAGTTTTGAATTGCTAAAAATTGAAACTGGGAAGCAAGGAGTAACAATTGTGAGAGAGATTGAACCAATTGAAAGCTATGCAAGCTTCTTACAATTGTTGGATAGTGTGACTAGGAGAGATGTGCAAGAAATGTATGAATATGGTCTAAGGCACTATGGAGAAGCTGCTGGTATTGAAACAGAGTGTTGATGAGACATTTAACAAGCATATGTGACCCTCTGAGAGTAATGCAGATGTTAATAGCTGAGGAAGCATTCCCAATAAGTACTGTCAAGGTGTATGCTAAGTCAAAGACTTATCACATTGTGATGGGAAATGCACTGACTCAATGGTTTGATCTTGAGTTCATAGAGAATAACAAAACAAAGCTCTCATATTTGATAAAAGCAAATTTCTTTGGCCCTGCTAAATTTAAAGAAAATCTTCTTTAGAGGCCCAAGAAAGATTGGAATCCCTACAATCCAAGACAGGTTAACTTTTAAGTTTTGATTGAAACAATTTTGCATAAGTTACTTATGTTAAGTTTTCTGTGGTTGAAACCTATAAAAAACTTAAGTATTTTGTTCAATATCTTAAGTTAGGAGGAGATTGTTGGGAAATAAGGCTAAGTAAGTTAAAACTGTTGAACATGCAAAAAGCAAAACTGTTGGAGTAAGTTTTGAGAAAACAGTTTCAAAGCTGTTAATACAAAAAGATTCAGAACTGTTAGTTATATCACATCAACTGTTGGAAGAGAATAAAGAGAAGACTGTTAGAAGAAACTCAGAACTGTTTATTCAACAAACAGTTTCTGTTGAGATATTTACGGAAATTGATATCTTCGTGGATTTAAAAGATATCTTATCAAGTTTTGAAGATTATCAAGATTATCTCACAAAGATAGAAGATTAACAAACTTCAAAAACCTAAATGGTTATAAATACTCTGTGTAAATTAGTTTGTTAGTATTGCTTTTGATTTACACTTATTCGTATTGTTTTAATATTTTCAGAAAGTGTATTAGCCTCCAAGTTTCTCTGAAACCTAAGAACAGTTTGTGTTCTTCGTCTAACAAAAGAGTTAGATTGGAGGTGTTGGTGAATATTGGAATCATCTTTGATTATTAATAAACATCTTGTGTTTAAAGTTATTCTTTGAATTGATTGAATTGTTCTTGTGATTAAAACCTTTATTAAAATCAACTAAGTGTGATTCCGCAACTTCTTAGTTGATTGTGATTAAATTCAAATTTGTATTTTCATACAAGTCTGATTTAAGATAGTAAAAGATAATTCTTGTTATTTTGTTTATTTACGATCCTGACACTCATGGAGTTCACCATTACCTTGTTTTCTTCCCAATGTGCTATGTGATCACCGTTCGCATTCCGGATGAAGGAATAGGGATTGACGTTTCATCACAAATATATATTATATCTTAAGCAATGTATTGTATCTCTTTTGGACACCTTGCGTAGCTTGTGATGATAATCCTTGTAAACATCCTTAGTAAAAAAATGGTTGAAGTAATATCTAAGCTTATCTCTTATTTTTGTTGGCATTGTGTTCATTATTATTGTGTTTATATTCGCTTTCTGTGTTTGCATTATTTTATTCTTCAGTGCTAGATTACGAATTCCGAAAAAAAATGTGATTATTATTTTTGGATTTTCCGGTGATAAATATCATCTTATTTCTTTGTGAAATTCTATCTCTTTACTAATGGTTTGTTGTTATGTATGGTTGCTTCTAAAGTTACTCCGGTAAAAATGGTGTTCACCAATAACCGCTTGACACACCAAAAAGTAAAATTGCGTGTTTTCCGCATCCACGCGCCCATTTTCACCCTTGATTTAATCAACCATTCAGATCCTTTGGTTTTAAGCCCCTTTAAAACCTCAAAACGGCATCTTCAAGTAACCCACCTGCAATTCATCTTCTGCGGCATTATTACCTTTGAAATCTATGCTTTCCTTATGTGCGTGCAAAAATGGCTCCTAATGTTGCTACTTCTTAGGTTACTCTCCCTGATAACATCATTCCCAAGATTTCCCTCTCTTCCATATGTTTCAAAGATAACAACTACCCGGATGACCTTACTGTTCATCTTTCATCCACCCCACCTCATCAAATCATGTCCTATCCCCACAATTGCCCACTGAACTTTGTCCTCTCTACAAAAGTTCCAATGTTTGAGGAACATCTATGTCAATTTTGGATGACCGCCGAAGTCATCAAACCTAAAACCCCTGGCCAGAGCATCCACTTCAGCATGCTTTCCGGCACTAAACCAGCTGAAATCTCCAAAGAATTCCTCGCTACTATTCTGCGAAGGATCATCTATTCACTTTCTTTTAGTACGCCGATGAGCACAAAGTGAAAGGAAATTCAATGGTTCGCACTCGCCTCTCAAAGGAGTGGAACTGCCTCATAGCCCATCTGAACTTCTGTATGACCAGCAAAACTGGTGGACTGGATCAAGACTATGAAGCTGTACTAAAGATGGTTTATGCCATAATTTATGGTCACAACATTGACTATGCTGAACTGATCATGGATAGTCTTGTGGTCTCTCTAACTGCACGCTCTAGGTCTCAATACATTCCTTTTCCAAGGTTTGTGCCACTAATCATCTACTCCCTACTGAAAACTGAAGAATACAACTCTCCTTTAGTTCTGATTCCCTCTCCTACTCTGTCGGGATCAGTGTGGATAGGCTCAATATCGGCCTTCAATCAAGCACTCACTTCACTAATGCTCAGGTATGTATCCTTGAATCCTTCTCCTGCTATTCCTCTACCATTCTCAGGCCTGTCATCTATAACTGAACCCTCGGGGCATCACAAAACTGTGCTCCCCTCTTCCATTCCCAAAACCAAGAAATGAAAAGTGATTTCTAGTTCCACAAAACCTGTAGTTAAGCCATCAGTGGCTCCTCTTGCATCAGCTAAACCAACCACCACAGCCAAACGTACTAAACTTTCTACTCCCTCTCCTCCCATCCTCTCTTACTCTGCTTCTAGTGAGGAATCTGCCGATGAAACCCCTTTTGTCATAAGGAAAGTTCAGATACTGAAATTGAATCCCTTTGCTACTGAACAGGTAAACTCTCCTTTAGATCCGTCACAAAGCACATCATGACTGATGAAGAGATAGCTGAAACCACGACTGTCACTCAAGTCCCGATTGAAAAAGTTCAGGAACCTGACAAAAACCAGTCAGGTGAGCCTTTGACGACCCCTATCAACGAGTTTGCTATCTCACCCACTACAACTCAGGTACCACCAATTCAGGAAACTACATGTTGGGGAGATAATCACTTCACCCTAATAATCAACTATGCCTATCTTAAAACATAGAATTTGATGATAACCAAACCCTACGTTCAGTATGACTTAGAAAGTATTCAAACACGTGTTGTTTGAATCAAATTCTGGAAAATATGCTAAGTATGGAACCATCAGCTGAGTATCAGCCTCTACTCAAAGTATCAGACGAACAACATCAGCGGAGGAATATCAGATGAAGAAAACAAGTGTAGAAGAGCATCAGCTGAGGAAAATCATCTATCAGCTGAGTAAAGAAATTTGATCAGCTAGGTGCTTACACCATCAGCTGAGTAGAGATTTTGCTCAGCTACACCATCAACTGAGTGAATATTGGATAAGCTGAGGCCTAGCGCATCAGCTAAGTAAGTCTTTCTAAACACAAGTCAACTTCCTACATAAACTAATGTATTTAAATGATCAGCTAAGCATACTTGATCAATTGATCATATAAATACATAAGCTTATGTCCTCTTAAGATAACTATTGATCAGCTGAGCATTTGTATGATTAGCTAAGCAATATGTATCAACTGAGTCCTAGCAAAAATGATCAATGATCTATCTTTTCAACTGAGTAGTGAAAGTTAAAGTTCCTATTACTTTCTGTTAACTAAGTCGAGCAAAATGTTAAACCGGCTCTTTCTTTCAGATTGTAAATATCATATGTAAAAGGCAGAACATGTGTTGTTCTATTATGCCTTAGATCTTTGTTTGTAAGAGTATAAAGCACTTTTTGGATCATGTATGAGACAAAAAAGTTTGATCTTATCCTCTGGAAAAGGAGAAAGATACCTCAAACAGACGAAGATTTCGAAGATTTGTTTCAACAACTAAGTATGGCTGGCAATCCCATACTTGGTAAAGTCAAATCAAGAAGAAGCATGGCTGCTGTATAAAGTACAAGCATGGAAAGTGAAAGATAGTCTTACAAGGCAAAAGGTGTGAGATTTAATATTTTATATTGTGAGTGGGTTGCACTTTTTTAGAAAAGTACAATTACTTTTATCAAACAGTTGATTAAAATAAGTTTACTTTTCACCCACTAACTTTACAATTAAAATATTATATTTCCACAGACTCTTTGTCTCATTCCTTCATATAACTAGACACGCCAAGACTTATATATATATTCCTGCATGGTGGACATGCAAAGAGTGAAGCTTCTACACAACACAAAGCAATCTCATTAGTTGAGAAAAATTCGTAGAGTTTAAGCATTGTGTAGAACCAAACTTGTTCATGTGTTGAACACTCTTTAACATTAGTTGTTTTAGAGTTAGACCGTCTATGTGTTAGACAAATTGATTTCCACCTTTTATTGTACTTATAATTTCTGCTTCTAGTACATGTAATTCTTTATTTATAATCAATAAGAATTATATAAAAGTATAATGGTGTGTCTTTAATTTTTAAAAGATAAAGTTTGTATTCAATCCCAGCTTCTACAAACATTTGTTGTTGCGTATTCAATCTGGGACTAACAACTGTTATCAGAGCAGGTTAGATAATCAAATCTAGATCTGTTTGGCTTACTTTACAACTGCTTCTACCCCTCTCAAAATGGCCTCATCCCCAAACAATATGAACATCTCAAACACTGGGTCTTTAACAAGATATCCCATGTTTGATGCTGAAAACTTCTCCATGTGGAAAAGTAGAGCACATCTCTTTTTATCCACCCTAGATATCCAAATGCTTGAAATAGTTACTAAGGGTCCTTATGTTCCAACATTTGTTTTATCCATTCCATCAGAATCTGAAGGTCAAACCTCCACAACAGAAAGAATCATTACCAAATCCATGCATTTGTGGATAGATGAAGATAAGAGGTTGGTTAGCCTAGATGTTAAGTCTAGATCAGCTCTTGTCTCTACACTACCCAATGAGATCTATCATCAAGTGCTTAATTGTACTTCTGCTAAAGGGATGTTAGATACACTCACAGTTGCATATGAAGGGACTGAAGAGGTGAAGGAGAACAAGAAGCTCCTTCTCAACAGAGAGTATGAATTCTTCTTTGCTCAGAAAGGTGAGAGTCTTACTCAAACATACACCAGGTTAAACTGCCTAGTAAATGATTTAAAGAGGGCAGACATATCCAAGAGGAACTCTGTCTTGGTGAATAAGTTTCTAGACTCCCTCCCTGAAACATGGGATCACTTTGTCACTGTTTTAAGACATTTTGAGAAGATTAAGGGAATGTCTCTGGTTGCTCTCTATGGTAACTTACTCAACCATGAGTAATCAGTCAAGCAAAGGAAGTTCTCATCCAAGGAGATGAAGGAGGTAATGAAAGCTGCACCAACTGCCCTTGTATCAAGAGATACAAAGATGAGAAGCTTTGCAGCTATTGATTCTGGTTCTGATGAAGAAGGAGATGGAGAGGAGAGTGATGGAGAAAGTGATGAGGAGGATGATTGTGAGGAAAGTAATCTAGAGGAGTTGGTTGAAGGTGTAGCTATGCTGGTTAAGAAGTTCAAACCTTTCAAGAAGGGAAAGGGTGTCAAGAGGTTCAGCAAGAGGTCATCAAAGTTTGTCAAGCCCAAATCCACCTTTAATGCCTCCACAGTAGAGTGTTATAAGTGTGGCAAGAAGGCTACAAAAGCTTGTTCAACCACCAACTGGGATCCTTCTTCAATGTATCAGGTTGGAAAGTTTATTAGTTATGATGATAATGAAAAGAATGCTAGTTTGATTACTTGTGTATTGATTTCCAGTGTGCTATTCAAAGAAAAAAGAAGCTAAAACTAGAAGTAGAATCACTAAAGAAAAAATTAATTCTTAAAGATGAGATAACAATTTTAAATAATGAGCTAGCAAATCAAAAGATACTTAATGAGATATTAGTAAAACAAACTAGTGAAGCAACCAAAAAGTTCAATAACCTCTAAAAGATAGTAAAGTCTTGGTGTGTATCTGCTGAAAAGACCACTCACTGTGTCAAGGAGTAGATACCCAAACAAGTTCAAGCTATTATTGGTGGAAATTACTCTAAGGCTGCTAACTATGTTGATTCTAATAAGAACCTTAATATCTTAGACAATGCTGACATTTTGTCACAAACCTTTCACAAGACTATTAAAGGCAAAAGTGTGTTCATAAATAAATTTGTTAGAAGCAAAAGTTCCCACTTAAAAGAATCAATTATTCCTTCTATTAAATCATCCTCTAGTAAGATTTTAGAATGTAAAAATACTAAGAACACAAAGTCTAAGGATGTGAGTAAAGGAAAGGAATCATTAGTTGAGACCAAAGAGACATTATGTTGTCAAAGCTTGAAAACAGATGACCTAAATCTTAGTACTTCACAAATTGAAAAATCATTAGCTAATACTACTTTATCAACTGATTTGTTAGTAGATGGTAAATGCTCAGCTGATGGCCTGTCAGCTGATCATAGCTCATCTTCCAAACACTCAGTTGATTTAGAAGTAATCAACTCTCTTTCAATAGAAGAAACTAGGAGTAAAAATAAATGATGTTCACATTGTTCTCATTTCTGCCACTCCAAAGACTGGTCAAAAAAATTTTAAATCCAAAGATCAGTCCAAGGTGCCTGTGAATAAAGACCTAAAAGATTTACAGGATAAGCTTCATAAGCTGAATGGTCAAGTTAGTCAACTGATAACTAAAAATTGTCACAAGCATAACAAGAAAACTCATAGACATTCAAATAATGTTGTTCAATGCTCCAAGGCCACAAAATCTCAAAAATGTTACAAGTGTGGAAGCAAAGAATATAAGGCATTTGAATGTTCTTAAGAAAGGAATTCAAGACAGTGGACTTGTAATGATAACATAGCTATTCCTTTTGTTCATAGGAAACCTGAAATGAAGTGGAAAGGTAGGTGCATTCCACAGCGATCCACTGAATAGTGGATTCCTACTTTTGTCACTAACTCTTCTTTCATTCAGTCTGTGAAGGGTGTTGGTTCATGGTTTCTTAACACTGGATGTTCTAGAACTATGACAGGAAACAAGGCTTTGCTCAGTAACTATAAGAAAGAGAAAGGTCCAAGGGTGACTTTTGGTGACAACAATTATGGGCAAACTAAAGGCTATGGTGAACTTCATAATGGAAACCTCAAACTGTCCAAAGTATCATATGTCAAAGGACTGAAATACAATCTCATAAGCATAAGTCAATTGTGTGATGGAGATAATGAATTCCACTTCACAAAGATAGGAGGTTCTATAATAAATAAAGAAGGTAATATAGTATTGAGTGCTGAGAGAACCAAGGATGTGTACACTCTTGAAATGTCCTCTGGTGACCCTTCAAAGGAAATATGTTTGTACTCCAAAAATAATGAGGATAAAAACTGGCTATGGCACAAGAGGCTTACCCACCTTAATTTCAAAAATATCAACAAGTTGTGCAAGGGTGAACTAGTGTCAGGATTTACTTCTCTGACTTATTTTAAGCCTAAACCTTGCATCGCTTGTGAGAAGGGAAAGCAACATAAGACAACATTTCCATCCAAGCAATCCTTCTCTATTACTGAACCTTTCTATATGTTGCACATGGATCTCTTTGGTCCTGTTGCAACTGCTAGTATTGGTGGAAGTAAGTATGCTCTTGTATTGGTTGATGAATTCTCAATATATACATAGGTTTTCTTTCTTAAAGCAAAGAGTAAGGCTGCTAAAGAGATCATATGTTTTATCAAGAAGATGGAAGTGTTGAATGGCAATCTGGTGAGGAATCTTAGAAGTGATCATGGAACTGAATTCAGAAATCAAACTCTAGAAACTTTTTGTGATGCGAAAGGGATATCTCAAAACTTCTTTGCTCCAAGAAACCCACAATAGAATGGTGTAGCTGAAAGAAGAAACAAAACATTGATTGAAGCTGCCAGAACCATGTTGTCTGAAAGTGGGTTACCTTTTAATTTTTGGGCTGAGGCTGTAAGTTGTGCATGTTTCACACAGAACAGATCCCTTATCATCAAGAGGCACAACAAAACTCCATATGAAGTGCTCAAAGGAAGGAAGCTAAGCATCAGCTTTCTGCATATTTTTGGATGTTAATGCTTTAACCTCAATCAAAAGGATCAATTGTAGAAGTTTGCTCCAAAGGCTGATGAAGGAGTGTTTGTAGGTTACTCAATGTTTTCTAAAGTATACAGAGTATACAACCTCATAAACAAAGTCATAGAAGAACCCATCAAAGTAAGTTTTAATGAAAATGACTTTGTTGCTTCCTGTTCCTCTAATCATGTTTCAGGTGAAGAATTCAATGATCTCATGCAAACTGGAGAAGCCACTCCAGAGCAAGTTGATCCCTCTCCACCAACTACTCATGATTTTGATGAACCTGTTGCCATTCAAAATCTTCAAACATGTACAACCAACCTCATCCAATCCAATACCTCTACTGAATCATGTGGAAAATGACTCAACATCATTGGACTCTAATTCCATATCACACATTCCCTCTTCGGTAGAGATACCCACAAATTGTGAAAATGAAGTTATATCAGCCACCCAAAATGTACTCATTTATACTGCTAATAGTCAACACATAATTCACCTCCCCAAATCCAAATTAATCCTAATTCCCAAATTATCCAAAATGCCTTCAAAGACCATAAATATCATCCTCATGATCTGGTTATAGGCAATATAGAGGATCCAGTTAGAACTAGATCAAAAGCTTGCAACATCTGTTTTTACTCTAGATTTGTCTCTATGATTGAACCAAAGAAGGTTGATGAAGCTCTTAATGATCCCCACTGGGTGACTGCCATGCAAGAAGAGCTGGCAGAATTCAAGCGAAATAACGTATAGACCTTGGTACCTAAACCAAAGGATAAAACCATCATTGGAACAAAGTGGGTGTTCAGAAACAAGCTAGATGAACTTGGGCAATTTATCAGAAACAAAGCAAGGCTAGTAGTGCAGGGGTACTGTCAAGAAGAAGGTATTGATTATGATAAAACCTTTACCCCTGTTGCAAGATTGGAAGCTATCATATTGTTCCTAGCCTATGTTGCCTTCAAGAACTTCAAAGTATTCCAAATGGATTTGAAGAGTGCATTTTTGAATGGAGATCTGAAAGAAGAGGTGTATGTCAAACAACCTCCTAGTTTTGAGGAGTCCAGCTTACCTGATCATGTATTCTTTCTCAAGAAAGCTTTATATGGTCTTAAGCAAGATTCAAGAGCCTGGTATGATACCCTCTCTTCTTTTCTCATAAACAAAGGTTTTACAAGAGGATGCATTGATAGCACTTTATTTATAAGGAAGTACAAAGGTGATGTGATACTTGTGCAGATATATGTAGATGATATAATATTTGGATCTACAAATTTGGAAATTTGTAAAAAGTTTTCTAAACTCATGTCTGATAATTATCAGATGAGCATAGTGGGTGAATTAAACTATTTTCTTGGTTTGCAAATCAAACAAGAGGTTGATGGTATTTTCATTCATCAAACAAAATATGTCAAAGATTTACTCAAAAAGTTTGATTTTGAAAATTGTTCCTCAATGAAAACACCTATGTCTATTTCTATTAAGTTAGGAAAGGACACTGATGGCAAATAAGTGAAGTTTACTGCTTATAGAGGAATGATTGGGTCACTTTTATACCTCACTGCAAGTAGACCCGATATAATGTTTTCAACATGTCTCTATGCAATATATTAAGCAGATCTAAAGGAACCACATCTTGCTGCTGTTAAAAGAATATTCAGATATCTAAAAGGAACTCCTAATCTAGGTCTTTGGTATCCCAAAGACTCAGATTTTGAGTTAGTTGGATATTCTGATTCTGATTTTACATGGTGTACATTAGACAGAAAGAGTACTTCAGGTGGTTGTCAACTTCTAGGAGGAAGATTAATAAGTTGGTCTAGTAAGAAACAAAATTTTGTGTCAACATCTACTGCAGAGGTAGAATACATTGCTGCAGGAAGTTGTTGTGCTCAAATTTTGTGGTTACAAAATCAATTACTTGACTATGATGTGAAGTTTAAAGACACCCCAATTTTGTGTGACAATACAAGTGCCATCTCCATCTCAAATAATCTAGTCATGCATTCAAAGACAAAGCATATTGAAATCAGACATCACTTCCTAAGAGATAATGTGCAAAATAAAAAGGTATCTCTTCACTACATTAACACTGATTTGTAACTTGCAGATTTGTTCACCAAACCATTGGATGAAGCAAGGTTCAATTTCCTAATATCCAAACTAGGTATGCTTAATTTCTAGACAAGATTAGTAGTAATTGTGTTTCTGTTGATTGATAAGTGTTGAGTACTCTAGTTTACTTATCTAAACATCTCTTAGCTTTACTGTTCTTGTGATAACTAAGTAAATTTGATCAGCTGATGTCTGTCAGCTGACCAAAGTTACTCAGCTGATCACACTCAGCTAAGGAAGAAATGCTTAGCTAAGTAGCTCTATCAGCTGATACATCAAAATTCTTTTTATCAGATGATGCTTTTTCATCCGCTGATGCCTCTCAGCTGATACATTTAAATCACTCAACTGATGGTTCAACACTTAGTCAATTTTTCTTATTTAGGCTCGGTTAATGTTTTTTAACCCTAGTTATTTACTCTGTCTGTCAGATTTCATTTAATAGCTTATTATTATGTTTTTCGTTAGAACTTTTGTTAGTATTTAACGATCTCAGTTAACTACACTTCATAAATACCCCACTTCATCTCTCACTTCTCTTTACCTATTCAAATTCTACAAACTCCCTCTCTCTCTCACTAAAAAGGTTTACCCTAACCTTCTCTCGATATTTCTTTCTCACTCACTGTTCATCATCCCTATTCAATGGCAACCTACATCCCTGATCCTACAGTCAACCCTAGTGAGAATGTTGCACCCAACCAACCAATGAATATCACTCCAAACAACATTCTACTGTACACCTCCATTGCCGCCTCACGCGAAAATCAAGAGTATGAACCAATGGTGCAGTTCCTTCGAGCTCATCCTCTATTTTAAAGTCTTACGGCTGATCGTCATTATATTTTCCCCACCATTATTGGTGAGCTTTGGTACTCAATCTCCTACAACATAAACGACAACTCAATCCATTGTACCCTAGCCCAAGGAAACTACCAACTGCAAATCACCACTGAAACTCTAAGGGAAGCTATTGGTATTCCTCATTTCCCACCATACACTGCCTTTCCCTCTCGAACCCAAGTGCAAACCTTGCTTCAGACCATAGGCTACAATGAGCCCGTTGTGCATAGGCAAGTAAAAGTCTCTTCCCTCTCGCACCCATGGAAGTATCTGGCCAATGTGGTCATTCGCTGTTGTGGTCCTAAATCTGGAAGCCACCATCTCATTAATCAAACCGAGCTTATGATCCTGTATGCCCTAGTGTTTGGGGTAAATATTGACTTTTCTCATGTCATTTTCTCTGACCTTGTTGATAAAATAACTCAGAGCACCAACAAGAAATCCTCTAGAGCTCAGGTGTCTTACATTCGCTTTTTAAGTATGGTTGAAATGATGGTGATTGGTGAAAATGACTATGTTGGACTCAATGAACATCTTGAAAGTATTCATGTCCCTACCATGGGTGAGAAAGTCTTCTATTTTAGCACCGCAAACAGAGGTCCTCCTATCACTGCTGAAATGCAAGAATTGATTGATAATGCTGCTGAGGCAAATGTTGATAATATGGATGGTGATAATGGTGATGACAATGATAGTGCTGAAATTGGTACTGGTGACAATGGTGATAGTAATGATGATACTGGTGATCATGGTTTTGCTCCCCCAGTCCAACAATTATGAGTCCCCTTGGTGATGCTGCTGTGCTAAATCAACCCGAACAAGAAATCTCTAAGCAACTGCTTGAGCTCATTGATAGAAGCAGGCACATCATCTCCAAAGGTATGGAACACTCTGATTCTACTTCTGAGGATATTCAAATGGTAGTCCTAATCTTTGATAGCCCATCCTCATCCCCTGTCCAAACACCAATTCAATAGCCAAGCTCTAGCGAACCTCCAGTGTTTACTAGTTCCACTCCCATTTGTAGCCCCATATATACCAGGTCAATAGAGGATGCTCATAATTAGCCCTTTGAGGTAGTAACATCTACACCTCTGACCTCAATGCTAGTGAGCTCTTCCCATGTTGAGGGGTAGATATTGGATGTTGCTCACCCTGAACCAGTTGATGCATCCTCACAACAAGGTGCATCTATAAAAATGGGATTGAAACTGTAATCGGAGACAGCCGCCAAAAGGTTGTTCTCATTGAAAGACAGGCCTCATCCCAAGGTCACACTGTGTCTACCCATATTTTGAGTCAGCCTACACCATCCACATTCTCCCAACATAATGTGGATCAAATAAGAGATTCCCTAGTATTGAGTGCATCCCATACTCACTCCACTTATCTTGCACCTATAATCGATTATCTTCTTACACATGCACAGCCTGTCAATGCTAGTGGTACAAACCAACCTCTAGTACAGGGCTCAACAGTATTTCCCAATGAATTTAAGCCTATACACCAATGCTCAAATGAGGGAACCCAATCCTTACCCAATTTCTTTGAACGAACCTCAACCTCCTCCTCCTCTCAACCCTCTACTTCAATTCTAAACCAAAACCTTACCCTTCTCCAAACCCTTAACCCAAACCTTCCAAACAGAAACATATACTCGACTGTCCAAGCTTGCAAAGGACATAGATTCACTTCAAACCCTAACCCAAACTCCTCTACACATATTCCAATCCCAACTGAACTTACTCCCATTCTAACCAAACTTGAACAACTATCTACTTTTCTCCCATCTCAAAAACATACTGCTATCTTACCTTAATCCACCATCTCTTCCCTAAATCAAACCATCTCAAACCTTCTAACCCAACTCCAAACTCTAAGACCAATCAACCCACACATTTTTGTACCCATACCACAACAACTCCTACCCATGCCTTCCTTCCTAAAAGGCATCCTTGATGATATAGAAGCCCTCATTGAATAAAGCAGAATGAGTCATCTTTCACTATGGAAAGCTCTTACGGATCTAAAGGACGACCTCTCTCTTCAAATATCTAAACTTACCTCTACCCCAACCTATACACCTTCCTCAACCCATACAGCTACCCATGCCCCAACCCCATCCCCAAAAACAACCACAGGTGACTCCCCTCCCCCTTTTGATGATGCCAAAAAGGGGGAGAATACTTCAAGTTCTCAATCCAGGGAGGATGATCCTGCATCAGATGAAATAGATGCTGCCTATGATGAAAGTGCTCAAAACATTTTGCGGCAGGAAGCACTCAAAGCAACAACAACAGCTCCTCCTGTTCCCAAAAGGAAAGCATCTGTTGAGGGGGATTAAAGGTTTCCCAAAAGATTGAAAAGAATGGCACAAAGGCCAAAATCCAAAAAGAAAGTTGCTAAGGGTTGGTCTCCAACTATTGACATTGTGTCTGAATCTGATGTTGAGGATGATACTCCACTATCTGTCATCCTCAGAAGAAGAAGACAAAGCCCTAAATCATCCCCTGCTCTAACAGTCCAACCATCTCCATCAGTCCAAAAGCCTTCAACCTTTACTCCTAAAAATTAAGGGAAAAGAAAGATGACAAGTGAGCAAGTCGAAGAAGAAGAGCAAAGGAAAAAGGAGCTTGCCTAAAGAGCAAGAGGAAAGATAGAATGCCCAAATGGCTCAAGCCTTGGGTATTCTAGTAGAGGAAACGTACCAAGCCACGGAGCTAGCCTATCAACATGAACAAGAAAAGGCTCGAAGTCAAGCTGCTGCTCAAATAAAAAATGGCAAGGGAAAAATCTCAAGCTGAACTTCTCAAGGCTAGATCCCATGCAGATGCAATCAGAACTCTCCTCAGCCTTGACTTATCTGCTCCTTACAACCTCAGTCAATAGAGAATCAAAAACTTCAGAGAAAGAATCAACATTATAAGAAACAGAATTGCGCCTGCTCCAATAACAAGAGCCTCTGTTCACAAGTGTGATGGTGAACCTTATCTCAAAGCTATAAGGCAAAATAACTTCAACAGCTGTGAAGTTGTATCATATGAGAGATGCCATGTCTATGGGTTCACAGAGTTGATTGAGATTCTTTACCTCCTCTACAAATCCAAGAGCAAGCTCAAAGTTCAAATCATCAAGAAAATTAAAGCTTGGATAGCTCTTGCTGTGTCACAGAAAGCCTTCACAAATGATGATTATTATAGACATGTGCATATAGTTGACACACTACACAACAAAGTTTCAAAACCTTTTAAACAATTTGAGCTTAGAGAGGTACTACCACAACATGAGTATCTTTATGACTATGAGGGTCTCAACACAACTCTACCACTGAACATCAGCCCTGAGCTCTTCATGTTTATATATATGCCTGTGGAGGGCATCTTCTTTCTGGATAGAGGTGGCTCATGGAGATTCTTTAGACAGTCTAAAATCCCCAAGGCAAGCAAGAGTTTTCTCTTCGGGTTAAGAGTATCTAGAAGAGGCAGAACAGGAAATGTGTTAGTCCTATATTTGTATATACTCCATTGCTGAAGAAGCTTTCGAAGAAAGCGCCTGAAGGAGTATTCGTCATTCTTTTATAAATTGTTCTGACGCACCACATCTGAAGAAAGAATCCTAGTTCATCTGAAGATTTGTTCTGAAGTGAACGACAACGGAAGAATGTCTTCAATCATCAAAGGGTTTTCATCACTGAAGACACGTTAGAGTACTTGCTTCTTCTTGTTATGTGAAGTGTGCAATCAGCGCATCTGAAGGAGCTTGAAACGACAATCTTTTTTTCTGTTCCTAACCTTATGAAGAGTAATACACGTGTAATTAAACTAGATGGTCAGGATTAATTTACTTAGCGTATAAATACCTTCTTATTGTTCGAGAAAAGGTTAAGAGTTTGTTCGCTAATTTTCATTCAAGTCTGTTCTTATTTAGTTTGTACTCCGTGCTCAAGTTTGTTCTTGTGCGCTCTTTGAAGTCTGGTTATTAATATAATCTTTATTTGAAAATTTTTGTGTGTTCGTTATTTAAAACTATTTCCGCACTTTGATAAATAATCATTGTTAGTTTTCTACTTCGGTGGGAAAAACAATTCGTATCAGAGCAGATTCAAGTTTAATCTATAAATTAGTAATCTGTTCAAAATGTCGAAGTTTGAATACATCGAAAATGGCTCCTCTGCCAATCCCCCAAAGTTTTCAATAGAACATTTTTCAAGTTGGAAGAATCGCATGTTGCTTTATTTGGAAAACATTGATTGCAATTATCTTACTATTTTGGAGGAAGGTCCTTTTAGTCCTCAAACCATCTCCATGGAGACTGGTTCTGCTGAAACTTTCATTCCCTCCCGTCCAAAACCAAGATCTCAATGGACTGAGGAGGAGAAAAAGCTTGTTGGTCTAGATGCTAAGATAAGAAACAGTATTGTTATCGCTTTACCAAATGAGATATTCCATACTGTTTGCAATCTAAACTGGCAAGGATATGTGGGAAAGTATATGCATATCTTTTGAAGGAACTATTGAAGTTCGTGAAAACAAGAAAACTAACATCATACGCAAGTATGAAAGCTTCTATGCTAAAGACTCAGAGTCTCTCACTGAGGTCTACACGAGATTTACATGTCTTCTAAATGACATAACTGAAGTTGAAGTCGTCAGAGAACAATTCCAAATCTTAAACAGATTTCTCGACTCCCTTCCATCTGAGTGGGATACCATGTGCATGATCTTGAGAACAAACAACATGCTCAAGGACATGAACATGCGTAAGCTATATGGAATTCTGCTGAATGATGAACAAACCCAGATTCAGAAAAATGACTTGAAGAAAGCCTTCAAGAAATCGTTGGCTCTCGTAGCTGAAAATCCCCCAAGAGCAAAGTACAGGTCGACTAAAGACTCTGAATCTAAAGATGAACTTTAGACGAACGATGCTAAGGAGGAAGAAAGATCCGACGATGAATGCTCAGATTAAGCCTTCATCATGAAAAACTACAAAAAATTTCAAAAGTTCAAATCTGATGAAAGAAGGAAGTTCGAAAATAAGTTTTCTTCCGAGAAAAAGGGTTCGTCTGAAGGGTCAAAGAATGAATGCTTCGAATGTGGGAAGCCCGATCACTAAGTAGCAGATTGTTTTGTCAAGAAAACTTCATCAAATCCAAAGAAAGGTTTTTCATATAAGGCCGATAAATACAAAGCTAAGTAAAAGGCCCTGAAATCATCAAGTGAAAAGGAAAAGAACAAAAAAGCCATGATTGCCGATGATCTGAATTGTACAGATTCTGAAACCTCTTTAGATGAGGATGAAGAGAGTGAAGTGAGAGGAAAGTGCCTGGTGGCTGAAGAAATCCTTGGGTCTGCTCATCCTGAAATTTGCTTAATGGCTTCTAAAAGTAAGTTTAGCAGTGATCTAGCTGAGGCTGAAAAATTGAGCTCAGCAGAAGAATGGAATCCCATTATGATGTACAAGGTATCTAATTTCAAAAATTATTGCATGAATGAAAAGGATGATATGTTTGATTATTTGTGTTTTGATCGGACAGTTGCTCATAACAATCAAAACAAATCTAAACAAACTATCACCAAGCTCACTTCTGAAATCAACGCTGTAGGAAAAGAAAACGAAAAAATTCTTCAAGAATCATATGCTTTAAGAAATCACCTTGAATTTCTAACTAATGAACTCAAAAAAGTAAAACTAGATTTGCAAGACTCAAATGAAAAGGTGAAGGATCGTCAGTCGATTATTGATCTATGCTTGAGTCCTAACAAACTAGCATTTGAAAGCATAAATCATCAGATGTTTATTCAAAGAGAAAGAGTAGGCATATGACATATTAAACAAGCAGCTGATTTCAACAAGAAGTGTAAAAATGTTGATGAAATGATTTTTAATGATATAAGCATAAATGATATCGGAAATCGAAATCTTCTTCATAAGAGATTCACTAAATCTGAATATCTTGATCCCAGTTTTTCTGAAAGAACAAATTCTGAAATCAGAAATCTTCAACTCCCCATTGAGTACGATACCCTGGCCAGCAAAACTCCAAAACCAATTTCTGAAATACCTGTTACATCTTCATCTTCTAAAACCCAACCTGAAGTTGTCTGAAACAATTAAGGAATTCTCTCCTGAATTATAGTCTGAAACTAGTTTTGAAACACTCAACTCATCTTCTTTTGAATCCGTTTCTAAAAAACCTTCCGAAAACAAAACGCCTGAGTTATCTGATTCAAGCTTTCTTCCTGAAACCACCGTCTTCTATGACATCATTATTCCTATCAACCCTTCTGATGAAGATTCATCGGTTGAATCTTCAAAACCCATAGTTGAAAATTCCAAACCCTTCCAAACCACCAGTCTCGACAAAATCTTTACTCTGCCGATGTCAAAACTCAAAGAAGTTAAGGGCACCCTTTTCAAAATTTTGAAATTAATTGGAGAAAAATAAGAAAAATTAAAGGATTAAGTCACATAATTCTAAATCTACTAGAAAATGTTATAAATGTGGAATAAGAGGTCATGAAGCGATCTCTTGCTCAAATGAAGGTAAAATCTCTAATCGCTCCCCTGAGCATTGTGTTTTTGAGCCTAGTAAAGTTTAGGCTCATTAAATGAACTGACTTTAAAATTGTTCATGCAGGGCGATCACCATGATAACATTTGGTACCTTGACAGTGGATGTTCAAGGCATATGACTAGATGTAAGTCCCTACTGAATGGGGTACAAGCAGCAAATGGTCCTAAAGTCACTTTTGGTGGAGGAAAGTGTGGAAAAACCGATGGATATGGGTATCTGAATCAAGGTTCAGTTAACATAAAAAACTGTTGCTCATGTCAAAGGGCTCGAACATAACCTCATCAACATCAGCCAGCTATGTGATGCGGATTACGAGGTTCATTTGAAAAAGACAAAGGGGTCAATTTTCAACAAGAAAGGCAAAGAAGTCTTACAAGCAAAGAGGCAAGGAAACATGTATGTTGTCGGTTTCAACTATGCCTTCTCTGAAAGAGATGCATGCTTCTATTCAGAAGCTGACTCAAAAATAAACCGGTTATGGCACTAACGGCTATCCCATCTCAACTTCAAAAACATAAGCAAACTCTCAAAGCTTCAGCTAACTAGAGGACTACTGTCAGTTCGGTTTCACAAAGACAAGTTGTGTCACGCTTGTGAGCAAGGAAAGCAAAAGAAGTCTGTCTTCACATCCAAACACTGTAATCAAGTCAACTCCGCTTTTTGGTTACTTCACATGGATCTTTTTGGCCCTGTGAGCTCACCAAGTATGGGAGGCAAGAAATACACTCTGATGGTTGTTGATGAGTACACCAAATTCACATGGGTATTTTTCATGCGTAACAAAAGTGACACTGCCGAAATTCTAATTAATTCCATTCATCATGTTCAAAGAAAGTTTGATACTCAAGTTAAGTAGTTTCACAGTGATCATAGGACAGAGTTTAGGAACTCAACTCTTCAAGAATTTTGTGATGAAAATGGCATCATCAAAAATTTTTCAGCCACATATACCCCTTAGCAAAATGGAGTTGCTGAAAGAAGGAACATGACCTTAATTGAAGCAGCCCGTACAATGCTTTCTGAAACATCTCTGAAAGGGCATTTTTTGGAGTGAAGCAAGCTCTGCGCGCATGGTATGACACACCGTCCACTCATCTTCTGAAGAATGGGTTTCAGAGAGGGAACATTGACAAAACTCTATTCCTATTTAGAGAAAAAGGTGAACTCATTCTAGTTCAAATTTATGTTGATGATATTATTTTTGGTTCCACTGACAATCGTTTATGCAAGAAATTTGAAAAGATCACGTCAGAGAAGTTCAAAATGAGCATGATGGGAGAACTGAACTTCTTCCTTGGGCTTCAGATAAAGCAATCTGACCAAGGCATCTTCATCAATCATGGTAATTATGTGAAGGATTTACTCAAAAAGTTCAACTTTTCAGACTCATACCCAATGAAGACTCCCATTGTTCCAAAAACCAAGCTCACATCCGATCCAAACGGGAAAGCAGTTGATCTACCCACTTTCATAGGAATGATCGGATCCCTTCTGTATCTCATAGCCAGTCGTCCTGACATAATGTTTTCCACATGCCTCTGTGCAAGATTTCAAGCGAATCCAAAGGAATCACATTTGACAGCTGTCAGAAGATTTTTCAGATATCTGAAAGGAACGCCTGAACTAGGGTTATGGTACTCCCGAGACTCTGGCTTTGATCTCTTTAGATTTTCAGATTCCGACTACGCCGGATGTCAGATTGATAGGGAAAGTACCACTCGTGGTTGTCAGCTGCTTGGTGAAAAATTAGTGAGTTGGCAAAGCAAAAAGCAAAACACAATCTCCTTGTCCACCGTTGAAGCTGAATACATTTCAGCTGGGAGTTGCTGTGCACAAATACTATGGATGCAACATCAGCTAGCTGACTATAGCATCTCCTTTAAGCGCACTCCCATATATTGTGAGAACACTAGTGCTATTTCAATTTCAAATAACCCTGTGCTTCATTCTCGTACAAAACACATTGATGTTCGCCATCACTTCATTCGAGATCACATCGCGAAAAATGAAATCGAGCTTCGCTTTATTTCCACTGAACACTAGCTCGCTGACATATTCACCAAAGCCCTGGATGAACACCGGTTCAATTTATTTGTTGCAGAAATTGGAATGCTCAATCCTTTAGAAATGTAACTATTTCTGGTAAATTTGATTGTTACTATTCATTCTTTCTTGTCACATTTAATGCCAGCCACCCTAATAGCTAAGCTTGAATAATTACTTTTACCCCATCTCTCTGACTATCAAATAATTTCTGAAGCGTAATCATGAGTAATTTTCTTTATAAGCATCCATAGATTTTCTTTCCTTTTTCATCTTCTGCAAAATCAAAGAAAATCTTCCATTTTCTCTCTAAATCTCATGGAGTTTACTATTACATTCGTCTTCTTTCCGGCTTGATACATGATCACGGTTCACATTCCAAAAGAAGGAATCGGGATTGATGTATCATCTCAAATATTCATAATATCTTAGGCATGGTTGTAATATTTTTTTTGGCAGTCTATGTAAACCATGATGAATATCAATGTAATCATCTTTTGTTAAAACGACAGTAGTTATATCCAAGCTTAGTTTTTATTCTTGTTGGCATTGTGTGTTATTTTTTATTATTCTTATTTTTTTAGATTAAAATTTCTGAAGAAAAAGTTGGATATTTTTTTTGTGGAATAAATATCATCTTTTTCTTTGTGAAATTCTATCTCTTTACTAATGGTTTGTTGATCAAGGTTGGTTGTTTCTAAGGCTACTCCGGTTAAAATGTTTTCACCAATAACCGCTTGACATCCAAAAAGTTAACCTTGCGCATTTTCCGCATTTACACGCCCATTTTTACCCTTGAATTACTCAACCGTTCAGATTCCCTGATTTTAAACCCCTTTAAAACCCCCAAATCGTCTTTTCAAGTTACTCACCTGCAACTCATCTTCTGTGGCTATTTCATTTTTGCAAATAGAAAACTTTTCTCTGTGCTTACTACCATGGCTCCCAAAGTTGCTACCGCTAAGGTCACTCTCCTTGATGATATCGTTCCAAAAATACCCCTCTCTTCCATCTGTTTCAAGGACGACAACTACCCCGCTGATCTTACTGTTCCTCCTCCATCCTCACCTATTCACCAGATCATGTCCTATCTCCACAATTGCCCCTTGAACTTTGCTCTCATGGCAAAGGTTCAAATGTTCGAACAACATCTCTGTGAGTTTTGGATGACTGCTGAAGTCGTTAACCCTGAAACCTCCGCCCAGAGCATTCATTTCTGCATGCTCTCCGATAGTAAGCCCACTGAAATATCCAAAGACTTTTCTTGCAACTGTTCTGCATCTTCCTCGCCAAGACCTTACTCCCTCCACTGCAAATGCTAAGGAGCTTCTCTTCTCCTTTTTTCAGTACGTTGATGAGCACAAGGTGAAAGGTAACTCGATGGTTCGCACTCGCCTCTCATAGGAGTGGAATTATCTAATTGCTCATCTAAATTTCTGTATGACAAGCAAAACAGGTGGTCTCGACCAAGTTAATGAAGCGGTTTTGAAAATGGCTTATGCCATAAATCATGGTCACAACATTGACTACGCTAAACTCATATGGGAAAGTCTTGTGGTCTCTCTGACCGCACGCTCAAGGTCTCAACACATTCCTTTCCCCAGGTTTGTGTCCTTAGTCATCTACTCTCTGCTGACAACTGAAGAATACAACTCTACTTTAGTTCTGCTTCCTTCTCCTTCTTTGTCGGGATCCGTGTGGACAGGCTCCTCTTCAGCCTTCAATCCGGCTTTAACTGCACCTATGCTTGGATTCGTCTCTCCGAAGCCTTCTCCTACCATCCCTCTACCATTTTCAGGTTTGTCATCTGAAACCGCACCTTCTCAACCTCACAAACCGGTGCTTCCTTCTTCCATTTCCAAATCCTAGAAAAGGAAGCTCATCTCCACCTCATCCAAACCTACAGTTAAACCCTCAGAAGCTCCCATTGCACAAACCAAATCAACCACAACAATCAAACGACATAAATCCATCCTTCCCTACAGTCCCATCAGTTAAACCCTCGGCTGATGAAACTCCATTGGTCATCCGGAAAGTTCAGATTCAGAAATCAAAACCCACTAACGCTGCTCAGGTAAAATCTCCTTTAGTTTTGCTTTCAAAACATGTCACGACTGATGAGGAGATAGCTACAACTCATGTTATCTCTAAGGTCCCATATAAACAAGTTCAGGACACTGACAAAGACTAGTCAGCCGAGACTTTCAAAGTCCCTACCTATGTGTCTGCTAGCACACCCCCTATGACTCAGGTTCCACCAGTTCAGGGAACTACCATTCCTGAATCTGCTAAAATTACCCTACTATCCCTTAATGTGTCAGTTGCCCCAACTGATGCTATCGATACAGACATAGCACATGATGTGTCAGCACCTAAACCAACTGATCCTGATGCTTAGCCAATTACGAATGACGAAACTACTATTCCCCTAGTTTCTGAGGTCCCACTAGTTCATGACTCTTCAGTTCGCCCTCAAGAAGAAACTGCACCTAAATCCCTTGATGTGTCACAAACCCTAAATTGCACTATATGTAACACCAGAAAATTACAAGCCATTTTTTTTAAAACGCACTGCGGAAGCTAAATCAACTCATCTTAAATACATTAAACCAATATTTACAAAGATACAATCATTTGTTCAAAAGACAACAACATCATCATCAATTGTTTGGTGTTACAAAATGACTGGCTCGTCTCTTTTTCAAAATAAGTATAAGAGTGTGGTCAACTCTTCCTTCTTCAACTCTAACACGAACCTGCAAAACACCAACTGAGGGGAATTAGCACAAAGCTAAGTGAGTAGAGGCTAAAACATCAAATGCAAACATTTACAATTAATCGTCACTCAAATAAACACATATCCAGAGAAGACTGGCGGTTCGGCGCAGAACCTACAACCAATGCCGGCCAAAGCAAAGGTTTACCGATAGCTTTCCACTAAATTGGCACAGTAAACTCCCCTCTGAACAACAAATGCAACAAAAAGGCTATTACTGTTCAACCAATCAATTAGAAAAGCCCAGCCCATGTCCACGTATAACTGACTTTTCAACGCAACTCAAAATCATCCTAAGAGCGAGTATCGACCAAATAGTCATGCAGCAATTATCAACAATTAATTTCACAATCAGCAGTTCAATCATTCTCATCTTAAACCACACTCACGCATCACATTTATAATATTAACTGCAATCTTTACCATCCGCGATTAACGTCCACTCACCTCAGTTTCAGCTTGAACTCAGATATCTAATTTTACTGTGCTTTTGGATTGCCTGAAAACACAGCAACAACCAAATCAGTCTCAACCTCATAAATATACCTATCCATATGCTTAATAAATCATTCATCAAAAAATAATAAACATTAAGCAAATACAAGTTTCAAACACAAAGTATCAGATTTCTAAAACTCTCGGATTTCTCAAAATCCGCTACCCAAGACTCGGATTTTACCCATGTCGGATTTGGGAATCCAATGGATTCCATAATGTCGGATTTTCCTTAATTGAATTCCAAGTATTCGGCTTTCACTAGTATCAGATTACGTCATGTCTCTCAGATTCAAGGTTTCGGATTTATAATGAATCCGATTTTGGGGTTATCGGTTTCATACTATCGGATTAAAAGTTTAGGATTTTGGGTGTCGGTTTTCATGATACTCGGATTACCAAGTATAGGATTTCATATCTTGGATTTGCTTGTATCGGTTTTCCTATATACAAATTTCAAGTGTCGGTTTATAGGTTTCCGGATTCCAACTTCCGGTTTTCCAAACTATCGGAATTCACCACAATCGGAATTCCTCTTCTTCCCAAACACTAAAACCGATAGTTCATATTTTCATTAATTCTGCCATCTTCAAAACTTCATACCTCAAACCCAAATTTCACAATGTGCATAAAATCATATCAAAAACATGTTTAAACATATTTAAACATAGATTCTTACATCCTTACATCATTTAAAACACATAACTCATATAAACACATAAAACCGATATAAACTCATATATCATCAAAACCGATCCTATTGCTTCTTCATAAATTCATACTAGTTTTATCAGGATTCAATCTAGTAAACATATAATCATGATATTTAAAACATCTAACCTTGAACTTGGATTTCAATCACACAACACTGAAAATCCGATGCTTCTTCTTCTTCGGTTTCTTCTTTGGCCGAGACGGAACACACAAGGCACACACACTTTCACTTTCTTGAATTTCAAATTAAAATGAGATTATTGCATGTTTCTGCCTAGATTAACACACACACACATAACAAATATGAGGTGGCAAACCCACCTCTTCTCACTTACACGTGCACAAACGTATACATGCATACATACATACATACATACGGTAACATGCATACATACACCAATATTCATGTATTAAAATATTAACACATTAATTTAATTAGTTAAACTACTTAACCACTTAATCAAGATAAAACAATTAAACATACACCTCAAACCCGCTAATCTCCTAGCCCAGGTTTGCGGATGTTACAAATCTCTCTCCCTTAAGAGGATTCCGTCCTCGGAATCCTTTCCTGTTCAAACAAATGGGAATATCTGTCTCGCATCTCAGTCTCTGTTTCCCAAGTTAAATCAGAACCCAGACTATGTTTACACTTGACCAACACCATTGGTATCTGCTTCTTTCGGAGCTTGGTCACCTTTCGATCCAACAGTTCTACAGGTTCTTCTATAAATCTCTTCTTAGAATCAACTTCCAGCCCTTGTACTGGGAGAATCTGACTTTCAACATCAATCTTGCATTTTCTCAGATAATAGACGTTAAACGTGTCATGAATTCCTGTAAGCTCTGCTGGAAGATCTAGTGTAACTGTCTGGTCATTCACAATCTGACAAATGTGGAAGGGACCAATGTAACGGGGAGCCAACTTCCCTCGTTTACCGAATCGAATCACACCCTTCCATGGAGAAACCTTCAAGTACACTAACTCCCCCATATCAAACTTAACCGGGCGACGGCGTGGATCTTCATATATTTTCTGCCTATATCTGGCTGCTTTCAACTTATCTCTGGCAATAGCAACCTTATCAGCTGTTATCTGAACTATCTCAGGCCCTGCAAACTGCTTCTCACCAGCCTCTAACCAACACGTCGGAATACGGCAGTGACGGCTGTATAACATTTCGTACGGAGGCATCCCAATACTGGAGTGGTAAGAATTATTGTATTCAAATTCTATCAATGGCAGGTGCGAATCCCAAGATCCACCATACTCAATCACATAAGCATGCAACATATCCTCAAGTGTTTGTATGGTTCGTTCAGTCTGACCGTCTGTCTGGGGATGATAAGAAGTACTTAGGTTAATCCTCGTCCCCAATTCTCTCTATAAACTCCTCCAGAAGTTAGAAACAAATCTGGAGTCTCTGTCAGACACTATTGACAACGGCATGCCATGCCTCGCTACAATTTCATTAACATAAAGTTGAGCCAACTTACTCAGGGAATCCGTCTCACATGTAGCCAGAAAGTGAGCGCTCTTGGTCGGCCAATCCACAATTACCCAAATCATATCATTATTCTTCTGAGTTCACGGAAGTTTAGCCACGAAATCCATCGTTATATGTTCCCACTTCCATTCAGGAATTTCCAACTGTTTTAAAGATTAGTAGGGCTTCTAATGCTCCGCCTTCACCTGTGCACGGATATGGCATGATTCCACAAATTGTGCCACATCTGTTTTCATAGTAGGCCAACAATAAAGTACTTTCAGGTCGTTTTACATTTTAGTGCTTCCTGGGTGTACTGACAATCTTGACTTGTGTGCTTCTGTCAAAATCAGCTTTCTCAAATCCCCAAGCATAGGCACCCACACACGAGTCTTAAATGTTTTCAATTCACGGGAATCATCAACAAGTTCGTCCTTACGTTTCTTCATCAGTTCATTCTTCAGGTTTTCTCTTTCAAAGCTTCAAACTATGCAGACTTTAGTCCATCCACTAGATCAGATACAATCTCAATACGCATAATCTGGATAGAACTTCCCGCTCCCTTGCGCCTTAAGGCATCTGCTACCACATTTGCTTTTCCTATGTGATATCTGATTTCGCAATCATAGTCTTTAATCAATTCCACCCATCGTCTCTGTCTCATGTTCAACTCTTTCTATGTAAATACGTACTGTAGGCTCTTATGGTCGGTACAAATCACACACTTGCCATACAGATAGTGTCTCCACAACTTCAGGGTAAAAATAACAGCTGCTAGTTCTAGATCATGTGTCGGGTAATTCTTCTCATGGGGTTTCAACTGTCTTGAAGAATATGCAATAACACGATCCCTCTGCATGAGTACACAACCCAATCCAGCAAACGATGCATCGCAATAAACAATGAAATTTTCGGATCCGCTTGGCAATGCAAGAATAGGGGTCTGACACAATAACTGCTTTAACATCTGGAAGGCTTTATCCTGTTCACTACCCCATATAAATTTCACATCTTTTCGAGTCAACTTAGTCAACGGACCCGCAATCTTAGAGAAATCTTTAATAAACCTGCGGTAATATCCAGCTAACCCCAGAAAACTCTTAATCTTTGACGGTGTCTTCGGAGCGTTCCAATTCATAATTGCTGCTACTTTCGAAGGATCCACTTTTACTCCCTCATCACAGATCACATGCCCCAAGAATTGAACCTCTCTCAACCAAAATTCGCATTTTGAGAACTTAGCAAACAGATGTTCTTTCTTCAAAGTTTCCAAAACCTGTCTCAAATGTTGTTCGTGCTCCTGTTCAGTCTTTGAATAAATTAGAATATCATCGATGAAGACTATTACAAAATCATCCAAGAATGGTCGACAGACCCGATTCATCAAATCCATAAAAATCGCAGGTGCATTGGTTAAGCCGAACGGCATAACCAAGAACTCATAGTGCCCGTAGCGCGTACTAAAGGCCGTTTTCGACACATCTTCCTCAGAAACACGCACTTGATGATAACCTGATCTCAAATCAATCTTGGAAAAGAACGAAGCTCCCTGCAGCTGATCAAACAAATCATTGATTCTCGGCAACAGATACTTGTTCTTTGTCGTCCTCTTATTCAGTTAACGGTAGTCGATACACATACGCAACGTACCGTCTTTCTTCTTTACAAACAATACCGGTGCTCCCCATGGGGACGAACTCGGACGAATAAACCCTTTATCTAGCAGATCCTGAATCTGCATCATCATCTCCCGAATCTCTGAAGGTGCTAACCTGTACGGAGCTTTTGCTACTGGTCTAGAACCAGGTATCAGGTAAATCTTGAACCCTACCTCACGGACTAGAGGCAATCCCGGCAACTCTTCTGGAAACACTTCTGGGTATTCCGTTACCACCCGGATATCAGTCATTGCTTGCTTCTTTTTTTTCCATCAATCACGTACGCCGAGTAAGATTCACATCCCTTACCCAACGCCTTCTTTGCTTTCAAATACGAGATAATAGGAATCACAGACCCTGCCTTCTCACCTCTTGCTACTACCCGTGTGCCATCAGCCAATGGAAACGAAATCAACTTCTTGTGGCACTTGATACTGGCCTGATTCAGACTCATCCAATCCATCCCGAGCACCACATCGAATCCAGACAACGGCATGACATGAAAATAAATAGAAAAGCATATACCATCTATATCTATCTTGGCTCCAGCCAATGCAGTCGTGACCGGAACCATCATACCATCAGCTACCTCTATTTCTAAAGCAGTAGCAAGTTCAGTTAAAGGCGTGTTTAACCTACCACAAAATTCTACAGATACAAAAGAGTGATTTGCCCCCGAATCAAATAACACTCTAGCAGGAGTAGAGTTTATCAGAAACATACCAGATATAACATCGTCTATGGTAGTGGCATCATCCACAGTTATTCTAAATGCCCGACCCTCGGCAGTGGGTGGGTTCTTCCTTTTCTGCCCAGCTGTAGATGAACCCCCCAGCTCCTCCCCCTCCAGACCCTGACCCTGTCTTCTTGCTCAATGGTCAGTCACCAACTCGGTGCCCCTCCTTCTGACAGTTCCAGCAGATGCTCCTCGGTAGTCTGCAATTCTTCAAGTCATGGCCAAACTGACCACACTTTACGCATCTCATAGATTGGGGCGTACACTGCCCATGATGATATGACTTTCACCTGTTACACCAAGGTGCCCTCTTAGCAGACCCACCTGCTGTAGACATCCTATTCTAATTACCCTATCGGTTTCCACTGCCCTGCCCTCCTTGCCTTTGTTGAGTGTTATAATGTTCAAGTCTCGATTTTTGTTGGGAAAATCTTTCCCCACTCAACTTATTCCTCGCGATCAAATCCCCTTCAGCCGACTTGGCTAACGTGAAAGCTTAGGATAAAGTGGTAGCCCACCTGGTGGCACTACGAAGATCAGGATATAAAGCCCCAACAAAATGTGCAATCTTAGACTCTTCATCTTGCACCTAATGCTTGGCAAATCTCATTTTCTCATTAAATTGTTTAATCAACTGATCCACATTCATGTTTCCAGTCATTTGCAATTTGTAATACCCGAATTCTTGTAAATTAATAAAAAGAGTATTTTATTGAGAAAATATAAGTTGCGTTGACTTGTGCACTTAGTTATGAAGTATTTTAGATACTATGGGCTTGAGTGGATAAATAAAGTGGATTATGGACTAGTGATGTGTATGTAATTGGATTATGGGAACTATGGGCTTAATTGTTTAATGTTGGGCTTAGGCCTTTTGAGGGATAGTATATAAAGCCAATTAGGGCACAGCCCCCAACACTCTACTGTTCCATCCATTCAAACCAAGAGAATTCTCTATGCTTGTGTGTGTGTTCAAACCCACGAGAAGAAGAAGAAGGAGCCATCCATAAGTGTTGGGAACTCAAGGAATTTGTAATGAAATCATCAGGTAATGATTCCTATCTCATTGTGGTAATGTAGCTATAAGTTTTACCTTGTTTAAATGATGCTAGCTTATGTTTTGTTCTGGGTTTTTGAAGTTATGGGTTTATGAAGAACTAGAGAGAGAATTTATGGTATGATCTTTGTTGTTTGATGAAATATGGTTAAATCTTGAAAGAAGTAACTAAATGAATGGAGAAATGTTTTGAAACAAAAATAAGGTGATTTGGTTAAGTTTTCAAAGAGTTGGATTTTTGGATATGGAGGCTGGGTCTTAGAAAGAATGAACTGATGAAGAAGAAGATGTGCCATGCGACCTTTCATGCGACTTTCATGAAGGGGGTGAGGTTATCATCTACGGGAGACGCAAGAAGGGGGTGACGGCTTTGTGCACTATGGTAAAGGCAGCCAAATATCTGTACAAGGGTTGTGAAGCCTTTCTCGCCCACGTGGTGAATAGTACGATGGAAAAGGGGAAACTGATAGTGGCAGACGTACCAATAGTACGAAAGTACCCAGAGGTTTTTCCTGAAGATCTACCAGGAATCCCACCCGACCGACAAGTAGAATTCCGAATAGACCTCACGGCCGGAGCCGCACCAATTGCTAAAACACCATATCACCTAGCGCCACCAGAAATGCAGGAACTCATGTCACAATTGCAAGAACTACTGGATAAGGGGTTCATCCGGCCGAGTAGTTCACCTTGGGCAGCACCAGTGTTATTTGTAAAGAAGAAGGATGGAACCTTCCGAATGTGTATCGACTATCGGGAGTTGAACAAGGTAACCATAAAGAACTGGTATCCATTGCCTAGGATTGACGACTTGTTCGACCAACTACAAGGGGCGGCTTGGTTCTCTAAAATCGACCTGTGTTCGGGTTATCACCAATTGAAAGTTCGGGAAGAAGATGTAGTAAAGACAGCGTTCCGCACTAGTAACGGGCATTTCGAATTCGTAGTCATGCCCTCTGGTCTCACAAACGCTCCCGCGGCCTTCATGGATTTAATGAATAGGTTTTGCCGACCGATGCTGGGCAAGTCCGTAATAGTTTTCATTGATGACATTCTGATCTACTCCAAGACCCGAGGGGATCACGAGGATCATCTGAGAGATGTATTGAGAACGCTAAAGGATGAGAGGCTATACGCCAAGTTTTCGAAGTGTGAGTTCTGGTTACGAGAAGTGCGGTTCCTCAGACACTAGGTGAATAAGGACAGTATTAAGGTTGACCCAGCAAAGGTTGAAACGGAAATTAGGAGCTTTTTAGGGTTGGCCGGCTACTACAGGAGGTTCATTCAAAACTTCTCCAAGATTGCAGTACCGTTGACGAAATTAACAAAGAAGAGTGTACAATTCAACTGGGGAAGGGAAAAACAACAGGCTTTTGAAACACTACGAGAGAGACTGTGTGAAGCGCCAATCTTGACGTGATGCCTCGCACGTAGGCCTAGGGTGTGTCTTGATGCAGCGAGGAAAGGTTATAGCATACGCATCGCGACAACTAAAGCCACATGAGAGTAACTACCCAACCCGCGATTTAGAGTTGGCGGCAGTGGTGTTTGCGTTGAAAATTTGGAGGCACTATCTGTATGGGGTCAAGTGCACGATCTACACTGACTATAAGAGCCTAAAATACTTCGCCGACCAAAATAATTTGAATATGAGGCAGCGGAGGTGGCTGGATTTGGTCAAGGACTACGAGTGCGAGATTCTTTACCACCCAGGAAAGGCGAATGTGGTGGCAGACGCCTTGAGCCGTAAGACCAGTTACGAGAGGCTACCGGTGGCTTGCATGAGAATGACCGTGTCAACAACGTTACTTGAGTCGATTAGGGGCGCTCAAGAGGAAGCTATGAGGGAAGAGAATCAGAAGGCGGAACGGATAAAAGGACAGGTAATGTACATGACGAAAGATACTAGGGGATTGATAGTTCGATATAACCGCGTTTGGGTGCCGAAAGCGTTAGGGATTCGCGTTACGTTACTCGAAGTAGCTCATAAGTCCAAATTCTCAATTCATCCGAGGGCAACCAAGATGTATAGGGACTTGAAGATGGATTATTGGTGGCCGGGTATGAAGAGAGACGTAGCAAAGCATGTAGAAAGGTGTTTAACCTGTTTACGAGTGAAAACCGAGCACCAGAGGCCTCATGGAAAATTGCAACCATTGGAAATACCAGTATGGAAATGGGAGCACATAACTATGGATTTGATACAATATGGGTCATCGTGGACCGACTCACAAAGAGTGCTCACTTCATATCTATAAAGAAAGCGTTTTTAGCAGAAAAGATGGCAGAAGTGTACGTAAAGGAGGTGGTATCGCGGCACGGAGTGCCAGTTTCTATTGTTTCCGACCGAGACGTACGTTTTACTTCCAGGTTTTCGGAGAAGTTTCATCAAGATTTGGGCACCCGGGTCAATCTCAGTACAGCTTACCACCCCCAGACCGACGGACAGAGCGAAAGAACGATACAAACACTGGTGGATATGCTACGAGCATGCGTCATAGACTTCGGTGGAAGCTGGGACTCGTACCTACCACTAGCAGAATTTTCTTACAATAACAGCTACCATGCGAACATTGCGATGCCGCCTTACGAAATGCTGTATCGGAGGAAGTGTAGAACCCCCATTTGCTGGGGAGAGGTTGGGCAGAGGGAGCCCGGTAGCACTGAGATAGTACAGAGAACCACCGAGTACGTTCAACAAGTTCGTGAAAGGTTGAAAGCGGCCCAGAGCCGTCAGAAGAGTTACGCGGACAAACGAACATCCCCTTTAGAATTTCAGGTTGGGGATTTTGTACTTCTCAAGGTGTCCCAGTGGAAGGGTGTGATACAATTTAGGAAACGGGGAAAGTTGAATCCAAGGTTTATCAGGCCGTTCAAAGTGATTGCAAGGGTCGGCAAGGTGGCCTATCGATTGGAATTACCCGAGGAATTATCAAGGATACACATTACTTTCCATGTGTCCCATTTGAGCAAATGCTTAGCCGACGAGATGGATTTTGTACCCTTAGAAGATATCACTGTGGATGAGAAGTTGAACTACGTCGAGAGACCGGTTGCAATCATTGACAGAAAAACCAAGCAATTACGCAACAAACAAGTGGGAATGGTTAAGGTATAGTGGGAACACCCTAAGGGATCGGAATGGACCTGGGAGTCCGAAGACGAGATGAAAAGAGACTATCCAGCATTGTTCGATTAAAGATTTCGGGGACGAAATCGTGTTTAAGTGGGGGAGAGTTGTAATACCCAAATTCTTGTAAATTAATAAAAAGAGTATTTTATTGAGAAAATATAAGTTACGTTGACTTGTGCACTTAGCTATGAAGTATTTTAGATACTATGGGCTTGAGTGGATAAATAAAGTGGATTATGGACTAGTGATGTGTATGTAATTGGATTATGGGAACTATGGGCTTAATTGTTTAATGTTGGGCTTAGGCCTTTTGAGGGATAGTATATAAAGCCAATTAGGGCACAGCCCTCGACACTCTACTGTTCCATCCATTCAAACCAAGAGAATTCTCTGTGCTTGTGTGTGTGTTCAAACCCACGAGAAGAAGAAGAAGGAGCCATCCTGAAGTGTTGGGAACTCAAGGAATTTGCAAGGAAATCATCAGGTAATGATTCCTATCTCATTGTGGTAATGTAGCTATAAGTTTTACCTTGTTTAAATGATGCTAGCATAAGTTTTGTTTTAGGTTTTTGAAGTTATGGGTTTATGAAGAACTAGAGAGAGAATTTATGGTATGATCTTTGTTGTTTGATGAAATATGGTTAAATCTTGAAAGAAGTAACTAAATGAATGGAGAAATGTTTTGAAACAAAAATAAGGTGATTTGGTTAAGTTTTGAAAGAGTTGGATTTTTGGATATGGAGGCTGGGTTTTAGAAATAATGAACTGATGAAGAAGATGATGTGCCATGCGACCTTTCATGCGACTTTCAAAATTTTTGCTATGCGGCTTACTATGTGCTATGCGACTTACTATGTGCCATGCGACCTTTATATGTTTCATGTGACTTACCATGTGCCATGCGACTTTTGTATGTGCCATGCGACTTTTGTATGTTTCATGTGACTTACCATGTGCCATACCACTTTTGTATGTTTCATGCGACTTACTATGTGCCATGCGACTTTCATGAGTTTCATGCGACTTATTGTGTGCTATGCGACTTTTGTTAAGATGTTCATGCGACTTTTAAGACCTTGTGCCATGCGACTTTCGGATGATATTCCATGCGACTTTCGGATGATATTCCATGCGACTTTTAAGACCTTGTGCCATGCGAATTTCGGATGATATGTCATGCAAATTACAATTGATCCATGCGACTTTTATAACTTCCATGCGACTTATAGTTGGTTCCATGCGACATTTGGCCCCGAAAACCGATAGTTTGAAGTTGTATTATGGAAATCCGGTAGTTGAACCGGATTCTTAAAATCCGATAGTGGGGCCTCGGATTATGAAATCCGACACTTTACCTCGACGCGACGCGTCGGCTTGGGGGACGCGACGCGTCCCCGGTTTGTGGACTTTGATAATTGCATTATGTATTGTTACGAGCCTATGAGAACTTGTGCTATGCCTGTTAGATTCGTAGAAGCATGTTAGTAAATCTGGGTTATTGCCCAGTACTGATTTGTCAGACTTAGATCAGGTGACAGTTAAAGTTAGAGAGACAAAGTAAAGTTTCAGTAAGAACCAGTGACACTGCCAGGTGAGTATTCTTACTTGCACACCAAACCAGTGGAGAATGTGAATGTGATATGACCGTCTGCTTCGACAGCGGGTAGTTATGACCGTCCGCTGCAGCGGCGGGTAGCATGAACATATGCTTCGGCATCGGGTAGATATGACCGACCACCTTGGTGGCGGGTAGAATGTGCATGATTGGGACTATGGTGTAATGTCGTAGGTTGCAGTAACTTACTCACTAAGCTTCGCGCTTACCGTTGTTAATTTCTTATCTTTCAGGGCGGGACCATGGTAGAGCTCCAGGGCAGTGACGACAGCTCGCAGCCTAAATAATTTCAACTTGTTTTTGAAACTTATCTCAGTTGAACTGATGTAGACTTAAATTTGGAATTTGTAATTTACTTGTAATTTCTTTTGATACTTCCGCATTTACTCTGATATGAAATGATGTTATATTCATGTGTGTCTTGCAAAAAAAATAAAAAAAATTGGGACGTTACACAATTCCATAAATTCCCTCTTTATTTTCGCAATCTCAAACGTACCACAATATTGTTCGCATAACTTCTCTTGCAATTGACTCCAAGTGATGCTCTCCTACTGTTGCTCTGTAAAGTGGCCGGTAATTGAATCCCACCAGAACATAACGTCTCCCTTTAGCATCCTTGACGCGTATTTTACTTTTAACTCATTTTCGCAATTGCAAGCATCCAATGTCTTTGCCATTTCCCTAGGCCAGTTCAACGTGATACTGGGGTCAGAACTCCCCCGGTATTCAGATGGTTTACAGTCAAGGAACTGTTTATATGTGCAGGGTTGTTTGTATCCTGGAAACGCAAATGGATACCCTCCAGGTTGTGGATACGGATAGAAGAAGGGTTGTTGCATCATCTGAGTCATTGGTGGTAAAGGTGCTGACACTGGTGGTACTGTTGCTTGTGTGGAAATCGCAGTTGGTACCGGGGTTGGTTCGGGATGACTCAATCTCTGTTCCAAGTTAAGGACTTTATTTCGAAGATCCATCAATTCATTCTCCAGTTTAAAGATGTACTCACTTTGATCCTCCTCTTAGATTGGGTCATAGGAGGTAGGATGGGAGTTTCTCTGTCAGCCATAATCTGTTACAATCACATCACCTCATAACTCATTAGCATAAACCGTTAGTACCCAAAATACTAACTACTACAAACAACTCTAACTCACCCTAATTCCCCCGAAGGAAAGCTTGACCTGTACGAGCCAAGATTTAGGAATGCAACACTCTAGCCGTGCATACATTGCCAAACCTAGACTCTGATACCAAACCGTAAAACCTGAAAATTACAAGCCATTTTTTTTAAGACGCACTGCTGAAGCTAAATCAACTCATCTTAAATACATTAAACCAATATTTACAAAGATACAATCATTTATTCAAAAGACAACAATATCAACATCAATTGTTTGGTGTTACAAAATGACTGGCTCGTCTCTTTTTCAAAATAAGTATCAGAGTGTGGTCAACTCTTCCTTGTTCAACTCTAACACGAACCTGCAAAACACCAACTGAGGGGAATTATGTAACGCCCCAATTTCAAAAAGTAACACAAAATTAAATAAAACTCATTATTAAAATACACATTTAGTTTAAAACATACGCGGAAGCCTTTTACTACAAAACCAAGTTAATGCCAAAAGATATATACACGAGTACATGCTTAGTGTACTTTGAAAGTTAAATATTTATAGAACTGGGCGTTAAGTTGTTTCAAAAGAGCAATCAAAAAGCAGTCAAACAGGAGCCTTGCCCGTATCCTTGCCGCATCATGTAAAAGTTTTAAAAACAGTATCTGATAAGCTACGAGAGCTTAGTGAGTATTCCAAACTAAACATCATATAAACATACGTATAGAATCGTATAAAGATAATACACGTATGTCAGATAATAAATGCTAGCCACTGGTTCTAGACCCAGGGCAGCCACCTTTGTAACAGTATTGTATCACCATTGAACCTTACTGCACATAGTAGTTCGGTATATAGACATATTAATAACATTACATGTTTGTAATCTGATATGATAGCATACATACTTCATATATGATTAGTAGTCAAGAAGACTCACCTTATGTTTATAATGATAAGATTAGATCCACGAATGAGTTTGAGTCAGTGAATAGGTCCACAATTAGCTTTTTACAATATAATATTAATAATATAAATATTAATACATGTGCTTGAGGACCAAACAGAACTGAACAAGGCTAAGGCACGGCTGTACCTTTCAAAGGCACGCCCGTGCCTGCAACCTAGGGCACGGTTAAACTATCCACGGACATGGGCGTACCTTTCCTGTAGTCACGCCCGTGCCTTGCTAAGGTACGCCCGTGCCTACGCCTGAAAGCACGGGGGTACCTCAAGAACTAGGGTTTGCCACTGGGCGAAAGGCACGCCCGTACACTCCGTAGGTACGCCCGTGCCCTCCCCTGGTGTGCACAGTTCTGACCGACAGAAGCTGTAATTCCAGCCAAAATCATATAAACTCAATTCTAAACATTCTAAAAACATGTATAGGGTGTTTTCCTACACCCATAACATCTAAACAACATAACAAACTATAAATTAACATGATTTGATCCTTGTGATCAATCTTTGACCCATATGAAGACTTAGAACACAACAACCAATTCAAGAACTTCATACCTCTACTATGCTAGCTTGATTGATGCTAAAAAGATGATGATAATGCTGTGTTTGTGCCTCATACTAGTTACCAACAAGTCAACCATATATATTAATAAGTTTTGGTTTATTGCACAAATGGTCCCTGCATTATTTTAACTTATAGTTTGAAAATTTTAGCCCCTATAGTTTTATAAACATATCTAATCTCATAAAGGCAACTAGTATAACTTATAACACTTGCTATTAATATATAATTTTAGGAAATTTCGAACCTTGGGTGTTACAACTCTTCCCACTTCGAATGATTTCGTCCTCGAAATCAACTGTTGAAGAGTTCTGGATAATTTTGCATCATCTCCTGTTCAGGCTCCCAAGTAAAGTCTGAGCCTTTCCTGTTCTTCCATTGAACCTTGATTAGTCCAATTTGTTTATTACGTAGGGTCTTGATCTTTCTTTCCAATATATCTATAGGTTGCTCCACATAGTTCAGTTTGTCATCAATAGTAACATCTTCAAACGGTACAATTGCAGAGTCGTCTGCTAAACATTTTCTAAGGTGCGAGACGTGGAAGGTGTTGTGAATCTGAGAAAATTTATATGGCAATTCCAATCTATATGCAACTTTTCCCACACGTGCAATGATCTTGAAAGGTCCAATAAACCTTGGACCGAGTTTCCCTCTCTTTCTGAATCTGATTACGCCTTTCCATGGCGACACCTTTAACAATACATAATCTCCCACCTGAAACTCAAGTGGTGACCTGCGTCTATCTGCATAACTTTTCTGTCTACTATGGGCAGTTAACAGCTTATCTCTGATGAGCTAAATCTGTTCAGTCGTTCGTTGCACCACCTCTGTGCTACCCAATTCTTCCTGACCCACTAAACCCCAACATACCGGAGTTCTGCATTTTCTACCATATATCATTTCATATGGTGGCATCCCAATACTGGAATGATAATTGTTGTTGTATGAAAATTTTGCTAAAGGTAAATAAGAATCCCAACTACCTCCAAAATCTATAGCACACGCCCGCAGCATGTCCTCTAGGGTTTGAATAGTTCTTTCACTCTGACCATCAGACTGAATGAATCTTGTGTCTCTGCTGTGCTGAGATGTAGTTTAGCTACCTCCAAAATCTATGCTGTGCTGAGATGTAGTTTAGTTCCGAGATCTTCGTGAAATTTATTCCAGAACCTAGAAGTGAATCTTGTGTCTCTGCTTGATAGAATAGAAATTGGCACGCCATGACGAGTCACAATCTCTTTCACATATACGTCTACCATTCTTTCTGAAGGATAAGTCTCCTTGATGGGAATAAAATGAGCACTTTTAGTTAACTTGTCTACAATTACCCATATTGCATCATAACCACGTGGGGTTTTGGGTAATTTGGTAATCAAGTCCATTGTAATGTTATCCCATTTCCAAACTGGAATTTCTAAGGGCTGTAACTTCCCGTGAGGTTTCTGGTGTTCAGCTTTCACTTGTAAGCACGTAAGGCACTTTTCCACATAGTTTGCTACATCACGTTTCATACCTGGCCACCAATAATCAACTTTTAGATCCTTATACATTTTAGTAGCTCCTGGATGAATAGAAAATCTGGATTTATGAGCTTCACTAAGAAGTATCTGGCGTGCATCACCATAAGTCGGCACCCATATACGACCATAACAAGTCCAAACATCACGATTGTCTTTAATAAAATTGGCCACCTGCCCTTTGATTCGCTCAGAGTTATGATTCTTATCTTTGATTGCTTCAAACTGTGCTGTTCGTATCACGTCAAAAATAGGTGTTGTAACAGTCATTCTTAAAGTTTGATTCTTCACTAGAACCGTTCCAGCCAACGCCTCTGCCTCATGTTGAGATTCTTCTGATCCTTGAAATACTTCAAACTTTCATGATTAGTGTAAATAGCAAATCTCACACCATACAGATAGTGTCTCCAAATCTTAAGTGCAAACACCACCGCTGCCAACTCCAAGTCATGTGTTGGGTAGTTACTTTCATGTGGCTTCAACTGCCATGAAGCATAAGAAATAACTCTACCTTTCTGCATCAAAACACAACCAAATCCACGATAGGAAGCATCACAAAATACCACCATATCTTCAACCCCTTCAGGTAATGCAAGAACTGGTGCCTCACATAATTTCTTCTTAAGAGTTGAGAAAGCAGACTGTTTTTCACTTCCCCACACAAATTCTGCATTCTTTTTTGTCAATTGAGTCAAAGGAACGGCAGTTTTTGAAAAGTTCTGAATAAACCTTCTGTAATAACCTGCCAATCCTAGAAAACTTCGAATTTCAGTAGGCTTCTTTGGTGGTTCCTACTTCATCACAACCTCTACATTCGTACGATCCACTTTGATTCCACTTTAGTTAATTAGATGACCTAGAAATCGCACTTCCTGAATCCAAAATTCACATTTAGAGAATTTCGCATATAACCGTTCTCTCCTCAAAGTTTCCAAAACCTCTTTGAGATGTTTCTCATGATCCACCGGATTCTTTGAATAAATAAAGATGTCGTCAATAAACACAATCACCTACCAGTCTAGCATTGGTCTACAAACTCTATTCATCAGATCCATAAATGCTGATGGTGCATTCGTAAGACCAAACGCCATCACCACAAATTCAAACTGCCCGTATCGAGTTCTGAACACGGTTTTAGGGATGTCTTCCTTCTTGATCTTTAACTGATGATACCCCGACCTCAAGTCGATTTTTGAAAACCACGATGCTCTTTGTAACTGGTCAAACAAGTCATCTATCCTCGGTAAAGGATATTTGTTCTTGATGGTCATTTTATTAAGCTCACGGTAATCAATGCACGTATGAAAAGTACCATCCTTCTTTTTCACAAATAGAATTGGAGCACCCCAGGGTGAACTACTAGGTCTAATGAACCCTTTGTCTAGTAGTTCCTGAAGTTGCTTCATTAATTCATGCATCTCTGGTGGAGCAAGTCTGTATGGAGCCCTTGCAACTGGCGAAGCTCCAAGTATTAAATCGATTCTGAACTCAACCTGTCTATCTACCCCAAGTAAATCTTTAGGGAATACATCGGGATACTCACATACTGTTTTCACATCTTCAAGACTCGTCTGCCTCTTTTCTAATTTTGTATCTATCACATGAGCTTGAAAGCTGTATACCCATGCTGCAAATATTTTTGAGTTTTTGACACCGAACACACATATGACTTTCCCTTTTTATTATCAACACATATAGATAGTTCTTCCCCATTTGGGGTATGAACTCGTATCAACTTTTGCCCACACATAATGGTAGCCTGGTCATAACCTAACCAATCCATTCCAACTACTACTTGGAATTCTCTCATAGTCATGGGTATAAGTTCTATAGGAAATCTAACTATATCTATTTCTAACACATTATGTTTATACACATCTGATACAATTATAGATTTATCATCAGCTATTTCAACTTCAAGAGGAAATCTAGCTTTTCACATATATGACTGAAATTTTCGTAGAACGAAACAGATACGAAGGATTTACTTGCACCAGAATCAAATATGACAAGAGCAGGCAAATTGTTGACAAGATATGTACCTGTAACTACATCAGGCTCAGTTTTAGCTTCCTCAAATGTAAGCTGAAAAGCTCTCCCTTTGGGTTTCTGAGCATCCTCTTTCTTCACATCCTTTAATCCCGAGCTTCGTGGTGGAGGCAAAGCTGGAGTAGGTTTAGATCCAGTAGACTGTGCATTAGAAGACAATCTCGGGCATTCTGGCTTCAGATGGCCAGGCTGGTAACAGTTGAAACACACATACAGTGGGGTTCTACAATCTTTCCCTGCGTGACCCGATTTCCCACATTTGTAACACGTGGGAGGACCAAACCGGCATTCTCCCAAGTGATGTTTCTTGCAAGTCGGGAAAATTGGGTAGGTTTTATGCATTCCTTTCTTCTCAGACTGCTCAATCTTCTGTTTCTTATACACTGGTGCAGCTTTCTCCACAGACTTCTTTTCTTTATCCTGCCTTTCCAACTCTAATTCCCTCGCTCTAGCCACGTCCATCATGGACTTTACTATCTGATGTTTGCTGGCATCAATGAATTCTCTGATGCTGGGTTTGAGTACCATCATCTATCGGTACATCTTCATTTTCTCATTCGCCGCGTAATTAGGACAAAAACGTGCTTGTTCGAAAAATTTTGCAGTGATCTCAGGAACCGTCTCTGTCGTCTGCTTCAATCTACGAAATTCATCCACAATCCTATCAATCTCAGATTGAGGAATGAACTGTTCAATAACCAACTCTTTGAATTCCTCCCAAGTCATGGTTTCAATCCCGGCATAACCCCTCTGTTTGATCTCCATATCCCACCAATCCTTTGTTGCACCATGCATATGATTGGTTGCGTATCTAACTTTGAATTCAAGTGCACAAGAACATGTATGAAATGCACCCTCTATCTCACAGATCCACCTGTGACTTATAACCGGATCTGTAGACCCATGGAACAACGGGGGTTGACATGCAGAAAAATCTCTGAACGAACACACTTTTGGAGCATCACGAATAATTACTTGTGGTTGAGGATTAAATCCTTCGCCACCTATAGCGAACCTTGTTGCACGTTCTTGTCGGATCATAGCTTGATGTTGATCCTTTATCTGCTCAACTACTTGTGTAACAATAAAAGGAATACTTTGTTCCAACGCCTTGCCAATCTCCCGGGCAACGGTCTCTTGTACTTTAGGTTCTACCACCCTCTCATTGAGATCAGGGGCTCTAGTAGGAATCTGTTCACCGGTAACACTGGTTTCTACGCCCTCGGCTCTATGACTAGGACCACCCTCAGGCCTATTTGCTGCGCGAGATCCTCTTGTGTTAACCATCCTGATATTATAGATAAAGCGTTAAGGTAAAATGGTAGCTTTATCACACCACCCTCTATCAATTATATACTCATATATCTATCAACTCAGTATACCTTATCTTTAAAACCAAAGTATTTCTATACATACTAAGGCATTCTCTTCATACTTACATTCTCAGGTATACTATCTTCTTACAAGTACCCCCACCCGATTCACAAGAATCTTCATGATTTCATTAAGTTCTAACATGTATCATGTGTTTGTAATGATATGGGCCCTTATATTATTCTAAACACACTACACACGTTCGATCTTGACTTTATCACAAAAAGTCCGGATTCACAGGCTTAGGCCATGTATCATCAATGTAATATCACATAATCATGTAAGTTGTAAAGATTCTACATATAACATGTCAATATTTAACTATTGAAGTATTCAGGTATATTCCTCATGTAACACATATAATAGATAACATTTGTTAGTATACTCATTAAGCTATAAGTAGCAGGTTTCCAGTTTGACAAAAATTTTCAAAACCATGGTTCAAGTCCAGACTGTGCTTCACATAATCCAGATCTCTAAAACCGTGGCTCTGATACCAAGTTGTAACGCCCCAATTTCAAAAAGTAACACAAAATTAAATAAAACACATTATTAAAATACACATTTAGTTTAAAACATACGCGAAATCATTTTACTACAAAACCAAGTTAATGCCAAAAGATATATACACGAGTACATGCTTAGTGTACTTTGAAAGTTAAATATTTACAGAACTGGGCGTTAAGTTGTTTCAAAAGAGTAATCAAAAAGCAGTCAAACAGGAGCCTTGCCCTTATCCTTGCCGCGTCCTGCAAAAGTTTTAAAAACAATATCTGATAAGCTACGAGAGCTTAGTGAGTATTCCAAACTAAACATCATATAAACACACGTATAGAATCATATAAAGATAATACACGTATGTAAGATAATAAATGCTAGCCACTGGTTCTAGACCCAGGGCAGCCACCTTTGTAACAGTATTGTATCAACTTTGAACCTTACTGCACATAGTAGTTCGGTTTATATACACATATGAATAACATTACATGTTTGTAATCTGATATGATAGTATACATACTGCATATATGATTAGTAGTCAAGAAGACTCACCTTATGTTTATAATGATAAGATTAGATCCACAAATGAGTTTGAGTCAGTGAATAGGTCCACAATTAGCTTTTTACAATATAATATTAATAATATAAATATTAATACATGTGCTTGAGGACTAAACTGAACTGATCAGGGCTAAGGCACGGCCGGACATTTCAAAGGCACGCCCGTGCCTGCAACCTAGGGCGCGGTTAAACTATCCACAGACATGGGCGTACCTTTCTTGCAGTCACGCCCGTGCCTTGATAAGGTACGCCCGTGCCTACGCCTGAAAGCAGGAGGGTACCTAAAGAACTAGGGTTCGCCACGGGGCGAAAGGCACACCCGTACCCTCCTTGGGTACGCCCATGCCCTCCCCTGGTCTGCATAGTTCTAACCGACAGAAGCTGTAATTCCGGCCAAAATCATATAAACTCAATTCTAAACATTCTAAAAACATGTATAGGGTGTTTTCTTACACCCATAACATCTAAACAACATAACAAACTATAAATTAACATGATTTGATCCTTGTGATCAATCTTTGACCCATATGAAGACTTAGAACACAACAACCAATTCAAGAACTTCATACCTCTACTATGCTAGCTTGCTTGATGCTAAAAAGATGATGATATTGCTGTGTTTGTGGCTCAAAATTTGCCAGAAACAAGAGATATGCAGTTGTGTTTTAGTTTGCAAGAGGTTAAGTGTTCATGCTAGTTACCAACAAGTCAACCATGTATATCTATAAGTTTTGGTTTATTACACAAATGGTCCTTGCACTATTTTAACTTATAGTTTGACAATTTTAGCCCCTCTAGTTTTATAAACATATCTAATCTCATAAAGACAACTAGTATAACTTATAACACTTGCTATTAAATTATAATTTTAGGAAATTTCGAACCTTGGGTGTTACAAATTAGCACAAAGCTAAGTGAGTAGAGGATAGAACATCAAATGTAAACATTTACAATTAATCGTCACTCAAGTAAACACATATCCAGAGAGGACCAGCGGTTCGGCGCAGAACCTACAACCAATGCCGGCCAAAGCAAAGGTTTACCGATAGATTTCTACTGATTTGGCACAGTAAACTCCCCTCTGAGCAACAAATGCAACAGAAAGGCTGTTACTGTGCTTTTGGATTGCCTGAAAACACAGCAACAACCAAATCAGTCTCAACCTCATAAATATACCTATCCATATGCTTAATAAATCATTCATCAAAAAATAATAAACATTAAGCAAATACAAGTTTCAAACACAAAGTATCAGATTTCCAAAACTCTCGGATTTCTCAAAATCCGCTACCCAAGACTCGGATTTTACCCATGTCGGATTTGGGAATCCGATGGATTCCATAATGTCGGATTTTCCTTAATTGAATTCCAAGTATTCGGCTTTCACTAGTATCAGATTACGTCATGTCTCTCGGATTCAAGGTTTCGGATTTATAATGAATCCGATTTTGGGGTTTTCGGTTTCATACTATCGGATTAAAAGTTTAGGATTTTGGGTGTCGATTTTCATGATACTCGGATTACCAAGTATAGGATTTCATATCTTGGATTTGCTTGTATCGGTTTTCCTATATACAAATTTCAAGTGTCGGTTTATAGGTTTCCGGATTCCAACTTCCGGTTTTCCAAACTATCGAAATTCACCACAATCGGAATTCCTCTTCTTCCCAAACACCAAAACCGATAGTTCATATTTTCATTAATTCTGCCATCTTCAAAACTTCATATCTCAAACCCAGATTTCACAATGTTCATAAAATCATATCAAAAACATGTTTAAACATATTTAAACATAGATTCTTACATCCTTACATCATTCAAAACACATAAAACTCATATAAACTCATATTTCATCAAAACCGATCCTGTTGCTTATTCATAAATTCATACTAGTTTTATCAGGATTCAATCTAGTAAACATATAATCATGATATTTAAAACATCTAACCTTGAACATGGATTTTGTAACACAGCTTCTAAATTCAGTTGCTTTAATGTCAAAACAGATTTTAGCAGCGAAAATTTTTCTTTTTAAAACAACCAAAAAGTTATTTACATTAATAATTTCTTAAAAACAACGCCGGTGTTACTGAGTAAAGGAACCGACCATAGTATCTATTTAAAATACATCATAAAACATAAGTGTTCGAACCACAAAAGGGGCAACACATTCCCATAAGCAACCCGCCTCGCAGGCCACCTAGTCTTTACCTGAAAAGGGAAACGTAGTACCATTAGCTACACTAGCTAGTGAGTACATACAATCATAAGTATCAATATAGCAAGTCATGCGTCATATCGTAAACAATCATTGCTAGCTTAGCACATAGCGGTGTGCTGACAAGATCGGTAAGAGTCATGTCTTGCAGGGTAATCAATCCCTCTCAATAACTCCAACCGGGGTATCAGACACGACCAATCCGCACTACTGGGGGAGCACAAGGCAGCCCACCAAGCATCGTTCTCAGAGCCAGAAGCTCTATAGGTAATCCAGCTACAATCAGCTGATCACCACTCACGTTAAGGCACGGTGGTTCTACAGAACCTCGATCCGGGATGCACCCCGAATCACCGTTAAATCCAAAAATGACCGAAGTCCTGTTAGGATCCAGCTAACCGGATGACCTTAACCATGTGTCAGATAGTCTGCAGACAGGTCACATACACATATACGTTCATTTGATCCCACAGGGATCCTTCATCTTACATATAACATCTTTCAAACAGTTATTCATGCATAGCATCAAATATCAACTAAGTGGTTCCAATCTGGACCCACTGGCATGCACCTGACAAATATTCTAACATCATATCAATCATACATTTACCTTCTCGAATGTATCTGCAAAAGCAAGTTAGTCATACATAGTACATTCACATAGCCACTTAGCAGGCAAGGCTTACTCTACTGAGTCTCATGGTCGTAGACATTCACCTGAGCTGTTACTAGGCACAGGTATTGGCTTGAGTCCCTTAACAAGTTCACCTAGCATATCACATTGACTTCAATCATTCACATGAGCATTCAAGACTTCACAAAACCACATTCAACTTTGGACATTACACAAATCCGCTAGAACTGTCGGATTTGGGGGAAATCCGATGGTTCTGTCGGATTCATGAAATCCGACACTTCAAACCATGAAATCCGATACTCAACATTCGGATTCCAACACTTATGAATTCCAATCATGCACACGAAATCCGACACTTGCGGATTCTGATACAAAGAAGGAAATCCAATACTTCCATTGAAATCTGATACTTATCGGATTCTGACACTTAGAATCTGAAACTATGGAAATCCGATTGACTTGCGGATTCCATATTTAAAGGGACTACAAAACATGAAATCCGACAGAGTTGCGGAATCTGACACTTCTATCGGATTCCGACAATTCCTTCGGTTTCCAATACATGCGGATTCCGACAACTTCATAGTTGCAGAATCCGACAACTTCATCAACTGTGATTCCGATAGCTTCATTTAATCATCTAAAAAAATTTATTTTGGCTTGCTTTAAGCACAGAACATCATAACACCATCATCTAATCGTCATAAACACATGAAATCCTAACAAGAACACCATTCATGCAAAACCCACTTAGAAAGTGAGCTTTCCATGTTCTTCAAGGTGTTCATGCATGGATTCATAGCTTAAACATGTTATACATGCTTTTAATCTTCTAAACATCTTAGAATTATGTTGCTAGCCTTAAAGATCAACAACCGACTTCTTTTCTTTTCTTCTTCTGGAAATCCAAATGCAACGAGAGAGAGCAGCGAGAAACCGAGAGAGAAAGTGTGTGTGTTTTCTTTTGCTATATTTGACTAAAGTCAACTCAAACACACATATACATTTTCTAATTTCCAGAGGCGGTTGCCTCTTTCTTCATTCAAAGGTTTCCTCAATTATCTAAACACATAGACACATGCACATATCCATACATGCATACGCACATACATACACATAACACTTAATCACATAACTTACTTCTATTTAATTCAACAAATACTTACATAATACGTCTTGTTAGAATATCTACGTACATTTACGTATCGATTTCAACTAGGCCAAGTTGAGGATGTTACAGATTTCAAACACACAACACTGAAAATCCGATGCTGCTTCTTCTTCGGTTTCTTCTTTGGCGAGAGGGAACACACAAGGCACACACACTTTCACTTTCTAGAATTTCAAATTAAAATGAGATTATTGCATGTTTCTGCCTAGATTAACACATGCACACATAACAAATATGAGGTGGCAAACCCACCTCTTCTCACTTACACATGCACACACTTATACATGCATAAATACATACATACGGTAACATGCATACATACACCAATATTCATGTATTAAAATATTAACACATTAATTTAATTAGTTAAAATAATTAACCACTTAATCAAGATAAAACAATTAAACATACACCTCAAACCTGCTAATCTCCTAGCCCAGGTTTGCGGATGTTACACTATGGATTCATCCCGGGCAAATGATTTATCAGTTCCACACCAAACTGAGTGTGATGCCCAATCTCCCACAATCAATGACACTGAAGCTCCACTGCCTTCAGTTGAGATTACCCATGCTAATAAAGACACAGTCTTAAACCAGACTGTAACTGAAGCAACTCTGCCCAAGGCCCTTGATGCATCGATCAATCCTACTGATGCTATGGCCTCCAAGTCTCTTCTAGCAAAAAATTTTGACCTCTCGTCTCCTTAAACAAATGTCAATCCTTTTGATGACATTGATGCTTTTGACTTTCTTCAATCCCCGAGATCAGTCTAGTCCCAACCCTCTGATCCTTCAATAGACATTGCTTCCTCTTTGCAAAGTCTATCTGAAATTCTTCTTTCTGTTTCTTGGCTAGTTAAATCAAATTCTTTTCAGGTGTCATGCGTAGTAAATAATCAGAACAAGTTTGAAAGGGAATTCAAATCTCTTGTTGATTATTTTACCCACCAACTCACATCTTTCACCATAACCATCGATCGTCAAAATCTGACACACCTAGGGATGTTCAAGCAATTCCACAGTCTTGTCACCTCTAAGGCTGATTCTGCCACCATTTAATTCTCTAACATCAATTCGCAACTCTCCACCCTTTCACGATCTGTACATTCTCTCTTCTCCAAAGTTGATAAATTCCATGTTGTAAATCTGTCAGAAACATCAATTCATCAACTACAAGATCTATTTGCTCCCTCCTTCTCCGGCCTCTCAAATGAGATTATGGCCTTGTCCAGATCAATAGAAGCTTCAGAAGTCTTTGCAGCTTCTAAGGGGGAGAAAGTTCGAAGACAGTTCAAAATCTGTCAAATAATAAGAAAGAAAGCCATCGCTGATCCCAAAATTATTAAATGGCAGAGAAAATTTTCCAGAGTTGATGCCATGCAAAGATTAGAAAATGAAGTGGCTCACCTCAAAGTTTTTAGATTAAATATTGTGTTCATTATATTAGTTTAGTTATGTTTGTCATTTATCATTGTAGAGGGTAGATCTAGTAAATACCTTATGGGTATATATACTAGTCTACCTACCACTTAACAATAGAGCATTTCATTATTCTGAAAAGTGTGTGTCTGAATTCCTAGTTTCTCTCTCATCAATTCATATATCATCATTGTGGATTTGCTCCAACATCATCAACACATTTATTATTTGGGACCAATAAGTGGTATTAGAGCCAAGCTTGATAAAAGTAAGGCTCGTGATTGTGTTTTTATCATCATGATCAGAATTCGAAGATTAAGGTTTCATTGTTCTCTATCTTTAATTTGAAGGTATTTAGATTTGGATTTATAAAGGTTTCTCATAATTTTTTATTACGGTTTTTGCCTTTAAAATCCATTTTAAAACAAGTGGATAATTAAATTGGTGGGTTATTAATTGAGATCTGAGATCTACGAATCAAAAGTGATAAATTTCGAGGCTATTATTCAAAGGTTTCATCAATATTCAAATTTTATTGAAGAACACTTGAAGAAGTTGAAGAACAGTGAAGAAATATTATTTTGATCGAAAATTCTTGTGAAAAACAAATGAAAAAGGTTTGCTAGACAACTTCGAGCCTTTAGTCACGCGCCTGTTCACTTTGAAATTGTTTGTTACAAACAATATCCCTGAAAATCAGGAAGCTTGTCTCTTGCATAGACTTCGAGCGCCTACTTTTTCTCCCTAGTTGACTTCGAGCGCATTTAATTTCCTCCATTCAAAGTCACCAATTAATCCCATACGAAGCCACACACTTCGAGCGCCTTTTTGTTTTTCCAAAGCACACTTCGCAGTCTATTTAATTCCATGCGAAGTCACCAATTAATTCCAAACGAAGGCACACACTTCGAGTGGCTAAACCCATTTCCATTCGAAGAGAAATAAACCACATGTCCACTTCGAGCAACATTAAATTAATTCCATTCAAAGTCTAGCCACAATTCATTCGAAGGACAATAATTATTTCACAATTCCAATTCCATGCATACATAAAATCCATGCACACCAATATAATTCTTTCAACCTTCGAAGCCCAATTAGAACCCACATGAAACCTTCGAAGCCCATTAAAAACCATGCATGCACACTTCGAAACACATTAAATTCCTTGCACCATAATTTTACATGCAGGCTACGAAGTCTAAAGTAATTGCCATTCAAGTTGAAGAATATTAATTCCATGCACACTTTGAAGTCCTCTATTAAATTCCACGCAATTCGTAGTTACCGTTAAATCCCATTCTCACTTCGAGCGGATCACATTGCACACTTCGAGCGGATAAATTCTTTGAATTCGAAGGCCACGTATTCCTTCGAACACCATTTTATTTTCCATTCCCACTTCGAGCACCTTCATTTTTAATAGACACACTTCGACCTCTATTTTATTAATCATTCACTTCGAACTCGAAGCCAACACTCTTTGAATTCGAAACAATATTTGCCATTCACTTCGAGCACCAAATCCTTCGAAATCTTTGTTTAACTTCGAACAAACCTTTAATCAACTCCAAACTCTTTCATCTCGTTTGATCACTTCGAATTTCGAATTCGAACACAATCACAATCTTACTTCTCAAGTTAACGATCATTTCAAATCAAGTGTGTGTTCATCTCTTGAAGCTTTCATCATAAATCTTGCTTACAACACTTGATTACAATCATGATGAAAACCAATGAAGAAAAAACTAAAATGTTTGATCTTTGGGTAGATTTTGGCGAGAGACAGAAAAAAGGGCAAATGATTTAGAAAAGGAAAATTCAAAACTTACCCTACAACTTTCTGAATTGACTAAGAAACTTCACAAGTCCGAGAGCAAATTAAAAGAGTTTGAGATTGAAAAATGTGCCAAGAGAAGAAATCTTGAGCAACAATTGTTGGATATTCAAAGAAAGTCAACTGAACAAAGAATGAATTTTGAGACCGAAAGAAATCAATTTGTGATTAGAATTCAGAAGTTGGAGCAAGACTTACAAAATTGTGTTGAAGAAAAGGTCACAACATCTTTTGATTCTCAAAAAGTTCAAAAGTGTAAGTTTGCCAAAGGAAAGGAAATCAAGGTGGTTCCTGTAACAATCCTTGCAGATGAATCATCAAACAATCACATGCGTCTAAACTCCAAATGCTCTAAGGATCATTACTTAAGTTCCAAATCATACACAAAGTAGTTCATAAACAGGGTCAAGCTTCGGAGAAATCTTTGGAATGAAAGCAATGATAATTTTGAAGAAATGAAAGGGAAAACTCTTCTTGAAAAGAATTGTGGTACACCTCATCATACTGCTTATCCATTTGCACGTGTTAACCTAACAAGATCATTCTCGAATACTAACACGAATGCACGTATTCCTACCTTGCCATAGCTTAAATATCCATGTGTGGTTCGTTCCGTCAAACATCTCTTAAGACTTTCTAAAGAGAAGATTTTCATAAAACCACCTTACTTTTCAGTGGATGTTTACCATAAGAAGATATATGCTTGTAAGATCAAGGGGGAGCACAGAAATGAAAGGATTTCAAGTCATTAATGAAGACTGAGAGCTTCATTCATGGGGGAGTGTATTTTTCACTTGAAGAATAACCAGGATGCTAAAACAGAAGATTCTCTCCAGATCAACTGCCCCAGCAAAAGAAGATAATGTTTCGTTTATTTTTCTTTATCTGTATAATGAACACAAAGGGGGAGATTGTTAGATTAAATATTGTGTTCATTATATTAGTTTAGTTATGTTTGTCATTTATCATTGTAGAGGGTAGATCTAGTAAATACCTTATGGGTGTATATACTAGTCTACCTACCACTTATCAAGAGAGCATTTCATTATTCTGAAAAGTGTGTGTGTGAATTCCTAGTTTCTCTCTCATCAATTCATACATCATCATTGTGGATTTGCTCCAACGTCATCAATACATTTATTATTTGGGACCAACAAAAGCCACCGAAGAAAATAAAAATAAAGCCTTGATAGATATTGAGGCAAGACTCGCAATAGTTAAACAGGAAAAAGCCAAAGCTGAAGAAGCTAAGGCACATGCCAAAGAAAAGAGAATGGCTGATGAACTTGGAAGACAAGTAGCAAATAGGTTGGTTCTTGAAGAAGTTGCTGCAAATAAAATAAATATATCCCCTTTGGAACACCAACAAAAGATTCAGGAGGAGATCGAAGCTGAAAAAGCCTTACAAGAAGAGAAAAACAGATAATGGCTGCTAAACAAGAAAAATGGTTGGTCTCTCGGAACCAAAGAATACATCCTGAGAAGATCACTTCAGTAAGATTGAAGAAAGTTAAAAATGAAATTTTTCTAAATCTTCAACGCACAAATCTTCCTATCTTTGTTACATACTCAGTCAAACAAGTCAAGCTCAACTGTGCTTTCACTGAATGGGCTGAGATCATGGCTTCTCTCTCAAAACACAAGTTGATTGAGGACGTTGAATTCGTTCAGAGAGAGATCACCAAAGTGATCGAGTATTACCAAGAGGAAATAAAGAACAGAGAATCAGATGCTGAAGTCTTACATGAAAGGGATAGACCCTGCAGGGCTAAAAAATTAAAATTTTAGAGAAGAAAGCTCACCCATAAAAAGTCTTAGCAACAAATTTTGGAGCTGATCTCTATTGGAGAGCTTCCTAATTGGAACGGCATCGATACTTCCTTACCTCCTGGATTCATTCCTAATGTAGGAAAAGTACTATCTAATCCAAGAGGGTTCTACTTCCTTGATGCCTATGAAAAGATTCATTTTCAGACAGTGTCACAATTTGCCAGGGCTGATATGCTTTATCTGAAATCTCTCAGATACTTCACTGATCATAAAGATCATGCTGTCAAAGACATTCTAGATGAGTATATGAAACAAGTGGAGCTTAAAACTTCAAGTGAACCCACTCCTGATGAGTTCAAACCCGTTATTTCGTAAAGTAAATTCTTTTATTCTTATTCTTGTCATTCTTTATTTAATTTGTAAATAGTCATGGATTATAAACAAATAGGGGGAGATTGTTAGTACTATATTTGTATATACTCCATTCCTGAAGAAGCTTTCGAAGAAAGAGCCTGAAGGAGTATTCGTTATTCTTTTGTAAATTGTTCTAACTCACCACATCTGAAGAAAGAAGCCTAAAGTTCATCTGAAGATTTGTTTTGAAGTGAACGACAACTGAAGTATGTCTTCAGTCATCAAAGGGTCTTCATCATTGAAGACACGTCTGAGTACTTGCTTCTTCTTGTTATATAAAGTGCGCAATCAGCGCATCTGAAGGAACTTGAAACGGCAATCTTGTTTTCTGTTCCTAACTTTATGAAGAGCAGTACACGTGTAATTAAATTAGATAATCAGGATTAATTTACTTAGCATATAAATACGTTCTTATTGTTCGAGAAAAGGTTAAGCGTTTGTTCGCTAATTTGCATTCAAGTCTGTTCTTGTTTAGTTTGTACTCGGTGCTCAAGTTTGTTCTTGTGCGCTCTTTAAAGTCTGGTTATTAATATAATGTTTCTTTGAAAACTTTCGTGTGTTCGTTATTTAAAACTATTTCCGCACTTTGATAAATAATCATTGTTAGTTTTGTACTTCGTTAGGAAAAACAAAATGACCAATTTGAAGCCCTTTGTACAAGCTCAATGTGATGTTTTAGACGAAGCAAATCCTCTAGCAAAAACCTTTGATGTGAAAGAAGAAGAATGGTGGGATTGAAGACTGATCTCTCTCTGAGGACTTGTTGATTACTCTAGTTGATTATATATACTTGTAAATTATGTTTAAACTAGTTTAGTTAGTAGTTAATCTTTTGTAAATACTTCTGTTCTTTTCTTTATTCTGTTATTCAAGTGATGTTTATAAAAATCAGAAAATCAAAAATTACAAAAAAGGGAAAAATGAAAAGATACCACCAAAACAGAACAAAATGGTGCAACAAAGAAAAATATTTCACAAAAATAGTACAAAATGGAACACTAGAAAAGAAACCAAAAACAGAACAAGTTTCAAAATAAATAGAGCTACCAAAAACAGACAGCTAGGTAGCCAAATGCACTTAAAAGTTTAAATATTTTGTATTCGAAGTCAAACTGATTCTTCAAAAATAAAAAGGTTTTGTCATCATCAAATAGGGGAGATTGTTGGGGAGATAATCACTTCACCCTAATAATCAACTCTGCCTATCTCAAAACATAGAATTTGATGATAACCAAACCCTACATTCAGTATGATTTGGAAAGTATTCAAACATGTGTTGTTTGAATCAGATTCTGGAAAATATGCTAAGTATGGAACCATCAGCTGAGTATCAGCCTCTACTCAAAGTATCAGCCGAAGGACATCAGTTGAGGAGTACCAAATGAAGAAAACAAGTGTAGAAGACCATCAGCTAAGTAAAATAATTTATCAGCTAAGTAAAGAAATTTGATCAGCAGAGTGCTTACACCATCAACTGAGCAAGGATTTTGCTCGGCTACACCATCAGCTGAGTGAATATTGGATATGCTGAGGCCCAGAGCATCAGCTATGTAAGTCTTTCTAAACACAAGTCATCTTCCTACATAAACTGATCTATCTAAATGATCAGCTGAGCATACTTGATCAACTGATCATATCAATACATAAGCTTATGTCCTCCTAAGATAACTATTGATCAACTGAGCATTTGTATGATCAGCTGAGCAATATGTATCAACTGAGTCCTAGCAAAAATGATCAACTGATCAATCTTTTCAACTGAGTAGTGAAAGTTAAAGTTCCTATTACTTTCTGTTAGCTGAGTCGAGCAAAATGATAAATATGCTCTTTCTTTCATATTGTAAATGTCATATGTAAAAGGTAGAACATGTGTTATTCTATTATGCCTTAAATCTTTGTTTGTAAAAGTATAAATCACTTTTTGGATTAGGTATGAGACAAAAAGGTTTGATCTTATCCTTGAAGGTATTTGTTTGGCAAAAAACAAGTAGCAACGGAAGCAATATGTATAACAAAAATCGATCCCAAACTAATGAATACACTCCCATGGACCAAAATCTAACAATGAAGTTTCAACTAATATGAACAAGATAAGAAGAAAGGTTATACCTCAATAGTGCAAGACACAAATCAACCTTCCTTGTCAAGTAGCTTAGAATCCAACAAAGAACTCCTCCAATGAAGTCCACCCGAAGCTTGTTTGATTCCCAGGTGCTAGCAAGTTGATGTGCAACCACCAAAACAACTATCAAGTGAATGTATCTCTTGCTTCTTGTGCTCAAGAACACCAAGAATAAGATGAACAAGTGAGAGAGAGTTCTAGTATCAACCAAGAGACAAAGTGTAAGCAAAAAGCCTCACTTAGAGCAGATAACTCGTGGTCTCTTTGTCTACCACAATTATGAGAAGTTAACCCCATTAAACCAAGTGTTTAAGGCTTTTAATTCTGCTGTTACAGGAGACGTACACGGCCCGTGTTGGTCAACACGGCCGTGTAGGCCCAAAGTCCATGACCCCAATTGGGCTAAGATGGCCCAGTCTAACAGGAACAACACGGCCCGTGTTTATCTACACGGCCCATGTAGGCCCAAACTACACGACCTTGAACTAGGCTAATACGCCTCGTGTATGTTGGACTGGACACGGCCCGTGTTCAGGAACACGGCCCGTGTACCATCCTGCCAACACCCATTTTGGCCTTCTCCTCTCTTTTTCTTGATCGTGTTGCCGGAATCAATACTTGGTGTGTGACCCAATAGGCCTATACCTCATCGGTAGTGCCATTAACTCGTTCGTGTCAGCGTGCATATTCCAACAGACTCGCACTCGCACGTGACACGACTACGAAAAATAACACAAACATAGAGCGGCCTCTAGCAAGACATCTATGCTCCCAACTTAGTATAGGGTATGCCACTGTTGACAAGATCCCCAATCATAAAATGATTGTCCTAAAGATAAATGAACATGTACATCCCTTTGTTCGCGATATCCAATGTGAACACAAGGCATGGAATATAGTCAACCTTCAGATCGTTCACGATTATGTTTCTCGATTCTAGATTAGTGGTGACCAACAAACCAAGTTAACATTGATCCATCATCAATGTAACTTGAGCACGGCCATGCATATAAACATCATCACTCAATCATCGAAGGACCCATGGATATTCTCTCTATACATAGAGGAACAAATACCTTTCGACTACATAGTCCCGCCACATAGATAATACTCTACCCAATCATCTCCCTTATAACGACCAGTTACGGACCACGTTAGAAAACGATCAAAGCAAAGCAAACCTATGCTTTGAGATCACATGTATCTCTAGTTTAAGGATGAAATGTTGTTACCATCCCGAGTTACTTGTGACAAAAACCATGAAGTAAACTCGGGTGCGGGTCCTCCAATCACTTGAAACCCCTTTCAAGTATAGGCAAGAATCACGTTTTATCAAAACCAATTCTTTACCTCTGTCTTAATTCATACTTCCTTCCCACAAAGTATGACTGATTGTGGAGACTTAAAGATTGCAAAACAATCTAGGGAAGAAATTAAAAATGCAAAGATAGAACACAATAAAGACTAAATGTAAGTAACCGCAACACGCGTATATATAGATCTCTACTATATCAATCGAAACAAACATTAGCGACATTATTGCTTAATGTTCCCAAGTACATAATGGTCCAAACATAAATTAAAACTAAATCTAAACCAACTCATGAGAAAATCTAACACCTATCGCCGTAGTGTGAGAATCATGATAGGCTTGTGACAACGGTTTAGTAAACGGATCGGCCAAATTTCCTTCCGAGGTTACTCTACTAATAGCGACTTCACCACTTTCGATCATCTCTCTAATCAAGTGGTACTTACAAGGTATATGCCTCGTTCTCTTGTGAGCTCTCGGTTCCTTCGCTAAGGCTACCGCACCCTCATTGTCACAAAAGATCTCAATAGGGTCGGATATGCTAGGAACCACTTCAAGGTCTCGGATGAACTTCCTTATCCACACAGCTTCTTTAGCAGCTTCACTTGCCGCAATGTATTCTAACTCTGTAGTAGAATCAGCTACGGTGTCTTGCTTTGAACTTCTCCAAGTAATAGCCACACCATTCAATAGGAACACAAACCCCGATTGTGATCGGCAGTCATCCGTATCAGTTTGGATGCTAGCATCAGAGTAACTCTTTACTTTGACCTCTTCCTCACCACCAAAGATCAAGAACATTTCTTTAGTCCTCCTAAGATACTTAAGAATGTTCTTTACCGCAATCTAATGGGCTTGTCCCGGGTTTCCCTGATATACTAGTCAATCTCAAAGCGCATGACACATCAGGACGAGTACATAACATGGTGTACATGCTCGAGCCCATGGCCGAAGCATATGGTACTCGCTTCATTACTCCTAGTTTCTCTTGAGAACTAGGACATTGAGTCTTACTCAATATCACTCCATGCGACATAGGAAGATTTCCTTTCTTAGAGTCCTCCATCTTGAACCGCTTCAAGACTTTTTCAATGTATGTACTTTGACTCAACCCAAGAAGTTTTCTAGATCTATCTCTATAGATCTTGATACCCAGAATATATGTCGTTTCTCCTAAGTCTTTCATTGAAAAGCATTTTCCAAGCCAAGTTTTGACACTTTGCAAGGTTGGAATATCTTTACCAATGAGTAGGATATCATCGACATACAAGACTAAGAAAACAACGGCGCTCCCACTAGCCCTAACGTATACACATGGCTCGTCTACACTCTTTGAAAACCAAACTCTTTGATTTTCTCATCAAAGCATAGATTCCAACTACGAGATGCTTGTTTAAGTCCATAAATGGACTTCTTTAGTCTACACACTCTATTAGGATGCTTCAGATGTACAAAACCCCCAGGCTGCGTCATATACACCTCTTCGGAGAGCTTCCCTTTAAGGAAGGCGGTTTTGACATCCATTTTCCATATTTCGTAATCATGAAATGCAGCGATTGCCAAAAGTATCCTAATAGATTTCAACATGGCCACTGGGGAGAAAGTTTCGTCATAATCGATACCATGTGTCTGGGTGAAACCTTTAGCCACCAGTCGGGCTTTGAAAGTGTTGACTTTTCCATCCATGTCGGTCTTATTCTTGAAGACCCACTTACACCCTATTGGTTTACAACCGAGTGTGGGATCAACTAGTTCACAAACATGGTTATCCTCCATGGATTGCATCTTGTTATCCATTGCCTCCTTCCATTTAGCAGACTCGTGGCCCGCTGCCGCTTCCCGATAGTTGGTGGGCTCATTAAGATCCACCAATAACTCGTCACCCTCAGATATGAGAAACCCATATCTCTCTGGCTCATGGCGAGTTCTACCGGATCTACGGGGAGGTAACGGATGTACGTTAGTCTCCGCATTGTCATGCTGAGACTAAACCTCACTAGGTTGTTGGCTAGTGCCAACGTCAGGTCTTTCATCCGTTGACTCTTGAACTTTTTCAAGATCAACCTTAGTCCCGCCTTGCTGATTGGATACTAATTCTCTTTCTAAAAAGACCGCCCTCCGAGCAACAATACTTTGTTCTCGAAAGGTTTATAGAATATATATCCAATACACGCAGCTGGATAACACTTTTCGGATCGGGGCTCTAACTTGTCATCTACCTCACGTCGTACGTAGGCTTGACAACCGCAAACCTTTAGATAGGCAAGAACCGGAGGTTTCCCATGCCACATCTCAAAAGATGTTTTATCGACCTTCTTCGTTGGAATGAGATTAAGGATTCTTGTTGCCATTTCAAGAGCATAACCCCAAAGGCTTATAGGCACTTGGGTGTGACTCATCATAGACCGAACCATATCTAACAATGTTCGGTTCTTCCTCTCGGCGACTCCATTTAATTGTGGCGTCCTAGGAGGTGTAAGTTGTGAGATAATTCCACAACCCTTAAGATGATCATGAAACTCTTGACTAAGATGCTCACCACCCCTGTCGGATCTAAGTATCTTAATCTTTTTGTCCAATTGATTCTCTACTTCATTTTGGAAAGTCTTAAAGACCTCAAAGGTCTCGGACTTTTGTCTAACCAAGTAGACATACCCATACCTACTATAATCATCTATAATGGTAACGAAGTATCTATAATTGTCTCTTATGATGTGCTTAAATGGACCACCCCTCTCATTCACGCCGGAAAAAGGTGCTTTAGTCATCTTGCCTAATAAACAAGATTCGCATACTTCATTTGACTCGTGGTCAAATGATTCCAAGATCCCATCCGCTTGGAGCTTGGCGATACGAGTCTTGTTTATATGGCCAAGTCGACCATGCCACAAAGACAATTTGTCTAAACCATTTTTAGACGTTCAATCAATATTCATGATTGAACGATTATCACTAACGTACGCATCTACTTCATAAATACCACGACAAGGATAAGCTTTAAAATAACAAATATCATTTTTAAAACAAACAATAACCCCATTGTCAAAAGAAAATCCAAAACCATTGTTGTGTGATGCATGAAAACAGATAATGTTTCGTGCCACAAGCGACGAATAGCATACGTTCAATAATAATTAGGAAAAACCGGAATTAAAAGATATTTCAACTTCTCCTCGAGCCTTGACCGGGACAATCTCCTTGTTTCCCATTATCAAGTCAAGCTCGCCACTCTCCATCCTTCTACTTGTCCTTAGCACCTGCACAATATTAGAAACATGAGTGCCACAGCCGGTATCTAATACCCAACTACTAGATGTAGAAGTATGATGGAGTTCAATCATGTACGTACCTGAATCGGAAGTTCCTCCGATGCTCAACCCCTTGAGCTTCTTAAGACCTTCTAGGTACCCCGGGCAATTACGGCGCCCATGGCCCTTCTTCCCACAGAAAAAGCATTCCGCATCATTTGGAGTCTTAGCTTGGGGAACCATCTTCCCCTTGCCTTTACCCTCTGAAGTGGGGCTAGACTTGGCAGTGCCAATCTTCCCCTTCCCTTTACCCTTAGGGGTATAAGCGGATCTCTTCTTCTTCTGGATTCGCCCTTCCCTTATAGCAAGAACGGGATTTGGAACGGCGGGCTTATTTTTTGTCATGCTAGACTCGGTTGTCTTAAGCATACCGTGAAGCTCCATAATGGACTTATCCATACTATGCATATGATAACTCATAACGAATTGATCATACGCGGTGGGCAGGGACCATAGGATCAAATCCACGGCTAGCTCCCTCCCTATGGTAAATCCGAGCCGTTTCATGTGCTCCACGTTCGCTTTCATACGCAACACGTCAGCACTCACATTCCCACCATCGGCCATCTTGCTACCAAGCACCGTCTTAAGACACTCGAACCTCTCATGTCTCGCTTGCTGCTGGAACATTTCCTTAAGCTGAACGATCAAGTCAAAAGCACTCAAATGATCCATTTGCTTTTGGAGCTCGGGAATCATAGTACTTAGGATGAGGCAAGTAATGTCCTCGGTATCCTTGACACGCATCTCATAAGCGTCTCGGATAGCCCGAGTGGCATTGGCAGCAGGAGCCTCGGGTAGGGCCTCCTCTACGGTAACCATCTTCCCTTCTTGGCGTAGGACAAGTTTAAGTTGCCTAAACCAATCCAAGAAGTTGTTACCATTGAGTTTCTCCTTTTCAAGGAAAACTCTAAGCGAAAAATGGTTGGTGGTGTTGGTGTTTCTTGAAGACGCCATTTAAAATAGCAAAGTAGTTTTAGTTAGTTTGGAAATCCTTGTTAAAATAAGTACCCATAGTTTTAAACAAAACAATTTATTTGAAACATGGGCTAAGAACCTTATTTCACCTCGCACCGTGACGGGTTTACCACGGATCACGTGGCAAAGCTATTTAGGCCAGCAACCATTTTACCAATTGTAATATTTATTACAACTCTTATACACTTGCGGGATCCTTTGACATCCATTATGTCGGTTGGCATGTTTGATCCTTATCTTACACCAATCTTAATATATAATTTTTGTTTAGCTCATGCTTAGCTCGACAACTAACCAAGAATTATATACTAAAATTGTAAATCATCCCACAAGACACACGGGTGGCACTCTCGACCATTAATCGGCTCGTGCTTAGCTCGACAACCAATCATGCGAGTTACCCCACTCACCTTCCACACAACTACACAAGGAATGACTCGTGCTTAGCTCGACAATCATCTTTGCTTCGTTAGATTCGGGTGGTGTCATCTTACGGATGGTGCGTGATATACATTTTGAAAAATGGGATTTTTTTCCGGTTTATAAAAAACCATTTTGTGAATTAACAAAGTAAGTGTCAAAATGATTTTAAGCACTTTTAATATAATACCATTTTTATACTTTCTTTGTCAATTCTATTCGCGCGCAATTGTTAACCATTTTAACAAACATTGTATTTTATTTAATTTTATAGGAAAAATTGTCTAGCATGCGAATCCTAATCCATGCATAGAAAAATAAAATACAACCACGCAAATATATATATATATATATATATATATATATATATATATATATATGATTCGGTAACATGCCCAAAAATTCCTATGCGTTTTCCCCATGAGCCACAACGGGGAAAACGAGGCCAAAAAATCTAAGGACAAGATATGGTCTCGTTGGGTGAGCTCCCACTGAATCCAACACCTCCAATAGCATGTTGATTCCTTCTTGCCAAGACGTCATCACCATGACTCCCGTTGACTATTCCGGTTTTAATTCTATACTATATACAAATACATAGAATATATGTAAATGACACACAGGTCGCAATCCTATGTTATTTATACAAATACATAGAATAAAAGAAATGGCGTGCAAGCCGCACCGATAAATAAATAAACTAATATTGTTACAACAATACAGCACACAGGCCGCCAAAAACCAAAATAATCAATCACCACAACACATAGGTCTAAGGGCATATCTTGTTAGCGAATCAAACCAAACATATCAAATAGAAACACTGGCACATAACCATGATACATAAATATATATCTATTTTTAGTTAAGATTGTTAAATCATCAAAGGCACCAAAAGACAATCCTTGTACATATGCATTAGTGTACCAAACCATTTTTGAGACACATATTCATATATACATTTATAAGTATATATTAGTGTACACTTCATGCCAAGTTACAACAAATATATAAATATAAAAACTAAAATATTAACAAGACTACAAATAAAACTATTCTAGCACAACAAGAGTCTCAATGAAAAACCAATTTTAAGAAAACACTTTTAAGAGCCATGTTAGATATGGCTCTGATACCACTGAAGGTATTCGTTTGGCAAAAACAAGTAGCAACGGAAGCAATATGTATAACAAAAATGGATTCCAAACTAATGAATACACTCCCATGGACCAAAATCTAACAATGAAGTTGCAACTAATATGAAAACGATAAGAAGAAAGGTTATACCTCAATAGTGCAAGACACAAATCAACCTTCCTTGTCAAGTAGCTTAGAATCCAACAAAGAACTCCTCCAATAAAGTCCACCCCAAGCTTGTTTGATTCCCAAGTGCTAGAAAGTTGATGTGCAACCACCAAACCAACTATCAAGTGTATGTATCTCTTGCTTCTTGTGCTCAAGAACACCAAGAACAAGATGAACAAGTGAGAGAGAGTTCTCTTATCAACCAAGAGACAAAGTGTAAGCAAAAAGCCTCACTTAGAGCAGATAACTCGTGGTCTCTTTGTCTACCACAATTATGAGAAGTTAACCCCATTAAACCAAGTTTTTAAGGCTGTTAGATTTGCTGTTACAGGAGACGTACATGGCCCGTGTTGGTCAACACGGCCGTGTAGGCCCAAAGTCCACGGCCCCAATTGGCTAAGATGGCCCGTGTCTAACAGGAACATCACGGCCCATGTTCATTTACACGGCCCGTGTAGGCCCAAACTATACGACCTTGAGCGGGGCTAATATGCCTTGTGTATGTTGGACTGGACACGGCCTGTGTACCATCCTGCCAAAACCCATTTTGGCCTTCTCCTCTCTTTTGCTTGATCGTGTTGCCGGAATCAATACTTGGTGTGTGACCCAATAGGCCTATACCTCATCGGTAGTGTCATTAACTCGTTTGTGTCAGCGGTCATATTCCAACAATCCTATGGAAAAGGAGTAAGATACCTCAAACAGACAAAGATCTCGAAGAGTTGTTTCAACAACTAAGTATGGTTGGCAATCCCATACTTTGTAAAATCAAATCAAGAAGAAGCATGGGTGTTGTATAAAGTACAAGCATGGAAATGGAAAGACAGTCTTACACGGCAAAAGGTGTGAGATTTAATATTTTATATGGTGAGTGGGTTGTACTTTTTCAGAAAAGTACAATTACTTTTATCAAACAATTGATTAAAAAACCTTTACTTTTCATCCACTAACTTTACAATTAAAATATTATATTTCCACACACTCTTTGTCTCCTTCCTTCATATAACTAGACACGCCAAGACTTCTACATATATTCATGCATGGTGGACATGCAAAGAGTGAAGCTTCTACACAACACAAAGCAATCTCATTATTTGAGAAAAGTTCGTAGAGTTTAAGCATTGTGTATAACCAAACTTGTTCATGTGTTGAACACTCTTTAACATTAGTTGTTTTAGAGTTAGCTCGTATATGTGTTAGAAAAATTGATTGTCACCTTTTATTGTACTTAGAATTTCCGCTTCTAGTACATGTAATTCTTGGTTTATAGTCAATAAGAATTATATAAAAGTATAATGGTGTGTCTTTAATTTTTAAAAGATAAAGTTTGTATTCAACCTCCCATTCTACAAATATTTGTTGTGGTGTACTTAATCTGGGACTAACACTACCATTCCTAACACTACTGCTATTCCCCCAATATCCCTTGACAGATCAGTAGGCCCAACTGATACTATGGATATTGACAATGCACATGATGTGTCAGACAAACAACCAACTGACCCTAATGCAAATCTCTTTACCAATGAAGAAACTACACTTCCCCTAGTTTCTGAGGCTCAATCAGTCCATGAATCTTTAGTCCACCCTGAAGATGAAACTGCAGCAAAATCCCTCAATGTGTCACAAAACCCCACTAACACTGTGGATTCTCCAAGTGTAGATGATTTATCAGTTCCACACCAAACTAAGAATGATTCCCAGTCTCCCAAAATCGATGATACTGAAGTTCCACCCTCTTCAGTTGATTCTACCCATGCTAATGAAGACACAGTCCTATGACAGATTGTAACTGAAGCACCATCCCCAAAGCCCTTGATGCATTAGTCACACCTACTGATGTTATGACTTCTGTTAGTCCCATGTTTAGAATAATTAGATTTGATGAGAAAAACTATAGATATGTATAGATAATAGGTTAAGAGTTAGGAATTATGTAAGTCTGTTATAGACTGACTAGTCAGCTTAGGCTGAGTAGTCAGCGTATAAACAGATATAGAGTTTTCTATGTAAGTACTAGATAGCTCGATGACTTCTAAGCTGAGATAGGACTTGAAGACTTGAAGATTCAAGAACTTAGCTTGACAAGGTCAAGACGGAGTGAGTCAGCTCAGCGTCAGAAGTCAGTTCAAGGAGTTTGTTACGGTTTTAAAGAAAAGATAAGTTGTATCTTTAAACTGCGATTTGTTCGTAGATATATCAAGTATAAGTATAAACCTTCTTATGGGTTTCAAGACACGAATACATAGACGAACACGAAGAGAATACATAATACACAATGATGACTGCATAAGTTGCAGAACGTACGTGTGTTCATGATACTTGATACGCGTGTGTTGCGATAACTTTGTGAGTTCAAAGTTCAAGAGAGTTTTCAAGAGTTCTTTTTAATCAGTTTTAACAAGAAGTTCGATCATCAATTAGTTTGTGATTCAAGAGTGTTTAGAGAGATTTGAGTTTATAATCATTGTAATAACAAATCATCCTGTTGATTTGATTAGAGAGTGATAATAGTTATTGTTCTGTTTGATCATTGAATATACGTTTGATTAATTTGATTATTTGTTTAAAGTGTATTCAACCCCCCCCTTCTACACTGTATAGGTTGCTTGTTTACCCTCTTTAGGACCAACAACTAGTATCAGAGCAAGTTTCTTCATAAGTTGAAGATCAAGATCCGCTGTCAAGAGGTTAAGATGTCAACTAGCAAACAATCAAGTCATATACCAACAATGGAAGTTTTTGATGGCACTGACTATCCTATGTGGAAGTTTATAGCTATGCTATATCTGAAGTCCGTGGATCATAGGATGTGTACCGTGATTCAAGATGGCCCAATCATACCAATGATCCATATTACTGCCACTGACAAAACTGTTCCCTCTAGAGAAACTCCCAAGCCTAAAGCATCTTGGACTGAGGAAGATCGTAAATTGTTCAACCTTGATGACAAGGCATAGAGCATTATAGCAAATGCTTTGACAAATCCTCTTCTGCATACTGTGGCTAGGTGCCAAACTGCAAAAGAGATGTGGGATACTCTCAGTGTTAAGTATGAAGGCACTGACTTGGTCAAGCAACATAAGAAGACAAATTTGAGTCGTTCTTATGAGACTTTCTTTGCTAAAAAGAATGAAACTCTGGGAGATTTGTTTACCAAATTTCAATGCTTGATAAATGATCTGATCTTGGTAGGTGTCAAGAAAGATGAGAATGAGTTGTTACTCAAGTTCTTAGATGTGTTACCAGAACAATTCAATGAGATCACCATTACGCTTCATGCTGGAGGAACCTTAGGAAAATATGATCTTAGATCTATCTATGGTTTCCTTTTAAATCATCAACAGATCATGGAACAGAAGAAAGTGGCCCAGCAACAACTAAAAGAATCTATAAATAATGCTGGATCTGCATTAATTGCAGAAAAGAAGAAGAAGGGATCTAAAAAGTCTCAAGCTGAGACTGACTCTAAATCTGAATCTGAGGAAGCAAGTCCTAACTCTGGTTCAGATGATGAAGAAATGGATGCTCTTACTGAACAAATGGCAATGTTAGGAAGAAACTTTAGAAAGTTCAGAAGAGGAAGGGGTCAACCTGACAGAAGCAAAAGTGGTAAGTCTACTTTTGATCCTAAGAAAGCTAAGTGCTATAACTGTCATAGGATAGGACACATAGCTACTGAGTGCAGAGTTAAGAAGGGAGCATCAGGTTCAGTAGCTGACAAGAATGCCTACAGATTTGATAAATATAAAAAGAAATATCAAAGACTCAAAGGCAAGCCAGATGAAAACACCAAAGGTCTTCTTGCTGAGACTTGGGATACTGAATCATCTACTTCAGATGATGATGAGCCAAATAGGTGTTTGATGGCCATTGAGGATGAAGAGGAACAAGTTGACTATGAGTTAGAAGACAGTTCCTATGATGAGGATCTAGCAGAAGCGGCTAAGCTGAGTAAGCAAACTAGTAACTGGGATCCTGCCTCAATTTATAAGGTTAGCTCTTACACTGATGAACAAAAATGTCTAATGTTCAACTATTTGTTGAATGACTTCAAAACCTCTCTCACAGTTCAATTTAGTTTGAAAACTGAAATTTCAAAATTAAAAGATGAACTTAAACACTCTGAAACTCTCTTAAATGCTGGTAAAAAGACTCAAAGTGATTATGAATGTCAGCTTCATATAAACAAACTTCTAAGTGAAGAACTACTAGAATCAAAAGAACAAGCTGATAATCTAAGAAAGATCTGTGAATCTTGGTGTAAGTCATCAAGAGAAGTAGAAAAATGTATTAACCAGCAGATACCAAATCAAGTAAAAGCAGTACTAGGGGGTGATTATAGTGCTGCCGCTGATGAAATCATCGAAGATCAAGTCAGTTTTGAAGACAAAATGATGAAATCAGATGATATACTCCCAAAGACATTTTTAAGGAACATGGAAAACAGGTCAAAACCAATAAGTTTGTGATACCAACCCAAAGTCCCCTGGTTATTCATACAAACCATCAAGCTGAATGTTCCAGATCCAACCGAAACTGTAAGTCGGTTTTCAAAAGATTGGATTACAATCCTGTGAGAACAACTGTCTTTGACAGAATATCTCACGTAAACTCAAAAAGACATAACTCTCAAGCCAAATATGAAAGGATGTCTAAGAACAGGAAGTTGTCTGTAAGTCAGACTTCACCAAATAAAGGTAACCATAAAGCTGACAAAGGTAAGTCCAAAGTCAGTGAAAATCAAGTAGACAAACTATCTAAAAGAATCGAAAGGTTATCCACATCTTATGACCCAAAAACTGAATCCAAATTTAATGTTGGAAAACTCAAAGAAATCACCCAAACACCCATCTTTAGAAAAAAATGCTATAAGTGTGGTGATAGAGGTCATGAGGCCAAAGATTGTGTGAGTACCAATCTTAGACCTGAAGACGTAAAGGATGATCAGTCCAAAACAGACCCAAAATCTGTTCGAGCTGATCAGTCAATCTCTAAATGATCACCTAAGTGCTCATCCTCAGAACCCACCAAACAGTGGGTTCCAAAAAGAAACTAATATGTTTAGTTGATCATGTGCAGGGCTCTTACAAGTGGTATCTAGACAGTGGATGCTCAAGGCACATGATAGGAAGCAAGGGGATTCTAAGTGAATTCCAAAACAATGAAGGACCTAAGGTGTCATTTGGGGATAATTATCAAGGAATGACTAAAGGTTATGGAAAGATAACTGCTGGAAAAGTCACTTTCAAAAAGGTAGCATATGTTGAAGGCCTTAAACATAATATGATAAGTATCAGTCAACTGTGTGATGAGGATTATGAAGTCACCTTCATTAAGCATGCAGGAACAATTTATGATAAGAAGGGAAAACCAATTTTAATGGCAAAAAGAGAAAGAGATATCTATTTGTTAGATCTCAGCTCCGCTGATCCTTCAACTAAAACCTGCTTGTATTCTGACTTAACTCCCAAGCTGAGTTGGTTATGGCACAAGAGACTATCTCATTTAAATTTCAAAGATATTAACAAATTGTCTAGCAAAGAGTTAGTCTCTGGTCTGCCTAAGATCACATTTGCTAAAGACAAACTCTGCTCAGCTTATGAAATGGGAAAACATCATAAGGGATCCTTGAAGTCCAAACAGAATTTTTCAATTACAGAACCATTGCATATGTTGCATTTGGACCTATTTGGACCTATTAGTACCCCAAGCCTAAGTGGCAAAAAATATAATCTAGTGATTGTTGATGAGTTCAATAAAAGGTGGCAATCTATTTGTCTAACACATAGACATGCTAACTCTAAAACAACTAATATATATAGAGTGTCCAACACATGAACAAGTTTGATTCTACACAATGCTTAAACCCTACAAATTTCCCAACTGATGAGATTTCTTTATGTGGAGTAGAGGCTTCACTGTGTTCGCTTGCATGTCCACCATGCATGTATATTTATAGAAGTCTTTGGCTTATCCGGTTGCATGAAGGAATGAGACAAAGAGTATGTGAAAATATAATATTTTAATTGTAAAGGTAGTGGGTGAAAAGTGAAGTTACTTTAATCAAATGTTTGATAAAAGTAAGTGTACTTTTCTGCAAAAGTGCAACCCATTTACAATATAAAATATTAAAACCCACACCTACTGTCGTGTAGAAGTATCTTTCCCTTTCCATGATTGTACTTTAATCAACACCATGCTTCTGTTTGATTTGACTTTACCAAGTATGGGATTGCCAGCCATACTTAGTTGTTTGAACAAATCTTCAAGAACTTCGTCTGTTTGAGATATCATTATCCTTTTCCAGAGGATAATATCAAACCTTTTTGTCTCATACTTGATCCAAGAAGTGCATTTTTACTTTTACAAACAAATATCTAAGGCATAATAGAACAACACATGTTCTGCCTTTTACATATGACTTACGATCTAAAAAGATAGAGTAGATTTGATATTTTTCACGACTCAGCCAACAGATTGTACTAGGAACTCTGATATTCACTACTCAGTTGACAAAATATATCAGTTGATCACTGTTTGCTAGGACCCAGTTGATATATATTGCTCAGCTGATCATATAGATGCTCAGCTGATCAATAGTAAGCTTAGGAGGACATAAGCTCATGTATTTGTATGATCAGTTGATCAAGAATGCTCAGTTGATCATTCAAATACATCAGTTTATGAGGGGAGATGATTTGTGTAAAGGAAGACTTACTTAGTTGATGCTCTGGGCCTCAGCTGATCCATTTGTTCACTCAGCTGATGGAGTAGACACTCAGCTGATCAATTTCTTCACTCAGCTGATCAATTTGTTCACTTCAGCTGATGGAGTATTTTCCTTAGCTGATCAACTTTTTCTCTCAGCTGAAGGCTTATTTTCCTCAGCTGATGGTCTTCTTTACTTGTTTTCTTCATCTGATGCTCCTTGGCTGATATCCCTTGGCTGATACATTGAGTAGGATCTGATGCTCAGCTGATGGTCAGCTGATGGTTCCATACTTAGCATATTTTTACATAAACTGATTCAAAAAACACATGTTTGAATTCTTTCTAAGTCATACTGAATGTAGGGTTTGGTTATCATCAAATTCTATGTTTTAGGATAGGCAGAGTTGATTATTAGGGTGAAGTGATTATCTCCCTAACAACATGCTATGTGCTAAACCAACGAGATCAGCTCCATAAGTTGGAACCCAAAGCTGATAAAGGGATATTTGTTGGATTTTCTTCAATCTCCAAAGCTTATAGAGTTTTTAATCTTAAAAGAAAATTAATTGAAGAGTTAGTACATGTTACATTTGATGAAACAAGTATTGACGAATCCGACAGAGCTCAAGCTGACCCAGTTAGTTTGAGTGAGCTTGAGAGGAACAAAGAAGATCTCACATCAAATCCCATGTATGTTATGGATGATTCTGATGATGATGATGGTAGTAAATCTGACAAATGTGCATCATCGAAAGAAATTATCAATATTGAAGATAATCAGCCTGAGAGTCTCGGTGAATTATCAGGTACATGTCAGATTGAAGATCTAAGTGATCTTTCGATTCCTACTCAGACTGAAGAAGTAAGTCCTATTTGCTCATACTCAGACCCCGAACCTTAGTCTCCCACTACAACCTTCAGAGTATTAAAAGATCATCCTCTTGATGATGTCATTGGGAACATTGAAGATTGTGTGTTAACTAGATCTAAGGCAAATGCAAACTATGCTTCCTACTCTAGTTTTCTATCTCAAATGGAACCAAAGAAGACTGAAGAGGCTCTAAAAGATGAAGATTGGATTGAGGCTATGCAAGAGGAGCTGACAGAATTTCAAAGAAATAAGGTCTGGACCCTTGTCCCTACCCCCAAAGGAAAAACAATAATAGGCACTAAGTGGGTCTATAGAAATAAAATGGACAAGGATGGAGTAGTGATTAGAAACAAGGCAAGGCTAGTAGCTCAGGGGTATCGACAAGAAGAAGGTATTGATTATGATGAGACCTTTGCCCCTGTTGCAAGAATTAAAGCTATAAGGTTCTTTCTAGCCTATGCAGCCTTCAAAAACTTTAAAGTGTATCAATCGGATGTTAAAAGTGCATTCTTAAATGGAGCACTACAGGAGGAGGTCTATGTGAAACAACCCCCTGGTTTTATTTATTCTAAACATCCAGATTATGTCTACAAGTTAGACAAGGCTTTGTATGGACTTAAGCAAACTCCAAGAGCCTGGTATGATACACTGTCTACCTACTTACTCTCAAATGATTTTGTTAGAGGAAGTATTGACAAAACTCTATTCGTAAGAAAGAGTAGAGAACATGTCATACTGGTTCAAATCTATGTGGATGACATTATCTTTGGTTCAACAAACTAAGGTCTGTGTGATTGGTTCTCTAAGATAATGTCCAATCAATACAGAATGAGCATGATGGGTGAGATGACTTACTTTTTGGGACTTCAAATCTATCAGAAAGAAGATGGTATATTTATTAGTCAGAGCAAGTATGTCTTTGATCTGATTAAGAAATATGGATTAGACTCAAGCCATCCCGCAAAGTCTCCAATGTTACATAATGTCAAGCTATACAAGGACATTGATGAAAAATCTGTATGTCAGACTACATATAGAGGAATGATATGTTCATAACTCTATGTAACAGCAAGCAGACCTGATATAATGTTTGCTACATGTGTTTGTGCACGATATTAGGCTGATCTAAAGGAATCACACTTGCCAGCTGTTAAAAGAATACTCAAATATCTGAAGGGAACACCGAACATAGGTTTGTTGTATCCGAAAGGATCAGGATTTAAGCTGATAGGGTACTCAGATTCAGACTTCGCAGGATGTGGTCTTGATAGAAAGAGTACTACTGGAGGATGTCAACTTTTGGGTGGAAAATTAGTTAGTTGGACAAGCAAGAAACAAAACTCGGTGGCAATTTCCACAGCTAAAGCTGAGTATGTGGCTGCAAGGAGCTGTGGTGCTCAAATACTGTGGATGCAACATCAGCTTAAGGAATTTGATTTGTCTTGTTCAAAGACTCCCATATTTTGTGACAATCAAAGTGCTATTGCCATTACACACAACCCAGTGTTTCACTCAAGAACCAAACACATTGAGATATGACATCACTTATTTAGAGATATTGTAGAAAAGGGAAAGATAGAGTTAGTCTTCATTGAGACTGAAGATCAGTTTGCATATATCTTCACTAAACCAATAGAAGGCACAAGATTTACAACTCTACTCGGCAAGCTTGACATGCTCAACCCTTAATTGGTATGTTCCATTCTTTATCTCTGTTTAATTTTTGCTAAGTGCTATATTGGACTAAGTGTCAAAATCTGAGCTGAGTAATCAGTTCTAATGTGTGATCAACTCCATAGATCTAGGTTAATCCTAACAGATGGTAAGTCCAACAATATAGTACGTCTATAATATTTACGGTGCGTTCTATTTCCAATAAACGTAAGTCGTTTACAAATAAATTTATCTTAAAGGAGAATCTTGATGATAATTTCCTTCATCTTGAATGAATTCGGATCAATGTAACAGTGTAAGTCAAATTAAGTTACATTAAATATAGCCGTTATAACAAACTGCGTAGCTAGAAGTTATTGTAACGGTCATATTTATTACCCTCCGATAACGGTAACTTTTCTCTCACATTGAAAAGGTATAAATAAGCGAGTCTTTTCATCATATTTTGTTTACTCTTCCAAAATATTCTTTTCATCATATTTATTCTTCTTTACCTATAAACAAAACAATGTCATCGCCTGTATCGACATCCCAAAGTCCAAAATTGGCAGGGGATATGAGGAGTGGGTCTCCTATATTCGCAAAGGACCCCTGGCACATGTATTTCTTCATGGTCCTTCTGTGCTCATCCCTCAACTTCTCACGGAATTCTGGTATACGTGCAAACTGGATGCAACTTAACCGGTCATACGGGGTACAGTCCTAAGTGGACAAGTGGCGATAGAAGTCGATGCAAATTGTCTCCGCCGAATTCTTCATCTCCCGGTTCATAATCAGTATGACGCGACAGTTTCTAGGGAAACATCACGAAGCGTTTTACCCTTAATGGGTCATCCTCAAGTTATTGGCGTAATACGGAAATCTGTTTTCCAGACGGCATGGGGATTTATGGTATCCACTGTGGTTCGTTCCCTTGGATACAAGGTGGGTGGCCTCGATAATGTTAATGACTTTGAAATGCAAGTGTTATACAACTTATTTTATGATCGGCGATTGGATTACGCTGAGTTGATCTTTGAGGCATTCAAGTCATTGGTGACCAAGAACATAAGGGACACCATTGTGCCCTTCGTAAGATTTATATCCATGGTCATCGAGGATAGGTTGGGTAGAAGATATACTGCCCAATATCAGTCAACTCCTACTCCTGTTTTTAGCTACAAAATGTTCGCCCATGATATTTTCCTTGAGCACCCTACAATGCGTGCTCAGATGAGGGTGTATGTACAGCTTCCAACTCCTGAGTCAAGTGAAGCTGAGACAGAGGAAGTTGCCGAAGAAGTGGGTGACGGTGTTGGTTCTGAGGCTGGGTCCTCTCAAGCTGATCAACCTAGGACTCAGCTCAGACCCCGTGCTCAAAGATTTTCCTCCACCACTTCGATTTCTGAGCAAAGGAGTCTGTTTCCTAGCTCTGAATCTCCACTGCTAGGTGCAGTAAGTATACTTTCGCATCCCTTATCTCCTTCTCTCTCTTTTACTTCTCCACCTCCAAAATTGGGAGATAATACTGAGTCAAGCCCAACTCAGTCTAACACCTCTCCTCCACCTCAAACATCTCCATCTATCTTACAATCTAAAGCCAACCTTGGTCAGCCCACTGCTACCAAGGATATATCCTACACCTATACTAGAAAGACTGCCAAAGGTGGTCATTCACCTCAAAAGGACTCTAGAGCTGATATCACATTGATACCTCCACCGGCAAGAGCTGCGGGGGAGACACCTTCTCTTAAGGTGCCAACCTCTAGGCTCAGTTCAACCCTTACGCCTATACCGGGTATGGTGTCTACTCAGCCCATACTTACTAGTGCCATGGGAGAGCCTACTTCTATGCCTTCAAAGCCCTATGAAGGTAACATTCAAATACTGACCAATCCCCAGGGTCAAATAACCCCCTCCTCACCACTAAGCCTAGCTCACCCCACTACCATACCTCACGACATTGGTCATTCTTCTCTTCCATTCTTACACACTCTAGCACGACCTGCCAATGAACCTTTCATACACCAGGAAGGTTTACAGGGTCCCCATTCTGGCCCCCTTGATTCCATAGCTCAGAAACAACCTTTGGATATGGGGCCCACATTCTCACCTATTGAGGAACACTCAACAGCCACTCCTACGGTGGAAATACACTCCTTCACTGGACAGGAGGACTTTGAGGTAAGAAGAAGACCTGAGGAGCCCAAGTTGATGACCACCGATGCTCAAGTCATTATGGAATATTTACAATCTCAGTTTGAGCTCCCGCACAAGAAGAGGGGAAATGATAAAGCCGGGTTGATGCGAAAACTTCATGATCTTTCGATTTCAGTAGCCAACTTGGAAAGCTTCGTGCTCAAAATCAGACCCTCCCCTATTGATGATGACAAAAAGGGGGAGGAAGAATTAAAGAAATGTGATGATAAGTTTGAGGGGGAGCATATAGAGGAAGTACAATTTGAGGAACAAGCTCATGATCAGTTTATGATTAATGTAGATCAGCCTACCCAACAACAACAGGCTCCAACAGTCCAAATTACCACAACTTCACAAGCTCAACCAGAAACTCCACATGAAGAAACGTCTCAAGCTGCTCACACCAACCTTCCTCGAGCTAAATTGCCAAAATTTGTTGAAGCTGAGTCCGTCCCAACTTCACAAATAGATAAAGGGAAAAGTAAGGTGTTTGAGATGGTAAAAATAAAGAAAAGAAGTGCTATGCCTTTAGCAAAGAGAAGAAAGGTCATCATTGTTGAGCTTGAGCCAGAACAACAAAGTCAACATTAACTAGTTGCATATGAATCTGACTCAAGTGATGAAGCTGATGCAGCACAAAAAGCCAGTGACATGCTTGCTGAGCAAATGTTACAAGAGATGGCTAAACAACTAGGCATAACGGTGGAGGAAATGATAGAGCAGCAACGACAAGCTGAAACTCAAAGAGAAAAGGCTAAAGCTGAGGCTGCCAGAGCTGAAGTTGAAGTTGACTATTCTGGACCTAGAGCTGCCCCTATTCCCTACTCAGATGTGGATCTAAGGCATTGTTATAAAAGAACACATTTTAATCACAAGATTGAATCAATTACACTGAGTAGAAAAGGAGAATTGGTAATTATCAACTTTGTACTAGATAACCAACAAGAAATTGGTCTAGTTATGAGATGTCTGTACAAGTTGGGGTTCTTAGAGTTAAAAATTGTAGCCACAACTATCAAACGGATGAAAAAGAGTCAAATCAGACAAGAGATAGTTGATGTGCTTAAGACACTCTTCATAAGAATTGATCAGTTAGGTGAGATTCCTGCTGAGGAAATTGATACTTTCGTGAATCGAGGCAAAGCTGCAAGAGTTAGAGCAGCAAGCAAGCGAGCTAAAAGAGACATTGGTTTACAAGTTCCAAAGGGAGTTAAATTCAGAGAAAACACTTATATCACTCAACCTTTGGAAGGATTCTTGTATCTTGATGTGGAAGGTAATCAATGTTTCTTGAGAGTAGCAGATCTTCATTTGGCAAATCTGGAGTTGATTCTGTACTTGAGAATTCTATGTGATGACTCAACTCAGAACTCAGTATTCAGATATCATCTCCACAAAGAAATCAGATCAAAAAAAAATTGAGATGAGAGAGCTGCTAGAAGGTGAAGAGATTGTGAATGATGCTATCAAGAAAGCTGCAATCTGGGAACTTAAATGTTATGATATGTGATTAGAAGTTGGAGATCCTATTGATTAAATAGATTAGTTCTATAATTTTGTAAGCACTAAGTGTGTAGAAACTAATCATAAAGATTAAGCTACAACGTAAATGATATGTTCATTAATATAAACTCAAGTTTGGTATGTTCAACTCTTTATTATTTGATATGTTCAAAATTATGTTTGATATGTTCAAACAGGTAGCTTTGTAAGTTTAAGCTGATGATTGAAATGTTCAATTATAAACTGAAATGTTCAGTTGTATAAGTTTTCTAAGTTCATAACTTAAATTACTTCTGATAAGTTCAGTATCTAAGTAGTTGTATATCCAAATACTTAGAATAAAAGTCTTATAATGGATTTGTAATATAAACATCTTGTAAGTTCAAGATATGATGAATAAGTATGGATCAGTTCAATACTTATTTCAAGAACTAACATTGGTCAGTTTCAGAGTGGTTCATCATAATTCTGTTAATCTATACCTACTTTGATTCAATATTTTGTCATCATCAAATAGGGGGAGATTGTTTGTCGCATGTTTAGAATAATTAGATTTGATGAGACAAACTATATATATGTATAGATAATAGGTTAAGAGTTAGGAATTATGTAAGTCTGTTATAGACTGACTAGTTAGCTTAGGCTGAGTAGTCAGCATATATACATATATTGAGTTTTCTATGTAAGTACTAGATAGCTCGGTGACTTCTAAGCTGAGATAGGACTTGAAGACTTCAAGACTTGAAGATTCAAGAACCTAAGATTCAAGAACTCATCTTGATAAGGTCAAGACTGAGTGAGTCAGCTCAGCGTCAGAAGTCAGTTCAAGAATTTAAGTAAGTTCTAAATTATGTTATAAACTCTCCATATCTACGACATTTAAATTAGGATATCTCAACCTAATTTAAACTATCTATAAGTTGGATAGAAATCTCAAACGGAATTAATTAGATATGTTCTAATTAAGGAGTTTGTTTCGGTTTTAAAGAAAAGATAAGTTCTATCTTTAACTGCGATTTGTTCGTAGATATATCAAGTATAAGTGTAAACCTTCTTATGGGTTTCAAGACACGAATACATAGATGAACACGAAGAGAATACGTAATACACAACGACGACTGCATAAGTTGCAGAACGTACGTGTGTTCGTGATACTTGATACGCGTGTGTTGCGATAACTTTGTGAGTTGAAAGTTCAAGAGACTTTTCAAGAGTTCTTGTTAATCAATTTTAACAAGAAGTTCGATCATCAATTAGTTTGTGATTCAAGAGTGTTTAGAGAGATTTGAGTTTATAATCATTGTAATATCAAATCATCCAGTTGATTTGATTAGAGAGTGATAATAGTTATTGTTCTGTTTGATCATTGAATATACGTTTGATTAATTTGATTATTTGTTTAAAGTGTATTCAACCCCCCCTTCTACACTGTATCGGTTGCTTGTTTACCCTCTTTGGGACCAACAGCTTCCTAATCTCTTCTTAACAAATTCTTTGATCTCACCTCTTCTCCTCAAACAAATGTCAATCCTTTCGATGACATTGATGCCTTTGATTTTCTTCAATCCCCTAAACCCGTACAGTCTCAACAATCTGAGCCTTGAGTAGACATCGCATCTTCTCTACAAAGTCTATCTGAAACTCTTCATTCTGTCTCTCAGTTAGTTAAAACTACTTCTTTTAATGTTTCTTGCACGGTAAATAATCAAACCAAGTTTGAAAGCGAGTTTAAATCTCTTGCTGACTCTCTTACCCACCAAATCACATCTTTGTCCACAACCCTTGATAGTAGCAATCAGATACGTCTAGGGATGTTCAAACAGTTTCATAGTCTCGTAACATCCATGGCTGTCTCTGACACAATCGAATTTTCCAAACTAAATTCACAACTTTCACACCTCTCCTCTTCTGTACATTCTCTCTCTTCTAAAGTGGATCGATTCCATGTTATAAATCTCTCCGAAGCAGCCATAAATCATCTACAGGAATTATTTGCACCCTCTTTTGCAGGGCTCTCAAATCAGATTATGGAATTGTCTAGATCAATAGAAGCTTCAGGAATCTATGCTGCTTCTAAGGGGGAGAAACTAAGACGACAGTCCAAAATATGTCAAGTTATAAGGAAGAAAGCTATTGCTGATCGCAAATTTCTTAAATGGCAAAGGTAATTCTCTAGAGCTGATGCAATGCAAAGTCTAGAAAGCAAAGTCGCTCAGCTCAGAGCCAATTGAGGAAAACAAAAATAAAGCCTTGGAAGATATTAAGGCTAAACTCGTGCTAGCTGAAAAGGAGAAAGCCAAAGCTGAAAAAGCTAAGGCAAGTGTTGAGGGGGAGCTCAAAGTTCTCCTGAATCAAAGAAAAGCTAAAGCAGAACTCTTCAGATCTGAGATAGACGGAGCTGAATGTCATTAAATAATAAGGGATGCTGAAACAAGAGTAACAACTGAACGACAAGATGCACAGATTCCTGAACAACCAACTTCTCCATCCACTAGTGGTCAACCCAGTCAAGTTGACAAAGGTAAAAAAACTGTGATAACAAGTTCTCCGGATTATCTGATGAGGGTAGGTAAATATGGTGAAGATGACTTAGATGATGAAAATCCGTTTGCTAAAGAGAAGAAAATGGCTGACAAACTTGGAAGACAATGTTGGGTTTTCGTGGTCTAAAATCGCAACCGAAGCAAAACGAGTAGAAAAAGAGTTTCAAAAATTGACCACGAATACGCCCAGCAAATGGACCAAAACTGTAGACATGGTTAAGCAACAAAATAAACATACAAAGAAATAGATTTATACCCTCGGTGCTATCTTCTTTGTACGCGCGGGTTTGGAGTTTGGAAGTCTCGTGCACTAACGTGTACACCTCTATCGAAGTCCACACCAAGTCTTGATCGTTTCCCAGTTCCTAGAGTTTTAGGTGTGCCAACCTAAACACCACAAATATGATCTACACAAAAGAACCAAAGCCTTGGATGTATTTTGTGTGTTTGAGAGAGTTATGCAAATTATATCAACTTTGTTTATTTCTTTCAAGCAACCAAAACCATGTGACTTCATGTGGTTTATATAGAACTCAAAAATGAGTTCAAAAAATGAGCAACAATTAATCTCATGGCTGTTACATGATCAATACACATAAACACACTTTAAGTAGCTTTGAAAGCCTAGTAAAGAGGCTGTTACTACATAAGGCACGGCTGTGCCTCATAAGGTACGGGCGTGCCAGCCCAAGAGGCCACACCCAAGTCATGCCTGACTTGGGCCCGTGCCTGTCCATTGGGCACAGGGCACGGGCGTACCTAGCCACAGGCCACGCCCAAGTCACGCCCGACTTGGGCTCGAGCCTGCCCATAGGGCACGGCCGTACCTCATAGAGGCACGGGCGTGCCTTGGCCCACCAGAACCAGTTTCTGGTTTCCTCTCTCATTCAACCATCCGTGATGCTGGAATCGATACTTGGCGTGTGACCCAAAAGGCCCTTGCTTTATCAGCCACGATACCAACTCGTGTGTGTGTCAGTGGGCATAATCCAACAGACTCCCACTTGCACATGACAAACTCACGAAAGGCGTCACCGACATAGAGCGGCCTCTAGCAAGGCATCTATGCCCCCGAGTCAGCACAGGGGTTGTCTTCCCAATACAAATAACTAACCAAAAGGAAAGGTCCTATAGATAAGTGATTATATACCCCTTCTTTCACTATATCTGTTGTGAATGCAGGTCATGGAACATGATCAACCCCGAGTCATTCACGATTATGATTCACGATATAGACTAACTATGACTAACAAAACAAGTTGCACAATTGATCCACTATCAATTCAACTTGAGCACGGCCATGCATTTTGATTTGTCATCAGCTTAGTCAACGAGGGGCCCAAGGATATCTCTCAAAAGAGGAACGAATACTTTTGACTGCACCGCCCTATCATATTAACAAGTTCTTGCCTGAAAACTTCCCTTATAACAGCCAGTTATGAACTGCGTTAGAAAGCAATCTAAACAAGTCCAAGTTAATAATCAAGCAATCCGTGCATCTCCAGTAGAAGGATAAATAATATTATCATCCTGATTTACTCGTGCTAATATCCATGAAGTAAAGTCAGGTACGGGTCCTCCAATTACTTAATCACCATTAAGTACAGGCTAGTGTTGCGTAAACAAGTATTCAATCCAAGATGAAAACTTTACCAACCACTCGCCTCGATTTTAATTCACTTCCCCCTTCCAATAAAGAATGGCCGATCATGGAGTATTTAGAATAAACAAGTTTATTCATGGAAGTATTTAAACATGCAAAGATAGAACACAATAATGTTTCATAAAGTAATTGCACCATGCGTATATTAAATCCCCATTTAATAGTCATTACAATAAGAAATACATTATTGCTTTAATGTTCTCAATAACAAATACAATTAAAACAATTAAACCAAGTCACTAGCAAATCTAATACCAATAGACTTAGCATGAGAATCATGCTTAACTTGTGACAAAGGTTTGGTGAGTGGATCTGCCAAGTTCCCCTCAGTCGGTACTCTACTAACCACAATGTCACCATTCTCGATGATATCACGAATAAAATGATATTTACGAGCAATGTGTCTCGTACGTCGATGCGCTCTTGGTTCCTTAGCTAGAGCTACTACACCCTCATTGTCACAGAAGATCTCAATAGAGTTAGCGATGCTAGGAACAACACCAAGGTCTTGAATGAATTTCTTCATCCAGACGGCTTCCTTAGCAGCCTCGCTTGCAGCAATATGCTCTGACTCCGTGGTTGAATCGGCCACGGTATCTTGCTTGGAACTTCACCAACTTATTACTCCACAATTTAACAAGAATACAAATCCCGATTGAGACCGACAATCATCCTTGTCCGTTTGGAAGCTAGCATCAGAATATCCAGTAACTCTGAGCTCCTCCGATCCACCGAACACTAAAAACATTTCCTTAGTTCTCCAAAGATATTTAAGGATGTTTTTAACCGCGACCCAATGACTTTGACTAGGGTTAGCCTGATATCGGCTCGTCATGCTCAAGGCATACGACACATCAGGCTGAGTACATAGCATAGCATACATGATCGATCCCACTGCCGAAGCATACGGGACTCGACTCATTTCCTCTAGTTCTTTTTGAGAACTAGGACATTGAGACTTGCTCAACGCCAAACCATGCAACATAGGAAAATTCCCTTTCTTGGAATCTTGCATCTTGAACCTCTTCAAGACTTTATCTATGTACGTACTCTGGCTCAAACCAATGAGTGTCTTAGATCTATCTCTATAGATCTTTATCCCCAAAATATATGATGCTTCTCCCATGTCTTTCATAGAGAAGCAACTCCCAAGCCAGGTTTTCACTTCCTGCAAGGTAGTCACGTCATTTCCTATGAGTAGTATGTCATCTACATACAAGACTAGAAAAACTACAGCACTCCCACAAGCCCTGACATACACACAAGGTTCATCCTTGCTTTTAGAAAAGCCAAACTCTTTGACCTTTTCATCAAAGCAAATGTTCCAACTCTGAGATGCTTTCTTAAGTCCATAAATGGACCTCTAAAGCTTGCAGACTTTATTAGGATATTCGGGGTTTACGTAACCATCAGGGTGTGCCATGTAAACCTCCTCTGCCAACTTCCCATTAAGGAAGGCAGTCTTGACATCCATCTGCCATATTTCGTAATCGTAATATGCAGCGATAGCCATTAGTATCCTAATAGACTTCAACATAGCCACCGGAGAAAAGGTTTCATCATAGTCTACACCATGAGTTTGAGTGAAACCCTTTGCTACCAGTCGGGCTTTAAAGGTGTCTACTTTTCCATCCATGTTAGTCTTCTTCCTAAAGACCTATTTACACCCTAATGGCTTGTGGCCGGGTACCGGATCAACCAAGTCCCATACTCTATTATCCACCATGGATTGCATCTCACTGTCCATCGCCTCCATCCACCTAGCAGACTTAGGGCCCGCTACGGCTTCCCGGTAGTTGATCGGTTCTCTATGATCCACCAATAGTTCGTCGCCCTCGGATATGAGAAACCCATATCTTTCCGGCTCATTACGAACTCTACCAGATCTACGGAGCTCTAATAGTTGTGTATCAGGCACCTCATCCACCAATGGTTGAGGTTCCACTTCTTCCGGTACGCCGACCTCAGAAGGGGTACTAGTGCCAACATCAGGTTGATCATTGATGTCATCTAGAATTTCCTCTAGATCGACTTGCCTCCCACTGGCTTCTGCAAATATCAGCTCCCTTTCAAGGAAGACCGCCCTTCGAGCAACAAACACCTTGTTCTCCAAAGGTTTGTAAAACAAATATCCCATAAAAACCAGTTGGGTAGCCAATGAAAATACACTTCTCGGCTCTAGGTTCAAGTTTGTCTTGAGCTTCACATCTCACGTAAGCCTCACAACCCCAGACCTTGAGATAGGCTAGCGAAGGAACTCTTCCATGCCACATCTCGAACGGTGTACTTGCAACCTTCTTTGTTGGTACAAGGTTTAAGGTCCTAGCAGCGGTTTCCAAAGCATAACCCCAAAAACTTGCGGGTAGCTTTGTATGACTCATCATGGGCCGAACCATATCCAATAAAGTTCGGTTCCTCCTCTCGGTGACCCCATTTAATTGTGGTGTCCTGGGTGGAGTAAGTTGTGAAATAATTCCACAGCCCTTAAGATGATCAAGAAACTTGGTACTAAGATACTCACCACCCCTATCGGATCTGAGAATCTTAACTCGCTTGCCCAATTGATTTTGTACTTCGTTTTGGTATGTCTTAAGCACCTCAAAGGTTTCAGATTTATGCTTAATCAAATAAACATAAACATACCTACTGAAATCATCAGTAAAAGTAACGAAGTACCTACAATTGTTTCTTGTAGCAGACCTGAACGGACCACACACATCCGTGTGAATAATGTCCAACAAGTCTTTGCCCCTTTCACTAATGCCGGTGAAGGGTGCCTTAGTCATTTTTCCTAATAAACAAGAATCGTATACTTCGCTTGAGCCGTGGTCAAACGATTCCAAAATCCCATCCACTTGGAGTTTGGCGATACGTTTCTTGCTTATATGGCCAAGACGACTATGCCTCAAAGACAACTTGTCCAATACAACTTTGGACTTAGAATCAATGTTCATGATTGATTTATTACCATCCAAACACACACTTGTTTCATAAATCCCACGACATGGATAAGCTTTAAAGTAATGAACATCATTTCTCAAACAAGAAATAATTCCATTATTGAAATTAAACTCATAACCATTGTCATACAAAGCGTGAAAGGAGATAATGTTGCGTGCCACGCAGGGCGAAAAGCAAACATTTAATAAGGTAATAGCAAGTCCTGAAGGAAAGGCGAGATCAACACTCCCTATCCGCTCCACGGGAACCACATCCTTGTTTCCCATGATCAGGTCAAGCTCTCCAGCACCCAGCGCCCTACTTCTTTTTAGCACCTGCCGTTAGAAGTAGCGTTATTGTGGAGTTCAATCATTAACGTACCTGAGTTACCCGCTCCCTTCGGTTTTACCCGCTTGATCTCCTCAAGGTACTTTGGGCAAGAACGCCGCCAATGCCCTTTTTCCTTGCAGTGGAAGCACTCGGATTCCGCAGGGTCCTCGGCCGGTGGAACCATCACGGCTTTCCCCTTGCCCTTCGGGACCGGGCTCGGGTTAGGTCTTGCAACCTTCCCCTTACCCTTTCCCTTAGAGGGGGAGCGCCTTTTCTTGTTGGTTCGGCCTCCCTGGATAGCTAGGACGGGTTTGGACGAGGAGGGCTTCTTAGACATGTCGGACTTGACGGTCTTTAACATTCCGTGAAGCTCCATTAGGGATTTCTCCATGCCATGGATATGATAGTTCCACACAAATTGTGAAAAGGAACTAGGAAGAGAACGGAGGATCACATCCACCGCCAACTCCCTCCCCAATGGAAATCCCATCCTCTCCAAGCGATCAACCAATGCTTTCATCTTAAGCACGTGAACGCTCACATTTCCGCCCTCCTGCATATGGCAGTCGAAAAGGGACTTTAAGCACTCGAAGCTCTCTAGCTTAGCCTGCTGTTGGAACATTCCCTTCAGCTGGTTAAGCATGTCATATGCTCCTAAATGTTCCATTTGCTTTTGAAGCTCAGGAATCATTGACGAGAGCATAATGCAAGCCACTTCATTCGTTTCCTTGACGCGCTTATCATACGCGTCTTGGACCGCCCTAGTCACATTCGCCGCAGGTGCTTCCGGCAAAGGCTCCTCGATGGCCCACATCTTTTGTTCATACCTAAGGGCTATCCTTAGTTGCATGAACCAATCCATGAAGTTTTGGCCATCAAGTTTGGCCTTTTCGAGGAACAATTTTAGGGAAATAGAGTCCGATGAAGATGTAGAAGCATTGTTGGATGCCATCTACAAAATTAGAGTACCAATTTTAGTTGTCAAATCCTTGTAGAAATATTTACCCAATATTTATAAAACTTAATTATTTGAACAAGGCTAAAAACCATATTTCACTCTACATCATGACGGGTTTATCGCGGATCATGAAATAAGTTATTTAGGTCGGTAGACAAATTACCAATTGCAACCATTGCAACTCTTAGATCCTTGCGGGATCCTTTCGACATCAAATGTCTAAGGCATGTTTGATCCCTTCATACACCAATCCTTTTATTATTTCTTAAATGACTCGGATAGAGATCGACATCATTTAAGTAACATAAAAGAATTTGTAAGTCGCCCGTCAAGACACACGTTGGTACCCTAGCCCAATCATTGGTTCGTGCTTAAGCTCGACAACCAATATTGCGGGTTGCCACACTCACCTTCCACACAACTCCACAAGACATGACTCGTGCTAATGCTCGACAATCATCCAAGTTTCGTTAGATTTGGGTGATGTCGTCTTACGGGTGGCGCGTGACTTACTTTTCGAAAAACGGGTTTTTGTTTTCCGGTTAAAATAATGTTTTAACAATTTTGACGAATTAGCAATTTAAGTGACAAAAACTCCTTTTTAATCACCATTCAATATAAACACCTTTCATATTAATGTTTGCCAATTCTTATGCGCGTAGAAATATAAACACATTTATAAATCTCTTTGTTTTATATATTTTCAAAAAATCTCTAGCATGCATCCTAAAGAATTCAAATATAAAACAACCACGCATAAATATAAATAAAGACCCGGTAACATGCCCAAATCCTAAGTGTTTTTCCCCGTGAGCCAAAACGGGGAAAACATAGTCAATCTAGGGACAACACCAAGGGATACTCCGTCACGATCTCCACTCCGGCAAATCTCCCGGACTTGGTTCGTCAAGATGCCAACACCGTGTCTCCCGGTTGGTTTGAAGCAACACTTACATATATGAACTAATCTAAGTACGAGTACATAATAATAAGAAAACGACATGCAAGTCGCACCAAATATAAATATTACAACATTACGGCACGCAGGCCAAAACCAAAACCAACCACAAACATCACAAAGTCTATAGGCATATCAAGTTACCGGGCTACCACAACAAACACAACCAAACGAAAGCAATGGTGTGCCACAAAACTATGTCCAACAAAGATATATATATTTTGATCAAGATTGCAAAATAACACTTAAGGCCCAACAAGCAAGCCTTGTAAATATGCATTAACAATTTTAATACACCTTTAAAATTGCATATTCATATATACACCTAAAAATATATGTTTTGTGAACTTCATGCCAAGTCACACAAAACATATAAAATTAGGAATCAAAATATAGTGGGGATCAACAGAATCAAGACTAGTCTAACACCCGCATTTTCATATATATATATATATAAACACATTGTTTCAAAAACCATTTCTGACCAAAAAACCATCAGGCACGGGCGTACCCCAGAGGGTACGGGCATGTCTGCCCTTTTGTCAGTGTACAGTTTAAACAATTTTAAACAGTTTACGAATTCTGCCGGCACGGCCCGTACCCCCACTGGTACGCCCGTGCCCCAGCCACCGGCACGGCCCATACCCCTAGAGGTACGACCGTGCCCGGTCAGCGGAAAACCATTTTTGATAGAAAACTCAGAAAATCCGGTTTAACTCCAAAAGTGCAATGCCATGCTAGAGATGGCTCTGATACCACTGTTGGGTTTTCGTGGTTTAAAATCACAACGGAAGCAAAACGAAGAATAAGAGTTTCAAAAATTGACCACGAATACGCCCACCAAATGGACCAAAACTCTAGACATGGTTAAGCAACAAAATAAACATACAAAGAAATATAATTATACCCTTGGTGCTATCTTCTTTGTATGCGCAGGTTTGGAGTTTGGAAGTCTCGTCCACTAACGTGCCAACCTAAACACCACAAATATGATCTACACAAAAGAACCAAAGCCTTGGATGTATTTTGTGTGTTGAGAGAGTTATGCAAATTATATCAACTTTGTGTATTTCTTTCAAGCAACCAAAACCATATGACTTCATGTGGATTATATAGAACTCAAAAATGAGTTCAAAAACGTGCAACAATTAATCTCATGGATGTTACATGATCAATACACATAAACACACTTTAACTAGCTTTGAAAGCCTAGGAAAGAGGCTGTTACTGTATAAGGCACGGCCGTGCCTCATAGGGTACGGGCGTGCCAGCCCAAGATGCCATGCCCAAGTCACGCCTGACTTGGGCTCGTGCCTGTCCATTAGGCACAGGGCACGGGCGTACCTCCCAGAGGCACAGGCGTACGTAGCCACAAGCCACGTCCAACTCATGCCCGACTTGGGCTCGTGCCTTCCCGTAGGGCACGGCCGTACCTCATAGAGGCACGGGGGTGCCTTGGCCCACCAGAACCAGTTTCTGGTTTCCTCTCTCATTCGACCATCCGTAATGCCGGAATCGATACTTGGCGTGTGACCCAAAAGGCCCTTTCTTCATCAGCCATGATACCAACTCGTGTGTGTGTCAGTGGGCATAATCCAACAGACTCCCACTTGCAGAGAAACTAGCTCTTGAAAAAGCTGCTGCTAATAAAATAAACTTATCTCCTCGCGCATACCAACAAAAGCTTTAGGAAGATATTAAAGCTGAAAAAAGTAAAACGGGAAAGAAAGAAACAGATGACAGCTGCAAGACAGGAGGCATGGCTGTTATCTAGAAATGAAAGATTGTATCCTGAAAAGATTACTTCAGTAAAACTGAAGAAAGAGTAAAATGAAATTTTTTTCAATCTTTAACGCAAACATCTTCCAATCTTTGTAACATACTCAGTTACTCAAGTCAAGCTTAAGTGTGCCTATTATGAATGAGCTGAAATCTTGGCATGCCTGTCAAAACACAAGCTGACGGAAAATGTTGAGATTGTTCAATGAGAAATCACCAAGGTCATCCAGTATTATAAAGAGGAAATGAAGAAGAAAGGATCTGAGTCTAAAATCATCTCTCAAAAAGACAGACTTTCGAGGGCTGAAAGACTAAAATTCCAGAGAAGGAAGCTCACACATAAAATGTCTCAGCAATAAGTTCTTGAGTTAATCTCTATTAGGGAGCTTCCTAACTGCAAAGGAATTGATACATCATTAGCTCCCGGATTTGTTCCTAAAATCGGAAAAGTTCTTTCAAATCCAAGAGGTTTCTACTTTCTTGATGCTCGTGACAAAGTTCGATTTCAGTGAGTGGCAAAATTTGCCAAAGCTGACGTTCTTCATCTGAAGTCACTCAGATACTTCATTGAACATAAAGACCCAGCCATCAAAGACATTCTGGATGAGTATCTAAGACAAATCGAGCTCAAAACACCAATTGAACCCATCCCCGATGAGTTGAAACCCGAAATTTCTTAGGGTACATTCTTTTATTCTTTATTCTTGCTATTTATTATTCTTTTATAAATAGTCATGGAGTATAAACAAATAGGGGGAGATTGTTAGTCCTATATTTGTGTATATTACATTCCTGAAGAGGCTTTCAAAGAAAGCATCAGAAGGATTATTATTGATTCGTTTGTAAATTATCCTGACGCACCTCATCTGAAGAAAGAATCCTTGAAGTTCATCGGAAGATTAGTTCTGAAGTGAACGCCAACTGAAGTAAGTTTTTAGTCATCAAAAGCTCTTCGTTACTGAAAGCACGTTCCAGTACTAGGATCTACCAGTTTACTAAAGTGCGTAATTAGCGCTTCTGAAGGAACATAAATGGAATGTTATATTTCTGTTCCCAACTTTATGTAGAGCAGTACACGTGTAAATCGTTTAGATGGTCAGGATTAATTTACATAGAATATAAATACCTTCTCACTATTTGAGAAAAGGTTAAGCGTTTTTTTGCTAATTTGTATTCAAGTAAGTTCTTGATTAGTTTAGTTTGTTCTTGTGCACTATTTGAAGTCTTGTTATTAATATAATCTTACTTTGAAAACTTTAGTGTGTTCGTAATTTTAAACTATTTCCGCACTTTGTTTATTTATCATTGTTAGTTTTTTACTTCGTCGGGAAAAACAAGATTCTATTGATGTTGAATTATTCACAACATCATTCAGTAGAGGGACAAATTGGTTGAAGATGAATGTGTATGTATGGGAGTTTGGTTTAGAATGGGTTCATCTAAATCATCTTTAGCAATTGATGAAGGTGGACTATCCTGTTTTGAAGAGGTTTCATCAGTTTGCATTTGGTCATTAAATTCTTCACCCTAAACATGATTAGTGGAACAGGAAGCAACAAAGTCTTTTTCATTAAAACTTACATTGATTGACTCTTCAATGAATTTGGTTCGAATCTTGTAAATTCTGTAAGCTTTAGAGATCACAGAATATCCAAGGAACACTCCTTCATCACCCTTGGGTGCAAACTTCTGCAACTGATCTTTCTGATTAAGAATGAAACATTGACAACCAAAGATATGCATAAAGCTAATGTTTGGCTTCCTTCCCTTCACTACTTCATTTGGAGTTTTGTTGTGCCTTTTGATTATAAGGGATTTGTTCTGGGTGAAACACGCACAGTTTACAGCTTTAGCCCAGAAGTTAAAATTCAGTCCACTTTCACATGACATGGTTCTGGCAGCTTCAATAAACATTCTCTTTCTTCTTTTAGATACACTATTATGTTGTGGAGTTCTTGGTGCAAAGAAGTTTTTCGATCTCCCTTTCTCATCACAGAAAGATTCCATAATTTGATTTTTGAACTCTATTCCATGATCAATTTTCAGCATCCTTAAGAAGTTACCATTCATCAATTCCATCTTTTTGATAAAGCAAATAATTTCATCAGCAACCTCGCTCTTAGTTCTTATGAAGAACACCCAAGTATATCTTGAGAATTCATCCACCATAACTAAATCATACTTACTTCCACCAAAACTAGCAGTTGCAACAAGACCTATAGATCCATGTGTAACATGTAGGTTTCGGTAATAGAGAAGGCTTGCTTACATGGAAAAGATGTTTTGTGTTGATTTCCTTTCTCACATGCAGAGCAAGGTTTAAGTTTGTAATATGTTAGTGAAGGTATTCCTTACACTAATTCTCCCTTGCTTAGCTTATTGATATTCTTAAAGTTCAAGTGAGAAAGTCTTTTGTGCCACAACCAGTTTGTATAAGTTATACTCTTAGAGTACAAACAAGTTTCCTTTGAGGAATCACCCGAAGACATGTATAAGTTCTACACATCTTTGGTTCTTTTGGAACTTAGAACTTCTTTGCCTTGATTATTGATTATCGAACCCTTTGTCTTAATGAAATGAATTTCATTATCTCCATCACACAATTGACTTATGCTTATGAGATTATATTTTAGTCCTTTAACATATGAGACTTTGGAAAACTTGAGGTTCGTAACCTTTTGTCTGGTCATGGTTATTATCACCAAATGTTACTTTAGGGCCTTTTTCTTTCTTGTAGTTACAGAGTAGGGCTTTGTGGCCTACCATGGTCCTTGAACTACCAATGTCTAGGTACCAAGTGTTGTTACCCTGATCAGATATGAGTGAAAGAAGGATTAGTAACACTTTGGGCCTCCATTAATAAGTGGATCCCTGTGGATTGCACTTAGCTTTCCGCATTACTTCAGGTTTCTTATGTATGATAGGAACAACCATGTTTTCAGTAGAAGCCCGTTGTTTTGATTTGCCTTCTTGAAGACATTCCTGAGCCTTATGTTCTTTACTTCCACACTTATAACATTTTGGATTTTTGGTGACTGTGAAGTTCTGAGCAACATTTTTAGGATGCCCATGAGTTACCTGATCAATCCTTTGATGACTATAGGTCATCATCTGACAGACTCGTCCACTCAACTTCTGAAATTGATCATGTAGATTTTTTAGGTCTTTTCTTACAAACATCTTAGATTGATCTTTGGATTTGGAAACTTTCTGACAAACCCTCGATGTGTAAGGTTTAAAGTTTGTGAGAACATCACTATTCTTACTCATATTTCTTCCTATTGAAAAAGAATTTACTTCACAGTCAGTTGATTTGTGAGTAGAGGATTTATGATCAGTTGACACACCATCAGCTGAACATCTATCATCTATCTTCTGAACAACAGTTATAGAAGCTCCAGTTAAAGGTTTTTCAGTTAGCTTAACACTGAGTTTAAGTCATATGTTTTCAAGGATGGACAACAAAATGTTTCTTTGGTAACAACACATGATTCCTTACCCTTACTAACATCCTTTGAACTTATTTTCTCATTAATAGTAATATTTTTGCATTCTAAAATTAGCATAGAAGTTAAATCATCTATAGGAGTGATTAAGTTTTTCTTAAGAGGACTTTGACTTCTAACAAAATCAGTTTGTGAACACACTCTTTCCTTTAACAACTTTGTGAAAATCTTGTGGTAGAATGTTATCTTTTTCTAAGATATTTATTTTCTTATTAAAATCAACACAATTAGCAGCTTTAGAGTGATTTCCTCGTATGATAACTTGGACTTGTTTGGAAATCTGCTCATTGACACACTGAGTGGTCTTTTCAGCGGAAACACACCATGACTTCATGATTTTCTGAAGGTCGTTAAACTTTTGAGTTGCTTCATTGGTTTCTTTTATTAAGACTTCATTAAATATCTTTTGATTAGCTAGTTCATCTTTAAGAGTTAATTTCTTCTTAAGTGATATTACTTCTGCTTTAAGCTTCTTTTCTCTTTTAATAGCAAACTAGAAATCAACACACAAGTAATCAAAATTGGAGTTCTTTTCATTTTATCATAAGTTACAAATTTACCAACCTGGTATATGGAAGAAGGATCCCAGTTGGTGGTGGTGCATGCTTTGGCTGCATGTTACATATCCTCATCGAATGAGCTATTTCCACCAGTTTTGGCAATCAGACAAACTAGGCAGAGATGTCCTTATCTTCTCCTGAAGATTAGACTTTTTCAGCCCCGTCTTCTTCTTTAGCCATCAACACCTTTTCTTACGTCTTCCTCTTCTCCTTTTCAAGAGCAGTAGCAAGAAGCATTTTATATTTGGCTTCAAAATCCACCTTACCTTCTTGCTTTGACACAACATTTGGTCTAGAGGTACTCTTGGATCTACAGTCACTTGCAATGTGACTAATCTTGCCGCATGAGTAGTATTTAGCTGTGGAGGCATCAAACGATGATATGAATTTGGCTTTGGCATCTTTTTGTAACGCCCCAATTTTCAAAATTTCAAATAAAGCACGAAACAAAAGGTATTTGTCTAAACACAGAATTTGATAAGCTGATGGAAACCAGCCAAGTATTTTTGAACCATCTGGTTCGTAGAAAAGGTAATACAACCACATGTCAAAAACAGTTTCCAATAAGCTTACCGTCAGCAGAAGCCAATAAAACATTTCGTTTAAACCCTCAGGTTTGTATAAAAAGAAATATGCGTGCATTTAAATCAAAAGTATTTTCTGTTACTCAAATGAGAGTGTTATTGTTTCAAATCACGTTTTAAGCAACCAACCATCAACAATCAAAGCGGGGCCTTGCCTTGGTGCTAACACAACCTGCAAAACAACAAGAAGCAGTATCTGCTAAGCTATAAGAGCTTAGTGAGAACGCTAAACTGTAAATCATATAAGCATATGCATACACATATATGAATGTTGTAACAGTTCTTATGGATACAGTACTGCACCGTCTTAGCATCCGCCAAGAAGGCTAAAACGCTATCCATAGCACTACCGCACGAAGCAGCATGCTACAGCTCTACTCTCACATACCATGATCCTCCAATCATTTATAACACATTGCAATATAACACATATCACACATATGAATCAGAGTTTAGGAAACTCACCTCAGTAATTAATACCACACTGAGTTATGCCAGATATACTCAGAATACTTCAAACAGTTTTTCCTACATGTATACATATAATCATGGTGTTAATCACATACTCAAACTCAGCATAAAACAAACTGAACAGGGCACCTACACGGGCCGTGTATCTCTACACGGGCCGTGTCCCCCTTCAGCCTACACGACCTGACCTGGCTACATGGCCAGTGTTTTCACGTTACCTACACGGTCCGTGTAGCCCCACACGGGCCGTGTACCACAAACTCTATGCGACCATGTATACCAACATGGCCCTGTGACCGCCTTCCACTCTACACGGGCCGTGTACCCTACCGGCTCAGCCGATTGTTTTCTTCACAGACGCTGTTTCCGGCCAAAACTTAACAAAATCACTATAAACATTATAGAGGTGCTTTCCTATGCCCCAAACATCTTCTAAACAATAAATAACAACCAAAACGCCATTAAATCTTTGATTCACCAAGAATCAACTTAAAACCCATTAAAACATCAAGAACAAGATTCAAGAATCCTTACCTCAACTTGTGATTAGCTATAACCAGTTGTATCTTCTTGTATCTTGCTATTCTTGATCAAAAACTGAAAAAGAATTGGCTACTCAAGAAGTGTATGTGAATTTGGGTTGGTGAAATGAAGAGTTTGACTCTTTAAAAGTCAAATTGGCTATATATATATATATATATAACTTTGAGATTTGGCAAAACTAGCCCCTCAACCTTTTCTAGTTTCAAAATGACAACATAAGCCCTTAATGTTCATAAACACCTCCTAATCTCAATTAGGCAACACTAAAGCTGTAACACTAGTTTAATTTATCAAATCACTAAATTTCAAACCTCGGGTGTTACATAACCAGTTGTCCTCGAAATCAACTGTCGAAATGCTCTGGATAACTACATGTTATCTCTTTCTCAGGTTTCTCTCTCAAAAGCACCTTTTTATTTCTACTGGACTTAACTAGTCCAATCCATTACTGCCAGTACTCATATTTCCAATAGTATAAACATATATGCAGACTCGTCTGCTCATCACTCTCTAAGATATAACTCGTGACAAATACTCTGGTAACTCTCACAGTCTACACGTGACCTTTCCCATAAGAACTAACTGTAAATGGTCCAATCAACATTGGACCTAATTTCCACCTCATTTTGAATCTATTATTGCACTTTTATAGTGATATATTAATATATCATATAGTTTCCCCACTTGTCACTCATCATTGATATACGATTATTTGTATAGCTCTTTTATCAATTTGGGTTATTAACAACATGTTTCTTATTAATAAATTGTTCTGTGAAAAATCACTGTACCATCTCATTGTTACTCATTTTTTTCTGATCCTTATGTTTGACCTCTCTTACCATATAATATGTCGTACGGTGACAACCCGATACTAAAATAATAATTTGTATAATATATAAAAATTTGGCTATCACCAATTAAAAATGCGAGTTTCTTTCAAATTCACAACATACGTACACCACTTACTTTCAATCGATTGAATTGTTTTATCACTTTATTCATATAATAACACGTGCTTCTCTTCTCTTCATAAAATCTTTTTCAAAATTTTGGACTAAATCGGTTTTCTGACCTAATAAGAACAAAACAGGGACATATAACCAAAAATAATTTCTTTATATAAACCACAACTAACGTTACAGAAATAAAATTTTCTTGATGGAACTAAAATGTACATTTTTAAAATAGTCTGCTTACAACCGCTCATATCATTTTATAATCCAACCAGGTTGGAATTTCTCTTATGTTTTGATATACATCCTTCATTTCAAACTTTGCAACACATTTGCCACATACTTGGCTACCTCTGGCTTCATCTCTAGCCATTAATATTTCACTTTTAACTCTTTATACCTCTTACTCGTTTCAGATAAATCAAAATCTAATTCTGTATTTTCTGCTCAAAAAGCTTTATCTAGCTTCCCACCACTAGGTGCTTGTATTCAATTATAGTAATTTAATAATTCATAATCATTCCCATATGGGTTAATTGCATGTTACTCGATCCGCTTTTGCCGTGGTTTTAATCTTTACTATTTCAATTGTGTATTTCATAGTTTAACAGTTAGGGATAAAATTTTGATCCTCCTCAAGGATTCATTTCTTTAATTCAACCCTGTTGAGTAGAAATTTCATTTTCAAGAATAATTATTCTTTAACTGTTCCCGCTCTTCCTCGAGCAATAATTTTACTCTCATGATAATAATCGACAAAACAATTATCGTGCTCAATTACCTGTTAGGTCAACACCAGACCTTTTGTTCAAATTTATACTTTCCACCTCATAAATAGGCCAAGGCCCTCAAATTTTTAAAACTTCCACATTACATCTATCATGTTCTCTTTTGGTGTTATTGTTGAATTATTTCTTATAATCAACACATACACGACTCATCATTATATTTCACCTCAATTATTATGATTAATTTATCAACATTTTATCCATTACTCACTTAAATTTTCTCAGTAATAATATAAGTCACTACCACATCTTTTATTTAATTAGAGATAATAATCTCTTTATTTTACTCTTTACTCATTTTACCAATCATTCAACATTACATATTGTGGCTTTAAATTTCTTTTCCAACTTAATGTTATGCAATTTCTTCAGTTAATTCTGTAACTTTTATCAATATTCCTTTCTACTACAATTATAGTGTCAATATGAATTATTTTAATATATTTGATTATTACAATTCTTTTCATACTACTCTCCCACTTGGAGTCAACTCATAATATAAATATTAAATACTCATCACCCGTACTTCAACCATTAACATAAAATCTTCCTAAATTTTTGCCTTCTTCATCGTTTTATTATCTAAGAAAATACAAACCGGTTCTATATAATTTACATACATATTTAAAAAAAAACTTACATTGTATCTACTTATTTAGTTAACCTCTCGACTAACAGACTTTACTAGTTAGGACATTCTGAGGACTCATGCCCGTACTGAACACAGTCATAACAAAACTTTCCTAAGGATAAACAATCTTTATTATTATGTCCTACTTCTCCACATGTATAACAACCTTTAGTTTTATGTTTACACTGACCCGTATGGTTCTCACCACAAGTTTCGCATCCTGTTCTTCTACGGGATACCTCAGCTTTAACCTCTATTTTATCCTCTTTTATCTCGTTAATCATTTCATCCTTCAGTATATGAAATTCTTCTCGAACTACACTTCTTATCTCATTCTTCATTTCTGTCATAATAGATGGCATAACTGTCTTAATACATTTTCCAAACTCATCCGCAACGACACCCCTAAGGTGTTTCGTAGGTATGGCTCCACGCCTTTCCCCATAAAGGGAAATATAATCTTCAACCTCTCCTATGGTAATCATGTCAGGGTTTTCTTCATTTCTTACTTCATTTTCTGTTCTAGGATTCACATTAGGATCTATTACACTGTAACAAAACAATTCTTGGTTAATCATAATATCAATCACATCTCGCATCATTAAACTTGTCTTTGTTTCACAAACACTCTACTCATTTACCGTCTTTGAATAATATTGCAGATTATACCAACACATACCTCTTTCCACTTTCTGTTAATTTACTTCTCATAGTTCTCATAATAACTTCATGTACATGACATATGTATATTTTGCTTTGTTACCACTCTTATCAATACATTATATATTACATTATCTCTTGAAACATAGGGTTTCGGTAATTATTATACCTTCACAATCGTACTATTCATTTTCGTCATTAAAATGGCACACGTCATTATTTGCATTTAGCCAATCTATTGAGACGGGTATATTATGTTATACATGCCCACACGTTCACGTTTTTTGTTCTTCTCAATTTTATACTCCTTTCTCCTTATAAATAATATTCTCGATATTATATTACTCACTTTGTAACTCGTTTCATCTTTATTTCATAACCATCCTTCATCTCGTTTATATTTATAGGATTAAGCCACCAACTCTTTTAAAAGAGTTTATTAAATCATAATCATTTTATTCTCATTTGCATTTCTGGGTATGACCTCTTTCTCAATTAAACATACTTATGTTTTCTCGTTAAATACCTTTTTGCTGCTATTAATTTAATTTTGACCATCGCAGTCATTACGTATTTCATTGTTTTTCTCTATCATCATCTTTTCTTATAATCAATCAATTACTACAATTAAGTAGTATAATATTTATTAGAAATTCACATTTTGTTCATACTTCTGTACACTTTCCTCATAACCATGATTTCTTGTTCTCTTTATATAATACTTTCTCACAGTAATATATTTTATAACACCACATAGTTTATAGCATTTCGTACTATTTCATTCATACTCAAATCTAGGCTTAGTCAAGCCCATATCATTTTTCCCTCTTATTAAGGTATATTATACCATTTTCATCGCTTAATTATAAATAACGTCAATATCAACTTTTATTAACATGTCTTTCTGACATCAACTCAATATCTGATTCAATATCCCCCTTACTTTGATAAGTTTATACTTTTATTAGGGTTTTCTCACCAGTCACCCTGGTTCTGTTCTCTCTTGCCTACTAATAGGACCATCTCTTTGAATATTACTTACTCAAAAATATCTTATATTCATCATACCAAAATTTATGTCAAACATGACTCTTACACAAAGAAACTACTCAGGTTTCCTTTTAACTCATTCTTGTTTCTCCTCATATTCACTACTCTTGAAGTATAAATATGCGCGCATTTAAATCAAAAGGTGATACAACCACATGTCAAAAACAGTTTCCAATAAGCTTACCGTCAGCGGAAGCCAATAAAAAATTTCTTTTAAACCCTCGGGTTTGTATAAAAAGAAATATGCGCGCATTTAAATCAAAAGTATTTTCTGTTACTCAAATGGGAACGTTATTTTTTCAAATCACGTTTTAAGCAACCAACCATCAACAGTCAAACCGGGGCCTTGCCTTGGTGCTAACACAACCTGCAAAATAACAAGAAGCAGTATATTCTAACCTATAGGAGCTTAGTGAGAAATCTAAACTGTAAATCATATAAGCATGTGCATACACATATACGAATGCTGTAACAGTTCTTATGGTTACAATACTGCACCGTCTTAGCATCCGCCAAGAAGGCTAAAACACTGTCCATAGCACTACCGCACGATGCAGCATGCTACAGCTATACTCTCACATACCATGATCCTCTGATCATTTATAACACATTGCAATGTAACACACATATCACAGATATGAATCAGAGTTTAGGAAACTCACCTTAGTAATTAATACCACACAGAGTTATGCGAGATATACTCAGAATACTTCAAACAGTATTTGTTGGTCCCGAAGAGGGTAAACAAGCAACCGATATAGTGTAGAAGGGGGGTTGAATACACTTTAAAACAGTCAATCAAATTAATCAAATGTATATTTAATAATCAAATATAATGATTACAATTATTACTCCCTAATCAAATCAACAGAATGATTTGATGTTTACACCGATTATAAACTCAACTCTCTCTAAACACTCTTGTATCACAAACTAATTGATGATACAACTTCTTGTTAAAACTGATTAACAAGAACTCTTGAAAACTCTCTCAAACTTTGAACTCACAAAGTTATCGCAACACACGTGTATCAAGTATGACGAACACACATACGTTTTGCAACTTATGAAGCAATATTCTATTCGGTATTCTGTGTTCTATATAGATTGAAACCCACAAGAAGGTTTATACTCATACTTGATATATCTACGAACAAATCGCAGTTTAAAAGATAGTACTTATCTTTTCTTTAAAACTGTAACAAACTCCTTAATTAGAACATATCTAATTAATTCTATTTAAGATTTCTATCCAACTAATCGATAGTTTAAATTAGGTTCAGATATCCTAATTTAAATGTCGTAGATATGGAGAGTTTATAACAGAATTTAGAACTAACTTAAATTCTTGTACTGACTTCTGACCCTGAGCTGACTCACTCAATCTTGACGTTATCAAGCCGAGTTCTTGACTTCTTGACTTCTTGGTTCTTCAAATCTTCAAGTCTTCATTCCAGAAACCTATCTTAGGTTAGAAGTCACTCAGCTATCTAGTACTTACATAGAAAACTCTATATCTGTTTATACGCTGACTACTCAGCCTAAGCTGACTAATCAGTCTATAACAGACTTACATAATTCCTAATATTTAACCTATCATCTATACATAGCTATGGTTTGTCTCATCAAATTTAACTATTCTAAACATGGGACTAACAATCTCCCCCTATTTGATGATGACAAAACATTGAATCAAAGTACGTATAGGTTAATAGAATTAGTTCTGGAAATAAGTAATAAACTGATCTATACCTATTCATCATTTCTTGAACTTACAAGATTTTAGGTTACAAATCCATTCTAAGACTTGTATTCTAAGCATTTAAACATACCAATACTTAGATACTCAACTTATCAGAATTGATTTAAGTTCTGAACTTACCAAACTTGTATTACTGAACTTATCAGTTTATACTTGAACATATCAATAGTCAGCTTAAACTTACAAAGCTGTTTATTTGAACACATCAAATAGTTAAACATATCAAACTTAAATTTTCATTAATGAACATATCATTTACATTTTAGCTTGATCATTTTGATCAGCTTATGCACACTTAGTGCTTACAAAAAAAATTATAGAACTAATCTATTTAATTTATAGGATCTCCAGCTTCTAACCACATATCATAACACTTAAGCTCCCAGATGGCTGCTTCTTTGATAGCACTGATAAGAGTTTCTTCACCGTCTTGATATTCTTTTATTTCATCTCTTCTTGATCTGATTGCTCTGTTTATTTGATATCTGAATGGTGAATTCTAACTTGAGTCATCACATAGAATTCCCAAATACATAATTTGCTCTAAGCTAGCCAAGTGCACACTGGCTTCCTCCAAGAAACATTGATTTCCTTCAATGTCTAAGTATATAAAGCCTGATAGGGGTTGATCAATATATGTATTCTCCTTGAATTCAACACCCTTGGGAACTTGTAAGCTGAGAACTCTGTTCTTCCTTTGCCTATATGCTCTTTCTCTTGCAGCTTTGTTACGATTTAAGAAGACATCAAATTCAGCTATTGGAATTTCTACAAGCTGATCAATCCTAAGAAAAGTTCTTTTAAGCTCTTGAATGACCTCTTGTTTAATCTGACTTTGTTTCATTCTTTTAACATTCAAGGCCACTGTCTTCCATTTAGAGAATCCTAACTTATATAATCTTCTCATATCTAGCCCCACCTCAGCTTTGTTTTTCAACACAAAGTTGATTATCACCAGCTCCCCTTTTCTGCTTAACGTTAAACTTTCAATTTCATGACCAAGATATTTTCTTTTGTAGCAGTATCTTAGATCATCATCAATGTATAGAATTGGTTCAGCTCTTGGTCCAAAGTAATCAGCTTCAGCTCTGGCAGCTTCAGCTTTCGCCTTTTCTCTTTGCAGCTCAGCTTGTCGTTGCTGCTCTTTCATTTGCACCACTGTCATGCCCAGTTCTTTAGCCATTTCTTGTAACATTTGCTCAACAAGCATGTCACTAGCTTTCTGTGCTGCATCAGCTTCATCACCCGAGTCAGATTCATATGCAACCAGTTGAGACTTACCTTGTTGCTCTAGCTAAGGTTCAGCAATGATTACTTTTCTCTTCTTGGCTAGAGACACAGTACTTGATCTTCTTTTTCTTTTTACTGTCTCTATAGCCTTTCCTTTTCCTTTATCCATTTGTGAGCTGGAACAGACTCAGCTTCAACAACTTTTGACAATTCAGCTTGAGGGAAACTTGTAGGCACAATCGGAAGTGTTTCTTTATGTGGAGTTTCTAGTTAAGTTGATTGGACCACCGGATCTATGAGTATTTGGACTGCTGGAGCTTGTTGCTTTTGTTGAGAGGGATGATCTACAGTACTCATAAACTGATCATGAGTTTCTTCTTCAATATGTATTTCCTCAGTATGCTCCCCCTCAATTATATCATCATCTTTCTTTTATTCTCCCTCCCCCTTTTTGTCATCATCAATAGGGGAGGGTCTTCATCTAAGCACGATATTTTCCAAGTTGGCCATAGAGTTTGACAGCTCACTCAGCTTGCGCATCAACTTGGCTTTGTCACTTTTTCGCTTCTTGTGCAGGAGCTTAAACTGAGTTTGTAGGTACTCCATAATGGCTTAGGCATCATTTGCCATTAGCTTGGGCTCCTCTTGTCGTTGCTTAACCTCAAAGTCCTCCTGGCCAGAGGAAGAATGGATTTCCACTGTAGGAGAGGCTGTTGAGTGTGCCTTATGAGGTGAGAATGTGGGCCCCATATCCAAAGGTTGGTGCTGACCTAAAGAATCAAGGGGGGCAGAATGGGGACCCTGTAAACCTTCCTAGTGTATGAAAGGTTCATTGATAGGTCGTGCTTGAGTGTGTAAGAATGGAAGAGAAGAATGACTAATGTCGTGAACTATGGTAATGGGGTAGGCTGGACTTAGTGGTGAGGAGGGGGTAGTTGACCCTAGGGAGAGGTCATATGTTCAATGTGACCTTTATGTGTCTATGAAGGCACATAAATAGGTTATCCCATGGCTAGGATGGGTATGGGCTGAGTCGACACCATACCCGGCTTAGGCTGACTGGATACAATAAGCCTTGAGGTTGGCACCTTAAGAGAAGGTGTCTCCCCCTCAGCTCCTGCCGGTAGAGGTGTCAGTGTGACATCAGCTCCAAGGTCCTTTTGAGGTGAAGGACCACCCTTGGCAGATTTGCGTGTATAGGTGTAGGATATATCCTAGGTATCAGTGGGCTGAGCAAGGTTAGTTGTAGAGTGGAGAATATATGGAGATGTGTGTGGTGGGGGAGAGGGATTAGACTTAGATGGTCTTGACTCAGTCTTATCTCCCTGTATAGGAGATGGAGAAATGCGAGAGAAGGAAGGAGATGAAGGAAGATAAGTTATACATGCGCCAATCAGTGGGGACTCTGAGTTAGGGAACATACTCTCTTGCTCAGAGCTTGAGGTGGAGGAAATCCTTCGAGGCACTACCTTGGAGGACTCAGCCTCAGAATTATTGATGCCCTCAGCTTCCTCCTCATCATTTCCACTTTCCTCAGCTTCAATTGACTCTGAAGTCGGAAGCTGTGCATACACCCTCATCTGAGCACTCATGGTGGGGTGCTCAGGGAAAATATCATGAGCAAACATCCTTGAGCTGAGAACAGGAGTAGGAATTGACTCATATCGGCCAGCATATCTTCTACCCAACCTGCCCTCTATCACCATTGATAAAAATCTTACAAAGGGCACGATGGTATCCCTCATATTCTTGGCCACCAACGACTTGAGTGCCTCAAAGATTAACTCAGCATAGTCCAATCTTCGATCATAGAATATGTTATATAATAGTTGCATTTCGAAGCCATTAACATTATTCAGGCCACCCACCTTGTATCCAAGTGAACGGACCACCGTGGTCACCATAAATCCCCATGCTGTCCGGAAAACGGATTTTCTTATCACCCGCACGACTTGAGGATGACCCATTAAAGGTAATACATTCCTTGAGGTTTCCCTAGAGACCGTGGCTTCGTATTGATTGTGAACAGGGAGATGAAGAATTCGTCTGAGATAGTTTGCATCTATGTCAATCGCCACTTGTCCACTTAGGACTGTACCTCTTATTACTTGTTGATTTGCATCTAGTTTGCACTTGTACCAATACTCGGTGAGGAGTTGTGGGATGAGCACAGCAGGACCACGAAGAAAAGGATGTTCCAGGGGTCCCTTTCGAATGTATGATACCCAGTCCTCATAGCCCCTGCCAATCTTGAACTTTGGTATGTCGATACAGGCTACGACATTGTTTCGCTTGCAAATAGGGAGCGCATTGTTCTTGAAAGAACCACCTCGGATCATTTGATCAGAAAAATTAAGAGTGTAACCCCCCATTGAATTCGAACTTATCGTATCAGATTGCACGTAGCAGTTGTAGGGTTTAGCAATTAGCGATTGATTCAACACAAAGCAAGATTAGGGTTTTAGAGAATAGAGAAGGAGGTATAAGATTTGGAAGAGTAAACGAAATATGATGAGGAGTCTCTCTTATTTATAACTTTTCAATGTGAGAGAAAAGTTACCGTTGTCGGACGGTAATAAATATCACATTTACAGTAACAACCGGCTACACAGTTTGTTATAACGGCTATATTTAATGTAACTTACTTAGACTTACACTGTTACATTGATCCGAATTCTTTCAGGATGAAATAAATTATCACCAAGATTCTTTTAAATAATTAATTTGAAGATGACTTACATTTATTTTAAACAAGACACACCTTACATATTTGATACTATAAGGTTAGACCGACCGTTTGTTAGGACTAACCTAGACCTGTGGAACTGACCAAACATTAGAACTGATTACTCAGCTCAGATTTAGCACTCATCTCAGATTTAGCACTCAGCTCAGATTTAGCACTTAGCTCAGATTGACACTTAGTCGAGGTTAGCACTTAGCATATATTTAACAGAGATAAAGAATGGAACATACCAAATTAAGGGTTGAGCATGCCAAGCTTGCCAAGTAGAGTTGTAAATCTTGTGCCTTCAATTGGTTTAGTGAAGATATCTGCAAGTTGATCTTCAATCTCAATGAAGACTAACTCTATATTTCCCTTCTCTACAATGTCTCTGATGAAGTGATGTCTTATCTTAATGTGCTAGGTTCTTAAGTGAAACACTGTGTTGTGTGTGATGGCAATAGCACTTTGATTGTCACAGAATATGGGAGTCTTTGAATAATGCAAGTCAAAGTCCTTAAGCTGATGTTGCATCCACAGTATTTGACCATAACAGCTCCCTACAGCCACATACTCAGCTTCAGCTGTGGAAATTGCCACTGAGTTTTGTTTCTTGCTTGTCCAGCTAACTAATTTTCCACCCAATAACTGACATCCTCCAGTAGTACTCTTTCTATCTAGGCCACAACCTGCGAAGTCTGAATCTGAGTACCCTATCAGCTCAAATCCTAATCCTTTGGGATACCACAAACCTAAATTTGGTGTTCCCTTCCGATATTTGAGAATTTTTTTAACAGCTAGCAAGTGTGATTCCTTAGGATCAGCCTGATATCATGCACAAACACATTTAGCAAACATTATATCAGGTCTGCTTGTTGTCAAGTAGAGTAATGAACCTATCATTCCTCTATATGTAGCTGACATACAGATTTTCCATCAATGTCCTTGTGTAACTTGACATTGTGTAACATTGGAGAATTTGCAGGATGGCTTGAGTCTAATCCATATTTCTTAATTAGATCAAAAGCATAGTTGCTCTGAATAATAAATATACCATCTTCTTTCTAATTGATTTGAAGTCCCAAAAAGTAAGTCATCTCACCTATCATGCTCATTCTGTATTGATTAGACATTATCTTAGAAAACCAATCACATAGACCTTGGTTTGTTGAACCAAAGATAATGTCATCCACATAGATTTGAACAAGAATGACATGTCCTCTGCTCTTTCTTACAAATAGAGTTTGGTCAATAATTTATCTAATAAAATCATTTGAAAGAAGATAGGTGGACAGTGTATCATACCATGCTCTTGGAGCTTGCTTGAGTCCATACAAAGCCTTGTCTAACTTTTACATAGACTTCCTCCTGTAGTGATCCATTTAGAAAAGCACTTTTAACGTCCATTTGATACACTTTAAAATTTTTGAAGGCTGCATAGGCTAGAAACAATCTTATTGCTTCAATCCTTGCTATAGAGGCAAAGGTCTCATCATAGTCAATACCTTCTTCTTGTCGATTTCCCCTGAGCTACTAGCCTTGCCTTATTTCTGATCACTACTCCATCCTTGTCCATTTTGTTTCTATAGACCCACTTAGTGCCTATAATTGTTTTTCCTTTGGGAGTAGGGACAAGGTTCCCGACCTTATTTCTTTGAAATTCTGTCAGGTCCTCTTGCATAGCTTCAATCCAATCTTCATCTTTTAGAGCCTCTTCAGTCTTCTTTGGTTCCATTTGAGATAGAAAACTAGAGTAGGCAACATAGTTTGCATTTGCCTTAGATCTAGTTAACACACCATCTTCAATGTTACCAATAATGTCATCAAGAGGATGATCTTTTAATACTTTGAAGGTTGTAGTGGGAGACTGTGGTTCTAGGTCTTAATCTGAGCAGTGTCTCTCAGGCCGAATAGTACTTACTTCTTCAGTCTGAGTAGGGATTGAGAGATCACTTAGATTTTGAATCTGACTTGTACCTGATGATTCACCAAGATTCTCAGGCTGAGTACTTTCAACACTGATAGTTTCTTTTGATGATACACATTTGTCAGATTTACCACCATCCTCAACATCAGAATCATCCATAACATACATGGGATTTAATGTGAGATCTTCTATGCTCCTTTCAAGCTCACTCAGACTAATTGGGTCAGCTTGAGCTCTGTAAGATTTGTCAATACTTGTCTCATCAAACGTAACATGTACTGACTCTTCAATTACCTTTCTTTTAAGATTATAGACTCTGTAAGCTTTGGATATTGAAGAATATCCAACAAATAGACCTTGATCAGCTTTAGGTTCCAACTTATGGAGCTGATCTCTTTGGTTTAGCACATAGCATGTTGAACCAAAGATATGGAATTATCCAATATTAGGTTTTCTGCCATGATACATCTCATAAGGTGTTTTACCATGTCTTTTAACTATCATTGATCTATTCTGAGTGTAGCAAGCTGTACTTGCAGCTTCTGCCCAAAAGTTTAGCTTAAGCTTTGCTTTACATAGCATGGTTCTGGCAGCTTCAATTAAGGTTCTATTTCTCCTTTCAGCAACTCCATTTTGTTGTGGAGTTCTTACAGATGAGAAATTCTGGATAATTCCCTTCTCTTCACCAAAGCCTTCAAGGGTTGACTTTCTAAACTCAGTCTCATGATCACTTTTGAGCTGCTTAATAGATTTACCCTTCTGCAACTCTTCTTGTCTTATGAAGCTGGTTAACTCATATGTAGCTTCACTTTTGGATTTTAAGAAGACCACCCAAGTGAATCTTGTGAACTCATCAACAATCACTAGAGTAAAATTTTTACCATTTAGGCTTGGGGTGCTTATAGGTCCAAATAAGTCCAAATGCAACATATGCAATGGTTCTGTAATTGAAAAATTCTGTTTGGACTTGAAGGATCCCTTATGATGTTTTCCCATTTCACAAGCTGAGCAGAGTTTATCTTTAGCAAATGAGATCTTTGGCAGACCAGAGACTAACTCTTTGCTAGACAATTTGTTAATGTATTTGAAATTTAGGTGTGACAGTCTTTTATGCCACAACCAACTCAGCTTGGGAGTTGAGTCAGAATACAAACAGGTTTCAGTGGAAGGATCTGTAGAGCTGAGATCTAACAAATAGATATCTCTCTCTCTCTTTGCCATTAGTATTGGCTTTCCCTTCTTATCATAAATTGTTCCTGCATGATTTCTGAAAATGACTTCATAATCCTCATCACAACAACTCCTAGCTGAAATGTATTCAGCTTCAGCGGTGAATAAAGAAATGGAGTTCTGTTTCTTGCTTTGCCAACTGGCTAGTTTTCCACCTAGGAGCTGACACCCACTGGTAATACTCTTCCTATCAATCTGACATCCGGCATAGTCTGAATCTGAAAATCCAATTAATTCAAAGCCGGAGTCTCTGGAGTACCATAGCCCAAGTTCAAGAGTACCTTTCAGGTATCTGAAAATACGTCTGACAGCTGTCAGATGTGATTCTTTTGTGTTTGCCTGAAATCTTGCACATAGGCATGTGGAGAACATAATATCAGGGCGACTGGCCGTCAAATATAGTAAGGATCTGATCATCCCTCTAAAGGTAGGAAGATCAACGGCTTTCCCATTCGGATCAGCTGTAAGCTTGGTCTTTGGAACAATGGGAGTCTTCATAGGGGAAGAGTCTAAAAAGTTGAACTTCTTGAGTAAGTCTTTGACGTATTTCCCTTGATTAATGAAGATACCTTGGTCAGATTGCTTTATCTGAAGCCCAAGGAAGAAATTCAGTTCTCCCATCATGCTCATTTTGAACTTTTCTGACATTATTTTCTCAAATTTCTTGCATAAACGATTGTCAATAGAGCCAAATATAATATCATCGACATAAATTTGAACTAGAATGAGTTCACCTTTTTCTTTACACTGAAATAGAGATTTATCGATGTTCCCTCTTTGAAATCCATTTTTCAGAAGATGAGTGAACAAAGTATCGTACCAGGCATGTGGAGCCTATTTCGGTCCATAAAGAGCTTTGTCGAGCTTATAAACGTGGTGTGGAAACTTAGGATTTTCGAATCCAAGAGGTTGCTGAACAAATACTTCTTCTTGAAGTTCCCCATTCAGAAAGGCACTTTTGACGTCCATCTGAAAGACCTTGAATCCCTTGAAGGCTGCAAAAGCTAAGAACATACATATTGCCTCCAAACAAGCAACTGGAGCAAACGTTTAATCATAATCTATCTCTTCTTCTTGACAGTAGCCTTTTGCAACTAGTCTAGCTTTGTTACGCACAACTGACCCGGTTTCATCACGTTTGTTCCTGAAGACCCATTTTGTGTCAATAATGGACTTGTCTTCAAGTGGGTCAATCAGCGTCCACACCTTGTTCCTTTCAAATTCATTGAGCTCATCTTGCATAGCGACCACCCAGTTTGGATCCTTCAGAGCTTCATCGACTTTCTTTGGTTTGACCTGTGATATAAATTCAGAGAACATGCAGAATGTAGACGTGGTTGCATTTCGGGTTTGCACACTAGTATTTGGATCACCAATCACATTTGTGATGGGATGAGCTCGAGTCCATTTTATGACCCTTTGTGGTTGATTCTGTTGTTCATCAGTAGAGGAATTATTTGTTTCTAAGAGATCTTCAGTAACCTGATTCACATTAATAGAAACAATATTTTTGTCAGTATTTACCTCCTGAGAATAGTCATCTAAATCATCATTAAATGACTCTTGTAGAAGAGCATCAAATTCATCGGAAACAATTTGATAGTATGATTGGGGGTTGACTCTGCATTGAATTCATCAAAGGTAATATTTATTGTTTTACAGAGTTCTTTTTGGGAAGGAAGACTCGATATGCTTTAGAGATATCAGAATAGCCTAAGAATACTCCTTGTTCTCCTTTGGGATAAACTTGCTGTTCTGATCTTTGGTGTTTAGGATGAAGCATGTACTTCCAAAGACTTTGAAGTATCTGACATTGGGTGAGTTCAGATAAAGTAACTCGTAGGGAGTTTTGCTGTGGCGCTTCACAATGATAGACCTGTTATGTGTATAGCAAACAGCATTAACAGGTTCAGCTCAGAAATGGCCTTTCAGAGATGCTTCAGCTAGCATTGTTCTGGCTGCTTCTATCAGAGTCCTATTTCTTCTTTCAGCAACCCCATTTTGCTGTGGGGTATATGGAGCTGAGAAGTTTTGGATGATTCCATTTTCATCACAAAAGTCTTGGAGGGTAGAGTTTCTGAACTCTGTCCCACGATCACTGCGAAGCTGTTTAACATGTGTGTCAAACCGTCTTTGAACACGACGAATAAAGCTCATCAGAACTTCAGCAGTATCACTTTTGTTACGCAAGAAGAATACCCATGTGAACCTGGTGTAATCATCAACTACAACCAGAGTATACTTCTTGCCTCCCATGCTTGGAGAACTGACAGGACCAAAGAGATCCATATATAAGTAATGAAATGCGGAGTTAACTTGGTTGCAATGTTTTGATTTGAAAACCGACTTCTTTTGCTTTCCTTTCTCACATGCATGACACAGCTTGTCTTTCTGAAACCGAACTGACGGTAGACCTCTGGTAAGCTTAAGCTTAGAGAGTTTGCTGATGTTTTTGAAGTTGAGATGAGATAGCCTTTTGTGCCATAACCAGTTAACTTTTGAATCAGTTTCGGAAAAGAAGCAAGCATCTCTTTCAGAGGTGGCAGAGTTGAAATCGACAATATACATGTTACCCTATCTTTTTGCTTGTAAGACCTCTTTTCCTTTCTTGTTAAAGATTTAACCTTTGGTCTTCTTAAAATGCACTTCATAATCTGCATCACACAACTGACTGATGCTGATCAGGTTGTGTTCAAGTCCAGTCACATGGGCAACATTCTTAATATTGACTCAGCCTTAGTTGAGATAACCATAGCCATCAGTTTTGCCACATTTTCCTCCACCAAAACTGACCTTGGGGCCATTTGCTTCTTGAACCCCATTCAGTAGGGACTTACATCCGGTCATATGCCTTGAGCATCCACTGTCAAGGTACCAAATGTTATCATGCTGAACGCCCTTATACATCATGGTGAGGTTCCATCCTTCTGTTGAGCTAAGTTTTTCAGCTTCAGCCAGATCTTTGCTGAACTTGCTTTTAGTGGCCATCAAGCACATTTCAGGATGTGCAGTTCCAAGGATTTCTTCAGTCACCAGACATTTACCTCTGACTTCATTTTCTTCTTCTTCATCTGAAGATGTTTCAGAATCAGTCCAGCACAGGTCATCAGCTATCATGGCCTTTTCCTTCTTCCTTTCATTTGAGTCTTTAAGGGCTTTATATTTAGCTTTATACGTATCAGCCTTAGAAGAAAACCATTTCTTAGGATTTGAGGAAGTTTCCTTTACATAGCAGTCGGCTGCATAATGACCAGGCTTCCCACACTTGAAGCATTCTTTCTTGGACCCTTCAGATGAGCCTTTTTTCTCTGAAGAGAACTTCTTATCAAATCTTCTCTTCCTACCAGACTTGAACTTCTAAAACTTTTTTGTAATTTTTCGTGATGAAGGCTTTTTCGGTAGCTTCATCATCAGACCTTTCTTCCTCCTCAGCTTCATTAATTTGAGACTCATCATCAGAATCAGAGTCCTTAGTTTGCTTGTACTTGGCTCTTTGAGGATTTTCAGCAACAAGGGCCAGAGTTTTCTTGAAGGCCTTCTTCAGATCAGTTTTCTGAATGCGAGTCTGTTCATCATTCAGCAAGATTCCATGTAGATTACGCATGTTCATGTCCCTGAGCATATTGTTGGTTCAAAGGATCATGCACATGGTGTCCCATTTAGATGGGAGGGAATCCAAAAATCTGTTAAGTATTTGGAATTGCTATCTGACAACTCCAACTTCAGTCATGTCGTTCAGTAAACATGTAAACCTTGTGTAAACCTCAGTGAGAGCCTCTGAGTCTTTAGCATAGAAACATTCATACTTGCGTATGATGTTTGTCTTCTTGTTCTCACGAACTTCAATAGTTCCTTCGAACGATATGCAGAGGCTCTCCCACATATCCTTAGCTGTTTTCAGGTTACAAACAGTATGAAATACTTCGTTAGGTAATGCAATGACAATACTGTTTTGTATCTTAGCATCCATACCCACAAGCTTCTTCTCCTCCTCTGTCCATTGAGATCTTGGTTTCGGATGAGAGGGAATGGAGGTTTCAGCAGAAACAGTCTCCATGGAGATGGTTTGAGGAACATAAGGACCTTCCTCCAAAACAACAAGTGAATTGCAGTCAAGATTTTTTAAATACAAAAGCATTCTATTTTTCCAACTTGAAAAATGTTCAATTGAAAACTTTGGTGGTTTGGCAGAGGAGCCATTATCGATGTAAAACTTCGACATGTTGAATAGATCACTAATTTATAGGAAAAATTAGAACCTGCTCTGATACCAATTGTTTTTCCCGAATATGAATAAAACTAACTATGAATAAAATCAAAGTGTGGAAATAGTTTTAAAGCAACGAACACACGAAAGTTTTCAAAGTAGGATTATATTAATAACCAAACTTCAAAGAGTGCACAAGAACAAACTTGAGCACCGAGTACAAACTAAATCAAGAAAAACTTGAATGCAAATTAGCGAACAAACGCTTAACCTTTTCTCGTTAATCGAGCAGGTATTTATAGGCTAAGTAAACTAATCCTGACCAACTAATTTATTTACACGTGTACCGTTCTACACTTAATTAGGAACAGAAAACAAGATTGCCGTTTCGAGCTCCTTCAGAATGCGCAGATCGTGCACTTTACATAACAGGAAGATCCTGGTTATCAGATGTATCTTCAGTTCAGAAGACCATTTGATGACTGAAGACAAACTTCAGCTGATGTTCACTTTAGAACTAATATTCAGATGAACTACGGGCTCCTTTCTTCAGATGTCGTCAGAACAGTTTACAAAAGAATGATATATCACACCTTCAGTCGCTTTCTTTGAAAGCTTCTTCAGGAATGGAATATATACAAATAAAGTACTAACAGGAAGCAATGCCCAAGGAAAGGGAAGGTGAGGATATCAACCTCGCCGTACTAAAGCCATAAGTGTGGGGCGGAGTCCAGCTAAAGACTCGTTTAAAGAAGCGCTTAAGGGAGGCACCCCGTATTCCAACTTTGTGGGTGTGTTGCCTAGAAACCCTCACGAGACTATAACTCATCCTCTCGGGCTACCGAGGGGTTTAAAGGCTTGTTGCATACGCTAAATGCAACCGTGATTCCTACGAAAGTGAGTTAGGATTTCCTTTGTTTTTGTTTTTCGTTCGTTTTGTCGTTTTCCGAGATTCCTAGCCTTAGCCAATCTTCATACACCCTCATATCTGATATTTCGAGCCGTAGCAACTATCCGTTGCCAAACCCGCGCGCGAGATCTCTAAACGAGCGAATGTAGAAAATTGCTAGATCGCGGCGCGACGCCTTATTGTCGCGGCACGACATACTTTTTTCCCCCTCATCTCAGAGCGCACCATTTTAAAGTACCTTTGTCGCGGCGCGACGCATCTTTTTTAAAGTACCTTTGTCGCGGCGCACCATTTTAAAGTACTTTTTTCCCCCTCATCTCAGACTCGTTTAAAGTACCTTTGTCGCGGCGCGACGCATCTTTTTCAGGATCCATCCATAGCGCGCCACGTGTTGTAGAGCCGCGACAAATGTCTACGTAGCGGCACAACACGACTTTTTCGAGAATCATCCATTTTCTACCACGCGTCGTAGCGGCGCGACACTTGCCCGTGTAGCGGCGCGACGTGGTAGTGTCGGTCCAGCCTTCTTTTGACACGTGTCGTCGCGGCTCTACACCTCTATTTGTCACGGCGCGACACCTCATCAGACCATTTTAAAAGAAGTTTGTTCCAGTCGTCTTCTCCACACCAATATACATTTTCGCGGCACTACAGGCATATCTTCTCCAATTTCAAGCTTTCAAACGTCGGATTTACTTATTTTCGAGCGAAATCTTCACCCTCTAACAAGATAGTAAGTGTTTCTCCTCCTGAATTGTGGTTTTCTTGTTAGTTCCGGTCACCCTATCCGACTAATTTTCTTGGGTTTCTCGATTTCTTGAGTGTTCTACTATTTATCATGCTCAGATTTGTCAAGATACATATCTAAACGATTATTTTCAGCCATGCATGCGAAATTTCAAGATCTTTGTTCAAGAACAGTTAGGGTTTTTTAAAACCCGAAATAAAATCTGATTTTTTTTCAAGTTCTTGATGTTTAATCTGCTTATTATGGCTAACATGTTATTCTAAGCACTCATGTATCGTACATCTGCGTTACACTCGTTTATATCTTCCCTCTTTCTACAAAAATTATCTTCCAAGTATGGGTTTTTTTTGTCAAAACCGGGGTTTTTGCCCTTGTAATGGTTTTTGATGAAAATCTGTGGTATTTCTACATGTTCCTGTTGCTGTGGGCTAGTTCTGTTAATACTCTTAGCTTACCCATTGATTTTTGCCCTTGTACACAGCAATGGCTGCCCGTGGACGTGGAGTAGGGCTCAACAAGAAGAGGAGATTGCTATTCCAGAAGGCTCTGCGGTATACCACCTGTGGTTGGTCTTTGCACCCACTCTGCCTGCCCGACTGCGAGCAGATTATATCTCTCGGCTGCAACAACATCTTCACAGAGAGGTTGACATCCCACATTCTCTTGATTAGGAGATTATTGATGGAGTTGGGATTTCAAAACAGCTCCTTGGATTTTCACCTGCAACGCATGGGAGCGGTTATTCCGCTTATGTGAGCCTGTCTTCCGAGAGTTGTGTTTGGATTTCTTCTCTACTATCCAGCTCAACTCCGTCACCGCCGACGTTACTAATCGTCAGTTTCTATCTTTCCATCTTGGAGGAGTTAGCCGCGAGTGTAGTCTCGCGGAGTTCAGTCGTCGCATGGGGCTATACACGCCTGTAGAGGCCACCAGCCCGTTCTTTGAGCAATTCCTTTCGAGTTGCGAGCGGGATGATCCCGAGGGTTTCTACCCTGCGGAGATGTGAGCGATGATCGCCAACGGGGGGTATGAGCCCCATAGAGCCGTCGAGAGCAGCCTCCGCCTCCCTATCCACCGTCTGCTGCACCGTCTTATCTCCACCTCCATATTTCATCGCCGAGGTGGCGAGAAGGTCACGGCAGTTGACTTGAAGTTTCTGTATAGTATTCTGACTCCTGGCATGTTGCTCAACGTGCCATTCCACCTAGCCTTCTATCTTGCTCGCCGGGCCACTGGATCCAAACCGGCGAGTCCTATCTATGGTGGCCAGTTTGTCACCCAATTGGCCCGTTCATACGGGATTCTGTCACTTCAGGATGAGGCAAGGCAGGTGCGATACGAGCCACGCCCGATGAGTATCGGGTACTTAGAAACGATGCGGGTCCTGGAGAGGACATTTGATGGGGGCTACCGAGTTGTACCCGTGGATGGTCATGGGCCTGAGCCAGAGGTTGAGCAGGGGCCTGGTCAGAAGCAGTAGCCGCGCCAGCGCCGTAGGAGACGGGTGCCGGGGCCCGCAGATGAGGGGCCGCAGCCTTACTCGCTGCAGCAGATATCTGGGTCGATTGACCGTCTGTCCGACCAAATGGGTAATATGTCTATGAGGATAGATAGACTGGGGTACTACCATGATCATTTACACTCGCGCCTATCGGTGCACGAGCAAAATCAGCAGCATATGCACTCCAGTATGTCCAATATTTTCAACCATTATGGATATCCGCCACCACCATTCACGCCATACCCTCCCCTATATCCAGACTGGCGTTCACACTTCCCACAATCAGATACTCATATGCCGGGGCCGTCTAGATATGCAGGTAACGACTTGGAGGATGAGGACTGAGAGATGATGTTTATTTTATCTTATGATGTACATGTAATGAACTTTAATATATATTAATTCTACTATTTGTCTAATATTCTGTGTATGAGTTGTTTACTTTTTCAGCATGTTTGGTTGTTATGTGGATTGTGCGTAAGGTCAGCGATTGCTAATCATTTTTTGCTCCATTCGCCTTGCTAATATCCAGGGAGCTATTTCTAATCTTTTTCTACCTTGATATATTTTATTGTGTACAATGGGGACATTGTACAATTTATGTCTCGGGTAGGGAGTTAGAAAAAGATTCCTCGCTTGAAATTTATTTGTCCTTGTAGTAAATTATTGATTGTATTTGGGCGTTAAATTTTAAATTTTTAATATCATTCGAGTTAAAAGTTAGATATTATTTAAGATTGTCAAGATTGTTGATTTATAAACGATTCATAGTTATATCTAACTTTTATGCATAGTGATTGTGGCTTTTCGTCAATTCTTTAGAAATTCGAGTCTATAGTATCCAATCTTTAATTTTTAAATTGCTGCAATAAATTATAAGGTTAAGCACTTTTTGAGTCTAAGCTTGACAAAAATAAACTGAGTTGAATTTTCAATTTTTATAAACATATGTTAAAAAAAGAGAAGCGAAAAAAAGCCAATGTGCAAAAAAGAAAAAAATATACAAAAAAGCTAAAAAAAAGTATATAAGTCAAATACATGGCCTTTAGAATTCGAATTAGTAAACTCTGAGGGCTGTTCTACACCTAATCACCTAAAACCAACTGGTTTGGGATCGGTTGAGTTGAGGATTCGGTACATGGGTTCCATAGAAAGTCATAGGCTTATATAAAAAAAGAGCTGAAAAGATAAAAATCATATGTGTAAATAAAGTTGGAAATCTGCAATAAGTCTTGAGGTCAGGGATTTTCAAAGGGTAACTTAGCCAAATTAAATTTAAATGCAATTTTTAAATTAAGGATTGGATGTACATAGATAGGAATATTCGTTAGGAATGGTGGAAAGTAAATGAGGATCTAATCATGGGTATATGCATAATTCTAAGTATAGTTTATGTTTTGTTTTAAATCAACCTTTTTGACATTCGTAAGTTATATTTAACTTTTTCAAGAATGGTGTTAGGTATTTTAAAATTTTAAGCATGGATAGAGTTGTGATTTGCTTGAGGACAAACAAAGTTCAAATGTGGGGTATTTTGATATCTCGTTAAATATATATAAATATTATGCGATATCGGGTTAGTTTTAACCGAAAATCGCGCATTTAATTGTAAAAAGATACGTTTATCGTTTCTTTTATATTTTGCAAGCTAAAAAGACGAATTAATAATTTATTGAGGAAAAACAAGAGCCCAATGAAAGAAAGAAAAGAGCCCAAAAAAAAGGAAGAAAGAAAAGGAAAGAAAAGAAATAATTAAAGTCGAGGCCCAAGCCCAAATGAAATAAGAAAAGTTCACCTGGCGCAATGGTTGGCATCACGGCGCGACGAAGTGTTTTGGATAATGCTCATCCGGCTGCCAAGTGGTGTCGCGGCGCGACCAAGATACCTGTCACGGCGCGACGCGTCTGGATAATGTCAGATTTGAAAATTTCAAACAAGAAGGATCGGGATAAACTTCTTTCTCGCGGAGCGACACTTGCTCGTCGCGGCACGACACCCCTGTTTTCAGAAAAGTATTTAAACACGACTCCAGATCTGATTTGGGGTTAACCACTCGATTTCTTCCACCTTTACTCTGCTAAATACATTTCAGAACATATCCCAAAAGGCTTGAGCTCGGATTTGAAGGATTGAAGCTTTATTTTGAAGATTAAAGGCTTTGGAGATTGCTTTTCTTTAGGTTTTATCATTCTTTCATGTTATTTATGTTTATTCTTGAATTCTAGAAGTTTGATATGATCTATCTAGGCTAGGTTTTTCTGTTTTCCTCCCTAGAGGAGATGAAACTCTCTCAAGTTGGTTAATTTTACATATTTATGACTTTAATGGCATAATATTCATCTTTCAAGTTTAATCAAAGATCCTTGCATGTTTTAATTCTGTTTTTGAGATGTTTATAATCTGAGTTAATGTAAATTGGAGGACCAATCCATTTATATGACTTTAATCAACGCTAATTAGGACCAATAATTAATGTTGACTAGTGATTGATCAAATCCTAGGGTAAAACAATCAAGATAGGAACTTTAATGTGTTAGAATTAATATATGATGACTTTCATGTGTTAATTGAATGATTTGGTAACCTAATCAATCATTAAAGATTAGATCTTGATAGATAGGAACTTAAAAATGCTTAATTGTGTAGTTAATTGATTTAATAACCAATTAATTAGTTAATTGCATGATTAGAAAAGTTGGATACTCGGATCAAGAGTCTAACAATATAGGAATCGGTATAGTGTAAATTAATTGTCCAATGCATCAATTTTGATTAATAAAACCAACTTGAAAAGGGTGGAATCAAATCTAGGGAGGGAAAGCCTTTTAATTGATATTTAATCCATAAAGATCTTTGCTTTTTGCTCTCTTTGGTTGTTTTTGAGTATTTAGTAGTGTTAGGAACCATTTAGTACCATAAAGTTTGAATCTTGATTACAAATTCCCTTTTAATTAGTTTAATTGCTTTAGTTTAGTATTTATTTGCTTTTATTTAGTTTAATTGTCTTTATTTGGTTTAATTAGTTTATTTTAGTTAATTCTAGGTTAATTTAATAAAATCAGTTTAGCTCCCGTTCTCCAAGAGTTCGACACCCGACTTATTAACTATATTACGAAACGATTAGGTACCCTTGCCTATTCGTGCAGTTTTTGGTAATTAAATCGGTAAAATATAAATTTAAAACTAGTACGTAAAACGCACATCACTGACGTTGAAGATTGATTATGGAAAGTTCAGACGATAAAGACCGATCATGAAAGTTCATACGATAAAGACTAATAATGAAAAGTTCAGATGATAAAGGTCGATCATGGAAGTTTTAGATGAGAAAGATCGATCATGAAAATTTCAGACGATCATTCCGTTTGACTGAAAAAAGTGTAAATCTTATCGGTCTAGATATATCTACTAAGTGCTAAGAGGATATACTTAGCTTAAATGTGTGGATGCTTCAGCTGATCAAGGGGTTGTTAAGCTGATCATACAGATATTCAGATGATGTGTTGAGTTATTTAGCTTACGGGCTTCAGATGTTCAGCGAATGATCATTTACACTTGCATTCTTCTTCAGATGCTTTCTTCTACCGATACTTAGTCTTTTATCATGTCTCCGACGATACTTTAAAACTTGCAACTGTTAAGTTAGAAATCAAACAACACATGTTTAATTTCATTCTAAGTCTTTACTAAAGATCTGGTTTTGTTAACATCAAATCCTATGTATTTCAATAGACGGACTTGATTATTGGGTTGAAGTGATTATCTCCCAACATGTTTCTATTTAAGAGAGAATTGAGATCTTTAAAATCTGATTTAGGTGACTATCGTTTGTAGGTAATCGGTGAACCAATATTTGTTGAATTAATTACTATTGGCAGACAAATACTTCATATTATAACCGATCAATGTGAGCTACGCAATCTTTACTATCAGTATATGTGCATCATGTGTTATACGTGGTATGATATAATGTGATGAAACCTTAGTGACAATTATTCTTGGTCAATGCGACTAACACGATGTTGATGTAGCATCAAGAGATTGATATGATATCATAAGTCAATGTAACTATGGTTAGGGACCACATATGTGATGCTGTGAATTACATGTATACTTGATGTTTGTGTGTATGCGTTTGTTGTTTTATGATTATGCACTCACTAAGTCTCATGCTTAATAGTATGTGTTACCTTTCTATATGGATAATGGCTCAGGCTCCAACACCAGATTGACAGCTCAAGCTTCCGCACGCTACTACTTTGGAACATAATTTTGTGGAAACAATATTTTAAGACATGTATTTGTATTAAAGTTTTAGACATGATGTAAATATGGTTTTTAATAAGTGATTATTATACATATATAATTATCCAAATGTGTGTTTATTTATAAAAATAAATAAAATTGGACCCTTACAAAATATATTATATATATCTTCTAATATAAATAAAAGACTAATTTGATAAAATTTATTAAATGATCTGAACCATTCATTTTAAAAATTATTTAACCGTGACCATTCATTCACTTAAAATCAAAAAATCAATTTTGACTTTTTAAAGTCAAAATTTCTAGAGATAATTTCATATACGCCCCTCATTAAATCATATAAAATCGTATTTACTCACCATAATTTACAAATATAATATTTACCTTTTATAATATTTCAAAATAACATAATTAACCAAATTCTTAGTTTTATCATTATAAAATATTTTATAATCATTTTAAATCCTTTTTAATTATAATCAATAACGTTTAACTTTGTTACCCTTAATTGTAACAATAATGATTGATGACTTATATAAGAAATACAATCACATCTCTTCATATCATGATACCACATTTCTGTCATCAAGTCTGCACTCCACCCACGTCGATGTTTCCACTTCTGATTAGAGTGTTGATGTCGTATGTCGTCATTTTTTAAATTCTCATTAAATTCGCGTTTTATCATTATTTAATACATTTTTATTAATGTTTAATATTTATTATCGTTTAAAACAATTCGCATATCACACGAGCATTTAGTCTAGTTATATTATAAAACATTTAGTCCTTTTACTTAAACTCTTAAATTTTAAGTATTTTGAAATTACTAAATTACCGCTCATATATATAAACTAAATGGAAAGTATTAAATATGGTTAATAAGATTCTTACATTCCATTTAGATAACTAAACTTTCCATATATAAAAAAAAACCAAGAGAATACAAATTAACTTAAGTATTAAAAAATATTTTTATAACCAAACCTTTCCTTTTTTAAATATTCTATCATGTAATAAATACATTAAATTAATTCTTATAAAGTGTATAAGTAGAACTTATAACCTGAATAATCTATAACTAGAATTTAGACATTTTTATTTTTTTAAATAGGCATATAATCAAAATAAAACAGAAAGTTATCCACTATTTTACTCTATTTTTCTTAATCTCTTAATTTAAATAGTTTCAAATTATTAATTTACATCCTGTATTTTTATGCAATTTACACTATATTATAAGTAGAGATGTCGCCCCAAAGTTAAAAAGTTGCTATGGCTAAGCATTTTAAAAGATTAGAGATGCTTATAAAAACTATAGGGGTTAAAGTTACCATTTTGAAAGTTGATAAGTCCAGGGGCTGTTTAGTAGTTATTGGAAAGTTTATGTATGTATATATATATATATATATATATATATGGTTAGAAGTTTGACTTGTATTAGTCAAACTTTTCATATTCATAGCCACACCTACAGCCCTCTCTCTCTCTTTTGTGATGATTCTGGAGCAAGAACAGGTGGAGTAGGGTGTTAGAACAACACCTAATTGATTCATAGTAACAAGGTAAGTGTTCTTGTTATGGTTTTTTATGTGTTTTGAGTTAAGAAAGGTGATTTCAAGGGTGAAATCATAAGTTGTTGTTAGTAATAGTGTTTTTAGTTGATATTTAGCAGTTTCAGATTGTTATAAAATGAATTGTAAGCTCTGGAAAGCATTTAAAGTGAAATTGGATCAAGAACAGCAGTTGTGTTCTTGGCAGAAAGTTGCAGGTCGTCGTGTACACAGCCCGTGTAGGTCTACACGGCCCGTATACATGTGTTTTAAGCTGGTGATAGACCATGTAGTTGAACACGGTCATGTAGAATGTAAGGTACACGGCCCGTGTAGAAGTCAAAGGCGGTGACAGGCCATGTAGGGATATATGGTTGTGTAGCATAGAGGATACACAGCCCGTGTAGCCCCTTTTCTCAGTTCAGCTTGAGTAGTTAGTAATGTTTAGCTATTTCTCTGATACAGGATGGATACTCGACAGTTCACGTCACTTGTTTAGCATATTACTCTCAGTTACCAGGTGAGTATACTAGTCCTTTAGCATGTTTAGCATATGATTATACTTTAGATAAATAGTATGATATCCTCGTTATGAGACATTGTTAGGAAATTGGCTAAGTAATTTAAAACTGTTAGACATACAAAGGCAAAACTGTTAGAGAAATTTTGAGAAAACAGTTTTGAAACTGTTAGTACAAAAGGTTCAGAACTGTTAGTTCAATTGTAACAACTGTTGGAAGACATCAAAGAGAAGACTGTTAGAGGAAACTCAGAACTGTTTATTCAACAAACACTTTCTGTTGAGATATTTATGGAAACTACTATCTTTGTGGATTTGAAAGATATCTTATCAAGATTTGAAGATTATCAGGATTATCTCGCAAGATAGAAGATTAACAAACTTCAACTATTCAGGGAAGATCAAGAGATTATAAATACTCTATTTAGAATAGTTTATTAGTATCGATGGTTTACACTTATTCATATTGCATATAGTTTTTTCAGAAAGTGTATTAGCCTCCAAGTTTCTCTGAAACCTAAGAACAGATTGTGTTCTTCGTCTAAGAAAAGAGTTAGATTGGAGGTGTAGGTGAATATTGTAATCATCCTTGATTATTAATAAACATCTTGTGTTTTGAAGTTATTCTTTGAATTGATTAAAATATTCTTGTGATTAAAACCTTTATTAATCAATTAAGTGTGATTCCGCAACTTCTTAGTTGATTGTGATTAAACTCTAATATTGTCTTTTTCATACAAACTCTGGTTTAAGTTCAAAAAGATAATTCTTGTTATTTATTTTGGTTATATTCGATCCTGACAAATGGTATCAGAGCCTTAACATTAAGGTTCCTTTGATCACCAGTTGAAGGTTTTTCACAAATCTGTTGTGTTTTATTGCTTTAAAGTCCTTCTATAGTTTTATTGTGAATTCTCAATCACTGTATTGCAATGGAGTCTGGTGGATCTTCTGATAACACTGGATCTGGGTCAAACATTCGTGTTTCCATGCTCAAACCAACTGATTTTGAGATGTGGAAACTGAGAATCAAGCAGTATGTTCAATTAATGGACTATGTTGTTTGGGAAATCATTGAGAATGAACCCACAACTCCTATTGATTTAGATGAAACCGGAAAACCAAGGAAGAAGCCACCACCAAAAACAGATGCTGAAAGAAAAGAGAAGATGCTAGAGATGAAAGCTCTAAGCATTCTTCAGATTGCTATTCCAAATGAATATCAACATCAGTTTAAAAATTTTGAGAGTGCTCATGAATTGTGGAATGCATTAGAGAAAAGGTTTGCAGGGAATGCAAGTTCCAAAAGAAATCAAAGGGATCTTCTCAAACAAGCTTATGAGAACTTTTCTAGTGGAAAGAATGAGAGTATCACTCAAATCTTTGATAGATTCTATAAGCTAGTAAGTCAACTTGAGAGTGCAAAGGTTAGAATAGAGCAAGATGAGATCAATAGATAGTTTCTCAGGTCCTTAGGTGATGAATGGACAATGTGTGTTGCACAATGGAGAACTAAGGATTCTTTGGAAGATATAGAATTAGATGATCTCTACAACAGTTTGATTGTGTTTGAAGGGGAAATTGAAGGAAAAAGGAAGTCAATGACCCCTACTCATAATGCTGCTCTTCTTTCATCCTCAGGTATGGACTCAAATCTTTCTTTAACTAACTCAGCTAATGGTTGTGTAGGTACTGTTACTGGAGTAGATGTGAATACTTCTGATGCAGTGTTTGAAGCATTCTTAGCTAGTCATGCACATTCAACCCTTATAAATGAGGATCTTGAACAAGTGCATCCAGATGATCTTGAGGAGATGGATCTCAAGTGGCAGATGGCTATGCTAACTGTAAGAGCAAAGAGATTCATCAAAAGAACAGGAAGACAAAACATGAACTTCAGGGCTGATGGTCAGACTGGATTTGACAAATCCAAAGTAAGATGTTTCAAATGTCAACAGCATGGTCACTTTGCTAGGGAATGCAGATCTGGTGGACAAAGCCAGCATCAAGGTCAAAATTCAACTCCCACCTCATCAACATTGGTCTCTCAAGAAGGTTATGGGTTTGATTGGAGTGATCAAGCTGAGCAAGCTACTCACAACAAAGCATTGATGGCATTGACTGACTCCTCTATCAACATGGATTCATAAGAAACAGAAGACATTCAGGTATCTTCTAAACTATGTCTTGGTGAATGTAGAGCTATAGTTAAAAGGTTTAGATAGCACAACTGAAAGGTTTGTGCTTCTCTGAGCAAAATGGAAGAAAGAAGGTATGAAACCAGTGGTGTAATTAAAAGCTTTGAAAAGAAAATCAAAGATTATCAGGCTAATGAACTGCAAATGGATTATGGTAGAAAGTATCATAAGTGGGAGAAAGAGCAACTTCAAGAAGAGATTGATAGTCTAAAGGAGAAGTTGAGTGAGAATGAGAGTAAGATAGATGAGCTAACCAAGAAATTGAATGGTGTGGACATGGATTTGAGCATGTTCAAAGCTTCATCTCTTAAACTTAAAACTGTTTTGAAATCACAGATCTCAAACAAAGTAAAAATAGGCATAGGCTATAAACAGACCCCTCCTCCATACAATCATAACTATATAACTCCCATGACTGATGTAGCTGAAAGGTATGTTAATGAACCACTAGAGGAAGAATTGAAGTCAGCAGATCCACAGCTCGAAAGTGAAGATGAGGGAGTTGTGTATGAGGTTATTGATGAGAAGAAGGAGGGATGTGTGAAGAAAGAAGAAGTCATTCCAATTGAAAATCACATTTGTTGTGAACCTAAAGCACCTAAATCCTCTTCACAACATGTGATGTTTGTAAAAGCATCCTCTGAACCCTCCACCAGTGAACCAAAACCCTTCAAAACTGTTACTTCTATAAACAGTTTCACTACTATTGAAAACAGTCCCCACCTTTACACTAACAGTTTCAAAGAAAGCCCAAACAGTCTTCATCCAAAAACCTCAACTGTTAGTATTAAAACCAAAGGAAAGAAGAAGATTGGTGAAGTGGCAGTTGCAAAGCAAAAGACTGAAGCTTCAAAATTGCAATCCAAATACAAACATGTGAAGAAGCATACAGAAGTGCCTATTTGCACATGCAAACAACATGGTGTGCAAAAGTTTCCTCCTTCAGCACTAGTGAGGGGAAATCAAAGAAATAGAAATAAGTTATGGGCACAAAGAAATGGGTTACCTATAGTCAAAACCAATTAATGTTACATTTGTGGGAAAGCAAATCACTTGGCTCACAATTGTTATCATAACCAACAGCTCTATAGGACCCAGAAACCAACTACCAGAAAACAGTCTAACAGTTCTTCAACTATTAAGCCAAAACAGTCTAACAGTTCTTCAACTGTTAAGCCAAAATCAAAAAATATTTGTTTCGCTTGGGTAAAATTGCAGAAACAAACAGTTTCTGAAGAGGCTAAAGCTGATAATCCTCCTGAAAGTCAAACCAAGTCACATGTTAATCACAACAATTGGAAACCACATGTTCTTACTAAATACTCTTCACACAGAATAGAGAAATATAATTGGGATGAAATTAAGAAAACTCAATCTGTAGTTAAGTATTATGACATGAATGGTGTACCCAAGACCTGCATGGCCTGGGTACTTCCTGCTACTAACTGAGTTTATTTTGTGCAGAGCATTCATAGGGCCAATCAAGGAGCAATCTGGCATGTGGATAGTGGATGCTCAAGGCACATGACTGGAAATCCACACTGTTTGAAGGAATTCAAAAGAATCAATGGAGGATATGTAGCATTTGGAGGAAATCCAAAGGGAGGAAGAATCACAGGTAAGGGAGCTGTAGATGCAGGTAATCTTACTTTTAATGATGTTTACTTTGTTGAACAACTCAAATACAATCTGTTGAGTGTGTCCCAAATCTGTGACATTGGAAACAAAGTATTGTTTACAGATACTGAATGCATTATCATTTCAAAAGATTTTAAGTTAACTGAAAAGGATATACTTTTAAGAACACCAAGAAAGGATAATGTTTACTGTTTGGATACACAAAAAGTTGCCCAGCAGAATGTTTTAAGTTTTTTACTCTCAAAGGCATCTCATGATGAGTCTACCATTTGGAATAGAAGGATGTGTCACATGAACTTTAAAACCATGAACTTGTTAGCTAAAAACAGTTTGGTAATAGGTTTACCTCAAAAAGAATTCTCATATGATGATCATTGTATTGCTTGTCTCAAAGGCAAGCAACACAAAACTTCTTTTAAGACCAAATAAGTTTCTTCCATCTCTACACCTTTACAATTATTGCATATGGATCTTTTTGGTCCTACATATGTGGTCAGTATAGGGAATAAAGCTTATTGTTTAGTCATAGTTGATGATTTCACCAGATTTACTTGGGTTCAATTTCTTAGATCTAATGATGAAATTGCTGAGTTAGCTAAATCTCTTATTCTTAAAACTGAAAATCACTCTGATTTAAAAGTGAAAGTCATTAGGTCTGACAATGGTTCTGAGTTCAAGAACTATGAGCTAAACAGTTTTTGTGAAGAAAAAGGGATTGAAAGACAGTTTAGTGCTCCTAGGACTCCACAACAGAATGGAGTGGCTGAGAGAAGGAATAGGACTTTGATAGAGGCTGCTAGATCAATGCTAGGTGATTCTAGGCTCCCAATGAAATTTTGGGCAGAAGCTGTGAACACTGCTTGCTATGTTCAGAATAGAATACAAGTTGTCAAGACCAAAGGGAAAACTCCTTATGAGTTGTTTCTTAAGAGAAAACCATTGATCAACTTTTTGAAACCATTTGGATGTCCCTGCACTATCCTTAATACCAAGTCCCAATTAGGAAAGTTTGAAAGCAAGGCTGAAGAAGGATTCTTTGTGGGATATTCTACTCAAAGCAAAGCATATAGAGTCTTCAACAATATTTCTAGGATCATAGAAGAAAGTATGCATGTATCTTTCAATGAGAATAGGATCAATGCTGCAGGTAATGGTCCTGAGTGGTTGTTTGATATTGATGCACTAACCAAATCTTTGTCTTTTGAGTTTTCTACAGAAACAGTTGCAGATGTTCCCTCAACTGTTGGTACAGACCAACAAACTGTCTCCAACAGTTTCAACAGTTTTGAGAATGTTAGTTTAAATCCAACAACTGTTGATGAAAACACAGTGCCTAAAGACTTTGTAGTGCTTCCTTTGACTGAAAATAATTCTTCAAATGCTGATGGTCAAATAAATGATGATGCTAACATGGAATCTCATGTTCCTAACCAACACCATGCATCTAGACATCAAACAGTTGTTGATCAAGTGTGTAACACTTCTGTGAATGAAAGAGACTCTGATGTTGATATGTCAAATTTGGAACTGCACTGCCTAAAGAGAAAATCCCTACATCAAGAGTTCACAAGAATCATCCTACAATACAGATTATAGGTGATCCTACCACCTCCACTCAAACAAGAGCTATGCTGCAAAATGAAAACAGTGGTGTAACTCCTGAACAGTTTGATGTGAATGCCTGCTTTCTATCTCAGATAGAACCAAAGAAAGCAATAGAGGCATTTAAAGACCCTTCATGGGTAGAAGCAACGCAAGAGGAACTTTTACAGTTCCAAATTCAGCAAGTGTGGAAGTTGGTAGAACTTCCTAGAGGTAAAAGAGCAATTGGCACCAAGTGGGTGTTCAGAAACAAGAAGGATGAAAGAGGTATAGTCATCAAGAATAAGGCTAGACTTGTTGCACAAGGTTATACTCAAGAGGAGGGTATAGATTATGACGATGTCTTTGCACCAGTTGCCAGAATAGAAGCAATTAGACTGTTCCTTGCATTTGCAAGTTTCAAAGGATTTAAGGTATATCAAATGGATGTCAAATCAGCTTTTCTTTATGGAACTATTGATGAGGAGGTATATGTGTGTCAACCACCTGGTTTTGAAGACTCAAAATATCCTGATAGGGTATATAGGTTGGATAAAGCCTTGTATGGGTTACATCAGGCTCCTAGAGCTTGGTATGAGACATTGACATCTCATTTGATTGAAAATGGTTTCAAAAGAGGCACAATTGATAAAACATTGTTTACAAAGATTGTTGAAACAGAGATCCTACTTATACAGATCTATGTTGATGATATAATCTTTGGATCCACCAATGACAATCTTTGCAAGGAATTTGAAGCCATCATGCATAAGAGATTCCAGATGAGTTCCATGGGAGAACTTACATTCTTCTTGGGGTTACAGGTAAAGCAAAGGCCATCTGGTATCTTTCTCAATCAGTCAAAGTATGTCAAAGACATTCTGGACAAGTTTGGCTATCAAGATGCAAAGCTGGCAAGCACTCCCATGGAAACACACAAACAGTTGAGAGCAGATCCTGAGGGGGAGGATGTAGACATACACTTGTATCGGTCTATGATAGGTTCATTAATGTACTTAACTGCTTCTAGACCAGATATAATGTTTGTTGTGTGTGTTTGTGCTAGGTTTCAATGCAATCCCAAGATGTCACACTCTTTGCTGTAAAAAGGATCTTTAGATACCTCAAAGGACAACAAAAACTAGGTCTTTTGTATCCTAAGGATTCACCATTTGAATTGGTGGCATACTCTGATAGTGACTATGGTGGAGCTAATGTGGATAGAAAATCAACCTCTGGAGGATGTCAATTTTTTGGCTCAAGGCTGGTATCATGGTAGTGCAAGAAACAAACAACAATGTCCACTTCAACAGCTGAGGCTGAATATATTGCTGCATCAAGTTGCTGTTCACAAGTATTATGGATTCAGAATCAGCTTCTGGATTATGGTATGACTCTCTTAAATACTCCCATCTATGTTGATAACACAAGTGCTATCGGCATTGTTAACAATCCTGTGAAGCATTCAAAAACAAAGCACATAGAGATCAGGTTTCACTTCATCAGAGACTGCAATGAGAAAAAGTTAATCCAAGTTTTAAAAGTTCATATTGATGATCAGTTAGCTGATCTGTTCACTAAAGCATTTGATGTGAGCATATTTAACTTTCTAATCTCAAATATTGGCATGATTAACTTAGAATAATGGTTTGTTAGCTTTTCTTTCTGTGATTTTTGTGTTTTCACACTAATAGTTTGAAACTGTTAGTCTTCAGTCTAACAACTGTTTATGTAAGTGTTCAGGGATCTATGGTACAAATTGCAACTAACAATTTTCAACTGTTAGTACATAGGTGTCACAACTGTTAGGCAACCTACCTAATCAGTTAAGGGGGAGTGTTACAGTTGAAGTTCATTAACCAAACAGTTTTCAACTGTTAGCTCTAAATCTTCCGTCAACTGTTAGTCAAGGGTATTTAAGTCTTTGAAGATATTCTGAGGGATTTTGAATTGCATTTAATATGCATTACATATATAAGCCATTCCCTCCTCGCAGTTTTCTTTACGCTTACTAAACTTCAATCGAACGCTAAACCCTAGACCTTCTCTTCGAAATCGCCATGGCTCCCCTCCCGTTTGTCAAAGAACACAACATGCTAGCCTTCCTCTCCAAACCAGCTGAGTTGCATGTCTTTCATGACATGATCAACTACCTTACCCTATCAAACCTCAACACTGCTCTCACCATCAATCCAACCATCTACACTTCTCATCTCGATCAGTTATGGAAAAATGCTACGCTCACTGAAATAGATGGAGTGCAATGGATCACTTCAAATGTTGATAGCCATGATGTTTCAGTCTCTGAGAATACCATCCGTGAACATCTTCACCTTAATGATCTTGAGGGTGAGTATTCTGATTCAGTCTCCTTGGAATTCTTGCATGAGGAGTTGGTTAAGCTGGGGTATGAGGGCCCTAGGGGAAAGGGTACCTTCTAGAAAGGGCAATTTTGTGCTCACTGGAAATATTTAATACATACCTTACAACAATGTCTAAGCCCCAAAAGAACTGGCTGGAATAAATTTGGAAGCAACATTGCTCTGGCCTTAATCTGTTTGGCCAACAATCGTCGCTTCAACTTTTCTAAATTAGTTTTTAATGGTATGGTAAAGCATCTCGGGGCCAAATATGGTCTCTTTTTTATGTAACCCAGATTTGTGCAAACGTGTTTAAACTTTTTATTGCCAAATCTTCAAACTCACAAGAGGGTTCTGATTCCCTCTGCTCATGTGGCCTCCACATTGAGCAAACTGTTGATAAATGGGAAGAATTTCTCTGGTAACATTACTCCACCACTCTCTGGAATGGTGGAGTTTCTTTCACGAAACAGAGCTGCCAGAGTTGAGCATGAAGCCCAAACTATTGCTACACCACCAACTCTGGAACCCACAGCTCACGATACTCAAATATCTCCCTCTGCTAACCTTTCTCGAGCTATAACACAAGCCCCCTCACTTATAACATTCAGAAAGAGGAAGAGAACTGTTGGTGCTCCTTCCACCATAGTCCCACCATCCCAAACTGTAAGCCCTGCATAGGTGCATTAACCTGTGCAGAATATCCAAAGGGAACCCATTGTGCTGTCTCCCAAGCACACTGAGGAGGTGATCACTCCAATGGAGGGTGATCATGTGGTTCTTAAGGCTGGCTCTACTGTTTCATCCGTAAGGGGTGAGCAGGGCAGTGTCAACATAAGTAAGACCTCACCCACGGCAACAAAGGCTGGTCAAACAACTTTTGGAAATCCCTAGTACCAAGAACAAAGGGGTACTGGTGAGGGAACTTCTAGGAGTGACCCACCAATTTTATCTGCCGATGATATGTTTGAGGTGGCAACACTTGCTGACATTGAGGCTAGTATGAAACAAAAGGCTTTGACGAATCCTGAACTTGTACCATTTCTTGCTGCCTTCCTCTACCTCAAAAAGAGGAGCACCTTACAAGACAAGCTGCTTGCCAAGCATAATGAGCTTATTATTCAGCAAGAAAATCAAATCAAAGCTTTGTGATCTACTCTAAAGAAAGCTACAGATGTTCTTCGAATCCATGATCAAATGTTCAAACAGATTCATGCCACTCCCTCTCAAACAGTTCCAATCAAAAAGGGGGAGAAGGCAATCATAAAGGAGCAAGTGAAGGATGTGCAAGGTACACAAACAGCTACACTAGAATTACTAACAGTTGCAACTCCACACACAACAGTTGCTCAAACAACTGCAAGTGCTCAATCACAAGAAGATAAATTGTCTGCTGTTGATAGAGTTTTGATTAATAGGATGATCATGTCTGGGAATTATCTAACAACAGAGGTATTCAAATCATGGTCCAAAGTTAAACAAAATCATCTGATTGAGGTTGGTGCTCAAACACTTAATATTAGCACATTCAAAATGGCTCAAAAAATCGATGATGGGTGGCTGGATGGCAAAGTGTCTAAACTAGAGCCAATTGGACCTAAGCCAGGGTTCAAAGGCATTGCAATTCAAGAATCAAAGAAAGATGAAAAGATGTCTCCTGTGCTAGGAAAGGGAAAGGAAGTTGTTATTAATATTCCAATGTTAAAACTTTCAAAATAACAACAAGAAGAGCATGACCATGAGCTTGCACAAAGGCTAAATGCTGAGATAGAGCAACTAGAGAAAAAAGACTTTGAATTAGCCCAAGAGATGGCTGCTGAAATAACAAAGGAGATTGAGGAGGAAGAAAAGGCAAAGAAGTCTGATAAGGGAGTGAAAAGAAAGAGAATTGAAAGAAAGAAAACAGTTCCTCTTTCAAAGCAAACAGCTGAAAAGAAAAGGCAAATACCTCAACCTAAACAGTCTCAACAATCCCAAACAGTTCAACAAACTAAAGAGAAAGCAAAGGCTGGTATGGTTCAAACTATCTTGCAAGACAGGCTTAGAGTGGAGGTTGAACAGAAATTAGACAAGCTGGTGAAAGTTCAACTTGGTCAAAAATCCCGCATAACTGAGTGGAGATTTGAGTTGTTAAGGACTAAAACAGGGAAACAAGGGGTAACCATTGTAAGAGAGCATGAACCTATTGAGAGTTATGCAAGCTTTTTGCAGTTAATGGAAAGTGTGACAAGAAGAGATGTGCAAGAAATGTATGAATATGGTCTAAGGCACTATGGAGAAGCTGCTAGTATTGAAATTAGAGTGCTGGTGAGACATCTAACAAGCATATGTGATCCTCTGAGAGTAATGCCGATGCTGATAGCTGAGGAGGCATTCCCAATAAGTACTGTCAAGGTATATGCTAAGTCAAAGACTTATCACATTGTGATGGGAAATGCACTGACTTAATGGTTTGATATTGAATTCATAGAGCATAACAAAACAAAGCTCTCGTATTTGATAAAAGCAAAGTTCTTTGGCCCTGCTAAAGTTAAAGAAAATCTTCTTCAGATGTTCAAAGAAAGGTTGGAATCCCTACAGTCCAAGAAAGTTTGATCTTAATGTTTTGATTGAAACAGTTCTACATACTTTATTTGCTTATGTTAATTTTTCTACGGTTGAACCCTATAAAACAACTTAAGTATATTGTTCCATATCTTAAGCTAAGGGGAGATTGTTGGGAAATTAGCTAAGTAATTTAAAACTGTTAGACATACAAAGGCAAAACTGTTCGAGAAATTTTGAGAAAACAGTTTTGAAACTGTTAGTACAAAAGGTTCAGAACTGTTAGTTCAATTGTAACAACTGTTGGAAGACATCAAAGAGAAGACTGTTAGAGGAAACTCAGAACTGTTTATTCAACAAACACTTTCTGTTGAGATATTTATGGAAACTACTATCTTTGTGGATTTGAAAGATATCTTATCAAGATTTGAAGATTATCAGGATTATCTCGCAAGATAGAAGATTAACAAACTTCAACTATTCAAGGAAGATCAAGAGATTATAAATACTCTATTTAGAATAGTTTATTAGTATCGATGGTTTACACTTATTCATATTGCATATAGTTTTTTCAGAAAGTGTATTAGCCTCCAAGTTTCTCTGAAACCTAAGAACAGATTGTGTTCTTCGTCTAACAAAAGAGTTAGATTGGAGGTGTAGGTGAATATTGTAATCATCCTTGATTACTAATAAACATCTTGTGTTTTGAAGTTATTCTTTGAATTGATTAAACTGTTCTTGTGATTAAAACCTTTATTAATCAATTAAATGTGATTCCGCAACTTCTTAGTTGATTGTGATTAAACTCTAATATTGTCTTTTTCATACAAACTCTGGTTTAAGTTCAAAAAGATAATTCTTGTTATTTATTTTGGTTATATTCGATCCTGACAGACATAGTTTTGATATGTATATATGTTGTATATCAGTAGTGTATAGCTAACCAGCTGGCATAGCTATGCACAAGATCAGCATCAGGGTACATAGTTATGTACCAGAACAGAGATAAGGTGTACAGCTACACTGTATACTAAGAACAGTAATAGTTTATGCAAGTTGCAGGTGCTACAGGTTGGTTCCAAGACATTTGGGAAGACTTTACTTCTGTTTAGGTTTATTTATGTTCAGTTGGTATGCTCACTAAGCGTTAGCTTATGTTTCAGTTTTATATGTTTGCAGGTGGCAATTCCAGCAAGGTGAGGCCCAAGTGCGATGTTCAGCGGGATAGCTCCTGGTTTTCAAGAAGCAAACTTGGCACTACTTTTGTAAATGTTAGCACGTGTATGGTTAGAAACAGTATTTTGTGAAACTCTGGTATCTTTTGGTACTAATTTGTAAAGATAATGTTTTTAAGTTAAAAACTGAAAAGTGGTGTTACAACTTGGTATTAGAGCCAAGGTTTAAGGGATTCGGACACGCATGTGTGTGATGTCTGAACTTAAACCATGGTTTTGAGATTAAGTGGAGCTATCCCTGGGGCAGTAAACCTTGGTGAGCATACGAGTAGTAGCAGTTTTAATTATTATCTATTTTAGCAGTTTGAGCATGAGATATCTATATATGCTTGAGCAGCACAGTTATGTGAATAAGTGTTCAGTATTGTTTTATGAACCGGGAATCTGATTGGTTAAGTTGAGCATAAGTAGGGTATAATGTGTTCATAATAATATAGGGCCCATATTGTTATAAACATATGGTACATACTGAAGCTTGGCAAGATCATGATGAACCCTATGGATTATGTGTGATAGTATGTTTCTATAGCAAGTTCAGTACAGTTTTGATATAGAAAGAGCTAGAATGCGTTAGACATATTAGTCTGAGGCAAGTAGGCCTCGAGAAGCTAGAGACAGGCATGATCTAGAATGCAATTCTTATCCCAAGCGCTAGACCTACGGGTAATTTTACTAGAAAGAATTCGGATACAGTGGAATTGCAAGAGTATGGGAATAGTACAGTAAGAGAGATAGTAGCTACAGAGATGGGGAAAGCCCTACAGATGAACATCCCTTGTATAAGTAACCGGGTGGTTGAGAAAGTGTCAACGAGACTGGAGGTGATGTTATAGAAACAAGTAGATGCAATGGTATAGGCTGCAGTGATGTAGGTTCAGAGGGTTAGGAAAACCAAGGCCAAAGTGGATCAGTTATACGAGTTAAAGGGATATACTTACAGAGATTTTCTACAGGTAAAGCATCTCCTTTTGGAAAGGGGTTGTAGATTCGATTGTGAACAATCGTTGACTAGCAGAAACGGAAGGGGCGTTTCGTACAGCCGGATGTTTAGTAGAATGAGAAGTTATACATGTTTTGAGTTTTTGGTATGGAGCAGTAAAAGACCAGTAGACTTTGTTGTTATTAGAGAAAGAAAAGGTACAGATGCAGGTAACGGTCAGACCTCTGTTTAAAGAAATTTCAGAGGTGCAATTTGCACCAATCAGCTTGAATAGATAAGACTACAGAAAAGTTTTTAGCTCTATGACAGATGACAGAAGTGGTGAATGATATTACCAAGAAGTTGATAGAAGTAATTCGTTCTTTGCAAAGTGTATTGTTATTGAGCGTATGAAAAGTAGTGACACATTTCGATACTTAAAAGTGATATCTGAAAAGTTTAGTGACAGTCATCGGTAACACAGCAAAAGAAAAGGTGAGTTTTGTATAAAAGAGAGAGCAATAGTTGATCAGATAGGGATTAATATGTGGAAAAGTGAAAGGCCGAGTCAGCAAATACGTCAAGCAAGAGATCGGTATTTGTACTACAGTAAGGAAGGTTAGTTCCTTACTTAGATGAATGAAAGTATGAGAAGCAGAGGCATGTGCCTAGAAATTGTTAGAGTTCGCTCTAAGGGTGTTACCATAATTACCAGTTGGGCATATTGAGCTTATTGTCCTGAGTTGATAGCTCTAGAGAATAGCATAGTGGATCCTCTACCCTACTATGATTAAACAAGGGTAGGGATGAGTAAGTAAAATTACAGCTTATGGCTGTGATGGAAATGGTGGAACTGAGTGTAGTGGCAGGTACTATTGTTGTTAATAGTACACCTGCCTTGGTATTAATTGACTTTGTTAAAGTAGATCTTTGTTATTGTTCCACGTTATGTTCAGTTGAGTGTTCCACACAGTATAACAAAATTTCCTCCTTAGGAAGAAGCAGTAGATGATGAGACTACTAATAAGAATAGTAGGTGTAAGAATAATATGATAAGAAAGATGATTGCTAGTTTCCATTGATCTTATACCAACCATGATTAAAGAGTTTTGAGAAGTTATTGGTATGAATTAGCTGAGTCGGTATCAAATTCAAATAGTATGTAATCAGAGCACAGTACGGCTTTAGACCCCAAGTGGGGAAGAAGTATTTAGTAAAGATAAATATATAAAAGCTAGTATGCTTGTTGGTTAGCAAAAGAAAGAAAGTATCTAATCTTTGATTGTAAAACGTTATCACCTTTTGTGAGAGGTTCTAGCAAGAAGAGGGAAGCCGAAATAGATTTCGGATATACAACAATTGTTGAAGTCAGTGCAAGAGTTGATGGATAAAAGTTTTATCCAACCCAGTAGTTTACCGTGAGGTATATTGAGTTTAGTTGGGAAAAAGAGAAAGATGACATGTTCGGAATATGTATAGATTACAGAGTTAATGAGTATAGTTTATTGAGTTGCGATCGATAGATTAGTGATTGTGATTAGTAATGATCAGCTATTTACTCCAAGATTCCAGAAGTACATGGTGATAATTTCAGAGGAGTATTAGACATATTATGCAGGGAGAATTAGTATGTAAAATTCTCCAAGTGTAAAGTTTAGTTATAAGAAGTGCAACCCTTAAGTTGCTCTATTAGCTAGAAAAGATTGAAATAGATTCAGCCAATGTGAAAGCAGTGATGAAGTGGGTATCGCCTCAGACTCCTACAGAAGCAAGAAGTTTCTACGAGCTTGCAGAGTACTATAGATGAATTATACTAGATTTTTCTAAGATAGCAGTATCCCCAAGTCCATTGACTAGGAAGAGCAAGAATTCAGGAGAAATGAGGATCAGTAGAAAGTGGGTGATATGTTAAAGTATGATTGATGTAATTCTCGAGTATCAGCATTACTAGATGAAATGGAAGGCATGGAGATTAATAGTGATGTCCTTTGGTGGAGGTTAGATTGTACAGAGAGAAGGTTATGGTATATGTTAACTGCAAGTTAAAGATATATGAAAGCAGCTCCCCAACTCATGATATAGAACAGATAGTGAATGTTTTTATTATTAAGATAGGATGACAATGTCCTTATGAAGTTAAGTGTAGTAGCTATTCAGGCTATAGCAGTCTTAAGTATTTCCTAGAACGGTAGAATATAAGTGTGCGTCAGAGATAGTGAGCAGAGCTTTTAAAGATGGTGTTTATGAGATTTTAAATCTCCTGAGTGAAGTTAATGTGGTTACAGATATTTTAAGCAGAAAGACAGAAACTATATGGATTCATATGTATAGAACAAGAATGGAAACAGTTAGTCTCAAATTCGATAAGTTTAAAGTAGTTCAATTGAAACAGATAAAAGAAACAATCAGTGGTGGTGTAATAAAGGCTTAGTGTTAGAATTAGTAAGAGATGGTCGTCAAGAATGAGACGTGATATAGCAAGATATATTGAATATGTATAACTCGTATTGAGATAAAAGCAGAGCACCAGAAGTTATGTGGGAAGTTATAGTTGATGAAGATGTTAGTATGGAAATAAAAGAATGTAAGTAATCTAGTTGTCAGATTACATAGAACTCCTCGGGAGTTTGATGTTATATAAGAAGCAGTAAGAAGATTCACAGGAGTATATATATATATATTCTGTTCTAGTAAAGGAAGTGTGTTCTTCAGAAAGAGTGACAAATGTTTAGTTGGAAAAGATAGTAGTCAGATATGGAGGTCCTGTTATACCTCAATTCAGTGATCCACCCTCAGGAGGAAGAACAGAGTGAGAGAAAGATACACACGCCAGAGGATAGACATCAATCATGTGTTGATGATTTCAGAAGTATTTGGGATATCTGTCTATCATTAGTAGAGTTCGTTAGTAAACAGTTACCTTTTGAGTGATGGTATGTTACCATACGAGATGTGGGTGGTAAAACGTGTAAGACCCCTGTTTGTTGGGGGTAAAGCTAGTCAGAAAAAGTGGGATGGTGTAAAAATAGTACAGCGACAAACCGAGTATATACAGTAGATACGTGAGCAGTTTCAAGCGGGCCAGAATAGACAGAAAAGACAGGCAGATAAGAGGAGATCACTATTAGAATTCAAGATTGAGGATTATGAATTGCTAAGAATGGTACCATGATAGGAAGTTAAAGGATCATCGCAAGATGAGGTAAAACAATATACAGATTGGAATTACCAGAGAAGTTCCACCCTTGTGGGTAGTTAGCAGATGAATCAGCAGTTGTTCTTTTATACGATGGTCTAGTGGATGAGATGATCAGTTATATAAGACGGTCAGTGGCTGTTTTAGAGAGAAAGGGTTAAGAGTTTATGTAAAGAATGGATAGAACCTGTAAAAGTACAGTAAAGATACAGAAAGAGTTCATATTACACTTAGGTGTATAAGTGTCATGCTAGGTATGATACATGTCTCTTGGTTAGTATGTTTCAGACCGTCTACTACGGTAGCGGATAGTATGTGATGTAAGACTATCGTCAGTACGCTGCGATAGCATTTAGAGATGAGAAGAGGTAAGATTAGCATTCAGTTTGGTATAATGCAGAATTAGTTATGCAGTAGATTTCGGGGACGAAATCGTTCCAAGTGGGGAAGAGTTGTAACGCCCCAAAGTTAAAAAGTTGCTATGGCTAAGCATTTTAAAAGATTAGGGGTGCTTATAAAAACTATAGGGGTTAAAGTTGTCATTTTGAAAGTTGATAAGTCCAGGGGCTGTTTAGTAGTTATTGGAAAGTTTATATATATATATATATATATATATATATATATATATATATATATATATGGTTAGAAGTTTGACTTGTATTAGTCAAACTCTTCATATTCACAGCCACACCTACAGCTCTTTCTCTCTTTTGTGATGATTCAGAAGCAAGAACAGGTGGAGTAGGGTGTTAGAACAGCACCTAATTGATTCATAGTAACAAGGTAAGTGTTCTTGTTATGGTTTTATGTGTTTTGAGTTAAGAAAGGTGATTTCAAGGGTGAAATCATAAGTTGTTGTTAGTAATAGTGTTTTTAGTTGATATTTAGCAGTTTCAGATTGTTATAACATGAATTGTAAGCTCTGGAAAGCATTTAAAGTGAAATTAGATCAAGAACAGCAGCTGTGTTCTTGGCAGAAAGTTGCAGGTCGTCGTGTACACGGCCCGTGTACATGTGTTTTAAGCCGGTGATAGACCATGTAGTTGAACATGGTCGTGTAGAATGTAAGGTACACGGCCCGTGTAGGGTTACACGGCCCGTATATAAGTCAAAGGCGGTGACAGGCCATGTAGGGATATATGGTCGTGTAGTATAGAGGGTACACGGCCCGTGTAGGGTTACACGGCCCGTGTAGGGTTACACGGCCCGTGTAGCCCCTTTTCTCAGTTCAGCTTAAGCAGTTAGTAATGTTTAGCTATTTCTATGATACAGGATGGATACTCGACAGTTCACGTCACTTGTTTAGCATATTACTCTCAGTTACCAGGTGAGTATACTAGTCCTTTAGCATGTTTAGCATATGATTATACTTTAGATAAACAGTATGATATCCTTGTTATGAGACATAGTTTTGATATGTATATATGCTGTATAGCAGTAGTGTATAGCTAACCAGCTGGCATAGCTATGCACAAGATCAGCATCAGGGTACATAGTTATGTACCAGAACAGAGACAGGGTGTACAACTACGCTGTATACCAAGAACAGTAACAGTTTATGCAGGTTGCAGGTGCTACATGTTGGTTCCAAGACATCTGCGAAGACTTTACTTCTGTTTAGGTTTATTTATGTTCAGTTAGTATGCTCACTAAGCGTTAGCTTATGTTTCAGTTTTGTATGTCTGTAGGTGGCAATTCCAGCAAGGTGAAGCCCCAGTGCGCAGTTCAGCGGGATAGTTCCTGGTTTTCAAGAAGCAAACTTGGCACTACTTTTGTAAATGTTAGCACATGCATGGTTAGAAATAGTATTTTGTGAAACTCTGGTATCTTTTGGTACTAATTTGTAAAGATAATGTTTTTAGGTTAAAAACTAAAAAGTGTTGTTACGAGAGACATTTTTTTTCTTATTTTATGGTTCTTAATATTTATTTAAGAAATTAATAAAAGAGTTAATTCAAAACGGAAAATGAAAGAAAATGAAAGAAGAGATAAAGAAAATAGATATGTTACCAAATAAAAATTATCTGTTGTCACTATATTATGTGAATACCAAAAAGGATATGTTATTGAGTAGAAGTTATTCATTACCACCGTATTACACGGGTACTATGCTAGTAAAAATAATAGGGTTTCAATCCTCATACTTTAAAGTTACGCAAAGTCTACAAAAGTAAAAGAAAATATTTACTTCTAAATTATCAATCCTCAAACAAATCAAGGAAAATAGAGGGCAAAGGGCTTTGTAGTTCCAAACTCAATACTCAAAACACTTGTTCTCTTGCATGAGTCAGGGCCGGCTGAGCTGCTGCCGTACAGGGGATGCCAAGTGGACGACGGCAACAAGCGATTAATCACATATGGGTGGGGAACGGTGGTTCACTTGCTCAAAACTCTTATGGATAGGACGATTGATTACATAGGGTCACGAGTAGATGATGATGTTAGTTCTTTGTTTTTTTTAACTTTTAAGGTGTATTTGAGTATCTCGTAGCCGTATTGTCGTTTGTTGAGCCAAGAGATTGAAAGAAAGAGGAAATGTGTGTGTAAAGGGAGGGCGAGTGTAAGGCTTATGAAATAGAGATATATTTTTATTTAAAAAGATTAAATATTATATTAATTAATTAAAATAAAAAACGGGTAAAAGGACTAAAATGTCCTTGATTTAAGTAACCTAGTAACATGCACCATTTGAAAAGTACCAAACTCGCAACAAAATAAGTCATAAAGACCATCCATACAACTTTAAAATTAAAAGACTAAAGTGACATTTTAAAGATAGTTAATCACCATTTAAACAATTAACTGTAGAATAAGAATTGATAATTGTGATCTAAACTCTTAAAGCCATAGAAAGAGGCCAACATTTCTTACTCCATCTATTGGCCCAACTTAGGCCCAAACCAGAAGCCCAATGACCTAACAAATCCAATTTAATAAGAATTTAGTCCATTAGAAAGCCATTACTCCATAGTCCACATAATTACTATGTAACTTTAAGACATGGTCAATCTACAAAGCAGGAGACTAATATATAACTAGTAAAAAACTTTAAATATTTTACAACTCACACATATATCCAATTATCTAATACAAGAAGCCAACTCTTACTTCTATGAAAAATAGTAATAAACAAATAAATAAAAACTAATCAATATTTGAGTACATATATAACCACTAGTGCCTTTAAGCTATTTTGGTTAAACAATACAAGAGTTGGAATAAAGTGGTAGGAATCTCTTCTAGAAAGGGAGATGGATGTAAGCAGATAATGTTGAATGGTGTTTGTGTCAAAGTTTAAACAAAGAAGCAAAGTCATAAAGGATAAAGTTATCTATAGATAAAGATAAAGGCATCAAGATCACATTCCTCCATCCTAATGAAAGACTATCATGATTATTCAACAAAGTTTGAGAAGCGAAAAACCACCCGTGTGCATAAAAGTTTGTGTATATATATAGGATTGGTCAATTAGTCAAATAAGGCTATCCTATATACCTTTATAGGTAGCACATTGGAAGTTTGAATGATCTCATCATACTTTGTCTATCTCTGGAATTGTGGCAACTTTTGAGAGTAAATGGTCATGAAGGTATAATTTCGTGGTCCAATTTAAAAAAACCGAATAATATTGATAATTAATGGAGTATTATATTCGATGTAAAATATCGATATACCAGCTTTTGGATCGAGTATCTTGTTCTCAAGTTTTAAGGAAACGCCATAAGAAGATGTTCTTGAGTTTCATGTACTATGTGTTTCCGAGTTTTAGATATGAAGGAAAAGAACATAATAGAAAATTAAGGAGAGAAAAGAGAACAAGATAAATGATAATCGTTATATTTTTTTTAGTCTTGAGTTTTAAAGAAGAAAAAAGAAGAGAAAGAGCATACATTTTTATTTTGTGTCTCGAGTTGGAGAGAAGGGAAAAAATAACTTATATTACAACAATACATTTACTTTCTAAAATTGTTAGTGATTATTTAGTCATGAATTAAAAAATTATAAAAATTATCCTTGCCTTTCCATCCAAAATTTCCTACTTTTGCTTGGAAAGTTTAGGAGATAAATTAATAAAATTTACTTTCCAAATCCTTTCTATACCCCTCAAAAAAACTTGAATACACAATTTTTTTTAGTTCATTTTTCCTCCATTACAAATACTTTCTTTTCTATCTACAATAAAACTCTGGAACATAGGACGGAAAAGAAGAGAAATGGAGAGGTTTGAAAGGGGAGTTAGCATTAATTTCCCGCAAATCTATCCTCCCAGAATTAGGATGATCTTGAAGGTAACAATTCTCTCCCCTTGCCTCTCTTCTTCAACTCAAGAAAGCAACGTAAGAGTTGTAAGCGTGGAGGAAGGGGTAAGCTTTCCACTTGAGGGATGGGGCACTTAAGCCAAGTCCCAAGGAGGGTTAGAGAATGAAAACACATCAGTGAGGAGGGTGACAATGCTAGGTGGATCATAAGTAGGTCTCTCTAATTATTTTTTTATTTAATTTTGACTACTTAGTTGATATTAGGTGATCGAGTCTTAAAATTTGATATAATGGGAAGTGACCACTATGTTACTAAGTAGTATAAGTGGAGTGTGGGAGTGAGCTTACCACTTTAGAGGTGAAAGGGGTGTCACATCTAAGCAATGTGGCGGGGAGGGTTGGGGGTGAAGATATATGGGGTTAGGAGGATGGTGATGGTAGGTGGGTCATAGGTAGGTCTCTCTCACATTCTTTTTAATTTTTTAATTTAATTTTTAATTGTTTACTTTGTATCATGTGGGTTTTAAAATTTGATATGGTGGTGGGAGAAAATAAATGATGTGGCGGCGTTATGGGGGTGATTGTGTGTTATCGCTCTTACCCACGATTCTAAAAAGCTCACCATAGTTTCGTCATGGCTCCGTCAAAGCTTGAGGCTAGGGATGGCAATGATCATCGGATCCGATGATCATCCACCTGATCCGATCCATCGATAGTGGATATGGACGAAGTTAAATAGGTGAATATTGGATATGGAGCGGATATAGATGACGATTATTCATCTATGGATGAATCCATAAACCCGAAATTAAATTTTCCTAAATTAATTTTTTATATAATCAAGTTTATAAATCTATATATTTACTATATTTTTAACATTTATATATAAATATAATATTGAATATGCATATATACATTCTAAATTATAATATTACATAATTACAAAGTATGTTTTTCGCTTTGATTATTTTATATTAAGTTATATTTTGATTTGTATCTTTTTTTAATAAAAAACTATGTATTTATGTCAACTAAAATTATAAATTATATGTAAATGTATGATATTTCCTTAGAGAAAAGAGTTATTTCGACATCCAATGGATATCCAATTACCCGTCTAATCCGATGGACATGGATGGACGGATTAAATAATTTTAAATGGATATGAATATGGACATTGAAAAACTAAATGGATATAGATATGAATATGACCTAATCCGATCCAAATCCGATCCATTGCCATCCATACATGAGGCTTAACAATATTGTCATGAAAAGTTACAAGACTTGTGTGTAATGCTTGACTTAGGCTGAGATGTGCATTTACCTGTTAATCTGTCATAAGTCGCATTTCTAGAGGTTAATGATGATATAGATTATAAATCAATAAATATGTGTTTTATGGTTGTTTATATAATTGTATATATAATTATATTTATAAATAATTATCGTGTTAAGTCATGCCTTATATAACGTTATAGTTTAGACATGATTTCTAAAACTTGAGTTTTGATCATGTCGTCAAAAATGATCTTCTAAATGGAACATATTACATACATACTTGACCAAATTCACCACTAGAAACTGATTATTTGCGATGACATAAGTCGTCGCAAACCCTTTGTTGTCATCGCAAATGTTCACTAGCGACGACCGTCGTTGCTAAATAGGTCGTCGCAAAGATCAGAAAATAACAACGAATAGGAAAAAGTTGTTGCAAAAAATTAAAAAATATCACATAAAATATTGCCACTTGCGACAACTACAGCGTTGCTAACATTTAAAAACATATTTTATTTATTCGTCATTGTGTTTTTTGAGGTGACATTGTTGTCGCTAAGCGTCTCACCGTTACTACCAAATTTTACCTTCGCTAAAAGTGATTTTTTAATGAGTCAAAGCAAGCGGGACCAGAAGGAGATGACAATGACATTATAGAGCACAAAAGTGGCCGGTGGTCGATAGCCGGTGCGGTTGGAAGTCGATTACTAGCGTATGTGTGGTCGTCGAGCGGAGCTATCACTAAGGAGGATAGATGCTAGGCGGCGCAAATGGGGAAAGAGAATGACCGACAAGTTTAATTAGGGTATAAATCTAATTTTTTTTTTCTTATTTCTGTGACGACAGCTACGACCGACAATTCGTTTCAAAATAAAATATATATTATAATATTCCGTACCAAACGCATTACTATATTTTAGAAAAGAAAATTAAAAATACTAATGACGACTTCTGTCATCTCTAGAGTGACAAAAATATATTTTGATTTTTATTTTTCGTTTGCGCGCTGCCAAATTGGGTGGTAAAATTTTCCACACGTCATTAGAGACGACAAGTCGTCGGAAATTTTAAGCTGTAGTCTCTACTTGTGAATGGCGTCACAATGATGGGATGTACGTTGTTGCAAAAGGGTGAATATTTTCTTGTAGTGAAAGACTAAATTACTACCACTATCAGCAGTATTTAGGTCGATCGATCTAAATGTTGCCATTGATCAGTTACTTACTCCATACACATCATATACTCATAAATGATAAAAAAAATAAAAACTAAAAATTAGAAAATAAAAAAAAGATGTACATATACACTTTTATAAGAATATGATAAGTATTGCTCCTTGAAGTGGGAATAAAGGAAAGAAATGGCATATAGCTAGTGCTTGCTTTTATCCCAATTTCTAGTTTTTGACCAATGCAATTTAACTCCCATTTAATTAGACGAAAGCACCAACGTCACCATCCATTTTGTGCATGCAAATTGCAAAATGTTATAGATTAGAAACTATTGACCATATTTTCATATATAGTTCTTGAATTGATTCTGTAAAAGAATCAAATTGCCTACATTGACCAAAACTACTGATCATCTCCTAGTAAACTATTCTAGTTGGACCGAACTTTTGTCATTTTCAGATTACTAGTTTAAAGAATTCCAATTCTATCGTCTAAAGCGAATATAGTACCCTACCTGGTAGGTATGCATGTGTATTCTTAGTACGATGTGTTACAAACCTTTAATCACCTCTACAAGCTATAATATTCAAACTAGAGTTATTGTAGTTTACTAGAAGTTAGAGTTTAAGACTTGAGGTTTAGTGTATTGTGTATATATATGTAATTCCAACAATTATTCTTCGTGCCCAATTGCCAAGCAGCAAGGCATGAACACACATGCCGGATTCAGCATCGCCCTTGAGCAATGAGCTCGTGCAGGACCTTAAATAATATAATAATCTCATTAAAGTTACTGGAAAATAATAAGAGAATAAAAATAAACTAAATAAAAGAGGTTTATTTAAGCTTTATTACCCTTGAACTTGTTAAAGATAAAGGTTGGTTAGAATGTTAGATCGATCTTTATAACTTTAAGAAAGTAGAATTCCTTTTAAGTTGGAGCTAGTAGCGTGCAGCCACTGGTCTAAACTCGTGATGATGACTGAGCCTGTTTCAGTTGACCACTTATAATTAAAGCATATGGAAAAATAAAAAATAAAAAAATATTTAATTAGCAGGTAATTAAGTAGGTAACCTTTTCACATTAGTTCTTGTGGTATTAGAATATGTTAGCTAGTATCTTAATCCTTCTTTTAATTATAATAAAAGGTCATTTTCAAACTGTTATACGTATATGTTTATGAACTTATCTAACTGGCCACAAGCATTAAGTGGTATAATCACTAATTAGATATTGTCTGGCATTAATGCGTCATAATATTCAAATTCGATTTTTTTTTGTTTGTTAATTGGGATAAATCTAATACATGATTGCATAGTCGATCAAGGAGTATATCATCACTTAATTCCTTATATAATTAGTTTCCTTTTTTTCAACATTTTGTTGATCTTGTTTATCATTATCAAATTAATGTATTTCAATTAATTAATACTCTCGATAATTAGATCATGGGGAGTGAGAAGAATTGTGTGTCTTTGAACGAGTGTAGAAGGAGTGATGGTACATGGCGCATGCTTAAGAGGGGGCACAACTATTTATATACATATATTATATTATATCTATACTATATTATAAAGTATTTACACTTTTTAAATTCTTACATTTTAAGTATTTTGAAGTTACTAAACCACCATTCACCACTCTTTATATCTAATGCGATCATTTCCTTTCTAGCACTCTCCATATCTAATGTGATTAATTCCTTTCTAATAATATAAGAATCACAATAAAAGGAACCTTAATATTTACACTTATAGTAGTGTAACAAATATTTCTTTTTAAAAAAAAGTTAATGTTTTCACCCATATGCAGATACATAATTAACAAAGTCAAGATTGTATTTCTCATAGTTTAAATTGTATCTAAATACATGTTAATAGCAAATTAATTCAAGCTACAATTTTATGTATGAAAGTGGTGAAAAATAATTTTTTTAAATTATTTTTAACATTATTTTTTCACAAGTTTTCTATTTACAATCTTACGTATGTAACAACTTACTATTCTCATACAAAGTAAAAATAACTATATTGCATTCTCTCTCTTTCAAACTTGTTGAATGTTTTAGGATTTCATACTATTTTTAAAATATATAAAATTTTTATGGATGAGATGTTTTAACTTTCCATAGTGATAATTATCAAAACATTTATGAACATTCGTAAATTTATAATAAAAAACACTAACAATAAGTAATATCAAACAAAAACTACTAAATAGATTAACAACTATTAGATATTGACCAAGAATAAATTAGAAAAAAACCTTATACCCTTTATTTTTTGAAAATGGACATATTATCGATAAAAATTTATTTGTTGCCGCCGCATTGCGCGGACACCATGTTAGTATAGATTAATAGATATAATTTATAATTTTTCAAAGCCACTTAATAAATAGAATACTAAGAAGCCCATATTTACAATAGTTGTTCTATAAGCCCAAAAAAAATACATAATAGGAAAACTTATTCATTGTTCGGGAATTGAGAGAAAATATGAGGCATCGAGGTCGAGACAATAAGAGAAATTGAAATATTTAATGTTCAATCCACATCATAGGTCAGGGTTGTTAAGAAATATAATAGTTGTTTAGTGTTCCAAAAATAATATATACAAACATAAAGTAGCATAGCAAGTGTTCATCCAAACAAATATCCAGCATGCACCTAAGCCCTCACGCCTAAGTGTGACTTGTACAATGGGGAGAATATCTGTTATCTAATTAAAGCTAGTGAGCATAAGATAGCATAAAGATCAATATAAGCATATCACATATCAACAAGTCATCAGATAGTACTATCCTAGAATCTCGTGATGAGTTGGCGTAATCAGAAAGTAACATAATCTTGCAGGGTAGCTAACCCGGCTCAATGCTCCTAACTGGCAGACACATAAACAACGCTGGTTAGTGGGCAAAAAGCGGTCCACCATTGCGTTATCAAGTCAAAGACTCCATCGGGTACAGTTGGAAGTTGATCCCCATAATCGCTCGAGGAACACTGGGCTTGCAAAATCCTAAATACCTATCCATGTACCGTTGACACAATCATTGGCCCGTAGGCCTCAAGTTATCCCAGTCCTCGTGCTGGCCTCGATAATGGACTATAACTAGTCCTCATGTCCGGATCCGATCACAAACAAATAGTTGACCCGTTTAGGGTCTCATAGCGCGCATACAAATACATGTCTTAATCATGATTCAAAGCTTACACTATTCAAGTGCATATTAGATCATTTAGTAGGTACTTCATACATTCAATAATAATATGGTTTACCTTTCGTTGATTTACTTCTCAATACTGGTAATATATAATATAGTTATATTAATTCTTATGTTATCTGACACTCACCTGTATAGCTACAACAGGCAAATGTAGTGTTCTGATTCTTTTTGATCGTCGGGTTCACCTATAACACATTATTTACATCTAGACATAACACACAAAGTACAACTACTAGAATATCAGTATTAATCCCCTAATGATGTCCTTAATCTACTTATTGACCTAAACACACTTCCCATACATCAATATAAAGAAAACAGCAAAACTACTTGTTGTCACCCGACAAAACCACCTTGCGGCCGCAAGCCTTCTTGCTTGTCCCCGTAAGTAATCTTAGCAACCTCACTTGCAACCGCAAGGACTATGCTTGCGCCCGCAAGCATGCCAGTTACAGACCAGTATCGAATTTCCATTCCTTGTTCTGTCCATTTTCGAACCAAAATCAATCCCAATTGTTTCTAATCAACTATCGGTGTTTCTATAACATATGAGGTAGCAATAAGAGTCTAAAAACATACAATTTACCAATTCTAACAAACAATACAAGATTTAGGATCAAATTCATCAATTTTGACCCATTTGAACAAAATCTCTAAATTCAATCAAAACTAACACTTTAATACATAAATCTTAGTCATATTCATTTGTAGATGTTATAGGAACTAATTAGAACTTTAAAATTCAGTTCTTGTTGACCAATTTGGTTTTGACCCATTTTAACCTAAAACCTTAGAAATGAAGAACATGGAGAAACACACTTACAAAGATGAGGAAGATGAAGAAGAAGGAATTAGGAACTGATTTGCTTCTTGAATCAGTTGCTGGAATGGAAGCTTGAATGGTCTCCTTTGATTTCTCCTTTTAATTGCCAAGAACATGTAACGTACAGTTTTTTTTCTTGAAGAACAGTTAACAAAATATAATATCATTTAATATCAGAGTAACTATGAAACATCGTAAGTAATTAAAATCGATTACAGGTTTCCAAGGTATAAGTTAGAAATTCATGTTTGAAATAAGTTTCATTACAAAAGTAAGAATCATTCGTAGCGGTAAGCTGCCATCACTGTCCTGAAGCTCCATGTCGGTCCTGTCCTAAAAGGTGGAAATTTAACAACATAAGTAAGTTACATAGCAAAACAGTTTAACATAGTCATAATCATATATCATACTTTCCATACCCGCTACCGTAGTAGTCGGTCAAATCATACCCGTTGCCGAACCAAGCGGTCGACATACCTGATTATAAAATCAGTCGTCATACCCGACACTGAAGTGTCGGTCGAAAATACCCGTTGCCGAAGCAAACGGTTACACATACCTGACTCATAAGGGTCCGTCGTCATACCCGATACGCAAGTGTCGGTCGAACATACAACACATACCCGACACACAAGTGTCGGTCGAACATACAACACATCTTCAGCTAACACATGTTTGATATATAAGTGAGAATACTCACCTAGCATTAGGCTCGGTCACAATTAGCAGTGAGTTACAGAATCATATCGTTGCGGATTCGATCGTCAGAACCTACAATCATAGCTTACTAAATTAATACCGGATACAAGTCCCTAACTTCAAATTTCCCAAATCATGAGTCCACTAAGTCGGAGTGTCGGACCCCACTCCTGGGTCGGACCAAACGCCAAAGTCAGACTACGCCTAAGTCGTACCAAATGCTAAAGTCGGACCACCCCTAAGTCGGAACAACACTAAAGTCGGACCAGACCTAAGTCGGACCAAAAAACCATTTTCAAAAATCACAGTCTTTTAAAACTTAACCAAAATGATTCATTTGAATTGCAAAACACTTCTCCATCCATCTAGGCCAACCCTTATCATTTTCTCATAGTTACATCAAGGATTAATCCCTCAAACACCCTCTCTTTCTCTCGGTTTATACCCTTTCTCGAAAACCCCCATTTCAGATCTGAACCTCACGAAAATCATACAAAAATCTATCCAAAATTACATCTAAAGAATCATATGGTAATAGTAAACATTTCCTGATGTTTCTACCACAGTTCTTGAAGATTTAAGATGAAATGAGGGTTCGTTGCTCTTCCTTTGTTCTTGCTCTTCGACTCACACACACATACCATACACCACCCAAGTTTGAAGAATGGAACAGTATAGAAACCCTTAGGGGCTGCGCCCTAACTTCCTATATATACATATGCCCAAGCCCAATACCCCTAAGCCCAAGTCCACAAGATGATGCATCAATTATTTGTGTACAACCATTTGCCTCAATTTAAATAAGCCCGATAAGCCAAAATTTTACTTCATAAATTCCAATACAATCCTTTCATATTTCAAATAATAATAATAATAATCTTTCATAAATTTCGAACTCGGGTATTACAAAACACAAGAACAAGAAGAAGAAATGGTGTATGTACGTGTTTGTGTGTTTGAAAGAGAGAGAGAGAGTCGACTTTGTAGGTTCAATTACCCACAAGTGGATATCTCGTTCCCGTTTTTAACTTACAACCTAACACTTGTTTACCCGTTTCAACTAACAGGAATATTTTTAAAATCCTTATTTAAAACCGTTTAATATTTTATTAATTTTATATATTTCTATTATTATTATTTTTATAACCTCATTTCTTAACTATTTTCATAATAATTCCATCTTAAATTAATTAGATAAAATTCTTATATTCATTATTAAATTCAAGATTTGCACGTACCCAGCGTGTAACCGGTAAGGTCAATTTGAGGATGTTACATTTTCCCAAATATGTTCGTTAATGATTCATTAGTTAATGAGTCATTAATAAGCCTTAATGAATCATTAATTGGCTGCAAAAAGTTCTTAGTAGAACCACCCTTATTCATAGAACTTATAGAACCGCTACGGTGATGACACATGTTATTAAGAAAAAGGGCAAAAAAGAGATATTCACTTTTGTTCATTAAGTCACGCTCCTGCCAAATTAGACATTCAATTAAAAAACCTATTAAACCTTCTAATAATCATAACTATTCTATGTTTAAGTTTTTTAATAAAAAATTAAACATTTAGAAAAAGAGAATAGATCTAGTAGAGAAATAGATTGGACGAAAATCTAAGACTTTGTTAAAAAAAACTTACCATCCAAAATGTCACATGAAAGACTTAATAAAGACTTAATAGATTGATAGTGATAACTATTGAGTTCAATATCTTATAGAGTATAGTATTGATAATTAAAAGTTGATTCATACTTTGTTCCAAATAATATTAAGATCGCTTCATGATTCAGTAGGAAATGCGAAAGTTGCTTAAAGCTGGCCGGTCGATAGGCGGAAGAGAATAAACTAAGTAGGCTCATAACAGTGTCATAATAAGGGACTAGGTTCCTAGCCAAGCCAGAGAATCTACGAATGATTGTCAAAAAAAAATATCCCACTATATGTAAGATAAACTATTTTATTACCATTATTTTGTTTTAGTTATTGAAATATCGTAGCTGTATCGGTTAATTTTTGCACACACACACACACACATATATATATATATATATATATATATGTAGTGAAAAGTGAATTTGAGAACCGTTTTTATTGCGAGAACCATATATATATATATATATATATATATATGGAAAAGTTCGAGAATTGTTTTTCGTACAAGAACTGCGGAATTTATTTTCCCAAAAATGTCCCTCATTAACGAGTCATTAATTAATGAGCCATTAATGAATATTACTTGGCTAAAAAAGTTCTTAGGCATTGATTAATTATATATATATATATATATATATATATATGGTAAGGTTATACATAGAACCACCTTTAATCATAGAATCTATAGATTCGTTGCGGTGATGAAACTTGTCATTAAGAAAAAGGCAAAAAAGAGAAATTCACTTTTGTTCATTAACTCATGTTTAAGATTTTTAGTAAAAAAATTATACTCTTTAGATTCGGTTTTTCATCTTTTTTAATTTAAGACTAAACTAGATATATTTCTGAAACTTGTTTTTTTTCTAAAAATGCAGGTTTCATATAAAAAATGCAAGCAACAAACAACCTAAAATGCAAGCAACATTTTCACATAAAAAATACAAACAACATCATTTTCACATAAAAAATGTAAGCAACCCAGATAAAAATGATATAGTATTTTGGTTATCATTATCATTTGGGTTGAATTTTGGTTATCATCTTCATTTGAGTTGCATTTTTTGATCATCATTATCATCAAAATAACAAATGAAAATGAAAATTCAACCAAGAGAAAAATGGATCTCGTGATTTCAAATCTGCATTTTCACTTGTCCTACTTTTATTCAAATCAAACATCACCTTCTTCAATCCTTTGATTTCTTTTTAGATCCAAACAAATAAAAATGATGACCAAAATACAACCTCGATGAAGTTGATAAGAAAAATGCAACCCAGATAAAAATTATCACCAAAATGCTACATCATTTTCATGTGGGTTGTATTTTGGTTATCATTTTCATCTGGGTTGCATTTTCATTATCATCTTCATGTAGGTTGCATTTTCGTTTCATATAACAGATATAAGATAAAAGCTTCAACTCAAAATGCATATTGAACTTCATTTCGGTTGCATTTTCGTTATCATCTTTATGTGGGTTGCATTAAAAAAACAAATATTTCATAAATATGGAAAGAGTGGTCTTGATTCAAAGAGGATTAAAAAAACTAGTAGATTGGTATAATTTTTCTAATTAAATTTTCAAAACTTAATTAGCTATGGCAAATTAAAATTTTGAGAGGTAATGTTTTGAGAGAGAAAATACATGTTTCTCTATTTTTGCTCATCTTTATACATTATAATTGATGAAGAATGTTCAATATAGCCCATAATTAATTCATAGTTCTAAGGAACTAATTTTAGCCTTTGGATCAATGTCATCAATGGTCCAGATTAAATTTTAAAAATTTGGGTGGAGTGGCATTTTCGTAATTTTTTGTAATTCACATGTGATGCTTTTACAATTCACATATGATTGTATACTGAATCACCTGTGATCGAATATTAAAATTTCACGACTATGTTTTTTAAATGGACTTTATTGAGCACAACTCTATAATTGATAAACATATATAATAATTACAAAATTGTCATCAATTAATATTAGCCCTTGATTACATTCATCTAATGATTAGATTTGGTTCTTTAGGTTCTATAGATAAAGGTTGGTTCTATATTGATTATATATATAGTGAAAAGTTTATTTGAGAACAGTTTTTATTGCGAGAACCGTGAGAACCAATCTTAGCCGTCCAATTCCCCCTCCAATTGGATTGAACACCCATGAATTCCTTACATGCACCTTGCCACACTCAATCCCCCTACGCTCTTCATCCATGAATTCCACTTATCAATTGAATGTCTAAGATTAGTTCTTAAGTTCTTGTAATAATAATGGTTCTCAAATGAATCCTCCCCTATATATATATTTGTGTGTGTGAAATTAAGGGACCATTTTTCCTTTTCGCACAAGGCTTAAAAAATCCACGATGGTGGGTTGCATGGTGAAGAGCCACAACTTTGCTAAAGTAAACGAGTCACACCGGCCATCATGCATGGCGTGATGGTGGAAGGGTAGCCGGCGTGGTGAATTTTCTTTTTTTCTTTTTGCATTTTGATTAGTGTGTTATGTCGTTGATTTGAGTTTGGTATGGTAGTGAGTGATCACACGGTGCATGGACTCTGTATGGGTTGAAAGAGGGGAAAGAGGGGATGGTAATGCTGACATAACAGTGTGGTCGAGAGGACCAAACTACCGGTGGGAGTGACCATAGCCAAGCTGTTATTCTGATATTGCACCAATGGCTGAAATCAACTACCTTGCATGTTCGGTTGCAGGCTGCCACTCTTGGTTGCCCACTCTGTTCTGATGTCAACCATTGAATTAAAAACATACCCATCTAGTGACTTGATATTGTACCAGCTGACTGATGTAGATTGACAAATTATACACACCACAGAAAATAATATGAAAATAAATAGATTTTATCATAAAGGCTAAATGAACATAAAAGTCCTCTTGTAGTTATACATTTGGAGATAAAGAAAGTTTAGTATACCACTGAATCTGGGTGAGAAATTATTAGTTAGTATCCTACCATGTGTGTTTTATACAGGGAACATGCAAATATTAGTATAAATAATCTTCATAGAAGTGAATTAGTATAATAAACTATAAACTAATTTCACTTATGGTATATTTTTAATTTGGTTTCTTGATGATTCATCATTCTCACTTAATCTGTTGGTTGTAGAATTTTTTTGATAAATGTTTGTTTACTTACCACTTTGAAGGTTTGAGGTTGTTAAAGAGGATCTGCATACAAAATATGCATGGGTGTCTTTATCCTTGCATAGATTTGCACTTCACATAATCAATTCATGAATTTATTTTTTAATTTTCAGTCACACTTGTTGCTAATTTAGAATGTAATGACCTAAAAGATAAACTTGTAGAAAACGCAGAGATCTAAATAAAGAATAAGATAGATGAATTCCATCGCACTGTTCAACTAAAATAAGTTGGACTCCCAGTCATAATTCAATTAATACGATCTTGGTTTTCATCTTTTCTTAATGGCCTTAATTTAAGAACTGTTAATAGCAATAACCTATTCAGTATCTGTGCATAAATTCCATAATTTCTCCCTTTTGATGATGAGATTCCATGAAACATACATCTTTTTTTTTGGGTAAATGTCACTTTGACTACCCGTATAATCTTATCTTTACTTGTGGTACTAGAATAAAACCTAGTCGATTCGCCACGAGTTATCAAGTCTTTTCTTTCTTTTGTTTGCAGTTTTGACCTTGTCACAGTACCTGGATAGTCAAAAACAGAATTATAGTCCAGATTAGTGTGGTTGCTATTAGCCTATTATCATATATGTGCAACGTCACTTGCTTCAAGTTTTGTTATTTGACAAAAGGGCCATCAATCCTTATCAATGAAACTTCTATACCCCCATGAGAAATCCAAGCTGAGCAAGTGGAGAGACAGGTGGGTCTTTAACTCTTTTTACATGCGCTAACCAGTAGTATGTGTGAAAAGTGCACTTGCAAGAATACAAATTAAGGAACAGAAAACTTGGACCTGTTAACGACCCCCGGGGGGTCGCCATCAACTGTTTAGCTTCAATGGTAATTAATTTAAATGGACGGATGTTTAGTATTGGACTTATCCCAAAGAAAATGATTACCAAAAAATGAAAACCAAAAAACCAATATTTATAACAAAAAACCCTAGAAATTAATGGATCGGGCCCATATTCAAATAAATCTTAAGCACGATGAATTTTTGTAAGTTTCATATTAAAATTATCTCATATTGTGATCAAACATGACTCTCATGTACTCTCACAAACATGACTCTCATGTACTCTCACAAACATGAGAGTGACTATCTTATTTTAAGTCAGTAATAAGTCTTTTTGTAGGGTTCACTCATTTGTTTATAAGAGAACATGATCCATCAAGTTTGACTAAACATGAGATAATGGTTACCCTTATACAATACTATATGGTACTACAAGAATGCGGGGCAATAGTGGCGACGGAGCTAATAGTGGAGCTAGCTAGCTAACGCGCTAAATTTCGCCGCTATTGCCCCTAAAAAAATGCTCTGGTAAGCCCCCCCCCCCCCCACCGCCAATTTTCGCTTGTCCCCGCTATTGCGTCATGTCGCCGCAAATATCTTCGCTGCTATTACTTTCAAAATAAATTAAGGTTTTAGCCTATCGATCGATTGTGTCCGAGCTCTGAGTGTAGATAGCTAGCTAAAGCGCTAAATGTCGCCGCTATTGCCCCTAAAAAATGCTTGGGTAAGCGCCCCCCCCCCCCCCACCCCCCAAATTTTCGCTTGTCACCGCTATTGAGCCGTGTCGCTGCAAATATCTTCGATTCTATTGCTTTCGAAATAAATTAAGGTTTTAGCCTATCGATCAATTGTGTCTAGGCTCTGAGACGAAACGGCAGCCATTGCTGCTTCCTATTCACCATAGTCGCTAGCTTCTCCCCTTGCTGCCCTTCCCACCACCGCACCTCCATTAGGCCATCGCTGCAACTGCTCCTTAAGTGTCTAATTTTAAGATGTCCCTTAGACTAGATGATAACATTGTTTGATTTGGTGTTGTTTTTAGAATTTTTGATTTTGCTAATTTAGTTGATAAATGTGGTTTTTAATCTTGCTAATTGTGGTTTATATTCTTACATAATATGATAACTGATATCGCGTTTATAATATATAAATATTGTACGATATCGGGTTGATTTTAACCGAAAAATATTTATTTAATTGTAAAAAGATGCGTTTATCGTTTCTTTTATATTTTACAGGCTAAAAGGCTAAAATAAAAATTAACTGGAAAAATAAGCCCAAGAAAAAAGAAAATAAGAGAAGCCTAAGAAGGAAAAAAAGAAAAAAAAAAGAGAAAGCTAGGCCCAAATTAAAGGAAAAGAAACAACCGGGTGAAAAGGAAAGGGTCGCGGCGCAACCTATTCATCCTTCACGGTGCGACGAAGTGTTCGAGATAAGGTCAAAGAGTCCGCCATGTGAGATCGCGGCGTGACCCAGAACTTGGTCACGGCGCGACGCGTCAGATCACGTCAGAATTGAAATTTAAAAGAGTTGGGATCGCATTTAAACTCCGGGTCGCGGTGCGACACTTACCCGTCGCGGCGCGAACCCCTTGTTTTCAGAATTCTATATAAACTCAACTCCATATTTGTTCCCAGGAGCTGTGGAGCCTAACTTTGAAGATTGAAAGCTTAATTGGAAGATTTCGGCTTGGATACTTTGCTATTTTACGGTTTTATCAATTCTTCTTTATTTCTTATGAAGTTAATTATATTCCAGAGAGTTGATATGATTGTTATAGGCTAGATTTCTTTTGTTTTCCTCCCTAGAGTAGATGAAACCCTTTAAAGTTGATTAATTTATATGTTTATGACATTAATTCATGCTATATTCATCTTTTAAGTTTAATCAAAGATCCTTTCATGTTCTAGTTTATGTTTTTGTGAGTTTATAATCCGAGTTTATGTAAATTGGAGGACCAATCCATTTATATAACTTTAATCATTGCTAATTAGGACCAATAATTAGTTTTGACTAGTGATTGATCAAATCCTAGGCTTAAACAATCAAGATAGAAACTTTAATTTGTTAGAATTAATATATGATGACTTTCATGTGTTAATTAAATGATTTGGTAACCTAATCAATCATTAAAGATTAGATCTTGTTAAATACGAACTAAAGTGTGTTTAATTGTGTAGTTAATTGATTTAATGACCATAAAATTAGTTAATTGCATGATTAAAAAGGTTGGATAATCGGATCAAGAATCTAACTATTGTAGGAATTGGTATAGTGTTAACTAAATGTCTATTGCACAATTTTAATTAATCAAATTAACTTGAAGAAGGTGGAATCAAATCTAGGGAGGGAAAACTTTTTAATTGATAAGTTTTAATCTACAAGTTCTTGTTATTGCCAACTTTGGTGTGTTTTTGCAATTCATTAGTATTAGGAGTGGTTTTAAATTCATAAAGTTTGCAACTTGATTCAAAATTCCCGTTAATTAGTTTAGTTGCTTTTAATTAGTATTTAATTGTCTTTATTTGGTTTAAGTAGTTTATTTAGTTAATTCTAGATTAATTTGATAAAATCAGATTAGTTCCCGTTCCCCAAGTGTTTGACACCCGGCTTACTAACTATAATATGAAACGATTATATTCACTTGCCTATTCGTGCAGCTTTTGGTAAATAATTCGGTAAAATATAAATTTAAAATTAGTACGTAAAACGGACATCAAGTTTTTGGCGCTGTTGCCGGGAACGGTCTTAATATGTTTTTATTGTGTTAATTTAGTGTTAACCGTTGTTTCCCGCGAGTTTCGGCTCAAAAGGAACAAGATTCTACTTTCTGTCCACTGATCGCGCCGCGGCCGTAGTCTCTGTCACGACGCGACCAGAATTCCAGATTCTGTTTTTATTTAATTGCATTCTAGGCCTAAATTAGGGTTAGTTCTTGAATCTAGTAGACTCAACTTGGGTTGTTAGGGCAGTGCATGACCTTAGACCCCACTTCTGACTTAGTTCAACCTTTTGACGAGTCGGATGAACGCGAATTTCATCGACTTCTACGAGTTAAACGTGAGAGAGAGAGAGCGAGCACGAAAAATGGCGCAGAATCTCGACAACATGTCACTCGAGGAGTACGCGAGCCGTGTGTGCGAGGGTACCGGAGTGGTTATTCACCGACCTGAGATACCCGAGGAGAGAACTTTCTAGATCAAAGGCCAGTTCCTTCACCTTCTGCACGAGACTCCTTTCACCGAAAAGGATAACGAGGACTCCAACCAGCATGTCGAGGCCGTTCTCGAGATTGCTGACTACTTCCACATGCCGGGAGTTAGTCGTGACGCTGTTATGCTGCAAGTGTTTCCGATAACACTCCAGGGTGTAGCCAAACGTTGGTTACGATCCGAACCCACCATCCGTACATGGGAGGGTGCTCAAAACTTGCTTTATCAAACAATTCAGTCCTCTATCAAAGATTGCCAATATGAAGATCCAAATCCAAAACTTCATGCAATCTGAGGACGAAACTCTCTATGATGCCTGGGACAGATACAAAGAGATGCTCCAAAATTGTCCACAACACGATTTAAATGCTCACCGGGTTGTCCAGACGTTCTATAATGGTATTAATGTCTACAATAGACAGATGGTCGATTCTCAGGGACCAATACCAAAGAAAATACCCGTCGAAGGGAACGCCCTGGTTGAGAAGATGGCTCAGCACTCCCATCAGTGGCATTCTTCTAGAAATTCTTCCTACCGGAGGAAGATTGCAGCTACATCTGACTCATCTGATAGCATAGCGGCCCTTAGTGCCAAGCTGGATGCACTAGGGCGTGACATGAAAAAGGTGAATCAAAACATTCACGCTATGCAGGTTGGTTGTGATAACTGCAGTGGACCTCTTCTTGCAAGAGATTGCCCATATGACGAGAGTGGGAATCTTAAAGAATCTGCATGTTATTCAGCTGGGGATAAATACGAATATCCAGAGGACGAGGCTTTCTTCCATAACAGAAAGCCAAACTAGAAACCATATCCTGAATACCGCAAGGAGATAGAGGGGAGATTTAGGCAGTCTGGCCCAGGTAACTATCAAAGAGAATAACAAAAGGGGCCAGGAAAGAAGCCTAATTTCGAGGATATGCTCACGCGCTTCGCAGCAGCATCAAATCAAAGGCATAAGGAGACTGAGGAGTTAGTAAAGAAGATAGACGTCTCTACTGAGGCTGCATTGAGGAACCAGCAGGCATCTATCCACAACATAGAGACCCAGATTGGGCAAATCTCTAGGGTTCTCCAGGATCGCTTTCCTGGCACTCTTCCTAGTAACATTGAACCAAACCCAAAGGCCGAAATTAAAGTTGTGACCACCAGGAGTGGAAAAGAAGCTGCAGGCCCACCACCTACTAGCTCCTATGATGTTCCTATCGAGCCACCACCTACTCAGCCAGATAAAAGGCAAGGGAAGGAGAAGGAGGTCACTCATATCCAAAACCTACTTAATCTACTCCATCTGTTCCGCCACCAGTGAAACCTTACCGACCTCTGATACCTTATCCGCAGCGTCTTCGGCAAGACAAGCAGGATGAGCAGTACCAAAAATTTCTAAAGCACCTGAAATCCCTTCACATCAACATCCCGTTTGTTGAGGCCATGGCTCAAATGCCAAAATATTCCAAATTCATGAAAGACCTTCTTACCAACCGCAAGAAAATGGAAGAAGCGTCTAGTATTACTTTGAACGATCAGTGCTCAGCAGCCATGCTTAATAAGATCCCAAAGAAGATGACTGATCTTGAGAGTCTTACTTTGCCATGTCAGTTTGGCAATCTACCCGTTAGTCATGCACTTGCTGACTCGGGAGCGAGCGTGAACCTGATGCCATACTCTTTCTTCGCCAAACTAGATTTGCCAAAGCCTAAACCTGTTTGCATGGCTATACATCTGCCAAACAAGTCCGTCACCTATCGACGCGGGATAGTTGAGGACTTCTAGTTAAAGTAGAAAAATTCATCTTTCCTGCGTACTTTATCGTTATAGATATGGAGGAGGATGATAAAGTTCCCATCATCTTGGGCAGACCCTTCCTGAGTACAGCCCGTGCATTATTCGATATTCACGAGTCACAACTGACACTCAGGGTAGGCACAGATGCTATCACATTTAGGATTGATAAATCCATGAAACATTCGAAAGTCTGTGATGACTTTGCCTTCTTTGTGGACATAGTAGATATCCTTCTGGAGAGCGAGCTGGAAAAGTTAGACACTCGGGGAGCTGAAGAGCAGATGCCACTAAGGGAAGGTCTCTTGAATGCTGAGAGAGACCTAAAGGAGTTAGAGAGGCTGCTGGCAGAAGGGCTAGAGCCAAGATCCAATGTGCAGGTTTTCAGCCATCGCGATGTGCAGCGCGATGAACGCGTCGTGACAAGTTGCATCATCGCACATGGAGGTTGCCGAGAGGAGGATCCAAAACCTCTGGACATACCAAAGGATGCACTTCCACTTTCAGATCCGCGTCCTAACCTGAAGGTATTACCTCCACATCTGGAATATGCCTATCTAGGGGAAAATTCTACATTCCCGGTTATCATATCATCGGCACTATCTGAATGAGAGAAAATCCGACTTGTCGATATCCTGAAACAACGGAAAAATGCAATCGTCTGGTCCATTTTTGATATCAAGGAATCAATCCATCATACTGTTCATATAATATTCTCATGGAAGATGATTCCAAACCGGTAGTCCAACCTTAATGCCGTTTGAATGCTAAAATGCAAGAGGTTATGAAGAAAGAAATTGTGAAACTTTTAGACGCCTGTATGATATATCCAATCTCAGATAGCCCGTGGGTTAGCCTAATCCACATGGTACCCAAAAAGGGAGTGATGATAGTGGTAACTAATGAAAAGAATGAACTCATTCCCACCAGAACTGTCACTGGTTAGCGAGTGTGCATTGATTACCGAAGATTAAATGATGCAACTCGTAAAGACCACTTTCCCGTCCCATTCATAGATCAGATGCTTGAACGTCTTTCTAGTAATGCATTCTATTGCTTCCTAGATGGTTTCTCTGGTTACTTCCAGATTCCCATCACACCTGAGGACCAGGAAAAGATGACTTTCACATGTCCATACGGGACGTTTGCGTACCGGAGGATGCCGTTTGGTCTGTGTAATGCTTCAACAACCTTCCAACGATGCATGACCTCCATATTCCATGATATGGTGGAATATTTCATCGAAGTATTCATGGACGACTTCTCGGTATTTGGAAATTTTTTCAACTCGTGCTTATCTAATTTGGACAAAATGTTCGCCCGTTGTGAAGAAACAAACCATGTGCTGAACTGGGAAAAGTGCCATTTCATGGTACGTGAAGGCATAGTGTTGGGACACAAAGTTTCACAAGCAGGCATAGAGGTGGATAGAGCTAAAATAGATACTATATCTAAACTACCACCGCCTACTAATGTGAAAGGGGTGAGGAGTTTCTTAGGCCACGCGGGATTCTATTGCCGCTTCATCAAAGACTTCTAAAAAATCACAAGGCCTCTGACACAGCCCCTATTAAAAGACGTTAAATTCGAGTTCTCCGATGAGTGTTTAATTGCTTTTAATACATTAAAGGAGAAACTTACTACTTCCCCAATCATGATTTCTCCAGACTGGACCCTGCCATTTGAGCTTATGTGTGATGCTAGCGATTATGCGGTATGGGTAGTCCTAGGCCAAAGGGTTAATAATCGTTTCCAACCAATTCATTATGTGAGTAAAACCCTAAACCCAGCTCAGGAGAACTACACTAGTACTGAAAAAAAAAACTCCTAGTTGTGGTTTACGCCTTTGATAAATTTAGATCTTATCTAAGTCTATCCAAAATTCTTCACTGATCATTGTGCTTTGAAGTACTTGTTTGACAAACAAGACTCCAAACCTAGGCTTATCCAATGGGTCTTGCTTGTACAAGAATTTGACATCCAGGGACAAGAAAGGAGAAGAAATGTGGTAGCCGACCATTTGTCAAGATTAGAAAACCCACATTTAGACAAATTACGAGAGTCAGACATCGTTGACAACTTCCCAGACGAGCATCTAATGAAGGTCAGTGATGAGCCTCCCTGGTTTGCAGACTTCATGAACTACCTTGATGCAGGTGTTCTCCTGAAAGGTATGACACATCAAAAACAGAAGAAATTCCTTGCAGATGTGAAGTACTACTTCTGGGATGAAACCTATGTATTTCGACACTATGCAGACAACATTATCCGGAGGTACGTTTCGGGAGAAGGCGAGGGAAGTACTGAGGGATTGCCATAGTGGGCCCACCGGGGGACACCACGGTGAGGTCTACACCGCAAAGAAGGTATTTGAAGTCGGATTTTATTGGCCCACAATCTTTAAAGACGCACACACCCTCGTAAAGGAGTGTGATGAAGGTATTCGGTTGGCAAAATCAAGTAGCAACGGAAGCAAAGTATATAACAAAAAAACCGATGCCAAACAACGAATACTTCCCATGGACCAAAATCTATCAAAGGAATTGCAACTAAAATATATAAACAAGATGAGAAGAAAGGTTATACCTCAATGGTGCAAAACATAAAATAACCTTCCTTGTCAAGTGGCTTAGAATCCAACAAAGAACTCCTCCAATGAAGTCCACCCCAAGCTTGCTTGATTCCCAAGTGCTAGCAAGTTGGTTTACAAGCACCAAAACAACAATCAAGTGTGTGTATGTTTGCTTCTTGTGCTCAAGAACACCAAGAACACCAAGAACAAGAGAGAGAGTTCAAGTGTCAACCAAGGGACCAAGTGTGAGCCAAAATCCTCTTCTAGAGCAGATAACTCGTGGTCTCTTTGTCTACCACAATTATGAGAAGTTAACCCCATTAAACCAAGTGTATAAGGCTGTTAATTCTGCTGTTACAGCGAACGTACACGGCCCGTGTAGGTCTATACGGCCGTGTAGACCCAAAGTCCACGGCCCCAATTGGGCTAAGACGGCCCGTGTTTATCAAGCACTACACGGCCCGTGTAGGCCCAAACTACACGACCTTGAACTGGGCTAATACACCTCATGTATGTTGGACTGGACACGGCCCGTGTACCATCCTGCCAAAACCCATTTTGGCCTTTTCCTCTCTTTTGCTTGATCGTGTTACCGGAATCAATACTTGGTGTGTGACCCAATAGGCCTATACCTCATCGGTAGTGCGATTAACTCGTTCGTGTCAGCGGGCATATTCCAACAGACTCCACTTGCACGTGACACAACTACGAAAAATAACACAAACATAGAGCGGCCTCTAGCAAGACATCTATGCTCCCAAGTCAGTATAGGGTATGCCACTCTTGACAAGATCCCCAATCATGAAATGATTGTCCTAAAGATAAATGAACATGTACATCCCTTTGTTCGCGATATCCAATGTGAACACAAGGCATGGAATATAGTCAACCTTCAGATCGTTCACGATTATGTTTCTCGATTCTAGATTAGTGGTGACCAACAAACCAAGTTAACATTGATCCATCATCAATGTAACCTGAGCACGACCATGCATATGAACGTCAACACTCAATCATCGAGGGGCCCATGGATATTCTCTCTATGCATAGAGGAACAAATACCTTTCGACTACATAGTCCCGCCACATAGATAATACTCTACCCAATCATCTCCCTTATAACGACCAGTTACGGACCGCGTTAGAAAACGATCAAAGCAAAGCAGACCTATGCTTTGGGATCACATGTATCTCTAGTTTAAGGATGAAATTTCATTACCATCCCGAGTTACTTGTGACTAAAACCATGAAGTAAACTCGGGTGCGGGTCCTCCAATCACTTGAAACCCCTTTCAAGTGTAGGCAAGAATCACGTTTTATCAAAACCAATTCTTTACCTCAATCTTAATTCATACTTTCTTCCCATAAAGTATGACCAATTGTGGAGACTTAAAGATTGTAAAACAATCTAGGGAATAAGTTAAACATGCAAAGATAGAACACAATAAAGACTAAATGTAAGTAACCGCAACACGCGTATATATAGATCTCTACTATATAAATCGAAACAAACATTAGTAACATTAGTGCTTAATGTTCCCAAATACATAATGGTCCAAACATAAATTAAAACTAAATCTAAACCAAGTCATGAGCAAATCTAACACCTATCGCCGTAGTGTGAGAATCATGATAGGCTTGTGACAACGGTTTAGTAAACGGATCGGCCAAATTGCCTTCCGAGGTTACTCTACTAATAGCGACTTCACCACTTTCGATCATCTCTCTAATCAAGTGGTACTTACAAGGTATATGCCTCGTTCTCTTGTGAGCTCTCGGTTCCTTCGCTAAGGCTACCGCACCCTCATTGTCACAAAAGATCTCAATAGGGTCGGATATGCTAGGAACCACTTCAAGGTCTCGGATGAACTTCCTTTCCCTGATATACTAGTCAATCTCAAAGCGCATGACACATCAGGACGAGTACATAACATGGTGTACATGCTCGAGCCCATGGCCGAAGCATATGGTACTCGCTTCATTACTCCTAGTTTCTCTTGAGAACTAGGACATTGAGTCTTACTCAATATCACTCCATGCGACATAGGAAGATTTCCTTTCTTAGAGTCCTCCATCTTGAACCGCTTCAAGACTTTTTCAATGTATGTACTTTGACTCAACCCAAGAAGTTTTCTAGATCTATCTCTATAGATCTTGATACCCAGAATATATGTCGTTTCTCCTAAGTCTTTCATTGAAAAGCATTTTCCAAGCCAAGTTTTGACACTTTGCAAGGTTGGAATATCTTTACCAATGAGTAGGATATCATCGACATACAAGACTAAGAAAACAACGGCGCTCCCACTAGCCCTAACGTATACACATGGCTCGTCTACACTCTTTGAAAACCAAACTCTTTGATTTTCTCATCAAAGCATAGATTCCAACTACGAGATGCTTGTTTAAGTCCATAAATGGACTTCTTTAGTCTACACACTCTATTAGGATGCTTCAGATGTACAAAACCCTCAGGCTGCGTCATATACACCTCTTCGGAGAGCTTCCCTTTAAGGAAGGCGGTTTTGACATCCATTTTCCATATTTCGTAATCATGAAATGCAGCGATTGCCAAAAGTATCCTAATAGATTTCAACATGGCCACTGGGGAGAAAGTTTCATCATACTTGACACCATGTGTCTGAGTGAAACCTTTAGCCACCAGTCTGGCTTTGAAAGTGTTTACTTTTCCATCCATGTCGGTCTTCTTCTTGAAGACCCACTTACACCCTATTGGTTTACAACCGGGTGTGGGATCAACCAGTTCCCAAACCTGGTTATCCTTCATGGATTGCATCTCGTTATCCATTGCCTCCTTCCATTTAGCAGACTCGTGGCCCGCTGCCGCTTCCCGATAGTTGGTGGGCTCATTAAGATCCACCAATAACTCGTCGCCCTCAGATATGAGGAACCCATATCTGTCTGGCTCATGGCGAGTTCTACCGGATCTACGGGGAGGTAACGGATGTACGTTAGTCTCCGCATTGTCATGCTCAGACTCAACCTCAGTAGGTTGTTGGCTAGTGCCAACGTCAGGTCTTTCATCCGTTGACTCTTGAACTTCTTCAAGATCAATCTTAATCCCGCCATGCTGATTGGATACTAACTATTTTTCTAAAAAGACCGGCCTCCGAGCAACAAATACCTTGTTCTCGGAAGGTTTATAGAATATATATCCAATACCCGCAGCTGGATATCCGATGAAATAACACTTTTCGGATCGGGGCTCCAACTTGTCATCTACCTCACGTCGTACGTAGGCTTGACAACCCCAAACCTTTAGATAGGCAAGAACGGGAGGTTTCCCATGCCACATCTCGAAAGGAGTTTTCTCGACCTTCTTCGTTGGAACGAGATTAAGGATTCTTGTTGCCGTTTCAAGAGCATAACCCCTAAGGCTTATAGGCACTTGGGTGTGACTCATCATAGACCGAACCATATCTAACAATGTTAGGTTCTTCCTCTCGGCGACACCATTTAATTGTGGCATCCTAGGAGGTGTAAGTTGTGAGATAATTCCACAACCCTTAAGATGATCACGAAACTCTTGACTAAGATACTCACCACCCCTATCGGATCTAAGTATCTTAATCTTCTTGCCCAATTGATTCTCTACTTTGTTTTGGAAAGTCTTAATGACCTCAAAGGTCTCGGACTTTTGTCTAACCAAGTAGACATACCCATACCTACTATAATCATCTATAAAGGTAACGAAGTATCTAGAACTATCTCTTGTGACGTGCTTAAATGGACCACACACATCGGAATGTATAATGTCCAATAAGTCTTTTCCCCTCTCATTCACGCCGGATAAGGGTGCTTTAGTCATCTTGCCTAATAAACAAGATTCGCATACTTCATTTGACTCATGGTCAAATGATTCCAAGATCTCATCCGCTTGGAGCTTGGAGCTTGGCGATGCGAGTCTTGTTTATATGGCCAAGTCGACCATGCCACAAAGACAGTTTGTCTAAACCATTTTTAGACGTTGAATCAATATTCATGATTGAACGATTATCACTAACGTACGCATCTACTTCATAAATACCACGACAAGGATAAGCTTTAAAATAACAAATACCATTTTTAAAACAAACAATAACCCCATTGTCAAAAGAAAAACCAAAACCATTGTCGTGTAATGCATGAAAAGAAATAATGTTTCGTGCCACAAGCGGCGAATAACATACGTTCAATAATAATATGGAAAAACCGGAATTAAAAGATAATTCAACTTCTCCTCGAGCCTTGACCGGGACAATCTCCTTGTTTCCCATAATCAAGTCAAGCTCGCTATTCTCCATCCTTCTACTTGTCCTTAGCACCTGCACAATGTTACAAACGTGAGTGCCATAGTCAGTATCTAATACCCAACTACCAGATGTAGAAGTATGATGGAGTTCAATCATGTACGTACCTGAGTCGGAAGTTCCTGTGATGCTCAACCCCTTGAGCTTCTTAAGACCTTCTAGGTACCCCGGGCAGTTACGGCGCCAATGGCCCTTCTTCCCGCAGAAGAAGCATTCTGCTTCATTCGGAGTTTTAGCTTGGGGAACCATCTTCCCCTTGCCTTTACCCTCCGAAGCGGGGCCAGACTTGGCAGCACCAATCTTCCCCTTCCCTTTACCCTTAGGGGTATAAGCGGTCCTCTTCTTCTTCTGGATTCGCCCCTCCCTAATAGCAAGAACGGGATTTGGAACGACGGGCTTGTTTTTGGTCATGCTAGACTCGGTTGTCTTAAGCATACCATGAAGCTCCATCATGGACTTATCCATACTATGCATATGATAACTCATAACGAATTGATCATACGCGGTGGGCAGGGACCATATGATCAAATCCACGGCTAGCTCCCTCCCTATGGTAAATCCGAGCCGTTCCATGCGTTCCACGTTTGCTTTCATGCGCAACACGTGTGCACTCACATTCCCGCCATCGGCCATCTTGCTACCAAGTACCGTCTTAAGACACTCAAACCTCTCTTGTCTTGCTTGCTGCTGGAACATTTCCTTAAGCTGAGCGATCAAGTCAAAAGCACTCAAATGATCCATTTGCTTTTGGAGCTCGGGGATCATAGTACTTAGGATGAGGCAAGTAATATCCTCGGTATCCTTGACACGCTTCTCATAAGCGTCTCGGATAGCCCGAGTGGCATTGGCAGCAGGAGCCTCGGGTAGGGCCTCCTCTATGGTAACCATCTTCCCTTCTTGGCGTAGGACAAGTTTAAGTTTCCTAAACCAATCCAAGAAGTTGTTACCATTGAGTTTCTCCTTCTCAAGGAAAACTCTAAGTGAAAAATGGTTGGTGGTGTTGGTGTTGGTGTTGCTTGAAGACGCCATCTAAAATAGCAAAGTAGTTTTAATTAGTTTGGAAATCCTTGTTAAAATAAGTACCCATAGTTTTAAACAAAACAATTTATTTGTAACAAGGGCTAAGAACCTTATTTCACCTCGCACCGTGACGGGTTTACCGCGGATCACGTGGCGAAGCTATTTAGGCCGGCAACCATTTTACCAATTGTAATCTATATTACAACTCTTAGACACTTGCGGGATCCGTTGACATCCATTATGTCGGTTGGCATGTTTGATCCCTATCTTACTCCAATCTTAATATATAATTTTTGTTTAGCTCGTGCTTAGCTTGACAACTAACCAAGAATTATATACTAAAATTGTAAATCGTCCAACAAGACACACGGGTGGCACTCTCGACCATCAGTTGGCTCGTGCTTATCTCGACAACCAATCATGCGAGTTACCCCACTCACCTTCCACACAACTACACAAGGAATGACTCGTGCTTAGCTCGACAATCATCCTTGCTTCGTTAGATTCGGGTGGTGTCATCTTATGGATGGTGCGTGATTTACATTTTGAAAAACGGGATTTTGTTTCCGGTTTATAAAACCCTTTTGTGAATTAACAAAGTAAGTGTCAAAACGATTTTAAGCACTTTTAATTTAATACCATTTTTATATTTCCTTTGTCAATTCTATTCGCGCGCAATTGTTAACCATTTTAACAAACATTGTATTTTATTTAATTTTATAGAAAAGTTATCTAGCATGCGAATCCTAATCCATGCATAGAATAATAAAATACAACCACGCAAATATCTATACATACGATTCGGTAACATGACCATAATTCCTATGCGTTTTCCCCGTGACCCACAACGGGGAAAACGAGGCCAAAAATCTAAGGACAAGATATGGTCTCGTTAGATGAACTCCCACTGAATCCAACACCTCCAATAGCATGTTGATTCCTTTTCGCCAAGACGTCATCACCATGACTCCCGTTGACTATTTTGGTTTTAAATCTATACTATATACAAATACATAGAATATATATAAACGACGCACAGGTCGCAATCCTATACTATTTATACAAATACATAGAATAAAGACACGGCGTGCAAGCCGCACCAATAAGTAAATTAATTAATATTGTTACAACAATACAGCACGCAGGCCGCCAAAAACCAAAAATAATCAATCATCACAACATATAGGTCTAGGGGCATATCTTGTTACCAAATCAAACCAAGTATATCAAATAGAAACATGGTGTGCTACACATAACCATGATATATAAATATATTTTAGTTAAGATTGTCAAAACATCAAAGGCACTAAAAGGACAATCCTTGTACATATGCATTAGTGTATCAAACATTTTGAGACACATATTCATATATACATTTATAAGTATATATTTGTGTACACTTCATGCCAAGTTACAACAAATATATAAATATAAAAACTAGAATATATTAACACGTCTACGAATAAATCTATTCTAGCACAACAAGAGTCTCAATGAAAAAACCAATTTTAAGAAAACACTTTTCTTATCCAAAAACACTTTTATGGTTTTTCTAGACTCGATAGTGCAAAGCCATGTTAGATATGGCTCTGATACCACCGAAGGTATTCGGTTGGCAAAATCAAGTAGCAACGGAAGCAAAGTATATAACAAAAAAAACGATGCCAAACAACGAATACTTTCCATGGACCAAAATCTATCAAAGGAATTGCAACTAAAATATATAAACAAGATGAGAAGAAAGGTTATACCTCAATGGTGCAAAACACAAAATAACCTTCCTTGTCAAGTGGCTTAGAATCCAACAAAGAACTCCTCCAATGAAGTCCACCCCAAGCTTGCTTAATTCCCAAGTGCTAGCAAGTTGGTGTACAACCACCAAAACAACAATCAAGTGTGTGTATGTTTGCTTCTTGTGCTCAAGAACACCAAGAACAAGAGAGAGAGAGTTCAAGTGTCAACCAAGGGACCAAGTGTGAGCCAAAAGCCTCTCCTAGAGCAGATAACTCGTGGTCTCTTTGTCTACCATAATTATGAGAAGTTAACCCCATTAAACCAAGTGTTTAAGGCTGTTAATTCTGTTGTTACAGCGAACGTACACGGCCTGTGTAGGTCTACACGGCCATGTAGGCCCAAAGTCCACGGCCCCAATTGGGCTAAGACGGCTCGTGTTTATCAAGCACTACACGGCCCGTGTTCATCTACACGGCCCGTGTAGGCCCAAACTACACGACCTTGAACTGGGCTAATACGCCTCATGTATGTTGGACTGGACACGGCCCGTGTTCAGGAACACGGCCCGTGTACCATCTTGCCAAAACCCATTTTGGCCTTTTCCTCTCTTTTGTTTGATCGTGTTGCCGGAATCAATACTTGGTGTGTGACCCAATAGGCCTATACCTCACCGGTAGTGCCATTAACTCGTTCGTGTCAGCGGGCATATTCCAACAAGTGATGCATGTCAAAGGGCCGGTAATATATCTTCCCGAAACAAGATGCCCCAACACAACATCCAAGTATGCGAAATCTTCGATGTGTGGGGTATAGACTTTATGGGTCTGTTTCCTTCCTCCCGCGGTAATAAATGCATCATAGTATCCATCGACTATGTGTCGAAATGGGCCGAGGCACAAGCCTTACCCACCAACGATGCATGAGTCATGGTGAAATTCCTAAAGAAGTTGTTTTCTTGGTTTGGTATCCCTAAAGCCTTAATCAGTGATAGGGGTACACAATTCGCTAACATCCTAATGGAGAAGGCACTGAAGAAATACGGTGTGAACCATAGATTTGCAACACTATATCATCCACAAACTAGTGGGCAGACCGAGGTTACCAACCGCGCGCTTAAACGAATTCTTGAACGATCGGTGAACGGGAATCGTAAGGAATGGGCAGATAAACTCGATGAAGCACTCTGGACGTTTAGGACTGCCTACAAGACCCCTTTAGGTACCACACCCTTTAGGTTAGTCTACGGAAAGGCATGTCACCTGCCGGTAGAAGTATAGCACAAGGCATACCGGGCATTGAAGGCATGCGATCCTGATCTAGATAAAGCATGTGCCAACCGTTTCATACAGCTAAACGAATTAGATGAATTACGAAATGAAGCGTACGAAAATTCATTGATCTATAAGGATCGTACGAAAAATGGCACGATACGCGTCTGAAAGAAATTAAACACTTCGAACCGGGCGACAAAGTTCTTCTATTCAATTCTAGGTTGAAGTTGTTTCCTGGAAAACTCAAAACCCGATGGTACGGCCCATACGTGGTTACTAAGGTATTCCCATACACCACAATCAAACTACATGAGTCAAAGGGAATTACCTTCAAAGTCAACGGGCACCGAGTAAAGAATTAATTGTAAGGAATGCTCGAAGAGAGGGAAGGTGAGGATATCAACCTCGCCGTACTAAAGCCCTAAGTGTGGGGTGGAGTCCAGATAAAGACTGGCATAAAGAAGCGCTTCCGAGAGGCACCCCGTATTCCAACTTTGTGGGTGTGTTTCCTAGAAACCCTCACGAGACTATAACTCGTCCACTCAGGCTACCGAGGGGTTTAAATGCTTGTTGCATACGCTAAATGCAACTGTGATTCCTACGAAAGTGAGTTAAGTTTTTCTTTGTTTTTGTTTTTCGTTCGTTTTTTCATTTTCAAAGATTCCTAGCCTAGACCGATCTTCATATACACTCATAATTGATATCTCGAGCCGTAGGAATACTCCGTTGCCAAAACCCGTGCGTGAATTCTCTAAACGAAGAAAAGTGTATTTGATCAAGTTCGCGGCACGACGTGTATTCTTTCCTGTCATTCCAGGCTCTGCCACGTGTGGTCGCGGTGCATCCCTTTCAAACATCGCGACGCGATCTTGCTTTTTGAGGATCCAGCCCTAGCGCGCCACGCGTCGTAGTGGCGCGACAAGCGTCATATTCGCGGCGCAACGTGGCAGTGTTAGATCTAGCGCTTTTTCGCCACACGTCGTAGCAGCGCAACACCTGTCCGTTTCACGACGCGACGTGTTAGTGTCGGTCCAGCCTTCTCTAGGCACGTGGCGTCATGGCGCTACACATGTCTACGTAGCGGCGCAATCTCGTTTCAGACGGTTTTTTAAGTTCTTTAATCTCCATCGTCTTCTCCACACAAATTCTCCACTTTAGCACCGTGTCAACAATGTTTCTCCATTGATTTCAAGCTTCCAACGTCGGATCTACTCATTTTCGTGCAAGATCTTCAACATCTAACATAATAGTAAGTGTTTTTCTTCCCACATTGCTTTGTATTTCTTATTTTCATTTCTTTCCAGTCGACATATCTACAAATATTCTTGAGGTTTCTTGTTCTAGTAACAATCATGTTAAAACTCTCTTATTATCCATATCTACACGTTATTTTCGCCATACATGTTTATTTTCTCTGATTATGTTTCAAGAATGTAAGGGTTTTCAAAAACCCAAAAATAAATCCGATTTTTTGCTACTTCTTGTTGTTTATATCTGATTACTATCGTTAACATGTCATTCTAAGCACTCATGCAACGAACATCAATGCTAAATTCGTTTTTATTATCTCTCTATCCGAAAATCTTATTTCCAAGTATGGGTTTTTTTGCCAAAAAATGGGGGTTTTGCCCTTGTAATGGTTTTTTGGTGAGTATCTGTGGTAGTTCTGCATTCGTCCTGATGATCTGGGCCCGATCTGTTAATATTTTAAGCTTAATTGTGATTGTCGTCCTTGTACACAGACATGGCTGCTCGAGGACGAGGACGAGGACGTAAGGCTAGACAAGAGGAACAGATTTCTGTCCCAGAAGGCCCTGCTGTCTACCACCCGTGGTTGGTGTTTGCGACCACTCTTCTTGCCCGTCTGTGGGCAGATTACATCTCACGACTCACACAGCACCTTCATAGAGAGATAGACATTCCCCACTCTCTGGACTGGGAGGTTACTGATGGAGTTGGGCTTATAGACCAGCTCCTTGGAGTTTTGCAACAATAGTTCCGGGCTGTAGACGGGACTGTGTTGTTTTCCTGCAATGCTTGGGAGCGGTTATTCCGCCTGCGTGAGCCGGTTTTCCGGGTTGTCTCTGGAGTTTTTCTCCACGGTCCGCCTCAACCCAGTCACCGCCGACGTTACTGATCGTCGGTTTATGTCGTTTCATCTTGGAGGAGTGAGCCACGAGTGTAGCCTCATGGAATTCAGCCGCCGCATGGGGCTGTATACGCCCGTAGAGACCTCTAGCCCATTCTTTGAGCTGTTCCCGACAAGCTACAAGCGGAATGAGCGTCGTAGGGCCGTCGAGAGAAGCATCCACCTTCCTATCCACCGTCTGCTCCATCGTCTCATTTCAACATCCATCTCTCATCGCCGAGGTGGCGAGAAGGTCACTGGTGTTGACCTAATGTTTCTCTATAGTATCCTGACTCCAGGCATGTTACTTAACGTGCCGTTTCACTTAGCTTTCTTCCTTGCTCGTCGGGTCACCGGGTCCAAACAGACGAGTCCTATCTGCGGTGGCCAGTTTGTCACCAGATTGGCCTGTTCATACGGGCTATTGACTTTTCAGGAGGAGGCAAGACAGGTGCGGTACGAGCCACGCCTGATGAGTATCGGATATTTAGAGACGATGCGGGTCCTGGAGAGGATGTATGAGGGTGGCTATCGTGTAGTACCTGCGGATGGTCATGGGCCTGAGCTAGAGGTTAAACACGGGCCCGAGCAGGAGCAAGAGCAGCAGGCGCGCCGTATGCGCCGTAGGAGACGGGTACCAGGGCCCGCAGATGAGGGGCCATAGCCTTACTCGCTGCAGCAGATATCCGGGTCTATTGATCGCCTGACCGAGAGAGTGGATGGGCTGCGTTTCTATACCGATCAGGTGCACGCGCGGCAGCTGATCCCCGACGATAATGATCTGGCTATGCAATCCAGTATGTCCACCATCCTGACCCACTTTGGATATCCGCCACCACAGTTCTCACCATACCCTCCCCCGTTTCCAGACTGGCATTCACGCTTTCCATCGTCAGACACCCACATGCCGGGGCCATCTGGATACGCTGGTAACGACTCAGATGACGAATATTGAGAGATGTATTTATTTATTTTCTATGATGTATTTGGACTTTTAACTTTGATATATATAATTTTATTATTGTCTAATCTCGTGTGCATGAGTTGTTTAATTTTCAGCATATGTGGTTGATTATTTGGAGTGTATTTATATGCTTGCAGTTAGTTCAGCGATTGCTTATATTTTTGCTCCATTCACCCGTATTATACCTAAGGAGTTTTTCTATCTTTTTCTACCTTATTATATCTTTATTGTGTACAATGGGGACATTGTACAATTTAAGTGTGGGGTAGGGAGTTAGAAAAAAATTCCTCGCTTGAACTTAATTTGTTCTTATAATAAATTATTATATTATTTGGGCGTTAAATTTTAAAATTTTAATACCTTACGAGTTAAAAATCAGATGTTAGTTGAGAATGTCAAGTTTGTTGATTTATAAACAATTCATAGGATATATCTAGCTTTTATGCATAGTATTCGTGGCTTTTCGTCAATTCCTTAAAAATTTTAGTTTATAGTATCCAAATTTTAATTTTTGAATTACTGCAATAAAATATGAGGTTAAGCCCCTTTTTGAGTCTAAGCTTTAAAAAATAGACTGAGTTAAATTTTCAACTTTTATAAACATATGTTTGAAAAGTGAAAAAGAAAAAGCCAATGTGCAAAAATGAAAAAAAAATATATAAAAAAGTGCTAGAAAAAAATATATAAGTCAAATACATGGCCTTTGGAACTCGAATTAGTAAACTTTGAGGGGTGTTCGACACCTAGCCACCTAAAGCCAACTGGTTTGGGACCGGTTGAGTTGAGGATTCGTTACATGGGTTCCATAGAAAGTCATAGACTTATAAAAAAGAGCTGAAAAGATACAAAAAGCATATGTGAAAATAAAGTTGGAAATCTACAATAAGGCTTGAGGTCGGGGGATTTTTAAAGGGTAAATTAACCAAATTAAATCTAAATGCAATTTTTAAGTTAAGATTTGGGTATATATAAATAGGAATACTCTTTGGTAATGGTGGAAAACTAGTAAGGATCTAATCATGGGTATGTGCATAACTCTAAGTATAATTTATGTTTTGTTTTTAATCAACCTTTTTGACATTCGTAATTGATGTTTGATTTTTTCGAGTATGGTGTTATCTATTTACGTTGTAGCCTGGATAGAGTTTTAGTTTGCTCGGAGACAAGCAGAGTTCAAGTGTGGGGTATTTTGATATCGCGTTTATAATATATAAATATTGTGCAATATCGGGTTGATTTTAGCTGGAAAATATGTATTTAATTGTTAAAAGATGCTTTTATCGTTTTCTTTTATATTTTACAGGCTAAAAGGCGAAAATAAAAATTAATTGGAAAAATAAGCCTAAGAAAAGAGAAAATAAGAGAAGCTCAAGAGGGAAAAAAAAGAAAAAAGGGAACGCTAGGCCCAAACCAAAAGAAAGGCCCAAATTAAAGGAAAAGAAACAACCGGGCGAAAAGGAAAGGGTCGCGGCGCGAACTATTCATCCATCACGGCGCGACGAAGTGTTTGAGATAAGGTCAAAGAGTCCGCCACGTGGGATCGCGGCGCGACCCAGAACTTGGTCATGGTGCGATGCGTTAGAATTGAAATTTAAAAGAGTTGGGATCACGTTTAAACTCCGGGTCGCGGCGCGAACCCCCTGTATTCAGAATTCTATATAAACTCAACTCCATATCTGTTTTGGGGTTAACCACCCCACTTTTTGCACTTAAACTCTGCTACAATACATCCAGAAGGCATCCCAGGAGCTGTGGAGCTTAACTTTGAAGATTGGAAGCTTAATTGGAAGATTTCGGCTTGGATACTTTGCTATTTTACGGTTTTATCAATTCTTTTCTATTTCTTATGAAGTTAATTATATTCCAGAGAGTTGATATGATTGTTATAGGCTATATTTCTTCTATTTTCCTCCCTAGTGTTAGACCAAATGTTTTGTTCATTTTCTTTGTTTAGCTTTTGGCATTAGTCATTGTAGAGGGTATGTTTACTAAATACCTTATGGGTATATATACTTGTCTACATACCCTATTCAAGCGAGCATTTCATTATTCTAAAAACGTGTGTGTGTATTCTAAGTTCCCTCTCATCAATTCATACTAAGAACATACATCATCATTATGGATTTGCTCTAACATCATTGTTAAATTCTAAAGATCGGGACAAACAAGTGGCATCAGAGCCTGACTTGATCTAAGTAGGGCTCGTGATTGTGTCTTCATCATCAAAGATCAAAAATCTGTTATTCAAAATTCGAAGATAAAGGTTTGATTGTTCTATCACTGTTTTTGATTCTATTCTACTAAAAAATCTTGATTGAATCAAATACAATCAACATGGAGTAATTTGAGGCTGTTCAGATTGGGATTTTAAAGGTTTTTCGTAATCTGTTCTTGCGGTTTTTGCCTTTAAATTCCATTTAAAATCAAGTGGATAAGTGAATTGGTTGGTTATTAATTGAGATTAGAGACTTGTGAATCCAAAGGGATCATTTTCGAAGCAATTATACAAAGGGTTCATCGATATTCAAATTTTATTGAAGAACATTTGAAGATGTCGAAGAACAGTGAAGAAATGTTATTTTAATCGATAATTATTCTAGAAAAACGAAGGAAAGGTGTTTGCTAGACAACTTCGAGCTTGTCAGTTGCGTGCCTATACACTTCGAGTTGGTTAGTTACAAACCAAATCCCTGAAAATCCGGAAACCGTTTTATGTGAATAGACTTCGAGCGGAAAAATTCCTATGAATTCGAAGTCCAAGTGCACTTCAAATACGAAGGAAATTGATTTCGAAAATTACGCCTCTTCATACACTTCGAGCGCCTAATTTTCTTTCAAGCAGACTTTAAATTCGAAGTCTGAAATTCAAAGGTCACTTCGAGAGCGTGTACTAGCCTCCATTCGAAGCCAGTAGACTTCAAATTCTAAACAGTGTATTTCCAATGCACTTTGAGCGCGGATGAACAATACCCCATCTAGCTCAACACTGGTCCTCAAGACCACTTCAAGCGCATTTTTCACCTTCGAAATCCTTCACACTTCGAGCGTGTAAATTTTTTTACCGTTACCCTCATTCGGTTATAAATAGATTGTTCATCTCAGAGTGTTCTTTTCGCATTCGAATGCTTTTTGAATTTAGAATTCTCTTGTCGCTTCGAATTCGAAGCCCATATAGTTTGAATTCGAAACAGTATTGCACATCTCAATTTCGAGCACCGAATTCTTCGAAACCTTTATTTAACTTCGAACAAACCTTTAATGATCTCCTAACACTTTCAACTTAGTTTTGGACACTTCGAATTCAAACACAATCACAATCCTACTTCTCGAGTTAACGATCATTTCAAATCAAGTGTGTGTTTATCTCTTGAAAACTTTCATCATAAATCTCGCATACAACACTTGATTACAACCATGTTGCAAACCAAAGAAGAAGAAGTTATCAAATTGAAGAAAGAGGTAGAAAATCTTTTTCTTTGGGTAGAGTGTGCGAACAAACAGAAGAGTAGGGCAAATGATTTAGAACAAGAAAATGCAAAACTTACCCTACAACTTTCTAAATTCACTGAAAAACTTCACATGTCAGAAAGCAAATATCAAATGTTTGAGATTGAAGAAAATGTGCCAAGAGAAGAAATCTTGAGCAACAATTGTTGGATATTCAAAGAAAGTCAACTTTAGAAAGAATGAATTTTGAGACAATAAGAAATCAATTTGTGCTTAAAATTTAGAAATTGGAGCAAGACTTACAAAATTGTGTAGAAGAAAAGGTCATGACATCTTCTGATTCTGAAAAAGTTCAAAAATGTAAGTTTTCCAAAGGAAAGGAAATCAAGGTGGTTCCTGTAATAGTCCTTGCAGGCGAATCATCAAAAATTTATATGCATCTAAACTCCAAATGCTCTAAGGATCATTATTCTAGTTCCAAGTCACACACAGAGCAATTGATAAACAGGGTCAAGCTTCGGAGAAAGCTTTGGAATGAAAGTAAAGATAGTTTTGAAGAAATGAATGAGAAAACTCTTCTTCAAAAGAATTGTGGTTATGTTTCTCATGCTACACCTCATCATGTTGCTTATCCATTTGCATGTGTTAGTCAAACAAGATCATTCTCGAGTGCTAACACGAATGCACGTCTTCCCACCTTGCCAGAGCTTAAATATCCATGTGTGGTTCGCTCCATCAAACATCTCTTAAGACTTTCTAAAGAGAAGATTTTCATAAAACCACATTATTTTTCACTGGGTGTTTATCATAAGAAGATATATGTTCGAAAGATCAAGGGGGAGCAAAGTAATGAAAAGATTTCAAGTCATTAATGAAGATTAAGAGCTTCATTCGAGGGGGAGTGTATTTTTCACTTGAAGAATAACTAGGATGCTAAAACTGAAGATTCCCTCAAAAATCATACAATGTTCATGCTCAAGATCAACTGCTCCAGCAAAGAAGATATTTTTCCTTTATTATGCTTTATCTGTACAATGAACACAAAGGGGGAGATTGTTAGACCAAATGTTGTGTTCATTTTCTTTGTTTAGCTTTTGGCATTAGTCATTGTAGAGGGTATGTTTACTAAATACCTTATGAGTATATATACTTGTCTACATACCCTAATTCAAGCGAGCATTTCATTATTCTAAATACATGTGTGTGTATTCTTAGTTCCCTCTCATCAATTCATACTAAGATCATACATCATCATTATGGATTTGCTCCAACATCATTGTTAAATTCTAAAGATCGGGACAAACACCTAGAGGAGATGAAACCCTTTAAAGTTGATTAATTTATATGTTTATGACATTAATTCGTGCTTAATTCATCTTTCAAGTTTAATCAAAGATCATTTCATGTTCTAGTTTCTGTTTTTGTGAGTTTATAATCTGATTTTATGTAAATTGAAGGACCAATCCATTTGTATAACTTTAATCATTGGTAATTAGGACCAATAATTAGTTTTGACTAGTGATTGATCAAATCCTAGGCTTAAACAATCAAGATAGAAACTTTAATGTGTTAGGATTAATATATGATGACTTTCATGTGTTAATTAAATGATTTGGTAACCTAATCAATAATTAAAGATTAGATCTTGTTAGATACAAACTAAAGTGTGCTTAATTGTGTAGTTAAATGATTTAATGACCATAAAATTAGTTAATTGCATGATTAAAAAGGTTGGATAATCGGATCAAGAATCTAACTATTGTAGGAATCGGTATAGTGTTAATTAAATGTCTATTGCACAATTTTAATTAATCAAATCAACTTTAAGAGGGTGGAATCAAATCTAGGGAGAGAAAGCTTTTTAATTGATAAGTTTTAATCTACAAGTTCTTGTTATTGCCAACTTTGGTGTGTTTTTGCAATTCATTAGTATTAGGAGTGGTTTTAAAGTCATAAAGTTTGCAACTTGATTCAAAATTCCTCTTAATTAGTTTAGTTGCTTTTAATTAGTATTTAATTATCGTTATTTGGTTTAAGTAGTTTATTTAGTTAATTCTAGATTAATTTGATAAAATCAGTTTAGTTCCCGTTCCCCAAGTGTTCGACACCCGACTTACTAACTATAATACGAAACGATTAGGGTCATTTGCCTGTTCCTGCAGTTTTTGGTAAATAATTCGATAAAATATAAATTTAAAACTAGTACGTAAAACGTTCATCAATAACATTAGTAGAATAGATGATAACAATCTTGTGTTTGGGATTTTTATTATGCTAATTGTTTTTGTAATTGTGTTTTTTAATCTTGCTAATTGTAGTTTACGTTGTTAAACAAGATGATAATATTGTAGACTAGATGGCTAATAGACTTGTATTTGTGGTTTTTGATTTTGCTTAATTGAGTTAGATTAAGTATTGGAGTGTTTATCTATAGATAACAATCTTGCTAAGTGGGTTTATGTGTGTGAGTGTATATAGAAATAAATGAATCATGTGTTTATATGTGTCTATCTATATGTATGTATGTATATAAATGTGTTTGTGTTTATTTATATATATATATATATATAAATATATATATATAAACCTTGTTGAATTTGGTAATACATCAAACTTGTATAAACTTGACATTTAAATTTGTTTAGTTTTTTAAATAATTGCATTAAAGTGTATACACACACACTTAAACGCATTCATATATATATATATATATATATGTATATATATACATATATATGAACGCGTTTAAGTGTGTGTGTGTGTGTATATATAAATGTGTGGAACACCCTGATTTTCAGTACAAATTTAAACTTTTCGGAATCTCAGTTTAAAACATATTTTATACATAATTGCGGAAGCGTTTTAATCTCCTGTAAATATTTCTACAAAATATAAAACCTTTTAACAGTAAACATTATCAATAAATATAATCCAAAACTTTTGGTGTTACCACAGTCAATCTCACGACCATAATCGAAACCGTAGGAAATCCAAGATTACCGGAAATGCAACCTATTCAATACTATGCCCAAGGCATCTACCCGCCTCATCAAGGCCTGTAGACATCCTGCGGATACAAAACATTTGACATACAGAGTTAGCTATAAACATAGCTAGTGAGTACAACCAAAAACATTTATCTTTTCAAAACCAAGTCATCATCTTTTAAAAAACACGAGTTTGGCAACAATCATACTTTAAAAGTATTGTTAGTCCTTTTATTTGTATATATTCCATTCCAGAAGAAGCTTTCGAAGAAAGCGACTGAAGGTGTAATATCTTATTATTTTGTAAATTGTTATGACGCGTCATCAGAAGAAAGAAGCCTGTAGTTCATCTGAAGATTTGTTCTGAAGTGAACGTGAGCAGCTGAAGTTAGTCTTCAGTCTTCAAAGGGTCTTCTGAACTGAAGATACATCTGACAATCAGAATCCTCCTGTTATGTAAACTGCATGATCTGCGCATTCTGAAGGAGCTCGAAACAGAAATCTTGTTTTCTGTTCCTAATTAAGTGTAGAGCGGTACACGTGTAAATAAATTAGATGGTCAGGATTAGTTTACTTAGCCTATAAAAACCTGTTCGATTAACGAGAAAAGGTTAAGCGTTTGTTCGCTAATTAGCATTCAAGTTTGTTCTTGATTTAGTTTGTACTCGGTGCTCAAGTTTCTTCTTGTGTACTCTTTAAAGTTTGGTTATTAATATAATCCTACTTTGAAAACTTTTGTGTGTTCATTGCTTTAAAACTATTTCTGCACTTTGATCTTATTCATTGTTAGTTTTACTTATTCGGGAAAAACAATTGGTATTAGAGCAGGTTCTAATTTTATCTATAAACTAGTGATCTGTTCAACATGTCGAAGTTTGATTACATCGATAATGGCTTCTCTGCCAAACCACCAAAGTTTTCTATCGAACATTTTTCTAGCTGAAAAAACAGAATGCTTTTGTATTTAGAAAATCTTGATTGCAACTCTCTTGTCTACTGAACGACATGACTGAAGTTGGAGTTGTTAGAGAGCAATTCCAAATACTTAACAAATTTCTGGATTCCCTCCCATCTGAATGGGATACCATGTGCATGATCCTGAGAACCAACAACATGCTCAGGGACATGAACATGCGTAAGCTATACGGAATCCAGCTGAATGATGAACAAACTCGCATTCAGAAACTGGATTTGAAGAAGGCCTTCAAGAAAACTCTAACCCTTGTTACTGAAAATCCTCAAAGAGTCAAGTACAAGCAAACTGAAGACTCTGATTCTGAAGCCTCAGATAAATGAAGCTGAGGAGGAAGAAAGGTCTGATGATGAAGGTACCGAAAAAATCTTCATCATGAAAAATTATAAAAAGTTTCAGAAGTATAAGTCTGATGGGAAGAGAAGATTTGAGAAGAAGTTCTCGTCAGAGAAAAAGGGCTCATCTAAAGGGTCCAAGAATGAGTGCTTCAAATGTGGGAAGCCTGGTCATTATGCAGCCGACTGTTATGTGAAGGAGACATCCTCAAATCCTATGAAAGGGTTTCCTTCTAAGGCTAATAAATACAAAGCTAAATATAAGACCCTCAAAGCTTCAAATGAAAGGAAGAAGGAAAAGGCCATGATAGCTGATGACCTTGACTGGACTGATTCTGAAACATCTTCTGATGAAGAAGAAGAAAATGAAGTCAGAGGTAAATGTCTGGTGGCTGAAGAAATCCTTGGAACTGCACATCCTAAAATGTGATTAATGGCCACTAAAAGCAAGTTCAGCAAGGATCTGGCTGAGGCTGAAAAACTAAGCTCAACAGAAGGATGAAATCCCACTATGATGTATAAGGTATCGAATTTCAAAAATTATTCAATGAATGAGAAAGATGATATGTTTGCTTATTTGTGTTCTGATCTGACAATTGCACATAACAATCAAAACAAATCTAAACAAACTATCACCAAGCCCACCTCTGCAATAAATGTCATTGAAAAAGAAAATGAGCAATTTCTTCAAGAGTCTTATGCCTTAAAGAATCATCTCGAATTTTTAACAAATGAACTCAAAAATGTGAAAATGGATTTGCAAGACTCTAACGAAAAAGTGAAAGATTGTCAGTCAATTATTGATCTTTGGTTGAGTCCAAATAAACTAGCATTTGAGAGTATAAATCATCATATGGTAATTCAAAGAGAAAGAGTAGGCGTAGGACACATTAAACAAGCCGCTGATTTCAGCAAAAAGTGTAAAAATGTCGATGAAATGATTTTTAATGACATAAATATTAATGATGTTGGAAATCAAAATCTCCTTAAAAAGAGATTCACCAAGTCTGAAGTTGTAGATCCAAGCTTTTCTGAAAGAACAAATTCTGAAATTAGAAATCTTCAACTTCCTACAGAGTATGATACTCTTGCCAACGAATCTACTGAAACCCAACATGAAGTTATGGCTATAACCCCAACTGAAACCCAACCTATAGTCGTATCTGAAACCTGTACTGAAACCCTCAACCATTCTTCATCTGAATCAGTTGGTGAAATGTCTTCTGAAATCAAAATAGCTGAGTCATCCAACTCAAGCTTTCTTCCTGAAGCCAGTGTCTTTTACGACATTATCATTCCCATGATTTCGTCTAATGAAGAATCATTAGTTGAAACCTTACAATCCAAAGCTGAAAATTCTAAACCCTCCAAAACCAAAAACTGTAATAAAACCTTTGCTCTGCCCGTATCCAAACTCAAAGAAGTTAAGGATTCTCTTTGCAAAGTTTTAAAGTTAATTGGTGAAAAAGAGAAGAAAAATAAAAGTGTTAAGGCAAAGAATTCTAAATCCACTCGAAAATGCTATAAATGTGGAGTAAGAGGTCATGAAGCTACCTCTTGTTCTAATGAAGGCAAAGTCTCGAGTTGCTCTTCTAAGCAGTGTGTCTTGGAGCCTAGTAAACTTTGGGCTCTTCAAATGAACTAACTTTTTCAACTGTCTGTGTAGGGCGTTCAGCATGATAAAATTTGGTACCTTGATAGTCGATGCTCAAGGCATATGACCGGATGTAAGTCCCTACTGAATGAGGTTCAAGAAGCAAATGGCCCCAAGGTCACATTTGGTGGAGGAATATGTGGCAAAACTGACGGCTATGGTTATCTCAACCAAGGCTCAGTCAACATTAAGAATGTTGCTCATGTGACAGGACTTGAACACAACCTGATCAGCATCAGTTAGTTATGTAATGTGGATTATGAAGTGCATTTCAAGAAGACCAAAGGTTCAATATTTAACAAGAAAGGCAAAGAGGTCTTACAAGCAAAAAGGCAGGGTACCATGTATGCTTTTGATTTCAACTCTGCCACCTCTGAAAGAGATGCTTGTTTCTTTTCAGAAGCTAATTCCAAAGTTAACTGGTTATGGCACAAAAGATAATCTCATCTCAACTTCAAAAACATCAGCAAACTCTCTAAGCTTCAGCTTACCAGAGGTCTACCGTCAGTTCGGTTTTCAGAAAGACAAGTTGTGTCATGCATGTGAGAAAGGAAAGAAAAAGAAGTCTGTTTTCAAATCAAAACATTGTAACCAAGTTAACTCCACCTTTCATCTACCACATATGGATCTCTTTGGTCCTGTCAGTTCTCCTAGCATGGGAGGCAACAAGTATACTCTGGTTGTAGTGGATGAATATGCCAGGTTCACATGGGTATTCTTCTTGCGTAACAAAAGTGATACTGCTGAAGTTCTGATAAGCTTTATTCATCGTGTTCAAAGGCAGTTTGACACACAAGTTAAACAGCTTCGCAGTGATCATGGAACAAAGTTCAGAAATTCTACCCTCCAAGATTTTTGTGATGAAAATGGCATCATCCAAAACTTCTCAGCCCCATATACGCCTCAGCAAAATGGGGTTGCTGAAAGAAGAAATAGGACCCTGATAGAAGTAGCCAGGACTATGCTAGCTGAAGCATATTTGAAAGGCCATTTCTGGGCTGAAGCTGTTAATGCTGCTTGCTATACTCAGAACAGGTCCATCATTGTCAAGCGCCACAGCAAAACTCCCTATGAGTTACTTTATCTGAAGTCACCAAATGTCGGATACTTCAACGTTTTTGGAAGTACATGCTTCATCCTAAACACCAAAGATCTGAAAAGCAAATTTGATCCCAAAGGAGAACAAGGAGTGTTTCTAGGCTATTCTGATATCTCCAAAGCTTATCGTGTTTTTCTTCCAAAGAAGAACTCTGTGGTTGAAACAATTAATGTCACCTTTGATGAATCAATGCAGAGTCAACCTCCAATCATACTGATCAAATAGTGTTCGATGAATTTGATGCTCTTCTACAAGAGTAAATTAATGATGACTTGAATGACTATTCTCAAGAGGTAAATACTGACGATAATGTTGTTTCTGTTAATGTGAATCAGGTCACTGAAGATCCCTTGGAAACAAATGACTCCTCTGCTGATGAGCAACAGGTTTAACCACAAAGGGTCATGAAATGGACTCGAGCTCATCTCATCACAAATGTGATTGGTGATCCACATACTGGTGTGCAAACCCAAAATTCAATAACATCTGCATTCTGCATGTTCTCTGAATTTATATCACAGGTCGAACCAAAGAAAGTCGATGAAGCTCTGAAGGATCCAAACTGGGTGGTCACTATGCAAGATGAGCTTAACGAATTTGAAAGAAACAAAGTGTGGACGCTGATTGCCCCACATGAAGACAAGTCTATTATTAGCACAAAATGGGTCTTCAGAAACAAACGTGATGAAACTGGGTCAATTGTGCGTGAAAAGGCCAGACTAGTTGCAAAAGGCTACTGTCAAGAGGAAGGGATAGACTATTATGAAACGTTTGCTCCAGTTGCTCGTCTGGAGGCAATACACATGTTTCTAGCCTTTGCAGCATTCAAGGGATTCAAGGTCTTTCAGATGGACATTAAAAGCACCTTTCTGAATGGAGAACTTCAAGAAGAAGTATTTTTTGAGCAACCTTCTGGATTAGAAAATCCCAAGTTTCCACACTACGTTTATAAGCTCGACAAAGCCTTTTATGGACTGAAACAGGCTCCGCGTGCTTGGTATGATACTTTGTCCACTCATCTTCTGAAAAATGGATTTCAGAGAGGCAACATTGATAAAACTCTATTTCAATGTAGAGAAAAAGGTGAACTCATTCTAGTTCAAATTTATGTTGATGATATTATATTTGGCTCTACTAACAATCGTTTATGCAAGAAATTTGAGAAAATAATGTCAGAAAAGTTCAAAATGAGCATGATGGGAGAACTGAATTTCTTCCTTGGGCTTCAGATAAAGCAATCTGACCAAGGCATCTTCATTAATCAAGGGAAATATGTCGAAGACTTACTCAAGAAATTCAACTTTTTAGACTCCTCCCCTATGAAGACTCCCATTGTTCCAAAGACCAAGCTTACCGCTAATCCGAATGGGAAAGCAGCTGATCTTACCACATTCAGAGGGATGATCAGATCCTTACTATATCTGACGGCCAGTCATCCTGATATTATGTTCTCCATATGCCTATGTGCAAGATTTCAGGCGAATCCAAAAGAATCACATCTGACGGCTGTCAGACGAATTTTCAGATACCTAAAAGGTACTCCTGAACTTGGGCTATGGTACTCCAGAGACTCCGGCTTTGAATTAATTGGATTTTCAGATTCAGACTATGCCGGATGTCAGATTGATAGGAAAAGTACTACCGGTGGGTGTCAGCTACTAGGTGGAAAACTAGTAAGTTGGCAAAGCAAGAAGCAGAACTCCATTTCTCTATCCACCGCTGAAGCTGAATACATTTCAGTTGGGAGTTGTTGCGCACAAGTTTTATGGATGCAACATCAGCTCGCTGACTATGGCATCTCCTTTCAGCGCACTCCTATCTATTGTGATAACACAAGAGCTATTGCAATCTCTAATAATCTGGTGCTCCATTCTCGTACAAAGCACATTGATGTTCGCCATCATTTTATTCGAGATCACATAGCCAAGAATGAAATTGAGCTTCGTTTCATCTCCACTAAACATCAGCTAGCTGACATCTTCACAAAAGCCCTAGATGAACACCGGTTCAATCAACTGATTGCAGAAATAGGAATGCTAAATCCTTCAACAATATAGCTATTTCAGGTAAGTTTGATTGTTACTGTTCATTCTTTCTTGTCACATTTAATGCCAGCCACCCTAATAGCTAAGCTTGAATAATTACTTTTACCCTGCCTCTCTCTGACTGTCAAATCATTTCTGAAGCTTAATCATGAGTAAACTTCTTTATAAACATCCAAAGATTTTCTTTCCTTTTTCATCTTCTGTAAATCAAGACACGATTCAAAGAAAATCTTTCACTTTCTCGAAAACTCATGGAATTCACAATCACTTTCATTTTCTTCCCGGTGTGCTATGTGATCACCGTTCGCATCCCTGATGAAGGGATTGAGATAGAAGTCTCATCTCAAATATTTGTGTTATCTTAAACATGAATGTATTTTTTTTCTTTTGGAAGTCTATGTAAATCGTGATTAACATCATGAAATCATCTTTTGTTCATATATGGAATTAGTAATTTCCAAGCTTAATTATTATTCTTGTTGGCATTGTGCTTTTCTTTATTTTTTTTCTTTTTGTCTATTTCTTTTCCTTCTTGTTAAGACTAAAATTTCACATGCAAAGTTTGGATATTTTTTCCCTTTGCATTGTGAAATTTTTATCTTCATGTTAATGGTTTGTTGATGGAGTTTAGCTAGTTCCAAGATAACACAGGGTAAATTGGTTTACCCAATAACTGTTTGACATCACAAAAGTTATCGTTGCGTATTTTCCGGCTTCACGCGCTCATTTTCACCCTAGATTTACTCAACCGCCAAGATTGATTAAGTTTAAACCCCTTTAAAACCCCATATCGCCCCTTCAAGTTCTTTACATGCAAATCATCTTCTCCGGCGATTTCTCTTGTTCAAACCGCAAAAACAACTCTTGTGCTTGAATCAATGGCCCCCAAAATTGCTTCTGCGAAGGTAACTTTTCCAACTGATGTTGTCCCCAAGATCCCACTGGAATTAATCTGTTTCAAAGACAACAATTTCGCCCCTGACCTAACCATTCCTCCTTTATCCTCACCTCTTCACCAAATAATGACCTATCTGTGCAACTGCCCATTGAAATTTGCTCTCTCCGCAAAGGTTCCGATGTTTGAAGAACACCTCTGTGAGTTCTGGATGACCGCTGAAGTCATCAAACCCAAAACCTCCGGCCAAAGTATTCACTTCAGTATGCTCTCTGGTAACAAGTTTGTTGAAATCACCACCAAGTTTCTTGCATCTGTTCGTCATCTTCCTCGCCGGGAACTCACCCCATCCACCGCCAACGCTAAGGAGCTGCTCTTCTCCTTCTTTCAATATGCTGATGAGCATAAAGTCAAAGGGAACCCTATGGTTCACACTCGTCTTCCAAAGGAGTGGAACTGTCTGATTGCTCATCTGAACTTCTATATGACGAGCAAAACCGGTGGTCTTGACCCAGTCAATGAAGCCGTTCTGAAAATGTCCTATGCTATTATTCATGGTCATAACATTGACCTCGCTGAATTCATCATGGAAAGTCTTGTGGTCTCACTGACGGCCCGCACTAGGTCTCAACACATTCCTTTCCTAGGTTTGTGTCACTGGTTATCTCCTCCCTGTTACCACTTGAAGCATACAACTCTGCTTTAATTCTGCTTCCATCTCCCTCACTACCGGGTTCAGTATGGACAGGTTCCTCGTCTGCCTTCAAACCAGCTCTGACTGCCTCAATGCTTGCACTAGTCTCGCTGAAGCCCTCTCCTGCCATTCTACCACCATATTCAGGTTTATCTTCTGAAGCTTCACCTTCTAAACCTCAACACCAAATGCTTCAGTCCTCTTCAACTAAGCCATCCACCAAACCTTTAGCCGTACCAAAATCCACCACCACTTAACAACCAACCTCCGCCCAACCTCAAAAATCATTCTCTACCGCCAAACGCCACAAACCCAACGTTCCTTCTAGTCCCATCATCTCTCACTATGCTTCAAGTGAGGATTCTCCGGATGATACACCGCTGATTCTTCGCAAAACTCAGCTTCACTCATCAAAATCCACAGAAGCTGTTCAGGTACGATCTCCCTTACTTAAATTCTTTAAACCTAGTTTGACTGATGAAGAGACAGCCCAAAACCAAGCTGTCCCTGAAGTCCCACTCCCACTACCACAAGCTCAGGACACTGACAAACACCAGTTAGCCGAGACTTACTCTATCCTCACCATTGAGTCTGCCAGCACACCCACTGCAACTCAGGTACCACTAGAACAGGGAACACCCACTCTTGCTTCTGCTGAAATTTCCCCTCTATCCCTTAATGTATCAGTAACCCAACTGATACTATGGATATCGACCAAGCACATGATGAGTCAGCACCGAAAACAGCTGACACTGATGCTCAGCCCATCACCAATGATGAAACTACAATTCCCCTAGTTTCGGAGGTCCAACCAGTTGATGATTCTTCAGTTCACCCTGAAGATGAAACTGCACCCAAATCCCTTGATGTGTCACAAAACCCCATTGACATATTGATTCTACTAGGGCAGATGATTTATCAGTTTCACACCAAACTGAGAGTGATGCCCAACCTTCCCTTATCAATGACACTAAAGTTCAACCTCCTTCAGTCGAGATTTCTACTACTAATGAAGACACAGTCTTAAACCAGACTGTAATGGAAGCAAATGAGCCTCAGGCCCTTGATACATCAGTCACTCCTACTGATGCTACAGCCTCCCCATCTCTCCTAAACACCTTGTTTGACAGCCCTTCTCCTGATACAACTGTCAATCCTTTTGATGACAGTGATGCTTTTGATTTTCTTTAGTCCCCCAAGTCTGTACATTCTCAAACTTCTGAGTCTTCTATAGACATTGCTTCCTCATTGGAAAGTCTATCTGAACTCATTCTTTTTGTCTCTAATTTCGTTAAGACAAACACCTTTTAGGGACATTGTGTCGCCAACAATCAAGCCAAGCTTGAAACTGAGCTCAAATCTCTTGTTGAATCTATCAAATCTCAGTTCAGCACCCTCACCCAAACCATTGATTGTAAAAATCTGATACTTCATGGAATGTACACTACTCTTCATCATCTTGTGAAAACAATAGCTGATTCTGCCACTCTTGAGTTTTCTAAACTAAACAGTCAACTCTCTACTCTCTCCACCTTTGTAAATTCTCTTTCTTCCAAGGTTGACAACATCCATGTTGTCAATCTTTCTGAAACTGCAACTCGGCAGTTGCAAGAATTGTTTGCTCCCTCCTTCTCTTGTCTTTCAAGAGAGATTTTGGCCCTTTCTCGGTCGGTAGAAGCTTCAGGAATCTCTGCAGCTTCTAAGGGGGAGAAAGTTCGAAGATAGTCCAAAATCTGTCAGATTATAAGAAGGAAGGCTACCGTTGATCGGAAGATAATCAAATGGGATAAAAAGTATTCACGTGCTGAATACTTACAAAGATTAGAAGAGGAAGTGGCTCACCTCAAAGGTGCTGAAGAAAACAAGAATAATGCCTTGATCGATTTCGATGCCAGGTTAGCCGAAGCTGAAGAAGCTAAGGCACTTGTTGAGGGGGAGCTCAAGAGTCTCCTTGATCAAAGAAAGGCTGAAGCTGAACTTTTCAGTTTAGAGCTAGATGGAGCTGAATGTCAGCAAATCATAACTGAAGCTAAAGCCTCTCAGATTCCCAGTCAATCAGCTGCTCCTTCATCTAGTGGTCAGCCAAGCCAATCTGACAAAGGTAAAGAGAAAATGGTGATAGTCTCTCCGGATGATCAGATGAGTAAGGGTATATATGAATTAAGTGACTCAGATGATGAAAATCCAAGAGTAAAAGACTTGAAAGTAGCTGATGAACTTGGCAGAATAGCAGTAGAAAAAATGGCACTTGAAGAACTTGCTGCGAACAAAATTGAACTATCTCCATTCGATCATCAAAAACAGATTCAGGAGAATATTGAAGCTGAAAAAGCTTTAATTGAGTAGAAGAAAAGGATCATGGAAGAAAAGCAAGAAAAGTGGCTAAGATCTCGACATCAGAGAAGGCATCCATATAAAATCACGGCAATAAAGCTAAAGAAGGTAAATAATGAAATCCTTCTGAATGTTTAGCGCAAAAATCTTTCTCTCTTCAGCATATAATCTGTCAAGGATGTTCAACTCAATTATGTTGTGTCTGAATGGAATGAAATACTCGCTTGTTTATCAAAACGCAAGCAAAATGATGATGTTAAGTTCATTCAATGAGAGATCAACAAAGTAATTGAATATTAAGAAGAGGAAGTAAAGAAGAGGGGATCTGATGCAATTGTCATGCCACAGAAAGAGAAACCCACTCGAGTTGAAAAGCTAAAATTTCAGAGAAGGAGGCTCACTCTCAAGAAATCTCAGCAACAAATCTTGAGTTGATATCTATTGGAGAGCTTCCAAATTGCAAAGGCTTCGACACCACGTTGCCTCCTGGTTTCATTCTTGAAGTGGGTAAAGTTGTCTCAAATCAGAGGGGATTTTATTTTCTTGATGCATATGACAAGATTCGTTTTCAGAGAGTTTCAGACTTCGCCAAGGCTGACTGGCTTCATCTGAGATCACTTCGATATTTTATCGACAATAAAAATCCACAAGTTAAAGACATTTTGGTTGAATACTTGAAGCAAATAAAGCTCAAAGCTCCAAAGGAATCTTCTGCCGAAGAGTTCAAACCTGATATTTAGAATAGTAATTCTTTATTCTTGATTCTTTTTATACTTTATTCAATTTGTAAAAAGTCATGGATTATAAACAAATAGGGGGAGATTGTTAGTCCTTTTATTTGTATATATTCCATTCCTGAAGAAGCTTTCGAAGAAAGCGACTGAAGGTGTAATATCTTATTCTTTTGTAAACTGTTCTGACGCGTCATCTGAAGAAAGAAGCTCGTAGTTCAACTGAAGATTTGTTCTGAAGTGAACGTCAGCTGAAGTTAGTCTTCAGTCTTCAAAGGGTCTTCTATACTGAATATATATCTGACAATCAGAATCTTCCTGTTATGTAAAGTGCACGATTTGCGCATTCTGAAGCAGCTCGAAACGGCAATCTTGTTTTCTGTTCCTAATTAAGTGTACAACGGTACACGTGTAAATAAATTAGATGGTGAGGATTAGTTTACTTAGCCTATAAATACCTGCTCGATTAACGAGAAAAGGTTAAGCGTTTGTTCGCTAATTAGCATTCAAGTTTGTTCTTGATTTAGTTTGTACTCGGTGCTCAAGTTTGTTCTTGTGCACTTTTAAAGTTTGGTTATTAATATAATCCTACTTTGAAAACTTTCGTGTGTTCGTTACTTTAAAACTATTTCCGCACTTTGATCTTATTCATTGTTAGTTTTACTTATTCGGGAAAAACAAGTATACACATATGCACATAAGGATGAGGGTCTGTCCATTGGGCCACAATGTCTCCACGTTGTAGCTAGCCACGTTCAACACGTACCCACATGGGGGATAACCACATCACCCCGTCAAGGTGGGGGAAGCACGAAGCAGTCCACCATACAACGGTTATTTGGAGTGTAAGCCCTGTTCCCCAAGTCCACTCGTGTTGCTTAAGTTTGGTGGCTTGTCAGCCGAGTGAACCCACACGGTCATAATGGGTACTGACATACCCCTCCACTCTCTGCACCGATTCCTTAACCACGCGTGTATCGTGGTTCCTCAATTTCCGAAGCAACATGAACCTATACACGTCTCAATGGGTAGGAACCCTATGGTACAAAGTTCATATCACACAGTGGTCCAGACCAAAACACATACCCCAAAGGGTCACATAAATCACATGCCATAAAGGCCAAGTATCTCAAGCAATCAAGCTTATCAATAAACACATAAGTGTCATAGTTCATATCACTTGAGCATAAATGCTTAACAAACAATACCACATTACGCATCTCTGTGCCCAAAATACACACAAAGTGAAAACTTGATTTACATTAACTCGAAACCATATTTGTTATTGTGAAATCAAAGCTCACTCCAACATGGAGTAACATGTTTCAAAACCATCAAGCAAGGCACAACGTTAACATAGACCATCTCCAATATGGAGCAATGGTCTTATTTTGAAAACCATCTTTTTATTAAAACACATCATATAACAAGTTCACGATTTTTCACATTCTTTAAGTTCAAAAGCTTCAAAACTATTTCCCAATCTTAGAAAACACATTATAAAACAAATCCATATTGCACATCCTTTGATATAACAATTTCATCAACATTTGCCAAACAATCAAAACATAATCATGATGACTTGAAACTATTAACAAAAGTTGGGTATCCGCAGGGTGTACTCACCTGAGGGTGTGATGAGGATCAAAACTCCATCCAAACTAAAGCTCTTACACTTTATCATAAACCTATGATCACAAAAAACAAGGTCAACTAACATAAGTTAACCAAAGACAAGGTTTCTAAAACCCAATTCTAGCCTTAGACACTCTTTTAGGTCTAAAAGTCTCCATTTTACCCTTCTATAACCAAAAGAATCAAACCCCAACCAAATAGAAGATCAAAGGGGTCAAAAATAACATTTTTGGAGGCTTTAGGGTAGCTCGCGCCGCGAAAAAAGCGACCTCGGGCCGCGAGGCACATACCTCACGCCGCGAGCTTCCATAAACAGTAACCATCTGCTGTTTTTCTTGTGTTCAATCGGCCAAAACCCAAAATTTTCCAAATCCAACTTGATTGCAGCATACCAAAGACTCAAATAAACCACAAACCCCTATAACATCATCACATAGTGTAATTTTGATGATTCAAACCCTTAACTTTAACCTTTAACCCAAAATTGACCCTATTAACAACAACAATCACATATAATAGCCAAAAATTGCTAAATACATCATACATGACCACAATCAAAGACAAAATTAGAGTTTGAGCCTTTTTGAGATAAGAAAGCATACCTGTCAAACTTTAATCTAAGAATCCCATGCTTCTATGATCATCTTCTTGATCATTATACTCCAAATTGAGTATTAAATCAAGCATTAACCTTCAATCCTTCAAAAATCATCAAAACCCCTTGTTCTTCTTCTCCCCTTCGATGCTCAGCTTCTAAATTAACTCAAATGAGTCAATTTCTAGAGCGTTCCTTTTTGTTATAACCTATTTTTTCATATGAAACCTTCTAATTTTAAAACTTGACACCTAAAACCCTTCAAGTTTCACCCATTGCACATCCTTACACTTTAACTCATAGCATTTACCTCACTAGTAATAAGAGCTTTAGTCCATTGTACCATGTGCTTTACTATTAGTACTTTATGGCAAATATCATTAATTAACTAAAATCCCACTTAAAATAATAATTTTCCAATTATATCATGATATACCATAGCTTCTTTTATAAATAAGAATTACAATCTCTTTTGAACAATATAAGCATCTTATTTAATCAACATAAGGCCATATTAAAATTTTGGAATATTACAGTGTGTGTATTTAAATCATGAGCTTAGAATACCCTCCTGAAATTGATTTTGAATTTAGTTTTGAGATGTCCCCATTTTGGGACTGCTTTTTCAATACTTTATCTCTTTTACGATGTGAATGCGTATTACATGGTTATTTGTTTAATAAAGATTCGGCTGTCGTTTTCTCTTTGCTTCTCAGGTATATATTTCTATATATACTTGGGAGCTAAGGAGAAATGCTATCAAATTTTTCATAAACTAATTGTGTAATATGCATTCATGTATAAGGTAAGGTATTCCAAAAGCGGGTTTAAAAGCCTAACTTTGAATATATTCTACCCTTTTGGTAAAACCTTAAACACTAAAATATATATCAATTGCATCATGTCTATTGATAAAACATAGATTACTATTGAATGTCGTAACGATGACAAGTTCCAACAAGGACTCATCGATTTTGTCAAAAGATCCAAGGCACACGTCGATGATAAAGGTCTAATCAAATGCCCATGTCGAAAATGTGTAAACAATGAATTTAAAACAATTTCAATTATGAAAGTTCATATACATAGATTTGGTTTATGTCGACGTTGTAATACATAGGTCAATCACAGTGAAACTAGAACTCCTTCGGTTATAGATGATGTAACTCCAAGAAACGAGATGACCAGTGTTGTTGATGATGCTATGAGGGAGGTAAGGGGAAAACGATACCAACCATGATGAAGGGAACTTAGATACAGTGGGCAGCGTTGTCGATGATGGATTTCTTAAGCAACTAGAGGATGTCAGTGCAGAATTATATCCTAGTTGTACTTGGTTTTCTTCCTTCAACTTTTTAGCAAACTGATGCATATCAAGGTGAACAAAAAATGGACTAAATGTTCATTTGACTATATTTTAGAGCTCTTGGAGTCTACTTTTCCAAAAGAAAACAGGATTCACTTTCACATTATATAGCTAAAAAGAAGGAATTGATGAGCCAAGTGCAAGCGCTTTTGGATAAGGGGTTTATCAGGCCGAGTAGTTCACCGTGGGGGTGCATTGATGATGTTCGTGAAAAAGAAAGATGTATCATTTAGGATGTGCATCGACTACTGGGAATTGAACAAGCATAAGGTAAAAAAAGATATCCACTACGAAGAATCAATGACTTATTTGATCTAGTACAGGGAGCCACGTGGTTCTCGAAGATCGACTTGTGATCAAGATATCATCACTTGAAGGTTCGCGGGATGATAACACAAAGACAGCTTTTGGAACACGTTATGGTCGGTACTAGTTCGTAGTTATGCCTTTCAGACCGACAAATGCACCTGTAGCATTTATGGATCTTATGAACCAAGTATGCGGACCGATGCTCGACAAGTCTGTAATTGTGTTCAAAGATGACATTTTGATATATTCCAAGACTCGTGAAGAGCATGAGCAACATCTTCGACACGTTTTAGAGATGCTAAAATAAGAGAAGCTCTACACAAATTTCTCAGAGTACAAGTTTTGGATACAAGAGTTACAGTTTTGGGTCATATTGTGAACAAAGACAGATAAAGGTGGATCCTTCCAAGATAAAAGTTGTTATGAAATGGAAACAACCAAAAAGTCCAACAGGGCTTTGGAGTTTCTTGGGTTTAGCTAGTTATCAGAGGAGATTTATTCAAGACTTCTCTAATCTCGTAGTTCCATTGACAATGTTGACCAAGAAAAGTGTAAAGTGTAACCAGGAAGCTGATAAACAAAAAGAATTCAAAACTCTACTTGATAAGTTATGCGAGGGGCCAGTGTTAACATTACCTAAGGGGATATAAGATTTAGTAGTTTATTGTGATGCCTCACATTGCAGGTTAGGGTACATGATATTGCTTATTTTATATGGATTATTATTCACCAATATCGTATATTTCTTTACAAAAAGTGATAAATTGAGGCTAAACATGTTGTTATTTGGTAAAAATAGGAAAGAGATACTTGGAATCGAAGAACAAATCAAGAAACAAAGGAAAGTGCAAAAATCAGGACAACTTACACTACTTCAGGCCATGAACTCAAAGGAGTTCATGCCATGAAGTTTTTCTACACAAAGAGGATTAAATTAATGACAATCTTGGTAATTATCATCGTTAAAATGCATTCAACTGAAGACAACTTCTAGAAGAACATCAAGTGGCATGAATTATCAGTTTACTAGAGTAGCCATTGGGTAAATAGTGAAATAGGTGAGGGAAGATGTGTAAAATGTACACAAAAGTCAAGATCTGGCGTAATGAGCATCTTCACACCGTGAACTACTTTGGGTTCACGCCGTGAAGTCAACCAGAATTTCTCCTAAAAGTAGCAAGCTTTGCAAGCTCATTTGGGACACCTCTTCATGCACTTATACACTCTCTTTCTCTCTGTAAACTCTGCTCTTTCTCAGTATTATAGTTGTAGGAAACTCTCTTTGGGTCTATCTAAATTAATTAGATAGTATCTAAAAGAGTAGCTTTGTTCTAGTTAGAGTAAATTACAAATTTCGTCCTTGTGGTTTGCATAGTGCTTCACTTTTCATTCTTTGATTTAAAAAATTACATTTATTGTCATCGTGGTTTGCAATTTGTAACATGTTTGGTCCTTTATTCAAACGGATGTTTACTTCCAACGTTAAAAGCCCTCATGTGACATGCACATGAGGGTATTTTGGTCCTCTTATGTTCCCTATCACCTGCCAACTTGTAATTCAGTAGTCATTTCACCTTTAGTCCTAATATTCGGTTTTGATTTACCTCCGAAAATTCACAGGAATTTCATATTATTTATACACACTCTCGCACACTCTTAACTCATAAACTCTGTCTGTAATCTTCTTATGTTCTGAAACCCTAAATTTAGAAGGTGATCCAAACAATGTTGTAGAGTTTGATCCATTTTTCAATTTGGTGATATTTTAGATGAAGAGTTGTTGGGAATTCCATTTTTCAACTAAATGATGTAGGTGATCCAAACAATGTTGTTGTTAAGGGTAAATCAGTTGATGTAGATGAAACTATAAACCCTCAAAATGAGATTCATGATAACCAGGATAATGATGATGAGTATATAGTAGATGATGTTAATATTAGAAAATGTAGAAAAGCCCAGGAGGCCCATGGAGTAGGCTTAGCCTATATATAGGGTATTTGTACCATGGGCGTGAGACCTTTTTGACATTATAGCCATATATGAAATATTGTTATTGACGTTAAAGTGTGTGTAGCTATCTCTCTCTCAATATTCATCTCACCAATTGATTGCTTGAAGGTTGTTTGATCACAGATTAGATCTTTCAATTGGTATCAGAGCCTAACTTGATCTAAGTTGGCTCTTGATTGGTGAAATCATCGACTAACAAGCGTCATCGAAGAAGGCTACTGTTTAGAAATTGAAGCTATGAAGGTTTGAGGTTTTGTCCTGTTAAAATTGATTCTATTCATCTCGAAATCGACTCAATATTCTAAACAATCATTTATGATTTGAGTTGGATCAAAATCGAATGAGTTCTTGAAGTTTTTCGTGGAATACATCTACGGTTTTTGCTTCATTAGTTCATCTGATTTAATTGGAATGATGGATTAAATGGTATACTCTGGATCTACAAGGAATTACGACCAAGAGGGTATAAAAATCTATTGATTTTTCATTGTTTTTGATAAGGATTGTAATTTCTGTCAAGAACGTTTGAAGATGATGAAGAACAGTCGAGATCTGAGTGTTTGATCGAGTGGAATCAATTTTTCGATGGTTTTTGGTGTTTACTGTAGAGTTTAAGCGCGCCTAATACTGCAAAGAAGACTTCGAGCAAGGTAGTTGAAAACAGATCCCGTAAAATCCGGAATTTGTTGCCTATAGAAGGCTTCGAGCGTATCAAATCTTCAAATTCGAAGAAAATATATCTCGAGTTCGAAGACTATACAATTCGAACTCGAAATCAACACAAGTTACAAGTTTGAAACAAGTTATAGGCGACTTCAAGCAAGGTAGTTGAAAACAGATCCCGTAAAATCCGGAATTTGTTGCCTATAGAAGTCTTCGAGCGTATCAAATCTTCAAATTCGAAGGAAATATATCTCGAGTTCGAAGACTATACAATTCGATCTCGAAATCAACACAAGTTACAAGTTCGAAACAAGTTATAGCGACTTCGAGCGGATTTAATTCCCCAATAACACTTCGAATTCAAAGTCCATTTCAACCCCTTGACTTCAAGCGCATTACCATAGACTTCGAGTAACCATTCAGAATACAATTCGAAACCAACTTGCCTTGATCACATTTCGTATTCGAAGTCACACTATTTCATTCGAAGTTAACTCCGAAAACTAAACATTCAAAGATAAATCACTTCTACTCGAAGACCAAAAGAGTAATGTTCCATTCGAAGTTCAGTTCAAGATTGACTTCGAATTCCTAGATTAACCTCAAACAACTACTTCGAACTAATTGCTCAATACGAATTCACCACTTCGAACCATTCCAATTCGAAGAAACCATCTTCGAACCCAATTACCCAACTTTTTCAAGTTAACGATCACTTTGAAACTTTCAAGTAATTAAATATAAAATGTCAAGTTCCAATGAGATATTGGCCATTGGCACAGATTCCAAACCCCCTGTTCTCTTCCGAAATGACTACCTTGTATGGAAAGGGAGGTTCATGGATTTTCTTGAACATAATGAAGTTTATGGTGAAATGATGATCTACTCTATTCTCAACGGAGAAAAGAAATTCTATCGAATCATGGATGCACAACCTGACAACAATCCTCCAATTGTTAGAAAAGTGAGAGAGAAAACTCATGATGAGTTAACAGCTGCTGAGAAAGAAAGAAAGAATGTTGATAGGTTGGCTAAGTATTATCTCAAACAAGGTTTATCTTCTGAGATGTACATGAAGGTTGACAACTTAGCTACCGCCAAAGAGATTTGGGATGAGATCAAACGTCAATTGCAAGGAACTGAGCAAGGAGAGCACATAAAAAAACACAATTGGTGAACATGTTTCATGAATTTGCTGCAAGGGGGAACGAACTGTTAATTGACACTTACAGTTGTTTATACAAACTCCAGAACGAACTCAGGACAAACAAGATTTAAAGGACAGACTTGGATATCAATTGCGTATTTCTTCGTGCTCTGGGGCCAGAATGGAAAGAGCATGTCAAGCTATACAAACACATCAACCGAAACCTTACAATTGTCACATACCACAACATTTTTGAGGACCTTCAGCAATATCAAGATGAGGTCTCAAAAACTTCTCCCTGACTCTCAGCTGATCCGTTAGCCCTAATTGCTTCAGAACCAACCCCCCGCGAGTCCTCTAGAACTCAGAAGTTCAAACAAGTGGCTTTATCTTACTCAGAATCTGATGAGTCAGATGGTACAGAAATGGAACAAGTCATCAAAGCCATGTCATTCATCACCAAGGCTTTTAAGAATAGGTACTCTAAAACCAACAATCGCCAAAGGTACACTTCTGGGTCTCGAAGACCAGAAAACTGTAAAGTGGCTGAGAAACCAAGAATTGCTAAGGAGGAGAGGAAAGAAGATCGCAAATGCTACAATTGTGGGGGAAACGGCCACTTCATAAAAGACTGCACACAGAAAAATAAGAAAGACGCCGAGTACTATAAGCAAAAGCTTAGACGGGCCAAAAGGAAGAGTGCAGGAAGGGCCATGTTGGTGGAAGAAGACCAGTTCCTCACTGATACTGATGACAATGATCTTGAGAAAGAGGCACAAGCTCATTTCTGCTTAATAAAAGACGTTGAAGAAGAGTTTAGTGATGATGAAGCCGAGCCAGAGGCACAATATGACAATTCTGATGATGAAGGGCTCGATGTTGTCAATGATAATGATGAGGTACACTCCAACTCTATTGCAGGTTGTGGTCTGAGCATGGAACATGTTCAGATCATCATATCACGAATGAAAAAATTAGAGAAAAAGGTACTAAAATCAAAGCTAAACAAAGAAAAACTAAAAGAAGTAATCAGAAATCAACAAATGGAATCCATACATGTTGATAGAGAAATTGAACAACTCAAAATGAAAATCATTGAAAAAGAAAACGAACTCATTGAACTAACTGCAAACATGAGCACCCAATTACATGACCTAAAAGCAGAGAAGATCAGCGCCGAAAATGACACAAAATTTATTCTTAAGGAAAAGGGTGAACTGTGCTAAAAAATAAAACAGCTTGAAGATACACTGATCAAACGGGGTCAAACAGAACAAACAATTTTTCTCAACAAATCCAAAGAAAGAAAATACTCAAAATGGACCTATGATGGTCTTGGATTTGAAAACCCACAAATCAGTGAGAAAGTGACAGCCAAACAATTATATGATTTTAACTTAATGAATTCTTGCATCCCAAACAAAATGGTATTTGTTGGACGAGAAGAAGAGGTTGTGGAAGAAGATTTTAAAAGAAATACTCCACTAAAATCTGAAATTTATTTTAATTATCAGGAATTAAATGATTCTATCTCATCTGAGCCTCAAAAGCTCAGTATGATAGATGAGTCTAACGGTTTCACCTATCTAGATGATCTCAAAAAGCCGCAAGCAGTTCTGGAAGCCCGAATATATATACCACATATGGTGTTACAAAGGCAACTCGAAAAGCTTGTAGCTTATTATTATCAAACCATTATCACTGAAGATTTGGAAAGAGAAATAAATAAATCAGAAAAGAGTCTTTCATGTCACTGTCAAAAGAAAATCTTGACATGCACTTCCACTCCATCTACTTCTCAACCAACACGCAAATATACCAGAGAAGAAAAAGGGAAATCTACGGTGGAAGGATCATGGACTTCAAAGTCTCAACATAAATTAACTGAAACCACCAAAAGGCAACCGAATGCCATTCCCAAAGCCCATCTCACACACTCTTTCAAAAACAAATCAAAGTCACCATCAGATGTTGTCCACAAGAACATAAAACCATTCACACCTAACCACGTTTTGAATGTTTCAGATGTAAGCGGAAAAGACAACAAGATGAAGAGTGTTTGCACCAATGGAATCACAAGAAAGTTTAAACCCAGAGTTTCTAAGCCTTGTTTTGATTTTTCCAAAAACTGTCATCACATTACGAATTTCTTTAGTAATTGTAATACACTTTCCTCAAAAGAAATGAAAGCAAACACACATTTTTGCACAAGTCATGGATGTTTGCATGGACATTGTGAATACAAGTGTGAATATGACAGGCTTCATAAACAAATGGGAATTAGTGCGTGTGAGAGGTGGAGACCACAAGGGTCAAATCAAATAAATGCCCCCTTTATTTCTTCATATGTTATAGTCATTCATCTGTGGGTGACTAAACACGCTCTAAAACTCATGAATTATTGGAACTATGCAAATAGACTAATTACTATTCAAAACTTAGAAGCGTACAGAAAGGGAGGCTACAGAGAGTTTTTGAAGGCTTGGAATAAAACAGAATCAAAAACATGGAAATCTCAAACACAAAGTACCAAGTTTCATTCATCAAAGGGAAAATCAAATTCTTCAAAAACTTCAAGTTCAAGAGCAAAACCAATCAAACAGCAAGAAACAAAACCATCACCCATAAAATCCAACCATACTGCCACCAAAACGAAACCCATATCTCAAACAGTTGCAAAACCCAAAATGATTCAAATTTGGCAACGAAAAGATGGGGTTGACGTAGTGGACGTCAAAAACATAGAAAGTCCATCAATTCTTGAAAGAGGAGAAATCCCTATAACCATTGAATCAAAAATTGTTACTGATCCTTTCTGGATGAAAACTTCAAGGTTTAACAAACAACAACATATGACTCAATGGAAGATACCAAAAAGAATACACCGCATTTTTCAAGACGTAGTTAACACCAGTGTTTCATCTAACAAGCAAGGACCCATTTCAAAATAGGGACCTAAACCTTCTTTCTTCTATGTATGCAGGAACGTAATCTCTGGTACCTGGACTCAGGCTGCAAAAAGCACATGACCGGTGACAAGCGTTGTTGGTCCCGAAGAGGGTAAACAAGCAACCGATACAGTGTGGAAGGGGGGGGGTTGCATACACTTTAAATAAATAATCAAATTAATCAAACGTATATTCAATGATCAAACAGAACAATAACTATTATCACTCCCTAATTCAATCAACAGGATGATTTGATATTACAATGATTATAACCTCAACTCTCTCTAAACACTCTTGAATCACAAACTAATTGATGATCGAACTTCTTGTTAAAACTGATTAACAAGAACTCTTCAAAGCACTCTTGAACTTTGAACTCACAAAGTTATCGCAACTCACACGTATCAAGTATACATTTTGCAACTTATGCAGTCATCTCTCTGTTCGTCTGTGTATTCGTTTATGTTAAACCCATAAGAAGGTTTATACTTATACTTGATATATCTACGAACAAATCGCAGTTTAAAGATAAAACTTATCTTTTCTTTAAAATCGTAACAAACTCCTTAATGAGAACATATTTAATTAGTTCCGTTTGAGATTTCTATCTAACTAATAGATAGTGTAAATTAGGTTCAGATATCCTAATTTAAATGTCGTAGATATGGAGAGTTTATAACAAAACTTTGAACTTACTTAAATTCTTGAACTGACTTCTGACGCTGAGCTGACTCACTCAGTCTTGACCTTGTCAAGCTGATTTCTTGAATCTTGGGTTCTTGAATCTTCAAGTCTTCACTCTTAAAACCTACCCCAGCTTAGAAGTCACCGAGCTATCTAGTACTTACATAGAAAACTCTATATCTGTTTATACGCTGACTAGTCAGTCTATAACAGACTTACATAATTCCTAACTTTTAACCTATTATCTATACATATCTATAGTTTGCCTCATCAAATCTAACTATTCTAAACATGGGACAAACAATCTCCCCCTATTTGATGATGACAAAATATTGAATCAAAGTAGGTATAGGTTAACAGAATTATGTCAAACCACTCTGGAACTGACCAAAGTTAGTTCTTGCAATAAGTATTGAACTGATCCATACTTATTCATCACATCATGAAGTTACAAAATTTTTATATTACAAATCCATTATAAGACTTGTATTCTAAGTATTTGGATATACAACTACTTAGATACTGAACTTATCAGAATTAATTTAAGTTCTGAACTTACAAAACTTATACAAATGAACATATCAGTTTATAATTGAACTTTAGAAAGCTGTTTGTTTGAACATATCAAACATAAGTTTGAACATATCAAATAATAAAACAGTTGAACATATCAAACTCGAGTTTGTATTAATGAACAAATCATTTACATTGTAGCTTAATCATTATGATTAGCTTCTGTACACTTAGTGCTTACAGAATCATAGAACTAATCTATTTAATCAATAGGATCTCCAACTTCTAACCACATATCATAACATTCAAGTTCCCATATTGCAGCTTTCTTGATAGCATCATTCACAATCTCTTCACCTTCTGGCAGCTCTCTCATCTCAGTTTTTCTTGATCTGATTTCTTTGTAGAGATGATATCTAAATACTGAGTTCTGAGTTGAGTCATCACATAGAATTCTCAAGTATATAATCAATTCCAAATTTGCCAAATGAAGATCTGCTATTCTCAAGAAACACTAATTACCTTCCACATCAAGATACAAGAATCCTTCCAAAGGTTGAGTGATATAAGTGTTTTCTCTGAATTCAACTCCATTTGGAACTTGTAAACCGATGTCTCTTTTAGCTCGCTGGCTCGCTGCTCTAACTCTTGCAGCTTTGCCTCGATTAAGGAAAGTATCAATTTCATTAGCAGGAATCTCACCTAACTGATCAATTCTTATGAAGAGTGTCTTAAGCAAATCAACTATCTCTTGTCTGATTTGACTCTTTTTCATATGTTTAATAGTTGTGGCTACGATTTTTAACTCTGAGAACCCCAACTTGTACAGACATCTCATATCTAGACCAATTTCTTGTTTGTTGTCTAGTACAAAGTTGATAATTACCAATTCTCCTTTTCTACTCAGTGTAATTGATTCAATCTTGTGATTAAAATGTGTTCTCTTATAACAATGCCTTAGATCCACGTCTGAGTAGGGAATTGGGGCAGCTCTAGGTCCAGAATAGTCAGCTTCAGCTCTGGCAGCCTCAGCTTTAGCCTTTTCTCTTTGAATTTCAGCTTGTCGTTGCTGCTCTTTCATTTCCTCCACTGTCATGTCTAGTTCTTTAGCCATCTCTTGTAACATTTGCTCAGCAAGTATGTCACTGGCTTTCTGTGCTGCATCAGCTTCATCACTTGAGTCATATTCATTTGCAACTAGTTGAGACTTACCTTGTTGCTTTGGCTTATGCTCAGCAATGATGACCTTTCTTTTCTTTGCTAGAGGCATAACACTTCTTTTCTTTATTTTTACCATCTCAAACACCTTACTCTTCCCTTTATCTATTTGTGAAGTCGGAACCGACTCAGCTTCAACAAATTTTGACAATTCAGCTTGAGGAAGGTTGGTGTGAGCAGCTTGAGATGTTTCTTCATGTGGAGTTTCTGGTTGAGCTTGTGAAGTTGTGGTAATTTGGACTGTTGGAGCCTGTTGTTGTTGGGAAGGCTGATCTACAGTACTCATAAACTGATCATGAGCTTGTTCCTTAAATTGTACTTCCTCTGTATGCTCCCCCTCAACCTTATCATCACATTTCTTTGATTCTTCCTCCCCCTTTTTGTCATCATCAATAGGGGAGGGTCTGAATTTGAGCACGAAGCTTTCCAAGTTGGCTACTGAAGTTGAAAGATCATGAAGTTTACGCATCAACTTGGCTTTATCATTTCTCCTCTTTTTATGCAGGAACTCAAACTGAGATTGTAGATATTTCATAATGACTTGAGCATCGTTGGTCATCAGCTTGGGCTCCTCAGGTCTTCTTCTTACCTCAAAGTCCTCCTGTCCAGTGGAGGAGTGTACTTCCACCGTAGGAGTGGCTGTTGAGTGTTCCGCAATAGGTGATAATGTGCGTCCCATATCCAAAGGTTGGTGCTGACCTATGGAATCAAGGGGGCCAGAATGCGGACCCTGTAAACCTTCTTGGTGTATGAAAGGTTCATTTATAAGTCGTGCTAGAGTGTGTAAGAATGGAAGAGAAGAATGACCAATGTCGTGAGGTATGGTAGTGGGGCGAGCTAGGCTTAGTGGTGAGGAGGGGGGTATTTGACCCTGGGGATTGGTCAGTATTTCAATGTTACCTTCATGGGGCTGTGAAGGCACATAAGTAGGTTCTCCCATGGCACTAGTAAGTATAGGTTGAGTAGACACCATACCTGGTTTAGGCGTAAGGGTTGAACTGAGCCTAGAGATTGGCACCTTAAGAGAAGGTGTCTCCCCCTCAGCTCCTGCCGGTGGAGGTATCAATGTGATATCAACTTCATAGTCCTTTTGAGGTGAAGGACTTCCTTTGGCAGTCTTTCTAGTATAGGTGTAGGATATTTCCTTGATAGCAGTGGGCTGACCAAGGTTGGCTTTAGATTATAAGATAGATGGAGATGTTTGAGGTGGAGGAGAATGGTTAGACTGAGTTGGGCTTGACTCAGGCTTATCTCCCAATTCTGTAGGTGGATAAGTAAAAGAGAGAGAAGGATATAAGGGATGTGAAATTATACCTGCTGCACCTAGCAGTGGAGACTCATAGCTAGGAAACAGACTCCTTTGCTCAGAACTCGAAGTGGTGGATGAATTATTTGAGCACGGGGTCTGAGCTGAGTCCTAGGTTGATCAGCTTGAGAGGACGCAGCCTCAGAACCAACACCGTCACCCACTTCTTTCGCAGCTTCACTTGACTCAGGAGTCGGAAGCTGTACATACACCCTCATCTGAGCACTCATTGTAGGATGCTCAGGGAAAATATCATGGGCGAACATTCTGTAGCTGAGAACAGGAGTAGGGGTTGACTCATATTGGGCAGTATATCTTCTACCCAACCTGTCCTCGATGACCATGGATATAAATCTTACGAAGGGCATAATGGTGTCCCTTATGTTCTTGGTCACTAATGACTTGAATGCCTCAAAGATCAACTCAGCGTAATCCAATCGTCGATCATAAAATAAGTTGTATAACACTTGCATTTCAAAGTCATTAACATTATCCAGGCCACCCACCTTGTATCCAAGGGAACGAACCACAGTGGATACCATAAATCCCCATGCCGTATGGAAAACAGATTTCCGTATTATGCCAATAACGTGAGGATGACCCATTAAGGGTAAAACGCTTCGTGATTTTTCCCTAGAAACTGTCGCTTCATACTGATTATGAACTGGGAGATGAAGAATTCTGCGGAGACAATTTGCATCGACTTCTATCGCCACTTGTCCACTTAGGATTGTACCCTAAATGACCGGTTGAGTTGCATCCAGTTTACACGTATACCAGAATTCCGTGAGAAGTTGAGGGATGAGCACAGCAGGTCCACGATGAAATGTATGTGCCAGGGGTCCCTTGCGAATGTAGGAGACCCACTCCTCATATCCCCTACCAATTTTGGACTTTGGAATGTCGATACAGGCGATGACATTGTTTTGTTTGTAGGTGGGGAGTGCGTTGTTCTTGAAATTTCCACCACGGATCATTTGTTCAGTCAGATTAAGAGTATAACCCTCCTTTGAAATCGAACTTATCGTATTGGATTGCACTTAGCAATAATAAGGATTAGCACTGAGCAATGAACTCTGCACACAACAACGTTAGGGTTTAAGAGAATGGAGAAGAATAATTTGGAAGAGTAAACGAAACATGATGAAAAGTCTCTCTTATTTATACCTTTTCAATGTGAGAGAAAAGTTACCGTTATCGAAGGGTAATAAATATGACCGTTATCGTAAAAACGTCTACGTAGTTTGTTACAACGGCTAATAGTATTGTAAGTTACCCAAATGCACACTATTATATTGAACCGGATTCTACCAAGATTTGATGATAAGAATATATCATAAAAAATTTCTAAACGACTGACGTTTATTTACGGAAACACCATAAATATGTTGGACTTACCATATTATTGGACATACCATTTCTTAGGACTAACCTAGACATGTGGAATTGACCACACTTTGGAACGGAGTACTCAGTGGATCCTGAGTGTTCAGCTTAGATGGAGCACTCAGCTTCAGATTTAGCACTCAGCTCAGATTGACACTTAGTCAAATGTAGCACTTAGCAAAAATTTAACAGAGATAAAGAATGGAACATATCGATTAAGGGTTGAGCATGCCAAGCTTGCCTAGTAGAGTTATAAATCTTGTGCCTTCAATTGGTTTAGTGAAGATATCTGCAAGCTGATATTCAGTCTCAATGAAGACTAGCTCTATCTTTCCCTTTTCTACAATATCTCTGATGAAGTGATGTCTTATCTCAATGTGTTTGGTTCTTGAGTGAAACACTGGGTTGTGTGTAATGGCAATAACACTTTGATTGTCACAAAATATAGGAGTATTTGAATAATACAAGTCAAAGTCCTTAAGCTGATGTTGCATCCACAGTATTTGAGCACAACAGCTCCCTGCAGCTACATATTCAGCTTCAGCTGTTGAAATTGCCACTGAGTTTTGTTTCTTGCTTGTCCAGCTAACTAATTTTCCATCCAAAAGTTGACATCCTCCAGTAGTAATCTTTCTATCAAGACCAAATCCTGTGAAGTCTGAATCTGAGTACCCCTGTCAACTCAAATCCTAATCCTTAAGATATTTGAGTATTCTTTTAATATCTAGCAAGTGTGATTCCTTTGGATCAGCCTGATATCGTGCACAAACACATGTAGCAAACATTATATCAGGTCTGCTTGCTGTTAAATAGAGTAATGAACCTATCACTCCTCTATATGTAGTCTGACATACAGATTTTCCATCAATGTCCTTGTGTAGCTTGACATTGTGTAACATTGGAGACTTTGCGGGATGGCTTGAGTCTAATCCATATTTCTTAATCAGATCAAAGACATACTTGCTTTGATTAATATATATACCATCTTTTTTCTGGTAGATTTGAAGTCCCAAAAAATAAGTCATCTCACCCATCATGCTCATTCTGTATTGATTCGACATTATCTTAGAGAACCAATCACACAGACCTTGGTTTGTTAAACCAAAGATAATGTCATCCACATAGATTTGAACCAGAATGACATGTCCACTGCTCTTTCTTATGAATAGATTTTTTTCAATACTTCCTCTAACAAAATCATTTGAGAGCAAATAGGTGGACAATGTATCATACTAGGCTCTTGGAGCTTGCTTGAGTCCATACAAAGCCTTGTCTAACTTATAAACATAATCTGGATGTTTAGAATCAATAAAACCAGGGGGTTGTTTCACATAGACCTCCTCCTGTAATGCTCCATTTAGGAATGCACTTTTGACATCCATTTTATACACTTTAAAGTTTTTGAAGGCTGCATAGGCTAGAAACAACCTTATAGCTTCAATCCTTGCAACAGGGGCAAAGGTCTCATCATAATCAATACCTTCTTCTTGTCGATACCCCTTAGCTACTAGCCTTTCCTTGTTTCTGATCACTACTCCATCCTTGTCCATTTTATTTCTATAGACCCACTTAGTGCCTATAATTGTTTTTCCTTTGGGGGCGGGGACAAGGGTCAAGACCTTATTTCTTTGAAATTCTGTCAGCTCCTCTTGCATAGCCTCATTCCAATCTTCATCTTTTAGAGCCTCTTTAGTCTTCTTTGGTTCCATTTGAGATAGAAAACTAGAGTAGGCAGCATAACTTGCATTTGCCTTAGATCTAGTTAGCACACCATCTTCAATGTTTCCAATGACATTATCAAGAGGATGATCTTTTTATACTCTAAAGGTTGTAGTGGGAGACTGAGGGTCTGGGTCTAAGTCAGACTAGTGTCTCTCAGGCTGAATAGGACTTACTTCTTTAGTCTGAGTAGGGATTGGAAGATCACTTAGATCTTCAATCTGTCATGTACCTGATGATTCACCGAGACTCTCTGGTTGATTATCTTCAATATTGATAGTTTCTTTCGATGATGCATATTTGTCAGATTTATCACCATTATCATCATCAGAATCATCCATAACATACATGGGATTTGATGTGAGATCTTCTTTGCTCTTCTCAAGCTCACTCAGACTAACCGGGTCAGCTTGAGCTCTATCGGATTCGTCAATACTTGTTTCATCAAATGTAACATGTACTAACTCTTCAATTACTTTTCTTTTAAGGTTAAAAATTCTATAAGCTTTGGAGATTGAAGAATATCCAACAAATATCCCTTGATCAGCTTTGGGTTCCAACTTATGGAGCTGATCTCTTTGGTTTAGCACATAGCATGTTGAACCAAAAATGTGGAAGTATCCAATGTTGGGTTTTCTGCCATGATACATCTCATAAGGTGTTTTATCATGTCTTTTAACTATTATTGATCTATTATGGGTATAGTAGACTGTATTTACAGCTTCTGCCCAGAAGCTCAGCTTGAGCTTTGCCTCACATAGCATGGTTATGGCAGCTTCAATTAAGGTTCTATTTCTCCTTTCAGCAACACCATTTTGTTGTGGAGTTCTTACAGATGAGAAGTTTTGGATAATTCCCTTCTCTTCACAAAAGCCTTCAAGGGTTGAGTTTCTAAACTCAGTCCCATGATCACTTCTGAGTCGTTTAAGAGACTTACCCTTTTGCAATTCTTCTTTTCTTATGAAGCTGATTAACTCACATGCAGCTTCACTTTTGGCTTTTAAGAAGACTACCCAAGTGAATCTTGTGATCTCATCAACAATCACTAGAGTATACTTTTTGCCACTTAGGCTGGGGGTGCTAATAGGTCCAAATAGGTCCAAGTGCAACATATGCAATGGTTCTGTAATTGAAAATTTCTGTTTGGACTTGAAGGATCCCTTATGATGTTTTCCCATTTCACAAGTTGAGCAGAGTTTGTCTTTAGCAAATGTGATCTTAGGTAGACCAGAGACTAACTCTTTGCTAGACAATTTGTTAATATATTTGAAATTAAAATGAGATAGTCTATTGTGCCATAACTAACTCTGCTTGGGAGTTAAGTCTGAATACAAGCAGGTTTCAGTTGAGGGATCTACGGAGCTGAGATCTAACAAATAGATATATCTCTCTTTTTGCCATTAATATTGGTTTTCCCTTCTTATCATAAATTGCTCCTGCATGCTTTCTGAAGGTGACTTCATAATACTCATCACACAATTGACTGATACTTATCAGATCGTGTTTAAGGCCTTCAACATATGCTACCTTTTTGAAAGTAACTATTCCAGCAGTTATCTTTCCATAAACTTTATTACTTCCTTGAGAATTATCCCCAAATGTCACCTTGGGTCTTTCATTGTTTTGGAATTCACTTAGAATCCCCTTGCTTCCTGTCATGTGCCTTGAGCATCCACTGTCTAGATATCACTTGTAGGAGCCCTGCACATGATCAACTAAACATATTAGTTTCTTTTTGGAACCCACTGTTTGGTGGGTTCTGAGGATGAGCACTTAGCTGATCGTTTAGAGTTTGACTGATCAGCTCGAACAGATTCTGGGTCTGTTTTGGACTGATCATCCTTTACGTTTTCAGGTCTAAGATTGGTACTTACACAATCTTTGGCCTCATGACCTCTATCACCACACTTATAACATTTTCTTCTAAAGATGGGTGTTTGGGTGATTTCTTTGAGTTTTCCAACATTAAATTTGGATTCAGTTTTAGGGTCATAAACTGTGGATACCTTTCAGTTCCTTTAAACAGTTTGTCTACTTGATTTTCACTGACTTTGGACTTATCTTTGTCAGCTTTATGGTTACCCTTATTTGGTGAGGTCTGACTTACAGATAACTTCCTGTTCTTAGACATCCTTTCATATTTGGCTTGAGAGTTATGTCTTTTTGAGTTGACGTGAGATATTTTGTCAAAAACGGTTGTTCTCACAGGATTGTAATCCAATCTTTTGAAAACTGACTTACACTTTCTGTTGGATCTGGAACATTCAGCTTGATGGTTTGTATGAATAACCTGGGGACTTTGGGTTGCTCTCACAAACTTATTGGTTTTGACCTGTTTTCCATCCTTGTTCCTTAAAAATGTTTTTGGGAGTATATCATTTGATTTCATCGTTTTGTCTTCAAGACTGACTTGATCTTCGATGATTTCATCAGCAGCAACACTATAATCTCCCCCTACCACTGCTTTTACTTGATTTGGTATCTGCTGGTTAATACATTTTTCTGCTTCTCTTGATGACTTACACCAAGATTCACATATCTTTCTTAGATTATCAGCTTGTTCTTTTGATTCTAGTAGTTCTTCACTTAGAAGTTTGTTTATATGAAACTGACATTCATAATCACTTTGAGTCTTTTTACCAGTATTTAAGAGAGTTTTAGAGTGTTTAAGTTCATATTTTAATTTTGAAATTTCAGTTTTCAAACTAGATTGAACTGTGAGAGAGGTTTTGAAGTCATTCAACAAATAGTTGAACATTAGACATTTTTGTTCATCAGTGTAAGATCTAAAGTTATTTACCTTATACATTGAGGCAGGATCCCAGTTACTGGTTTGCTTACTCAGCTTAACCGCTTCTGCTAGATCCTCATCAAAGGAACTGTCTTCTAACTCATAGTCAACTTGTTCCTCTTCATCCTCAATGACCATCAAACACCTATTTGGCTCATCATCATATGAAGTAGATGATTCAGTATCCCATGTCTTAGCAAGAAGACCTTTGGTGTTTTCAACTAGCTTGCCTTTGAGTCTTTGATATTTCTTTTTATATTTATCAGCTCTGTAGGCATTCTTGTCAGCTACTGAAGCTGATTCTCCCTTCTTAACTCTGAACTCAGCAGCTATGTGTCCTATCCTTTGACAGTTATAGCACTTAGCTTTCTTAGGATCAAAAGTACACTTACCACTTTTGCTTCTGTCAGGTTGACCCCTTCCTCTTCTGAACTTTCTAAAGTTTCTTGCTAACATTTCCATTTGTTCAGTAAGAGCATCCATTTTTTCATCATCTGAACCAGAGTTAGGACTTACTTCCTCAGATTCAGATTCAGAGTCAGTTTCAGCTTGAGACTTTTTAGATCCCTTCTTTTTCTTTTTTGCAATTAATGCAGATCCAACATTATTTATAGATTCTTTTAGTTGTTGCTGGGCCACTTTCTTCTATTCCATGATCTGTTGATGATTTAGAAGGAAACCATAGATAGATCTGAGATCATATTTTCCTAAGGTTCCTCCAGCATGAAGTGCAATGGTGATCTCATTGAATTGTTCTGGTAACACATCCAAGAACTTGAGTACCAACTCATTCTCATCTTTCTTGACACCTACCAAGATCAGATCATTTATCAAGCATTGAAATCTGGTAAACAAATCTGCCAGAGTTTCATTTTTTTAGGAAAGAGAGTCTCATAAGAATGACTCAAATTTGTCTTCTTGTGTTGCTTGACCAAATCAGTGCCTTCATACGTAACACTGAGAGTATCCCACATCTCTTTTGCAGTTTGGCACCTAGGCACAGTATGCAGAAGAGGATTTGTCAAAGCATTTGCTATAATGCTTTGTGCCTTATCATCAAGGTTGAACAGTTTACGATCTTCCTCAGTCCAAGATGCTTTGGGCTTAGGAGTTTCCCCAGAGGGAACAGTTTTGTCAGTGGCAGTAATATGGATCATTGGTATGATTGGGCCATCTTGAATCACGGTACTCATCCTGTGATCCACGGACTTTAGATATAGCATAGCTCTAAACTTCCACAAAGGATAGTTAGTGCCATAAAAAATAGGACACCCTTTTGCAGCCATTGTTGGGATATGACTTGATTGCTTGGTAGTTGACATCTTAACCTCTTGACAGCGGATCTTGATCTTCAACTTATGAAGAAACTTGCTCTGATACCCGTTGTTGGTCCCAAAGAGGGTAAACAAGCAACCGATACAGTGTAGAAGGGGGGTTGAATACACTTTAAACAAATAATCAAATTAATCAAACGTATATTCAATGATCAAAGAGAACAATAACTATTATAACTCTCTAATTCAATCAACAGGATTATTTGATATTACAATGATTATAACCTCAACTCTTTCTAAACACTGTTGAATCATAAACTAATTGATGATCGAACTTCTTGTTAAAACTGATTAACAATAACTCTTGAAAACTCTCTTGATCTTTGAACTCACAAAGTTATTGCAACACACGCGTATCAAGTATCACGAACACACATATGTTTTGCAACTTATGCAGTCGTCTCTCTGTTCGTCTGTGTATTCGTCTATGTTAAACCCATAAGAAGGTTTATACTTATACTTGATATATCTACGAACAAATCGCAGTTTAAAGATAGAACTTATATTTTCTTTAAAATCGTAACAAACTCCTTAAGTAGAATATATCTAATTAATTCCGTTTGAGATTTTTATCCAACTAATAGATAGTTTAAATTAGGTTCAGATATCCTAATTTAAATGTAGTAGATATGGAGAGTTTATAACAAAACTTTGAACTTACTTAAATTCTTGAACTGACTTCTGACGCTGAGCTGACTCACTCAGTCTTGACCTTGTAAAGCTGAGTTCTTGAATCTTGGGTTCTTGAATCTTCAAGTCTTCACTCTTAAAACCTACCCCAGCTTAGAAGTCACCGAGCTATCTAGTACTTACATAGAAAACTCTATATCTGTTTATACGCTGACTACCCAGCCTAAGCAGACTAGTCAGTCTATAACAGACTTACATAATTCCTAACTCTTAGCCTATTATCTATACATATCTATAGTTTGTCTCATGAAATCTAACTATTCTAAACATGGGACTAACAAGCGTCTTCTCAACAACTTCATTCCTAAGTACTTCGGGAATGTTCGTTTTGGGAACGACAATGTTGCACCGATACTGGGGTACGGAGATATAGAAAAGAAAAATATAAAAATAAAGAAGGTCTCTTATGTGGAAGGACTGGGCCATAATATATTTAGCATTGGCCAGTTCTGTGACAAAGATTTGGAGGTTACATTCAAAAAGAATTCATGTTCAGTGACAACAGACACGGGTGATGTACTTCTCGCGGGAACACGAAAGTCTAACCTGTATTCAATAGATCTGAACAACTACAACATGAAGACTTTCGTTTGTCTACTCAGCAAGGCCTCATCAGACCTCACTTGGCAGTGGCACAAAAAACTCTCCGATCTCAACTTCCACAACATCAACAAACTAGTTACTGGAGATCTGGTGAGAGGCCTGCCTAAGTTGAAATTCTCCAAAGATAATCTGTGTGCAGACTGTGAAAAAGGGAAGATGAAACGCACTTCTCACAAAGTAAAGCAAACCTCTAGTACAAAGAAAATAATGAAGCTTCTGCACATGGATCTATGTAGTCCGAAGAGAATACAAACACGTAATGCGAAGAAGTATATCTTAGTAATTGTCGATGATTACTCTAGGTATACTTGGGTCAAGTTCTTAAGGTCGAAAGATGAAGCAAATCCTACTATCATCAGCTTCATCAAACAATAGCAGAACAAGTATAAACACAGTGTAGCCTCCATTCGCATGGATAATGGAACCGAGTTCAAGAATAAATGCTTGTCAGACTACCTTGACCTCGTGGGGATCACTCATCAATTTTTTGCAGCATACACTCCACAATAGAATGGAGTAGTGGAACGACGCAACCGAACTCTGGTTGAGGCTGCTCGTACCATGCTTGCTTACTCTGCTCTCCCACCTTCCTATTGGGTTGAAGCCATCAGCACTACGTGTTACACACAAAATCGTTCTTTCATACATAAGCGTTTCAATAAAACACCATATGAATTAGCAAATGGCATTGTACCTAATATCAAATATCTTCATATATTTGGTAATAGGTGCTTTGTACTCAATGAAAAGGATAATCTAGCAAAATTCGAAGCCAAGGCTGATGAAGCAATTTTCCTAGGTTATTCACATGAGTCAAAAGCCTACAGAGTGTTAAATAAAAGAACTAACTGTGTTATGGAAAGTATAAATGTTACATTTGACGACATGTTGGATGTTAAAACATTTAAAAAGGGAAATGAAGTTGCTTTTGGACAAGTCAGTTCAGGACCAGTACTTCAAAGAAAAGAAACAAATATAACTCCATCATCATCAGAACACAACTTAGATTTCTTATTTGATTTCTTACAGTCTGAATCTGATGTTCAAAATGCTAGTGACAGGAATGATGCAGTGTCTCGTGCTACAACTGCAACGGAGGTTGACAACTCGTCTTCGCATCCAACCGTGGATTCTCCGTCTACATCAACTGTGAATCCAGTCATAGTTCCTCATGAGCCGGTTTATGAGGGAACTCCGGTCTATGATTCAGACCCAATATCAATAGAGGAAGACATTGAACTCTCTAATCGTTTAAATGAGTTCTTTCCTCCGATCCAAAACCCCCGAGGAATAAGATGGACACAATCCCACCCCGAATCTCAAATAATCGGTAATGTTCAAGATGGAGTAAGAACTCGTTCTGCAACGGCAAATGAGTGTCTTTATTCCAGTTTCCTATCCATGATAGAACCCACCAAAGTCTCTGATGCATTACATGATGCAAATTGGGTCATTGCAATGCAAGAAGAACTTAACCAGTTTGAAAGACTCAAAGTTTGGAGATTGGTACCACTTCCAGAGGGAAAATCAGTGGTTGGTACCAAGTGGATTTTTAAGAATAAACGGGATTCCGATGGAATAGTGGTTAGAAACAAAGCTAGGCTGGTTGCTAAGGGTTACAACCAACAGGAGGGTATAGACTACGATGAAACATTTGCTCCTGTAGCTAGGATAGAAGCCATTCGACTCTTCTTAGCCTATGATGCCAATAAAAGCTTCAAGGTTTTTCAAATAGATGTTAAGACAACCTTTTTAAATGGTATCCTCAAGGAGGAGGTCTATGTGTCTCAGCAGAAGGCTTTGTCGATCCCAAATTCCCTCAACATGTTTATATTCTAGACAAAGCCCTATATGGACTAAAACAAGCCCCGAGAGCTTAGTATGATGTCCAGTCAGAATATTTGTTGAGTGAGGGATACATAAAAGGTAAAACCGACACCACTCTGTTCACCAAAGCCAAAGGAAATGATTTAATCTTAGTACATATTTATGTGGATGACATCATTTTTGGTTCCACAAACCCAAAGTACAGTGATGAGTTTGCATATACAATGCAAAATCGTTTTCAGGTGAGTATGATGGGAGAGATGAACTTCTTTCTCGGATTACAAGTGAAACAGCTGAGTCATGACATCTTCATTAGTCAATCCAAGTACATTAAAGACTTGTTGAAGAAGTATGACATGCTTAGTTGTTCTTCACTATCTACCCCCATGTCTTCGAAAGCTAAATTGTCTGCTGATCTTGACGGAAAAGCAGTTGATTTAAAAACTTATAGTGGTATGATTGGCCATTACTGTATCTAACGGCTAGTAGACCAGATATAATGTTTTCTACATGCTTATGTGCTAGAATCCAGGCTAATCCAAAGCAATCACATCTTCTGGCAGTTAAAAGAATATTCAAGTATCTCAAGGGTACCCCTGATCTAGGTCTGTGGTATCCAAGGGATTCTAGTCTTCAATTATATGCCTATTCAGATGTCGACTATGCTGGTTGCATGCTTGACAGAAAGAGTACATCCGGTAGTGCACATTTTTTGGGAGATCGGTTAGTGTGTTGGGCTTTTAAGAAACATAATTGTGTCTCTACTTCAATTGCTGAAGCTGAATATGTTGCTGCTGCAATGTGCTGCTCTCAAAGTTTGTGGATTAAGACTCAACTCTCTTATATAGGCCTACACTATGATAAGATACCACTACTGTGTGATTCACAATCTGCCATTGCCATCTCATGCAATCCAATTCACCACTCAAAGACCAAACACATTGACATACGGTATCATTTTATTAAAGATAATGTGGAGAAAGGTCTAATAGAACTTCAATATGTCAAGACTGATGATCAACTGGCTGATCTGTTTACTAAACCATTAGACGAATCTCGTTTTAATGATTTAGTATCCAAATTAGGTATGTTGAATTATAAAGTCTGATCAACAGTCATTTATTGAGTGGGTAGTACACTTTGTTTGTTCATGTTGCAGATCATCCAAGCACAATTTGAGGGGGAGTGTCAATCATTTGTACACGCTACGCATGCTTGTAGGGGGACAATATCAAAGAAAATACAAAAACATTTAGAATATCAAAGAAAATCCAAAAACATTTAGAAAATCAAAGAAAATACCAAAAACATTCACAAAACAAAGAAAAATATCAAAAGTATGTTTTATTTCTTTGAAAATTGAAAAATACAAAAAGATTTTATTATCTTCGAATTCACAAGTCTTACTCGAAGTCAATGGACTTCGAACACGAAGCACTCAATTACTTTGAAGTTTATGGACCTCGAACACGAAGCAAACAATCAAACATGGACTTCGAGCGCTCTTGAATTCAACTTCGAAGTCAGAGCACTTCGAACTCGAAATCTTTAATTTCAAGTTCACTTCGAACGCTCTTTGGACAAATTTGAAGTCTATGGACTTCGAATTCAAAGTTATTAAGTCCAAGGCCACTTCGAGCATATTCGAAGGAGTCAATTCAAAGTTAGTTGACTTTGAATACGAGATATATTTTTACTATAAATAGGTGAGTAGGTAAAACTTATTCTTTACGCATTCCTATTCCTACTTTTATGAGAATCTCCGGTTACGACTTTTTGCGAAACTTGTTCATACGTTGCTGCCAAAATTTCGAATTTCTGTGATAAACGTGCTCATTTACCAAAGGTATACGTCAAATACATGACAAAATAAGTTTACTTCGCATTCAAATGAACAAAAACGAACCTGCTACTGTAGAACTCGGAAACTGCCTTTTTTGAACTTCCAAGGCTTTGTTTGACCATCAAATGACGGTGTTCACTCAATCCACACTTGCTATGAGTCTTAGGAACACATGAACAAAGTTTTCATCAAGGAAAAACTAACAAAATTTGAAAAGTGTTCTTCGTGTGGTTGAAGATGGCCTCGCTTTCATTTTTTGGCTAAATCTTCATGTTATGGAAAAATTGGGAAAAATTTCAGTGTTATGAAAATGTTTAGATACATGTATTCATTGTAAAACATGTGTCTAAAAACATTTTTGTCCATAAAAATCACCACTTCATCAATGAAGGTTTTTTTTCGGGTGTTATAAAATTTTGGGTTTTAACCAAGATTTTCACATGTGAATGTTCAACTGTCTAACCCATTTGGCTATTCTTACAGGACATACTATGGCTATGGACGACGATTCTGTCTCGTACCGTTCTTCGACAGCTAGCCAATCCCATAACCCAGATGACCAACTCCTTCCAAGAAACCAATTTCTTTCAGTGGTCACCCATGATAATGTTGGATTTTGGTGGCATCTAGAAAAACACAGCGGAAAGAAACGAGTATAAAACAATTTAGATTTTATGCCACCAATCCCACCACCCAATGGACCACATTCTAAAACAATAGCAATGCAGCTAAAAAAGAAACAAGAGGGAGAAAGTATACTATACATGTAACTTCTCCTTGTAGCCTTTGAAAGACGCGTACACAAAATAGTGCACCTTTATCGGTGTCCACACCAAGTGTATTAGATTCCACGTGCTAGCTTTGTTTGGACGCCGCCAAAAGCACCACCGACTTGAGCCTAACACCAGTAGAAGATTGATGTGCCAATCTTTCTTCCAAGTGTGTGTATTGAGAGAGAATATGAACTAATTTAATTTTACAAGTTCATGTGCCAAGAATTCAACCAACCAAGTTCCATAAGCATATTTAGACTTATATAGACTCCAAAATGAAGCCTAAAACGTCCATAACCGACTTAGGGATTAATGGCTATCAATGTCCATGAATACCCCATTAAACTATTATTAAAAAGTTAGTTTAATAAGCTGTTTCAGCATGAGGCACGGCCGTGCCAGCCCACGGGCACACCCAAGTCACGCCCGACTTGGGCTCGTGCTTTCGCACTAGGCACGGCCGTACCTCCACGAGGCACGCCCGTGCCGGCCCCAATGGGTACGCCCTCGGCACGCCGGCCTTGGGCACATACCCGGCATAAGGCACGCCCGTACCTTCACAAGGCACGGCCGTGCCCGGCCCAACCAAAACCCACTTTGGTATTTTCTCTCTCTTGTTCAAAGGTGTTGCCGGAATCAATACTTGGCGTGTGACCCAATAGGCCTATGCCTCATCGGCAGTGATGCCAACACGTGTGTGTCAGTGGGCATATTCCAACAAACTCCCATTTGTACATGACACACTCACGAAAGGTAACACCGACATAGAGCGGCCTCTAGCAAGGCATCTATGCCCCCAAGTCAGCATAGGGTATGTCGCCCATGACAAGTACCAACCTGTAAGGAATGGTCCTACAGATAAGTGATTATTCATCCCTTCGTTCACGATATCCATTGTGAATGTAGGTCATGGAACATCATCAACCCCAAAACATCCACGATTATGTTTCTCGATATAGACTAACTATGACGGACAAAACAGGTTGCAAAATTGATCCACTATCAATTCAAATTGAGCACGACCATGCATTTTGATGTCATCAGTTCAGTCAACGAGGGGCCCAGGGATATCTCTCTAAAGAGGAACGAATACCTTTGACTATATCGTTCCATCATAATAACAAGTTCTTTCCTGAAAACTTCCCTTATAACAGCCAGTTACGAATTGCGTTAGAAAGCAATCTAAACAAGACCATATTATTAATCAAGAAGCGCATGTATCTCCGGTAGAAGGACAAACAATATTATCATCCTGATTTACTCGTGATCATGTCCATGAAGTAAACTCAGGTGTGGATCCTCCAGTTACTTGATCACTATCAAGTACAGGCCAGTGTTGCGAAAACATGTATTCAATCCACTATGAATACTTTACCAACCACTTGCCTCGATCTTAATTCACTTCTTCCTTCTAATGAAGAACGACCGATCATGGAGCATTTAGAATAAATAAATTTATTCAAGGAAGTGGTTAAACATGCTAAGATGGAACACAATAAAGGCTAACGAAAGTACCCGCTCCGCGCGCATTATCAAATCTCCATTTGATAATTGATACAATCAAAGCACATTATTGCTTTAATATTCCCAACTCAAAACATATCAAATTCAACTAAACAAACCCAAGCTAAAGCCACTTGTAAACCAAGTGTATGCAAGCCTAGTATGAAAACTCATCACTAGCTCACAACTAAAACTTAGTAAGCGGATTCACAAAGTGACATCCATGCGTACTCTAACAATCACCATATCTTCTCTCGACCAAACACTTATAAAGTGTGCGCCGGCAAGATCGTGGTCCTTTGTCCAAGCCTTCGTGCTCTCATTGTTCCAAGGAACCAAATGGAGTCACAATGCATAAGACTATGGTTCATATAAGCCATCATACTCTTATTTTATCAAAAGAACCCAATTAGAGTCAATGATGCTTAAAGAACCATTGTAGTCGATAACGCTCCACTTAAAAACACAACAATAACAATTCACCAAGAGTAATATATTACTCAAATTTCCTTGTTACCACCGAACATCAACTTGAAGAACAATGTACCAAGAGTTCTTCCAAGTATGTCAAAATAGGAGAAACGAAACCATGTGATAAACCAAGTTGCTAATCAAATTAACACACTAGTCTCTCATGTTTCAATGTCACTCTCTTGGTTTTGTCACTCCGAAAAGTTCGTGTTCGTATCTTCCAATTATTCTTATGAAGCAACAATTCCTCAACTCCGGTTTTATGCACCACCAAGTTAGGATATTATCTTCAATAAGAAGTATATTATGGATACACAATTTAAGGAACACAAGCGCTCCCACTAGCTCTGGCATACATCCAAGTTTAATGTTCCCTTTTCGAAAACTCAAATCTATGATTTTCTCATTAAAGTGAAGATTACAACCTTGCGATGTTTATTGAGTCTATGAGGATACTTTCAATGTACAAGACCTTCGGAAAGTGTTGAAACACTCTTCCTCAAAATTCCCACGTAGGAATACGATCTTTACATTGTAGTGATAAACACATGTATCCGAGTAACCTTCAACATAACCACTAGGACAATTTCCTTATGATACCATCCTCATGGGTCAATCATAACGGAAAATTTATCATTAGTCGGCATTTGAAGTTCAAGTCCATGAATAGACTTATTGGGCTCGTAGACCTTACGAGGATACTAATAATGAACAAAACTCTCGGAGAGTATTAAAACACTTCCTCAAAATTCCTATAAAGGAATAGAGTCTCTTCATTTCACTATCATACCTTCATAATCAAGAAAAGGTAGTGATACACCATAAGTCATCCAAGTAGGCTTCAACATAACCATCAGGAAAAATTTCTTTTATGATACCGTCCTCATGGTCAATCATATTAGAATTTTTACCACCGGTTAGCATTTGAAGTTGTCTACATCTCAATCCATGCATATCCTTAGGTTTACGCCAAGGCATCGGATCAACCAAGTCCAATACTTGAATATCCTACATGGATTGTATCCCATTCTCATTACCTCTCTCCTCCTAGTAGACACTAGGCCCACTACGACTTCCAATAGTTGATGAATTCAACTAATCCATCATCGAGTTATCTTCCTCTAGATATAAAACATATATCTATCCGGCCTTACGACAACTCCTATTAGAAATTGGAAGAGTAACGAATTATGCCAGGTACTCCAGCATCGCCATGCTGATTTCCAATCATTATAGATTGTATGCTAGTGCCAACATCAGGTTTTACTCCCACTGGCTCCCATAGATATTAGACTTCCACTTGCTATTGAGCGACAAAACTTGTCCTCAAAAGTTCGTGAAACAAATATCTCATGCCTAATGGAGTAGCATCTTTTGTCTCCATATTCTACCACCTCACGTCTACACGTAGGCTAGATAATCTAGATTTTGAGATAGACAAGCAAAGACACTCTTTCTAGTCTTTTCTCCTAAGATGCGTACTAAACCATCTTTGTTGTTTTTATATATAAAACATTGTCCGCCATACTTAAGCATCCCAACACATTGGGTATAAATTTGCGATCCATCAAGACCCGAATATTCGGTTTCTCCTCTACGCGACCCATATACCAATGTGTCCTAGGAAAAATAATTTATGAGATAAATCCCATAATTCTTATGATGATCACAAAATTCATATATTAAGATACTCAACATCTTTACAAGATTTAAGTAACTTAACCTTTTGTCCCCAAACCTCGTTAAGGTAATCAATGAACACCTCAAAGGTTTCACGTATACCTATCCCTACTACCACTACGGGTAAAGGTAGCGAAGTGCATGTAGTTATCCCCATGGAATTGCTTGAATGAATTAAACACACAAGTGTGAACCAATTACAACAAGCTCTCAATCCTCTTACATACGCCAATGAAAGATGTACAAGTCGTTTAGCCTACTAAACCATTCTCGCACTCAACATGTGATCAATTATCAAATGCATCCAAGATTTCAAACCACACGGAACTTGGTGAAGCAAGTCTTGTTTACATAGCTAAATAATCTTGTCACTTGGATAACTAATCCAAACCAATTTTGGATTTAAACACATTATTCATAATAGACTTAATATTTCTCTCGCCACGCAGGGCAGAAAAAATATTAAAGTAATAAAATAGTTAGATGAAATGGCGAGATCAAAACTCCCAATCCTCTCAATCGAGACAACGTCCAAGTTTCCCAATCTTGAGCTCTAGCTCTCCATGCCTTATCAGCTACTTCTTTTGTTTAACACCTACACTTTGTAACAAAACAATTTTGTAACAAACGTGAGTGTTATAGCCAGCATTTCAACAAATCTAGCTAAGAAGTAGAAAAGCCATGGAGCTAATCATGAATGTACCTGATGACGAGAAGTTATTCCCTTGCCTCATAGGAAGCTTTAACTCCTTCGAACACTCAGGACAAGCGTGGCGGCGCCAATCTCCATATCTACCACAGAAATAGCAAACTTCTCCCTTAGGAGTCGTATTATTTTTCTCGGTTTTACGTTCCTCAAATAACCGGGTGGGAACGAACTTGCGTTTGGCCATGTTAGACTCGAAAATCTTAAGCATGCCATGCAACTCGTCTAAGGATTCTACCATTTTGTCCTTTTGATAGTTTTTCATAGTTTTTGATAACTCCTTCGAACACTCAGGACAAGCTTATAGTCGATAACATGAAAGAAGAAACATCTTTTGCATCCTCGACACGCTTTTCAAAGGCGTATCTAGTGGCCCAACTTGTGTTGGTAGCAGGTGGTTTCGGAAGAGGTTCCTCGAGGATGTGCAACTTAGATTCATGACAAAGGACAATTCTCAATTTCCTATACCAATCCACAAAGTTCACACCTACGAGTTTCTCTTTTCTTAGGAACGAACGGAGAGATAAATTCGGTGTTGCGTTGTTAACGTTTGTCATCTACAATTTTAGAGTACACGTTTTAGTGAATTTAGATATAATCCTTGTATAAATAATTACCCAAATAGTTTTCAAAACCAATTATTTAAACAAGGCTAGAAACCATATTTCACTTTATCTTATGACGGGTTTACCGCGGATCACAAAGCAAAGCTATTTAGGCCGGTAACCATTTTACCGATTGCAAACACTTTGCAACTTCTAGATCCTTGCGGGATCCTATTGACAATCAAAATGTCTTTTGGCATGTTTGATCCCTTCTCGCACCAATTCTAACTTGATCCCCTTAAATGACTCGGCTAGAGCTCGACGCCACCTAAGTGTCACAAAAAGAATTGTAAACCGCCCGTCAAGACACACGGTGGAACTCTCGCCAATAATTGGCTCATGCTAAGCTCGACAACCAATATTGCGACTTACCACACTCGCCTTCCACATAGTTCCACTCGGCATGACTCGTGCTAAAGCTCGACAATCATCCAAGTTTCACTAGATTCGGGTGGTGTCGTCTTACGGATAGCGCGTGATTTACATTTTAAAAACAGGATTTCGTTTTTCCCGTTTAAAACAATTTTAACCCATTTTGCGAATTAACAAATCAAGTGATAAATACAATTTTTATCCACTTATAATATAATACAAATTTATATTATCTTGTTAATTCTATACGCGCGGAAAGAAATATAAACCAATTTTATAAATCTTTGTGTTTTATATATTTTGGAAAATTATCTAGCATGCGATATCCTACACATCCATGCAAAATAATAAATATATAAAACAACCACGCATACATAATAGTTTGGTAACATGCCCAAATCCTATGCGTCTTCCCCGTGAGCCATACGAGGAAAACAAGGTCAACTAAGGAATCCAATATCCAAAGCACCTAGCCGGGTGTGCTCCCACTCAAGCCGGCATCTCCAAAAGGCAATCCGGACTCCATGTTGCCGAGACATCAACGTCGTGATTCCCGTTGGTTTATTACACACTAAATCAACTTCTATACTATTCTACAAATACGTAGAAGAAGAAATGGCATGCAAGCCACAATCCTATGCCACTAATACAAGTACAAAGGAATAAATAAATGGCATGCAAGCCGCACCAAATAATAATTATAAAAATTACAACAATACGGCACGCAGGCCACCAAAACCAAATAAACCAAACACCACAACACATAGGTCAAAAAGGCATCGAGTTACCGAACCACAACCAAACACAACCAAAGCAAAACCATGGTGTGCCACAAAACCATGTCGAACATATTTTGATTAAGATTGCCAACAAAACACCTAAGGCACAAAAGGCAATCCTTGTACATATGCATTAGTAATTTTAATACACCTTTAAAATTACATATTCATATATACACCTTTAAAATTACATATTCATATATACACCTTTAAATATATATATTTTTTTGTACTTCATGCCAAGCCATACAAAATATATAAATTCAAGGAATCAAAATATAGTGGGGAATGACCAAATCCAAGACTGTTCCAACACAATCAAAAACCGGATTTTAAGAACACCAAATATCACAGTTTCAAAAATCCAGAGTTCGGCCAAAACACGACGGGGCACGGACGTACCCTATGAAGGGTACGGGCGTGCCCTCCGTGTGCAAGTACACTGATTTAAACATTTTTAATCTCGTTAAAAGAAATCTGCCGGCACTGCCCGTACCCCACCAGTACGGCCGTGCCCCGGCTGCCGGCACGCCCCGTACCCCATAAGGTACGGCCGTGCCCGGTCACCGGAAAACTCATTTTTGACAGAAAATTCCGGTTTTCAAACCAAGAGTGCAAAGCCATGTTAGAGATGGCTCTGATACCACTGTTGGATTTTGGTGGCATCTAGAAAAACGTAGCGAAGAGAAACGAGTATAAAACAATTTAGATTTTATGCCACCAATCACACCACCCAATGGACCACACTCTAAAACAATAGAAATGCAACTAAAAAAGAAACAAGAGGGAGAAAGTATACCATACATGTAGCTTCTCCTTGTAGCCTTTGAAAGACGCGTACACAAAATAGTGCACCTCTATCGGTGTCCACACCAAGTGTATTAGATTCCCACATGCTAGCTTTGTTTGGACGCCACCAAAAGCACCACCGACTTGAGCCTAACACCACTAGAAGATTGATGTGCCAATATATCTTCCAAGTGTGTGTATTGAGGGAGAATATGAACTAACTTAAAGTTACAAGTTCATGTGCCAAGAATTCAACCAACCAAGTTCCATAAGCATATTTAGACTTAAATAGACTCCAAAATGAAGCCTAAAACGTCCATAACCGACTTAGGGATTAATGGCTATCAATGTCCATGAATACCCCATTAAACTAGTATTAAAAAGCTAGTTTAATAGGCTGTTTCAGCATGAGGCACGGCCGTGCCTCACAGGACACGCCCGTGCCAACCCACGGGCACACCCAAGTCACGCCCGACTTGGGCTCATGCTTTCGCACTAGGCACGACCGTACCTCCACGTGCCCAATGGGTATGCCCTCGGCACGCCGGCCTTGGGCACGTACCCGGCATAAGGCACGGCCGTGCCCGGCCCAACCAAAACCCATTTTGGTATTTTTTTCTCTCTCTTGTTCAAAGGTGTTGCCGGAATCAATACTTGGCGTGTGACCCAATAGGCCTATTCCTCATCGGCAGTGATACCAACTCGTGTGTGTCAGTAGGCATATTCCAACAGATAACAACCACTTCATCAACCTAAACAACTTCAGAAACCCAAACTTCCCAATAATAACCGAAATACTCCGCATACACCCACTGAACCATGCTCTCACATTTGATCCATCTACCTCTGGAACTCATGTTCCTGCGTTGTATGTACAACAGTTCTGGAATACCGTTCACACCCATACAAATCCAAACACTGGCCGAGTCTCGGTTCGTGGTGATGTAGATCACTTCACCCTCAATATTACCTCCAGTAAACTCCGTGAAATCCTTCAACTCCCCACCTCTAGAAGCAGGCCTCCTCTCCTTGAGTTTGAGGAGATGCCTGATGAGTCAACTGCCCTTGCGGGCATTCATGCAATGGGTTACATTGGGAACTTAAAACTTCGTTCCCACTTCAAACGAGCTAACCTTCACCCCATATTCTATACCTTTCTCACCATTCTTCAACGATGCCTCACTCCCAAACATACTGGATATGAATATCCCAACACAAACCAAATCAAACTCATATATGTTGCGGCTAATCACCTGCACTTGATTATGCCTCTTTGATATTTCTAGATCTTGTGCAGCAAGTTGAAGGCAAGCTCTCTAATCTTAAGCGTGCGAAGGGCAGATTTCTGCCGTACCAAAGGTTCCTGCCGATGATGGTCCAGTTCGCCATGGACTGAAATGAGGAAATTCCTCGCCGGCCAAATCATGCTTCTATCCGGCTGAAGCAGTTTATGTATGTAAAGGTTCTCACTGCTGATCATCCGGTTCAACCTCAACATTTTCCGGCTTTTCTCCTAGATCTTTGTGCACAAAATGATGTGGTGCGAGCTTATAGGGAGAGTGTAGGACTTGGCCCTATGGCGAAACCAGAGCCGGTTGCACCTACCCCAGGGCCGATAGCTCCCAGTGAGGTAATAGAGAGTAGACCTCAGCCTTCCATGGCGGAAGCTGAGCGGGGAGAGTCGAGTGATAAAAATGATGAGAGGGGCGGTGAAAGGGACGTTGGTGATACACATAGTGAGGGAGGGGCGGAGTATGACCCTGCACAGATCCAGGCTTTGATGGATTCCTTTTCACATGTACTTCCAGATCCTGAACAACAGCCGGAATCCTCTGCACCAGAAATGACTACAGCTGCAACTGCACCAGACTTTGCCTCAAATACTATGGCTGTAATTGATCATACCCCTAGAGAAGCACCACTGGTTCGTGATAATACTGAGAAACAGCGAGCCAAAATGCCAGTGGTGGCTGAAGAGGAAGATTTAAGCTTTTCTGACCTATTTCCAAAACTACCTGAAGCCTTCGACTTAGAAACTAAATTCTTATATGGCTATCAATTAGGTCCTCTTGACGAACGTAGTGAAGGATATGACTTTGATCTTTATACAGAGGAAGAGGTGGAAGAAGAAGAAGAGGTTGTGTTAGAGGAGAGAGAGGGGAGAAAAGAAAAAGAGAGTGTTGAGGGTCCCCCAAGCCCAAAAAGCCGGGAAGCCACACCTGCCATTGGAGCTGACATTGTCAGCTCTGGTGTTGAAACAGTCACTGTCATCCCAACAGTGCACATTAACCCCTCCAGCCACTCGGGTGTCTCTCAACAGACAACCTGTTTCATTCCGTAGAGATTAAACACATACTCTACCAGCCTCTCCTTCGGAGATGGCTGGTATTGAAACTAGAGGTCTGCCTCTCTCGACCTCGCCCTTTTCTTCCGCACACATTGACATACCGCAGATATATGCGTTTCTTTCTAGACACCATACCACACTAGCACATATTACGACGTTGTTTACCAGACAACCGTCCGGAACACTTGTAGGTGGCACTACTGAAAGTGTCATTCGAGGATCGGGTGGAAATCTCGGTGGAGTGTTCACAACATCAGCTCCACTTTCGAGTAGCTCCACCTCTATAGCGGAGACTTCAACGAGCACTCTACGTGAGTCTCGGTATGTTACCAAAGAGGAATTGGAGGAGGCTCTCAACCCTATTACTGAGGGCATTGCCGACATCAAACAAAGCCTTGCCTAAATAAAAAGTTGATGACGGATCGAGCTTATCTACTGATACACTTAAATCCCTGCTTTATGCCCAGTTACTGGAAAAAGCCCCTGACCGCGAACAGAACCTGAATCTCTTTGAAACCCTTCGCAATGAACAAACATATAAGGGTAGCAACCTCTCTGAATTTAAAGAAACAGTCATGAATTCAATGGAGGATCTGGGGAACGTGGTATTTCAAAAGTTAGATTCTGTGGAAACAAGGCTTACAACTCTTGAAACTACTTGTAAATACCAAGCTGCTGGGTCAAAATGTATGTGTGATGATGATGATCCCGATCATGATCGCCACGAGGAGGAGAAAAGACCCCGCGTTTTGACCTTTACCCCTTTGACCGAACGACTTGCCGCTGCAATATGGATCGGGGCAGAACCAGAACCACAACAATCAAACAGCAACAACAACAAAAGCAACAACTGCCACAACAACAATAACAACAACAACAACATCTGTCTGAGCTAGAACCTGCCGTCCCAGTTTTTGAATTTCAAATGGAAACCGCCGATACTGATGAAAGGGATGAGTCAGATGAGTTACTGAAACAGATTAAAGGGTTCACATTTGAAAAGCTGCCAGAAAGAACCAAGGAGGTCCAGATATTGGATAGATTTGAGGATATGCCCGTGAAAACCGTTCAAAAGCCAGCTTCTTCAAGGGTTGCAAAGCCTGCGAGGGAGTTGATCACAAAAAAGCAAATGGAGGAGACCATCAAAAGGCGACATCTTACCTGAGTTCTCTAGGGCATATCAGAGGAGGTTCATCAACTATTTCCTCCTAAAGATAAGAAATTCCAGGTGTCTGCTGCCGACATCCTGAGGAAGAATCAAGAAACTGAGCAGTCACTACTACAACAAGAAACATCATCAGATTGGCCTATTCCTCCTAATGTCCAACCGGCACGTCCAATTCCAACTACTTCAGACCCAGGCCTTGATAGACACAATATGTACACCAGGGAAGCTATGAAAACCCCTATTTAGGGAAAATATGGTGTAAATGCTACTTACCTTGAGGATCAGATCCCTACTATCTATACTTCTCAAATCAAAGACAAGATTCCCCTAGAAATGAGAGGTCTTGAGAATGCGCAAAGGAGACGATACACTCACATTCTCAACTAATACAAAACCCCAAGGGAGCAGATAGTGTCAAAGTACCCAATCAACAAAGTACTTCGCGTAAGCATGCAAAAATCATTAAGGTACAGATTTGCTGTGTATGATGTCCAAAGAGCAGATGGTCAGAAAATCTCCCTCAATGAAGCTGACTTCAGACATGTAAAGCTGCATGACATTGAGTTCATATACGAGGAGCTCTCTACAAAGATCAACAAGTTCTATGAAGAACAACAAGGACGATCAGCTCTAATGAAATATTTGAGGAGATTTTTTGAATTTATACAAGAGCATGATCTACAATTAGGCGCCGAGAGTAATCAACTCGAGGTAAATCTGCTCAAACCACTACAGCATCATACAGATATACAAACACTTGAGGAGCTCACAATAATTGATGAAAATCATCCTAGCTTCGCGGGTCAAAGAGGTGTCATCTTTGTCAATCAACGCCGCCGAAAGATCATGGTTCGGATGATAGACTTAATGGCATACTCAGATGGGACTCTTCAACTGTTATTTCACCGTCTCCAAGAAAAGGCCGAAAAGAATCATTCTAACTTAAGTGAGACTGAATTGGCTGGGCTGATACGAACCATTGAACAGGTCAAAAGGACATTGGACAGCCGGCGGATTATAAGGAGGTGGCAGATGATGTTTGGCATAAGAAATCGATCTACTTTGTAATTACTTACTTTCTGCATTTCATTTCAATGTAATAGGCTTTCTCTCCATTTAGGGGGAGATTGTTAATATTAGAAAATGTAGAAAAGCCCATGAGGCCCATGTAGTAGGCTTAGCCTATATATAGGGTATTTGTACCATGGGCGTGAGACCTTTTTGACGTTACAGCCATATATGAAATATTATTATTGACGTGAAAGTGTGTAGCTATCTCTCTCTCAATATTCATCTCACCAATTGATTGCTTGAAGGTTGTTTGATCACAGATTAGATCTTTCAGATGAAGATAACTATGTGGATGAAGTGGTTGTGGACATGAGAGACTTTAAATTGAACATAGATGAAGATGTTGAGTTCATGGGTTCAAAGAAAGATGCAAATCACGATGATTATGATGAAACAGATATAGAAGTGGAAGTTTTAGACAATGACATCTTTGATAGTGGGAGTGATAATGATGGTGTAGGATTAGAGAATTTAAGGAGAAGAAACTAAAGCAAGTTCAAGTTGTTGGAAAATCCAAAAAAGAAGAAATGAACAAAAGTTTATTCTTTGTTTCTCGGACTTTTGATAATAGAAAGGAAGTGAAGGATTGCATTAAAAAGCATGCAATAGAGACTAGAAGGCAGTTGAAAATAGTAAAAAATGATTTGGGTAGGGTTCCGGCAGTATGTGAAGGTAGTATACCAACTTCTGACAATTTTAGTCAAAACCAAATTAGTAAAAGTAATGCAAGTGGGCCTGCCAACAAAGTCACAAAAGGGAAATCACTTGAATGTCAGGAATCTCAACGCAAAAATGTTTGGGGCAGGGGTAAAAAGGGAAACAAGTGTCTATACCAGTGTGCTTGGGTTATACATGTATCCAAATTAGTTGATAGTAAACTAGGATGGTCAAAACATTAAATGAGGAACATTAATGCCTCCATTCTATGAAAATCATAGCTTGCACTTCTTCTTTTTTGGCTTTTGAAATCGTAGAGCAAGTGAGTTCTAATCCAACTGTTCTAGTGAAAGCACTCCAAGAGCAATTACAAAGGAAATTAGAAATTGGTGTGTCAAGGATGAAGGCTTTTAGAGCAAAGGCAAAGGCTACAAAGCAAGTCAAGGGTGATTATCAATCTCAATATTTGCCATTAAGGGACTACTGTTTGGAGTTGTAGTCTAACAATAATGGTACTACAGTCAAAATAGAAGTGGAAAATTGAGTAGAAGATGGTGACCAAAGGATTTTTAAAAGAATCTATATATGTTTAGGTGCTTTAAAGGAAGGATTTAAAGCACTTGGAAGGGATTTGTTAGGTCTTGATGGGGCTTTCATGAAGGGACCAAACCCTGGGATTCTTCTAACCGAAGTGGGTTTAGATTCAAATAATGGTATTTATCCGGTTGCATATGCCATAGTGGAAGCAGAGACATTTAGTTCATGGAGATGGTTTCTACAATACTTAGGAGATGATTTGGATTTGGAAAGCAAATCCAATTTCACTTTTTTAAGTGACAGGCAAAAGGTTTTACTTCTTTATCTTTTTCAAATTTCATCCTTAATGTTTAACAATTTTATCACTAATGTTTCACTTTATTGTGTTGTTTAGGGTATTCTACCTACCATTCCAAAAGTGTACCCATGTGTAGAACACAGATACTATGTTAGGCACATTGATGAGAACATGAAGCTTCAATGGAAGGGAACAGCCTATAAGGATCTGTTATGGAAGTGTGCCACATCCACAACTGTCAAACATTTTAACAGTGCAATGAAAGAACTCAAGACTTTGAATGAAGCAGCTTACAAATGGCTTGCACAAATACCTCCTCAACACTCGTCATGATCCCATTTTACAGGTAATATATACCACTTATATGTTTTTTATTCATTCTATTAATAGTTACATTTTTTACTTGTTCATAATGTTATCCAAGAAGGGAAAAGACTGATGTCTTATTAAATAATTTGTGTGAGGTATTTATTAGGAAATTAGTTGATGCTGGAGACAAACCCATCATTAATTGCTTAGAGTATTGTAGGGAATACCTTATGAAAAGAATTGTGAATGTTTTGCATGTAATTGACAAATGTGATGGCCCCCTTACACCACATGCTACTCAGTTGTTTGAGAAAGTCAAAACAGAAGCTGCTAAATACAATGTTTTGTGGAATGGGGGCCCAAACTACCAAGTAAGTGGTCCTTGGGGAGACCAATCTGTTGTTGATATACAAGAAAATTCTTGTAGTTGTAGGAGGTGGGAAATCACAGGAATGCCTTGCAAATATGTTGTTGTCATAATATGGAATATGGCATTGAATGGTCAAGATGTTGGTCTACCAGAAACTTTTGTTGATCTAGTCTACAGCTTGGAAACTTGGAAGAAGGTGTATAGCTTCAAGATTGATCCAATTAATGGAAAAATCATGTAGCCTAAGAGTAGGATTCCCACAATCATATTACCACCTTATCACCGTACAATGGTGGGAAGGCCCAAGAAATAGAGAAGGAAAATAGTAGAGGAAATTAAAAACATGGTGGCAGGAGGAAAGTTGTGAAGAAGGTTCAAGACAGTTACATGTAGTAAATGTGGTCATTCAGGACACAATTCAAGGGGTTATAGAGGTCAAGGAGGTTCAAGTACTCAAGGAGGGCAGTCAAGTACTCAAGAATCAAGAAACACTGAAGCAGGGTCATCTAAAAGACAAGTGGGGGCATCTGTTGCAACAAAGAACATAAAGAAAAGGGTTTGAATTTAGTTTTGAATGTTTGGGGTTGTTTTTGGTTTGATTAGAAGTTGTTTATGCATGCTACAATCTACTTTATTTAGTTTTTGCCTTTTGTGGTTAGCTTGTAATGGATCATGTGAATCCAAACTTTCTGCTGCTTGCAATGTATGAAATTATGTATGGATCTTTATTTTGCTATGTATGGTAGTTGTGCTTGTCATGTATTTACTTATTACATTCATTCTCTTGACATAAAAAAAATACCAAATGAGCAAGCATGTTGACATAAAAATACCCAATATAATTTTTCCATTTCATAACTTTGTGCTGTAATAAATCCACCAAAACAGAGCAAGGGTTCATAATGCCCAAAATAAGACTTTCATCATCTTTAAACAACTCATAAGAAACTTATTTAGATTACAATTCATAGCATCCATAAATACAACACAAACCCTATCCAACTTAAAATCAAGAAATTCCTCATTCTTCTTGCTTGATCCTCTGCTTCTTTCTTTTTCGATTCAAGTACATTCTTTGACCTCAACAAACCTGGTATGATATCAATGGAACGCTAACACATTTGGGGATCTACCCAACCAACAAATACGCGTCTCAATTCCTACAAAAAACCCAACCAAGACATAATCAATTCCTCACAAAACAAAATCAAACAAATCTATACTTACCTCTACTGGACAAGCATAGAAACGGCGACCAGGATTATTGTGAGTCCACGAAGTTCGAATGATTGCAACTTTGCCACATCAACAAATGGCCATTTAGCTTAAGCTTAGTACTTCGAGGTTGAAGATGAAACATATTAACGTTGCATGGGATATGATTATTTTCTTTATAGCAGAATAGGTGATAGGGAACGTAAAAGGACCAAAATACCCGCATGTGCATGTCACATGAGGGCTTTTAACGTTGGAAGTAAACGTTCGTTTGAATAAAGGACCAAACATGTTACAAATTACAAACCACGATGACAATCAATGTAATTTTTAAAATTAAAGGACGAAAAGTGAAGCTTTGTGCAAACCACAGGGACAAAATTTGTAATTTACTCTTCTAGTTATTTTGTTTGTAATCAAGGAAGGTATCATCTTAGTTGTTTAAACTATGATGCACCAAGCCATGTGCAAGTTTAATTCATCAATGGGGTAACTTCTTTCCTTATTCACTATGATCTTATGAATCCTAGATAAAGATTTGATTTAATATTTGGTATTATATTGGTTCTTATAACCAATTACCATAATAATTGAAAAGAACCTTAAAAGTTAAACTCTACACCTTTGATTAATAAGATTGTTAATCATTTTTATCATTTGGACATGGGAATGAATATTTGATCGGTGGTGTCTATTATATTATTACTTCGGTAATCATATAATCGGTTGTTATGAATAACAAGTGAAATTTATTAATTAATAACGGAGTAAACTTTAAGTTAACCTATGAACGGGAGTTTATAAGTTAAGGATGATGCGGGAGCTAATTCCAACAATTATATGGTAATGGAGGTGTGTTGTTTAAAAAGATCATTAACGGGAGTTAATGAACCCTATTAAATAGCATTGCGGATAGTTAACGGGAGTTAATCGTCCAACCTCTTGGGAGAACCAATGTAATCGGCTTTTAAAAATCAAATCTTTATCTAGGAGGATTAAATCGTAGTGAATAATTCTTGAACTTAAACTGTAACATGCAAAAACACTCATTAGTACATGTTGTGTAACATGTAAAGGTAATAGCTTATGTATCACAACTAAAACCACATGAGAGTAACTACCCGACACACGACTTGGAGCTCACAACGGTGATTTTTGCACTAAGGTTTGGGGGACACTATCTATACCGAGTGAAGTGCACAATTTATACAGATCTCAAGGGTTTGAAGTATTTCATCCATAAGAATTTTTAACATAATACAACGATGATGGTTGGACCTCGTGAAAGATTATAATTGTGAAATACTTTACCACCATGGTAAATCAAACATTGTAGCAGACGCCTTGAATAGGAAGGCGTGATGTATGCTTCTCCATGTAGAATATATGCGAATGATAGTGACGACTTCCTTATTTGAGATGATCAGATCGGCTCAATTGAAGGAAATTAAGGAAGAGAACCAGAAGAAGGAGTATGTCAAAGGACAAGTAGCTAAATTTGTCAAAGATAGCAGGGATTTACTAACCTGTTATGGACGGATAGGTATAAAGCATGGGGATGCTAGGACGCCACTACTCGACAAGGCTCATATGTATTAACTTTTCTTTTCATCTAGGGACTACAAAGATATACGTAGATCTGCAAGCAAATAATTGGTGTCGGGGAATCAAGAGAAGTGTATCTAAGTATGTTCAAGGGTGCTTAACCTGCTTGACAGTTAAGGTTGAGCATCATAGAGCCAATGGTAAGATTTAAACATTAGAGATTCCAAAGTGGAAATGGGAGCACATTACGATGGATTTGATCATGAACTTACCCTAAACTCCGAGAGGTTTTAATTTGATATGGGTCATTGTTGACCGGTTAACGAAGAGTGTATAGTGTTCACTTCATCCCTATCCATCACACGTTTTCATCAGATAAGATGGCAAATGTGTTTCTAAAAGAAGTGATCTCGAGGCACAGGGTGCCGGTGTCAGTAGTTTGTGATAGGGATACGAGGTCTATACTTAGATTTTGGAGGTAAGTTTTATAGTGATTTGGGAATGAAGTTACAATTTAGTACGTCGTATCACCCTTAAATAGATAGCAAGACTAAGCAAATGATATAGACTCTATAGAACATGCTGAGAGCATGTGTGTTACACTTTGAGTGTAGCTGGAATACATATCTCAAATTGGCCAAGATTACATATAACAACAGTTTTCATGTTAGTATTAGGATGTCTCCGTACGAGATGTTATATTGGAGGCGGTGTAGGACTCCAATTTTTTGGGGTGAGGTGGGGTAGAGGAAGCTCAGAAGTACATTAGTGGTGTTGGAAATGACAGAAAACATTTAGAAAATTCGTGAAAGATTGCATGTAGCGCAAAGCCGACAGAAAAGTTATGCTAATAAACGATGATCTCCATGATGGGACCATCTGCTACTAAAAGTTTTTCTTTGGAAAGGCTTTTTCCATTTTAGAAAAAGGGGAAAGATCAGCCTAAGATTCATAAGACCTTTTAGGGTCATACCTTGAGTTGGGAAGGTAGCTTACCGATTGGAGTTACTAGAGGAACTATCTAGAATTCACAACACATCCCACGTGTCACATTTGCGAAAGTGTCAAGCTGACGAGTCGACTTTTGTACTCATGGAGAATATAGTGGTGGACGAAAAATTGAATTATGTGGAACGACTAGTTGCAGGTTGGAGCGGTAGATAAAGACCTTGAGGAACAAACATATTTCGTTGGTGAAAGTGTAGTGTGACACCGCCACGGATAAGAGTGGACTTGGGAACCAAAATAGAAAATGCAGAAGAACTATCCGGGTTAGTTTAAATGTTGATTTCGTGTAATACCCATTTTTCTAATTTATTTAAAGGTGTAATATTTTTATTATAGATGTGATTTCTATGAAAAGATTTCATAACTTTTGGGCTCAAATAATTATTTTCAATGAAGGATTGGAGTTGGACCAAGTTATATTAAAAGTGATTTGGGCCTAATCCTTGAGGGAAGGTATAAAAGGTTCACTAGAGCACAACCCCCAAAGTGTATTACTGTAGTTGTTCTTGTCCATTGTGTATGTGAGTGCATGTGTTCCATCCGAGAAAGAGAAGAATGCAGGAATCGATCAAGCTTTGGGGATTCAAACACATCTACACCAAGTATGCCAATCATACTTGAAACTACTCCATTAGATGTCAAATATGTAAATACTAGTAATGCTTGGGACCTATTCGTGGTGTATGTGTACCGACCAAACAACACAGTGGGTTGAAGCCACAAAGTGCAGTGTCAAATGGAAGTTATTAAATTAGGTTCTCATTTGTGTCATAGCCATAACTCATTTTAGAAAGTAGAATAAGAATCAATCAAACTTGAATGATGGTGACTGTCGTATGTATCTGTGTTGCGTCGATTGTGACCAAGAAACAAAACAAGGGCTGGAGATCTAAATATTCTGTAAAAATCGAATTAATTGTGTAAAAGAAGATTAGATGATCCTAGAAACATTATCAAGCTAACGTCTATTGATGGAGATGTGTGTCTCGATGTGGGTCTGTAACACCGGAAAATTCAAGCCATTTTTTTTAAATTACGTTGCGGAAACTTTTAAACAAACAAACTATTTACATACAAATTAATATTAACAACTCTACAAACATTGTTCACAAAATCAGTATTATTGTTGTGTTACAAAAGTTACTGGCTCTTTTCATTCCAAAAATAATATCAGAGTCAGGTCATCTCTTTCCTTCTGCCAAACTCACAAACACGAACCTGCAAAAGCAACAACTGAGGGGAATTAGCACAAAGCTAAGTGAGTAGAGGCTAAACACCAAAAGCAAACATCTACAGTCAATATCAAAGCATGTAACCACGTATCCCGAGAAGACCGGCGGTTCGGCGCAGAACCTACAACCAATGCCGGCCAAAGCAAAGGTTTACCGATAGCTCTCCACTGAATTGTCACAATGCACTCCCCCTCTAATGCAACATATGCACCAGTAAGGCTAACAATGTTCAACCAATCAGTGAACGAGCCCAGCCCAATTCTACTTATAGCTGACTTCCCAACGCAACTCGAATTCATACTAAGAGTGCGTATAGACCAAATATTCATGCAGCGGATATCAACAATCAATATCACAATCAACAGTTCAATCAATCCAATCCAGTCACAATCATGCATCACACCAATAACATTAACCGAAATCTTTACCATCCGCGATTAACGCCCACTCACCTCAAAATCAACACGGGCTCAGAAGTCTAATTTTACTGAGTCTTTGGATTGCCTGAAATCACAACAACAATCAAATCAGTCGCGAATATATAAATATATCTTCTCATATATATTTATATCTCAAATTTATCAAAACAACTCAATTAATTCACTTTATAAGTATACTAACCTAAACCAATCAAAATAATAAAAGAATAATCAAATAATCGGATTTGGGGCCTGTCGCGCCACGACATATCCCTCGTCGCGCCGCGACGAGCATCGGATTTCCAAACCGAGAGCATTCAATCGGATTTGCTATGCGGATTCACTAAGAATCGGTTTTAAGGTGCGGATTTTGGCAAAATGTCGGATTTCAAAGTCGGATTTCAACATCAATCGGATTTCTCATGTCCATATGCACTAACAATCGGATTTCTCAGAATCCAAAACCTCAAATCTCGGTTTTATGAACGTCGCGCCGCAACGCCATTGCGTAGCGCCTCTACACGCAAACTTCCAGATTATCATCTTCTTCAAAGTGTCGGATTTTCAACCAATTTTCTCCAAATCTCATTCTAACTTCATATTTCTTCCACCAAAACCACATATTTAACGTCTAACATGCATAAGAATCATCAAAAACACATTTTTACTCATTCATAACAACAAAACCTTCAAAACCCATTTACCAAGTTTCTTCCAAACTTAACAATGGTGAATTTGCATAAATTCATGGTTTTCAATATCTAAACATACCAACATGAACCATATCAAACTATAAACACTATTTTACCTTTCTTTTGAATTAAAGATTACAAAATCTTGATTCTAGGATTTCAAGTTGGCAACTTTTTGAAGCTTTCTTCACTTATGGTTTTTCTCTCAAAACACCTACTACACCTTTTACACTTTCAGCACAATGAGTAGACAATTTAGCTATACACGTACACATATACTTTTCTAAATTAAGCAGGAGGTGGCATAAGGATTTTTGAAATCCTATTCATTTTATGAACTTACTCATGCATGCCTACATACATACATATTAACATACATGCATACATATTATTTTCTTTTCTTTCTAATTCCACCAGCAACACATACATATTATTTTCACATTAATCACTTTCATTTAACACTAAATAAACACATAGTTAAATAAGGCAAACCAATTACGTACCGCCAACCCACTAATCTCCTAGCCCATGGATGCGGGTGTTACAAATCTCCCCTCCTTAAGAGGATTCCGTCCTCGGAATCCTTTCCGGCTCAAACAATTGAGGGTATCTATCCTTCATTTCCGCCTCAGTCTCCCACGCCAAATCAGAACCTAAACTGTGTTTCCACTTGACCAATACCATCGGTATCTGCTTTTTTCGGAGCTTGGTCACTTTGCGATCTAACAGTTCAACAGGTTCCTCAATCAATCTTTTCTTTGAATCTACTTTCAGTTCGTGCACTGGGAGAATCTGACTCTCGTCTTCAACCTTGCATTTTCTCAAGTAGCAGACATTGTACGTATCATGAATACCTGCAAGCTCTGTTGGGAGATCTAATGTAACTGTCTGGTCGTTTACAACCTGACAAATTCTGAAAGGACCAATATAACGTGGAGCTAACTTCTCGCGTTTACTAAATCGAATCACGCCCTTCCACGGAGAGACCTTCAAATACACTAACTCCCCACATCAAACGATACTGGACGACGCCGAGGATCCGCATACATTTTCTGTCTATCTCTGGCCGCTTTCAATTTCTCTGTGGCTATAACAACCTTGTCAGCCGTCATCTGAACAATCTCAGGCCCTGCAAATTGTTTCTCACCAGCCTCTAACCAACACGTCGGAGTACGGCAGCGACGACCGTATAACATTTCATACGGAGGCATTCCAATACTGGAGTGGTAAGAATTATTATACGGAAACTCTATCAATGGCAGGTGCGAATCCCAAGATCCACCATACTCTATTACACAGGCACGTAGCATACCTTCGAGAGTCTGTATGGTTCGTTCAGTTTGACCGTCAGTCTGGGGATGATAAGCAGTACTCAAATTAATTCTCGTCCCCAACTCCCTCTGTAAACTCTTCCAGAAATTAGAAACAAATCTGGAGTCTCTGCCAGATACTATCGACAACGGTATACCATGCCTTGCCACAATCTCATCAATGTACAATTGTGCCAATTTGCTAAGAGAAGTCGTCTCACAGGTAGCCAGAAAATGGGCACTCTTCGTCAATCTATCCACGATCACCCAAATCATACCGTGACTCCTCTGAGTTCGCGGAAGTTTAGTCACGAAATCCATCGTTATATGTTCCCACTTCCACTCAGGAATTTCCAACTGTTTTAAGGATCCGTAGGGCTTCTGATGCTCTGCTTTCACTTGAGCATAGATATGGCATGACTCCACAAAACGAGCCACATCTGCCTTCATAGTAGGCCACCAGTAAAGCACTTTCAAATCGTGGTACATTTTAGTGCTTCCTGGGTGAACAGACAACCTCAACTTGTGTGCTTCAGTTAAAATCAACTTTCTCAATTCTCGAAGCATAAGCACCCACACACGAGTATTATACATTTTCAATCCATGAGAATCATCAGTAAGCTCATCCTTAGATTTCTTCATTAATTCATTCTTCAAGTTCTCCTCTTTTAGAGCTTCCAACTATGCAGACTTTATTCTATCCACTAAATCAGATACAATCTCTATACGCATGAATTTAATAGAACCTCCCGCTCCCTTGCGGCTCAAGGCGTCTGCTACTACATTCGCTTTCTCAGGGTGGTATCTAATCTCGGAATCATAATATTTTATCAACTCCACCCATCGCCTCTGTCTCATGTTCAACTCTTTCTGCGTAAACACATATTGAAGACTCTTATGATCAATACAAATCACGCACTTGGTGCCATACAGGTAATGTCTCCACAGTTTTAGGGCAAATACGACAGTTGCCAGTTCTAGATCATGAGTCGGGTAATTCTTTTCATGTGGTTTTAACTATCTTGAAGCATACGCAATCACCCGATCCCTTTGCATAAGCACACATCCCAATCCCGCAAACAACGCATCGCAATAAACAGTAAAATCATCTGTTCCACTTGGCAATGCAAGAATGGGAGCCTGGCATAACAACTGCTTCAAAGTATGGAAAGCCTTGTCTTGTTCACTACCCTAAACAAACTTCACATCTTTCCGAGTTAACTTAGTTAACGGACCCGCAATCTTCGAGAAATCTTTAATAAACCTACGGTAATATCCAGCCAAACCCAGAAAACTCTTTATCTCAGACGGTGTCTTTGGAGCATTCCAGTTCATCACAGCTTCCACCTTTGAGAACGAAGCTCCTTGCAGTTGATCACACAAATCATCGATTCTCGGCAACAGATACTTGTTCTTTATTGTTCTCTTATTCAATTCACGGTAGTCGATACACATACGCAACATACCATCTTTCTTCTTTACAAACAATACCGGTGCTCCCCACGGGGATGAACTCAGACGAATAAACCCTTTATCAAGCAGATCCTGAATCTGCATCATCATCTCCCGGATCTCTGAAGGTGCCAACCTATACGGAGCCTTCGCTACTGGTCTAGATCCAGGTATTAAATCTATTTTGAATTCCACTTCACGGATCGGAGGCAATCCTGGCAACTCTTCTGGGGTATTCCATTACCACCCGGATATCAGTCATTGCTTGTTTCTCTTTCTTCCCGTCAATTACATATGCCAAATAAGATTCACACCCCTTACCCAACGCTTTCTTTGCTTTCAAACACGAAATCATTGGGATCACTGACCTTGCCTTCTCTCCCCAGGCTATTACTCGCGAACCATCAGCTAGTGGAAACGAGATCAATTTCTTGTGACACTTGATACTGGCTTGATTCAGACTCAGCCAATCCATCCCAAGCACCACATCAAACCCATACAATGGCATAACAAGAAAATAAACAGGAAAACACACGCCATCTATATCAATTTTAGCCCCAGCCACAGCAGTCGTGACCGGAACCATCATACCATCGGCTACTTCTATCTCTAAAGCAGTAGCAAGTTCAATCACAGGCACATTTAATTTATCACAGAATTCCACAGAAACAAAGGAGCGATTTGCTCCTGAATCAAACAATACTCTAGCAGGAGTAGAGTTTATTAGAAACATACACGTGATCACGTTGTCAGTGATGGTGGCATCATCCACCGTCATCTTAAACGCCCGACCCTCAGCAGTGGGTGGGTTCTTTCGACTCTGACCAGCCGAAGACGATCCTCCAGCTCCTCCTCCCCCAGACCCTGACCCTGTCTTTTTGCCCATCGGGAAATCACCAACATGGTGTCCCTCCCTCTGGCAATTCCAGCATACACTCCTCGGGAACCTACAGTTTTTCAAGTCATGGCCAAACTGGCAACAGTTTACACATCTCCTTGTCTAGGCCGTACACTGCCTATTATGATAAGATTTGCACCTGCTACACCAAGGTGCCCATTGAGTAGACCCACCAGAAGTAAGTCTTCGATTCTACTCTCCCTGTCTGCCCCCACTGCTCTGCCCTCCCTGTCTCTATTGAGCGTTATAGTGTTCAAATCTCGATTTATGTTGGGAAAGTTTCTCCCCGCTCAACTTATTTCGTGCAACAATGTCCCCTTCAGCCAATTTGGCTAAAGTGAAAGCCTGGGACAGTGTGGTTGCCCACCTGGTGGCGCCTCGGTAATCTGGGTGTAATGCCCCCACAAAATGGGCAATCTTCGATTCTTCATCCGGTACCCAGTGCTTGGCAAATCTCATCTTTTCATTGAATTGTTTTATCAGCTGATCCACAGTCATGTTCCCTGTCATCTGTAGATCCATAAACTCCTTTTTAATCTTAGCCATCTCAAAACATCCACAGTATTGTTCACATATCTTCTCCTGGAATTGGCTCCAGGTGATACTCCCCTGTTGTTGTTCAGTAAAGTAGCCGGTAATGGAATCCCACCAGACCAACGCATCTCCTCTTAACATTCTTGACGCATATTTAACCTTTAATTCATCCTCGCAATTACAGGCATCAAGTGCCTTTGACATCTCACTCAACTAATTCAATGTTGCATTGGGATCTGAACTCCCATGGTACTCAGACGGTTTGCAATCTAGAAATTGCTTGTAGGTGCAGGGTTGTTTATATCCAGGGAACGCAAACTGATAAGCTCGTGGTTGTGGATATGGATAGAAGAAGGGTTGTTGCATCATTTGAGTCATTGGTGGTAGCGGTTCTGTAACTGGTGCGGTTGTTGATTGTGTAGAAATCGCAGTTGGCACAAGGGTTGGTTCTGGTTGTTGTTGTTGTTGTTGCTGTTCCATCCTTTGAATCTTGTCTCTGAGTTCAACCAACTCGTTTTCCAGTTGACAAACATAATCACTATGCTCCTCTTCACGGGTTTGACCCGACGTTCCCGCAGTAGTTGCGTTTCCCAAGTACTCAGTCACTGGCGCTTCAGTTGTAGCTTGGGTCGTAGGAGGAAAGATTGGAGTATCTCTGTCAGCCATTATCTGTTACAATCACATCACCTCATAACTCATTAGCATAAACCGTTAGTATCCAAAATACTAACTACAACCGACAACTCTAACTCACTCTAATTCCCCTGAAGGAAAACTTGACCCGTCACGAGCCAAGATTTGGGAATGCAACACTCTAGCCGTGCATGCATCGCCAAACCTAGGCTCTGATACCAAACTGTAGCACCGGAAAATTCAAGCCATTTTTTTAATTACGCTGCGGAAACTTTTAAACAAACAAACTATTTACATACAAATCAATATTAACAACTATACAAACATTGTTCACAAAATTAGTATTATTGTTGTGTTACAAATGTTACTGGCTCGTTTCATTCCAAAAATAATATCAGAGTCAGGTCATCTCTTTCCTTCTGCCAAACTCACAAACACGAACCTTCAAAAGCAACAACTGAGGGGAATTAGCACAAAGCTAAGTGAGTAGAGGCTAAACACCAAAAGCTAACATCTACAGTCAATATCAAAGCATGTAACCACGTATCCCGAGAAGACCGGCGGTTCGGCGCAGAACTTACAACCAATGCCGGCCAAAACAAAGGTTTACCGATAGCTCTCCACTGAATTGGCACAATGCACTCCCCCTCTGATGCAACATATGCACCAGTAAGGCTAACACTGTTCAACCAATCAGTGAAGGAGCCCAGGCCAATTCTACGTATAGCTGACTTCCCAACGCAACTCGAATTCATACTAAGAGTGCGTATCGACCAAATATTCATGCAGCAGATATCAGCAATCAATATCACAATCAACAGTTCAATCAATACAATCCAATCACAATCATGCATCACACCAATAACATTAATCGAAATCTTTACCATCCGCAAGTAACGTCCACTCACCTCAAAATCAACACGGGCTTAGAAGTCTAATTTTACTGAGTCTTTGGATTGCCTGAAATCACAGCAACAATCAAATCAGTCTAATTTATCAAAACAACTCAATTAATTCACTTTATAAGAATACTAACTTAAACCAATCAAAATAATAAAAGAATAATCAAATAATCGGATTTGAGGCCTGTCGCGCCGTGACATACCCCTCGTCGCGCCGCGACGAGCATCGGATTTCAAAACCGAGAGCATTCAATCAGATTTGCTATGCGGATTCACTAAGAATCGGTTTTAAGGTGCGGATTTTCGCAAAATCTCGGATTTCAACATCAATCGGATTTCTCATGTCCATATGCACTAACAATCGGATTTCTCACAATCCGAAACCTCAAATCCCGGTTTTATGAACGTCGCGCCGCGACGCCATAGCGTAGCGTCGCTACGTGCAAACTTCCACATCTTCTTCAAAGTGTCGGATTTTCAGCCAATTTTCTCCAAATCTCATTCTAACTTCATATTTCTTCCACCAAAACACATATTTAACATCTAACATGCATAACAATCATCAAAAACACATTTTTACTCATTCATAATAACAAAACCTTCAAAACCCATTTACCAAGTTTCTTCCAAACTTAACAATGGTGAATTTACATAAATTCATGTTTTTCAATATCTAGACATACCAACATGAACCATATCAAACTATAAACACTATTTTACCTTTCTTTTGAATTAAAGATCACAAAATCTTGATTCTAGGATTTCAAGTTGGCAACTTTTTGAAGCTTTCTTCACTTATGCTTTTTCTCTCAAAACCCCTACTACACCTTTTACACTTCCATCACAATGAGTAGACAATTTAGCTATACATGTACACATATACTTTTCTAAATTAAGCAGGAGGTGGTATAAGGATTTTTGAAATCCTATTCATTTTATTAACTTACTCATGCATGCCTACATACATACATATTAACATACATGCATACATATTATTTTCTTTTCTTTCTAATTCCACCAGCAACACATACATATTATTTTCACATTAATCACTTTCACTTAACACTAAATAAACATATAGTCAAATAAGGCAAACCAATTACGTACCGCCAACCCACTAATCTCCTAGCCCAGGGATGCGGGTGTTACAGGGTCGTATGAGCCGAGAAGGAGATTGGGGTTAGAAACCTCAATACTCGATGAGGATCGAATTAGACCTGTAGGAATCATCTTTGGTAAATTAGAACTCCATAGCAAAAGATAATCTGTGTTTTGGTAAGGGATTCCATGGTTGGGTTTTTGCTTTGGTCAAGAATAGAACTGTGTGGCTGTCGACAGAGACATTGAGGGCCAAATATCAGGTGTGGGACTTGGGAAACCGACTTTTGGGCTTGGGAATCAGCATGATAATAACCCTTGAGTGGTTATGCATACACCGCAATAGATTATTAGCTATATATACAATATATATATATATATATATATATTCATGTATTTGCGTATGTATGGAAGACGATGAGTGACAAACATGGGTTTGGGCCTAGGATTACTTGTTAGGCCAACCTCATCGATCACTGTAATAAACTAATGGGCCATTTGATATAAATCACTAAAATGGAGGAGACTTGTACAATCGCAAATTGTATGTTAAAAAGGAATCACAAATTGAGTTACAAAGTGGAATCGAAAATCTATAAAAGTGGAATCGCAAATTAAGCTTGGAGGCTCAATCACTAATTATGCCTTAAAGTAAGAATCGCAAATTGATTCATGACGTGAATCGAAAATCAAGTGTTGTAGCCGAATCACAAATTGTGTTATAAAATCTGAATCGCAAATTGAGTTATAAAACCTGAATTGTAAATTGAGCTATAAAATCCAAATCGCAAATTCAGTTATAAAATCCAAATCGTAAATTGAGTTATAGTTCTGAATCATGAATGAGGCCAATGTGGCTGAATTGCAAATTAGGCCAATGAGTGTCAATCACAAATCAGTAGATGTTCACCACAACGAGTTAGCATTAGATTCATATTATCGGAGACTTGTACCCCGTATTAATTTAGTAAGACATGTTGTAGGTTCTTGCTGTCGGAGTCGTTAACTGTTCAACTCTATGAATTACAATTACTATTGTGTTGTGGATCAAGTGAGTTTCCCTAACTTATATTATGCTGCAATACGTGTTCATGTGTGATAATGGGATGATTATTTAGACCAGACGACTCATATTGGCTGACGGCCACCTTTGCCTATGTCACACTTAGAACAGACGGCTCATTTTGGCAGACGGCCACCCCCGCCTATGTGGCATATGTCATGTGATGTGTATTACTTGTTGAATGTGTATCTGATATAATGTATGAGTGATATGCGCTCACTAAGTCTTGTGTTTAACCCGTGTTGTTGATTATTTTTCTCGACCATCTCGAGCTGATAGGGAAGGCTCCAGCATGACCGCATCATTTCTGCAATGTTGTTTTGAAACTTTGATTTTATAAACTAATACGATTACAGACATTACAAATTTGATACCGTAAGTCCCGTGTGTTGGGCCGGTTATTGACGATTATATGTAATGTGTACTTTGAATCCGGTTTCTCGTTTAAATGAATTTATATACTTATTTAAAAATTTTCTTTTCCGGCGTTACATTTCGGGGACAAAATTGCGTTTAAATAGGGATGATTTGTAATACCCGTTCTTGAATTCTAATTATTTTTAGATTTTTAAATATTAATAAAATAATGGGAATTGCTATTTTGTTATGTTTAGAGTTTAAGGGTTTGATCACAAAAGTATAAGGGGGTATTTAGACTTTCAGTAAACTTGAAACAAAGGGTATTTAAGCATTTTAGGGCACAAAGCCCTACACACCAATTACTGTAGCCACAACTAGTGTGTGTTGGGGTGTTTGTGTAGGTTTCTTTGCTATCATGAAGAAGAAGGAAAGAATCATCAACATTTTTACACCAAACCGTCGGGAATCAACCAAGTAATGACCCTCTATTCTTTGTAATCGTTCAGACATTTCATTTTGTGAATTGGTGGAGTTAATGCGAATTTGGATTGTTTTTGTCAACAAAGTTAGAAAGCAAGCACTGTTATTTTGACCTTGGATCAGGTAAACATGATAAAAATGTAATTACACTAGGGTTTACTTAGGCGATGTTTAGAACTCATTGCAACAAGAATTAAACAATATGGTTAAGGACTTAGTGAGAGTGATTCTTAAAGACCGTCAAACCATAAGCTAGAATCATCATCTAGTTCTTGGATCATGAAGTGTAACATCCTCGAATTGGGCCTAGTTGTATGTAATGGACACATGTGTGTAATTTAATTAAAATAATAAAATACGTATATTTTAGTTGTTATATGAGATTATGAAATTAGTAATGATGTGAATAGAGTAAATGAATTAGTGAACGATTTTAGATAGAGATTCCAAAAATATCCCCATTAGCTGAAACGGGTAAACGAGGATCAAGTTGTAAGTTGAAAAGGGGAACAAAATACTTCTTCTTGATATACTTGAAAACAAAGTCGGTCTTGACTTTGTGTATACCCGCGTTTCATGTTCAAAAAAAAGACACCTTCATTTTAGAAAGTTTCTTGTGTTCTTAAGTTCTTGAAGAAAAGATTGTGCAAGGCTAATTTGCAGTAGCAAACAAGAATTGTTGTCACTCATAATATTCATCTTCTTCATCTTCCTTGCTTGTAAGTGTTGAGGTTTGTTCGGTTTTTCAGAATATATTTTAGCAACGCAAGCATGAACAACAATTTTAAACCTTTTAAAACTCTCCACCCAAGGATCCATATGCAAACCTTAAGAAAACAAAACAATCATAGGGTGTTCAGAACTACAACCTTTGTAGCGTGATAAAACTGTTGGTGAAGTGGTTGATCAATGAGAAGCAAAGTAGAGACTTCCTCCAAGGTAACCACAAATCAATGAGTCCAACACCTCCAAGATGATAGTCTCTCCAACTCTTGAAATTCAAGCAAGCAAGCAACAACCTCTTTTTCTTCTTCTTGAACTTAACTATGTATGTATATGAGTATGTGTTCTAGTATCACACTTTGTTAACTTAATGCACCAATACAAGCATGTAAGGATGCATGTAAGTCGTAAAAAAAATACTTCAAAGAATAAGCAAAGCTGGTAGCATGATCTTGTTCACAAAAGGGGCCCACGCATACATTTAAAATCAAGAAGCAAAACAAGAGAGGGAGGCCCCTCCCCATGTGAATTTTCAGCTGAAAACTAGAGTGGGGAGCATCCCCTCTTGTCTTTTCTTCCTTACTTGGTTCATGCATGCTTGTCTTGGTTGAGTTCATGTGAAGAAACCACAAAATGGCCCCCTTTGTGAATATTATGGGATTTTCTAGTTTCTTTCATAAATATATATATATATAAAAGATATACTATTTTATATACACACTTGATTGTTACTAGTAACTCTTTACTTGTAACAAAGATATACATACGTATATATAATTGTTACTAGTAACAATTTAATTATAACAAATATATATATACACACACATATATATATACATACATACATAAAATCATATGTTTACATTTATGTATTTGATATGCATTATCTTATAACAATATATAAGACTAGTATTATTATTTCACATAAATAATAATATACAACAATGCATATAAACTTATATATACGATGAGTTGGAAACGTATTTAAATCATATTCAAATATGTAATTGGTGTCTATTGACTGTAAATGTGTGACCCTATGGGTTTACTTATTATCAGTAATATTGTATTAATTTGTGTCTTGTGCACATAGAACCAACAATCCCCCAGTTGCACAAGTCACAACTTAAGCCGATATAGACAATGGTAAGAACGTCTAAAAACATCCCATTGCCCCTAATAATAAATAAAGTGTGTTGATCAACACTTTACCCACGAAATTAACTCACTAGCTACAATTCATTGTTATAAGTAAGTCATCAATTATCCCTTTGTTTTGACACCTCGTTGAACATGAGACATGGATCGTCATCAATTCTCATATGGTGTTCAACTTGTTTTAGGGCCCAGAGATATTATACTCTCAATTAAATGAGAGAAACAAATCCCATCTTGACTACATACGTCTCTTATAAGATTCATATCATACCTAATAATGGTCTTTATAACTACCTGGTTAAAGATAGCGTTTAACCACATTAAAGCATGATACTCCTCATACTCGAGTCCCAATATGTGTCTCAGGTCTAGGGATACAAAGATACCACCTTTTTCTCAAGATTCGCTTATGACACTGATCCATGAAGTGATCTTAAGAGAGGATCATGTCCAATGTTTGTTCCCTAACAAACATTAGTGAATTTGGTTGCAAACCCGTTTGCCTACTTTCATCATGAATGAAAGTCAACCCACCGATTCACATTAGTTTTAATTCATAACTATTGTCATAGTTATAATCGACTATGGACATTTTAGAATAAAGAATTATTCATGGGTTTAACCATGCTAATAAAGAACACGATAAATATTAATGAAGTGATCATATCCAATATATCATTCAGATAAAATAAGTATTGTTATAATGTTCCAAAATATCCAAATACTAAAATTACAATTCAAATCCAATCCCTTGCAAAACGAAGACCTATTGCCCTGGTATGAGACTCATGCTTAGTCAAGGCAAGAGATTTCCTAAAAGGATCTGCAAGATTCTGATATGTATAAACTTTGCAAATACACACATCTCCTCTATCCACTATATCCCATATGTAGTGGAAACGCCTGAGGATGTGTTTGGTGTTGTGATGTGATCTAGGTTCTTTTGCCTGGGCAATAGAACCTTCATTATCAAAAAATATCTCTATGGGGTCTTGAATGCTTGTTACTACCCCAAGGTCAGTAATGAACTTCTTCATCCAAGCAGCTTCTTGTCCAGCCTCAGAAGCAGCAATTTATTCGGATTCTGTAGTGGATTGTGCAACTACACTTTGCTTAGAACTTTTCCAAGCAACTACGCCTCCATTCATAACAAAGACACAGCCCGATTGTGATCGAGAATCATCTCGATATTTTTGGAAACTAGCATCTGTGTAACACTTTACACAAAGATCTTCTTCCAAACTCCCATATATCAAGAACATGTCTTTGGTTCTTCTCAAATATTTTAAAATGTTCTTCACTGCCATTCAATGGCAATCTCCTGGGTTTTGCTGGTATCTGCTCGTCATGCTCAAGGCATACGAGACATCTGGCCTAGTGCATAGCATGGCATACATGATGGATCCAATTGAAGAAGTATATGGGATCTCACTCATTCTATATAGTTCTTATTTTGTGCTAGGGCTTTGAGCTTTACTCAAAACCATGTCTAGTGCCATTGGCAAGAATCCTCACTTAGAATTCTCCATCTTGAACCGTTTCAAGATCTTGTCAATATATACACTTTGACTTTGGCCAATAAGATGCCTAGATGTATCCCTATAGATATTTATTCCAAGAATATAGGTGTCTTCTCCCAAGTCTTTCATTGACAAACACTTCCCAAGCCAAGACTTAATGTCTTGCAAGGTTGGGGTGTCGTTTCCAATGAGTAGTATTTCATCAACATACAAGACAATGAATGCTACAGTGCTCCCACTAGTTTTCTTGTAAACGCACGGTTCATCTTCTGATTTGATAAAACCAAACTCTTTGATTTTCTCATCAAATCGAAGATTCCAACTTCGAGATGCTTGCTTAAGTCCATAAATGGATCTTTTAAGCTTGCACACCTTGTTAGGATACTTAGGATCTACAAAACCTTCGGGTTGAACCATATAGACATCTTCACTTAAGTATCAATTTAGAAAAGCCGTTTTGACATCCATTTGCCATATCTCATAGTCATAATATGCGGCTATGGCAATAAGTATTCTAATAAATTTAATCATGGCCACTGGAGAGAAGGTTTGATCATAGTCAATACCATGAGTTTGAGTGAAACCTTTCGCCACTATCCTTGCCTTAAATGTGTGTACATTTCCATCCATGTCGGTCTTTGATATCGCGCTAAATATATATAAATATTATGCAATATCGGGTTGGTTTTAGCCAAAAAATGTTTATTTAATTGTAAAAAGATACGGTTACCGTTTATTTTATGTTTTGCAGGCTAAAATAGCGAAAAGGTAAATTTATCGAACAACCGGTGAAAAGAAATCAAGAAAAATAAAGGAAGCCCAAGGAAGTCGAGGAAGTAAAAAGAAATCGAGAAAATAAATGGGCCGAAAAGAGAAAAGAAAAGAAGATAAAAGGGAAGCCCAAATGAAATAAAAAGAAAAGAAAGAAAAGTTAAGAGCTAAGGCCCAAAGCCCAAAAAGAAGAAAGATCCGGCCCCAAAAGAGGCGCGCGGCGCGACCACCTAGTGCGTCATGGCGCTACGAAGTATAACGGATAGAGCCCAAATCTTCGCCAAGTGTCGTAGCGGCGCGACCATATCACCTGTCGCGGCGCGACGCGTTTAGATGACGCTAGCTTTGAATTTTCAAAGGAAGAAGGATCAGGTTAAAACACCTTGTCGCGGCGCGACACCCCTGTTTTCAGAGTTCTATTTAAACGAACTTCCAGATCTGAAAGAGGGTTAACCACCCCTCATATTCCACCATAATACAGCATTCTAAGTACAAAAACATCCCAGAAGCTGTGGAGCACGGATTTGGAGTATTTAAGCTTGAAGATTGAAGATTGTGGCTTGTTTAGCTTTGATTCATACGGTTCTATCATTCTACTCTTTTCTAAATGTTATTTTATGATTTCCAGAATGTTAGTATGTTGATTTTAGGCTAGACTTCTCAGTGTTGCTCCCTAGAGGAGATGATTTCTTGGATGGTTGATTAATTTATGTTTAGAGGATCCAATTTACTATGTATTTGTCTTGCTTGTTTTATCAATGATCCACATGTGTTCTAGTTTCTGTTTTCTAATGCTTATAATCTGAGTTTTTACAAATTGGAAGACCAATCCATTTGTATGCTTGAATCTTGATTAATTAGGACCATTAATTAATCTTGACTAGTGGTAGAAAAAACCCTAGGCTTAGGCATAAAAAGATTGAAACTTTAATGTGTGTGATTGACACATGATGACCTTTGTGTGTTGATTTAATGGTAAATTGATCTAATTAATCATTAAAAGATAAAATCTTGTTTGATTCGAACTAAACATGTTAATTGTGCTTTTTGTTAATCTCTTGACCAAAGGATAAGTAATTGGCATAATTATAAAGATAAGAACTTGGACCAAGATTCTAATCACTATAGAAATCGGTACATGGTGAATTGGTATCAATTGCACTTATTTAATTAAAACAATCAACTTGACAAGAAAATATCGAATTTAGGGGGGACACATATTCATTTAATAGTTTTATCTCATCAATCTTATTGCTTTGCAATTTAATTGGTTTGTTTTGATAATTTAGTAGTGTTAGTAACTCATTTAAGCCATAAAGTTTGAAACTTGATACCAAATTCCCTTTTAAATAGTTTAATTGCATTTAGTTTATATTTATTTAGTTTGATTGTCTTTAATTGGTTTAATTAGTTTGTTTTAGTTAATTCTTCATTAATTTGATAAAAATCAGTTTAGCTCCCGTTCCCCAAGAGTTCAACACCCGACTTACTAACTATAATATGAAACGATTAGGTACACTTGCCTATTCGTGCAGTTTTTGGTAATTAAATCGGTTAAAATATAAATTTAAAACTAGTACGTAAAACGCACATCAAGTTTTTCGTCTTCTTCTTGAAGACCCACTTACTCCCTACAGTCTTACTATTGTGAGGAAGATCCATACTTGATTTTCATACATGGACTGCATCTCATTGTTCATAGCATCAACCATTTATCGGATTCCGGATCCGATATAGCATCTAGGTAGTTAGTAGGCTCGGCAAAGTCTACCAGAAAATCTCATCATTAAACACGAGAAATCCGTATCTATCGGGTTCTTGACCAGGTTTACCAGATCTACGAACACTTTGTGTTTTATTAGGTTCTTGAACAGCCAATTGTTCAGGTTCAACATCTGTTTGTTGAGTGCTAGTGCCAACCTGACTCGTATTTTGTTGTTCTTGAATTTCTTCAAATTCTACATTGCTCCCACTTGCCTCTTTCGAAAGAAACTCCTTTTCTAAGAAAGTGGCATGCCTAGACACAAACACTTTGTTCTCAGTTGGGTTGTAGGAATAATATCCTAATGAATCTTTAGGATATCACACAAAATTATATTTGATAGATCTAGGATTGAGTTTGCTTGAAGCCTCTTGTCGTACATGAGCTTCACAACCCCAAACTTTCAAGTAAGATAAGTTTGGAACCTTTGCATACCACATCTCATATAGTGTCTTATCTACCTGCTTGGTTGGAACCATATTCAATATGCACCCAACAGTTAATAAAGCATAACTCCAAAAGGACGAGGATAGAGTACTTCGGCTCATCATAGACCGAACCATATCTAGTAAGGTTCGGTTCCTCCTTTTAGACACACCATTATGTTGTGGTGTTCTAGGAGGAGTAAGTTGTGAGATAATCCCACAATTACTAAGATGATCCATAAATTCTTGACTTAAGTACTCATCACCTCGATCGGAATGAAGTGCCTTGATTGTTTTTTTTTGAGTTGATTTTGTACTTCGTTTTGAAACAACTTAAACATTTTAAATGTTTCATGTTTATGTTTCATTAGATAAACATAAAAAAAATCTATTACTATCATCGGTGAATGTAGCGAAGTATCTATCACCATCCCTAGACATTGATCTAAAGGACCGCATACATCCGTATGTATGATTCCTAGTAGATCTTTGGCTCTTTCACTTGAACCGGAGAAAGGAGACTTAGTCATCTTCCCATATAAACATGATTTGCAAACTTCAAATGAGCTAGAGTCGTTTGATTTTCAAAATCCATCCTTTTGAAGTTTTGCAATGCGTTTCTTGTTTATATGACCAAGTCGACAATGCCATAGGTATGTTTGACTTAAGTCATGCTTAAGTCGTTTGGTGCTAGTGGTATATATAGAATTATCATCAAGAGATCTTTTAAGATTAATTTCATAGATTCCATTATGAGGACAAGCCTCAAAATACAAAATGTCATTTTTGAAGGCATGAATGCCATCATCAACGAAACCAAAAGTGAATCCCGATTCTCTTAACCGAGCTACTGAAATAATATTCCTAGTTAAACTAGGTACATAACAACAATTGTTTAATATTAAATACAAGCCATTTGGTAATAATAATTCAAAAGTTCCAAGGGCTTCAACAACAACATTTGCTCCATTGCCCACGTGGAGGTCCAAATCACCTGGTTTCAACAGCTTACTTCTTCTCAACCATTGCACATTATTACAAATGTAAGTTTCACAACCGGTATCAAATACCCAGGAATTAATAGAAAAAGTATACATTTCAAATTTTCAATCGTATATATACCTGAAGTGCTAGCCTCGCCAGCCTTCTTCTTTTTCAACTCCGCGAGGTAGGTTGGACAATTACGCCTCCAATGTCCTACCACCCCGCATTCAAAGCACGGGTCGCTTTTGGGAACCTTTCCTGTCATCTTGGGTGTAGGAGCTTTGGCAACCTGTTTGCCTTTGTCCTTTCCCTTCGCCTTCCCTTTGCCCTTTCTCTTTGAGTTGTTCTTCTTTTTCTTCTTGATTTTCCCTTCCTGAATCATTAAGACCTGAGGTGTCTTTCTTGGAATCTTGCTCTCAGCAATCTTAAGCATCCCATGCAACTCTGGGACAGATTTCTCCCAATTGTTCATGTTATAATTCATGACAAATTGATCATATGCTTTGGTCAATGAGTTAAGGATCATATCCTATGCAAACTCGTTGGTTATGGGAGATCCAAGCCTAACAAGCTGGTCAATGTAGCCTTTCATCTTTAGCACATAGTCGCTAACAGATTGACCTTCCTCCATTTTTCATGCATGGAAGGCTCAAGTGACCTTGAAGGGTTCTTGCTTTGCTTGCTTTTGGAACATTTCCTTAAGCCGGTGAAGAATCTCATATGCTCCATGCTCTTCAAGGTTCTTTTGAAGATCCGGGGACATGGTAGCAAGCATGAGACAAGCAACTTCGACCGAGTCATCGGAATGCTTCACCCAAGCATACCTAATGGCTTTGGCCGCAGTCAATGGAGGTTCCTCAGGGACGGGATCCTAAGTACTTACAATTTCATTTCGTGCTTACGAACGATTCTTAAGATGGAACGAAGAGATAAGTTGTTAACGGGCGTAGTTAAGTTAGGAGCCATCTACAAAATTAACAAAATTCAATATAGTATTTTCGATATTTAATCCTTTAATAATTAATACCCTTTAGAATTATATAAAATTCTTTAATTGTTAAAGGCTAGGATCCAAGTTGAACTTAACCTTGAATGTTTGGCTAATGCTCTCTCCATCAAGTTAAAACAACAAGGTAGGTAACGTTTACCAATTACATCTCGTATGTAATTCCTAGATCTTTATGGGATCCCACACAATGATTGTCAATTTTTGCATGTTTGATCCCATCTATGCCTCGGGTTTCCTTACGTTTGGCTAGTGCTCTCTTCGTAATAAGATTCCGATTAAGTCGTCCTATTTTAAGACGATGAATTTCCAGCCCAAGACGCTCATGGAATTCGCGGAAAAACACCTCGGTTGTTACAAAAACAATTCATGCGTTTGGCTAGTGCTCTCTCCACGTGAGTGTCATTACAACAAGCTAGTGTCTTAAAATGGGATGGCATAGACTTACATTTTGAAAAAGGGCTTTAACCATTTGGTATATTTATTAAATAAAACAAAACGAATCGTGTGATAAATATTGCATGCATACAATGATAAGTCCACGTTTTGATAAAATCACTGACTTGAGTATTCTTAAAATCCATATTTAACGAACTCTCGATGCGATCAATTTTAAACTAGTATTAATATTCTATATTAAGGTGGGTAGTTTCGAGCACGCGAATACGACCAATTTTTAGCTTGTAATAAAAACCATTTTATTATTAAGCTTGAATGAAGTTTGGTTTAGTATTAAAATCTCTATTTTATAAAACTCATATATATATATATATATATATTGACATAGTGAATTTTAATCTTTAAAAGAAAACCCTTTTATATAAGATTTATTTTACATCTTATGTTATGTCAACTTTAAATACCAAACTCCCATATGTGTGATTTATATTATGTCAAAAATATTATCTAGCATGCAAAAAATCATATTTTCAACCATGCATAATAATATAAACATAAACACACACATAAAACATGTATAAGTGCATAACCACGCCATTTATCCTAAGTGGTATTTTTGTGAGCCATACAAAAATACCAAGTCATAACTAAGGACCATAAATATCCTCTTGTGATGAACTTGAAGCTCCCCTTGCCAAAACAACTCCTTGTGATGCAAAGGACTCCAAGTCTTCATGGTTGACTCCACCATACTTTAAAACTCCAACTTGGTCATATCTCCATCTTGTTACATTTTTATAAAAGTAAACTAGTCTAAACTATTCTACTACTTACAAAATACAATAAGATGAAACAGAAACTAAATATTATTACATGCCAAATGAAAGAATAATTTTACAACCAAATCGAATTTCCAACACATCACAAAAGGCCTATGGCTTGTTCTGCACAACATACATACAAATAAACATATATATCAACACTTGATATTTAGGCAACTTTTACAACCAAATATGCATGTGGTTTGGTTGTATCCAAAAATAAATATATAAACATATACAAGTTGCCAATAAGAAAATCCACAACTTTTATAACAAAAGAAAAATTGTCCATTTTCTTAAACAATACATACTCAAAATAAAGTTTCTTAAAACTATGCATAACTGGCTCTTATACCACTGTTGGGGTTTGTTCAGTTTTTCAAAATATATTTTAGCAACGGAAGCATGAACAACAATTTTAAACCTTTTAAAACTCCCCACCAATGATCCATATGCAAGCCTTAAGAAAATAAAACAATCATATGGTGTTTAGAATTACAACCTTTATAGCGTGATAAAATAGTTGGTGAAGTAGTTGATCAATGAGAAGCAAAGTAGAGACTTCCTCCAAGGTATCCACAAGTCAATGAGTCCAACACCTCCAAGATGCTAGTCTCTCCAACCCTTGAAATTCAAGCAAGCAAGCAACAACCACTTGTTCTTCTTCTTGAACTTAACTATGTATATATATGAGTATGTATTCTAGTATCACACTTTGCTAGCTTAATGCACCAATACAAGCACGTAAGGATGCATGTAAGTCTTAGAAAAATACTTCAAGGAATTAGAAAAGGTGGTAGCATGCTCTTGTTCACAAAATGGGTCCATGCATACATTTAAAACCAAGAAGCAAAACAAGAGAGGGAGGCTTCCTCACTTGGTTCATGCATGCTTGTTTTGGTTGAGTTCATGTGAAGAAACCACAAAATGGCCCCGTTGTGAATATTATGGGATTTTCTAGTTTCTTTCATATATATATATAAAAGATATACTAGATGTGCCATACTATGTATAAAACACATCTACATGTATTTTATATACACACTTGATTGTTACTAGTAACTCTTTACTTGTAACAAAGATATACATATATATATAATTGTTACTAGTAACAATTTACTTATAACAAATATATATACACACATATATACATACATAAATGAAATCATATGTTTATATTTATGTATTTGATATGCATTATCTTATATCAATATATAAGAGTAATATTATTATTTCACATAAATAATAATATACAACAATGCATATAAACTTATATATATATATGATGAGTTGGAAACATATTTAAATTATATTCAAATATGTAATTGGTGTCCATTGACAGTAAATGTGTGACCCTATGGATTAGAATAAACAGTAAGTTCATGTTCTTCATTTTCTAGTTTGTAGGTCAAACTTGGGTTAAGCATGAATTAACTCAAGAACTAATAATTGATGCTCCAATCAGTTTCTACAACTCTTGTGGATGGATTGGAACACAAAACAAAGCTTAAAATGATGATTTTGGGTGAAGTTCATAGAAATTGATTCAAATGACTAAGTTTGATCCTAAATCTTCATTGGTTTGTTTGAAATGATGAAATGAATGTTTTTAGACTCATATGGATGTTCCCTATGGAGTATAAACACTGGAAATCAATTAGAAACTCGTTTGATGAAGTTTGGGAAGAAAACAGTCGAAACAGGGGGCTGTCATCCGACCTGTTCTGAAACAGGTCTACTTGCAGACGCAAGGGGTTCTCTTTGTGGCCAAAAGGGTTGCTTCAAATGGGAAATTTGAAGGATGCTTGCGGTTTCAAGGAATAGTCCTTACGGCCTAAGCATGGCTTCGAATTGATGGCTTGAAGTGAGTTTGAATTGGTGGTTTGAAGTGGCTTTGATCCGACCTAGTGATTCGACCTTACACTTGTGGGCGCAAGGAATTGCCCTTGTGGCGGTAAGTATGGCTTCGAATGGATAGTTCGAAGGGACTTCGAATGGTTCTTGCGAGCACAAGGGATTGCGCTTGCGGGCGTAAGCAACCTCCCTTACGGGCGCAAGCATGAAAGCTTGCGGCCGTAAGGGTGTGTTTTACAGTAACAGTGCACAGTTTTTTTTGCTATTGTATTGTAATGTTTAGAAGGTTGATGTGGCCTGGTAAGTTGACTTAAGGTGCCTTTAGGGGTTCCTACTCCTGTTCTAGTAGTAATACATCGTGTGTGCAAACATTTAACGTAAGTAACAGTGTTTTAGGTGAACCTGTTACACTAGAAGAGCCGGAGCAGCATATTTGTTTATTGTAAGCTCCACAAGTGAGTACCGGCTCTCATAAGTCTCAATATAGGGGAGACTTGCTTGCAAGTTGCCTACTTGATCGAATGAATACTGTAGTTTGATATATGTTGTAGTGTCTCATTCAGAAATACATATATATGAAGGTGTAAGCTTTACCATATTGTTTTGATGTGATATGCCATGCTCAATACTTCTTGATCATATGTTGTATGCATGCTATAGGATCCAGATTGGATCCGCGTAGTTGAACTTGTTGAAATCCATGCTATAGGATCCAGATTGGATCCGCCTCGTTGAACTTGTGGATATGCATGCGAATTGATTGATCCTGATTGGATCATATGTATGTGTGTGGATTGTTTGCGGACTACTAGTGGAATGAGGTCAGCCTGTTGTAGCTGGATCCCACTAGTGAGTTCAGGTCAACCGGTTGTAGCTGGATTCCATAAGACCTTTGGGTCGTAATTTGGGATCATGGGGACTCGGTGGGCCCATTCCGAGTCAAGGTTTTGAAAGAGCACTGTTCCTTAACGAAGATGGGGCTTTCGAGCCCAAAGTTGCTGTAACACCCGCAAACCTGGGCTAGGAGATTAGCAGGTTTGTGGTACGTGCTTATATGGTTTAAATTTGATTATGTGATTAAATGGTTAAATTGCATGGTTAATTAATTTAATTATATGTTAATATATTTATACATGTATTTTAATGTATGTATGAATGATGGTGCATGTATGCTTGTAATCAAATGTGTATCCATGTATACGTGTAGTTATGTGGAAAGGGAGTTAAGAGGTGGAATTGCCACCTCTTGCTTAAAATAGTGTGTATGAGTAAATTAATAATGAAGCATGCAAATTCACCTACTCACTTATTACCTAAACAAAAGTGTGTGTGTGTGTGTGTGCCTTGTGTTTTCTCTCGGCCAAAGAAAGAAGAAACCGAAGGTAGAACAATCGGATTCTTATAATTTGTGTGTTTTAAGTCAAGTTCAAAGGTTAGATGTTATTGTTATCATGACTAAATGTTTAGTTGAATGATTTCTGGTAGAATTAATATGGTTAAATGAAGAATATCATAATCGGTTTTTGAAGAATATGATTTTGATGGGTTTTGATGTGTTTTCATGAAATACAAGTTTATATGAAGTTTTAAGGTATGAACATGTGTTTAAAAGGGTTTAAACATGTTTCTGTAATGATTTGATGAATGTTATAAGTTCTAGGTTTTGCGCTATTATGAAGATATGAAGCTCTCGGATTTGGTGGAAGAAGATGGTAAAACCGATACTTGTGAAATCCTAATGTAGGAAATCCGATTGTATGCAAAACCGACACTCAGAACATATAACTAAAAATCCGACAATTGTAGAATCCAAGACTTGGAATCCGAAGCTTAAATCCGATTCATGCCAAAATCCGACACTTTGAGAAACCTATGCCCAAATCCGATACACTTCAAATCAGTGAATATAGAATCCTACACTTAAGAAACCGATAACCATGATCCGGATACCCCAAAATCCGACTCTTGGAAAATGATAACCTAAAATCCGATAGAATTGAAATCTGAGTATTTGAAATCCGACCTGGAAATCCGAGGGTTTGTGAAATCCGATTGAGAATCCGATACCTTGTATCGATGCGACGCGTCGGAGTCTTGGACGCGACGCGTCCGGCCAATTTCAGAATTATGGACTTTGTTTGCTATATATCTTAATTGTGTTTTATGTGTATATGATTTATGGACTTGTTATATAAAATGAAGTATAAAAAATATGTGGGAAATATATTTGTATATTTCGAGACTGATTTGATTGTTGCTGTGTTTTCAGGCAATCAAAAGACTCAGTAAAATTAGATTTCTTAGCCCGTGCTGGTTTTGAGGTGAGTGGGCGTTAATCGCGGATGGTAAAGATTACAGTTAATGTTATTGATGTGATGCATGATTGTGATTGAGATTGGATTGATTGAACTATTGATTGTGATTATTGATGATTGATATCTGCTGCATGACTATTTGGTCGATACGCACTCTTAGGATGATTTTGAGTTGCGTTGGGAAGTCAGCTATACGTAGAATTGGGCTGGGCTCGTTTACTGATTGGTTGAACAGTAGTAGCCCTTCTGTTGCATATGTTGCCTCAGAGGTGGAGTTTATTGTGCCAAATCAGTGGAGGGCTATCGGTAAACCTTCGCTTTGGCCGGCATTGGTTGTAGGTTCTGCGTCGAACCGCCGGTCTTCTCGGGATATGTGTTTACATGCTTTGATATTGATTGTGAATGTTTGCTTTTGGTGTTTAGCCTCTACTCACTTAGCTTTGTGCTAATTACCCTTAGTTGATGTTTTGCAGGTTCGTGTTTGAGATTGTAGAAGGAAGAGTTGACCATTACTCTGAGACTTGTTTTAAAAAGAGACGAGCCAGTTATTTTTGTAACACCAAACAATTGTTATGTTAAGCTTTTGAACAATCATTGTATATTTGTAAATATTGGGTTTTATGTAATTAAGTTGGTTTGAGTTAGCTTTCGCAGTGCAATTAAAAAAATGGCTTGTGATTTTCCAGTGTTACAGTTTGGTATCAGAGCCTAGGTTTGGCGATGCATGCACGACTAGACTGTTGCATTCCCAAATCTTGGCTCGTGACGGGTCAAGCTTTCCTTCGGGAGAATTAGGGTGAGTTAGAGTTGTCTGTAGTAATTAGTATTATGAGTACTAACGGTTTATGCTAATAAGATTGTGAGGTGATGTGATTGTACAGATACGGCAGATAAAGATACCCCTACTGACACTCCTGTCACCCAAGAAGTAGTTAGAACTTCAACTGTGAACGTGATGGATATGGCATATCAAACAGGTACATTGGGATGTGAACAGAAGGATGAACAGAGCAAGTGTATTAATAAATTGAATGATGAGATACAAGAACTTCGAGATATTGTTCACTGTATAGAACGAGAAAGAGTAACTCAAAATGTTCAAACTCAGATTTCCCAACCTATTACTACTCAGAATACAACATTTCTGGTCCCAGTTTCATTTCATTCTATGGCACAAGTAACACAACAACCAGACTTATATTCAATCCCATTTCAGGGAGCTATGCTCCCGGATTACTCAAGCGTTACTAGGAGGGATAGTACTTCTTCCCGAGCTTTTGACTTACCTGAATTGGAAAGGAGAAATGTGGAATCCAAAAACAACATGACCCGAGAGCAAGTTTATGAACCTGAATCCAGGATTGAACAATACTATTTACAAAAGCAAAAAGAGCAAGATGGTCATGGACAAGGGAACTTGAATCGTGGACCCATGATTAGTGGAATTAATCAACAAGCACCACGATGTGGAAAATGTAAGTCACACCACACAGGACCTTGTACTTACCAAACTATGCGATGTATTACCTGCGGACAGTATGGTCATGAAATGAAAGATTGTTATTTCTCCCAGAAGGTATGTTGGATTTGTTTTGGGAAAGATCATAGAGCGAGGGATTGTAGAATTAAAAGAGAACTTGAATCTGGACCAAGTATTGGAGAACCCTCATCGGCAGTTGGTCAGAAACAAGAAAATCAACGCAAAAGACCTATGACAGGCAGGTCTACACAAAGTTCTCAATGATGCCGTCGGTGCAGATTTATTCATATGGGGTCATGCACACCCCAGACCTTGCGTTTCATTCGATGTGGATTGTTCGGACATTAAAGTAAGAAATGTGATTTTTCTCGGAGTGTGTGTTGGAATTGTCAGAAAGAGGATCATCGTTCGGGTGAATGTACTGAGGAAAGGAAAATGAGGGCGGGGTCAGGAGTGGATGCAAATGGGGGATCCGCGTCAGTAGATGGACGGAAAAGAAAGAACCCTTCTGTGTCAGAAGGTAGAACTACAATACAATGACTGATGACCATGCTAATATTGAAGATGATGTAACGGGTACGTTTTGATAACCTTTATGTTTATACATATGTTTATTAACTCAGAGTTAATTATGAATGTTTGATGGCTATGTGTATTAAGTGTATGTGCTTACTTTTGAAAGAGAATGATTCTTTAGAAGTAGAGATAATTGTTATTTTGTTATCTAAATCGTGAAGCTATCTGATGCTATTTTCAGAAATGATATGATAATATGTATATGGTATTTGATAAGAAGTGAATTTGACATGAGATACTAGAGAAAGATATGTCTACATTAATTGAATTGCATGCTAAGCTATGTGTTATAAGATTTTCTTTGTAAACTGTGTTTGTATATGTGTATTTATATGTTATGATTGTGCAAAGAGGAAGGAAAGAAGAAGAAAGTGAAACAGTATAGGAATTGAATGATTTTGTGATATTCAGATATGTTTTGATAAAAGATATAATTGAGATTACGAGTTATTGTTAAACCTAATGAGTAAAGATAATATACGAGGATGATTGGTGAATCTGAAGAGATTTATGATACGTTGAGATATGATATTCGTTGGATTGATACATGATATTATGTTTTGAAATTAAAGGAATGATTCATGCTCTACGATAGTTAAGGATTCATGTGAGGAATGATCTAAACCATGACTGGGAACATGTAATAGATGCGTTTATATTGACAAGGTGAAAAGATATCGATTGTAAAGGTATGTGTGATTATTAAAAGAAATATTAAATGCTTGTATATGGATAAGATGAATAAGTGACAGAGACAATGATTAGTATGAATAGAAGAATGTGAATGAGAGATTCAAATATTACCTCGGACGGATAATTGATGTTAGACATGTGGATATACGAGGGAGTTTATGATGACAACCCTGGAATTATGCGAGTTAAAGTATAATGGACTTGATGGTTGAAATTGAAATTACCTTTATTAGGAAACTGATAACTTAAATGGTTTAAATTATTAAGTATAAGAAAGAAATGGATTGCTACAGAATTGGACAAATTTGAGATGTACAGAATTGTTTTGGTAAAAGATATAATTGATGCATTTGATGCCTAATTACAAGGAGTTATATATATATGGGAAAGAGTTGGTTATGATAACAGTTGAATCCTGTGAACTGAAAGTATATATGATTTGAAGAATGACAGAGTGAGTTCATTAGAAAATAAGGAAGAAAGAAGAGGAATGTAATGGTCTGAACATATGAAATGAAGACTAGTGGATATTGTACATGAACTTGCCTTTGCTAGGAAGTACCCTTGCTTGGAATTGAGGATTTTATTTAACAAAACTTACGAAATTAAATTGCCAGTGTACTTGGGAGGGCTAAATAGTATAATGTCATATAGAGTATTTAACTGATATCTTACTAAAAGGTGTGAACATGATATATTTCGTGGAAACATGACATGATCAGGTTTGAGTCAAGGCAGAGTATTAGAGAATTATGAACTGTTAAGGTGGCCAGAAATATCAGAACAGTAATAAAAACAAGTTATGATGGAGTATATATGAGAGATATGATATGTAATGAAGTCCGGATATATTACGAGGGATTATGACTGTTCAAATAAAAATAATTAGGTACTACCACTGTGGGATGAAAATGATGGACGGAGTTGTATCTTGATGGAATGAATCGAATATATGATTGAAAGATTTGATTAAAATTTGAAAGAACTTATAACAAGCATTGAGATATGAGATGAACAATACAGTTGAATCTTTATTGATTAGTGGAGTAATAGGAGTTGTGCAGATATATGGGAATAAACTTGTGTTTGAATTGGATTTTGATGATTCGAGGAATTCATAATTAAGCTAATTAGACAAACGTGATGTGATTTATATTGAATGAATATTAAAATATCAGTGATAAGTTGATTTATGTGTTATAAAAGACTTAACAATCAGAAATAAAAATGACGAGTGCTCACTTTTCTGGCTACTTGTGAGACGGCTTCTTTAGGAGAGTTGGCTCAACGTTACAGTGATGGGATTGTTGCAAGGCATGGAAAACTGTTGTTTATAATATCTGACAGAGACTTCAGACTGACGGACAAACTGAACAAACTATACAGACACTCGAGGATATGTTGCGTGCTTGTGTAATTGAGTATGGTGGATCTTGATATTCACATCTGCCCTTGATAAAGTTTGTGTATAATAACTATTACTACTGTTAGTCCTAAGTGGTTCGAGTATGATTGGAGTAATGCAAGAATGTAGTGTGTAGAAGATTTACACCGTACAAAACACACACTTAAACATTGATTATGGCAAAACTCACATATTACAAGGGTCATATCCCTATTTATACTCTATGAGTATTTTCTCAAGCAAACTACTATTTCTATACAATTGTATACTTTACATTCTCCCCCTTTGTATTGAAATAGGAGTGTAAACGCCAGTAACCTAAGGATTGTCTTCCTTAGATTATATAAGCAGTTTTGGATGTAGCGTCCCACCAAATACAACAGTCTGAAACAATGCTTTATCTTGAGCTTTTGACAGCGGAAGCATAAACACTTTTGATGTGTTGGGAAGAATCTTCTTTTTGTCTCCCTCTACAATGTAGCTCAGATTGTTCCCATGTCTTCATAAGTCTGACAATCTTGACTCCCCCTAGACATGATATAGACTGACGTTTCTTTGTCTCTCTCCCCCTTGAGTAGACACAATAACTTTTCAATATGTTCTTTTACTCTCCCTCAACAACAGAATCAACAATGTAAAATTTCTTTACTTATTTTTTTATTCTCCCCCTCATGATGATTATGATACATTATGAGCATCATGCATAAAGGACATCACTATGAGATTCAGTTGTAACAAACATGGAAAAGGGATGGGGAGGAGCCTACATATTCATGTCAAAAAGATCTCTGTTTGTTGTATGACATGAGTAGATACTCGAACCACTCTTGATCGTTAAGGAGTGGTAATGATTTGATCTAAATTCGTGAAGATTTATAACTTTGTGTTGGATGTAACCTGATATTGGAGATTAATGTTGACAAGTAACTCTCTCAATACCGTGTAATCAACCTTGACCAAATCACCGCAAGTCCCAAAAAAAATTTGGAAGACATACGGGTGCAAAAGAACTTGGGTACACATAAGTGAGTAGGTGACTTTGATATAATAATCAGTGAGTTGGATCCATCCTTACTCAAGAGCATTCGCATGTAATACAAATTTTTCTCAAAAACCTGAAGTAATTTGATGTTGGTCAATCCTTCAAACAATTTCACCAACAATGTGATATGGGTTGTCAGAAATGACTGATATAAGATAACCAAGATTCAAAAGAAACAAGGAATAGATGGTCAAAATCTGGTTTTGAGACCAAAAATTGGTGACACTAAGAAAGAAGGACCAAAAATCAGTTAGGAAAGGGTAGGATGACTAGACATAAGGTACTAGACATTCAGCATATGGTAGCAATGACCCAAAGTAAACCAAATCTAGAAACATCATAATGATAACTGAAACTTTGAGAACTCCTGACTCAGCCAAAAAATCCAAACACTTGTCTTAGGAATCAAGGTGAATAGATAATACAGTCACAACGACTACGGGGGTTCGGGGGCAGCGCCCCTGATAGCGGGGTCCAAGGGGCAGAGCCCCTGGCTGGGGTCGAAAAATTGAAAATCTTCCCAAATCCGCTCTAAACCCAAATCCCAAATCCGGTACTTTCAAAATCCGACATTTTCAAAATCCGGAAGAATGCAAATCCGACACTTTCAAAATCCGGGAGAATGCAAATCCGACACTTTCAAATCCGGAAGAAGCCAAATCCGACACTTTCAAATCCGGAAGAAACCAAATCCGAGACTTTGAAATCCGGAAGAAACCAAATCCGAGACTTTGAAATCCGGAAGAAACCAAATCCGAGACTTTGAAATCCGCCAAATTTGAAATCCGATATATTTCAAATCCGCATAAACCAAATCCGGTAAACACAATCGGATTTATGAAATCCGGTACCTTCAAAATCCGATAGATTCATATTCAAAATTCGGTACCTTCATCTTCAACCCGTTCAGATTCAAAAATTCTTCAAATTTGCACGAATCTATATATTTCTTGCCCTGATCACTTCACCTATCAACTTCAATCAATCATATATCAATTTTTCTGATAAACAACAACGAATTGATATCGAATTAGACGATTTTCCCCAAAAACTCGTTTTTCACAAAACATACTAAAATCTTCGATTTGCTTGCTGTTTTGTTGTTAATTTGAACTCGTTCACTCCAGAATGATTCTAAAATGATAAACGAGCATCAATCAATCATAATCTTCACGAAAATCACAAAATTTGATGAAAACCCAAAAATCTCAAAATGTGTTCAGGGTTTTCTTCAAATTCTTCTATAATCTTGAACTTGTATGTTGAATTCAGAATCAAATCACACTCCTTAGGCTCTCATACCACTTGTTAGTCCCAAGTGGTTCGAGTATGATTGGAGTACTGCAAGAATGTAGTGTGTAGAAGATTTACACCGTACAAAACACACACTTAAACATTGATTATGGCAAAACTCCCATATTACAAGGGTCATATCCCTATTTATACTCTATGAGTATTTTCTCAAGCAAACTCCTATTTCTATACAATTGTATACTTTACAACTACTCCAAGAGTTGTCGTTGCCGTACTCCGACTTGTTGGTTGGAAACTGAGAAGAAACAGTTTGCAGGATCTAAAAGTGCTCAATTAACTGCTGACAAAGTTGTTATTGCCAGAAATTGAAAACTGCCAAAGATAGACAGAAATTGTATGATTGAAGATGAAAGTCAGATTCTCCCAGTGTATGAATTGAAGGTGAATTCGAAGAAGAGATTACTAGAGGCACCTACGGAACTGTAAGATCGAAAGATGACCAAGTCCCGAAAGAAGCAGATACCGATGGTATTGGTCAAGTGGAAGCACAACAAAGGTTTGATTTGACATGGGAGACTGAAGTAGAGATAAGAGACAGATATCCCCACTTGTTTGAGTGAGAAAGGATTCCGAGGACGGAATCCTCTTAAGGAGGAGAGATTTGTAATACCCGCAAACCTTGGCTAAGAGATTAACAGGTTTGTGGTACGTGCTTATCTGGTTTAAATGTGATTATGTGATTAAATGGTTAAATTTCATGGTTAATTAATTTAATTATATGTTAATATATTTATACATGTATTTTAATGTATGTATGAATGATGGTGCATGTATGCTTGTAATCAAATGTGTATGCATGTATACGTGTAGTTATGTGGAAAGGGGGTTAAGAGGTGGAATTGCCACCTCTTGCTTAAAATAGTGTGTATGAGTAAATTAATAATGAAGCATGCAAATCACCTACTCGCTTATTACCTAAACAAAAGTGTGTGTGTGTGCCTAGTGTTTTCTCTCGGCCAAAGAAAGAATAAACCGAAGGTAGAACAATCGGATTCTTATAATTTGTGTGATTTAAGTCAAGTTCAAAGGTTAGATGTTATTGTTATCATGATTAAATGTTTAGTTGAATGATTTCTGGTAGAATTTATATGGTTAAATGAAGAATATCATAATCGGTTTTTGAAGAATATGATTTTGATGGGTTTTGATGTGTTTTCATGAAATACAAGTTTATATGATGTTTTAAGGTATGAACATGTGTTTAAAAGTGTTTAACCAAGTTTCTGTAATGATTTGATGAATGTTGTAAGTTCTGGGTTTTGAGCTTTTATGAAGATATGAAGCTCTCGGATTTGGTGGAAGAAGATGGTAAAACCGATACTTATGAAATCCTAATGTAGGAAATCCGATTGTATGCAAAACTGACACTCAAAACCTATAACTAAAAATCCGACACTTATAGAATCCAAGACTTGGAATCCGAAGCTTAAATCTGATTCATGCCAAAATCCGACACTTTGAGAAACCTATGCCCAAATCCGATACACTTCAAATCAGTGAATATAGAATCCTACACTTAAGAAACCGATAACCATGATCCGGATACCCCAAAATCCGACTCTTGGAAAATGATAACCTAAAATCCGATAGAATTGAAATCCGAGTATTTGAAATCCGACCTGGAAATCCGAGGGTTTGTGAAATCCGATTGAGAATCCGATACCTTGTATCGATGCGACGCGTCGGAGTCTTGGACGCGACGCGTCCGGCCAATTTCAGAATTATGGACTTTGTTTGCCAATGACAGTTAATTTCTTAATTGTGTTTTATGTGTATATGATTTATGGACTTGTTATATAAATTGAAGTATAAAAAATATGTGGGAAATATATTTGTATATTTCGAGACTAATTTGATTGTTGCTGTGTTTTCAGGCAATCAAAAGACTCAGTAAAATTAGATTTCTTAGCCCGTGCTGGTTTTGAGGTGAGTGGGCGTTAATCGCGGATGGTAAAGATTACAGTTAATGTTATTGATGTGATGCATGATTGTGATTGAGATTGGATTGATTGAACTATTGATTGTGATTATTGATGATTGATATCTGCTGCATGACTATTTGGTCGATACGCACTCTTAGGATGATTTTGAGTTGCGTTGGGAAGTCAGCTATACGTAGAATTGGGCTGGGCTCGTTTACTGATTGGTTGAACAGTAGTAGCCCTTCTGTTGCATATGTTGCCTCAGAGGTGGAGTTTATTGTGCCAAATCAGTGGAGGGCTATCGGTAAACCTTCGCTTTGGCCGGCATTGGTTGTAGGTTATGCGTCGAACCGCCGGTCTTCTCGGGATATGTGTTTACATGCTTTGATATTGATTGTGAATGTTTGCTTTTGGTGTTTAGCCTCTACTCACTTAGCTTTGTGCTAATTACCCTCGGTTGATGTTTTGCAGGTTCGTGTTTGAGATTGTAGAAGGAAGAGTTGACCATTACTCTGACACTTGTTTTTAAAAGAGACGAGCTAGTTATTTTTGAACACCAAACAGTTGTTGCTATGTTAAGCGTTTGAACAATCATTGCATATTTTTAAATATTGGGTTTTATGTAATTAAGTTGGTTTGAGTTAGTTTCCACAGTGCAATTAAAAAAAATGGCTTGTGATTTTCCGGTGTTACAGTTGCCTGTGACTTCATAACGATGTTTGGTGGACTATTGTATGCTCCCCCAACAGCGCGGATGGATGTGTTTGATCCCCCGGTTTGGGTCATTGAGCGGGACTTGCTATCCTGCAATATATGACTCTTACCGATATAGGATAACATTGATTGCTTATTCATGTGTTATGTTTATTGATGCTTGTGATAAGTAAGTACTTACTAGCTATTTTATATAGCTAATGTTGCTTCGTTGAACTTTTTACAGGTAAAGATTAGGTGGCCTGGTGAGATGGGTTGCTTGCTGATGGTTGTAAATATCTTTTGGGAAGGAACATTTTACGTATGCTATGGTATTTTGATTATGGTAGGTTGTTGTCAAGAGTAACACAAGTCAAGTTGTTTGAGAGTGTTGGATTGTAAACATAAAATGATAACTTTAAATTTAAATTTCCGCTGCATAATCCAGTAGTAATATGATTTTCAAAAGGACCCACGCATATTAAAGACGGAAATTTTTGTAAATTCGTTGTTTTAAGGAAGTGGTGTTACATGAAGTGTAGGGCTAATTGCTATCTAATGGATCACCATGTGGGTTGAGTCCCCTAAGGACTCCCCAATCACCAACTTCGAAACCGTCAAGTACCATGGGGCTCAAGGATCACAATTGTGAGATCGAGTGTTCGAATCGTCAAGTGGTATTACTCCCTTCGATCGCGAACCCTGCTGAGGCAGGGATCGTTTAGTGTGATGGACCGCCAACCGTGAGTTGCTAAAACTAGATCTCCAAGTGTTTGACTTACGGGTTTTGGGTGTGGAATTTCTCTAGTAGTGTGAACAGTTAACTATACTTAGTGACTGATGCAATCGAATCATGTTGTAGATGTGTGTGCCTATAGAATTGTTTGATTAGCAGATCTATTGCTGTGTATTGTGATATACCGTATTGCTAAATAGGTGAGTTTACACTAATTTACTCGTTATGTTGTGATACGTACTCACATTGTATGTGATGGTGTTTATGTACTATTTTATGTATAAACTGCTATTGATTAACCTTGTTTATGTGTTAAATATTATCAACGTGTGAACTGTGGGTGCCAATGACACGCGTGCGGTTAGTTGGTGAAGATGACGGAACATCTAAAGGTGGGACCTATAATGTGTGATAAGAGCGAGGCCCATGATATTTCATTAATGGGTGGGATCCAAGGTGCAGTAACAAGGGCGGGGTCCAACTATAGTTGTGTGAATTACTCGCAAAGTATGCTATCCCCTATAAGGTGTAAGCATGGTGTTAACTCATTAAGCTTTATGCTTACCCGCTGTTGATTATTTCTTTTTATGAACTTTGTGTAAGGACAAAGGCAATACTATGACGTCACATCTGTGATAGTGGAGTCAATAGCGTTTTCAATCTAAATGTTTAAGACAATTACAATTACGCTTCCGATGTTGACAAATACTTAATACTCTGATTTTGGTGATGATTTTAATTATCAAATTTGGCGGTTGATTTCATATTTACAAGCATTTTTTTATAATGATTACTATCACTATTGTAAAAAACAAAAATTGGGACGTTACATTAGGTCCTGATGTACTTACAATCGATGGAAATCCAAGTAACTCTGAAACTATTTCGGATTCAGGTATTAACAATAACAACGTAGTGGAAGAAAATAAACAATATTAACATACAAAGCATAAAGATTGATTTCCATAACCAAGTGATATATCCAAATGAAACTTAAACCAATAAGAACTAACTTAACTATGGTGGATCGGAATATACTTGCATCAGATTTGCAGTTAGTAGAGACAAATGGACCAAAGCATCTCATCTCTATAGTCTCATACACACGAGCACTTCCTTGATCACCTGGTGCCAACTATGTAAATCAAACCACAACCTTCGTAATCTTGACCGTATCAATAACTAGAACCCAATTGATCACAATGATCAGTTTTACAAGTGTACCTAATCACGCATGAGCGAGGTATGAAGAGGTGAGATATCGGCAGTCGGCACCAAAAAAGAATCCACAAAATTACCCAAAAAAGGAAAAAAATTAAATTAAATTAAAACAAGAAGAAAATAAATAAATAAATACATGAATAGAAAATAAAATGATATAAAAACCAAATATATGTTTTTTAAGAGAATATTAATGGGGTTTTGAAATATGAGTTAAAAAGGGAAGATATAGACCGGTTTTAGCTAAAAAATGAACCCTTTATATGTAAAGCAACAAAAACTATTTTTTCGTTAAAATCCGCCTTTGGAACACCGATAATTGTAGGCAATCAATCGGTTTTCTGACATATAGCCAACCTATATAGACGTTGTATTTTTAATTTAAACCGAACATTTGACACTTTATGTTAAAAAAAACCGGCCTCTAGATTTTCTGTTGCTAGAATTAGCTGCAAATGTTAAGCGACGAACTTAATTTGTGGTAAATCCATGGCAAATGGGTGACTAGTCACGATTAGCGACAAAAATGGCTGTAGCAAAAGAGCAGTTTTCTTGAGGTAAATGGCCATTGCAAAATGTTCAACATGAAATTCGTTCCATCAGATTTTGCGATGAAAATAGTCGATGATTTAGCAACACAAATCTGTGGCAAATGGCAAATGATATTACATCTCGACAAACAACTTATTTTTGCGGAAAGTTAACCAAGTTTTGGGTGGTTGGTGAAAGTAAATGACAGATCTAATATAGACATTGGGAAATGAGTAGAAAGGGGAAGATAGATACCAGTTTTAGCTTAAAAATCGACAATAAAGCAATAAAAATCAGCTCGTATATATATGTAGGTCTCTATTAATGTACGTTTCTTGTGTAATATTGTATCTTAATCTTATAAATATGTGGGTAAAAATAATGGGCACCTATCAATACTCAGGTATTACTGTATTAGAGTTCAAATACGTACAACACATGTCTCAAGTATAACTGATCAACTACAGCATGTCTCTTGATTTACCCAATAAAACTGTACTGTCCACTCTTTCTCCCACCCATCCACCCACCCACCCACCCATCCACCCACACAGGGAATGGATGACATGCCATGTTTGCACTTTCAGAGTCAGCGGTGAATAATAAATAATATCCACCTCGTCTTTTACTGTAAACTAGAAAGGTGGGTTAGAAAAAGATCTTCCTGGAAAGGCATTATTTTGTTTCTGGATTTATATTATAAAGCATATATTCTCTTACAACTATATGTTTATAACCAATGGTACATTTTAAGATCTTATATATTTATGCTGTAATATTATTTTTGTTAAACGTTATATATATCACGTGATTATGGTCCTACAAAGCCCGGACACATGCAACAAAAGCTCTATGTCAGACATATCATAAGCATCTTATATAACTCCACAAAAGACAAATTTCCACGTGGCACTAATACATACCTGATTAGTGGTAATACCTCATCATCTACAAGTATAAATAGATATGTGGGTCTTGAGTTCTTTTATCCTTTAGCTAGCAAGAATTAAAAGTTGTATTTGAGCTTTGTTTTTGTACTAGCTCCTTATGGCTTTCATATTTCTAAAAGTGATGTCACTTGTATTTATGGCTCTTGCTTTATTTTTACTAGAGAAAACTGTTGTAGTTGCTAGGCATGCACAATGGTCCAGTACTGAAAAGAAATCAAATATTCAGAATAATGATGACCTTGTTACCAATTTGCCTGGTCAGCCTAATGTAGATTTCCAACATTATGCTGGATATGTCACTGTAAATGAAAAAAATGGGAGAGCACTATTTTATTGGTTCTATGAAGCCTGGTCTCTCCCAGATGAGAAACCATTGGTGCTGTGGCTTAATGGAGGTAATTACAAATATAGCAAATAAACTAATTTCATGTTAACCTATTTTATTATTATTATTGTCACATATTTGATTATATTTTGTCAGGGCAAGAAAATAATGTTGGTTTCAGATTTTCATTACAAAACTTCTGACAAAATATATCTGCATTTTTATCTGAACATTTCTTTGTAAAGAATGATGGTGTGAAAAAAGACAGGGAGTGGAGATTCCTTTTTACATCTTTCTAATCAAATTTCAGTAATGAAAGACATAAGCTTTTTGAAAGTAATTTATTTTAAAGAAAATATTCTCTTGATAATTTACTATATGGAATCGATTAGTGCTGAGTGGAAGTGAGTCTTTATTAGTTATGGACAGTTGATTATTAGTTTAAGGTTTTTGATTCTCTTGCATGCTGTCCAATTTGGGGTTACATGTTTCAGGTCCAGGGTGTTCTTCTGTGGGATATGGAGCTACACAAGAAATTGGGCCATTCATTGTGGGTACAGATGGAAATGGTCTTCAGTTAAATCCTTACTCATGGAATAGAGGTATATATTAATTTTTAACAACTTTGGATGAAAAGAATATAATTCATGCTCATTGATCTTTTTGAACTTTATTTAGTTATTCATTTGTAATAATTAAGCATATATTCCTTAATGAGGCATCTGTTGAAATTTGTTAAGTGGTGGTGCAGAAGCCAATATGTTGTTCTTGGAATCTCCTGTTGGAGTTGGTTTTTCCTACTCAAACACAACTAGTGATTATGAAAACCTAGGAGATGATTTCACTGGTGAGTCTTAATTATGGATGCTTTTGGCATCTATGTATACTATAATATAAGCATGTATACATATGTACATATATGGGAGTGTGTGTCTGTGTATGTATTATGATTGTATGTGTGTTTGTGGACATGTATCATGTATCATGGAGTGGTTTGTGCCCAAAATACACTATACATATGTTTGACCAATCTTTAATAAGTTATTTCAGTCATGTACATGCAAAGATGATTAATTAAGTCAAAAATTGCTCATTCTTAATTACAAATTTTAATGATTCTTTTATGTTTTCACAAGTATATATCATAGTTATTGAGAAACATTAAGGCTACATCTAAGCTATCATAGATATACATACCGGCATTAATTATATAATCCATCATTTACTTCTGATTTGTTATGTGTATTATATATCAGCCAACGACACTTACGCTTTCTTGCATAACTGGTTCATGAAATTTCCATCCTATCGAACAAGAACGTTTTATATTGCTGGAGAGAGCTATGCAGGCACGTTTATGTCAAAATTCTACCAAATTTTTTTATTTAAAAATGCTCAAGGATGATAAATTTGCAGCAATTCATGCAGGAAAATATGTTCCAGAACTCGCTGGTCTTATTCATGATAGAAATAAGGATCCTTCCTTGTTTATCAATCTGAAAGGAATACTGGTAATGTTTTGATTGTTTGCTATTTAGGTTTATTATTATACACAACACAAATTTTTGGACAACAGCCGTCTTTAAAAACTTTTTGAGACGACTTTGTGGATTTTTATCACGACTTATGTTGTCTTTAATAAATTAAAAGTCACTTTTCTTGTAATGTTCGTTTTGGTCATTTATTTATTACTGACCAATATATGAAAATCGTTTAATTGGCTATTAAAATATGTAACATACTTAATTGCAGTTAGGTAATCCTGAAACAAGTGATGCTGAGGACTGGAAAGGTCTTGTTGATTTTGCTTGGAGTCATGCTGTTGTATCGGATGAAACTCACAAAACCATAAGAGAATCCTGTGATTTCAACAGTAATAATACTTGGAGCAATAATGATTGCAGCCAAGCTGTAGATGAAGTTCTCAGACAATATAAAGAGATTGATATCTACAGTCTCTACACTTCTGTTTGTATCGCAAACTCAGCATATTCAGAAAACAAAGAAATACAAGCAGTCATGTTCAAGAAGACCACATCTAAGATGGTAATATATATACATATTAGTTTGTTTATAGGACATATATCTCACTAATTATAAATTAATATATAAATTTCTAAAAATCTAACTGAAAGTTGTGTTAGATGCCTCGAATACTTGGTGGGTATGATCCTTGCTTGGATGATTATGCGAAAGGGTACTACAATAAACCCGAGGTTCAGAAAGCTCTTCATGTTAGCAATATTGGTGTTCCGCTCAAGAACTGGACTATTTGCAAGTAATTAATGAATTAAACCTCTATTTTCAACTATATATATTGAGACATTATTATGTGTTAAGCGGTTGCACAAATTAATCTATGCAGTATGGACATATTCTATGGATGGTCACAGTCAAAAGATTCAGTTCTTCCAATATACAAGAAACTCATTGATGCAAAACTTAGGATATGGATATACAGGTAAATGATTGATCTTCTTTGTGTGTGAAATTTGTAAAAGTTGTGATTTTTATAACCAACACCTTTTGGCTGTACCCATGAAGGCATGCTGGTAGCGGCACGCATATATCATTTTCTCATTTTAAAATGCTATAAATTAACTTCGCTAGATACAAAACCATTATGGTAATTAAACTTTTCCTTTTACATGTATTATTATACTTTTGGTAACCACTAATCTTCGTTCATCTTTTTTGTCTTCTTCGGGTGAACATTGATCATCATAATAAAACTTTATAATATGTGTAAAAAAATAGCTTAAGTATCACACTGAAATTGCTGGACAAGATATATATATAGTAACATTTTAATAACCTTAAAACCTTGTTCAAAATAAAAATAATTTTTTTTGGGGTTTTGATAGTGGAGATACTGATGGAAGAGTACCTGTGCTGTCCACAAGATACAGCTTAAGCTCTCTGGGCTTGCCTATAATAAGGGCATGGAGGCCCTGGTACAACCAGAAGCAGGTAATTTATGTACTCTTTTTAAATTTATATGCATCATATATAGTGGGTGGCCTAACAATTTCTTAAAATTTATAAGTGTTAGAATTATACATATATATGTTGTAATAGTTGCAAATGAAATCACATATTCATCATGATGTTAACATCTCATTGTGACCCATACCATGATTTTTGCGGGACTGTGTATTATTGTTGTTTTTACCGTGATCTCGTTCACAGTCAATAATCTTTAAAAAAGAAAACCAAGAATAGTACCAAACTTTTGTATAGTAATCTGCTTCTAATTACTCTACGTTTTGTATTGTAGCAGTTGAAACAGACTAACTTCTTTGAACCCTTGTTGAAAAACCTTTGTTAATGTCTAATATTTCTTCTCTACTGTTGTTCAGGTTGGTGGTTGGCTACAAGAATACGAAGGGCTAACATTCGCAACGTTTAGAGGAGCTGGTCATGCAGTGCCTATTTTCAAGCCGAGCGAATCACTTGCATTCTTCACTTCATTTCTTCTTGGAGAATCTCCGCCATCTCATCGATAATTAACTCGTGATATCCAGTTTCCGTAGATACTTGGAAACATTTTGACACTCCGTAGATTCTTAATCTATTAGCTTAATCACCTCAATAATGCTCCAAAGCTACTTAGAGAAAGAAACTTTGATGCTTAGGGAATCTTTAATTAATTAAATATTTAACAAAATAAATGGAAACCCTATAAATTAAATATGATACAATAATATATGATCTATATGGTTTTGTAAGATATTTTGTTTTTTTGTTTTAAGTATCTAAGTCTAAGGGTGTTCGTGGTCTAATATGGAAAGTTAATTATATTTCTTATGGTTTTAATACACTCATTTTGGCTTTGTTATGGTTTTACCAAGTCTTGAAGCTTAACCATGCCAATATATCACATCTCGCGTTATTTAGAATCTTGATATTTCGTAACAATTTAGTCCATTCATTTTACAATATATTGTTGTACTTTATCTAAGAGATACTAGGCGACCACAAAAATGTCCAAAACCTCAGCGAACCTTTCAACCCGAGGCTAAGTGGCCGGTTTAGTTGGGTTGAGAAGTTTTATGTTAATCCAGTGGTTTTAAATATGTAAAACCAATTTTTAATGGCTTGCTTAATAGTCCATGTAAACTAGATCGTACCAAGCTTATATATATATATATAGGGTGAGGATCCAATGAGAACACCCCTTAAAATGAGAACTCTAGGAACCACTGCATCTAGTCTATAAAATCATTACATCCAACTTAAAATCATTGCATAATATCTAAAAAACATGAAATTCTCTTAAAACTAGTTCATCGTGCACGAATTAATCGATGGATTCTCATTTAAGAACCAATACATCTTGTTGGATTCTCATCTAACATAAAATCACTGCATCTAGTATAAAATCACTGCATCCAATTTAAAATCATTGCATCTATATATATATATATATATATATATATATATATATATATGTTTTTATATTATGCATGTATGTATACACCACATATATATGTATGTATTTAATGTATATATATCATGTGCGCCGCCATATATATGTATGTAATGTATAAATATCACGGCAGCTCCCTTGGACATGGTGTTCGCAAATTGCGAACGGTTTATGCCGTTCGCATACGATCCCTTTACTATATATATATATATATATATATGGGAGGGTACATGCGAAAAGCTTCTTATTTACGAAAAGTATGAGAAGCAATCTCAGCCATTGATTGATTTTTTATTTTGTGGTTCACATTAATTATAATTACTATTTTTATTAATTCAAAAGGGTAAATTAGTAAACAATAATGTTCTATCTCATCTCTTAAATTAATTTATCTCTTTCTAATTAAAAAATTTTCTCTCTAATTAAATTTTTTCTAGATTTTGTTTACTTTTTTATTTTTATTATTTTTTAAATTAATTCTTTCTTTTTAAGAAATTTCTTCATATATTCAATTGTTCATTAATGAATCATAATATTTTGATAGAATTTTTTTACCTTTATTACTTAAAATTACAATTAATATTTTTGTTATCATTAATGAACACTTACTAAAATTTATAAAAATACCTACTCACTTATTTCTAATCACTACGTTTATTTGTATTCAATAATGAACACATCCAATACTTTTTGTGTTCTATAAAGAACACAACCAACACTATACTCGTTTTTAAAGATAAATTTAAGATATTCAATACTGAATACAACCAATGATATAATGATATAAGCGTTTTGTTAAAAATTTTACAATATTCAACGATGAACGCAGACAATTTTCTCTAGTTATTACCCACTGGTCACTAATTAACAACGTACTAAATAGGATTAAATTGAAAACCAATGCTGAATTGCCAATATAAAAAGTTAAATACAAGGAAAAAAATTAGAAAAAGGACAAGATATACACTGTCGAATGCAAGAAAAAAAACAGAAAAAGGAAACGGGCTAATTACATAAAATTTTTAAAAAATTAAAACAAAACATAGAAAATCAAACTAAAAAAACATAAAATTTAAATAAAAAAAAATTAAACCCGGTTCATTGGAGGCGGTGGTTCGGTGGAGGTGGTGGTCGGCGGTGGCTCGGTGGTGTATGAGGCGACCAGAACGTGATATGGCAGCGGCGACACGACGGTGAAGTAGAGCAGAGGCGGTAGCGGAAGAGAGCATAGATCTAGGTTTTTTTTGGCGATGGGGTGATGATAAGATCGATCTATTGAAGATCTAGGGTTTTTGGTGTCGAGGACGATGGCGATTATGGTTGTCATGGTTGTAATGGCGGTGCATGTGGCTGAAGTAAAGGTGAGGGCGGTGGTGAGATGCAAGATAGTCGATGGTGGCTGCAGTAAAGAGAAAACCCTTCTAGGCGACGGTGGTGTAGATGATCGGCGATGGTGGTTTAGATGATCGGTGATGGTGGTTTAGATGAACGACCGATGGTGGTGTGGATGATCGTCAATGGAGAGAACCCATGGGCGGCGATAGAGGTGAACCATGAAGCTGCTGTGTGGAGAGAGAGAGATATGAGAGAAGGTGTTTAGGTTTTTAAAATGGGAAGGGGGGTCAATTAATTAAGAAAGAGGAGAGAGGTGTGGTTAATTACTTTTTATCCTTTGTTTAACTAAATTAAAACCATTAAATTTGTTTTTAATTACTAAAATGCCACAAGAGATCATAGCCATTGATTAAATGATCCACGCTGTCGTTGCCGGGTCTCTCTTCCCCCACCACGATGTCGCCGCTTCTATCTTCCCCCACCAAGCTATCGTCGCTTCTCTCTTCACCCACCATGCTACCGCCGCTCCAACCCTCCTGTCGCCGAAGATAACCACATCCCAAAAACACCGCATCAATCAGAAATGCAAATCGGTGGTAACAAGGGTTGAGATGGCAGTTCTTCAAATTGATGGTTACCTTCTACATTTTCAGATCTGACGTGCAGTTTAACGGTTACTATCTAATTTTTTAGAAATTTCATTTTTTTTAGTCTACAATGTGAGATTGTTCAATACTGAATCAGGGGTTATATGTGTTTGTTGAAAATTTCATTGTTTTGTTGTTTATGATGTAAGATTGTTCTAAATTTTATTTTTTGTTGTTATTGTATAGATTGTTCAATATTTGAATATGGGGTTCTATGTGTTTGTTTATTAGGTTGATCATTGATAAACGTTCAATATTGATTCTTCAACCAAGAGGTGTTGTGTTTGGGTTTATTTTTGTGTTGTTTATGGTTGGATTTCTTTAAATTTTTTTGATGTTCATGGTTATAATTTTAGATGTTACTTGTGTATTGAATATATTGTTTTAATATTATTAATTTCTTAATATTTATGGTATAGGGTCATTAACTAATAATAGAAAACTTCACATATTTTATAGCTATGTTTAGTGTTGATCATTGTAAAAATACATTTTAAAACTCGTATGCTTGATGGGTCTGTTTATTATTGAACATAGTATGTTTTTTTTAAATGGTTAAAATAATTTACCTTTTATTTGTGTTCACCGGTGAATATAGCGTCGACGATAAAAATACTAGTAAACAGTTGATTGTGTTCATCGGTGCATACCGTAAATTTAATAAAATATTGAAATTTTTTTAAATTTATTTTTTAATTTAAAATTTAGTAGAGAGAAAAACATGAGAGAGAAATATTAATAGATTGGAAGGAGAAAATGATTAATAAGAGAGAGGAAAGATAAAATATTTATATTTACTAATTTACCATTTTAAATTAAATAAAAATATTAATTATGATTAATGTGAACTATAAGATCAATGTTAGATATTAATTAGTTTGTTAGCCTTGTGTTCTTTTGTTATATGTAATTTACATTTACTAGACTAGTTAGTATTATGGATTTGGCCCACTTTCCTTATGTAATTCTTAGACTAGTTGAGTTATTTAGCTTTGGGCCCATGTGGCTTTTAAGCCCATGAGGCTTGTGTATTTATAGCCTTGCAAACCTAGTTTGCAAGGCAACCTTTGCCATTTTCTATTCTCTGCATTCACCGTTCAAAGCAATATACAAGAGAGAATCTTCAACTATATGCAAAGTGTTTATACTTGTTCATACTAAACTTTATCATCTTTACTTCAAGTACTCATTGTTTACTCAACTTCTTCACATCAAAGGACTTTCAATTGGTATCAGAGCCAACTCCCTACTGGATTGGTTCAACATTACCTAAAAGAAATATCTTTGTGTGAGAAACAAAACCCAGGAGCTGCTTCTGTTCTTGTTCACGTAAAGCTTTGAAAGACAAAAACTCATTTGGTCAAATCCTCTTGTCTTTCAAGTTATCTATTGTGTCTTAAAAGTATTTAAGAAGGATAAAACCTTTTTAGTGTTTTTTAGGACAAACAAACAACATCTGGGTAGTGTTCTTGAAAATTTATTGTTCTTCAAGTTCTTATAGTTTTTCACTGCTTCATCAAATTTTCAAAGAATTTGTTGTTGTTTTGGATTGAAATCAGTGAAGGTAAGTGTTTCTAGTGAAAAGGAAGGTCAAAACAAAAGCTTAGTGAGTTTTTAGTGTGTTTTGGGCAAAATTAACAGTCTGTTCGATAACAGAGTACAGACCTGCAAGTTTTGGATTATTATCCATCCGACAGTCGTGCGACTTTTAGTTCATCCGACTTTGGTTCATCCGACAGTCGTGCGACTTTTAACCCAAAGGTCATGCGACTCTTGATTTTAGCTCATCTGACCTTCAAGTTTTATCCGACTCTCGGATCACTCAACTCATCCGACTTTCAAGTCTCATCCGACTTTCGGATTGCTAAACTCATCTGACCTTCGGATCATTAAAGCTCATCCGACAGTCGAATCCAAATCCGACAGTCACATCACAAATCCGATAGTCACAAATCCGATAATCACAAATCCGATAGACACAAAATCCGATAGTCGCACCACACAATACGATAGTCACACACACAATCCGATTCTTGAAAGTTCATCCGACCTTCGTGATCATCCGACAGTCGCATCAAATCCGACAGTCGCATAAGCCAAATCCGATAGTTAAATAATTCGACAGTCGGATAACTTCACTCAACCTTCAAACACTTCATCCTACTTTCAAAGGTTTTCTCACACACAAACTAACCAATTTACTTCAGGGAGAAAGATCCAAGAAAAGATGAGTTTCAGCAATGAAATTCTTGCCATCGGCACAGACACTAAACCTCAAGTACTTTTCAGAAATGAATATAACGTATGTAAAGGAAGGTGTATGGACTTTATAGAACACAATGAGAAGTATGGCGAGATGATGAAAGACAGCATATTAAACGGTGATGCCGTCTTTGAAAAGATTATTGAGGTTGTTCCCGATAACAATCCACTAATTATTGCTGAGAGGAGACGCAAGCTTCCATCAGAACTAACTGCTGAAGAGAAAGACCGTACATGCGCCAACAAAGACGCAAAATATTACTTGAAACAAGGGTTATGCGCGGAAATCTACTCCAAAATAGACAGTTTGACTTCTGCCAAAGAAATTTGGGACGAAGTAAAACAACAAATGCAGGGTACTGAACAGGGATCGTTCATCAGAGAAACTCAACTTGTTAACACCTTCAGGGAATTCAAGGCCAGGGAAGGAGAGCTGCTGTAGGATACATACACTCGTTTCTGTAGACTTTTGAATGAAATGAGGAATCATGGCGTGACGAGATCCGATTTGGATATCAATGTCAACTGGATCAATGCTCTTGGTCAAGAATGGAGTGAACATGTCCGTTTATATAAGCATGTCAACCGGAACCTCAAGGCGGTATCTCACCACTCGATCTATGAGGACTTAAACCAATTTCAAGATGAGGTCCTCACCAAACTCTCAATGAAGCAACCATCTGACCCGGTTGCACTAGTGGCTGAAAGAAGACCGCGGGAATCATCAAGGGGGAGCAAGGGAAAGCAGGTTGTGGTCGACTCCGACTCCTCGGAAAGAGAGATGGAGATGTCAGAGAAGGATGATGTGCTGAAAGCCATGTCACCGATTACAAGAGCTTTCCAAAACAAGTATGGAAAGACCAACAACTGACAGCGGTACACATCCAGACCAAGGAAAAGCGAAGGGATTGTATCTGATGAGAAGAGGAAGACTGACAAACCCGCAGAACCTCAGGAGGAGGAAAAGAAATGTTACAACTGCGGTAAAACGGGGTATTTTATCAAAGATTGCAGGAAACCTAAGACTAAAGATGTCGAATAATACCGTAACAAATTGCGGTTGACAAAGAAGAAAGAGAGTGGGAGAGCAATTCTTGTAGAAGAAGATCAATTTCTGACAGATACTGATGATTTAGATGAAGACGGATCTCATCAAGCTTACTTTTGTTTGATGGCTCAAGATGGGGGCTCCTCAGATGATGAGGATGAGAATGAAGCTGATGGTGCTGATGAGTTTGAAGAAACTCAAAATGATGATGCAGGTGTTTCTGGGAAGGTAAACATCGAGTATGCACAAACATTAGTTGAATACATCGAAAGACAAAACCGTAAAATCACTAAGTTGGAACATAGAATCAAGAATCAATCAACATCTAACTTAGACAATCTTCAATCAGAATTAACCGCAAAAGAAAATGAACTAAACACCTTAAGAAGTGAAAATGAGATAATCATTCATAACTTAAAAGTGGCCAAAATCTTAGTTGAAGAAGATTTCAAGTTTTTGCAAAAGGAACGATGTCAACTATACTCAAAAATAAAAGATCTCGAATACTTGTTAATTAAAAGAGATCAAACGGCACAAACCATTTTTCTAAACAAACCTAAGGATGTTAAATTCTCTAAATGGACATACGAAGGTTTAGATTACGTTAATCCACACATAAGTGATAAGATAAGTGCTAAACAACCATATGACTTTAAAAGCATGAATGTGGGGTTAACTGAGAAAATGGTATTCGTTGGACAACCTAACGAACTCGCCGAGGAGGAACACAAGAGACGCATCACAAACAGAGCTTCAACCTCATACGACTACGGAAGCCTTAATCAGTCATACATAACCGAAGTTTTCAAACCCACAATCTCTGATGACTACTTCCGAAGTTACTCCCAATCAGAAATGGAGTATTTACCATCAATAACAGCCTCCCCACCCGACCCTCGCGTCTATATCCCTCACATGGATCTACAACGAAACCTTGAGTTAGTTGAACTTGAACTTGTCCATAGATCCATTATCTTTGACTTTGAGAAAGCAATTCTTCATAACTGATAGATCACCTTGCAACTGAAAAAATGCCTAGCCACAAAATTTCCGCTGCTCCAAGCACGTCCGAAACCCCGATCCCACATGTGCAAGAAGGTGAATGTTCTTCATCTGAAAATTCAAGATCCGACATACGTGCAAGTGATGTGTATTTAATAAATCTTGGTAAAAATTATGAAAAATGCAGAAAATCGGAAAAGTTATTGTTCACCCTTCACGAGAAACTTAACTTACTTGAGAATGATTTTTTCAAAATGCAAACAATTGAGTCCACCAACTTAAAGGGAAAAGCCAAGGTAATTGATACACGGTTATCATGTAAGACAAGTATCTCAAAATCCAAAACGAAACAAATCAAGAAACAAACAACTCACTCTCGTTCCAAGAATGATCATTTGGCAATGTCTGCTTCTAACCTAAGTGTCCATCTAGGTGCCAATGTGAAGAGCGAGAGAAAACAGACTTTTGGATGGAAGAAGAAGCCGGAAGAGAAGGATGGAGCAAGATAAGGCGAAGAGTGTTTGATTTACCCTGCCAATTTCAATAAACAAACAACTTTATTACTCTGTAATGATTCGTCAATTTTGAATGTTAAACCTGTTCAAACTCCAATTATTTCTGTTCAAACTAAAATATTTTGCATGAGTGATGGTTGTGTTGATGGTCATTGTGCTTTTCACTGTGTGTATGATGATGACTGAAAGAATCGTGGCACTAAACCAAATCCAAACTATTAATCTTTTGAATCCACTCATGAACAAGCTTCCTTCATAAACAGAAAAGGTAACAACATTACCTATTGGCGAAAGAAACGCTCCACAAGAGCAAGATTCCAAATGAGTAATGAAAGTGTACCCTCTAAGCATAATTCTGGATTAAGTCCCACCAATCGACACACTTCATGGACTCCAAATCGAAGATACCACAACAATTGGAATCACGCCAATCAAAATGCTGTTAAACCACATTTCACAAATCAAAGGAGTAAGAAAACTCAAGTCTCACAGCATAAACAACCAACAGTTCAACGTAAACCAACCAAAGCGATAACAACAACAACCAAGCAAGAAGTTCAAAGAAACAAAGTGAATACATTGACGATGATGTCACACTACTAAACGGTTGTAGTCACGTGGTAATTGAACAATCTATCATAACATCCAAAGCAACTAATTCACCCGCCATATCCAAAGAAAGCATAACACCATCACCGTCCCAACCACAAACAATCTCACAAGTGTGTACTCCGAACACACAAGCAACGAACTCATTAATTGACACATCATGTGATACTATTGTTTTTGCTAACAGCCAAAGACCCACTACACAATGGGTACCTCAACAAATTTTGTCTTCCATGTGTAGATATCTAGCAGGAGGTATCTGGACTCCGGCTGCTCGAAGCATATGACGGGCGAAAAGGGCCTCCTTACGAATTATGTTCCAAAATACTCCGGAAATGTTTGTTTTGGGAATGACCACATGGCACCAATAATGGGAACCGGAGACATTATTAAAGAAAATATAAAAATAAGCAAAGTATCATATGTAGAGGGATTGGGACACAATCTGTTCAGTATTGGGCAATTTTGTGACAAGGGGTTAGAGGTTAACTTCAAAGCCAAAACTTGCTTAGTTAAGACTGAGAACGGTGATGTGGTACTGACTGGGTCTAGAAGGTCAAATCTGTACACTATTGATCTAGCAGACCTAGAAGGAAAACAGTTAGTATGTCTTCTGTCCAAGACCTCATCGGAACTTACCTGGATGTGGCATCGCAAACTATCTCACCTGAACTTTAAAAATATCAACAAACTGGTCAACAGTGATTTAGTTCGCGGATTGCCCAAGCTGAAGTTTGAAAAAGAACACCTATGTGAGCACTGTGAGAGGGGTAAAATGAAAAGGGCATCTCAAAAAATCAAACAGGTGTACATCACAAAAGCACCTCTCCAACTGTTGCACATGGACTTGTGTGGGCCAATGAGGGTTCAGTCTCAGAATGTGAAGAAATACATTCTCGTGATAGTTGATGACTATTCGAGATACACGTGGGTCAAGTTTTTGAGAACGAAGGATGAAGCTCCATCTACAATTATCTCGTTCCTCAAACAGGTGCATAATCAATCGCAAGGAAAAGTTGGTACCATCCGGACCGACAATGGCACCAAATTCAAGAACAAAGTCTTGGATTCTTTTCTTGACTCAGTGGGAATCATGCATCAATTCTCAACAACATATACTCAAGAACAAAATGGAGTGGTCGAACAAAGAAATCGAACGCTTGTAGAAGCGGCTCGAACCATGCTATCTTATGCTGATTTGCCACCTTCCTATTGGGCAGAAGCGGTCAACACAGCATGCCACGCCCAAAAACGAACAATTTTGCACCGTAGCTTTAACAAAACTCCCTATGAACTAGCAAATGGCAGAGTGCCCAATATTAAACACTTTCATGTGTTTGGTAATCGGTGCTTTGTTCTTAATGAAAAGGCTAACCTAGGAAAATTCGACCCCAAAGCAGATGAGGGAATTTTCCTAGGTTATTCTTCTGAGTCTAAAGTGTTTCGCGTTTTAAATAAACGAACAAATGCTGTGATTGAAAGTATTAATGTGACTTTTGATGATACTTTAACCACCACATCTTTATCACATGAGTCCCCTGCAATCGTTTCTGGACACATCAGTTCAGGACCGGGACTTAATCGACAAGAAACAAATATAACACACGCAAATGAATCTTCAGATTTAAAGTATATATATTTGATTTCTTAGATGATGATGACTCTGGAACTAATTGTGTACCTATTGACAGGCCTACAGATGTCGTTCAGGAATCCCCTGAACTCACACAGCAAACAGCTACTGCATCTATATCAGGACCTGTTAATTCATCTGCAGACCCATTCCTTGTTTTGGGTGAACGGTATACTACATCCAACTCAACATGTTGAGTTAACACTGTTGACGATGCTGACATTGTGGACCACGAGAACACTACACCTCAGTCCATCCCAGAGTTAACTACTCCTGAGGGTGAAACATCTATTCAATAACTCCCTTCCCCATATCACCAAGTGGACTGCTGCACATCCTGAAACGCAAATTATTGGAGACAAAGATGCCGGCGTTCAGACCAGATCTGCCACAACAAATGAGGGTCAGTTCTCCAGCTTTCTAAGTTTTATAGAACCAACACGAACAGCTGATGCCCTGCAGGACCCAGACTGGATTCTTGCTATGCAAGAGCAATTAGATCAGTTCACCCGTTTAAAGGTTTTGAGACTAGTGCCTCGACCAAACGACAAGACAATTGTTGGCACCAAGTGGGTCTTCAAGAACAAGAAAGATTCCGATGGTGTGGTGATTCGAAACAAAGCCAGACTGGTAGCAAAAGGATACAACCAGAAGGAGGGTATTGACTACGATGAAACCTTCGCTCCTGTTGCCCGTATTGAAGCCATCCAAGTATTTCTCGCGTAAGCTGCATACAGGGACTTCAAGGTATACCAGATGGATGTCAAAACGGCATTTCTAAATGGAATCCTTAAGGAGGAAGTCTATGTATCTCAACCAGAAGGATTTGTTGATCCCAAAAGACCCAAAGACGTTTACATACTTGATAAGGCCCTCTACGGACTCAAACAGGCTCTACGGGCTTGGTATGATGTTCTATCAGCCTATCTGGTTCGTGAAGGCTACTCAAAGGGACGCATCGACACCACCCTCTTCACAAATAAAATTGGGGATGACTACATCTTAGTCTAGATATATGTAGATGATATTATATTTGGCTCTATGAACCCACAGTACAGTCTAGAGTTTTCAAAACTAATGGCGAGCAACTTTGAAATGAGCATGATGGGAGAAATGAATTTCTTCCTCGGATTACAAGTCAAACAACTTTCCAATGGCATTTTCATAAATCAATCTAAATATATTAACGATTTATTAAGAAAGTATGAAATCTCGGATTGCTCGTCCAAATCCACCCCCATGTCTTCCAAAACCAAGTTGTCTGCTGATCCTGACGGAAAGGCAGTTGATTTGAAAACATATCGGGGCATGATAGGCTCTCTACTGTATGTTGGATAGGAAAAGCACGTCCGGGAGTGCACACTTCTTGGGAGATCGCTTGGTTTACTAGAGTTCAAAGAAACAGAACTGTGTGTCTACATCAACTACTGAAGCTAAATTTGTGGCTGCTGCCAGTTGCTGTTCTCAGAGTCTGTGGATGCGAACTCAACTACGGGACTTTGGTCTTACCTACTCTAAGATTCCACTATTGTGTGATTCTCAGAGTGCAATTGCCATTTCTTGCAATCCTTTCCATCACTCTAAAACCAAGCATATTAATATCATGTATCATTTCTTGAAAGACAACGTCGAAAAGGGTCTGATCAAACTACAGTACGTTCCCATTGATAATCAACTGGCTGATCTGTTCACTAAACCACTGGACGAAGCCCGTTTTTCCTTTCTAGTATCAAAGATTGGAATGCTGAATCTCAAGCTGTAATTCATTATTGTTTTCCTATCTTGAACAGATTTACACGTTGTTTGTTGTTCTCTGTGTGGCTATACAGATGCTCCTGTCTATGGGGAGCAATGCCGTTCACTGGTTCACACGAATGCTTCCCGTGCATCCATGTAGGGGGGAGAAGTGTTAACAATGCATCTTTTCAGAAGCTGTTTATTTTATGTTTTTTAAATGAAGTAGAAAATAACAAAAAGAAAGAATTATTTTATGTTTTTTAAATGAAGTAGAAAACAACAAAAAGAAAGAATAATCAATTTTGGGCTTAAATAATGCTAAATTCTAAGTCTTGGGCTTAAATAGACTAGACTGGGCCAACCATCAAGTTTGGGCCAAACCTGGTCGATCCGACAGTCGGATAAGCCCGGACCCATCCGAAAGTCGGATAGTCTATAAATAGACCTATCCGATCTTTCTTCCCCTTCACGCTTTCAAACTTTCAAAAAGCAAAAACTATTCATCTTCTCTTTCTCTCAACTGCCTTCGATTGAAGCACCTTGTTTATGAAATTTTTGTGTTGAATCAACACTAAACAGAAAGGTATGATGAATTCAACAAGAAATATCAAAGCCTTTGCACATTTAAGGGCTAAAACCGAAGCTTACATCGCATTTTTGAACTCTGTTTATCGAACAGTTGCCCTTTCTGAAATTAGAGCCATTTGCATATCAAATGTTGTTTCTTTAATGTAACATCCGCAAACCCAAGCTAGTTGATTAGCGGCTAGCGGCAAGTGATTTCGTATTTAATTTGCATAAGTCAATTATGTGGTTAATTGAATAAATATTGATTGAATTGAAAGTACATATTTATGAATATATATATATATATGTGTGTGTGTTACTTGAATAAAAAGAAAAAGAAAAAGGACATGTATGTTATGCATGTGCAAGTAAGTATGTATGTATGCTTGCATGTGAAAACAATAAGAAATGAAATAAAAGCCACCTCCTGCTTGAATAAAAGGAAGTATGTATACGTGGGTTACAAAGTATCTGCACATAGTAAAGTATGAAAGTGTGTGTTTGTGTGTTTAACCACCTTTGAAGAAAGCTAGAAAGAACAAAACTTGGAATTTCAAGTAGAGGATTTGGTGATTCATAATTCAAACTGAAGGTTGGTATGTGTTCATATGATGCTATAGATTGTTTTGATGTGTTTATATGTTGAAATACATGTTAGAATGAAGAATTACTATTGTTGGAGCTTAAAGCTCAAAACTTGATATATGGGTTTTGATGGATAATGAGTTTTAATAAGATTTGATGAGTTATATATGTTTGTTGTGATGTTATATGAAGTTTCCTATGTATTGGAAGTGTTTTGGATTGAGAAAATGGATGTTGGAAATGAAATATTTATGTAAGGTTTGCTGGAAATCCGACAGTTTATGAGACTGAGAATTTGAAACCCGACGCTACGCCTAAAGGTCGCGGCGCGACACCTTGAAATCCGGATCCTTTGAAATCCGATAGAAACAAATCCAAGAAACCAAGAATCCGCAACCCGGAAATCTGACACTCAAATCCGGAACCCTAATCCGAGTACGTCGCGGCGCGATGCATGGTTTGGTCGCGGTGCGACAGGCTACATTTTAGAAATTTGTTTGTTTTGCTACAAATTTGTGCGGAAAGTGATGGGTTATTGTTTATATGATTATTGTATGTGGTTTACAAGTTATATGGAGATATAAATATATATTGTGAATACATATTTATCAGAGATTGACTTCGGTTTGTGTGTTCTCAGGATTTGCAAAGACTTAGTGATATTAGACAACTGAGCAGACGGGAACGTGGACTGAGGGGAGTGGAAGTGTACTCACGAGTGGGGTTGGTGGTAACGCTTATGGTTATGTGTTTTGAGATACGCTTATGATTTTGAGATGCCTTGATAGACTGTTTAGTCTGAGTTGCCTTGATAGACTGTTTAGTCTGAGATGCCATGATAGACTGTTTAGTCTGAGTTACCTTGCTAGACTGCTTAGTCCAAGATTCCATGATAAACTATTTAAGTTTAAGTTGATTGTATGAAAGGTGCTACTTGATTTGTGTAGATAGACTGCATGATCGTTGTTCGTTGATAGTTGATTGTTACTTGTTGATTGGGATTGTTTGGATTGTTGTGTGCCCAGTGCACATGGTTAATTATGTGTGCACGTGGCGAGACCTGTACGCATGGTTAATTATATGCGTGCATGGTTGGGGGTCAGCTATCGCATGTTTTGGGCTGGGCTATCTGCTATTGGTTGCACAGTTCTAGACTTTCTATGCATTTGTTGCAGTAGAAGGGGCTTTAACTGTACCAAGTAGCAAATAGCTATCGGTAAACCTTTGCTTTGGCCCGCATCGGTTGCAGGTTCTGCAGAACCGCTGTTCCTCTAGAGATTGGATTGGATGGTGATTGATTGTTTGATCTGTTGAGATCTGTTTGCTTGTGCTTGTTGATTGAGGATGCTTGTTTGTAGCTTCCATTCACTTAACTTTGTGCTAATTCCCCTCGGTTGATTGCTTTTTGCAGGTTTGGCTGTTTATCTTTGTTTTGGGGAAGGGAAGTTTGACCAATGCTCTGATGTTATGTTTTGAGAAGAGACGAGCCATGTTTGTAAATATTTTGTAACACAGCTTGACGTGATGTTTGTAAACAGTATTGTGTACTTTGTATTTGATTAAATGAAATCAGTTAACGCTTCCGCAGCGGTTTAAAAAATGGCTTGAGAATTTGCGGTGTTACAAGTTGGTATCAGAGCCTTGGTTTGGCGATGAAGGAACGGCTAGAGTGTTGCATTCCCAAATCTTGGCTCGTGTTGGGTCAAACTTTCCTTGGGGGAATTAGAGTGAATTGGTGAAGCTGTTTGTTAGTTAGTATGTTATGTACTAACGGTTTATCTAATGAGATTGTGAGATGATGTGATTGTATAGATATGGCTAACAGAGATACCTCTACTGATCCTCCTGTGACCCAAACGGTGGTTGAGACTTCAGTGATTGATACGGTAGATATGACGAATCGTGTGGGTACTTCAGGTTATGAACAGGATAATGATCGAGAGGCATATATTCACAAATTAGAGGATGAACTTCAGGAACTCAGAGATATAGTTCGTGGTATCGGAAGAGAGAGGATTAATCCGAATATGTTATCACAGATACCAACAAATGTTGTTACCCAATCTACTACTTTATCGGTTACTGCTCCGTTTCCTCCGGTAACATCAGTGACGCAACCGTTATTTTTCCATCCTTCCACCTTACAGGGAGACTATCCTTTTGGATATCGGGTATTTAAGCAACCTTGTTCGTACAAGAAATTTTTGGATTGTAAAACATCTAGATATCATGGGAGTACTGATCCAAACGAGACTCTAAATTGGTTGCGAGAGATGGTAAGAACTCTTGATGCGTGCAATTGCGAGGATGAATCCAGAGTTAAATTTGCGACTCGTATGCTCAAAGGTGATGCGATGGTATGGTGGGATTCATTAACTAGGCATTTTACTGAAGCACAACAGGAAAGTATTACTTGGAACCAATTTCAAGAGAAGCTATGAGAGCAATATTGTTGTTCATTTGAGATTAAGAAAATCAAGAAAGAGTTTATAGAATTGAGAATGACAAGAGACATGACAGTGTATGATTTGATTAAACAATTCAATGAGAGGTTCAGATTTGTGAAACAGTGGGTGCCAGATGAGGCAACAAAGATACAACATTTTGTGGGAGCTATGCTTCCAGAATATCGAAGTACTACTAGATGGGCAAGTACCTTATCACAAGCGTTTACTCTAGCCAAGACGGCTGAGGGTGATGGAAAGGCAAGCGATAGAATGAATAGAGAGTGGATCTAAACAAAGTTCGTTGTGGTGCCGCCGGTGTAGATTTGTTCATATAGGGCCTTGCACACCCCAGACTTTGCGTTGCATTCGATGTGGATTGTTTGGACATGAGATCAAGGAATGTGGTTTCTCTCGGGGTGTGTGTTGGATATGTCAGAAAGAGGGTCATCATCCAAATGAATGTACAGAAGCAAGGAAAATGGGGTCGGGGTCAGGAGTGGATGCAGGTGGGGGATCCTCGTCAGCAGTTGGACGAAAGAGAAAGAACCCTTTTGTGCTAGAGGGTATAAACTTTGATATGATAAATGATGACAATGTTGATATCAACGAAGATATGACGGGTACGTTTTAATAACTCTTATATTTGTGCGTATGTTTATTAACTTTAGAGTTAATTGTTGATGCTTGATGCCTATGAGTGCTAAGTGTATATGCTTACTTCTGGAAGAGCATGATTCTTTAGAAGTAAAGATAATTGATATCGTGTTATCATGAAAGTATCTGATACTACTGTCAGGAAATGATATGATAGTGCATATGTGATATGTGAATTGAATATGATGTGCTAAGGAAAGAATATTCCAGAGTAGTTAAATTTGCATGCTATGCAATGTGTTGTAAGATTGTTTTGCAAATGGTATTTGTTTATGTGCCTAGGAATGTTGTGTTTGTATATGTGTATATATGTGTTTATGTGTTATGCAAAGATGAGGGAAGGAGAATAAATTGTTGAGGCTTGGAAGAAATTGGTGTTAACCAAGAGATGTTTTGATGAAGATATGATTGAGATTACGAACTATTAAATCTACTGGGTAAAGATAATTGATGAATGATGAATATGAAGAGATTAGGGTATGTTGAGATATGGAAACTGTTGGATCAATAAATGATGTTATGCTATGGAATTAAAGAGTGATTTATGTCTTATGGTAAGGATTTTGAGAAGAATGATTTAACCTATGACTTGAAGACTGTACATGATAAGTTTGTACTGATTATATGAGGTAGATATTGATTGCTACAGATTAGATAAATGTGAAATGTACAAGATTGTTTGAGTAAAAGATGTAATTGACAGAAGCGGTGAATATGAAAGAATCGACTAAATAAAAACGGTTATTTGTGAACTGAAGACATATGTGATTTGAAGAATGATGTAATGGCCTGAACATGTGGAATGGAGACTTGTGAACTTTATACATGAATTGCCTTTGCTAGGAAAGTGCCTTTGCTTGGAATTGGAAATTTAATTCGAACAGGACTTATGAAACTAGATTGCCAGTACACTTGGAAGGGCTAAATTATATAATGCCATACAGAGTATTTAATTGATGAATTACTGAAGGAGTGAACATGATATAGAAGTTGTGTATGAGTCAACGCAGAGTATTAGAGATTTATGAACTATGGGGATGATTTCATATGCCAAAATGATGGAAGTTAGTTGCAATGAAGTTTATATGTAATTTATTTAACATGATGCAATCTGGATATATTACGGGTAATTGTCAGTAAGACGGCATTGTTGAGCAGAATTGTGTACTAACGAGATAATTTGAGATATTAGAATGATTGTGACAATAAGTTACGATGGAGTTGACGCCCGATTTATCATACGAAAAGGAATTTGGATAGATCACGAGTGATTAATATTCAGTAAGAAGTGCTTGTATTATATCACCAGTGGGATAGCCTTGGTTGGGCAAATTAAATTGTGACAAGATGATTTGAAGATATGATGATATATATGTTGAGACTGTTGATAAAAGATTAAGATGCAGTGAATAATTTTTAAATGATTTTACAACAAGAATTGAGACATGAAATGAACAGTTTGACTGAATCCTCATGGATAGTGTAGTAGAAGAGTTGTGCAGATATGTGAGAATGAATTTGTGTTTATATTGGATTTTGACATTTCGTGGGATTCACAAACAAATTGATTAGATTGGTGTGATACAAATTTTATCAAGCGGATGTTAACATGTCAAATGTGAGTTGTTATGTGAATATCGGAGTAATGTACCGACATGTTTGTTGGAAGTAAGAAGAAAGTGATGTGTGCATATTTTACATGACAGACAGTGAATGCAAAGTACGTGAAATTTGTTTATTAAAGATAAACAGGGTAATATGAGTGAGTATTCAAGAGATGCGTTGACCTTGACTGTATGCATGAATGTGAAAAAAAAGAATGAGTTGAAAGACAGACTAATCGAAGCTATGAGTTACATGTTGAGTTGAATGTTGAACTGAAGAAGAGGTTTGAAGGATAAGTTGATAAAGAACTGATGATTGTAAACTGCGAAAGACATGTAGAAAGAGATTTAGGTGGCTGGTGGTAAGATGAAGCTATGTATGAGTTACAATTGAATTGACAATCAGTGAAAAATGAATATGAAGCGTGGAGAGTTCATTAGATGTGTTCTATAGGATTCCGAGGACGGAATCCCCTAAAGGAGGGAAGATTTGTAACATCCGCAAACCCGGGCTAGTTGATTAGCGGGCTAGCGGCAAGTGATTTCGTATTTAATTTGCATAAGTCCATTATGTGGATAATTGAATAAATATAGATTGAATTTAAAGTACATATTTATGAAAATATATATGTGTTACTGGAATAAAAAGAAAAAGGACATGTATGTTATGTATGTGCAAGTAAGTATGTATGTATGCTTGCATGTGAAAAGAATAAGAAGTGAAATAAAAGCCACCTCCTGCTTGAATAAAAGGAAGTATGTATACGTGGGTTACAAAGTATCTGCACATAGTAAAGTATGAAAGTGTGTGTTTGTGTGTTTATATGATTCTATAGATTGTTTTGATGTGTTTATATGTTGAAATACATGTTAGAATGAAGAATTACCATTGTTGGAGCTTAAAGCTCAAAACTTGATATATGGGTTTTGATGGATAATGAGTTTTAATAAGATTTGATGAGTTATATATGTTTGTTGTGATGTTATATGAAGTTTCCTATGTATTGGAAGTGTTTTGGATTGAGAAAATGGATGTTGGAAATGAAATATTTATGTAAGGTTTGCTGGAAATCCGACAGTTTATGAGACTGAGAATTTGAAACCCGACGCTACGCCTAAAGGTCGCGGCACGACACCCTGAAATCCGGATCCTTTGAAAATCCGATAGAAGCTAATCCAAGAAACCAAGAATCCGCATCCCGGAAATCCGACACTCAAATCCGGAACCCTAATCCGAGTACGTCGCGGCGCGACGCATGGTTTGGTCGTGGCGCGACAGGCTATATTTTAGAATTTTGTTTGTTTTGCTACGAATTTGTGTGGGAAGTGATGGGTTATTTTTTATATGATTATTGTATGTTTTTTACAAGTTATATGGAGATATAAATATATATTGTGAATATATATTTATCAGAGATCGACTTCCGTTTGTTGTGTTCTCAGGATTTGCAAAGACTCAGTGATATAAGACAACTGAGCAGACGGGAACGTGGACTGAGGTGAGTGGAAGTGTACTCACGAGTGGGATTGGTGGTAACGCTTATGGTTATGTGTTTTGAGATATGCTTATGATTTTGATATGACTTGATAGACTGTTTAGTCTGAGTTGCCTTGATAGACTGTATTGTCTGAGATGCCATAATAGACTGTTTAGTCTGAGTTACCTTGCTAGACTGCTTAGTCCAAGATGCCATGATAAACTGTTTAAGTTTAATTTGATTGTATGAAAGGTGCTACTTGATTTTTGTAGACAGACTGCATGATCGTTGTTCGTTGATAGTTGATTGTTGCTTGTTGATTGGGATTGTTTGGATTGTTGTGTGCCTAGTGCACATGGTTAATTATGTGTGCACGTGGCGAGACCTGTACACATGGTTAATTATATGCGTGCATGGTTGGGGGTCAGCTATCGCATGTTTTGGGCTGGGCTATCTGCTATTGGTTGCACAGTTCTAGACCTTCTATGCATTTGTTGCAATAGAAGGGGCTTTAACTGTACCAAGTAGCAAATAGCTATCGGTAAACCTTTGCTTTGGCCCGCATCGGTTGCAGGTTCTGCAGAACCGCCGTTCCTCTATAGATTGGATTGGATTGTGATTGATTGTTTGATCTGTTGAGATCTGTTTGCTTGTGCTTGTTGATTGAGGATGCTTGTTTGTAGCTTCCATTCACTTAGCTTTGTGCTAATTCCCCTCGGTTGATTGCTTTTTGCAGGTCTGGCTGTTTAGCTTTGTTTTTGGGGAAGGGAAATTTGACCAATGCTATGATGTTATGTTTTGAGAAGAGACGAGCCATGTTTGTAAATATTTTGTAACATAACTTGACGTGATGTTTGTAAACAGTACTGTGTACTTTGTATTTGATTAAATGAAATCAGTTAACGCTTCCTCAGCAGTTAAAAAAAATGGCTTGAGAATTTGTAGTGTTACATTTTAGGGTTTGAGTAATGTAATGTGTGCATTTGATGTCTGCGAATGATTTGAATCAACAATGGTGTTCAAACTCATACTCAAATGAGAATGAAGGAAGTGGGTTTTCAAAAATGACACTGTTCATCTTCTTCGATGAACAGAGTCCTTCAAGTTAAAAATGTGCAAAATTTGAGGTTGTTTGGGTAGAATTGAAAGTATACAACTATTTTGGGATGAAATCCGAGTCGTTTGGCACTTAACTTGAACCCACAAACTTACTCATCGTCGAAATTTGATTTTCACTTGGTTCAAATGGTTTTAAAGTTCTTAATAGTCACATGAACGAAAATGGAATCATCCGACTGTCGGATGAATTTGGTCTATCCGATTTTCAGATGAACTCTGCCCTATGCGACTTTCAAATAAGGAAAACCACCCCATGCGACTTTCGAAAGAAACTTCTATTCCATGCGACTTTCATTCCATGTGACTTTCGGATGAACTTGAACTATGCGACTTTCACATGACCTTAGTCTATCCGACTTTGTAAATTTATTCCATGCGACTTTCGAATAAACTTTGTCCATCCGACTTTCGGATGAACTTCATTCATCCGACTTTCGCATGAAATGTTTTCATCCGACTTTCGAGTGCAACTCGTGCCATCCGACTTTCACATGTTTTAAAACCATCCGACTTTCAAGTTCAAAATTTTCATACGACTTTCCAATCCAACTTTTTCATGCGACTTTTGATGAACAATCGGATTTGATGAAAATCCGATGGTGTTGAGACTGGCGGATTTCATGTTATCGGTTTTTGAAACTAATATGGTTAACCAATAGGATTTCATGTTATCGGATTTTGTAACTTATGTCGGATTTTGTAACTTATGTCGGATTTTACCTCATGCGACTTTCACCTCATGCGACTTTCACATGAAGGTCCATCCAACTTTCAACACTTAGGAAATTTTTGACTTGATTCCAAAGTACTCCATTTAAGGGTCAAAATTAATAAGTCAAAAGTCAAGGTCAAAGTCAAAGTAATACATTCACATGTGCATCTAATACTATATGTTTCTCTTGTACTAATCTGATCTATATTATCTGTAACAGATGGCTGCCAACCAACCCCTCCCCGAGGAAAGCCTAGTCCCCGCTGCTGACAGGCTTGAAACACTGAGCAACAACCTGTACTTTGACTTGGCGACAGATACTAAAATCCCTATAATCTCATAAATCGTCCGTGCCCATCCTCTCCGCCAGGCCATAACTTAAAACCCAAACACATCACCCACCCACGTACCGGAACTCTACCTGCAACAACTGTGGTACACCTTTACAGAGGGTGTCACTTAATTGGGACACAAGTGCCTCCGTGGCAGAATTGAGAATGTCCGCACAACTCTTTCGGCTGTCAGACTGAGAAACATATTGGACCTACCCGCTGCTGATCACTATCCAGACAAGGCTGACTTTGATGAAAATCATGGGGTTGATGCAGTACTTGACCTAGTTCGAGGTCTTGGATATCAAGGGGAGCTGAACCAGATTAATCAATTCCGACGAACAAACCTTGCGCCTCTCTAGAAGAAGCTTGCTACTATAATCTCCCGTACCCTTACTAGCATTCACCGGGGCATAGATGGCGGATCCTACTACTCTCTACTGCTGTTGGCTGGTGTTGCTTACCACCGCCATCTAGACTACGCCACAATCATTTTTTAGGAGATTGTTCGAATGGTTAAGGAGAAAGACACCACTTGCCAGAAAACCTTCATACCCTTCCAATGATTCCTGACCATCTTCATCGCCACCGATCTGGAAACCTACCACACCATTCCCAGGAGACTCAACAATCCGCAAGTCCAAGTACAACGCATAACCAGATTTCTACGGATCAGAGACCTACCCAACATTGTAGCCATGCCTGTGCCTATTGCCCTTTTTAGAATCCTAAATCAAGAGAATGATGCCGTGCGTGAGTATATGAGGGAGAATAGGATCGCTCCTCTGGCGCAACCAGAGCCGGTTGTGCCTGCCCCGGGAGTAGTAGCACTAGGTGAGGATCCTAGTAGTATTAGGACTCGGGTGCGCAGGGGTACCCCGAGCAGGGTTGTGATTGAGAGAGAACAATCAGAAGAGAGGGGTAGTGGAAGTGGTGAGGGATGAGAGATACAAGAGAGCGAGGGAGTTGTGATCAGTGACTCTAAGGCCTCCACCAATGCCGAATCAGCGAGTAAGTCCTCCACAGAAAGGACTCAAACAGAATCATCCTCCTCCGAGCAGTCAATCTCTTTTGGCCCACGACCCTCCCCTGTCCGTGCTGAATCCACTGGCATGTGACAAGTATCTGATCATCCAGAGGACATCCATCACGACCTGTCTGACATATCTGCCACCTTTGGTGATGTACCTTTAATGGAGAGAGAAGATGTAGAAATAGATGTTGTGGTTAGTGATAGTGAGGGTGAGGAAGAAAAGAAAGAGGGTGAGAGTACCCCCAGACCAAGAAAGCTAGGAAGCCTCATCTACCACCAGTCGGCACACTGTTCCGGCTGGTATTGAAACAGGCACTAGCATCCCACCAGTGCATGCACCTCACCCCACCAGCCACTCTGCTTCCACTCAAATGGAAGAAGTTTCATTGCACGGGGAATCATCACATATGCAGTCGGCAACTGTTAGTCCCATGTTTAGAATAGTTAGATTTGATGAGACAAACTATAGCTATGTATAGATGATAGGTTAAGAATTAGGAATTATTTAATTCTGTTATAGACTGACTAGTCAGCTTAGGCTGAGTAGTCAGCGTATAAACATATATAGAGTTTTCTATGTAAGTACTAGATAGCTCAGTGGCTTCTAAGCTGAGATAGGTTTTAAGAGTGAACACTTGAAGACTTGAAGATTCAAGAAACCAAGATTCAAGAACTCAGCTGGACTAGGTTAAGACTGAGTAAGTCAGCTCAGCGTCAGAAGTCAGTTCAAGAATTTAAGTAAGTTCTAAATTATGTTATTAACTCTCCGTATCTACGACTTTTAAATTAGGATATCTGAACCTAATTTAAACTATCTATTAGTTGGATAGAGATCTCAAACGGAATTAGTTAGATATGTTCTAATTAAGGAGTTTGTTACGGTTTTAAAGAAAAGATAAGTTCTATCTTTAAACTGCGATTTATTCGTAGATATATCAAGTATGAGTAAAAACCGCCTATGGGTTTTAATATAAATATAGAACACAATATACCGAAGAAAAGGAGAAGACGTCTTCATAAGTTGCAAAACGTACGTGTGTTCGTGATACTTGATACGCGTGTGTTGCAATAAATTTGTGAGTTCAAAGTTCGAGAGAATTTTCAAGAGTTCTTGTTAATCAGTGTTAACAAGAAGTTTGATCATCAATTAGTTTGTGATACAAGAGTGTTTAGAGAGAATTGAGTTTATAATCAGTGTAATATCAAATCATTCTGTTGATTTGATTAGAGAGTGATAATAGTTAATGTTCTATTTGATTATTTGAATATATTTGATTAACTTGATTGATTGGTTTAAAGTGTATTCAACCCCCCCCCCCTTCTACACTGCATCGGTTGCTTGTTTACCCTCTTTGGGACCAACAACTGGTATCAGAGCAAGTTTCTTCTTAAGTTGAAGATCAAGATCCGCTTTCAAGAGGTTAAGATGTCAACTAGCAAGCAATCAAGTCATATCCAAACAATGGCGGCAAAAGGGTGTCCTATTTTTTATAGCACTGACTATCCTATGTGGAAGTTTAGAGCTATGCTATATCTAAAGTCCGTGGATCACAGGATGAGTACCGTGATTCAAGATGGCCCAATCATACCCATGATCCATATTACTGCCACTGACAAAACTGTTCCATCTAGAGAAACTCCTAAGCCTGAAGCATCTTGGACTAAGGAAGATCGTTAACTGTTCCCTCTGCATACTGTGACTGGGTACCAAACTGCAAAAGAGATGTGGGATACTCTCAGTGTTACGTATGAAGGCACTGACTTGGTCAAGCAACATCAGAAGACAAATATGAGTCGTTCTTATGAGACTTTCTTTGCTAAAAAGAATGAAACTTTGGCAGATCTATTTACCAGATTTCAATGCTTGATTAATGATCTGCTCTTGGTAGGTGTCAAGAAAGATGAGAATGAGTTGGTACTCAAGTTCTTGGATGTGTTACCAGAACAATTCAATGAGATCACCATTGCACTTCATGATGGAGGAACCTTAGGAAAAAATGATCTCAGATCTATCTATGGTTTCCTTCTAAATCATCAACAGATCATGGAACAGAAGAAAGTGGCCCAGCAACAACTAAAAGAATCTATCAATAATGTTGGATCTGCATTAATTGCAGAAAAGAAGAAGAAGGGATCTAAAAAGTCTCAAGCTGAGACTGACTCTGAATCTGAATCTGAGGAGGTAAGTCCTAACTCAGATTCAGATGATGAAGAGATGGATGCTCTTACTGAACAAATGACAATGTTAGCAAGGAATTTTAGAAAGTTCAGAAGAGGAAGGGGTCAATCTGACAAAAGCAAAAGTGGTAAGTCTACTTTTGATTCTAAGAAAGCTAAGTGCTATAACTGTCAAAGGATAGGACACATAGCTGCTGAGTGCAGAGTTAAGAAGGGAGAATCAGCTTCAGTGGCTGACAAGAATGCCTACAGAGCTGATAAATATAAAAAGAAATATCAAAGACTCAAAGCCAAGCCAGATGAAAACACCAAAGGTATGCTTGCTGAGACTTGGGATACTGAATCATCTACCTCAGATGATGATGAGCCAAATAGGTGTTTGATGGCCATTGAGGATGAAGAGGAACAAGTTGACTATGAGTTAGAAGATAGTTCCTTTGATGAGGATCTAGCAGAAGAGGCTAAGCTGAGTAAGCAAACCAGCAACTGGGATCCTGACTCAATGTATAAGGTAAACAACTTTAGCTCTTACACTGATGAACAAAAATGTTTAATGTTCAACTATTTGTTGAATGACTTCAAAACCTCTCTCACAGTTCAATCTAGTTTGAAAACTGAAATTTCAAAATTAAAAGATGAACTTAAACACTCTGAAACTCTCATAAATGTTGGTAAAAAGACTCAAAGTGATTATGAATGTCAGCTTCACATAAACAAACTTCTAAGTGAAGAACTACAAGAATCAAAAGAACAAGCTGACAATCTAAGAAAAATTTGTGAATCTTGGTGTAAGTCATCAAGGGAAGCAGAAAAATGTATCAACCAGCAAATACCAAATCAAGTAAAAGCAGTGCTAGGGGGAGATTATAGTGTTGTTGCTGATGAAATCAACAAAGAACAAGTCAGTCTTGAAGACAAAACTATGAAATCAGATGATATACTCCCAAAAATATTTTTAAGGAGCAAGGATGGAAAACAGGTCAAAACCATTAAGTTTGTGAGACCAACCCAAAGTCCCCAGGTTATTCATACACACCATTAAGCTGAATGCTCCAGATCCAACAGAAATTGTAAGTCAGTTTTTAAAAGATTGGATTTCAATCCTGTGAGAACAACTGTCTTTGACAGAATAACTCACATCAACTCAAAAAGACATAACTCTCAAGCAAAATATGAAAGGATGTCTAAGAACAGGAATTTGTCTGTAAGTCACACTTCACCAAATAAGGATAACCATAAAGCGGACAAAGGTAAGTCCAAAGTCAGAGAAAATCAAGTACACAAACTATCTAAAAGGATTGAAAGGTTATCCACATCTTATGACCCTAAAACTGAATCCAAATTTAATGTTAGAAAACTCAAGGAAATCACCCAAACACCCATCTTTAGAAGAAAATGCTATTAGTGTGGTGATAGAGATCAGGAATCCAAAGATTGTGTAAGTACCAATCTTATACCTGAAAAAGTAAAGGATGATCAGTCTAAAACAGACCCAGAATCTGTTCAAGCTGATCAGTCAGACTCTAAAGGATCAGCTAAGTGCTCATCCTCATAACCCACCAAACAGTTGGTTCCTAAAAGAAACTAATGTGTTTAGTTGATCATGTGCAGGGCTCCTACAAGTGGTACCTAGACAGTGGATGCTCAAGGCACATGACAAGGAGCAAAGGGATTCTAAGTGAATTCCAAAACAATGAAGGACCCAAGGTGACATTTGGGGATAATTCTCAAGGAAGGACTAAAGGTTATGGAAAGATAACTGCTGGAACAGTCACTTTCAAGAAGGTAGCATATGTTGAAGGCCTTAAACACAATCTGATAAGTATCAGTCAATTGTGTGATGAGGATTATGAAGTCACATTCAGAAAACATGCAGGAACAATTTATGATAAGAAGGGAAAACCAATTCTAATGGCAAAAAGAGAGAGAGATATCTATTTGTTAGATCTCAACTGAAACCTGTTTGTATTCTGACTCAACTCCCAAGCTGAGTTGGTTATGGCACAAGAGACTATCACATCTAAATTTCAAATATATTAAAAATTATCTAGCAACGAGTTAATCTCTAGTCTGCCCAAGATCACATTTGCTAAAGACAAACTCTATTCAGCTTGTGAAATGGGAAAACATTACAAGGGATCTTTCAAGTCCAAACAGAATTTTTCAATTACAGAACCATTACATATGTTGCATTTGGACTTATTTGGACCAATAAGCACCCTAAGCCTAAGTGGTAAAAAGTATACTCTAGTGATTGTTGATGAGTTCACAAGATTCATTTGGGTGGTCTTCTTAAAAGCCAAAAGTGAAGCTGCATATGAGTTAATCAGCTTCATAAGACAAGAAGAGTTGCAAAAGGGTAAGTCTCTTAAATAGCTCAGAAGTGATCAAGGGACTGAGATTAGGAATTCAACTCTTGAAGGCTTTTGTGAAGAGAAGGGAATTATTCAAAATTTCTCATCTGTAAGAGAAGGGCTTTTGTGAAGCTGAAGAAAGTACAAATGATGAGGAGGAGACAGATGGTGCAGATAATTATGAGGCTGAGTCCTCCAAAGCTGAACCTCAAAGGACTCAGCTCCGATCGCGCATCCAACGGATATCTTCCACCTCAAGCTCTGAGCAAGAGATTATGTTCCCTAGCTCAGAGTCACCACTGATTGGCGCAGGTATACCTTCTCTTCCTTCATCTCCTTCTTTCTCTCGCATTTCTCCATCTCCTTTACAGGGAGATAATACTGAGTCAAGCCCATCTCAGTCTAACCCCTTTCCCCCACCTCAAACATCTCCATCTATCTTACAATCTACAGTCAACCTTGGTCAGCATACTGCTACCAAGGATATATCCTACACCTATACTAGAAAAACTGCCAAAGGTGGTCCTTCACCTCAAAAGGACTCTGGAGTTGATATCACATTGATACCTCCACCGGCAGGAGCTGAGGGGGAGACACCTTCTCTTAAGGTGCCAACCTCTAGGCTCAGTTCAACCTTTAAGCCTATACCGGGTATGGTGTCTACTCAGCCCATACCTACTAGTGCCATGGGAGAGCCTACTTCTGTGCCTTCACAGACCCATGAAGGTAACATTGAAATACTGACCAATCCCCAGGGTCAAATACCTCCTCCTCACCACTAAGCCTAGCTCACCCCACTACCATACCTCACGACATTGGTCACTCTTCTTTCCATTCTTACACAGTCTCTCACGACCTGTCAATGAACCTTTCATAAACCAGGAAGGTTTACAGGGTCCCCAATCTGGCCTCCTTGATTCCATAGGTTAGCACCAACCTTTGGATATGGGGCCCACATTCTCACCTATTGAGGAACACTCAACAGCCACTCCTACGGTGGAAATACACTCCTCCACTGAACAGGAGGACTTTGAGGTAAGAAGAAGACCAGAGGAGCCCAAGCTGATGGCTACTAATGCCCAAGCCATTAGTGGAATATTTAAAATCTCAGCTTGAGCTTCTGCACAAGAAGAGGAAATATGATAAAGCCAAGTTGATGCGCAAACTTAATGATCTTTCAAGCACTGTAGCCAACTTGGAAAGCTTTGTGCTTAAATTCTGACCCTCCCCTATTGATGATAACAAAAAGTGGGAGGAAGAATCAAAGAAAAGTGATGATGTGGTTGAGGGAGAGCATACAGAGGAAGTACAAATCGAGGAAGAAGCTCATGATCAATTTGTGAGCACTGTAGATCAGCCTTCCCAACAACAGCCACAGGCTCCAACAGTCCAAATTATTACAACTTCACAAGCTCAACCAGAAACTCCACAAGAAGAAACATCTCAAGCTGTTCACACCAACCTTCCTCAAGCTGAATTGCCAAAATTTGTTGAAGCTGAGTCTGTTCCAACTTCACAAATAGATAAAGGGAAGAGTAAGGTGTTTGAGATGGTAAAAAGAAAGAAAAGAAGTGCTATGCCTCCAGCAAAGAGAAGAAAGGTCATCATTACTGAGCCTGAGCCTGAACAACAAGGCCAATATCAACTAGTTGCATATGAATCTGACTCAAGTGATGAAGTTGATGTAGCCCAGAAAGCCAGTGACATTCTTGCTGAGCAAATGTTACAAGAGATGGCTAAAGAACTAAGTATGACTGTGGAGGAGATGAAAGAGCAGCAAAGACAAGCTAAGCTTCAAAGAGAAAAGGCTAAAGCTAAGGCTGCCAGAGCTGAAGCTGAAGTTGACTATTCTGGACATAGAGCTGCCCTAATTCCCTACTCAGATGCGAATTTAAGGCATTGCTATAAAAGAACACATTTTAATCACAAGATTGAATCCATCACACTTTGTAGAAAAGGATAATTGGTGATAATCAACTTTGTACTAGACAACAAACAAGAAATTGGTCTAGATATGAGATGTTTGTACAAGTTGGGGTTCTCAGAGTTGAAAATTGTAGCCACAACTATCAAATAGATGAAAAAGAGTCAAATCAGACAAGAAATAGTTGATGTGCTCAAGACTCTCTTCTTAAGAATTGATAAATTAGGAGAGATTCCAGCTGATGAGATTGATACCTTCCTCAACAGAAATAAAGCTGCAAGAGTCAGAGCAGCAAGCCAGCGAGCCAAAAGAAAGATAAGTATACAAGTTCCAGAGGGAGTTGAATTCAAAGAAAATATGTTTATCACTCAGCCTTTGGAAGGATTTTTGTACTTGGTTGTGGAAGGTAATTAGTGCTTCTTGAGAATAGAAGATCTTCATTTGCCAAATCTGGAGTTGATTTTGTACTTGAGAATTCTATGTGATGACTCAACTAAGAACTCAGTTTTCAGATATCATCTCAACAAAGAAGTAAGGTCAAGGAAAACTGAAATGAAAGAGCTGCCAAAAGATGAAGAAATTATGAATAATGCTATCAAGGAAGCTGCCATCTGGGAACTAAAATGTTTAGATATGTGGTTGGAAGTTGGAGATCCTATTGATTAAATAGATAAGTTCTATAATTTTGTAAGCACTAAGTGTGCATAAGCTGATCATAATGATCAAGCAATAATGTAAATGATATGTTCATTAATACAAATTCAAGTTTGATATGTTCAACTGTTTTATTATTTAATATGTGCAATATTATATTTGATATGTTCAAACAAACAGCTTTGTAAGTTCAAGCTGAGGATTGATATGTTCAATTATAAACTGATGAGTTCAGAAGTATAAGTTTTGTAAGTTCAGAACTTAAGTTAAGTCTGATAAGTTCAGTATCTAAGTAGCTGTATATCAAAATACTTAGAATACAAGTCCTATAATAGATTTGTAATATAAACATCTTGTAAGTTCAAGATATGATGAATAGGTATAGATCAGTTTAATACCTATTTCAAGAACTAACTTTGGTTAGTTCCAGAGTGGTTCAACATAATTCTGCTAACCTATACGTACTTTGATTCAATATTTTGTCATCATCAAATAGGGGGAGATTGTTAGTCCCATGTTTATAATAGTTAGATTTGATGAGACAAACTATAGCTATGTATAAATGATATGTTAAGAATTAGGAATTATGTAAGTCTGTTATAGACTGACTAGTCAGCTTAGACTGAGTAGTCAGCGTATAAATAGATATAGAGTTTTCTATGTAAGTACAAGATAGCTCAATGACTTCTAAGCTGAGATAGGCTTTAAGAGTGAAGACTTGAAGACTTGAAGATTCAAGAACTCAGCTTGACTACGTCAAGACTGAGTAAGTCAGCTCAGCGTCAGAAGTCAGTTCAAGAATTTAAGTAAGTTCTAAATTTTGTTATTAACTCTCCTTATCTACAACTTTTAAATTAGGATATCTGAACCTAATTTAAACTATCTATTAGTTGGATAGAGATCTCAAACGGAATTAGTTAGATATGTTCTAATTAAGGAGTTTGGTACGGTTTTAAAGAAAAGATAAGTTTTATCTTTAAACAGCGATTTCTTCGTAGATATATCAAGTATGAGTAAAAACCTCCTATGGGTTTTAATATAAATATAGAACACAATATACCGAACAGAAGGAGAAGACGTCTTCATAAGTTGCAAAACGTACGTGTGTTCGTGATACTTGATACGCGTGTGTTGCGAAAACTTTGTGATTTCAAAGTTCGAGAGAGTTTTCAAGAGTTCTTGTTAATCAGTTTTAACAAGAAGTTCAATCATCAATTAGTTTGTGATACAAGAGTGTTTAGAGAGAGTTGAGTTTATAATCAGTGTAATATCAAATCATTTTGTTGATTTGATTAGAGAGTGATAATAGTTAATGTTCTATTTGATTATTTGAATATATTTGATTAACTTGATTGATTGGTTTAAAGTGTATTCAACCCCCCTATGACACTGTATTGGTTGCTTGTTTACCTTTTTTAAGACCAACAACAACTCATTTGGAGTTTCCTGGCTTTGAAATCAGTGGACTGCCTCCCCCGTCCACATCTTCATTTCGTGCACAATCGAGTCTAGCACCAATCTTAACAGGTTTTCAATCTTTCGCTAGGACACGATCACCACTAACACGTCTTTGTGACACTGTCGGAACGCCTGTAGCGGCCTCTACTACAGAGGTACCGCGAGGATCGAGCGGAAGTCCCTCCAGTGCTACCGTCATGCCAACACTGCATGAGGGCCACGGGTCTGAAAGACCTGTGCCAACCGAGCTTCTTAGTGAGCTCGGGGTTACACCGGAACTACGATCCTTTATGGATTCCAATTTCTCATCTCTTGACTCAGGCCTGAGGAAGTATGTAAACACACAACTCCACACTGAAATCAGTTCCCTCAGAGCCAAAATCCGTGCCCTGGAAAACCGACCACCCACTGTCATTAAGCGAGATTACTCAATCGATGAACTCAAGGACCTCCTTCATGCCAAGCTAGACAGTGTTTCCAATCCAACCACCGAACAATCAATCATACTTGTAGCACTACAACAACAACCCCAACCTGCCTCCTCCAGCTCCACCACCTTCCAAGATACAGTCCTACAAGTCTTAAATGCGCTAACTGCCACCGTATCAAGTATAAGCAAAAGGCTGGAAGTAGTGGAGGAGTCCTACAAAGCTCAATCCCAATCACGAAAGCGGAGGCATGATGATCCTGAGGATCCAGGACATCATGAGGGGGAGAAGCGGCAGCGGCGATACATTAGGGCTCAAAGCATAGTACTTAGAATTGAAGCTGCCCAAGTATCCAAGCCGTCAGTGGGTCAGAGTGGCAGTGGTAGCAAATAACAATAACAACCAGCTGAGCCCGTAATAGCAGAATTTGAATTTGAAGCTGTTCAGGGGGCAGAGTTAGAGACAGAAAGACCAGAAACTCCAACAGTCCAAATCCCAACAATCCAAATCCCAAAAATCCAAACACATACAACAGAACCAGAATCTTCCCTTCCCGAATCTTCAACTGAAAAATCCAAAGGCAAAAGGCCAATTACTGAGGAAGGGGAAGAGACTCCGCTGATCAATATACGCAAGGTCTTTACAACTAAAAACAGGGAGTTGCTTAACATTTTTCCACTTGAATAGGGGCAATTCAATATCGCGCCCATAGATCTTATAAGTCAGCAGCATCCTCAAAGATCTGAGCAGCAAGAGGGTGAGTGGCCGGTACCTGCAACCTATCATGGAGGACCTAAACCCTTGGCCACTCACGAAAGAATCATAGCAGAAAGGCCAAATATCAGAAATATCAGGCTAAGGGAAGCACTAGCAAAAGACCAACCTCGCTGGCCTACGCAATGGCTGAATACTCCTTATCTGGAAGAAAGAAGTCCGGAAATCTTCTCAGAGGTGGTTAGAGAGGTTGACTATCTATATGTACTGAACTCACAAGAGCATGAAAAGTCTGTCTGATTCGCCGCCACCTTCCATACAAGCAAAAGACAACAAGTGGCCTCCAAATATCCATTTGTCAAGATGGAGTTCGTGTACTTGCGTAACTTCCTCAACTACTCAATGGTTCACTTTCACGTCACCAGAGCAGATGGGAAAAGGTATACATTTCACGAGGTCGAGCTTAGATTTCTGAATTTGGGGGATATAACACATATGGAAGATGAGCTGGCCTGTAAGCTTGAAAAGAATCGGGAGGAACAAAGAGCTCTCCAAGTTCTCAGAGACTCCATGCAAAATAAGATCCTCCTGTGTAGAACCCACGATCTACAGCTAGGTGCTGAGGCTGGTCTTGCAAAGATAAATCTTCAAAGGCCCAACCAACAGCATTCTAAGCTAGACACGCACAAAACATACACCATCATTGAGAAATTTGATGAGGGTTATGAAGGAGCCGATGGATTCGTCATGTCAAACCTTAACGGCGGCAAAGCATTCCTTCGATTCTCGGAGCTCAGTGCATATTCTGACGGAACACTTCAAAGGTGCATATCTAAATTCTGCAGAACTTGCTTCAACAACCGACACTTGCTAGATTAATCAGAGTTGGTAAAAATGACCAGAATTGCTGATCAGCTGGAGGATAAGATCCAAGAAAGAAAGGCCATAAGGAGCTTGAAAAGGCTCCTAGGTCAAAGAAGCAAATGAACAATATCTGCTTCAGCACAAAGCAACAAAAGGGGGAGATTGTTAGATATTAATTAGTTTGTTAGCCTTGTATTCTTTTGTTATATGTAATTTACATTTACTAGACTAGTTAGTATTATGGGCTTGGCCCACTTTCCTTATGTAATTCTTAGACTAGTTGAGTTATTTAGTTTTGGGCCCATGTGGCTTTTAAGCCCATGAGGCTTGTGTATTTATAACCTTGCAAACCTAGTTTGCAAGGCAACCTTTGCCATTTTGTATTCTCTACATTCAACGTTCAAAGCAATATACAAGAGAGAATCTTCAACTACATGCAAAGTGTTCATACTTGTTCATACTAAACTTCATCATCTTTACTTCAAGTATTCATTGTTTACTCATCTTCTTCACATCAAAGGACTTTCAATCAAAAACCAATCAATGGCTGAAATCGCTTCTCGCACTTTTCACAAATAAAACACTTTTCGCATTACCCTCCCCTATATATATATATATATATATATATATATATGATAGTTTTCATTTCACTCTGCGACATAATTTATTTATTTTTTCTTTTGTTTTGATCTTTTAGATGTAAATTATGAATAATTGTTAAGTTTGTATGAATTCGTTTTTGAAATCTTAAATATGTTATTATGATATTGGTAATTTTCTTGTTTATGTATGTTAACAATAATTGCTAACAAATTGGTATTTAAAAGTGAATAGGAAGTTAGAAATTGTGAAACCAACCCAAATCGAACTATGTTTTCATGTTTTAGTCTGTTTGATTTAGCTAGTTTAGTGGTTTGGTCTGGTTTAGTATTTCTTAAAACCGAGGTTACCGGTTATGTTGTCAATTTTTGACATAAACCGACGAATTCGAACCGCAAATGCCCCTACAAGATACTATCACTATTATAGACTGCTATTTAAAGCCTACACGCGAGCCATATATATCTCTTTTAATTCTATATAGACTTGTTTGACAACATAGAGACTAGTTATTTACTTATCATTCGTCGATATAATTATTTATTATAAAATATTACGTATAGACCGGTGTGTGTCAATACATACATACATACATAAATACATACATACATATATTCACATATATATATATATGTTTGTCTCATTGAGATGTGATTGATAAATCGATAAGAAATAGCTAAGTGCGGAATATTAATAATAAAGTTTTAAATTTACATTACTTGTTTATATTGATAAAACAAACAAACTGCTTGAGTACAAACTCGAAATATGAAGTACAGACTTCCAAATCGCAATTACACAAGAAAAAACTTGGCAATGAATTCGACTCACAAATCTTAGCTCGTCTAACATAGAGATGAGCTATTTTTACAAGAATGTAAATGTTCCTAACAATTTATTATAATACACGTGTAAAGATTCTATTGAAGTGGTGGATAACTAACACGCACAATCTTTCAATCAATAGAAGGGCTTCTGCTATAACGGATTATATCACACAATCTTTGATGTTGAAAGTGACAGATTGTGACGTCCTTGAGAGGACCATTTGACTTCTGGTAACTAGCTTCCGTAGTCTAGCATTACACTTCATGTTCAGGAGTGAACCTGAATTTCTTGAACATAACTATGAGCACATCATTAACTATGTTAGACATACCAACATTCAACTTGAACATATCAAAACCGTAAATATGAACATATCATTAACTATGCTAGACATACCAACAATTAGCTTGAACATATCAAACTGTAAGTTTAAACACATCAAAAGACATTGAACATATCAAAAGAATATTGTATTCATTAAGAAACGTTTCACTATGAATACACAATAGATTATCACTTAGATCAATTTTGCACACTTAGTTCTTACATAATTACGAAAAGAAATAAAACAAAAATTAATTACAGTGAAAATTTTATCTTACACTCTGCAATTTCTTTAAATATCTTATCCATGATTTGAGCATAATATTGCAAGTGTTTTATCTCATCTTTCTTGATTCTAGTTATTTTGTTGAATTGGAGTCTGAACAAAGTGTTGGAGTCTGATCTGCCACAGAGTCTTCTCATTTCAAAGCATCCAAGGCCCTCAAATTTACCACACCAAACATCTTCATAAATTGTTGTTTGCCATTTTGATCTTTATACATGAATCCTTCAAAAAGTGAGCTTATATAGATGTTCTCTCTAAATTCAACTCCTTCAAGCATCAGCCTAGATAATGTAGTAGGAATCAGTTCCTCACCAATTTTCTATCAACTTAGTCAACTCAACTTTAACCTCATCTATGATTTGGCTTCTGTTCAGCTTGTTGACAAGGAAAGCTACTGTCTTCCGTTCTCGGTATCCTATCTTGTAGACATATCTTAGATCGACACCGATAGTTAACTTGTTGACAAGAGTGAAATTTAAGTATATTACACCTCTAGATCTACTTAAGGTCAGGCTCTCAATTTCTTCTTCATAGTACCTCCTCAAGTGGCACTCGTTGATGTCCTCATCTGTGAACTCGACAGGCTCAGCTCTTGGACCTTTGTACTTAGCTTCAGCTTTCTTGATCCGTTCTAACTTTGTACCTTTGATCAGCTTGGTCTTTCTCCTTCTTAACTCACTCAGAGTTATCCCGAGCTCCTTAGCCTCTTCAAGCTCAACTTCTTCTATTAATACCCTTGTTGCCCTTGCAACATTAGAATCATTATCATAATCAGAGTAAGTTGGTATTTTAGCCTTTTCTTCTTAAATGATTAATTTTCTTTTCTTTGCTGCTGCCCTTTGTTTCCTTTCGGATGTCATTGGTCTTTTTCCTTTGGCTTTCTCAGTTAGTTCGGCCTCCATCTGTTTTTCTTCCATGGACTCCCTCTCAATCCGTGCCTCACTTTATTCAGCTTGATCCTTTATGACTTGTGTTGGACCAGCTTGAGCTTGAATCTCGTCAGCAACCTTCTGTTTGGTGTCGGTGGTTTAACAAAAACACAACGGAAGCTAAAAGGTATAAAAATAATAATTTTTTTGAACCACGCGGAACTCATCAAATAGACAATAACTCTAGACATGACTAAGCAACAAGATAGAAATAATAAAAAGGGAGAATTGTACCCTTGAAGCTAGCTTTTTCACTTCTCACGAGGTTGAGCCTTCAAAGCCGAATACACAAACTAGTGTATCTCTAATGTAATCCACACCAAGCGTATCTTGACTCCCACTTGCTAGAGTGTTGGTTATTCAACCAAAACACCACCAGAGTGACTATACTCTTAAACTCACAAGAACTTGTACTCAAGAGTGTATGAGAGAGTTTTTGCACAAAAAGAACTAGCACAATAATATGACAGCTAACAACTCAAGCAACCATGTCAACTAGCACTCAAGCGGTACTTATAGAGCTACAAACCTGAGTTACAAATGTGTACCATAATTGCTAGATGAGTTAGAAGAATTAATTGTCATTATGCCACCTTAACTAGCCTTAAAAAGCTAGTAAAGAGGTTGTTACAACCAAAGGCACGGGCGTGCCTATGACCAAGCACGAGCATGCCTAATCCAACTTGGCACACACAAGTCACGCTTGACTTGGGCTCGTTCCGGCCCAATAGGCACTGGCATACCCCAAGGAGGCATGGGCATGCCTTGGCCACTAGAACCATATTCTAGTTTTCTCTCTCCTTTGTACACTTGTGATTCCGGAACCAATACTTGGTGTGTGACCTAATAGGCCTTTGTTTCATCGGCAATGACGCCAACTCGTGTGTGTCAGTGGGCATAATCCAACACCTTCCCCCTCTTTTTGTCATCATAAATAAGGTTTGAAAGAGCTAGCTATTGTGAAATTTGGAACACCATAGCCGTCCATTTTTTATTTCAATAGACAGGTCATTAATCTTTTTTTACGTTTTCTTTTTATCATTCTTTCTTTTCTGACTCAATGACCTGAATTGGGTGCCTATGAACCTCATTATCAATTAAAACTCTATGAGTTGAGAATCATGAGTTGAAGCTGACTCGGAGTTGACTAAGATAGACTCCTATTAGGAAACTCAATATCAACACTCTTTAAGGATACCGAAGGTATTGTCGCAGTAGTTGTGACATGAGTTTTATTGGTGAGGTTATAGCCACCATAACTAAAGGTTTGTGTCTATCTTTAGTGTCAAGGGTAGCAGAATGTGGACCTTGTAAGTCTCCATGGTTTATGAGAGACTCATTGACATGCCAAGTAAGTAAGTGTAAGAAGTGAAAGGAATATGTATGGATTGAGTCATGAAATGATTATGTGGGTGAGTGGAATGGGGATAGGGATGGGGCTATATCTATTGGTTTGGAGGGGGTGATTAACCCTAGGGATTGGTCTTTGTTTCAATGATACCTTCATGGCTTCATAAAGGCACATAAATAGGCTCTCCTTTGGCTCTAGAGAATGTGGGCTGAGTAGACCCGACACTCTGCTTTGGCTGTAGGATTGTAAAAGTGAGCCTTGAGGTTCGCACCTTAAGAGTAGGTGTCTCCCCCTAAACTCATGCCGATGGAGGTGTCAATGTGACATAAGCTCCAAAGAAATCAAATGGTGTTGAACTCACTTTGGCAGTCTTTCTTGTATAGGTTAGAAGTTTTCCCTTAGTAGAGTAGATACACCAAGGTTGGCTTCAGATTGTGATGTTTTAGTAGGTGGGGGAGATGGGTTAGACTGCATTGGGTATTGTACAACCTTGTATCCAAAATAAGATGGATCAAAAGTGAAAGAGAGATAAGGAGATGAAGTTTTAGAAAACGTACATATGAAACCGCCAACAAGAGCCGATTTAGAAAAGGGAAAATGTGATGTTCCCAAAAGCTAAAGAAATTATGATCAGTTATTGGTCAGCTCCTTCACTCTTAAGCTGAGTTGGTTGGGACTCAACTTCAATGTTATATGCATGAGCAATATCCTGCATCATGGCACTCAGTCCCTCTTACTCCGAGAATGTGTAGTTGTTGAACAACCTTGAGCTGAGTATAGGGGTAAGAAAATTTTCGTATCTAGCTTCATATTGTTGGACCCCCTAACTAGTCTTCGTAGTTATTTGAAGAACAACACCGTCAAATCCCTTAGTTTCTTCTCCACATGTGATATGAGCTCGGTTAAGAGCAATGAAGCATAATCAATGATCCTGTTGTAGTAGATGTTGTATAATAGTTGCATCTGAAACTCATTCACGCTATTTAGGCCTCTCATCTTAGTCTCGAGTGAATGAAACACTGTGCAAACCATGAAACCCCAACCAGTAGGGAACGTAGCCTTCTTGATCACTCCATTCACTCTTGGGTCCATCAATGGCACAACAAATCTTGTTGTGGGTCTGTCAATTGGAGCATCATAATTATCTCTTGCATGGAGGTTGAGGAACCTTCCTGAGTATACTTACATCAGTTCTAATCGTTGTAGCACCATAGTAGACCATTCCTTAGATTTGATCCTATCCTAGCATACAAACACATGTTGTAACGCCCATTTTTTAAGCGTGCAACAAGGAAATAACAAAAATGTTGTTTTAAAATAGGGCAACAACCAGCTCAAGTTATATAAAATTAGGTTTTCTTTGATGTTGCACAACATCTCTTTAGCATGTCCACATGGAAGTCTTGTCTATCTAAAACCTAGAAAGAATGGAAAGAATGAGCTAGAAAGCCCAGTGAGTACTTAACAGAGTACACAAATCATAAATATAAACTAGTAAGAGTAAACTCATCAGATTGTGCCACACTAGCCTCTACACGCCACTCAGGCTATTATGTACCACTTAGGCTATCTCATTTGCCACTGAAGCATCTCATTTGCCACTGAGGCATCTCATTTGCCACTCCGGCATCTCATTTGCCACTCCGGCATCTCATTTAATATGGGCAACATTGCAGCTAACATAAACACACAGTTGCAAGCAACATCATAGATAATCAAATCAACAATATATTACATACTCAATCATCATGCATAAGATCAAATAGATACGCTATTAGCATTCCTCTTCTCAGTATTTACTTGCCTAATCACAATGCATATTGATGTGTTTTTATAACATATATCTTCGTAAGATCCATTTTTCTTAAACACACACACAAATATATATATATATATATATGTCGCTCATTATACAACTGATTGCTCTAAACTTTATACTCGCAAAACATTGATCATAAATACATTTTAGTATATAGAATTAATTATTAAAAATTAATTCCACCTCTTGTCCGCTTTATTATTATCTGAGGTTCACTTCTTATTTATTCATTCACTATTTAGTGTAAACCCAATATACTAGATTCAAACACAGATGTGTATTTCTGTCTCATAACTCTTATTATTTTTAAGCTCCTTTCCGTTAATTATATATTCATCGATATATTCATTAATTGACGAATATTAACAATTTACTCGATATCAACGGATTATAACATTAATGTATCCATTTCCATTTTATGTTGACTACGAACAATTGCAAGTAAATAATATCTTTAAGTACCGAGTTGAAGTACTCACATGTGACCCCGCACTTCCTAAGTGTTCTCTTATCTTTTCCATAGGTCCTCAAATACCTAAGAATATTTATATGATAATCATCACTCTTACTTAAATCAAAACAACACCTTTAAAACAATAAATCGGATAAGGAACGCTTGTGCCTTCCTAAGCACGCTCGTATCCTTACTCACATCCCGGATCTATCTAGGGTTAGGTACGGCCGTGCCTTTTGAGACACGTCTGTGCCTCCTCACGTACGCCCTGGGGCACGGTTCGTTCTTGAGGGGCACGCCCGTGCCGTGCAACTTACAGCAGCAGGTCCGACCAAAACCTACTGTCTCCGGCTAAAACTCACTCAATTCACTTCCAAACTATTTCCAGTACTTATAAACATCCCCAAAACACTTACTAATTATATAAAAGATCAAAAATAACACTATTTGATCATGAATCACTAATTAAACCTAATACCCATTAACATATCAATCAATCCCCAAACATCTCCTAACACTTACAAATATTGTTTGGGACCTTTTAGAACACTTTTGTAACATCAAACTCTCAATTAACAACATCAAAATCTATGAATTAATCAAGAAACCATTTAACCCATTAACATTTTAAACTTTAAACTAATAACACTTACATCATCGTCAAATGATAGATGTTAATTGCTCATTTAATCTTCCACTTTAAACTTCAAACTTCAAATAATATTGAGAGGTTGGTGTGTGTGTGTGTGTGTTAATCAAGAAAGAAAGAAGAAACATGAGGAAGAAACAAAGAAGGAAATCAAATCAAAAGGGGTTGACGACTTAATGTTGGTGGTCTCTTTTTAGTAGGTATCCCGCCCCCTTTTCAACTTACAACTCGTCTATACGATATCCAAAAACCTCAACGGGATATATTTAGAATCATTAATTCAAATCTTTTAATAATTTATAACTTTTACTCACTTTCCTTCACTTTTATTTCATAACTTAATTTAATAATGTTTTACAAAATTGGGTTGTTACACATGTGCACCAGAACTCCAATAGTGGGTGGGGGACTATATAAATTGGGCCTCTAGTCAAGCCAACTGAAAGAGGGCACTTTGTAATGCAATTGACCGACTCTTCGTACCCTTGGTTTCTCTTCTTCACTGGAATAGTGACAGACGCCCTTTGATTATTCAGTTTAAGTATATGTTGTTGGAATATGCCCACTGATACACGTGCACTAGCATCACTGCTAATGAGGTACGGGCCTATTGGGCCACACGCCAAGGGTAGATTCCGGCAGCATAACGCAAACAAGAGAGAATATGAGATTAGGGTTTCTGGCGACCTTCACGGGCCCTCACGGGCCGTGAAGAGGTCGTGAAGAGAAACCCTCCACGAGCCTTCACCACCCGGATAAGTAGTCGTGGGAGCAGGGCCTTCACGAGTGCTTCACGGCCCGTGAGAGCCCGTGAAGGCAGGCGCCATTCTTTTAATTGGACCACTCGATGGCCCAATGAGAATGAGCGGTGGAACCCGGCCTATGAGGCCTTCACGAGGGCTTCACGGCCTGTGAGAGCCCGTGAAGGCAGAAGTCAAAGTGACACTTTATTTCTATTGGACCTTTGTGTTGGTCCAATGAGAGAGTGGCTAGGTGGCCGACTCTGGTGACTTGGAGCTTCCTCCAGCCTTTATAAAAGGCTTGGCACTCTCTCTTAGGACAACTCTTGCTTCATGTGATAATATACACACATATGTTTGGTACTTGAGTTCTACTAGAGCTAAGTGAGTGTAACAAGTGAAGAGAAGTAGTTCTTGTGGTAGTGGCTACTCCAGATTCACGAGGACTAAGTGTGGTTCGTGTCTCGGGTCGTTAGTAAGGCGGAATCTCGGGCACTTGGTGTGGACAACCGGTAGAGGAGCTCGTTTTTCGGGTTCTCAAGTTCATCCTTCTTGTTGCCTTGTTCCAAATCACGAGATGGTAGTTTTTCTCCTCCCTTTGCTCTTTGTTTCTGTTGCTATATTCTTTGTAGTCATGATCCCCACTTGGGGAATACATACATGTCGGTTTTAATACCCGAAAACCCCAGTTTTTGATGTCATTGCTTCCGCTGCGTACGGGTGTTGGCGTGCATGGATTTCCTTCAGTGGTATCAGAGCCTTGGCTACAAAGATATAGCACGAAAATGGCTCGAAAAACCGTTTTTGGAAGATTCATTTGTCTGTCCAGTAGGTCTTCACGGACCGTGAAGTGTTCTTCACGAGTCGTGAAGGCCACACGACCGGTGTTCGTGAGGGGTCTGGTCGTGGGAAGTGTTTTCAGGCTTCACGAGTCCTCATGGCCCGTGAGCGGTCGTGAAGCTCTTGGGCTTCACGAGCGTGAGAGGTCGTGAAGGAACTCGTGAACAGTTTAGTCGTGAAACTTGGTTTTTAGGCTCACGAGCCCTTCTGACCCGTGATCGGTCGTGAGGCCCTTGGGCGTCACGAGCCCTGAGGGGCCGTGAAGGAGCTTTTGGGCAGTTTTTGTCCTTAAAAGAAAATTTTTCATGGTTTTTCGGGTCATGGAGGAGTTTCTGTTTTTTGGCAGATTCCGTTTGTTTAGCCCCTCGTAATATTTTGGTACAAATATGGGTATGTAAGGTATGGTCTTGGCATGAGATGCATACATGCATACACATATGTTGTGTGTATATGAATATGGGTATAAAAGTTGGTTTTGTGCCCTAATGCATATGTACAAGAATTTCCTTGTTGTGCCTTGAGTGTTTGTGTTGGAAATTCTTACCAAAATATTCTTTGGTCACGGTTTTGGCACACCGTGCTTTGTAGTTGTTGTTTGCTGCTTTTAGTTGGTAACCATCGCCCTAGACCTTGTGGTGGTGCCTTGTGGTTTGTTTGGGTGTTTGGATTTATTTGGTGACCTTGGTGTCACGTATGATGTAATTAATTATTTATTCGTTCGGTTTTTAATTAATTATCGCGGCTTGCATGTCGTTTCATTTATTCATATGTACTTGTACTAGATTGATAAGAAGCGCGTGGCTTGCATGCCATTTCCTTTCTTTTGTGTACTTGTGTTTTGAAGACCACAATCAAGAGTCAAGAGGAGACGTCTTGAAGACCTTGGGTCCGGTTAGTCCCGATGGAGGTAGCGGATTCAGTGGGAGCACTCCATGGTCTAGGTTTGTGTCCTTAGTAGACCTAGTCCTCCCGGCTTGGCTCGCGGGTAGGACGCATAGGTTTTTGGCATGGTTACCAACCTCTTTGTATGCGTGTGATGTGATTTATATTTCTTGCATGGTTGTTTATGTTTCCTCGCATGCATGATAACTTTTCTAAGTTAATAAAATCACAAGAGTTTTTAAATTGGTTAACAAACTCTCCGGCGTAAACGATTAACAAGACAATATAAACTTGGTATTTATATTTAAAGTGAAAATCGTTTTTATCACTTACTTTGTTAATCAAATATTAAAACTTGGTTTTAATCAAGAAACAAAAGCCCGTTTCCTAAAAACGTAAATCACGCACCATCCATAAGATGACACACCCGATTCTAGTGAAGCATGGGATAATTGTCGAGCTAAGCACGAGTTATTCCATGTGGATCTGTGTGGAAGGTGAGAGTGGCGACTTGGAGTTATTGGTTGTCGAGCTTAGCACGAGCCAATGATTGTCCAGCTAAAATCCTTGTGTGATTGTCGAGCTAAGCACGAGTCAACCAAGAATTTTAATTTGGGATTGGTGTAAGTAGGGATCAAACATGCCAACCGACCCTTTTACGTCGTTGGATCCCGCAAGTGTCTAAGAGTTGCAATGGAGATTGCAATCAGTAAAATGTTTACCGGCCTAAATAGCTTCATGAAGTGATCCGCGGTAAACCCGTCATGTAGTGGAGTAAAATATGGTTCTTAGCCCTTGTTAAGATAAATTGTTTTTTTTTAAACTTTATGGGTAATTATTTTAACGAGGATTATATCAAACTAACTAAAACGTGTATTCTTGTTATTTATAGATGTCAAACGATAATAACACCACGTCAAACAATTCGCTTCGTATGTTCCTACATAGGGAGAAACTCACGGGAGTGAACTTCGTTGACTGGCTTAGGCAATTGAGAATTGTCCTTCGCTATGAGTCAAAGTTGCACATCCTTGAGGAACCTCTTCCGGAACCACCTGCTAGCGACGCGACTTGGTCCGTCCGATACACGTATGAAAAGCGTGTTGAGGACACACACGATGTTGCCTGCTTCATGTTGTCAACTATGAGCTCAGAGTTGCAAAAACACTTTGAGCACATGAGTGTGTACGATATGATGGACAAGTTAAAGGACATGTTCCAACAACAAGTAAGGGAGGAACACTATGAGTGTGTTAAAAACCTAGTCGGTTGTAGAATGCAGGAAGGTAGGAGTGTGAGTGCCCACGTCCTTAAGATGAAGGCGTACGTGGACCAAGTGGAGAGACTAGGATTTCCCATGGGGAGGGAGCTTGCTGTGGATATAGTACTCCAGTCCCTGCCCGCATCATATGATCAGTTTGTCATGAACTATCACATGCATGACATGGAGAAAACCTTAGGTGAATTGCATGGTATGTTGAAGACTGCGGAGTCTGACATGGCCAAACATGAATCCACCTCTTCCATTCCTACCACGAGTTCTAGGGAACAAAAGAAAAAGAAGAAGAAACCAACACGAAAGGAAAAGGTTGGAGTGTCCAAGCCTATTCCCCACTTTGAATCTGAGGACCATGATTGTGTGCCTCAAGAAGAGATTCGAGAAAAAGTGGTTTGCTACTTCTGTGGAAGATTTGGAGATTGGGGCCGTCACGCATGCCCATCGTGCCGAGAGGATATTAAACTTCTAAGGAAAGAGAGAGTTAATTTCCCCTCTCAAGGTACCATTTAAAAGAAGAACCAAGAGCATGAAGAACCGGATCTCTAAAAGAGGTAACTCGGAAGATTGACCTCTACAAGAGAATTTGGAGTTTTGATCTTGCCTATTCTGGCCGGTTTCATTATTACTTTGTTTTTGATGCCCTGTGAGGCAAGTTTAGTTTTTGATGTATGTTCATGAAGACGATGGATGAGATTTTGAATTTTTGGGTTGTAAAAGATTTTTTCGCATTACTTATTCGATTTCGAAGTTTATTCATGTCATAGCTTATGTTTTATTTTGGCCTTCAAGGCACATCATTCTACATTTGATGACGATAAATTCACACTTGAAACTTGAATCTTGGTTTTGAAAAGTATTTGTTGATTGATAAAAAATAAAATTATCCATGTCACGACATACATGTTACAAGTAATAATTAATCATGAATGATTGATTCTAAGTCCAAAATAGTTTGGATTAGTCGGCTCTTTGTCATAATCTACTTAACCATGTAAATAAGATAAGTATCACCTAGATCCATGTGGTTAGGATCTTGGACTAGTTTAACCTCGGGTTAAACATTTGATGCTAATCTTATCTATAAGGGTAAGATGATTATGAATCCCTTCACGGTATTTGTGAGAGGGATGCTAGCTTGTAAGATATTGATCACCTTTGGTGGATAATCCGTACAAGCACATAACAAAGAGAAACTAATTAAAAGAATCAATTGGGACATATAGATAGGATGCTTAGATCTAGTTAAGATGCTAAGATACCTTAAATCTATATCAATGACTACATTATGAATTGCGGGATTATCTCACAATTCGTTCCTTAACATAGACACATTTGTACATGGTGTCACGTTGAAGGAAACCGGATATCGTTGATAATGATCTGGTAAATAATGGGTCAAATATGTGTATTCGACTTGTTAGTATACACATTGAATGTGACGAGCCAAGTCCTTAATCTTAATCCAACTTGAAAGTCTATTTGGCAGCTATGAGATATATCTTGAAAGAGTTCTTTGCTTGTATATATATCAAAGTTTGGAGATTTTCAATCTACATTTAGTGGGAAATTGAAGAACTTAAATGGTGCTAATACATTTAAGTAGTTCTTATAGGTTTTAGATATTTAACCTTGTGAGAACAATTTTTTGTTGCTCTAAAGGAAGAATATAACTAAAGCATTCCAGTGGAAGAACGCGAAACTTAAATGATAGACTTGATGTTGGCACTAGCATATGATCAAGTATCGGCATGAGAATGCCGGTTATCCTGACCATGAGTAATTACTTTCAAGGCTGATAGAAGTCATGTAGCCGAAAAGATATGGGTTTCCCACATCTAAGTGGCAATGACTTAATGGTGAGTCTTGTTGATGTCACCATCTATCGGAAAGCATAGTGGGCCCTGAGTTCACTGAGGTTATAAGAAGTAATTAATCATAAGATGAAATCCATTTCAAGTATGCAAATACTTTACTTAATTCCATACCAAGGTGCAAACCTAGATGGTGTAAATGGAATTAACATGGATTGTATTGTAGACTACTTCAAATACCGACTAGAGGTAAAGGTTTCGTGATGGTTCTTGTGGAAGCTTTTCCTAGTGGCTATGTTGAAGATCATTTGATACTTGTTGCTATTGTTGCCTTCTTACGGCAATAAAGGATAGTACACGGATATAAAAGACCGCGTTCCTTTAAGGAACTTCGTATTGAGGAAGTGATTACCACACTCTCCGAGGGTCTTAGACATCCGTAGTATCCAAATTAAGTCTACAAGTGTGAATAAGTCCTTTGGACTTATACTAACATCGTAAAATTAAGATCTTTGCTTTCATGAGAAAATCAAAGTCATGAGTTTTCTAGGAGCATAGATAAGACTTTTACATATGTCAGGGCTAGTGGGAGCTTTCGTTGTATACCTAGAAGTATGTATCGATTGAAGATAATGTCCCATTGTTATGTGTTCTATGAACCTAAAATGGAGAATTATTGTTTCATGATAATACTTAGGAGATACAAATTTGGAAATTTTAAATTGCAAGAAATATTTGTATATGTTCTTGATGTTTGACGACAAGAAATAAACCTTGGAGTAAGTTTTTACTCTAATACTAATTTCTAATAGGATAACTGTCGATCTTGATCGAAGTCTATGGTCCTACTTTGTGGTGTTGATTATTGATTAGAAAAGTTCTTGAGTATCATTGATCCTATTGTGAACTTTTGTGACAATGAGGATATGAGTACTTTAGCACTTTTTTATATAATCTCTTTGACGGATACTTTGAATAGTAGTTTGGTCAAAAGATAGTTGTTAGTATAACAAGAATACAAATGGATGTTGCATGGCAAATCCATTGGATAAGCCGTTGTCATAATGACTAGTGATGTTTGACATACTAGGTCATGTAGCATTCATTATGCATATGATTTGGCATTGTTTTAGTAATTGATTGTTTTATATTAGCTTTGGGAACTGATAGCAGTATTGTAACTTTTGATTGCTTTCGATATATAGTGGGGACTATATATACGCAGATGCAGTTACTTTCATTAGTCTTTACTGTGTTCCATCTTAGCATGTTTAACCACTTCCCTGAGTGCTTATGCATTCTAGATTTCCACAGTCGGTCATTCTTCAAGGGAAGGAAGTTTGAACTAAGACTGAGGTTAGGGTTTGGTCATGCATTAATCAAGGATTGAATGCAAGTGACGCAAAGCTAACCTGTGCTTGAAATGAGTTTCAAGTGATTGGAAGACCAACACCTGAGTTCACTTCATGGATTATGGTCACAAGTGACTCGGGATGATAATATCATTTCATCCTTAGACCGGAGATACATGTGTATCCAAAGCATGAGTCTGCTTTATTTTGATTGCTTTCAAACGTGGTTCGTAATAGGCCGCTATAAAGGGAGTTTTCAAATAAAGTATGATGCATGTGGTGGGGCTATGTAGTCAAAAGGATTTGTTCCTCTATGTAGAGAGATATCCCTGGGCCCCTTGATGATTGGGCGCTGAGACCAAAAATGCATGGCCGTGCTCAAGCTGCAATGATTTTAGATCAGTTGCAACTTGTTATTTTGGTCACCACCAATCTAGAATCGAGAAACAGAATCGTGAACGATCTGGAGATTGACATTTATCCATGTCTCGTGTTCACACGGATATCGCGAACAAGGAATGTTTATGATCACTTATCTATAGGACCTTTTAGCCTTTCTAGGCTACCAGGATTTGTCGAGGATGATGTAACTCGTACCGACTTGGGGGAAAGTATGCTTTGCTAGAGCCGCTGCTTGTCTGTGATGTTAGTAACGCTGTATCATGTGCAAGTGGGAGTCTGTTGGAATATGCCCACTGATACACGTGTACTAGCATCACTTCTGATGAGGTACGGGCCTATTGGGTCACACACCAAAGGTAGATTCCGGCAGCACAACGCAAACAAGAGAGAATATGAGATTAGGGTTTCTGGCGACCTTCACGGGCCCTCATGGGCCGTGAAGAGGTCGTGAAGAGAAACCCTCCACGAGCCTTCACCACCCGGACAAGTAGTCGTGGGAGCAGGGCCTTCACGAGTGCTTCACGGCCCGTGAGAGCCCGTGAAGGCAGGCACCATTCTTTTAATTGGACCACTCGATGGCCCAATGAGAGTGAGCGATGGAATCCGGCCTATGAGGCCTTCACGAGGGCTTCACGGCCCGTGAGAGCCCGTAAAGGCAGAAGTCAAAGTGACACTTTATTTCTATTGGACCTTTGTGTTGGTCCAATGAGAGAGTGGCTAGGTAGCCGACTCTGGTGACTTTGGAGCTTCCTCCAGCCTTTATAAAAGGCTTGGCACTCTCTCTTGGGACAACTCTTGCTTCATGTGATAATATACACACATATGTTTGGTACTTGAGTTCTACTAGAGCTAAGTGAGTGTAACAAGTGAAGAGAAGTGGTTCTTGTGGTAGTAGCTGCTCCAGATTCACGAGGACTAAGTGTGGTTCGTGTCTCGGGTCGTTAGCAAGGCGGAATCTCGGGCACTTGGTGTGGACAATCGGTAGAGGAGCTCATTTTTCGGGTTCTCAAGTTCATCCTTCTCGTTGCCTTGTTCCAGATCACGAGATGGTAGTTTTTCTCCTCCCTTTGATCTTTGTTTCTGTTGCTATATTCTTTGTAGTCACGATCCCCACTTGGGGAATACATGCACGTCGGTTTTAATACCCGAAAACCCCGGTTTTTGATGTCGTTGCTTCCGCTGCGTACGGGTGTTGGCGTGCATGAATTTCCTACATATGTAGCCTGTTATCTTTGAATGTTGAACCACAGATCATACAATCATCAAATTCTAGTTGAATATCCTCCATTATAAAGAACTTATCTTTCGATTATAATGGACTGACGATTGGTTGTTGATCACACTTGGAAAATTGAAGGGTTTAAGCACTTAGCTTGTTGTCGAAAAGGGTTTAAGAAATCTCAAAGTATAAAAGGGTATAAGAATAGTAGGAGTAAAACTCTAAGTATGTTACGGGTAAAATATTTATACCTTTTCGATGAGAGAGAAAAGTTACTGTTGAGGGATTTTAATTATCCATTATACACAGCCCTAATTAGATGGGTATAGCCAGATAAGAAATAAAAATCTGTTATTTACAACAGCTCTTTAAGTAAAAATCATTTATTATTATGACTACCATAAATGATAAAAATATCATTGTTACATTGATCCTAAACGAACAGACTGAATGAAACAAGTAATTAAGATGTACTCAGCTTAGTGAGGTGTAAATTAATGAAACTTATCCATCAAAAGTTAAGTTAAACACACACTTGGCTCGTAACTTTTGGTTCTCAATGTGACTACTCAGCTCAGCTTAGTGGCACTTAAACAAAAGTTGATTTGAGACTGGCTCAATTTGTTTTAATTTACACATAACAAATTAAATCTTAAATGGAACATATCCACATAATAAATGTGAATTTATCACTCAACGATAGGTGCTTAGTTCAATAGAAACATATCGGTCAACTAGGCACTTAGCGCAACATAATATCAAGTTGATGAACAAAAGTATTTTAGAAAATATATTAGCTAGTTTATCATTAGTGGAAATAAATGTGATTTCAACTTTACCTTTCCCCACTATATCTCTAATAAAATGATGTCTTATTTCAACTAGAGTGGAAGACTGGATTAAAGGTGATACCTATTGCACTTTGATTATCACGATATATATAGGAGTTTTGTTGAAGGTGATACCAAATTCTTGAAGTTCATGTTGCATCTATAGGATTTGAGCACAACAACTTCCTATAGCAACAGACTCAGCTTCAACAGTTTAATTAGCCACAAAATTCTACTTCTTGCTTGTCCAGCTTACTAACTTACCACCCAGCATCTGACATCTTCTTATAATACTCTTTTTGTCCAACTTGTATCCAACATAATCTACATCAGAAAAACTAATTAGTTCAAACCCAGTGTCTTTTGGGATACCAAAGACTTAGATTTAGAGTTTCCTTGAGTTAAATAAAGATCTACTTTATAGCTTGGAGATGAGAATCCTTTGTGTCAGCTTGATATCTTGCACAAACACATGTAGCAAACATGATATCAGGCCTACTTGATATAGTAATGAACCTATCCGGTAAGTTGTCTAATATACAGACTTGCCATCTGAGTCTATACTCAGCTTGACAGAGGGTGACATGCGTGTTTTCATTGGCGTACAATTTTCAAACCCTTATTTCTTAATCAAGACAAAAACATAATTGATTTGATTAAGAAAGATGCCATTAGACTTCTATTGGATTTTAAGTCCTAAGAAGTAGGTCATATCACCCATCATACTCGTCCTAACACATTAGACATTATCTTGGACAACCACTCACATAGAGTATTGTTGGTTGATCCAAAGATGATATCATCAATATATATTTTTACAAGGATGACATGTCCCTTGCTCTTTCTTATGAATAGAGTCTTATCTATACTTATTCTAGTGAAGTTCTTAAAGAGTAAGTATTGGGACAATGTATCACACCACCCTCTTGGAGCTTGTTTAAGACCATACAAAGCCTATTTTAACTTATAGACATGGTGTAGGTACTTTGAACTAACAAAGCCAAGAGGTTGTTTCACATAGACTTCCTTCTAAACTAATTCATTGAGGAATACACTCTTCACGTCCATTTGATATACTTTGAAGTCTTTATATGATGCATAAGCAAGAAATGACCTAATGGCTTCTATTCTGGCAATAGGACTAAAAGTCTTATCATAATTTATACCTTCTTCCTGTCTATATCCTTGTGCTACTAGACGGGTTTTATTCCTAACTATCAGTCCATCCTTGCTCATCCTGTTCTTATAGACCCACTTAGTGCATATAATGGTTTTACCTTTAGGGGAAGGAACAAATGTCCAGACTTCATTCCTTTGGAATTCAGTCAGCTCCTCTTGCATAGCTTCAATCCAATCTTCAACCTTAACAACTTCTTTAGTTTTTTTTTTTTTGCTCCATTTGAGACAAGAATTTGAAGTAGGAAGCAAAGTTTAATGTTGATCTTGATCTAGTAGCCACCCCTAATTCAATGTCACCAATGACTTGATCAAGGGTATGATCTTTGTGGACAAGAAAAGTACTAGAGGGAGACAGGGGTTCTAAATCGGAGTGCCTTTGTGGAGTTTGAGGTGGACTAACATCCCCAATATCCACTGTAGCTTCAGTAGCACTATGATGACCACTTAGATCCTCGGTTGGATGTTCTTCTCCAAAAAGATTCACAAATTCTTTACCTTGGTCAGATTGAGGTGTGTTTGGAAAAGTTGGTGCATGATTGGATGATGTCATATGTGAATTGTCATTTTCAGTTTCATTATCTTCGTCAACATTATCTATGACATACATAGTGTTGGATTGCTTATTGTTATCTCTCTCAAGATTACCTAGACTGACCAGGTTAGCTTAAGGCTTCTCAGCTTCATCAATATTGTTTTCATCAAAAGAAACATGTATCGATTCATCAATAAGTTTTCTCCTAGTTTCATAAGTTCTATAAGCTTTGAGGATTGAGTAATATCCAATAAAAATTCCCTGATCAGTTTTGCATTCCAACTTATGGAGCTAATCTTTGTGGTTTAGCACATAGCAATTAGAATCAAATATATGAAAATAACATATATTGGGCTTTCTTAAATTATACATTTAATGGGATGTTTTGCCTTGTATTTTGACAATGATTGATTTATTCTAGGTGTAACAGACTTTACTTACAACTTTAGCCCATAAGTAGAGTTTCAACCCTGCCTCACATAGCATAGTCCTAGCAGCCTCAATTAAGGTTCTATTTATTTTTTCAGTTACTCCATTCTGTTGGGGTGTTCTTACATATGAGAAGCTCTATATTATTCCTTTATCTTCACAGAAGATCTCTAGGATTGACTTGCTAAACTCGATCACATGGTCACTTCTGAGTTGCTTAACAAACGAATCGTTTTGCAACTCTTACTTTTTGATAAAACTAATTATCTCCAAGGCAACCTCACTTTTGGCTTTAAGAAATATCATCTAACTATACCTAGTGAACTCATCATCTATTACCAAGGTATACTTCTTGTCACTTAGGCTTGGAGCACTAATGGTTCCAAACAAGTCCATATGCAACATATGTAAGGGGTTTGTTACAGAAAAATTCTATTTAGACTTAAAAGGCCCTTTATGTTGCTTTACCTATTCGTAAGCTAAGCACATTTTATCTTTTGAAAATATTATTTTTTGGAAAACTAATGATTAACTCTTGTTGAGATAGTAAATTTATATTTTTAAAGTTCAAATCTGACAATCTATTGTGCCATAGCCAACTCAGCTTGGGAATGGATTAGGAATACAAACAGGTTTCAGTAGTGGGATCACAATATTTGAGATCTTGAAGATACTCATCTCTATCTCTCTTAGCAATCAAAATAAACTTACCCTTAGAATTATATATTGTACTTTCTTGTTTTCTTAAGGTCACTACATGATCTTCATCACACAATGATACTTATCAGATTATGTATGAAACCCTTTACATATGCAACTTTCTGGAATGTAACTGTTCCTGCGTGCATTTTTTCACAACATTTGGTTCTCCCATGAGATTTATCACCAAAGGTTACTTTTGGACCTTCTTCTTCTAGGAATTCACCTAGAAGTCCTTTCCACCCAGTCATGTGCCTTTAGCATCTCCTGTCCAAGTACCATTTACTCGAATCCTACACATATAAACTAAACACATTACTTTATTTTGGGTACCAACTATTTTGCCGGTTTAGAAGATGAGCACTTAGCTTTTCTTCTGTTTAAACTTGACTGGTTAGCTTGAGTAGACCCTAAGGTCAGCTTAGCTAGATCAGTCTGCTTTTTCTCACGCCTTTTGGTTTCATTATCACAATCCTTGGAATCATGACCTATATCACCACATTTATAACCTTTTATTTTGTTTAAAACATTTGGGACATGGTCTTTCATTTTCTCCACATTTTCTTTCGGTTCAACTTTAGGTTCAGTGTAGGTGCATAACTTTTTAATTTTCTTAGGTAGTTTCTTTACTTCATTTTCATTGATTATGTAATACCTTTGTCAACCCTAGCCTTGTTATCCTTATTTTGTGGAGTCAGACTTATAGACACTTTTCTCTTCTTTCTCTCTAAACTAGACTGAGGGTGTTGTCTTTAAAATGGACTTGGCTTTAATCTATCAAAGACGGGTTTAGTTTGAATAGGTTTTGGGTTCAACCTATAGAATTATTACAGACTTAGGGTGCGCTTAGTTCATATTGGGTAATAACAAAGGGGAAGGGATTACTAATGTTGAGGAAAGGGAATGGGTATTGCAATTGCATTGATACTGTCTGTTTGGTTTTGTATAATCATTACCATTACCTTAGATGTTGTTTGGTTGATTAATGACCTATATCAATCCAGTAAATTTTATTTTGTATTATGTTTTAATTTTTTCAATATCCTTTATAAACAATAAACCATATGATATTTTTTATTACGGTTACAAACTTTTTCTTTAAAAGATGAAAAAACATAAAGACACAAGAAAGGGATCCAAGAATCATTTTCAAAATATTTAGGAAACACCTAACAATTTTACAACTAGTAAAATGAATGCTACGATAATAATTCTAACAAGACTCTTTTATACCAAATACACTATGGTCCAAACGTAATCCATTAACTAGAAAATTAATTCCATATCATCACCTACATACTCTAACTTTAATAATTGATCACAATAAGCATAAGAAACATGTGCTAAAAGAAGCAGAATAATTGAAACTGTTTAAAAAGATGATTGAAAGGTAGTTATCACTATCTTCTACAAACTTTTTTTATTGCAACCAAGTTAAATTGAATGTGTTTAAGAAGCTAATTCAAAGCTAGTCATCACTATCTTTTACAACCTTTTTTTGATTGCAACAGATTCTTTGACTATAAATATATATTCATTATCACATAACACTTCCAGAAACAAACATATCAATTAATTTTCCTCTTATGGTTTTCTTGTTTGTCAGATTGATTAATGTGCTTATGGTGACTTAGAGATTCTACGCAACATGAGTTGTTTTGCTCTTGTGGTTATCTTGGTTATGAGAATAATATCAATAGTAATACACACAAGCACATACAAATGGGTTTATTTTAGATTACTTGGTCATCCTTGAAGCATTAATCTCTAGAAATAACATACAACAAATCACCCTATTTGCGTTTACTCCACATAAAAAAAACTAAAAGTTATGGAAAAACAACTATTTGTTGCGCAAACTTCTCTTAGACATTTAATCGAACACCCACCATGCATATTTTATAAACAATAACGATAAAAACAAACTACTTATGATAAGTGGGTAATGGCCCATTACTTACTTTTGGGTAATGGATGATTGCATTATAGTGCACCAAGCTATGGTATTTATTATCTTACCTATTGATAAGGGCCTAATAATGTTGGGGAGATAATCACTTCACCCTAATAATCAACTCTGCCTATCCTAAAACATAGAATTTGATGATAACCAAACCCTACATTCAGTATGACTTAGAAAGAATTCAAACATGTGTTGTTTGAATCAGTTTATGTAAAAATATGCTAAGTATGGAACCATCAGCTGAGGAAAATAAGCCATCAGCTGACCATCAGATCCTACTCAATATATCAGCCAAGGGATATCAACCAAAGAGCATCAGATGAAGAAAACAAGTGTAGAAGACCATCAGCTGAGGAAAACAATCTATCAGCTGAGCGAAATATTTGATCAGCTGAGTGAACTAATTGATCAGCTGAGTAAACAAATTGATCAACTGAGTGAACAAATTGATCAGCTGAGTGAACAAATTGATCAGCTGAGTGCCTACCTCATCAGCTAAGTAAACAAATGGATCAGCTGAGGCCCAGAGCATCAGCTAAGTAAGTCTTCCTTTACACAAGTCATCTCCTCTCATAAACTGATGTATTTGATTGATCAGCTGAACATTCTTGATCAACTGATCATGCAAATGCATGAGCTTATGTACTCCTAAGCTTACTATTGATCAGCTGAGCATCTATATGATCAGCTGAGCAATATGTATCAACTGAGTCCTAGCAAAAAGTGATCAACTGATATATTTTGTCAACTGAGTAGTGAATATCAGAGTTCCTAGTACAATCTGTTAGCTGAGTTGTAAAAAATGTCAAATCTACTCTATCTTTTCAGATTGTAAGTCATATGTAAAAGGCAGAACATGTGTTGTTCTATTATGCCTTAGATCTTTGTTTGTAAAAGTAAAAATGCACTTTTTGGATCAAGTATGAGACAAAAAGGTTTGATCTTATCCTCTGGAAAAGGATAATGATACCTCAAACAGACGAAGATCTTGAAGATTTGTTCAAACAACTAAGTATGGCTGGCAATCCCATACTTGGTAAAGTCAAATCACTCAGAATCATGGTGTTGATTAAAGTACAATCATGGAAAGGGAAAGATACTTCTACACGACAGTAGATGTGGGCTTTAATATTTTATATTGTGAATGGGTTGCACTTTTGCAGAAAAGTACAATTACTTTTATCAAACATTTGATTAAAGTAACTTTACTTTTCACCCACTACCTTTACAATTAAAATATTATATTTCCACATCCTCTTTGTCTCTTACCTTCATGCAACCGGATTCACCAAGACTTCTATATATACTCATGCATTGTGGACATGCAAAAATACAACACACAATACAACAAAAAAAGTCTCTACTCCACAGATAGAAAATCTCATCAGTTGAGAAATTCGTAGAGTATAAGCATTATGTAGAATCAAACTTGTTCATGTGTTGAACACTCTATATACATTAGTTGTTTTAAAGTTAGTTTGTCTATGTGATAGACAAATTGATTGCCACCTTTTATTGTACTTAGAATTTCCGCTTCTAGTACATGTAATTCTTGATTCAATATCAATAAAAATTATATAAAAGTATATCAGTGTGTCTTTAATTTTTAAAAGATAAAGTTTGTATTCAACCCCCCCCCCTCTACAAACATTTGTTGTTGCGTACTCAATCTGGGACTAACAACTGGTATCAGAGCAGGTTAGATAATCAATATCTAGATCTGTTTTGCTTAATCTACAACTGCTTCTACCCCTCTCAATATAGCATCATCCGCAAACATTATGAATATCTCAAACACTGGGTCCTTAACAAGATGTCCCATGTTTGATGCTGAAAATTTCTCCATGTGGAAAAGTAGAGCACATCTTTTCCTATCCATCCTTGATATCCAAATGCTTGAAATAGTCACTGATGGTCCTTCTGTTCCAACATCAGTGTTATTGATATCGCCAAATTTAGATATATATTTTAAGCGATATCTGTTTTATTTTAGCCTGTTATTGTTCGTAAATAAGTAAAAGATACTTAATTATCTTCATTTATTGAATTTCAGGTTAAAAAAGGCGGAATATGAAAAGTTTTGAGCAAAAAACGGAAAAAACGAAGAAATATGAAAAGCTGTCCGCGCCGACACACCTCCACTGTTTTGATCATATCTCACTCATACGAACTCGGATTAAGGTGATTCAAAAGGCCACGGAAACTAGACTCAGAGGGCTACAAAATCACGTTTATGGTCAAAGTCTAAATAATCAATGTCGCGGCTCGACACCTTCAAGAATCGCGGCACGACGGAGGTGTTCAAGATAAGGTCCAAAAGTTCGCCACGTGTCATCGCGGCGCGACAGTTGCTTGGGTCGCGGCGCGACGCGTCAAATCACGTCAGAATTCAATTTTTAAAATAGTTTTGGATCGCGTCAAACTCACCCGTCGCGATGCGACACTTATCCGTCGCGGCGCGACGCCCCTGTTTTCAGTTTTCTATATAAACGAACGTCCAGATCGATTTTGGGAAGAACCACCCAACTTATACTACCTAAATACTACCAAATCACGTCTAAAAGTCATTCCTGGAGCTGTGGAGCTTAATTTGAAGAATTGGAGCTTATTTTGAAGATTAAAGTGGCTAGGAGGCTTGCTTATTACGGTTTTATCATTCTTTTCTTTGTTCTCATGTTTATTTATGATTTCCAGAAGCTTGATATGACTGTTATTGGCTAGTTTTCTTCTTTTCCTCCCTAGAGGAGATGAAACTTTGTAAATATGTTTGATTTCCATTGATTAGAACATGTTTTCATCTCATAATTTGTCTTATAAGCTCACCAATGATTCATATGTGTTAAAGATCTGTTTTTTGATTGTTTATATTCTGAGTTTATAAAAATTAGAGGACCAATCTATTTTTATAGCTTTTATCATGATTAATTAGGATCAATAATTAATCTTGACTAGTGATTGATCATATCCTAGGCTTAGATAACCAAGAATGGAACTTTAATGTGTATGATTGGCATGTAATGACCTTTATTTGTCAATTTAACAATTTAATAACCAAATAATTGTTAAAGGTGGAGTCTTGTTTGACACGAACTTAAATACGTCTAATTATGCATTTAAACGATTTCTTGACCATAGAATTGAATAAATACATGATTAGAGGGTTAGAACTCAGACCAAGAGTTTATCCATTATAGAAATCGGTATGAGATGAAACAAATGTTCGTTGCACGATTAATTGGAAATTAAATGTTTTGAAAAAGTAAAAATCGAATCTAGGGAGGGAATCTTTATTTTATAAGCTTAATCCAATAAAGTTTGTTCTTTTCACTTTCTTTGGTTTGTTCTTGGTTCGTGTTGTTATTATTTAGTGAGTTGGATCATAAAGTTTGAATCTTTATTGTTAAGATTCTAATTCCCCCTTTTAGCTGCTTTTATTAGTTTAATATTTAATTAGTAGAGTTATATTCAAAATCATACTCGTTCCCCTTGTGTTTGACACCCGTACTTATTTACTATACTACGATACGATTAGGTTCTCTTGCCTATTTGTGTTATAGTCGTGCTAAATAACTCGGATTTTATAAATTTAAAACTGGTACGCTACACGCACATCAGTTATCCATTCCATCAGAATCTGAAGGTCAAACCTCTACAACAGAAAGAATCATAACCAAACCCATGCATCTGTGGACAGATGAGGATAAGAGGTTGGTTAGCCTAGATGTTAAGGCTAGATCAGCTCTTGTCACTGCACTACCCAATGAAATCTATCATCAAGTGCTTAATTGTTCTTCTGCCAAAGAGATATTAGATACACTCACAGTTGCATATGAAGGGACTGAAGAGGTGACGGAGAACAAGAAGCTCCTCCTCAACAGAGAGTGTCAATTCTTCTTTGCTCAGAAAGGTGAGAGTCTTACACAGACATACACCAGGTTCAACTGCCTAGTTAATGACTTAAAAAGGGCAGACGTAACCAAGAGCAACTTTGTTTTGGTGAACAAGTTTCTAGACTCCCTCTCTGAAACATGGGATCACTTTGTCACTGTTCTAAGACATAGTGAGAAGATTAAGGGAATGTCTCTGGTTGCTCTCTATGGTAACTTACTCAACCATGAGCAATCAGTCAAACAAAGGAAGTTGTCATCCAAGGAGATGAAGGAGGTCGTGAAAGCTGCACCAACTGCCCTTGTAGCAAGAGATACAAAGATAAGAAGCTTTGCAGCTATTGATTCTGGTTCTGAAGAAGAAGGAGATGGAGAGGAGAGTGCTGGAGAAAGTGATGAGGAGAAGGATTGTGAGGAAAGTAATCTGGAGGAGTTGGTTGAAGGTGTAGCTATGCTGGTTAAGAAGTTTAGACCTTTCAAGAAGGGAAAGGGTGTCAAGAGGTTCAGCAAGAGGTCATAAAAGTTTTTCAAGCCCAAATCCACTTTTGATGCCTCCACAGCAGAGTGTTATAAGTGTGGCAAGATTGGCCACATAGCCAGTGACTGTAAGTCCAAATATAACACTGGTTCTTCATCTGTGCAAAAGCAGGAGGGCAAAATTGATTATGAAGTCAAGTATAAGAAACTCCTTGCTGTTGTCCTTGACAAGAAGAAGAAGAAAGCCCAAGTCTAAGTTCTTGTTGCTAAAGAAGAAAATTGGGCAGAAGCAGATCTCTCCTCAGATGAAGATGAGGTGATCTCTGCTCAGTTTTGCATGATGGCCAACAACAACGCAGGTAGTTCCTTTGATGAAGACATGAAAAAGGCTGCTAAAGGTTGTTCAACTACCAACTGGGATCCTTCTTCTATGTATCAGGTTGGAAAATTTATTAACTATGATGATAATGAGAAGAATGCTATGTTTGATTACTTGTGTATTGATTTCCAGTCTACTATTCAAAGAGAGAAGAAGCTAAAAGTAGAAGTAGAATCACTAAAGGAAAAATTAACTCTTAAGGATGAGGAACTTAAGCAGATAACAATCTTAAATGATGAACTAGCTAATCAAAAGATACTTAATGAGATCTTAGTAAAAGAAACTAGTGAAGCAACTAAAAAGTTTAATGATCTCCAAAAAGTAGTAAAGTCTTGGTGTGTATCTGCAGAAAAGACCACTCGGTGTGTCAAGGAGCAGATACCCAAACAAGTTCAAGCTATTATTGGTGGAAATTACTCTAAGGCTGCTAACTGTGTTGATTCTAGTAAGAACCTTAATATCTTAGACAAAGCTGACATTTTGCCACAGACCTTTCACAAGACTGTTAAAGGCAAAAGTGTGTTCACAAATAAGTTTGTTAGAAGCAAGAGTTCCCACTCAAAAGAATCAATTATTCTTCTGTTGAATCATCCTCTAGTAAGATTTCAGAATGTAAAAAATACTAATAACACAAAGTCAAAGGATGTGATTAAAGGAAAGGAATCATTAGTTAAGACCTCAGAGACATTATGTTGTCAAACCTTGAAAACAGATGACTTAATTCTTAGCATTTCACAAACTGAAGAATAATTAGCTAATACTACTCAATCAACTAATAGGTTAGTAGATGATAAATGCTCAGCTGATAACCTGTCAGCTGATCATAGCTCATCTTCTAAACAATCAGTTGATCTAGAAGTAATCAACTCTCTTTCAATAGAAGAAACTATGAGTAAAAAGAATGATGTTCACATTGTTCCCATTTCTGCCACTCCAAAGATTGGTCAAAAACTTTCCAAATACAAAGATCAATCTAAGGTGCCTATGAATAAAGACCTAAGAAATTTACAGGATAAGCTTCATAAGTTGAATGGTCAAGTTAGTCAAATTATGACTAATAAGAAATCTCATAGGCATTCAAACCATGTTGTTCAATGCTCCATGGCCACAAAATCTCAAAAATGTTATAAATGTGGAATTAAAGAGCATAAGGCATTTGAATGTTCTTTAGAAGGAAATTCAAGACAGCGGACTTGTGATGATAACATAGTCACTCTTCTCATACATAAGAAACCTGAGATGAAGTGGAAAGCTAGGTGCATTCCACAGGGATCCACTAAGTAGTGGATTCCTACTTGTGTCACTAACTCTTCTTTCATTCAAATCTATGCAGGGTGTTGGTTCTTGGTTTCTTGACAGTGGATGTTCAAGAACCATGACATGTAACAAGGCTTTGCTCAGTAACTACAAGAAAGAGAAAGGTCCAAGGGTGACTTTTGGTGACAACAACCATGGGCAAACTAAAGGCTATGGTGAACTTCATAATGGGAACCTCAAGCTGTCAAAAGTTTCATATGTCAAAGAGCTGAAATATAATCTCATAAGCATAAGTCAATTGTGTGATGGAGATAATGAAGTACACTTCACAAAGACAGGAGGCTCCATCATAAATAAAGAAGGTAATATAGTGTTCAGTGCCAAGAGAACCAAGGATGTGTATACACTTGACATGTCCTCTGGTGACCCTTCAAAGGAAACATGTTTGTACTCCAAGAATAATGAGGATACAAACTGGCTGTGGCACAAGAGGCTTTCCCACCTAAATTTCAAAAACATCAACAAGTTGAGCAAGGGTGAACTAGTGTCAGGACTACCTTCACTGACTTACCTTAAGCCTAAACCTTGCACTGCTTGTGAGAAGGGAAAGCAGCATAAGACATTATTTCCATCCAAGCAGTCCTTCTCAATTACAGAACCTTTCTATATGTTGCACATGGATCTCTTTGGTCCTATTACAACTGCTAGTATTGGTGGAAGTAAGTATGCTCTTGTATTGGTTGATGAATTCTCAAGATACACTTGGGTTTTCTTTCTTAAAGCAAAGAGTGAGGCTGCTGAAGAGATTATTTGTTTTATCAAAAAGATGGAAGTGTTGAATGGAAATCTGGTGAGGAGTCTTAGAAGTGATCATGGAACTGAATTCAGAAATCAAACTCTGGAATCTTTCTGTGATGAGAAAGGGATATCTCAAAACTTTTCTGCTCCAAGAACCCCACAACAAAATGGTGTAGCTGAAAGAAGAAACAGAACATTGATTGAAGCTGCCAGAACCATATTGTGTGAAGTTACCCTTTAATTTCTGGGCTGAGGCTGTAAGTTGTGCATGTTTCACACAGAACAGGTCCCTTATTATCAAGAGGCACAACAAAACTCCATATGAAGTGCTCAAGGGAAGGAAGCCAAGCATCAGCTTTCTGCATATCTTTGGTTTTTAATGTTTCATACTCAGTCAAAAAGATCAATTGCAGAAGTTTTCTCCTAAAGCTGATGAAGGAGTGTTTGTAGGTTACTTAGTGATTTCTAAAGCATACAGAGTATACAACCTCAGAACCAAAGTCATAGAAGAATCCATCAATGTAAGTTTCAATGAAAATGACTTTGTTACTTCTAGTTCTTCTAATCATGTTTCAAGTGAAAAATTTAATGATCTTATGCAAACTGGAGAAGTTCATCCAGAGCAAGTAGATCCCTCTCCACCAGCTACTCATGATAAAGATGAACCTGTTCCTATCCAAATTCATAACCATGTACAACCATCCTCATCTAATCCTATACCTCTATTGAATCATGTGGAAAATGACTCAACATCATTGGACTCTAATTCCATATCACTCATTCCCTCTTCAGTAGAGATACCCACAGATTGCAATAATGAAGTTATATCAGCCACTCAAAATGAACTCATTTCTACTACTGATAGCCACCATATAACTTCTTCTCCCCAAATCCAAATGAATCCCAATTCCCAAGAAATCCAAAAAGCCTTCAAAGACCTCAAGCACCATCCTCATAATTTGGTGATAGGCAACATGGATGATCCAGTTAGAACAAGATCAAAAGTTTGCAACATCTGCTTGTATTCTGGATTTGTCTCAATGACTGAACCAAAAAAGGTTGATGAAGCTCTCAATGATCCCCGCTGGGTGTCTGCCATGCAAGAAGAACTGACAGAATTCAAAAGAAATAATGTATGGACTTTGGTACCCAAACCAAATGATAAATCCATCATTTGAACAAAGTGGGTGTTCAGAAATAAGCTAGATGAAAATGGGCAAATCATCAAAAACAAAGCAAGGCTAGTGGCACAGGGGTACTGTCAAGAAGAAGGTATTGATTTTGATGAAACCTTTGCCCCTGTTGCAAGACTGGAAGCTATCAGATTATTCCTAGCCTATGCTGCCTTCAAAAGCTTCAAAGTGTTTCAAATGGATGTGAAGAGTGCATTTCTAAATGGAGATTTGAAAGAAGAGGTGTATGTCAAACAACCTCCTGGTTTTGAGGAGTCAAGCTTACCTGATCATGTTTACTTTCTAAACAAAGCTTTATATGGTCTTAAGCAAGCTCCAAGAGCCTGGTATGATACCCTCTCTTCTTTTCTCATTAACAAAGGTTTTACAAGAGGATGCATAGATAGCACTTTATTTATTAGTAAGTACAAAGGTGATGTGATACTTGTGCAGATATATGTAGATGATATAATATTTGGGTCTACTAATTTGGAACTATGCAAAAAGTTTTCTAAACTCATGTCTGATAATTATCAGATGAGCATGATGGGTGAGTTAAACTATTTTCTTGGTTTACAAATTAAACAAGAGGTTGATGGTATTTTCATTCATCAAAAAAAGTATGTCAAAGATTTACTCAAGAAGTTTGATTTTGAAAACTGTTCTTCAATGAAAACACCTATGTCTACTTCTATAAAGTTAGGAAAGGACACTGATGGCAAATTAGTAAACATTACTGCTTATAGAGGAATGATTGGGTCACTTTTATACCTCACTGTAAGTAGACCAGATATAATGTTTTCAACATGTCTCTATGCAAGATATCAAGCTGATCCTAAAGAATCACATCTTGCTGCTGTTAAAAGAATATTCAGATATCTCAAAGGAACTCCTAATCTTGGTCTTTGGTACCCCAAAGACTCATATTTTGAGTTAGTTGGATATTCTGATTCTGATTTTGCAGGATGCACATTAGACAGAAAAAGTACTTCAGGTGGTTGTCAACTTCTAGGAGGAAGATTGATTAGTTGGTCTAGTAAGAAATAGAATTCAGTGTCAACATCCACTGCAAAGGCAGAATACATTGCTGCAGGAAGCTGTTGTGCTCAAATTTTATGGTTACAAAATCAACCACTTGACTATGATATGAAGTTTGAAGACACCCCACTTCTATGTGACAATACAAGTGCAATCTCCATCTCAAATAATCCAGTCATGCATTCAAAGACAAAGCATATTGAAATCAGACATCATTTTCTCAAAGATAATGTGCAAAAGAAGAAGGTAACTTTGCACTACATCAACACTAATTTACAACTTGTAGACTTATTCACAAAGCCATTAGATGAAGCAAGGTTCAACTTCCTAATATCCATACTAGGTATGCTTAATCTTTAGTTTAGAATAGTGGTGATATAGTTTGTGTCAATTTAAGTGTTGAAAATTATAAGTTACTTATTTGAGCATATCCAAGTCTTACTTAATTTGTGTAAACTGAGTAACTATGCTCAGCTGATACCTATCAGCTGATCAAATTTACTCAGCTGATCACTTTAAGATAAGGAAGACATGCTCAGCTAAGTACTTTACTCAGCTGATAACCCAAATTTTCTCTATCAGCTGATAGTTTTTCATCAGCTGATACCCCTCAGCTGATACGTTTCTACGATCAGCTGATGTTTTTACACTTAGTAAATTTTCACCTTTTACACTCATTTAATGCTTTTTAACCCAAGTTATTTACTCCGTTTGTCAGATTTCATTTAATATCTAATTAATTTGTTTTCCGTTAGATCTTTTGTCAGTATATAACGATTTCTGTTAACTAATCTTCATAAATATCCCCATTTCTCTCTCATTCACCTTTACCAGTTCAAACTTTCTAAATTCCCTCTCTCTCTCTCTACAAAGAACTACCCTACCTTCTCTCTCGATACTCACTATTCATCATCCCTACCAAATGGCCACCTATACTCAAGACCCGGCTGTTAACCCTGGTGAGAATGTTGCACCTAATCAACCGATGAATATAACTGCCAACAACATTCTACTCTGCACCTCAATCCCTGCCTCACGAGAAAACCAATGGTTCAGTTCCTTCAAACCCATCCTTTGTTTGACAATCTCACCGTTGATCCACACTACATATACCCTACCATTATAGGTGAGCTATGGTATTCAGCAACCTATAACCTAAACACCAACACCATCCACTGCACCCTAGCCCAAGGCAACTACCATCTCCAGATAACCACCGAAACTCTTCGTGAAGCCTCTGCTATCCCTAACTTCCCACCTTACACCGCTTTTCCCTCCAGAGCAGAAGTTCAAACAGTTTTGGAAACCATCGGCTACAATGAACCTGTAGTGCATGGTCAAGTCTCTGCTCTTGCTCATCCGTGGAAGTATTTGGCCAACGTGGTCATACGTTGCTTCGGTCCAAAATATGGTAGCCACCATCTTATCAATCAAACCGAGCTCCTTGTGCTATATGCCCTAGTCTTTGGGGTAAATATTGACTTGGCTCAAGTCATATTTTCGGACCTTATTGATAAAATCACCCAGAGCACCAACAAGAAATCATCAAGGTCGCAGGTACCCTACATTCGACTGTTAAGCCTGATTGCTATGAGGGAGATTGGAGAGGATGATTATGTGGGCTTAATTGAACATCTTGAGCATATTCCTGTCTCTGCCATGGGAGAAAAGATATTCCATTTTTTAAAGGCAAACAGAGGTCCTCCAATCACTGCCCAAATGCAAGAGCTCATAGATGCTGCAAATGACAATGTGAATGTTGATGATGGTGATGAAAATGATGATGATAGTGATGGTGATGATGATGCTGATGAAAACCACACTAGCTCTAAGAATGATGATGATAATGTTGGTGATGGTGATGCTGGTGATTTTGCTCCTCTCAGTCCAATGGAGTTAAGTCCTCTTGGTGATGATGGTGATGCCCAAGAACAAGAGATCTCTGAGCAACTTCTGGAGCTCATAGACAGGATCAGGCACATCATGTCCCAAGGTAAGGACAGTACTGATTCCACCTCTGAGGATATTCAAATGGTAGTCCCAACCTTTGATAGCCCATCCTCCTCTCCAGTCCATACACCACTCCAACAGCCAAGCTCTAGTGAACCTCCTGTGGTCACTGGTTCTACTCCTATTCGTAGCCCCATATATACAAGGTCACCAAAAGTGACTCATTATGAGCACTTTGAGGGAGTGCAATCCACACCTCTGACCTCAACTCCAATTACCCTTCCTCATGTTGAGGGGGAGCAATTGGATGTTGCAACCTTACAACCAGTGGATGTATCCTCACAACAGGATACATCTGTAAAAATGGGATATAAGCCGATAGCTGAGACAACCTCCCAAAAGGTTGACCTCATTGAAAGACAGACCTCCACCCAAGGTCACACTGTGTCTCTCCCAACATTGAGTCAGCATATGCCATTCACATTCTCCCAATAGAATTTGGATCCAATAAGGGATTCCCTATTATTGAGTGCATCCCACACTCAGTCCACTTATCTTGCACCTATTATCAATTCTATTCTCACACAAGCACAGCCTGCCAATGCTAGTGGTATAAACCAACCACATGCACAGGGCTCAACACTTTTCCCCAATGAATTCGAGCTTATACACCAAGGCTCAAATGAGGGGACACAAACCTTACCTAAGTTCTTTGAACCTCTCTCCACCCCTTCCACCTCTAAACCATCTACTTCTTCCCAAACCCCAAACCTTACCCATATCCAAACAATAAACCAAAACCTTGATCACCTAACCCAAACCTTCCAAGCCTTTCAAACCCACACCTATACTCAACTGTCTCAACTAACAAAAGACATTGAGTCCCTAAAAACCCTACCCCAACCCTCCCCTGCACCCATTAATCTTACCCAATCCTAACCAAGATAGACCATCTATCCACCCTTCTTCCCTCTCACCCACAAATTCCCATCCTACCTCAATCTACTATCTCTACCCTCAACCAAACCATCTCTAACCTACTATCCTAACTCCAAACCCTATGCCCAATCAACCCAAACATCTCTGTCCCCATTCCCGAACAACTCCTACCAATGCCTTCCTTTCTCAAAGGCATCCTTGATGATATAGAAGCCCTCACAGAACAAAGCCGAATGACCTATCTTTCCTTATGGAAAGCTCTTAGGGATCTCAAGGATGACCTCTCTCTCCAAATTTCTAAACTTACCTCTACCCCTTCCTCAACCCATACCCCTGCCCCTACCCCATCCCATAAGCCTGAAGCAGGTGACTCCCCTCCTCCTTTTGATGATGCCAAAAAGGGGGAGAAATTCTCAAGTTCTTCAAGGGAGGATGATCCTGACTTAGAGGATATAGATGCTGCCTATGCTGAAACTGCCACAAAAATCATGCAGCAGGAAGCACCCAAAGCAACAGCTCCTCCACCTCTTAAAAGGAAAGCACCTTCTGCGGGGGAGCAAAGGTTTCCCAAAAGGTTGAAAAGAATGGCAAACAGGCCAAAGCCTAAAAGAAAAGTTGCTGAGGGTTGCTCTCCACCAATTGATATAGTGTCTGATTCTGATGATGAGGATGATACTCCACTATCTGACATCCTCAAAAGAAGAAGACAGAGCCCAAAGCCATCTGCTCCAATAGTCCAATCAACTCCAACAGTCCAAAAGGCTTCAACCTCTGCTCCTAAGGATAAAGGCAAACAAAAAATGACAGATGAGCAAGTTGAAGCAGATGAACAAATGAAAAGGGAGCTTGCTCTTAAAAAAAGGAAGAAAGGGAAAATGCTTAAATGGCTCAAGCATTGGGTGTTTCAGTTGAAGAAATCTACCAAGCCAAGGAGCTAGCATATCAGCAAGAGCAAGAACAAAGTCAAAATCAAGCTGCTGCTCAACACAAATTGGCAAGGGAGAAATCTCAGTCTGAACTGCTCAAAGCTAGATCTCATGCTGATGCCATCAAAACCCTCTTCAACCTTGATCTATCTGCTCCCATCAATCTAAGTCAACAAATGCTTCAAAGCTTCAGAGAAAGAATTAACATTCTTAGAAACAGAACAGAACCAACTCCAATAACCAGAGCCACTGTCCACAAAGGTGATGGTGAACCCTACCTCAATGCTATAAGGCAGAACAACTTCAATAGTTGTGACGTTGTATCCTATGAGAGGTGCCATATCTATTGGTTCACAGAGTTAGTTGAGATCCTGTACCTTCTCTTCAAATCCAAATCCAAGCTCAAAGTTTAATTCATTCAGAAAATTCAGAATTGGATAGCTCTAGCTATGTCACAAAGGGCCTTCACTCCAGATGACTATTATAGGCATGTGCACACAGTTGATAATCTTCATAAGAAAGGCTCCAAGCCATTTAAACCATTTGAGCTAAGAGAGGTACTACCCCAGCATGAATTCTTATCAGATTTTAAGGGTCTCAACACATCTCTTCCATTAAACATCACCCCTGAGCTGTACAAGTTTATAATTATGCCTATTGAAGGTATATTATTTCTGGACAGAGCTGACACATGAAGGTTCTTTAGACAGTCTGAAATCCTTAAAGCTAGCAAGAAGTTTCTATTTGGGCTAAGGATATCTACAAGAGGCAGAACTGGAAATAAAAATTTTGAAGCCCTTGTTCAAGCCCAATGTGAAGTCTTAGCTGAAGCTGATCCCCATGCCAAAGATTTTGAAGTCAAAGAAGAACCATGGTGGGATGATTGAAGACTGATTCTAACTCTGAAGTTTTGTTGTTATTTAGTTGATTGTATATTATATAATAGTTAGTTAATAGTCAATCTATGTAATCACTTTGTACATTTCTTTATTCTGTTATTTCAAGTGATGTTTATGTATTTCAGAAAATCAAAAACATATAAAAATGGAAAAATGAAAAGATACCACAAAAACAGAACAAAATGGTACAACACAGAAAAAGATTCCACAAAAACATAACAAAATGGAACATTAGAAAAGAAACCAAAAACAGAACAAAGTTCAAATAAAAAGAGCTACCAAAAACAGATAGCTAGGTAGCCAAATGTACTTAAAAGTTCAAATATTTTGTATTCAAAGTCAAACTGATTCTTCAAAAAGAAAAAGGTTTTTTCATCATCAAATAGGGGGAGATTGTTGGGGAGATAATCACTTCACCCTAATAATCAACTCTGCCTATCCTAAAACATAGAATTTGATGATAACCAAACCCTACATTCAGTATGACTTAGAAAGAATTCAAACATGTGTTATTTAAACCAGTTTATGTAAAAATATGCTAAGTATGGAACCATCAGCTGAGGAAAATAAGCCATCAGCTGACCATCAGATCCTACTCAATATATCAGCCAAGGGATATCAGCCAAGGAGCATCAGATAAAGAAAACAAGTGTAGAAGACCATCATCTGAGGAAAACAACCTATCAGCTGAGCGAAATATTTGATCAGCTGAGTGAACTAATTGATCAGCTGAGTAAACAAATTGATCAACTGAGTGAACAAATTGATCAGCTGAGTGAACAAATTGATCAGCTGAGTGCCTACCTCATCAGCTAAGTGAACAAATGGATCAGCTGAGGCCCAAAGCATCAGCTAAGTAAGTCTTCCTTTACACAAGTCATCTCCTCTCCTAAACTGATGTATTTGATTGATCGCTGAGCATTCTTGATCAACTGATCATGCAAATACATGAGCTTATGTCCTCCTAAGCTTACTATTGATCAGCTGAGCATCTATATGATCAGCTGAGCAATATGTATCAACTGAGCCCAAGCAAAAAGTGATCAACTGATATATTTTGTCAACTGAGTAGTGAATATCAGAGTTCCTAGTACAATCTGTTAGCTGAGTTGTGAAAAATGTCAAATCTACTCTATCTTTTCAGATTGTAAGTCATATGTAAAAGGCAGAACATGTGTTGTTCTATTATGTCTTAGATCTTTGTTTGTAAAAGTAAAAATGCACTTTTTGGATCAAGTATGAGACAAAAAGGTTTGATCTTATCCTCTGGAAAAGGATAATGATACCTCAAACAGACGAAGATCTTGAAGATTTGTTCAAACAACTAAGTATGGCTGGCAATCCCATACTTGGTAAAGTCAAATCAATCAGAAGCATGGTGTTGATTAAAGTACAATCATGGAAAGGGAAAGATACTTCTACACAACAGTAGATGTGGGCTTTAATATTTTATATTGTGAATGGGTTGCACTTTTGCAGAAAAGTACAATTACTTTTATCAAACATTTGATTAAAGTAACTTTACTTTTCACCCACTACCTTTACAATTAAAATATTATATTTCCACATCCTCTTTGTCTCTTACCTTCATGCAACCGGATTCACCAAGACTTCTATATATACTCATGCATGGTAGACATGCAAAAATACAACATACAATACAACAAAGAAAAGTCTCTACTCCACAGATAGAAAATCTCATTAGTTGAGAAATTCGTAGAGTATAAGCATTGTGTAGAATCAAACTTGTTCATGTGTTGAACACACTATATACATTAGTTGTTTTAGAGTTAGCTTGTCTATGTGTTAGACAAATTGATTGCCACCTTTTATTATACTTAGAATTTCCGCTTCTAGTACATGTAATTCTTGATTCAATATCAATAAGAATTATATAAAAGTATATCAATGTGTCTTTAATTTTTAAAAGCTAAAGTTTGTATTTAACCCCCCCTCCCTTCTACAAACATTTGTTGTTGCATACTCAATCTGGGACTAACAAATACCCTTAACCAAGCACACCCTTACTGTTCTTCCTGGAACTAAAACCCTCCATACCATGGTTAGTGTTGATTATGGCAAGACCTTGTGTGGGCTTGAAAAATCTATTCAAGTTAAGTTATTGACCATGTTTCTTCTCTGATGATGTTTTAGGATCTTCTTCATCAAGCAGATCACCCTCAAAGATTATGCTTGCTATCTCATCTTCGGCGACATAAACTTTAGTAAGATAGTCACCACCAAACACAACTTTCACTTGCTTAGAGAGTTGTTGGTTTATGCACTTTTCAGCGTGTTGTGATTACTTATACCATGACTCTGTGATCTTTTTCCAATACTCAGTGGCTCTGAATTGATTTTGATGCTGAATTGGCAAGAAGGTTACAAAGAGAAGAACAAGAAGAGGCTGAGGCAGTTGTTTAAGCAAGAAAGGCAGTGGATATGATTAAAAAGGTTATGACTGAGAAGAGGAAAAAGCCTACAATAACTCAACCAATAAGGGAAGAGAAAAGGAATATGACAGTATTCTTGAAAATTTGTGGTCATAAAGTTCATCTTCTGGACAGAATGACTTAGAAAAGCTTAACTGATTTATACAACAAAGAGAAGGCAATGTTGCAAGGGGATGTAGAAAAGATAGATGAATCTGAAAGAAGGTTGAAAGCTTCTCATGATCAACCTAAGTTGAAGAAACCATTTAAAGAAGAAAAGGAAGAGGAAGAATAGGTTGTAGCAGAAAATGTTTTGAAAAGAAAAGTAGAGGAAGTTAAAGTCAAAAGAATAGTGAAAGACGTGATTGCTAATCCTGAGGAGAAAGTTGAGGAACAAGTTGAAACTGAATTTCCAAAGGTAATGAACCTGTGCAAAGTGAGCAAACTGAAAAGGAACTGAATAAGCAAAGGAAGAAAATAGAATCTTTGATCATTGTGCTAGTGAATCCTATAAATGTTCAACCTTTAGGTGTGAAACTTCCGAAGATTATAGACTAGAGTACAATTCAAGTAGGCAGGTCTGAGCATTACAAGATAGTCAGGAAGGATAGAAGCAAACAAAGCTTTTCAAACTACTCAAGTATGTTTCAAGATATGATTTACAGGAAATGTTTGAGGTTGGTATGAAGAAATATGGAAATAAAGTGTTGAAAGGGCCTTCAAACGTAATCAGACTTGCTTTGAGCAGTTTGTGTAATGTGTTTGCTCCTGAAAAAGTCCGAGAAAATATTGATCAAGGGAAACTACCAATAGTAATATGGACCTTATATGAAAACTGTGGTGTTTATCAATTAACAACTGTAAATGTGAAATATGAATACTATTTGGTGGATAGAGTTTATAAGCATGGAGCAAGAAAGATGATGACCATGATGGGAGCAAAGCTAAATGCAAATGGTGTATCACCCATGGCAGAAGCATTGGTTCAAATGATTCTTATTCAGTTAAATGAGTTAACAAAGAAGCACACTTTAAAGTAATGCATAATGATTTTGGTAGCATCATGATGATGGAAGAGGCCAACAATGAATAATTGAAGAACTTAAATACTTATATTGTTGGGGCTATATGTTGCTAAGTCAACTTGATACTGCTAGTTTGAACTTAATCTTGCTAGTACATAAGTTGGTACTAATAATAGAAGCTAATAATGCTAGTGGAAATTACAACTATTGAAGATTAATACTAGTTGAAGAAGTTAATATTGTTCTACAAAGTTAATGCTGCTAGACCAATATTTATACTGTGAGTTTAGAGTTAATGTTGATTGAAGATTTTGAAGATTAGTACTGTTGATCAAGATAAGGAAGGTTTGCTCAAAACAAGGAAAGAACCCTAAGATCAAGAAAGATTTGATTTACTTGAAGATAAAGATACAGCTAAAGATAAAGTTTGTTATGTTTATCTTGTAATTCTAAGTATATATGAATGTCGAATTAAGTTAGAGTTGAACCTAACGATTCTGTAATTTTCATTCTTAGAGTTTTAGCCTCAATGTTGTTTCTGATCCTTGCATTAGAATAGTTTTGTACGTTTCTCATAATAAGGCAGATTGGGTTGTATTTGTAATCATTCGATTCAAGTGATTAATACAAATTACGTACGTTTGATAATCAATATTCAATGTTCTTGAATTTCTTGTGTTCTTGTTTAAGTATTAAGGTGCACTTATGCGGCTTCCTTAATATATCTTGGTTCAATTAGTTTAGTAAATCCGATTTTGACAAGATCTAGCCAAATTAGGAATCGGTATATGATAACATATTAGTCCATTGCATTTTCTTTGAAATCTATTAAAATATAAAGGGAGTTCAATGTCTAAGTAGAGATTCTTCACATCTTTATAGTTTTAATCCAAAAAGTTCTTTGATTTGTCATCTTTCTTGCTTCAAATCTTGTTTTCCTAATTCTTGTGTTAAAAGTTAGCTAATTGGTTTGAATTAGTTTAGATATAGTATAAAAATTCCTTTTTATTGCTTTTAATTAGTTTAATAGTAAATTAGTTTAAACACATCTAAAACCATACCCATTCCTCTTGTGTTCGATACTCGGACTTATCAAACTATATTATAATACAATTAGATTATCTTTCCTATTTTTGTTAAAATTAGTACGTCGATATTTCCAATTTTTATAAATTTAAAACTGGTACGTAAAACGCATATCAATAACCAATAATTTCACAAAATAAACAAGAAATTCTCAAATTTCATCCCTAAATAATTAAATACAAAAAAAGAGATATGTGAGAAAGAGATAGAGAAGAAGAGTAGAAATTGAGACAGAGAGTGTGCGAGACAGACAAAGATCGAGAGAGAAAGAGAGAGAGCATCAACCTTCGCTGTGGAAATCTGACCACTGAAACCTAGCCGCCACCGAACCATAGCTTGCGGCTAAAATTGAAGTGGATGAGAAAGAGATTGAGAGCGACACACAGCGAGAAGAGAGACTGTCGTACGTACCTTCCGGAGAAGGGGAGCCGCCGCAGATTGGAGAAGTTAAGAGAAGAACGGAAGATAGGGGTAGGAGGTAACGTGCTTTGAGAGAGAGAGAGAGAGAGCGGTAAAGGAGGGTTCAAATCGTTGTTTGGTTTTAGAAAAAAAAATACTATTTTTCTAGAAAAAATTTTTCATAAAAAGTGAAAATTTTAAAAATCTATTTGGTTGATACTTTTTTCTAAAATTTTCCAAAAAAACAAGTTATCACTTTTCCAATTTCCTAGAAAATTAGAAAAGCCATATCCTATCTTTTCCTTTTTTTTCTAAACATGTTTTTTAATTTTCTAAAGTATAAAATGAAAACTCTATTGTTTTTACCAAACGCGTTTTTTAAATTTTTTACAGAAAATTAAAGATGAAAACTCCACCTATTTTCTAAAAAACTAAAAGCAATTTTCCGTAACCAAACGTAACATATTTCCCAATTCTCCTTTTTTCAATGGTAACAAACAAGAGAGTACTTTCTATTTCATTTTATATGCCTTAAATTTTTTGTACCTAATTGTTCTACATTCTAGGGTATCTAAGGTTAAAAAAGAGGAGTTGCATCCTCCTGACTTTTTGAAAAAATTGAAAAAAAAAATTATGAAATTATCATAGTTACGTATATTAAAAATGAGAAATTTATTTACTTCTAACATTATACTTTTCAGTATTTAACAGCGCAAAAAATATTTATTTAATTCTAAGTTTCGAAAAACTTTAATTGTAAATCTAAAAATTAATTATCAAAATTTAGTCTGTCATTATTAATTTAAACGTATTAAAACATTAAACCCAGCTATAAGTAATAAAACAACAGAATTTATCGTAATTAAAAACAAAAACTATTTTTAACTTGTTTTCTAACTTAAAAAATGGATGAAGGGTAGGGGCGGACCCAAGTTTGTGCCGATGGTAGTATGAGACACCAGTCAATTTTGTTCATGTAGTGTAAATTTTGAATTTTCGTAATGTAAATTTCGATTTTTTCAAAACAGTACTACCACACATTTCAAATCTTATATTCGATACTATCACTAATTTCAAATCTTGAATCCGCCTACAACACCAGTCATATGGCTTCAAATGGGGTCAACAACTGGTACACATCATCATTCGGACAACGGCGTACAACCCTAGTATATGGCCACTCTACATGCTTTTAGGGCCCACGAATGGTCATCCCTTCATTCCTACACTTCTATTGTTGTATTAGTATTATATCTGATTTTTTACTATTTTTTTATATTTCTATTCTAATAAAACTTTAGTAATAATCATGTTTCTAACTCACTATCCCACAAACTATTTTGTATAAAAAAACTTAAAAAAGTAAAAGAATTAGATGAGAGTAAGACACACCAAAGAGAATTGGTTATACACCGTTAGGTTGGTTGCGTCGGTGGTATTCATTTTGTGGGTGTCGTGGGTGAGGTAGGGTGGGCTACCGGGGAAATTTGCATTTTCAACCTCACAATAATGATGGGCGAGTGTAGAGATGTTCAATAATAATCCGAATCTGAGCATTCAATCCGAATATTAAAAAAATCCGATCCGAAATTATCCGTTTCGGATATCCGATATCCGAAAAATATTTTTTACTTTTTATTTTTTATTTATTTGATTTTTAAACATATATAGTTTTATATATATGTATTTTTCATTTTGAAGTATATTTGAGCTGTTTTTTGGTTATTAAAGTTTAAAATATGGTTATTTAGTAATTATATTTTTTTAATTTATATAAAAATATATATTTTTGAATATTTCAGATATCCGTTATCCAAATCTGAAATTTCGGATATCCAAAATTTTGTATTCAGATTCGGATACTGAAAACCAACTATCAAAATTTATCTGGTTTTAAGCACCCCTAGGTGAGTGCTCCAATCAACCTTAGAGGGGCTAATTCATCGTTTAATAACTACTATCAATAATAAGTACTTATTTTGTTAGAAAAATAAGTACTTGTTTTTTTTACATTTTATGGATGAATAGGCGTTTTTAAAGAAAAACATTTGTCTAATATTATTACTTATAAGTGTTTCAAATATTTTATTTAATCTCATTTTTGGAGGTGATCAAATACCGCTTATCTTCTTGTAGACAATTTAACATTTGTCATGTCTTCTTCGCAAATATACAATAAGCTAAGAGATTTTACCTCTTTTAAACCATACACTAGTGTCATATAAGGTTTTATTTTTATTAAACCAACTATATGAAACAAACCGGAAATCAAAAAGAAACATGAAAATATAGGATAATCGATCATCGAGAGATCGATCATCTCTCCCACGGTTTACTTTCGAGAGATAAATCAATACTCTCATAAAATAAAATAAAAACCATTAATCAGTTTTTGCATAATGAATATTACAATCCTAATGACATATATATAATCAAATATAATAATATATTTGATCCTAATATAATTCTAACTCCTAATCTTTATCTAAAAAAGTTCATATCTAATTAGAGTTAATTGTCAAATTCGTCTTTTAACTAGCTAATTTCTTCCGATTTGATCCTCTAACTTCAAATGTGACCAAGATGGACCTTAAACATCCACTTTTTTGTTTGAATGGTCTTTTAGTTAGTTGACTGTTAGTCAACTGTGTAAAGTTTGGGGTAAATGACAATTTACCCTTATTTTTATTATTTATTTATTAAAACTAAATTATTAATATTTATTATTAATAGAGTTATATATCTACTTCTCTCTTATCTCTCTCTATTTCTCTCATCTCTCTATCTCTCTGTTTCTCTCTGTGGATAGCATCGACCACCACCACAACAGTTGTCGCCGGCAACAACCACCACCGCAACTACAACCACGGTGACATCAACATCTCTCTCTGTTTCTCTCATCTCTCTCTGTCTTTATCTCATCTCTCTGTTTCTCTCTCTGGACAAGAAAGCCTCATCTTTCTCTTTCTCTTCTCTTTCTCTCTCACGGTGAAAGCACCACCGTTGCCGCCGCAATCATCAAACAGATCTAGGGTTCTCACATGATTTAGGTATAGATCTAGGTTTTTAACATAATTTAGCTACAGACTAGGGTTTGTGTGTTGCACAAAGGTGTCAATGGTGGTTACATAGGGTTTTTCTATGGCGGTTTACGGTGTTGTTGGTAGATAAGACGGTGGAGTGGTGTTGGTAGATGGGGTTGTCGGTGGGATTTATGTGTCGATGGCGGAGTGGTGTTGGTAGATAGGGGTTTCAGTGGGTTTTCTGTGTCGGTGGTTATCGATTGGGTGGTTGGGGCGATGACAGATGAGTGAGAGAGTGAAAGAGGGGGGAAAAAGAGAGAGAGAGAGTATGTATATGTATGAAGAGAGAGAGAGCCGATGATGGCTGTAGTAGTTAGCGGTGGCGGTCGTGGTGGTTGTGCTCAAAGGGTGGTGGGGGCGGTGGTTATGGAGAGGGTGGTGGGGTGGGTGACAGATGGGTGAGAGGGGGGCAGAGAGAAAGAGTGAGTGAGTGTGTGTGTGTGTGTATGGAGAGGAGAAGATATATGTTTTTATATATTTGAAAGTGAGTTAATTTATAATTAACTCTAAAAATTATTAAATATTATTCTAACCATTAAAAATACAAAAATGGTAAAAGGACCAAAATACCCTTCACTTAACAGAGTTGACTAACGATCAACTAACAAAAGGACCATTCAAACCAAAAAGTGGATGTTTAAGGCTCATCTTGGTCACTTTTGAAGTTAAAGAACCAAATTAACAATTAACTCTATCTAATTATATCAACTAAATAATAAAATATAACAAACTTCTATATAAAATATTCTATGGTTTAACCATCAAAGTTTTAGTTCAGTTTCGGTTTAATCATAAAAGTATTTTTTTAAACGGTTTTACCATAAAGTTTGAATTTGATATGATTTAATTATCAATATTACACCTTCTTTTTTGTTTAAACATTACAGTTTGCTTTCAAACAATTTAACCCTTCAATTTTTATTAAAAAATGGTTTAACCCTCAGAGTTTTGTTAAGTTTTAATAAAACTAAAATACATAATCAAGTGGAAAGAATAAAATCAAAAATCATACAAAACTTAAGTGATTAAACAGTTATTTTAACAAAACTTCATGTCTTAGAATATTAAAAAAACTTTGAGCTTTAAATCACAACAAGTTCAAAACTTTATGATAATCGTTCAAAAAAACACTTTAATGATTAAACCAAATTAAATAAAAACTTTAATAATTAAACCATTATTAATCAAATATTCTATAAAAAATAATGGACCGTATCAACTATCAACCAACCATTACTTACATCACATTTTAGCAACTCCTTTAATACACATAAAAAACAATCCGGTCGTGTATAAATTAAGTAAATACAAAATCTATCGGTCTAAATATTTTATCATAAACAATTATTATTTAACGATAAAAAAGCAAGTGTATAAATTAAGCAAATATGAACAGGAAACGAAGACGTAGCTGTCAAATGCATGACACTTTCAACAATCAAACTACAAAGTTTCGTAGTAATCAAAGTTATTAAGAATTGCTTTTTCATTGAACAAAAAGGTGCGTTCAAATAACTACAATTGTACCTTTCAATTTTCATACTTGCCAAACACGAAAAACACTTATGCTCGTATTATATATATATATAGGGGAAGGTTCATTTGAGAACCGTTTTTATTGCGAGAACCGCGAGAACCAATCTTAACCGTTTATTTTGGATAATGGAATTCATGGATGAAAAGCGTGGGGGGATTGAGTGTGGCAGGGTGCATGTAAGGAATTCATGGGTGGAATCCAATTGAAGGAGGGTGAATTGGACGGCTGAGATTGGTTCTCGCAATAAAAACGGTTCTCAAATTAACTTTTCACTATATATATATATATATATATATATATATATATATATACTAGTGGGTCCTCTAAAATTACGGGCCCTGTGCGGCTGCTCTAGTGGCCCAGGCCCAGGGCCGACCCTGCATGTAAGGAATTCATGGGTGGGTAATCGAATTGAAAGATGGGGAATTGGACGACTAAGATTGGTTCTCGCAGTTCTCGTAATAAAAACGGTTCTCAAATGAACTTTTCAATATATATATATATATATATATATATATATATATATATATATACTAGCATCATACCCGCGCAATGCTGCGGCGGCAAATAGTTTTTGGTTTACAATATGTCACTCTCAAGAATGTAATGATATGTTATTCGCGCGATTCAAAGTCTTGAAAAAAGTTTCCTACAGCAACATGTCCGTTTTTTTCAAATTTTCTTTTATTTACATTTAACTATTTTATTAATTTTAAAAATAAATTCTAAAAGACAATAAAATAAGAAAAAAAATTTATATTGATGAAATAAAGAGAAGAGTTAATAAGATTTTAAAATTTATGTTGATGTGGGTGGATAATTGTGTTAGTTTGAAAGAATATATTTTGAATAAAAAGTTAAAGTAAATTAGCAAAGAATAAAATAGTTAATGATTGAGTGAATGAGATTAATTTAGATTAAATGAAAGGTTAGGATTTTATATTGATTAAATTTTAAGAAGTCTTAAAATTTAAACGGAGAGGGAATGTTAAATAGTTTATATAGTAGTATAGATAGTATAAATTTGTGTGTATCTTTATTGTATTATAGTTTAATTAGTATTTCTTAGACCACTTCCAAGTTATAACACTTCCAAACCATGTTATACGTACTAGCTATGCCATTTTAATTTTATCTTATCATTTTTCATATTAATATTCTTATCTAAATCTAAATATATTAATATATCTTCAAATATAACTAAAACTTTGTTACTTTATTAATATATTAGAAGATTAGATTAGATAGATTGGATTAGACTAGTTAAGCGACCTGTGTGTTAATACGGGGATGATATAAGTTAAATTTAAACTTATATAACTTTAAGGAGTACTAACACGTATAGTAAAAATAATTAGAAATAAATTAAAGCAATTCCAATTAACTGACAATTATGGTTGGCAGATTCGAGAAACAATTTTGATCATGGCAGTAAGTTCAAGTTTATTAGTTTATTGTAATTTATATCTTTAATTTTACTTACAAATTTCATTAACTTTAATATATACCTATTAAAAATCATCCGAAGATTAAAACAATTAGTAACTATAAAATGACGATGGAATCATTTACTCAATCGTATGTGTATATATTTACACAATCATATATATATATATATATATACACTCTCATTATAAAGCATATAAAATGAATATAGTTTTCATATAATTTACAAAATTGCCACCTTCAAATCTCAACCATTAATTTAGATGATCAAATGGTTCAGATTTGTTCTTTAGGTTCTATGATTAAAACTAAGTTCTATATTGATCCTATTTATATATATATATATATATTATATATATATATATATATATATATATATACAGGGAGGGTTCTAATGAAAACAATTTTTCGTACGAGAACTGTAAAAATCAATTCTGGCCTCTTAATTAAAATTAATCAATGCTAAAAATATTTTGGGACTCATTAATGATTCATGAACAACTCATTAGTAAGAGCTATTTTAGAAAAATCAAATATCAATCATTACAAAGAGAGAGATGAGATCAATAAAGAACACTTCCTAAAAAAAGAGAACCCAATGGGCACTTCTAGGTCTTTAGGTTAAGTCAATTACTAGTTAAAATTAATTTAAATCAACATATTTTTTTGGAAAAAGATTTTTTTATTACAAACGAAATCATAAGCGTATTTTGTGAATTGGGAATTAGAAATCACTCCCACGTACGTATACATCCCAACCCACAGATCTTGTTCCATTCTTTCTCCGAAGGGGTCTATAGTCGGCTGCCTCCCCCTCCGTTCCTCACATTAACATCGACTTACCCACTTACACATCTCTTGGCATTGCCTTTCCCCGCGTATTCAAAGAAGTGTTCTATGATAGTAGACAACTTTTATATATAGAAATGACTTTTTGGTCGAAATAAGTGTTATAATTTTGTTGTTTTTGTGTGTAAAGATATGAATATTGGGCTAAAATGTAGTTGATTGTACATAAAAATGCATTTTTCATGTAGCATGCATTTTAGATAATTGTAGTGCGTTAATTGTATTAATAAAGGGTGTTTGGATTATGGATTTTTTGAGTTCTTATTAGACGTGTCATGAGCTGCATTTTGAGTTGTTAAAAGGCAATGTTGTTTAGGTACTTGTTTGGTTGTTAGAAATGTAGCATACTTAGAATGTTGATGCTTTTGCATCTATTCCTTCTACTTCCTTTATTTTTCTTTTTTCTTTTTTTTTTGTTAAAATAGATGCCTACGAACATGTATTTTTGTTCCTGCATTTCACTTTTTATTTTTCAGACATATATAATTATTGATTTTAAAATAAAGAGGATAAAAATTAATCTGATTCTAATGATATAATTTTTTATTAAAATCATAAATATCATCAATATTAAAAAGAGTTAATTACAAAAATGGTCCATGTGATTGTTACTGATTTTTACTTTTAGTCCTTTAACTTTAAAAATTACGAAAATAGTAATTGTAGTTGTCATTTTGTTTCACTTTTGATGCTTTAGGCTAACTCCAGTTAAAGTTGACCGTTAGTCAAAGGGTATATTGGTCATTTTCCCACTTATCCTTGTAACCAAACATGGTTTAATCTTTGTTTAAAAATGTATTCATTATTAATTAATTAAACATTATTTAAAATCAACAAAGAAAAAAAAACAAAACCCACCTTTACTCTAGCACACAGCACTGTCAACCCTTATATCCCCGTCCAACAAACACCACCGTCAGCCCATCATATAACCACCACCGCTATTATCGTCTGGCACAGGTGCAAATGAATCAACAAACAACACATAAAATCCGATTTGTAAACAAACCAGGAATTGATTTCAACAAGATGGTAAAGAAATCAACAACGCGGTGGGTTTTGTTCATAAAAAAAACCAAAACTTCAAGATCTATAGGTTTGCAATTTCATCCAAAAAAAACTTCAAGATCTATGGTAGACGACACCCATCTGTGGTGGTTGCAAAACATCAAGAAATCAGTGGTGGTTACAAAACCATAACACATACAGGAAATTCAAATAATCGAAGAACACAACAATCTGAATGAACCACATAATCTAAAACCATATGAAGCCAAAATCACCATAATCTGAAACAATATGAACACATGAACAGATGGAACCAAAATCTAAAACCATTTGAGGCAAAGAAACTAAAACCAAAATCTAAACCATATAAACAGATGGCATGAGAATCAAACACCTTTATTTGGGGACAAACACAACAGATCAAACCTGAAATTAGGGATGAAAACACAATAGACGAACCACTTTATTTGCAATCTCCAAAACCCTCAAATCACTAACAGCGATTAAAACCCTTTGGATCTTGATCAAACCTCGAAGATGCAGATCTTGATCATTGAACCCCTTTGGATCTTGATCTCCAAAAACCTTCAAGATTACTAGAATTGCTTAAAACCCTTGGATAAGAACAAGGTAGTTGTGGTGAGATGGTGGTGGTGCGATGGTGGTCCAAACATCATAATAAAAAATATCGAGGGAGGGACAGTAGTGGTGGTCGTGCGATTATAGTCTGATGGTAGTGGTGGTGATCGTCGAGCGATGGTACTTCGTTTAGAGTGGTGGTTAATGGCGGCAATCTTGAAGGGAGAAAGGAATTTCGATGGTTTAGATGGAAGAGGGCGTGAGATGGAGAAAGAAGGCCATAAAAGGGGTTGTTTGTTTGGTAAGAGGTTGGAAAAGGCTTAAAATTAATACTTTTGAAAATAATCAATATATTATGTTTGGTAACAAGACTAGACTATAATACCCCTCTCTTAACAGTCAAAGTTAACGTCAGTTGGTCTAAAGGACCAAAAGTGAAACAAAATGAGAACTACAATGACTATTTTTGTAATTTTTGAAGTTAAATGACTAAAAGTAAAAATCAATGACAACCACATGGACCATTTTTGTAATTAACTCTATTAAAAAAGCACATATGAGGCCCACAACTAAATTCACCACGCACTATGTTCGTGCATGTTATTCTCCATGCTTGCGCCATCTCCATGTTGTGGTGGAGTGGCAACCTTCACCTCCACACCATTGACTTTGCCCCAACACTGTCATGTCTTTTTCACTTCTTTGTCTTTAATCCTACTATCATCTCTCTCAATCATGTTTATTTTTTAAAAAAAAGCTTGAAAAAAGAAGAAAGAAAGGAGAGAAAGTGTCGGGTTGGTGAAACCATAAGTGCTATAGCTGATAGGGTTGGAAGAGCACAACGGTGTTTTAGTGCAACCCTTGACGTCACCTCCATATCCGTTGATTGACAACCTGAGTATGATCTAATTAACGTCACGATATTTCTCATATAATTTTTTTTTATATTTATTGTCCTTGGAATACTTATTAAATTATGTGGCAAATAAGCTATTATTTTATTTTAAATGGACATAAAACGACAAGGAGGATTAGTTATGACCTAATCCAAAAGAAAGTGTCACCTCAAGTTTGAAATGTTTTTACATGTTTGTAAACTAAGACCGTTTCTTTTAGAAGTCTACTAAATTTCAAACATTAAAAGTCACATTATAGTGATTATTATATTTGTAACTTAACGTTTTATATACATTGTTAATTTGCATCTGTCAATATATATATGTGTGTAATAATTTCTTACACTTCTAGATTAAAAGTAATATATGTGTGTAATAATTTCTTACACTTCTAGATTAAAAGTAATATATAATAATGTAAGGTTTGAATTCAACGTGACATCTTCATTTTTAATTAAACTATTATATGATTACCTATAACGTAGGACACTTATTTTTCGTATCACAGGGCAGAGGTCTATGGTTCTAGTCTAATTAAAGTTTCAATCGAGGTTGATAATGAATCATAAGGAAACGGCTACTGTAATAGTAGTAGGGTTGTGTACATTTAAAAAAGATCCCTAATGAGAAAAACTTTTTTAGTATATGTACATCTCTCTTTTACATACTAGACCTGTCATATCAATCAATTATATTTTTCAATACAGGTAATACACTCACATATCATATCACTGGATCAATTTAAATTATTAATGGGTCCTATTAGAATAACCCGGTCTAAGTAGATGTACCCTAAATTTACACACACTTATAAACCTACAGAAAAGTACCTAATTTAACTCGCTTTATATAATATGTAGAAAGAAAGTGCGAACAAGCAGAAATTTTGTTGCCGTGTTTGCCAATTAAAACAATTAATCATGAATCTACATTTTTGTAAAATTAAAAGTAAATTATTATTTCCAATATATAGTTTCCATAGTTTCCCACAAAATTTCATCTTTGGTTTCTAACTTCTAAAAACTATATAAATAATCCATAATTTGAAACTTGTTAGGTTAAAATTTGTATAAAAGCATCTTTTATTGAAATGAATCTCATTATCGGTCTATTACACAATCGATTTATGTCAATAGTCATCAATGTGGTTCGTGAAGGAAAATTATTTTGTACATATAACGATAGTATAAACTCATACCAGATTAAGAAGACTAGGACTTACCTTCAATTCAACTTCTTCTCGAACCATGATGATGAATAAAAGGTAGGCTGCACACCACGAAATATCAATCGCGTACCTTCAAGACAACAATAGATATTACCTACTCACTACTCTGGATGCCCATGATAGTATATATAACTAAGACAACTACATAATGCCATTTTCGCCCACATGCAATATAAATTTCATAACATTAATTAATGGGTGAAAGTCTTATATTAAATAGTTGAAACTCATTTACTTCTCGCTAACAAAAGATAACCAATCACAAATCTTATAATTACTTATAATTTTTTTAAAAATAATTGAAACTTATAATTACTCTTTAATTTTTTTAAAAATAATTTCAATTTTATATTTATTTCTACTAGTTATGTTAGTCGAACATATTATCCTAATCAATGCGTAAAAGATAAATTTACCTACAACTTTTTTATTATATAGAACATATCATTTATTTTCATCAAACAAAAATAACTATATGATAGAATTTTTTACGAAATATACTGTTTATCTAACAAAAAATATATTTTTGACTAATACAAAATTGGATTTTTTTTTAAATTTTGTATCGTGTTCTAATAAATTTATATCCAAAGATAGATAAAAATGAGACTATTATAAAAATATAATTATATTTACACAAACCATTATAAATAAAAAATTATAAAAAATAATTATAAACATATAAAATTAATGACATACATAAAATAATTTTATATTATAAATCTATCATTTTCCAAAATGCCCCTACAAATTTTCATAATACCCCCCTCCCCAATTCAAATTTGTAACGGAGAATTGACCAATCGGTTATTTCTTAACGACCACACGTTAATGTCATTTTCCTTTCCGCTACGTGCCACCATATATGTGGTCAGGGAAAACGGAATAGTGGCCTGATGGGTGCGTTAGTGTTACACCATGTGGGCTCCTTCCACTTCATAGTCACGTGGAAAGCCAAATTGCTAAAGGTGTGTGTTGAAAGTAGCCAGGTTGTGGCCGGGGTTTGGGTTGGGACTAATTAATTAATAATCCTAATCTTAAGTTATAAGTAATTTAAAAAGACTTTTATTATGGGTGTTTGTGACGGATTATGTTTTTAATAATTCTCTTAAGATTTTAACACCCGAACGATGCTAGAGGACTGGGGATTATAAAAACTAGAATCTCAAGCCTCTATAATCCCTCATAAGTCTGTTGCCAAACACACCCTAATTACCATGCATTTGTTATTGAGATCAGGGATGTTGAAAATAACCGTTACTCGGATAATCTGACCTGTTTAATCGGGTTTCAGTTAATTCGGGTAGATGAATTCGGTTTACCCGTTGTAAATTCGGTTCAATTATCGGTTTGATTATTCAAGATTCGGATATACCCAAATACGCGCTTTATTTTTTTAGAGAAACAAATATGTATTAGTAATACAATATTAACATATGATTTAATGGTGCTTATGATGAGAAAACGTATTATTTTTTGGTTTGTATTCCAATTCTAACAAATATAACAAGGGAGCAACGTCGCGGTTTAGCCATGTTAAAGTCGTATACGAAGTTTGACCTTCAAGAAAAAAAATGGCATACAAGTTATTTATAATTGATCGTTAAATGCCACCATGTTGTGCATCTATCAAATGATTTTCATTGACTATTACGGAGTATGGAGCAAAGTAGCAAACTGGTGGTTTTAACTTGCATGTGTAAGGATCAACGTATAAACAAGTTAAAAGTTACTTGACTTACTTCTTTTACCAGACTAAAAACAATTTTCATTATAAACAAGTTAAAAGTTACTTGACTTACTTCTTTTACCAATTTTAATGAATTCTATCCTATATTGATAAATAAACAAAAAAATATTTTGTGAAATGCACCAAGTCTGAACCTAAGTTTCTTTGTTAACTCCAAACATTCGGGTATTTGGTTATATACCCGACCCGAACCGATACCCGAATAATTAAATACCTGATAACTGAACTATAATATGGTTCAGGTAGTGGTTATTTTTTGCAACTTTGAATACCCGATTAACCTGACTAGAATTACCTGAAACCCGAAAAATATAACTTAACAACACCCCTAATTGAGATGGTGGGCGCTAGTTTTATTTTTTTGTTTTTTTTATAAATTTTGAGTTTATCGGTGGGGTAATATGTGAATCCTTTTATTTAATATGATAAAGAGTAGATGAGTAGTGGAAAGTTATCATTACAAAACCAAGTGATATACTAAGTGATTAAAGAAAAAATGACGTGACAGTGTGCTGATAGTGATCATTGCAAAGACTCTCGGTGAAAATCTCCTGATCTATCACAAATGTTATTCAATAAAGATAAGTGTAGATACTAGCTTACCTTTAAAGTAACTAATGTTATACTTGTGCGGTTCTTGGGTACGTAAATAAAAAATTTATATTTAATACTTTTTATACATACTCTTTAAGAAATATAAAATTATATTTCACGTCTAAAAGTTTTTAGTGTAATATTAATGCATTTCTCGTGTTCACTATTGCTAATAAAAGTAATATGTATATAATGGATAAATGAAAACCACATTTATTACGTTAAACACATAAATGAGAAATATTAGGGTAGTGAATTTTTGTTATGCAAAAATGTACATTTATATATATAGATGCACGCCAATTATCAATTATATATATATATATATATATTAATCTAAGTTCGTGATGAATAGACTTGATGGTTAATAATGGTTCTTTAAGTTCTATATTTAAGAGACTTTTGTTTATTGTTCCTTGCTCTCTCTCTCTCTCTCTCTCTCTCTCTATATATATATATATATAATTCTTTAATTTTTACATTGGTTGGTGTTCATTATTCAAATTAAGTTCTATCATAATAAGAATTTTTAATTTTAAGTTGGTATATCTACGTTTATCCATTACGATTAAATGTAAATTTTTAAATATTTTACAATATCAGGTTACTAATCCATGACAGATCAATATAATATATTCTTAATAATATTTTTAGTGCATCAATTATTTTACATACACCTTAGTTCATTATAAATCTTATTTATTTTTATATTAATTTTATCTTAATAAAAAAAATTTAAAAATAATATATTTTTAATTCTTTTATCAAAAGACCAAGAAATCAGTTATTATATCAAATATGATACATAGTGTAACACCCGCAAACCCGGGCTTGTAGTTAGCGGGTTAACGGTGTGTGTTTACATGTGCCTTAATATTTAAATTATGTGATTATATTAAGTTATATGTTATTGCATGATAATCAAGTTAATTAAATAAGTAAAAAGATATGTATGTATGTATGTAGGATGTGTGTATGTATATGTATATGTGTAATTAAATGGAAGTTAATAACTTGAAGGCACCTCATGCTTAGAATTGTGAGTAGGTGTATGCACATGTATATGGATTAGCTTAAAGCATATTCACCTCCTCACTTTGAAAAATAACTTGAAGGTGTTTGTGTGTGTTTACTTGATTCCTTTCGAAGAAAGCTTTGAACTTGCAACTTGAACTTTGGATTTGGAGATTTGTGGACTTTTAAATCAAGACTAAGTTTAGAATATGTTTATAGCATGAATATGATCATTTTGTTATGCTTTGTTGTTGGGTTTTATGTATATGCATGAAGAACACCATTAATGAAGCTTTTGAAGCTTACTTGACAAATGAGTTTTGTTTGTTTTAGTGTTTTAATTGGATTTGAAGTGTTAGTGATAGATGTATACAGTTATTTGAAGTTATTATGGGTTTAGAAGTGTTAGAAATCATTTTCCAGCTTTGAATATATTTTGGTTCGAATTTGGTTGGAGTTGGAAGATGAAGAAAAGTTACAGGTTTGGACTGGGTTTTACGCGACGCGACGTGTCCAAGAATGGAACATGATGCGCTCCCTTCAAATTTAAAGGCTCCATTCGAAAGATTATCTGCTTGAAGTCTATGGCGGTTCGAGGTCCGGGAGCTCGAAGTCCCCGCTCGAAGCCTATGCGAAGTCTTCATTTGAAGGTTGCCGCTCGAAGGCCTGACGCGACGCGTCAGTTGGTTGGACGCGACACCTCCTGCAATTTTCAGAATGTGGAGTTTTAATTGTTGATTCTTTTGCAATGTATCTATCATGAGTATTCTTGATATAAATATATGTGAAGATATATGTTGCTGTGTTTTCAGGCAATACCAAGACTCAATGATATTAGACTTCTAAGTGTGGCATTCGAGAAAGAAGAGGTGAGTGGATGTTAACTCACAAATGGTAAAGGTTATGATTGATATGATTGATGTGATGCATGCGTTTGTGATTGATAGACTGTTGAGTCTGATGATTGTTGTTTGTTGATTGATTATCTGATTGTATGAATATTTGATCGATACACACTCTTTGGATGATATTGAGTTGCATTTGAGAAGTCAGTTATACGTAGAAATGGGCTGGGCTTTATCGCTATTAGTTGATCGGTTGTAGACCCTCTTGTGCATGTGTTGTATCAGAGGGGATCTAACTGTACCAATGAGCGGTGGGCTATCAGTAAACCTTTTCTTTGACCGGCATTGGTTGTAGTTTCAGCGCCGAACTACGATCTTCTTGATTGTGTGGTTACACGCTCTTGTGTTGTTTGTAGCCGTTGGCTGTTATGTTTTAGCTTCCTATCACTTAGCTTTGTGCTAATTCCCCACTATTGAACTGTTTTTGCAGGTTCGTGAGTTTAGAGATGTTTGTTAAAGGAAAGCTTGACCTCCCGCTCTGATATTAGTTTTGTTGGAAACGAGCCATTTTTTATATTGTAACACAAAGAAGGATACTATGTTTGTAAATATTTTTGTTTTAAAGTAATCCTATCAGTTATGCTTTTGCAACGTGTTTTAAAAAAATGGCTTAGAATTTTACGGTGTTACAGTTTGGTATCAAAGCCTTGGTTTGACGATGCAAGCATAGTTAGAGTGTTGCATTCCCAAATCTTGGCTCGTGTTGGGTCAAACTTTCCTTTGGGGGAATTAGAGTGATTGGAGATGCTTTGTAGTAGTTAGTATTTTGTTTACTAATGGTTTATTTTTTTAATGAATTATGAGATGATGTGATTGTTACATATATAACTGATAGAGAGACCCATATCCTTCCTCCTGTGACCCAAGCATGTAACGCCCCAAAATCTTAAATAAAAGTAAAGCTCTAAAACATAAGTATTTTAGAATCAAAAGAGTTTTAATGTAAGAGCGGAAGCCACAAAAGTTATCCTGAACCCTCTGGTTCATACAAAAGAGTAATATTCGATATTTACAACAAAAGATTTGTTTTCAAAATACAACTAGGCGTTAGGTTTCAATATACAGATTTTCCTCATACAACAACCTCTGTCAAACTGGGGCCTTGCCTTTGGAGGAATCACGCCCTGCAAAACAACAGTAAGCAGTATCTGATAAGCTTTTAGAGCTTAGTGAGAAATCTAAACTGTAAATCATATAAGCATGCACATACACATATACGAATGCTGTAACAGTTCTTATGGTCACAGTACTGCACTATCTTAGCATCCGCCCAGAAGGCTAAAATGATGTCAGTAGCAATTACTGCACAAAGTAGCATGCTACAGCTCTCTCTTTGTGATCCTCTGATCAATAATATACCACATTGCAATGTAACACACACATATCACAGATATGAATCAGAGTTTATAAAACTCACCTCAGCAATTAGTATCACACAAATATATGCTAGATAACTCATTATACGTCAAATAGTAACCCCTTCAATCATATAATCATATAATCAATACATATACCAAGTAAACACTTAACAAATTAAACAAGGCAGGGGGTCTACACGGGCCGTGTCCTATGCACTCTACATGACCACATGGCCAGTGTTGTCCACGTCACCTACACGGGCCGTGTAGCCCTACACGGGCCGTTTACCTCTACTACTACATGACCATGTACTCCAACATGGCCCTGTGAACGCCTTCAACACTACACGGGCCGTGTACCGCTACACGGGCCGTGTACCTTACAGACAATCCGATAGTTCATCTCCACAGTAGCGGATTTCGACCAAAAATCCGTAAAACTCATAAATAACATGCTTTGGGGTATTTTCCTCCACCCCTGACAGTAAGGAAACCTTACTAACTCATTAGGATCATTTCTAACTTGTTAATCCATGAATCAAACTATAAAACCCACTAAAACTTCAAGAAACAATCAAGAAACCTTACCTTCAAACTTGTAATCAACTAGAAATAGTTTATAGCTTCTTCCTCGTTGTTCCAACTTCAAACTCAAAGAAATCTCAGTTTCTATAATGCTCTCGTGAACTTGCAGAAGTTTGTTTGCCAAATTTGACTTAACAAAGTCAAATTCCTCTCTCTCTCTCTATATATATATATATATATATATATATATAACTTTGAAAGTTTACACAAATGGTCCTTGAACTTTTGTAGTTACAAAATGTCAACATAAGTACCCCAAGTTTCTAAACACCTCCTAATCTACATTAGGAAATATTAAAACATGTTAAATCGAAAAGTTACTAATTACAGGAATTTCCGAAACTTGGGTGTTACAACTCTTCCCCACTTGAAAACGATTTCGTCCCCGAAATCAACTGCTGAAGAGTTCTGGGTAGTTACGTATCATCTCATTCTCCTGTTCCCAAGTATCATCCGACCATTTACGGTGTTTCCACTGAACTTTAACCAATTCAATTTGTTTATTACGTAGAGCTTTAACTTCCCTTTCCAGTATAGCAACGGGTTGCTCGACATAATTAACTTATCATCAACGCATACATCCTCCTGTGGCACAAATGCAGACTCGTCTGCTAAGCATTTTCTAAGATGAGACACGTGAAAGGTATTGTGTATCTTGGATAACTCTTCTAGAAATTCCAGTCTGTAAGCAACTTTCCCCACACGAGAACTAACTCTAAACGGTCTAATAAATCTCGGACCCAACTTACCTCTCTTTCTGAATCTAATTACTCCCTTCCACGGTGACACCTTTAATAGTACATAATCACCCACTTGGAAATCTAGTGGTGATCTTCGTTATTCTGCATAACTCTTTTGTCTGCTCTGAGCTGCTAGCAATCTATCTCTTATCTGCTGAATCTGCTCTGTCGTACGCTGTACCACCTCAGTACTTCCCAACTCTCTCTGACCTACTTCACCCAACAAACCGGAGTCTGACACTTTCTACCATACAACCTTTCATAAGGCAGCATTCCCAAACTGGAATGATAACTATTATTGTAAGAAAACTCTGCAAGTGGTAGATAAGAATCCCAACTCCCTCCAAAATCAATAATACACGCGCGCAACATATCCTCCAGAGTTTGAATCGTTCTCTCACTTTGACCATCTGTCTGTGGATGAAATGCTGTGCTAAGATGAAGCTTAGTCCCCATTTCCCCATGAAATTTATTCCAAAACTTGAAAGTAAATCGAGTATCTCTATCTGACACAATAGACACTGGCACACCATGACGAGATACTATTTCTTTCATATACACCTCTGACAGCTTCTCTGAAGAGTAAGTCTCTTTAATGGAAATAAAATGTGCGCTTTTGGTTAATCTATCCACAACTACCCAAATAGTATCTTAACCTCTAGGGGTCTTAGGTAATTTAGTGATTAGATCCATAGTAATATTCTCCCACTTCCAGACAGGTATTTCCAAAGGTTGCAACTTCCCATGCGGTTTCTGGTGTTCAGCTTTCACTTGCAGACACATAAGACATCTCTCCACACACTTAGCCACATCTCGCTTCATACCTGGCCACCAATAATCCACTTTCAGATCTTTATACATTTTAGTCGCCCCCGGGTGAATAGAGAATTTAGATCTGTGAGCGTCACTCAAAAGAGTTTGTCTGACTTCTCCATGACTAGGTACCCACACTCGTCCACAACATAAGAATAGATCACGACTATCCTTAACAAAATTAGTTACTTTCCCTTTAATTCGCTCTTTATTATGGTTTTCTTCCTTAATTGCTTCCCGCTGAGCATCTCTTATAACATCCAATAATGGCGTAGTCACTGGCATTCGTAACGACTCGTTTTTCATAAGTACCGACCCCGACTTCCTGCTCAAAGCATCTGCCACAACATTGGATTTTCCCGAGTGATAAAGAATTTCACAGTCATAATCTTTCAGAAGCTCTAACCACCTTCTCTGCCTCATATTAAGATTCTTCTGATCCACAAAATATTTCAAACTTTTGTGATCAGTATAAATAGTACACTTCACTCCATACAAATAGTGTCTCCAAATTTTCAATGCAAAAACCACTGCTGCTAACTCCAAATTGTGAGTTGGGTAATTAATTTCATTCGGCTTAAGCTGTCGAGAAGCATAAGCAATAACTCTACCTCTCTACATCAAAACACACCACAACCCCTGATAAGAAGTATCACAAAACACTATCATATCTTCCATTCCTTCTAGCAAAGCAAGAACAGGTGCTTCACATAATCTTTGCTTAAGAGTTGAAAACGCAGCCTCTTGTTCATCTCCCCATACGAACTCTACATTCTTCCTGGTTAGCTTGGTTAATGGAACTGCAGTCTTTGAAAAATTCTGAATGAATCGTCTGTAATAACCTGCTAACCCTAAAAAGCTTCTGATTTCGGTAGGGTTCCTCGAAGGTTCCCACTTCATTACTGCATCAACCTTTGTAGGATCCACTTTAATTCCTTCTTTATTAATCAGATGACCCAAGAATTGCACCTCTTGAATCTAGAGTTTACACTTGGAGAATTTAGCATACAGCTTCTCTCTCCGCAACGTTTCCAATACTTCTTTTAGATGTAATTCATGTTCTTTCGGGTTCTTTGAATAAATGAGAATATCATCAATAAACACTATCACAGATTTGTCCAACATCGGATGGCAAACTCTATTCATAAGATCCATAAATGCTGCAGGCGCATTTGTAAGACCAAATGGCATAACCACAAACTCAAAATGCCCGTACCGTGTCCTAAACGCAGTTTTAGAAATATCTTCCTCCCGAACCTTCAACTGATGATAACCCGACCTTAAATCAATCTTTGAAAACCATGACGCCCCTTGCAACTGATCAAACAAATCGTCTATTCTGGGCAAAGGATACTTATTCTTCACAGTCACTTTATTAAGTTCACGATAATCAATACACATTCGGAAGGTACCATCTTTCTTCTTTACAAACAAAATGGGAGCGCCCCATGGTGAACTGCTAGGTCGAATAAAACCTTTATCTAACAACTCTTGCAACCGTTTCATCAATTCCTGCATCTCTGGCGGTGCAAGTCTATACGGAGCTCTCGCAATCGGTGCAACCCCCGGTACTAACTCAATTCTGAACTCTACTTGCCTATCAGGCGGTATACCAGGCAAATCATCTGGAAAAACATCAGAATACTCTCGTACCACTGCCACATCATCCACACTCTCCTGTCTCTTTTCTAATTTCGTATCAATAACATGAGCTAAAAAGGCCGTGCACCCACGCTGAAGGTATTTCCGAGCTCTAGTCACTAAACACATACACATTTTCTCACCTTTTCTATTACCAAAAATTGATAGTTCTTCCCCACTTGGGGCTTGAACCCGAATCAATTTTTGCCCACACAAAATGGTTGCTTAGTAACGCCCAAGCCAATCAATTCCCACTACTACTTGAAACTCTCTCATAGGCATAGGTATAAGCTCAATAGGAAATTTAACAGTGTCTATCTCTAGCACATTATCTCTATACACATCAGTCACGAGTACAGACTTATCATCATCTATTTCTACCTCGAGAGGGGGATTTAGTTTACCACATACTTGCTCAAAATTTTTACAGAAAGAAACAGATACAAACGATTTGCTAGCACCCGAATCAAATAATACTAGAGCAGGCAGATAATTAACGAGATATGTACCTGCAACCACATCATGTTTCCTCTGTGCTTCCTCTGCAGTTAATTGGAAGGCCCTCCCCTTGCTCTTCGAAGTATCCTCTTTCTTTACTTCTTTATTCTCAGTGATGCGCAGTGGAGGTAGAGATGGAGTATTCCTTGAACCGGTTGAGCGGTTGGATGCAGCCAGTTGGGGACAGTTGGCTTTCTGGTGACCTGGCTAGTAACAATTAAAACACACGCTCAACGAACTGCGACAATCTTTACCCATATGGCCGGGCTTCCCACATTTAAAGCAATGAACAACATTTGTCTGGCAGTTCCCATAATGACTCTTCTTGCACCTCTGACACACACTCGGTGCTTCCTTCTTCTCCCCATAATCTACCCTCGGTCTCTTATTCTGTGGTGCTGATCCTTCCACTACCCTTTTCTCCTTCATCTGTCTCTCCAATTCCAACTCTCTAGCTCGTGCAACATCCATCATGGACTTTAGAGTTTGATGTTTACTCGAATCAATAAACTCTCTGATGTTTGGCTTCAAAACCATCATGTAGCGATACATCTTCATTTTCTCGTTAGCTACATAATCAGGACAGAACCGTGCCTTCTCGTGAAACTTGGCATTAATCTCTGGAACGGTTTCTGTGGTTTGTTTCAACTTGTGAAACACATCAACTATTCGATCAATCTCAGACTGCGGAACAAACTGCTCCGTAGTAATCTCTTTAAACTCCGCCCAGGTCATGGCCTCAATCTGCGTCTCACCCCTCATTTTCTTTTCCAAATCCCACCAATCCTTGGCAGCACCCCTCAACTAATTGGAAGCAAATCTCACTTTGTTTTTTGGAGCACACAAGCAGGTATGGAATGCTCCTTCCAACTCTGATATCCACCTCTGACTAACAATCGGATTAGTGGATCCCTCAAACAACGGTGGCTGACACGCCGCAAAATCTCTGAAAGTACTCCCTTTCGGTGCGTCTCTAATAATCACCTGCGGCTGAGGATTAACTCTTTCTTCCCTCCCAGCTAACGCAGCTACCACTTCTTGTCGTACAGTCTCTTCTGTATGTTCTTCTAGATGATCTACCACTTGGGTAATAATAAACGGTATAGCCTTTTCAAAAGCTTTACCAATTTCCTCAGCAATAGTCACTATGGGTTTAGCCTCAGCAATCCCCTGATTCAGCTCTGGAGTCTCGTCTACTTGAGTATTACGGGCCCAAGGTGGCCTCCTCCTTCCACTTGCACTAGTATCTACCCCCTCTCGTCTATACTAGGACCACCCTCATGACGATCCGTAGCTCGAGAACCTCTAGTATTCACCATCCTGGTAGCATAGATAAAGCATTAGGACAAAAGGTAGCTTTACCACACCATCCTCTATATCAAACAATCTCAAGTACAAACAATATCTCAGTACACTTATCCTCAGATCCAAAGTAGTTCTATACATACTAAGGCATCTATAATCTCAAGTGCACTACCTCTTACAAGTACCCCTCACCCGATTCACAAGATTCCTCATGATTCCATCAAGTTCTAACATGTATCATGTGTCTGTAATAATATGGGCCCTTATATTATTCATAACACACTACACACGTTCGATCTTAACTTTATCACAAAAAGTCTCGATTCACAGGCTTAGGCCATGTATCACTAACATATCATGTCATATAACACATCACGTATCTGGCATCAATATCATTAAGATCTCAGGTATCTCAATAGCAATAATAGTAACATAAACAGTTAGCATATTCTCAATGCAATACTCGGTATATCTACCAAGCTGCAAGCCTCCAGTTTGACTCAAAAATCCTCAGAACCATGGTTTAAGTCCAGATGATGCATAACACACCTCCAGATCTCTCAAACCTTGGTTCTGATACCAAGTTGTAATGCCCCAAAATCTTAAACAAAAGTAAATCTCTAAAACAGAAGTATTTTAGAATCAAAAGAGTTTTAATATAAGAGCGGAAGCCACAAAAGTTATCCTGAACCCTCTGGTTCATACAAAAGAGTAATATTCGATATTTACAACAAAAGATTTGTTTTCAAAATACAACTAGGCGTTAGGTTTCAATATACAGATTTTCCTCATACAACAACCTCTGTCAAACTGGGGCCTTGCCTTTGGAGGAATCACGCCCTGCAAAACAACAGTAAGCAGTATCTGATAAGCTTTTAGAGCTTAGTGAGAAATCTAAACTGTAAATCATATAAGCATGCACATACACATATACGAATGCTGTAACAGTTCTTATGGTCACAGTACTGCACTATCTTAGCATCCGCCCAGAAGGCTAAAATGATGTCAGTAGCAATTACTGCACAAAGTAGCATGCTACAGCTCTCTCTTTGTGATCCTCTGATCAATAATATACCACATTGCAATGTAACACACACATATCACAGATATGAATCAGAGTTTATAAAACTTACCTCAGCAATTAGTATCACACAAATATATGCTAGATAACTCATTACACGTCAAATAGTAACCCTTACAATCATATAATCATATAATCCATACATATACCAAGTAAACACTTAACAAATTAAACAAGGCAGGGGGTCTACATGGGCCGTGTACCCCTACACGGGCCGTGTCCTATGCACTCTACACGACCACACATGACCACATGGCCAGTGTTGTCCACGTCACCTACTATAACGCCCCAAAATCTTAAATAAAGTAAAACTCTGATAATAAAAGTATTTTAGAAATAAAAGGAGTTTACACAAAGCGGAAGCTAAAGCTATCACTGAACCCTCTAGTTCAGTTACAAAAGTTGTACTAAATATTTCCAAGAAAGATTTTCTTTCACAAAATACAACCAGGCGTTAGTTTTCAAAATACAAATTTACTCCCAAATCACAACCTCTGTCAAACTGGGGCCTTGCCCTTGGAGGAATCACGCCCTGTAAAACAACAGTATGCAGTATCTAATAAGCCACAAGGCTTAGTGAGAAAACTAAACTGTAAATCATATAAGCATGCGCATACACATATACGAATGCTGTAACAGTTCTTATGGACACAGTACTGCACCATCTTAGCATCCGCCAAGAAGGCTAAAATGATGCCCGTAGCAACTACTTCACAAAGCAGCGTGCTACAGCTCTCTCTCTAGTGATCCTCTGATCAATAATATATCACATTGCAATGTACCACACACATATCACCGATATGAATTAGAGTTCAGAAAACTCACCTCAACAACTAGTATCACACAGATATAAGCCAGATAACTCAGTACACGTCAAACAGTAATCCCTACAATTATAAAATCATATAATCAAGAGATGTACTAATCAACACTTAACAAATAAAACAAGGCAGGGGACCTACACGGGCCGTGTACCCCTACACGGGCCGTGTCTCAAGCACTCTACACGACCACACCTGTCCACATGGCCAGTGTTGTCCACGTCACCTACACGGGCCGTGTACACTACACACTACACGACCATGTCTCATCTACATGGACGGTGTTGACAACTCACCTACACGGGCCGTGTGCCTTCACACGAGCCGTGTACCTCAATCTCTACACGACCATGTATACCAACATGGCCCTATGACCGCTTTCTACACTACACGGCCGTGTACCGCTACACGGGCCGTGTACTCTACAGACCAGCCGACTGTTATGAAGAACAGCCGGTGTTCTAAGCCACAAATCCGACCAAAAACACATAAAACTCTACTGGGGTGTTTTCCTACACCCCCAAACACCTTGTAACCAACCATAACAATAAAAACAACTAGAACTATGATTCACCATGAATCAAACCTCAAAACCTACTAGAACACCAAGAACAAGCAATAAAGAAAGCTTACCTCAACTTGTAGCTACTAGAATCAGATGAATTTCACTTGTCCTCTGTTGTTCTAACTCTAGAAACTCAAGGAACTCAGCTCTAGCTCTCTCTCTCTCGATGGCAACAGGAGAAATAATGCAAACTTTGACTCTCAAGAGTCAAAGCTAGCTATATATGTACATATCTTTCAAAAATGGCACAAATGGCCCCTGAACTTTCCTAGTTCCAGAAATTACAACATAAGTCCCCCAAGTTTCTAAACACCTCCTAATCTCAATTAGGAAATACCAAAACGCATCAAGTCGAAATGTTACTAATTACAGAAATTCCGAACTTGGGTGTTACAACTCTTCCCCACTTGAAAACGATTTCGTCCCCGAAATCAACTGCTGAAGAGTTCTGGGTAGTTATGTATCATCTCACTCTCTGGTTCCGAAGTATAATCTGACCTTTTTCGGTGTTTCCATTGAACTTTAACCAACACAATCTGTTTATTACGTAAAGCTTTAACTTTTCTTTCCTGTATAGCAACATGTTGCTCAACATAATTCAATTTATCATCAACGCATACATCCTCCAGTGGCACAAATGCAGACTCGTCTGCTAAACATTTTCGAAGATGAGACACGTGGAAGGTATTGTGTATCTTGGATAACTCTTCTGGTAGTTCCAGTCTGTAAGCAACTTTCCCCACACGAGCACTAACTCTGAACGGTCCAATAAACCTCGGACCCAGTTTACCTCTCTTTCTGAATCTAATAACCCCCTTCCACGGTGACACCTTTAACAGTACATAATCACCCACTTGGAACTCTAGTGGTGATCTTCTTTTATCCGCGTAACTCTTTTGTCTGCTCTGAGCTGCTAGCAATCTATCTCTGATCTGTTGAATCCGCTCTGTCGTACGCTGTACCACCTCAGTACTTCCCAACTCTCTCTGACCCACTTCACCCCAACACACTGGAGTCCGACACTTTCTACCATACAACATTTCATAAAGCGGCATTCCCAAACTGGAATGATAACTATTATTATAAGAAAACTCCGCAAGCGGTAGATAAGAATCGTCCTCTCACTTTGACCCTCAGTCTGCGGATGAAATGCGGTACTAAGATGAAGCTTAGTCCCCATTTCATCATGAAATTTATTCCAAAACCTGGAAGTAAATCGAGTATCTCTATCTGACACAATAGACACTGGCACACCATGACGAGATACTATTTCTTTCATATACACCTCTGATAGTTTCTATGATGAGTAAGTCTCTTTAATAGGAATAAAATGCGCGCTCTTAGTCAATCTATCCACAATTACCCAAATAGAATCGTAACCTCTAGGGGTCTTAGGTAATTTAGTGATTAGATCCATAGTAATATTCTCCCACTTCCAGACCGGTATCTCTTAAGGTTGTAATTTCCCATGCGGCTTCTGGTGTTCAGCTTTCACTTGCAGACACGTAAGACACCTCTCCACATACCTAGCCACATCTCGCTTCATACCTGGCCACCAATACTCTACCTTCAAAGAGTTTCTCTGACTTCTCCGTGATTAGGTACCCACACTCGTCCACAGCAAAAGAATAGATCACGACTATCCTTAACAAAATTAGTTACCTGCCCCTTAATCCGCTCTTTGTTGTGATTTTCCTCTTTAACTGCTTCCAGCTGAGCATCTCTTATAACATCCAATAATGGCGTAGTCACCGTCATTCGTAATAAGTCATTCTTCCAAAGTACCGACCCCGACTTCCTACTCAAAGCATCTGCCACAACATTGGCTTTCCCCGGGTGATAAAGTATCTCACAATCATAATCCTTCAGAAGCTCTAACCACCTTCTCTGCCTCATATTAAGATTCTTCTGATCCACAAAATATTTCAGACTTTTGTGATCAGTATAAATAGTACACTTCACTCCATACCAATAATGTCTCCAAATCTTCAATGCAAAAACCACTGCTACTAGCTCCAAATCGTGAGTTGGGTAATTAATCTCATTCGGCTTAAGCTGTCGCGAAGCATAAGCAATCACTCTACCTCTCACTTTGTTTTTTGGAGCACACAAGCAGGTATGGAATGCTCCTTCCAACTCTGATATCCACCTCTGACTAACAATCGGATTAGTGGATCCCTCAAACAACGGTGGCTGACACGCCGCAAAATCTCTGAAAGTACTCCTTTTCGGTGCGTCTCTAATAATCACCTGCGGCTGAGGATTAACTCTTTCTTCCCTCCCAGCTAACGCAGCTACCACTTCTTGTCGTACAGTCTCTTCTGTATGTTCTTCTAGATGATCTACCACTTGGGTAATAATAAACGGTATAGCCTTTTCCAAAGCTTTACCAATTTCCTCAGCAATAGTCACTCTGGGTTTAGCCTCAGCAATCCCCTGATTCAGCTCTGGAGTCTCGTCTACTTGAGTATTACGGGCCCAAGGTGGCCTCCTCCTTCCACTTGCACTAGTATCTACCCCCTCTCGTCTATACTAGGACCACCCTCATGACGATCCGTAGCTCGAGAACCTCTAGTATTCACCATCCTGGTAGCATAGATAAAGCATTAGGACAAAAGGTAGCTTTACCACACCATCCTCTATATCAAACAATCTCAAGTACAAACAATATCTCAGTACACTTATCCTCAGACCCAAAGTAGTTCTATACATACTAAGGCATCTGTAATCTCAAGTGCACTACCTCTTACAAGTACCCCTCACCCGATTCACAAGATTCCTCATGATTCCATCAAGTTCTAACATGTATCATGTGTCTGTAATAATATGGGCCCTTATATTATCCATAACACACTACACACGTTCGATCTTAACTTTATCACAAAAAGTCCCGATTCACAGGCTTAGGCCATGTATCACTAGCATATCATATCATATAAAGCATCACGTATCTGACACTAGCATCATCAATATCTCAGGTATCTCTATACCACAAATAGCAACATAAACAGTTAGCATATTCTCAATGCAACACTCTGTACCTCCACCAAGCTGCAAGCCTCCAGTTTGACTAAAATCCGCAGAACCATGGTTTAAGTCCAGACGATGCATAACACACCTCCAGATCCCTCAAACCTTGGCTCTGATACCAAGTTGTAACGCCCCAAAATCTTAAATAAAGTAAAACTCTGGTAATAAAAGTATTTTAGAAATAAAAGGAGTTAACACAAAGCGGAAGCTAAACCTTGGCTCGGTTTTAGAGTTCCGGATTTCAAATCTATCGGATTTGGGTTACGGTTTACAAGTATCGGTTTTCCTACATTAGGATTTCAAGTGTCGGTTTTAACCTTCTTCTCCAACCAAATCCGTCAGTTTCATAAATTCATCTAATCCGCCATCTTCTTAGCTCAAACCCATAATCATGCATTTCATATGAACACACCAAAACCCATAAAAACTCATATTTCAACAAAACCGATTCTAGTGTTCTTTATTTAATCATGTTAATTCTACCATAAATCATTCCAGAGTCAACATGATAACAAAAGTAGAAACAAATCTAACCTTTGAACTTGACTTTGGAATTAAATCACACAACTTATAAAAAATACGATTGTTCTTTTTTCTTTTCTTCTTCTTTCGGTTTCTTTGGCAGAGAATATCACAAATTACACACACTTACACCTTTGCTAAGTTTGAGATAATGAATAATGAGCTAAACCCCTAACACGTATTCAAGCAACTAAGTAGGAGGTGGCAATCCCACCTCTTCACATATACACGTGCACACACATATACATGCATACATACGGCAACATACATACATAAAATACATAAATTTAGCCTTCTTAATTAAATTAACTAATTACTCAATTAATTGCAATTAAAACAGATAAGCATAAACCACAAACCTACTAATCTCCTATCCCAGGTTTGAGTGTGTTACAAATCTCTCCCCCTTAAGAAGATTCCGTCCTCGGAATCCCTTCTTGCTCAAACAAGTGGGGATATCTTTCTTTCATCTCTGACTCGGTCTCCCAAGTTAAGTTAGAACCTAGACTGTGTTTCCACTTGACCAACACCATCGGTATCTGCTTCTTTCGGAGCTTGGTCACCTTTCGATCCAACAGTTCTACAGGTTCTTCTATCAATCTCTTCTTCAAATCAACTTTCAGTTCTTGTACTGGGAGAATCTGACTTTCATCATCAACTTTGCATTTTCTCAAACAGTAGACATTAAACGTGTCATGAATACCTGCAAGCTCTGCTGGAATATCTAGTGTCACTGTCTAATCATTGACTATCTGACGAATGGGGAAAGGGCCAATGTAACAAAGCCAACTTCCCACGTTTACCAAAACAGATCATGCCCTTCCACGGAGATACCTTCAAATACACCAACTCTCCCACTTCAAACTTAACTGGACGATGACGTGGATCTGCGTACATTTTCAGCCTATCTCTGGCTGCCTTCAACTTATCTCTTGCAATACCAACTTTGTTAGCAGATATCTGAACTATCTCGGGTCCTGCAAATTGTTTATCACTCGCCTCTAACCAACACGTCGGAGTACGGCAGCGACGGCCGTATAACATTTCGTACGGAGGCATCCCAATACTGGAGTGATAAGAATTATTGTAGGCAAACTCTATCAACTGAGGCATCCCAAAATCCACCATACTCAGTCACACAAGCATGCAGCATATCCTCAAGTGTCTGTATGGTTCGTTCAGTCTGACCGTCAGTCTAGGGATGATAAGCAGTATTCAGGTTAATCCTCGTCCCCAATTCCCTCTATAAATTCCTCAAGAAGTTAGAAACGAATCTGGAGTCTCTGTCAGATACAATCGATAACGGTATGCCACGCCTCGCAACAATCTCTTTGTCAGCCGATCCACAGTTACCCAAATCATATCATTATTCTTCTGAGTTCGCGGAAGTTTAGTCACGAAATCCATCGTAATACGCTCCCACTTCCACTCAGGAATTTCCAATTGTTTCAAGGATCCGTAAGGCTTTTGATGTTCTGCATTCACTTGCGTACAGATATGGCATGACTCCACAAAATGTGCCACATCTGCCTTCATAGTAGGCCACCAGTAAAGCACTTTCAGGTCGTTGTAAATTTTAGTGCTTCCTGGGTGTACTGACAATCTCGACTTGTGTGCTTCTGTCAAAATCAGATTCCTCAAATCTCCAAGCATAGGCACCCACACACGAGTCTTAAATGTTTTCAATCCACGAGAATCATCAGCAAGTTCGTCCTTACGTTTCTTCATCAGTTCATTCTTCAAATTTTCCTCTTTCAGAGCTTCAAACTGTGCAAACTTCAGTTTATCCACTAGATCAAATACTATCTCCATACGCATAAACTGGATAGAACTTCCCACTCCCTTGCGGCTTAAGGCATCTGCTACCACGTTTGCTTTCCCTAGGTGATATCTGATTTCACAATCATAATCTTTTATTAACTCCACCCATCGTCTCTGTCTCGTATTCAACTCTTTCTGTGTAAATACGTACTGTAGGCTCTTATGATCGGCACATATCACACACTTGGTGCCATACAAGTAGTGTCTCCACAGCTTAAGGGCAAAAATAACGGCTGCCAGCTCCAAATCATGTGTCGGGTAATTCTTTTCATGTGGTTTCAACTACCTTGAAGCATTCGCAATCACCCGATCCCTCTGCATAAGCACACAACCCAATCCAGCAAACGACGCATCGCAATAGACAATGAAATCCTCTGATCCACTTGGAAATGCAAGAATAGGGGCCTGACATAACAACTGTTTCAACATTTGGAAGGCTTTGTCTTGTTCACTACCCCATACAAACTTTACGTCTTTTCGAGTCAACTTAGTCAACGGACCCGTAATCTTGGAGAAGTCTTTAATAAACCTGCGATAATATCCAGCTAACCCCAGAAAACTCTTGATCTCTGACGGTGTCTATGGAGCATTCCAATTCATAACTGCTTCCACTTTTGAAGGATCTACTTTTACTCCCTCGTTCCAAATAACATGCCCCAAGAAGTGTACCTCTCTCGACCAAAATTCGCATTTCGAGAACTTGGCAAACAGATGTTCTTTCTTGAAAGTCTCCAGAACCTGTCTCAAATGTTGTTCGTGTTCCCCCTCAGTCTTTGAATATATCAAGATGTCATCGATGAATACTGTTACAAAATCATCAAGGAATGGTCGACAGACCCTTTTCATTAAATCCATAAAAATCGCAGGTGCATTGGTTAAGCCGAACGGCATAACCAAGAACTCGTAGTGCCCGTAGCGCGTACGAAAAGCCGTCTTTGACACATCTTCCTCTGAAACACGCACCTGGTGATACCCTGATCTCAAATCAACTTTAGAAAAGAATGAAGCTCCCTGTAGTTGATCAAACAAATCGTCTATCCTTGGAAATGGATACTTGTTCTTTATTGTTCTCTTGTTCAGCTCATGATAGTCGATACACATTCGCAATGTACCATCTTTATTCTTCATAAACAACACTGGCGCACCCCACGGAGATGAACTTGAACGAATAAAGCCCTTGTCTAACAGATCCTGTATTTGAGTCATCATTTCCCGGATCTCTGAAAGTTCCAATCTATACTGTGCTTTCGCCACTGGTCGGGAACTAGGAATCAGATCTATCTTGAACTCTACCTCACGAACTAGAGGTAGCCCTGGTAATTCCTCTGGAAACACCTCCGGGTATTCCGTTACCACCCGGATGTCGTTCATAGTCTACTTTTCTTTCTTTCCATCAATTACATATGCCAGGTATGATTCGCAACCTTTACCCAACGCCTTCTTAGCCTTTAAACACGAGATTATAGGAATCACCGACCCAGCTTTTTTTCCCCTTGCTACTACTCTTGTACCATCAGCCAACGGGAAGGAGATCAATTTCTTGTGGCACTTGATACTGGCCTGATTCAGACTCAGCCAATCCATCCCGAGCACCACATCGAAGTCAGACAAAAGCATTACAAGGAAATAAACAGGAAAGCAAATACCATCTATATCTATCTTGGCTCCAGCCACAGCAGTCGTGACCGGAACCATCATACCATCAGCTACCTCTATCTCTAAAGCAGTCGCAAGTTCAGTTAAAGGCACGTTTAACCTACCACAGTTTGTATGGGTTTCGTAGTTATCGGATTTAAAGTGTCGGTTTTGCTTGTATCGGTTTTAGAGTTCCGTATTTCAAATATATCGGATTTGGGTTACGGTTTACAAGTATCGGTTTTCCTACATTAGGATTTCAAGTGTCGGTCTTAACCTTCTTCTCTAACCAAATCCGCCAGTATCATAAATTCATCCAATCCGCCATCTTCTTAGCTCAAACCCAGAATTCATAAATTTCTAATATCATTCCAGAAACATGTTTACACACTTTTAAACACATAATCATGTCTTGAAACATCATATAATCATGCATTTCTTATGAACACACCAAAACCCATAAAAACTCATATTTCAACAAAACCGATTCTAGTGTTCTTTATTTAATCATGTTAATTCTACCAGAAATCATTCCAGAGTCAGCATGATAACAAAAACAGAAACAAATCTAACCTTTGAACTTGACTTTGGAATTAAATCTCACAACTTAAAAAAAATCCGATTGTTCTTTTTTCTTTTCTTCTTCTTTCGGTTTCTTTGGCAGAGAATATCACAAATTACACACACTTACACCTTTGCTAAGTTTGAGATAATGAATAATGAGCTAAACCCCTAACACGTATTCAAGCAACTAAGTAGGAGGTGGCAATCCCACCTCTTCACATATACACGTGCACACACATATACATGCATACATACGGCAACATACATACATAAAATACATAAATTTAGCCTTCTTAATTAAATTAACTAATTACTCAATTAATTGCAATTAAAACAGATAAGCATAAACCACAAACCTACTAATCTCCTAGCCCAGGTTTGAGTGTGTTACAAATCTCTCCCCCTTAAGAAGATTCCGTCCTCGGAATCCCTTCTTGCTCAAACAAGTGGGGATATCTTTCTTTCATCTCTGACTCGGTCTCCCAAGTTAAGTTAGAACCTAGACTGTGTTTCCACTTGACCAACACCATCGGTATCTGCTTCTTTCGGAGCTTGGTCACCTTTCGATCCAACAGTTCTACAGGTTCTTCTATCAATCTCTTCTTCAAATCAACTTTCAGTTCTTGTACTGGGAGAATCTGACTTTCATCATCAACTTTGTTGTTCGTGTTCCCCCTCAGTCTATGAATATATCAAGATGTCATCGATGAATACTATTACAAAATCATCAAGGAATGGTCGACAGACCCTTTTCATTAAATCCATAAAAATCGCAGGTGCATTGGTTAAGCCGAACGGCATAACCAAGAACTCTTAGTGCCCGTACCACGTACGAAAAGCCTTCTTTGACACATCTTCCTCTAAAACACGCACCTGGTGATACCCTGATCTCAAATCAATTTTAGAAAAGAACGAAGCTTCCTGTAGTTGATCAAACAAATCGTCTATCCTTGGCACTGGATACTTGTTCTTTATTGTTCTCTTGTTCAGCTCACGATAGTCAATACACATTCGCAATGTACCGTCTTTCTTCTTGACAAACAACATGGCGTACCCCAGGGGTGCTGGAATAGAGCAGTGTTAAGTGTACAACTATTGTTGTTCAGCCCAGGATATGTCGCGTCCAAGGATGGAACGTGTCGCGTCCCCTGTTGACAGAAATAGTTTTGCTTGTTTTTCTACATTATGTCAGTTATGTTCAGTTCTTGTCGTTTATACTTTGTTTTAACATGATTCATATGCTATACTTGGGTTAGTATGATGGTAGATAGCATTTATGGCCATTAATTGAGATTATATGCTTACTACCATATATATATATTGATTTTAGACTGTTGAACATGTATTTCAAGTTAGTTTTACATGTTAGGCATAACGGGTTGGTTTTGACCCGTTTGCAAGTAAATTGGTATGAATACGTACTATGTACATGTTTTGATGCTTGTAACATGTTTAGTATCTTGAATATAGATTGTATGCAATTTTGTAACACCGGAAAATCCAAGCCATTTTTTTTAATTGCACTACGGAAGCTTAATTAAAAAAACTCATTACATACAAACCAACATTTACAAATTTACAACATTGTTCACAAACAACAGTATCATCAGTCTTGGTGTTACAAAAACAACAGGCTCGTTTCTTTTTTTTATCAAACAAAATATCAGAGTCAGGTCAACTTCTCCTTCAGCTAACACCACAAACACAAACCTGTAATAAACAAGAACTGAGGGGAATTAGCACAAAGCTAAGTGAGTAGAGGCTAAACATAAAAGAAAACATCAACAGTCAATATCAAAGCATGTAACCACATATTGGCACAGTGAATTGGCACAGTGAAAATCCCACAACCAATGCCGGCCAGAACCCACAACCAATGCCGGCCAAAGCAAAGGTTTACCGATAGCTCTCCACTGAATTGGCACAGTGAAAATCCCCCTCTGATGCAACGTATGCACCAGTAAGGCTAACACTGTTCAACCAGCCAGTGAACGAGCCCGACCCAATTCTACGTATAGCTGACTTCTCAAACGCAACTCAAAATCATCCTAAGAGCGCGTATCAACAAAATAGTCATTCAGCAGATATCATCAATCAATAATCACAATCAACAGTTCAATCAACAATCCTTCAATCACAATCATGCATCACATCAATAACTTTAACCGTAATCTTTACCATCCGTGATTAACGTCCACTCACCTCTTGAGATTCCTGAAAACACAACAACACTAGAATCAGTCTTTTCTATCATAAATATATTTCTTCATATATTTATATCACATAAACCTCATATATAGCGTATAACTTTCACACAATAAATATACTGCAAATATATCACTTTAAACAATCAATAATATCAATTAACTCTGAAAAGTCGAGGTTGCGCTGTGACATACACATGTGTCGCGCCGCGACGTGCCTTTGAGCAGACCCCCCCTCCTTCGAATACAAAGCCACTTCGAGCGCTCCTTTGAATGTGAAGCCAACGTGTCGCGTCGCGACAAATCTTCGAGCGGTACAACTTCGAATGCGAAGTCTACTACTTCGAACAAAATCCTTTCGAATACGATGTGTACGGATCGCGCCGCGAACTTCTATTTTCCAGAATCATCATCTTCTTCAACGTATAGCCGACCAAAACCTCCATGGCAAATATCCAGAACTTCATAAACTTACTAAAACTCACTAAAAACATATACAAACATCCTTAAACATGTTTCCATGCATCATAGACATCTTTTAATCAATCAAATCACAAAATTTAACAAAACCCATTTGGTCATATAAAGTTCAAACTCAATCATGGTGATTCTCATGTAAGCTTATAAAACACTATAAGAAACATGTCAGATTAATCAATAACATGCTATGAACATCATCTTACCTTTAGTTTGGATTTTAGAACACGAATTCTTCAATTCAAATAATCAAGTTTCAAGCTTTGCAGAGCTTTCTTCACTTCGAAGCTAAGAACACACACACACACTACACTTTTTCTCTTTGAAAATAATGAGCAGGAGATATGCTTGTCATATACAAATACATACATGTACACACTTCAATTCTCAAAACCAAAGCAGGAGGTGGTTGTTTCAAGACTTATTCATTTTATCATGCATGTACACATACATACAATATACCATACATACATACTAACTTTCTTTTTCCTTTTTAACTTTTCCAGTATACATATATATATATATATTTACTTAAATAAATTAATTAACTTAGCATAATTAACTCATAATATCACACAAATAAATTAACATGTTTAAACACAAAATCACATACCGCTAACCCGCTAATCTCCTAGCCCAGGTTTGCGGGTGTTACAAATCTCCCCTCCTTTAAGAGGATTCCACTTGACCAACACCACTGGAATCTGCTTCTTACGGAGCTTGGTCACTTTTCGATCTAACAGTTCAACCGGTTCCTCTATTAGTCTCTTCTTCGAATCTACTTTCAATTCATGCACTGGGAGAATCTGACTTTCATCTTCAACCTTACATTTCCTCGGATAACAGACGTTGAATGTATCATGAATACCTGCAAGCTCTGCTGGAAGATCTAGTGTAACTGTCTAACGAATGCGGAAAGGACCAATAAGACGGGGAGCCAACTTCCCACGTTTGCCGAAGCGAATCACACCTTTCCACGGAGAGACTTTCAGATATACTAACTCCCCCACATCAAACGATACTGGATGACGTCGTGGATCTGCATACATTTTATGTCTATCTCTGGCCGCTTTCAACTTCTCTTTGGCTATAGCAACCTTGTCAGCAGTTAACTGAACAATCTCGGGTCCTGCAAACTGTTTCTCACCAGCCTCTAACCAACAAGTCAGAGTACGATAGTGACGACCGTACAACATTTGATACGGAGGCATTCCAATGCTGGAGTGGTAAGAATAGTTATACGCAAACTCTATCAAGGGCAGGTTCGAATCCCAAGATCCATCATACTCAATTACACAGGCACGTAACATATCTTCAAGTGTCTGTATGGTTCGTTCAGTTTGACCATCAGTCTGGGGATGATAAGCGGTACTCAAATTAATTCTCGTCCCCAATTCTCTGTGTAAACTTCTCAAGAAGTTAGAAACAAATCTGGAGTCTCTGTCAGACACGATAAACAACGGTATACCATGCCTCGCAACAATCTCATGTATGTACAATTGAGCCAACTTACTCAGAGAAGCCGTCGCACATGTAGCCAGAAAATGGGCACTCTTCGTCAGCCGATCCACAATCACCCAAATCATATCGTGATGTGTTCTCATTATGTGTTCTCATTTCCACTAAGGAATCTCTAACCGTTTGAAGGATCCGTAAGGCTTCTGATGTTCTGCCTTTACTTGCGCACAAATATGGCACGATTCTACAAAGTGTGCCACATCCGCCTTCATCGTAGGCCACTAGTAAAGCACTTTCAAATCGTTATACATTTTAGTGCTTCCTGGGTGTATAGACAGTCTCGACTTGTGTGCTTCAGTCAAAATCAACTTTCTCAATTCTCCAAGCATAGGCACCTACACACGAGTCTTGTATACCTTCAATCCCCAAGAATCATCAGTAAGTTCATCCTTACGTTTCTTCATCAATTCAGTCTTCAAATTTTCTTCCTTTAAAGCTTCCAACTGGGTAGCCTTCAATCTATCCACTAAATCAGACACAATCTCTATACGCATGAACTGGATAGAACTTCCCGATCCCTTGCGGCTTAGGGCATCTGCCACCACATTTGCTTTCCCAAGGTGATATCTGATTTCGCAATCATAATCCTTTCTCAAATCCACCCATCGCCTCTGTCTCATGTTTAGTTCTTTCTGTGTAAACATGTACTGTAGACTCTTATGATCAGTACAAATTACGCACTTAGTGCCGTATAAGTAGTGTCTCCATAGCTTAAGGGCATATACAACAGCTGCTAGCTCCAAATCGTGAGTCAGGTAATTCTTTTCATGTGGTTTCAACTGCCTTGAAGCATACCCAATCACCTGATCCCTCTACATTAGGACACATCCCAATCCAGCAAACGACGCATCGCAATAAACAGTAAAGTCATTTGATCCACTTGGCAATGCAAGGATAGGAGCCTAACACAACAACTGCTTTAACATCTGGAAGGCTTTATCTTGCTCATTACCCCATACAAACTTCACGTCTTTTCGAGTCAACTTAGTCAACGGACCCGCAATCTTGGAGAAATCTTTAATAAACCTGCGGTAGTACCCGGAAAATCCAAGAAAACTCTTTATCTTCGATGGTGTCGTTGGAGCATTCTAGTTCGTCACAGCTTCCACTTTCGAAGGATCCACTTTTATTCCCTCGTTACAGATAACATGCCCCAAGAATTGTACCTCTCTCAACCGGAATTCGCACTTTGAAAACTTCGCATACAAACATTCTTTCTTTAGAGTCTCCAGAACCCGTCTCAAATGCTGTTCATGCTCCAATTCAGTATTTGAATAAATCAGGATATCATCAATAAAGACTATCACAAAATTATCCAGAAATGGTCGACAAACTCTGTTCATAAGATCCATAAAGATCGCAGGTGCATTGGTTAAGCCGAATGTCATAACCAAGAACTCGTAGTGACCATAACGCGTATGAAAAGCTATGTTCGATACATCTTCTTCAGAAACACATACTTGATGATAACCCGATCTTAAGTCAATCTTTGTAATGAACAAAGCTCCCTATAGCTGATCAAATAAATCATCGATTCTAGGTAACAGATACTTGTTCTTTATTGTTCTCTTATTCAGTTCACGGTAGTCGATACACATACGCAACGTACCGTCTTTGTTCTTTACAAACAAAACCGGTGCACCCCACGGAGACGAGCTTGGACGAATAAAGCCTTTGTCTAACAGATCCTAAATCTGCGTCATCATCTCATGAATCTCTGAAGGTGCCAACCTGTACGGAGCCTTCGCCACTGGTCGAGAACAAGGAATCAGATCAATCTTGAATTCTACCTCACGAACTGGAGGCAACCCTGGCAATTCTTCAGGTAACACGTTCGGGTATTCCGTTACCACCCGTATATTATTCATCGCCTGCTTTTCTTTCTTCCCGTCAATTGCATACGCCATATACGATTCACATCCTTTATCTAAAGCCTTCTTTGCTTTCAAACACGAAAGAATAGGAATTACAGACCCAGCTTTCTCTCCCCTTGCTACTACCCATGTACCATCCGCCAACGAGAAAGAGATCAACTTCTTGTGGCACTTGATACTGGCTTGATTCAGACTCAGTCAATCCATCCCAAGCACCACATCGAACCCAGATAAAGGCACTACAAGGAAATATACATGAAAACATACACCATCAATATCAATTTTAGCTCCAGCCACAGTAGTCATAACCGGAACCATCATACCATCAGCTACTTCTATCTCTAAAGCAGTAGCAAGTCTAATTACAAACACATTTAATCTACCACAAAATTCCACAGAAACAAAGGAGCGATTTGCCCCAGAGTCAAATAAAACTCTAGCAGGAGTAGAGTTTATCAGAAACATACCAGTTACGACATCATGTGTGGTAGTGGCATCATCCACGTTCATTTTAAATGTCTGACCCTTAGCAGTGGGTGGGTTCTTTCTTTTCTGACCCGCTGAAGACGATCCCCCAGCTCCTCCCCCTCCTGACCCTGACCCAGACTTCTTACTTAGCGGACAATCACCGACTCTATGCCCCTCTTTCTGGCAATTCTAGCAGACACTCCTCGGTAATCTGCAATTCTTCAAATCATGGCCAAACTGGCCATATTTCACACATCTCATCGTCTGGGGCGTACACTTCCCATTGTGGTAAGACTTACACCTACCACACCATGGTGCCCGCTGGGTTAATCCACTCAAAGTTGGCCTCATATTCTGATCTCCCTATCGATTCCCACTACTCTGTCCTCCTTGCCTCTGTTGAGTGTTGTAATGTTTAAATCTGGATTTTGTTAGGAAATCCTCTCCCCACTCAACCTATTCCTCACAATAATATCCCCTTCAGCCGATTTGGCTAAAGTGAAGGCCTGGGATAGGGTAGTAGCCCATCTGGTGGCGTTACGAAGATCCGGATGTAAAGCCCCAACAAAATGGGCAATCTTTGATTCTTCATCAGGTACCCAATGCTTAACAAATCTCATCTTCTCATTAAACTGTTTGATTAACTCATCGACAGTCATATTCCCTATAATTTGCAGATCCATGAACTCCTTCTTGATTTTGGCAATCTCAAAGGTACTGCAATATTGTTCGCACAGTTTCTCCTTAAATTGACTCCAGGTGATGCTCTCCTATTGTTGTTTAGTAAAGTGGCCGGTAATCGAATCCCACCAGACCATAGCGGCTCCCTTTAACATCCGCGTTGCATACTTTACTTTCAGCTCATTCTCGCAATTACAGGCATCTAATGCCTTTACCATCTCTCTCACCCAGTTCAAGGTGATGTTGGGATCAAAACTTCCTCTATACTCAGAAGGCATACAATCCAAGAATTGTTTATACGTGCACGGTTGCTTATAACCTGGAAACACAAAGGGATAAGCTCCTGGTTCTGGATACGGATAGTAAAATGGTTGTTGCATCATTTGAGTCATTGGTGGTAGGGTTGCTGTTACCGGTGTTGTCGTTGCCTGTGTAGGAATCACAATTGGCTCCGGAGTTGGTTTAGGTTGGTTCAGTTACTGTTGCTCCATGTTATGGACTTTATTCCTGATTTCTACCAATTCATTCTCCAGTTGATACACATACTCACTTTGATCCTCTTCACGGGCTTGACCCGATGTTTTTGCAACCTCTGTATTCCCCAAATGTTCGGTCACTGGTGCTTCATTTGTAGCTTGGGTCACAGGAGAAAGGATGGGAGTCTCTCTGTCAGCCATAATCTGTTACAGTCACATCACCTCACAGCTCATTAGCATAAACCGTTAGTACTCAAAATACTAACCACTACAAACAACTCTAACTCACCCTAATTCCCCCGAAGGAAAGCTTGACCCGTCACGAGCCAAGATTTGGGAATGCAACTATCTAGCCGTGCATGCATCGCCAAACCTAGGCTCTGATACCAAACTGTAACACCGGAAAGTCCAAGCCATTTTTTTTAAATTGCACCGCGGAAGCTTAATTAAACAAACTCATTACATACAAACCAACATTTACAAATTACAACATTGTTCACAAACAACAGTATCATCAGTCTTGGTGTTACAAAAACAACAAGCTCGTTTCTTTTTTTATCAAACAAAATATTAGTGTTAGGTCAACTTCTCCTTCAGCTAACACCACAAACACAAACCTGCAATAAACAACAACTGAGGGTAATTAGCACAAAGATAAGTGAGTAGAGGCTAAACACAAAAGTAAACATCAACAGTCAATATCAAAGCATGTAACCACATATCCAAGAAGACTGGCGATTCGGCGCAGAACCCACAACCAGTGCCGGCCAAAGCAAAGGTTTACCGATAGCTCTCCACTGAATTGGCATAGTGAAAATCCCCCTCTGATGCAACATATGTACCAGTAAGGCTAACATTGTTCAACCGACCAGTGAACGAGCCAAGACCAATTCTACGTATAGCTGACTTCCCAAACGCAACTCAAAATCATCCTAAGAGCGCGTATCGACCAAATAGTCATGCAGCAGATATCACCAATCAATAATCACAATCAACAGTTCAATCAACAATCCGTGATTACACTCAGCTCTTGTTCTCAAATGGGGAACTCAGATATCTTATATTACTGAGTCTTTGTGTTTCCTGAAAACACAACAACACCAAAATCAGTCTTTTCTATCATAAATATATATTTCTTATATTTATATTACATAAACCTCATATATAGCGTATAACTTTCACACAATAAAAATACTGCAAATATATCACTTTAAACAATCAATAATATCAATTAACTCTAAAAAGTCGAGGTCGCGCCGCGACTTATACATGTGTCGCGTCACGACGTGCCTTCGAGCATACCCCCCCTCCTTCGAATACTAAGCCACTTCGAGTGCCCCTTCGAATGCGAAGCCAACGCATCATGTCGCCGCGAATCTTCGAGCGGTACAACTTCGAATGCGAAGTCTACTACTTCAAACAAAATCCTTTCGAATACGAAGTGTACGGATCGCGCCGCGACCCAAGGGGGCGTCGCACCGTGAACTTCTAATTTCCAGAATCATCATCATCTTCTTCAACGTATAACCGACCAAAAACCTCCATGGCAAATATCCAGAACTTCATAAACTTACTAAAACTCACTAAAAACATATACAAACATCCTTAAACATGTTTCCATGCATCATAGACATCTTTTAATCAATCAAGTCACAAAATTTAACAAAACCCATTTGGTCATATAAAGTTCAAACTCAATCATGGTGATTCTCATGTAAGCTTATAAAACACTATAAGAAACATGTCAGATTAATCAATAACATGCTATGAACATCATCTTACCTTTAGTTTGGATTATAGAACACGAATTCTTCAATTCAAATAATCAAGTTTCAAGCTTTGCGGAGCTTTCTTCACTTTGAAGCTAAGAACACACACTACACTTTTTATTTTTGAAAATAGTGAGCAGGAGATATGCTTGTCTTATACAACGTACACACTTCAATTCTCAAAACCAAAGCAGGAGGTGGTTGTTTCAAGACTTATTCATTTTATCATGCATGTACACATACATACAATATACCATACATACATACTAACTTTCTTTTTCCTTTTCAACTTTTCCAGTAAACATATATATATATTTATATATATTTACTTAAATCAATTAATTAACTTAACATAATTAACTCATAATATCACATAAATAAATTAACACGTTTAAACACAAAATCACATACCGCTAACCCTCTAATCTCCTAGCCTAGGTTTGCGGGTGTTACAAATTTAGACATGTTCTAAATGTTGGTTTTCACATGTGAAATACAACGGATTGGTTTTGACCCGTTTGGTGCTAAACTTGATATTTTGAGATAATTATGAATTGATTACTAATTCTGGTTATCCTGTGTTCTCAGAAGGAGACAAGACTTAGTGAAATTAGATTACTGAGTTGGTGATTCGGAGATCTAAGGTGAGTGGATGTTTAACTCACTTATGGTTTAGTTGTAACGGTTTGGTTGCAACTGTTTTGGTTGATGTTCAGATAGACTTGTTGTCTGGTGTTTGATTAACTGGGTTTGTGTTAATTAATCATTGATATGTGCACATGATTCGGTGAGAAGTCAGTTTCGGTTGGGCATATGGGCTGGGTTTGTTTGCTATCGGCTAATCAGTAATTGGATTTTTTGATGCATTCGTTGCAACTTAAGGGTAATATTGTGTGAGAATAGCAAATGAACTATCGGTAAACCTTTGCTTTGGCCGGCATTGGTTGTAGGTTCCTGCAGAACCACCGGTCTTCTCAATTACTTGTTTATTGTTGTATTTTTCGGTGGCATTGGTGCTATTGGTTGATTTAACTTTCATTCACTTAGCTTTGTGCTAATTCCCCACCTCTCACTCCAATTTTACAGGTTTCGGTAGGTCGGTGGTTTAGCTAAGGAGTGGCGTGCTTGGGGAATAATTGACCGCTACTCTGATATTGTTTTGATGAGCCATTGGTTTATGTAACACTACACTGTTGATGTTGTATTGAAAACAATTAACCCTGGTTTTTTTGTATTGGTTTTGTAAAGATATATGTATATATATTAATCTATCGCTTCCGCAACAATTTTAAAAAAATGGGTTAAAATTGTGGTGTTACAATCGCTAATTTTATCTCTGTGCAATTTTGTGTTAAACTGAACATGCCTGTTTCTAAGCTTATTGATTCCTTAGAAATAGAAGTAGCAGATGGTATGATGGTTCCGGTCACGATTGTTGTGGCTGGAGCTAAAATTGACATAGATGGTGCATGTTTTTCTACTTATTTTCTTGTTATGCCTTTGTCTGGTTTCGATGTGGTGCTAGATATGGATTGGTTGAGCTTGAATTGGGCTAGCATTAAATGTCACAAGAAGTTAATCTCATTTCCTCTGCCTGATGGGTCACATGTTGTGGCACGAGGTGAGAAAGTTAGGTCTGTCTTCCCGATAATTTCTTATTTAAAGGCTAGGAAGGCTTTAGCTAAGGGATGTGAGTCCTTTATGGCATATGTTATCGATGGTAAGAATGAAAAGCAGACCGTGAATGGCATTCGGGTGGTAGCGGAATACCCGGATGTGTTTCCAAATGAATTGCCAGGATTGCCTCCTGTTCATGAGGTAGAATTTAAGATTGATTTAATCTATGGGTCTCGACCGGTAGCGAAATCTCCGTATAGATTGGCACCTTCAGAGATTCGAGAGATGATGATGCAAATTCAAGATTTGTTACATAAATGTTTTATCCGTCCGAGTTCATCTCCGTGGGGTGTGCCGGTTATATTTGTAAAGAAGAAAGACGGTACGTTGCGTATGTGTATTGACTACCGTGAGTTGAATAAGAAGACAATAAAGAATAAGTATCCGTTACCAAGAATTTATGATTTGTTCAATCAGCTACAAGGTGCTTCATTCTTTTCTAAAATAGATTTGAGATCAGGATATCATCAGGTTCATGTATCTGATGATGTGTCCAAGACAGCTTTTCGCACACATTATGGCCATTATGAGTTCTTAGTTATGCCATTCGGCTTAACTAATGCACCTGTGGTATTCATGGATTTAATGAATTGAGTCCGTCGACCATTCCTAGATGAGTTTATGACTGTCTTCATTGATGATATTCTTATCTATTCAAAGACTGAGTTAGAGCATCAAATGGACTTGAGACAAGTTTTAGAAACTTTAAAGAAAGAACATTTGTATGCCAAGTTCTCGAAGTGTGAATTCTGGTTGAGGAAAGTCCAGTTCTTGGGCATGTGATTTGCAATGGAAGGAGTGAAAGTTGATCCTTCCAAGGTTAAGGCAGTTATGAACTGGAACGCTCCGAAAACACCCTACGAAATTGTTAGTCCCACGCTTAGAATAGTTAGATTTGATAAGACAAACCATAGCTATGTATAGATGATAGGTTAAGTGTTAGGAATTATGTAAGTCTGTTGTTGACTGACTAGTCAGTTTAGGCTGAGTAGTCAGCATACAAACAAATATAGAGTTTTCTATGTAAGTACCAGATAGCTCGGTGACTTCTAAGCTGAGATAGGTTTCAAGAGTGAAGACTTGAAGATTTGAAGTTCCAAGAACTCAGCTTGATGATGTCAAGACTGAGTGAGTCAGCTCAGCGCCAGAAGTCAGTTTAGAAATTTAAGTAAGTTTTAAATTCTGTTATAAACTCTAGATATCTACGACATTTAAATTAGGATATCTAAAACCTAATTTAAACTATCTATTAGTTGGATAGAGATCACAAACGAAATTAAGTAGATATGTTCTAATTAAGGAGTTTGTTACGGTTTTAAAGAAAAGATAAGTTTTATCTTTAAATCACGATTTGTTCGTAGATAAATCAAGTATAAGAGAGTTCTGCATAAGTTGCAAAACGTACGTGTGTTCGTCATACTTGATACGCATGTGTTGCGATAACTTTGTGAGTTCAAAGTTTAAAAGAGTTTTCCATAGTTCTTGTAAATCAGTTTTAACAAGAAGTCCGATCATCAATTAGTTTGTGATTCAAGAGTGTTTAAAGAGAGTTGAATTTATAATCAGTGTAACATCAAATCATTCTATTGATTTGATTAAAGAGTGATATTGTAATTCCTTGATTGATTATTGAATATATTCTTATTGAATTGTTTTATTATTGATTAAGTGTATTCAACCCCCCCCCCCCTTCTACACTATATCAATTGCTTGTTTACCCTCTTTAGGACCAACAGAAATAAAGAGTTTTCTTGGTTTGGTTGGGTATTATCGTAGATTTATCAAATATTTCTCCAAGATTGCTGGTCCGTTGACCAAGTTACCTCGTAAAAATGTGCAGTTTGAATGGGGTGATGATCAGAATAAGGCTTTTCAGATTTTGAAGCAGTTACTATGCCAAGCTCTTCTCCTTGCTTTGCCTTGTGGATCGAATGATTTTATTGTGTGCTACGATGCATCGTTTGCTAGTTTGGGATGGGATTTAATACAAAGAGATCTGGTGATTACGTATGCTTCACGTCAATTAAAACCGCACGAAAATTCACGAATTGGAACTAGCAGCTGTCATTTTTGCGCTGAAACTGTGGAGACAATATCTATAAGGTACCAAATGCGTGATTTGTACCGATCACAAAATCCTACAATGTGTGTTTACCCAGAAGGAATAGAATATGAGACAAAGGCGATGGTTGGAGCTAATTAAAGATTATGATTGCGAGATAAGATATCATCCTGAAAAGGCAAACGTGGTGGCGGATGCCTTAAGTCGTAAAGAAGCTGGAGGTCATATCCAATTTATGTGAATGGAGATAGTATCAAATTTAGTGGATAGACTGAAATCCGCTCAAGTGGAAGCTTTCATATGGAGGCATCCCAATACTTGAGTGGTAAAAATTATTATACGCAAATTCAACCAACGCAAGTGAGAATCCCAAGAGCCAGCGTACTCAATAATTTTTACCACTCAAGTATTGGGATTCTCACTTACGGTGGCTCTTGGGAATCCCCTTAAGGAGGGGAGATTTGTAACACCGCAAACCCGGGCTAGTAGTTAGTGGGTTAACAGTGTGTGTTTACATGTGCCTTAATATTTAAATTATGTGATTATATTAAGTTAATTGTTATTGCATGATAATCAAGTTAATTAAATAAGTAAAAAGATATGTATGTATGTATGTAGCATGTGCGTATGTATGTATATGTGTATGTGTAATTAAATGGAAGTTAATTACTTGAAGGCACCTCATGCTTAGAATTGTGAGTAGGTGTGTGCACGTGTATATGGATTAGCTTAAAGCATATTCACCTCCTCACTTTGAAAACTAACTTGGAGGTGTTTTGTGTGTTTACTTGCTTCCTTTTGAAAAAAAGCTTTGAACTTGCAACTTGAACTTTGGATTTGGAGATTTGTGGACTGTTAAATCAAGACTAAGGTTAGAATATGTTTATAGCATGAATATGATCATTTTGTTATGCTTTGTTGATGGGGTTTATGTATATGCATGAAGAACACCATTAATGAAGCTTTTGAAGCTTACTTGACAAATGGGTTTTCTTTGTTTTGGTGTTTTAATTGGATTTGAAGTGTTATTGATACATGTATACATGTTATTTGAAGTTATTATGGGTTTAGAGTGTTAGAAATCATTTTCCAGCTTTGAATATATTTTGGTTTGAATTTGGTTGGAGTTGGAAGATGAAGAAAAGTTACAGGTTTGGACTGTGTTTTATGAGACGCGACACGTCCAAGAATAGAACACGACGCGTTCCCTTCGAATTCGAAGGCTCCATTCGAAAGATTATTCGCTCGAAGTCTATGGCGGTTCGAGGTCCGGGCACTTGAAGTCCCTGCTCGAAGCCCATTCGAAGGTGGCCGCTCGAAGGCTCGACACAACGCGTCAGTTGGTTGGACGCGATGCGTCCGGCAATTTTCAGAATGTGGAGTTTTAATTGTTGATTCTTTTGGAATGTATTATATGTGTTTATATTATGTGGGTCTATCATGTGTATTCTTGATATAATTATATCTAAAGATATATTTATTGGAAAACTAATTTTGGTGTTGATGTGTTTTTAGGCAATACCAAGACTCAGTGATATTATACTTTTGAGTGTGGCATTTGAGAAAGAAGAGGCGAGTGAATGTTACTTCACAGATGGTAAAGGTTATGATTGATATGATGCATGTGTTTGTGATTGATAGACCGTTGAGTATGATGATTGTTGTTGGTTGAATGATTATCTGATTGTATGAATATTTGGTCGATATGCACTTTTTGGATGATATTGAGTTGCGTTTGAGAAGTTAGCTATACGTAGAATGGGGTTGGGCTTGATCGCTATTGGTTGAGCAGTTGTAGACCCTCTCGTGCATGCGTTTTATTAGAGGGGATCTAACTGTACCAATGAGTGGTGCGCTATCGGTAAACCTTTGCTTTGGCCGACATTGGTTGTAGGTTGTGCGCCGAACCGCCGATCTTCTTGATTGTGTGGTTACATGCTCTTGTGTTGGTTGTAGCCGTTGGCTGTTGTGTTTTAGTTTCCTATCACTTAGCTTTGTGTTAATTCCCCACTGTTAAAGGAAAGCTTGACCTCCCACTCTAATATTAGTTTTGTTGGAAACGAGCCATGTTTTTATATTGTAACACAACGAAGGATACTATGTTTGTAAATATTTGTGTTTTAAAGTAATCCTATCAGTTATGCTTCCGCATCGTGTTTTAAAAAAATGGTTTAGAATTTTACAGTGTTACATATAGAGGGAATGAATATAAAAAACATATAAATTGTTTCAAAAATTACCTACTCACTGATATTGATGGGTAATAAAAAATTAAGAATATACTAATTTTAATAAAAAATGTCATATTACAATAAAAATTATAATAAAACGTAGATAAAAGTGAGATGGTCGCAGATATATAATTATTTTTCTCTAAACAAAATATATAACTAGTTATTAAACATAAACAACCTATAATTAATTACATTAATATATGATTTTTATAAAACCCCCTCACATTTTCATAAAAACCACTGACAATTTTTATCGAACCTCTCCCAATTGATTTAAAGTTAACTGTTTCTCCACTTTTTACCACATTCTAGAAATTGTACATTTTTTCTCTACTCTGTCAATATATATATATATATATATAGGGGAGGGTTCAAACGAGAACTGTTTTTCATACGAGAACCAATCTTGACCGTTCATTTTGGATAATGGAATTCATGGATGAAGAGCGTGGGGGATTTGAGTGTGCCAGTGTGTATGTAAGGAATTCATGGGTGGGCAATCCAATTGAAGGAGGAAGAATTGGACGGCTAATATTTGTTCTCGCAGTTCTCGTATGAAAAACAGTTCTCGTTTGAACTTTTGCCTATATATATACATATACATATATATAGGGGACGGTTCAAACGAGAACTATTTTTCGTACGAGAACTGCGATAACCAATCTTGGCCGTTCATTTTGGATAATGGAATTCATAGATGAATAGCGTGAGGGGGATTGAGTGTGGCGGGGTGCATATAAGGAATTCATGGGTGGGCAATCCAATTGAATGAGGGGGAATTGGACGGCTAAGATTGGTTCTCGCGGTTCTCGTACGAAAAATAGTTTTTCGTTTGAACTTTTGCCTATATATATATATATATATATATATATATATATATATAATAGTATAAATTATATTTAATTTTGAAAGGCATATGTTTAGTTTAAAAAAATTCTTACTTTTCAAAATATATGGTTATTAGAATCCTAAACATATCTTAATTGGTAATGCAACAAAGTTAGCATTTAGAAATCAAATAATAAACTTTGCAAAATGAATATGTATGCAAACCGGAAACATTGTGTAGAATGAGTTTACTTCATACAGATAAGGTTTTAGAGAGAATGTTTATCGTGGGGAGTGCATGAAACACGCTAACAAAATCAATAAAATTGATAAAAAAAATATTAGTTTTAATTTATACATTTAAATTATGGAAAATTATATTTTCTTAAACTAAATCTTCTCACTTTATCTTTTTACTCAATAAAATGACGACATGTGAAATTCACTAATAATCTTTCTTTACATCCTTCTTAGATTTTAACACTTATATTAATCTTGTGAGTATAAGGATTAGCAGGAATATAAAGTAGGAGATTATAATCTCTCTTAAATTATGTTTTCAAACGGTTCTCGCAATAAAAACGGTTCTCAAATAAACTTATATATATTTATATATATAATAGATACATAACACATCCACTAGGTCAAGTTTTCAAGTGAGATCTATTCTTCTTGTTCTTTCCCAAACAACCTTTCTCTTTTAGTTCCGCGTATGCACGATATATTAGTTTTTTTAAATGATATATCATCATACTTTTATTTATATTTATCCTGATACTCATAATTAATAGATAAATAACACATCCACTAGGTCAAGTATAAGAGTATATCATTTCTCTAGTTTTATATGCTAACTTGTCTTCTCCATAATTAATAAAAATTTTGTATAGATAATGGAAACTGACTTGTTCAAAATACCCCAACAAATTTTCATAAAACCCCCCTCCCCAATTCAAATTTGTTAATGGAGAATTGTGTCTTTCTTAACTACCATACGTTATTGTCGTTTACACCTGCCTAACTAATCGTACCTTTCTGCCACGTGTCACCATATATGTGGTTAGAGAAAACGGAATTGTGGCCGATGGGTGCGTGAGTATTACACCATGTTGGCTCCTCCCACTTTATAGTCACGTGGCAAGTACAAATGATAATTGCCACGCATTTGTTATTGAGACTGTGGGCCCTGCATTTATTTATTTGTTTTTTAAGACCGGGCGAATTGCCCTTCCGGAAATGATTCGTGTTCTTTCGGGTTGAGTGGGTTTCTTCGGGAACACTCATATCCCCTTTTTAGATTCGGCTTTCCTTTTCTTATTTTGGCTTTCTGCACCCGAACTTTTCGTTTTTTTTTGTAGAGAGAGTAAAGAGAGATAAAATATTTAGGTTGTTTGAATTGATTTAGGATGAGTGCTATTTGGTTTTGGGTTAATTTGGGTTGAGAAGAAAAAGGAAAGAAAAGCTGATGTGACTGGTGATATGGCAGTTGGGTTATTTGGGTTACACATATCGGTACGTATGGCCTAATAAATTTTGAGTTTGTTAGTTAGGTAATACGTGAACCCTTTTATTTGATATGGTAAACAGTAGTGGAAAGTAATCTTATGAAACTAAGTGATAGGAGAATATATGACTTGACGGTATGCTGAGAATGACCATAGCGAACTCTCTCGGTGAAAAGCATATGATCATCACAAATGTTGCATAAGAAATGTAACTGTAGATATTGGCTAACTATGGTTGGGAATTTGAATTAAACTTAAATAAACACCGTATCTAAAGATTAGATACAATTGAAACAAATATTGATGTTAAAGTCTAAATGAAAATCATATTCGAAATTCATATCAAAGCAAACAAGGAGTTAGAAATTTTGAAAATGAAAATCGTATATGAAAATCAAAAAGTAATTCCCCGAATACATTTTACCGAAATGGGTTGACACGAACTCGACACAAAAGAGTGACACGTCCCGAACCTTACACGGAATAAATGGTCCAATACGAAACTAACACGAACCTGATAACATGAACCTCATCCAAATTGTTAGCCTCATGGCTTACTTTTAAAGTAATTGCCTATATCGACAAATGCCCCTAATTTTTGCTTTATTATCAAGACCCTAAATCAATAAATCATCATAGCTCAATGATATTTGATGTTTTTGGTGTCTCATAACGTTATGGATTCAAATCTTATAAAGAATAAAATAGTATAGAATTAGGTTTAATTTTAGAAACGTGTGTTTAATTATTAAAAAAATTCATACTTTTCAAAACATGTGGTTGTTAGAGTCCTAAACGTATCTTAATTGGTAATGCAAAAAAGTTAGCATTTAGAAATCAAATATTAAGCTATTGCAAAATGAAAATGTATGTAAACCCGAAACATGTTGTAGAATGAGATTACATCATAAAGATAATGTTTTAGAAATAACATCTATGGTGCGGAGTACACGAAACACGTTAATAAAATCGATAAAAATGACAAAATTACTTTCATTTTTATAGTTCACAATAATATAAAAGCAATATATGTTTAAATTATTTTAACAAATGGATACAAAAAATCGGATACATATAATAGATGCATGGCAGATGCACTAGGTCAAGCTTTCAAATCGGATTTATACTTCGTGTTAATTCTGAAACTACCATTCTCTTTTAATTCTGCGTCTACACCATAAATCTACCAATATAAATAAAAGACTAATTAGAAAAAAATTATTAGACGATCAAACCATTCATTTAATAAAATATTTAATCTTAATCATTCATTTATTTAATTCAAAAAAATTAATTTTAACTTTTTTAGGTTAAAACTAATACTTACTAACCGAATTTACGTACGAAACACAGTAGGAATATTTCTATTTTGTTGATTCTATCTACTGCCGCTTTACCATACGTAGCTAGCAAGGAGTTATCTCTTAATCTTTTTTAATAATAAGAATAATAATGATAATAATAATAATAATAACAATAATAATAATAATAATTCTGCTTAAGTAACTATGGACTAATTATAATAATTTGTTCAATGTAATAAAATTCAAACTAAAAAAGTTTATTTCCTATCATCTCTTTAGTAATACAATTCAAAGTATCCGGTTGTTTGAATCATAAATGAGCTTTGAAAAAAAGAGTATCCGTTATGTTGCTGAAAAATATCGACCAAGCAAATGGTGCTCTAATTTTCACGGATCTTTGACATGTATATATATATTTTTTATGATTAAGAAGAGAATCTTATTTAGATTTATTGACATGAAGTTATAGGTTATTAGACTTGGTGATCACATTATTGAAGCTAAAATTATTTCTAAAAAGAACGGTTGTTCCGTAACCTACATTCCTTGAATGAAAATAATTCCTTCTGACACACGAATTCCTCTCAAGTTTCAAAGGAGTCAGTTTCCACTTTTAGTCTGTTTTGCAATGACCATCAATAAAAACCAAGGACAGTCCTTGTCTGAAGTTGAAATGTTCCTTAGAAGACCGAATTTTTCTCATGTCCAGTTATATGTTGCTATATCTCGTGTCACCGGTAAGAAGGAGTTGAAAGTGCTTATACTTGACGATGATGGTATACCCACTTCAAAAACGATAAATATGCTATACAAAGAAGTGCTACAAGAAAATTTGATTTTATCCGTACTACAAATACTATTCTTGGTTTACGCTCGTTACCATTTTACAACAAATTTCTCATCCCACGTGTATTATATAATTTTCCTCTCTAATATATACAATATTTTTTAATTATGTTACTATTTTGCATCAACTACTTTTTATATCAGTTATTTATACTCGCTCGTGTAGTATACGAGTCACTTATTTAATTAGTTTTATATAATTATATGATAATTTGTCTTCTTTCAAAAATATTTTATATAGAAAATGGATACTAGACTTGTTCAAACTTCAAAGGTAGGTGTTTCGATGTAAAGCAAAGGGAATGTTGAGTAAACCTACAAATACTTTTAAACCCTCATGCCTTGACAATTCTTAATCTCACACCCTTTTTGTACGGAATTTGTTTCAATTTAACCAAATAATGGTTTAATATTACTTTTTTAATAATAAAAAAAACATTTAAACTAGAAACCAAGTATGAAGACTTTTATTCAATAAATTCAAGTTTTGAATAACACTTTATATTTGACTAAAAAATCTATATTGAGTTTAAAAGCCGGTTACATTATATCCGTACATGTTCTTTTAACAAGTTTGTGTATGCTACTGGTTAATACCCACATGTCATTTATTGCTTTTAATTAATTAGCTAAGCGATTCGTGTGTTAATACGCGAATGATATAAGTCAAATTTAAATTTATATAGCTTTAAAGAGTACTAACACGTATAGTAAAAATAATTAAAAATAAATTAAAGCAATTCCGATTAAGAGACAATTATGGTTGGCAGATTCGAGAAACAATGTTGATCATGACAGTAAGTTCAAGTTCATTAGTTTATCACTTTATTGTAATTCATATCTTTAATTTTACTTAAAAATTTCATCAACTTTAATATATACGTATTGAAAATCATCCGAAGATTAAAATGATTAGTGACTATAAAATGACGATGGAATCATTTACTCAATCATATGTGTATGTATTTACACAAGTATATATATATATATACATACTCTCATCATAAAGCATATAAAATGAATATAAATCTACTGGAATTTATGTAAATTTTGAAATAATTTCTAATTTGAAATTAAACGCACCGTTGGATATATATCATTTAAAATAATCCGTGAACTTATTCTATCATTTTCAATCGTTATTGAACTGTTATAAACAGGGTTGTCATGTATAAAATGAATCACCCCGATTACTTTCATTCTTTTGAATGTTCATCCAATTAAGGTCGTTTTGAAGCAGATGAAAGAGGTTTTTTATTCTCCATAATTAATGACTATAATAAAAAGAACAATATATTACATTAGCATATGTGGATCATTTTAATAAAATGTAAACAAAACTTATTTACCTGAAGAACAATAAAGAAATGGTACAATCTTTTGAAGGAGTTGCAAAGAATTTTGAGTTTGAAAAATTGAGTATCTTATCTTATTACCTTATTAAAAAATGATGATGATGTCACCATCCTTCTCAAAACTAAATTTCCACCAATCAAAACCTCACATTAAAAAAAAAAAAATCATGGTTAAATATACAATGACGTCACACATCACATTCCAACAGCTTAAGAAAAAATGCGGGTCACGGGTAACCCGGATTTGAATCAGATTACTCTTAGGGTTTCTGAAAACAAAAGGAGACTCCTTCTGCGTTACCTTCTTCGACAGTCCGACTTCCTTCTGATGCTTATCTTTTTGACGAAGACAGCCCTTAACAACAGTTTCCTAGTTGTAACTAATCTAAAATTCAAAAAAAAAAAATTTTGGATGATGTCACTGTATTCTTAAACACAATTTTTTTAATTTTTTTTAAATGGGATGTTGTGATCGGTGGAAATTTAGTTTTGTCATCATTTTCTTTTAATAAGATAAGATGTTTTAAAATCAATAATTAAACACTTTGAATAGCATATTCAAGTTGATTACTCAGCTTATCACCATAATTCAAAAAAAAACCCCACAGCTAAACAAAAAATTACCTACCCACTGTTATCAATGTATAACAAAAAATTAAGAATATACTAATGTTAAAAAAGTGTCAAATTACAATAAAATTTACACCAAAGCGTAGAGAAAAATAAGATGGTCACAAATATATAATTATTTTTTCTCTAAACAAAATATATCACAAGTTACTAAACATAATTTATAAACAACCTATAATTAATTACATTAATATATAATTTTTATAAAACTCACTTACATTTTCTTAAAACCCTTCTCACATGTTTTATAAATCCTGTCACAATTTTCATCTAGTCCCCTCCAATCTTATAACCTATTTATAAAATTCCTTATAAATAGAATGATGTCATCATTATTAAAAATATAATTTTTTGAAAAGGATGATGATGTCATCATCCTTTTCTTTTAAATATGTTATAAGATTTTGTTTATAAAGTTAATTATATTTTCGAAAAAATGTTCAATATAGTTCATATTTAATTCATAGCTTTAAGAAACTAGTTTTAGTCTTTGGATCAATGAATTGTTCAGATTGTATTTTAAAATTTTAGACGGAGTGCATTTTCGTAATTCACATATGATGCTTTTACAAATCACATGTGATTGTATACTGAATCACCTGTGATTGAATATTAAAAGTTTAGGACTATGTTTTTTACATGGACTTTATTGAACACAACTCTATATTTTTATGCTATATGATTTGTTAGAAATTACGAGTTTGTTCTTGAGTCTGAAAAGTTATGAGAGTTCAGTTCTTATTTACTTGACTTCATTACAACTTTGATCCCTCTCAAACTTAAATTGACCAATTCCTCCGTTGTGTTAATTGATTCATTTCTTTTATTTTTTAATTTATTTTATCATTTTAAATAATATTAATTTAAAAAATACTTTAAAAACGCTCTTTCCTTACTTTAGACAGAATCTCTCTCTCTCCCCCCTAGAAAATAAAGTTCATGACAACTATGAGACTATCGTCGTCGGCCACATATCTTAATCGCAAAAGCCGATGACATTACCACCATCATCTATCATAAATCTGATTACCATCTCACCATCACATCGACGACAAGGGCAAAGAAAGGAAGGGGGCGCCTACACCCGATGTCATTTTATCTTAAATTTTTGTAATTTTTATATATTAGGTTATATGGGTAATTTCCCTTTTAAAGTTTTTTAAATAAACTAAAATTTTATATATTCTTCATAGATCACATAAAATTTTATATCTTCTTCAGAGATCACATAATTTTTATATATTAGGGTGTGATCATGGTAGTTCTTGTGTTGACTGTGCACATATGGATATATCTGTAGTTAGTATTAACCAAGGTTATTAAGATTGGGATCTATGTTGATGAAGATGAGCTTGAGGTGGCGTGCGGGTGAAGGAGTCAAAACATGAAAAAGAGGTAGAGAAGATCTGAAAGGGCGACGAGGGAAGTCAGACCCCATCGGGCCTGTGTGTTCAAACATAAAATAGAGAGCAAAGACCTGTCAAGGCAACCATGGACGTCGACCCTAACGATCTGTGAGGGCGTCCATGGAAGTTTATGCTTGATTTGTCTTAGCTATAAAGCTATGTTCATTTACAGCGGCGGTTACAGCAACGAAAGCAACCTTTTTGACTCTGTGTTGGTGCTTAGTGGAGAACGCTGGTGTGGCTTGCAAACGACGACGGTGGATGTTGGAAGGGGCTGCAATAGCTTTTGAGTTCATCAATTTTGAATATATGGTGGTGCTTGCCGCTGAGAGTTGGGTGGGTTGGGAATGACGGCGGTGAAAGTTGTAAACGGCGGTCGATGATGGTGAAGATTGTCAACGGCGGTCGACGATGGTGGAGATCTGGTGGCTTGCGGACAAGAGAGAAGTATGAAATCAGATTAAGGTTTGAAGTCTAGTAGGTTTTAAGGGTCGTGGTGCCTGGCGGTAGAGAGAAGGGGCAGCGGCGAAGGTGCTAAAGAGGTAGCGACCCCCGAGGGCGCCGGAGAGGCGATGGTGACGAATGCTCTAGGGAGTCATTGGCTGAGAAAGGGAATGATATTAGGGTTAGAGGTGGTTGTGGTGTAAAAAGAGGGGAGAGGACAAAGATTAGGTGTTAAAAAGTCTCTTTTACCTCTTTTTTATTTAAATAACTCTTTTGTTTAAATAAAAGTAATTCAATTTTAATTAAATTAATTATAAAATTATCGTAACCAATAAGGACAATTGATGATTATTCTCACACTTTTTGTAAAAAAAAAAATAGAAACTCCTATAATATAAAATCTTCTAATATATTTAGGAATAATCTATTGTTAGTTTACTTGAAACTTATTATTAAAAAGCTTATTGCATTTAAAGAAAGCGAAATGACTCAATGAGTAATGAATACCAAGTATATATTCTATTAAATTCGAGCTTTTCGGAAATCAAAACACACAAACATAGATAGAGATTAGTTCTATACACTTTGTGTATTACGTATGTTTTATATACAAAATTATTGTAGAGATTTGTGTTATAATACATGGTTTTTGACAGAATGCATATTACGTAAGTTTAATATCCGGTCGTAATTTTAATAATTAATCATTTAAATCTAAAGATTGAGATTAGTTCTATAGACTTTGTATATAAGGCTCGCTTGTTATTGATCTTTATATATAATATATGTATGTATGTATGCATATGTGGAAGAGTTCATTTAAGAATCATTCTTATTGCGAGTAGCGCGAGAACCAATCTTAACATCCAACGGGAGGTCCCAGGTACAATTCACGGTTACGTAATTATATAAATGGCCGAACATAATGAGTATTAATGGTGGTTATAAATAGTTATCGCGATACTTGCCAATAAAAACGTTCAAACGAGAACTGTTTTTCGTACGAAAAATGTAAGAACTTTTTTGTAATATCATTAGTAATTCATTAACAGGGTTATTTTGGTTATTTATATATTTTTTCCAACCGTAAATTACGTCTGGGTGGGCTGCCATTAATGTGCGATGCTTGATTTGCCAAAAATTCCCTTCATTAATGCGTTATTAATGAGCTAATCATTAGTCATTAATGAGTCAATCATTAGCCGTCAAAATTATTAGCTATTGATTTATTTTAATCATGGACCAATATTGATTTTCGCAGTTCTCGTTTAAACTCTCCCATATATATATATATATATAAATATATATAAGATAAGTATATATATGTATATGTATGTATATATATGTATAATATAATATTACAAGTGGTATACCTATTATTTTATATCGTTATTTGTGAAACGTATTTGAAGGTTCTATCTTTAGGCGCGCTTTGTAATTCCATATGAGTCAAAATATTCAAACCCTTTTACTCTTACTATATTTTCTTCAGGTCCAAGTACATACATATGTCTGATTTTGTCATCGAAAATTCAAGATTCAAATTTTGTTTCTTTATTCCAAAATCTATATATACCCACATTAATTACCCTCATTCTATATTCATATCAACACACAAACTATAACATCCATCCAAAGCTCGATCAAAACACTACCCTTTCATTCGCCCATGCAACGTTCAATTTCCTCCGCTAAGAATGTCTACAGCAACCTCCTCCACCACAAACCACCGACTACTACCGCTATTATCACACGGCAGCAACCACCGTGTGATGTATTCATAAACCACCGTGGGATTGACACAAAAAAGAGTGTTGCCGGACTTTTGTATGATCATCTCGTGAGGTTAAGATTAAGGCCATTCTTGGATAGCAAAAACTTGAAACCAGGAGATAAATTGTTTGATAAAATCGACACCGCCATCTCCGGATGTAAAGTCGGGGTTGCGGTTTTCTCTCCACGATATTGTCAATCGTATTTTTGCTTGCACGAATTGACTCGTATTATGGAGGCTAAGAAGAAGGTTATACCAGTTTTTTGTGACGTTAAACCTTCTGAGCTTATCGTTAGAAACCACTGGGGGTCCCCAAAACAGGACTTAGATCGGTTCCGGTCGGCTCTACAGGAGGCTAAGTATACTGTAGGGCTAACGTTTGATTCGACAAACGGGTAAGTAGTAAATATAAATTAACAATATATTATAACACTTAAAAATTTGAATAATTAAACATATATGACCCGTGGTAGCTTGATAAATATGCATGGAATGCATATTATTTGCATGAAATATTGTACAAAAACATGCATGGAAATGATCCTCAAAGGTCACAAGACTTGTACAAAATAAGTCATAATAATGCAAGGAATATTTAGTTTAGATGTTAGAGAGCATAGTTATTAATTTCTAGGGCACAAAGGCAACATGCATGATGAACATTAACGGTAAAGATATTTATAGCATTCACTACATAATTAGGTCGGGTTATTCCATATAAAACTTTGTGTTAAGATCTTCTTATATTATGATCAAACATGATTCATCATATTTTTTCACAAATATGTGAGTATGTTTCTTATTTTAAGTTAAAAATAGGTCTCTATTATATTTTAACGATTTTAACTAATTACTGAAGTTTTAATCAATGATAAATTAATTATGCAGTGACTGGCCAGAGTTTTTGATGACGGCGACCGAAGCTATTATAGAGAACATCATAGAAGTGGAGGAGGAAGAGAAAGAGAGACAAAAATTGATTAATGGCAAAATCGACTAATTAACCATACATAAAATTAATTAATTCTGTTAAAAAAATACATAAAATTAATTGACATTATATAATTTAACTCATTTAATTAGATTTAATTTGCATGCATATAAAATAAATAAATATATATGTATAATTCCAAGAATTCAATTCATTAAATTAATTCATTCACATTTACATACGTTATATGACTTCCATTTGAAAATTTCAAGTTCAATTCAAAGTCTTGTTTTGATTTTATTTATTTCTTTTTTATTTGATTCAAAATTGTAATAATCTTTTTTCTTGATCTGTACTTATCTTCTGTAATAAATGGAATTTTATGAGTTAATAATCGTTTCTTCATAAATAGTTATCTATTTCCAAACTGCTGATTAATTATATATAGATATGTAATTTTTTGCTGGAATGTATTGTTCTGTTACACAACCCTCAGTTAGCTAGACTGCTAGAGCTAGCGAATATATATAAAATCTGTTCCCTTAGCTTACTAAGAGTATTTGTGACTCTCAAATCTCATAAGATTGTCACGTCAGTTTTTTCTTTCACCACTCAACCTATAACTTATCTTCATAGTGATCACTACTCACCGTATCAAATGATGAGACACACCAAATATACGTTAACCAATCAAAAAACAAATAAATATAAAACAAAAAAAGAAAAGGCAGAAAGAGAGATATAAGTTTAGGAGCCATATTAATTCTACCACACAACTTTGCTAGTGAGGTTTTTACGACATGATAATGGTGTGGAAACAACAAAGCACCCCCAACCTCAACCCACTCCGCCTTCTCTATAACTTATTAATGTGAAATAAGTGAAGGGTGTTGTGGGTGTGTGGTAGGGTGATCACTTGGGGGCTAGGCAGTAGGGAGTGGTACCATTCCATGAAGATGTGGTTGGAGAGGGTTGTGGTGTTTACCAAATGTGAAGGGATTGTTTGGTGAGGAGAGGTGAACCCTTTGACTTTTTACTTTTTTTGTTCAATTTTAATTGTTTAGTTGGATAATATGTGGGTGAACTGTAAAATTAAGTGATTGATTAAGTGACGAGAAAAAAATTGACATGACACTGTGGTTGGTGTGGTAGTATATACTCCTAGTCACATCGGTATACACATCCAGAACAAACTCTATATATATTGGGAGATAGATTCTTTCACTTATGAAATTAATTTATCGAAGAAAAATATATGTTTCACTAACTTGTAAAATAGATTCAAGGGTGAAATTATCACCTTCCTATATATATATATATATATATATATATAGAGAGAGAGAGAGAGAGAGAGAGAGAATGGATCAATGAAGGTCCTGGAACATTAGATTTTTTAAATCAATGGTCAAGATCTAATAATAACATTATTGTAATTAAGTAAACAATTATAAGATTTAATTATAGAAGGAAGGGTATTATGAGAATCCTCCACTCTATAAATTTCGCCCCTTCCCTTTTTTAACTTCCAGCCCCGAAAATGATAACTTTTAGCCAAAAATGATCTTTAAGCCACAAAAAATGATAACTTCCAGCCACCCGAAAATGATAATTTTCTAGCCGAAAATGATAATAATTCTAGTTGAAAATGATAACAGTTTTCAGCCACTGAAAATTATAACTTTCCAATGAAAAATGATAACTTACTAGTCGAAAATGATAACAATTTAAGTTGAAAATGATAACAATATATAATATTTAAAATGATAACATTATCCACATTAAAATGATAAAAATAGACCGATTTTCGGCCTAACATGATATAAATACACATGGTTTAACCGAAAATGATATAAAAACGTATGTTTCTAAATGAAAATGATATAAACACACCCCTTTAAGCCAAAAATGATATAAATACACATGGTTATAGCCGAAAATGATAAAATTTCACATGTTTTTAGCCTTAAAATGCTATAAATACACATGGTTTTAGCCCCAAATGATATACATACACATGTTTTTTTGCTGAAAAGGATATATATACACATGTTTTTTAGCCGAAAATGATATAGATACACATGGTTACCGCCGAAAATGATATAAATTTACATGATTCAAAATGATAACACTTTGGTATCATTTTCATTTGGTTTGTATTTTCGAAATAAAATTTTCAGAAATATGGGAAGAGTGGTTTTGTTTGAAAGAGAATTAAAAAATAAGTAGATTGGTAACTTTTTTGCTCAAATTCTCAATATTGAAATAGTTATGATCATTTAAAGATTTAAGAGTTAAATAAAAAATAAAAAAATAAAATTTTGGGAAGCCTTAAGAAGGCGCGTGGGTTGGATTTTTTTTTTTTGTCATTTTAAATGAGTGACTGAGAATTAGCCTTTGAGTTATATGTTTAAGGTTGATGCTATGTTGATCCTTACCCTATATATATATATATATATATATATAGTGAAAGGTTCATTTAAGAACCGTTTTTATTGCGAGAACCGCGAGAACCAATCCTAGCCATCCAATTCCCCCTCATTCAATTGGATTGCCCAACCATGAATTCCTTACATGCACCATGCCACACCCAATCTCCCCACGCTCTTCATCCATGAATTCCATTATCTAAAATGAACGACTATGATTGGTTCTCGCGGTTCTCGCAATAAAAACGGTTCTCAAATGAACCTTCCCCTATATATATATATATTTGGTTCATGAGAGAAGTTCTATTTTTACGAGAAGTGCGAGAAAGATTTTAAACCGTTGGATCATCTAATCATAATTGATTTTCTCCTTTTTTTCTCTCCTAATCAACAGTTGCGTAGGTTATAATTATATACTTTCCTCACCAAACAAAATAGATCTGTTTTATCTCTCTATTCAAAATCTATGGCAGCTGCATACCACCTGTTTTCTTCCCTTCTCCAGCAAAGCCGGCCACCACACACCGAGCCACACCGTCTTCAACCTCTACTCTTAATTACGTATCAAAATTGTATCCTGTTACCGTTCCTCACCGGCCCATCAAACTAACCGTAACACTGCTACAAGAAGCTTGCTGCCGAGCACCACCATCAACAATTTCCCAAATCTGTCTGTGTCGCACCATGTCGCCTACCGTCAAGTACGAGATTTAGTCTGTAGGCCACTGTCGTTCTCCCTGCTTCGTTGATCTTTTGCTGGTAGTCGTGTTCCCCCCACGAATTTTATTATTCACCATCGTCATCCTTCGGGATTTGCAACAGACGCCACACATAGGTTTTAAAGATCAATTATCTGATTTTGTAATAATTGCAACAAATGCCATTAACTGTGAATATACACGTCCATATCGGATTTTCTTTTGGGTGTAATTCTTATCACATTAGATTAATTTTTTAGTTTCGATTTGGTTAATTGGTTTTAATGAAACTGTTTTTGATTTGTTTAGGGAGTAAAAGTTTTCTGTTTAGTCAATGTATTAGTGAACCCAATGTATCATCATTATAAATCTATTATGGTATAGTAAACTCATTCTTTTCTAAAAACACCGAATACATGATAAATCTATTCTAGTTCATTAATCATTTGTAAATACTAAATGAATGTTATTTTCTTATATTGTTTGTATTTCTTATTCACACGTGAAAATGAATAAGTTTAACGAATATATCATTGATTTCTTTCTTGAATTTTTTTTCACTAGTGAACAAAGACTAATTATGAGAATAGAATCCGAATACAGTAGTATTTTTTAATCGGTAACAATTGAAGTTTCATTAGTGAACTCAAGATTATTTTTTAGCTTTTAAATGGTCTCCGTAACATAATGTACGTTTGAGTATGCACACTAGTGAACAAAGTATTAACGATAAAAACTCGTAAAATTTTGTCAATGCTCATCAATGAACACAGTAAAATTAACAAATTACTATTAAATAAATCAGTTTTAATAAATTAATACTAAATCATTTTTAATATATTTTTTATTTAAAATTAAGAGAGAGAAAAATAGGATAAAAAATAGATTAAAATCCGTTTACCTTTATACCCTTTTAAATAAAAAAATATGATTAATATAAGCAATTAGATCAAATACAAATAAAAAACTCCGATTACTTCTCACAAAAATTATATATATATATATATATATATATATATATATATATATATATAGGGGAGGGTTTATGCGAAAAGCTTTATTTTTACGAGAAGTGTGAGAAATCTTTTCAACCATTAGATGACTTGATCAATGGTTAAAATGAACTATGACATTATTGTAATTAATTTAAAATTAAAGGATATTAAAAAAACTTTAAAAGGGTAAAATAGATATTTTATTCCTTAAAACACCCTAACCTAATTAAATCTAGACACACCTTTCATTTTAACAAACATCTCTCCTCATCCCCAATTTACATCTCATTCTCCTCTTCTTAATATAACCATCGGAGTTATCTTCCTCGGTGAAAACAATAGTCTAGTATACTCATTGTAATACCCGTATTTTATAAATTATAAAATATTTATATAAAATGCAAGTAAGTAAAATTTGTAAAAATTATGTGTCAAGATGTTATTTATATGTTAGATATATATAACATGTGGTGTATATAGATATTAAATATGGGTAAGAAATACAAAAGGGAATGAAGCTTGGGGACTAGAAATGTAAATATACATATATATGTATCTAGATCCTTCTCCTTGGTCAAACCAACTCCATATTTTCTGGAGAAAATCGTGAGGTAGAGGGGAGAGAGTTCTAAAAAGAGATTCAAGAGAAAAAGAGGAAATCAAGGAGAAAAAATTGGTGTTTGGTGAGCTTTGACTCAAGATTTGGATGTTTGAACATCAAATCCTTCATCCTTGAGCTTGGATTGAAGCAAGAAGGTGGAAATCAAATTGGGGTTACAAGACAAGTAAGTTCTAAGCTTGATTTTGTGTTTGATTTTGAGTTTGGGTTGTTAGTTGTTATGGTCTTTGACTTTTATTTCAAAGTGGGGAAATTGTTGAAGTTAAGATTTTGAAAGCTTGAATGTGTTTAAAGTGTTGGTATATGAGTTTGATCTTGGTAATATATGATAGTGTTGATGATTTATGGGGGAAAATTGGGTTTAAATAAGTAAATGGGTCAAAAACTTGGATAGGAAATGGTGAAATTAGTTTCGAAGATTTATGGTAATGAAAGTAGTGTTCTTTGATGTTACCAAAGTGTATTGGTTAAGTCTAGGGGCTCTTGTATGTTCTATGTAACATCCTCAGATCGGACCTAGTAGTTTTAATGATTTTGGTATGATAACTTGTGATTAGTTTTGATTAACTGCTTGTTATTTATAAGTTATATGGTTTTAATTAATTATTGATTAATTAAAAGATAAATAAGGTATATGTTTAAATATATATTTATGTACGGTTATATATATATATATATATATATTGTGTTAGTATGCATGTTAGCATGTAAAGCTTATGTTGCCACCACATGCTTATTGTTTTGAGAAAAGGATTACGTGGGCTTTTATCATCTGAATTCTCTCATTTGGAAAACCGATTGTATGTGTGTTTGTATGTGTTTGAGAGAAAAGGCAAAAAGAAGCAAGGTTACTTGAAAGTTGGAAATTTAGTTTGGTTGTGTGATAATTCAAACCAAAGGTATGATAATGTTCTTTGCATGAATCTGATCATGTTGATATGATTTGTTGTTAAGCTCATGTTGGTTCCATGAATACACCATTGTAGAAGCTTATATGTAAACTTGCTTTATGGGTTTTGCATGATTTGCTATGTTAAAAGGGTTTGATGTGTTCATGTTGTTATATACATGTTATAAGATGTTTACACATGTTTTAGAAGTGTTCATAATGAATTATGAGGGCTTAAATCGGATTTGGAAGTTTATGATGGCTGGAAATCCGACACATTCATGGAGAAGACAACCTGGAAAAAGGGGTGTCGCGGCGCTACGCTTAAGGTCGCGGTGCGACGAGGGTGAAATCCGCAAGTGTTGGTCTCGGATTGTAAGAATCCGATAAATTGCAAACCGACCCTTGGAAATCCGACACTAAAATCTGAGTTATTGGAAATCCGCCACGAAATCCGATTGATGAGTTCCGGATTTTGAAATCTAACACTGTCGCGGCGCGACGGGTATTTTGTCGCGGCGCGATGGGCACTGTTTCAGAAAGTTACTTATTTTTAATATGTTTTACTTGGGTTTAAGTTAGCATATTAACTATGAGATATATGTTTATACATATGTGAATCATACATGCTTATGTTTGATTAAAGGATATAAATTTTTGTGTTTAAACATATATTTATGAATCGTTATTGATTTCAATTTGTTGTGTTCTCAAGAACAAACAAGGCTCAGTAAAATAAGATCACTGAGTGGAGAAACTGAAAGCTTGAAGTGAGTGGACGTTTACTCACAGATATTATTAGTTGTAACTGGATTGGGTTGCAACTGTTATTGGTTTGACGCATGGATAGATTATGCATCTGATAATTGATTAACTGTTGATAGTTAATTAATTGTGCGTTAGTGATATGTATACATGATGGTTGGGAAGTCAGCTTCGGTTGGGCATATGGGCTGGGTTTGTTTGCTATCGGCTAATCAGTATTGGGATCTTTTGATGCATTTCTTGTAACTTAAGGTAATACTGTGTGAGAATAGCAAATGAACTATCGGTAAACCTTTGCTTTGGCCAGCATTGGTTGAAGGTTCCTGCAGAACCGCCGGTCTTCCCGGGGCACGATTATCTGTTATGTGTTGTTGATATTGATGCGGTTATTTGCTGATATATCTGTTGAGGTTTTACTCCATTCACTTAGCTTTGTGCTAATTCCCCACCTCTCACTCTTTTTACAGGTTTTGGTAAGTCAACCGGCTCAGCTGAGAGTGTTTAGCTTGGGGAGTAATCACCTAGGACTCTGATAATTTAATTGTGACGAGCCGTGTTTTGTAATACTGATATTTAAACAGTTGTGTTTGTACAGTTGTAAACACTTTGGTTATTTAATTCTCTTCAGCAATGATTATCAAAATGAAAATTTTTGCGTTAAAAATACGGTGTTACAAGTTTGGTATCAGAGCCTTGATTTGGCAGTGTAGGCATAGTGGAAGTGTTACATTCCCGAATCTTGGCTCGTGGTAGGTCGATTACTCCTTGGGTGTGGGATTGGGGTGAATTGGAGTGTAGTTAGTATGTTGTGTACTAACGGATTTATCTAATAAATCGTGAGGTGATGTGATTGTTACAGATAACAATGGCTGATCGTGATCACTCGATTGCTGCCCCTATTGTCCCGTCTTCTGCTGAAGTCCCTAATACTACAGTGGAAACATTGCTAAATGCCGGTACATTTGGTACCGCTGGAGATGAAAGAGATGAATATATCTTCCAGTTGGAGGGCCAACTACATGTTGGGTTTTGGTGGCATCTAGAAAACGCAGCGGAAACAAAACGAGTATAAAACAATTTATGCCACCAACACACCACCCAATGGACCACACTCTAGACAATAGCAATGCAACAAAAGAAGGAGAACAAGGACAAGAAATTATACCATACAAAAGAATTTCTCCTTGTTGCCTTGGAAAGTTTGTACACAAAATAGTGTACCACTATTGGTATCCACACCAAGTGTTGATGATCCCCACGTGCTAGCTATGTTTGGATGCCGCCAAAAGCTTCACCAATGTCTAACACCATCTTGAAGATTGATATTCCAATCTATCTTCTAAGTATTTGTTACTGGAGAGAGTATGTGAACCAACTTGGAGTTACAAGTTCATATGTCAAGAAGTCAATCAACCAAGTTCCATAAGCATATTTGGACTTATATAGACTCCAAAATGAAGCCTAAAACATCCATAACCGACTTAGGAATTAATGGCTATCAATGTCCATGAATACCCCATTAAACGAGTCTTAAAAAGCTAGTTTAATAGGCTGTTTCAGCATGAGGCCGCCCGTGCCAGCCCATGGGCACACTCAAGTCACGCCCGACTTGGGCTCGTGCTTTCGCATTAGGCACGGCCGTACCTCCACGAGGCACGCCCGTGCCGGCCTTAATGGGTACGCCCTTGGCACGCCGGCCTTGGGCCCGTACCCGACATAAGACACGCCCGTACCTTCACAAGGCACGGCCGTGCTCGGCCCAAACAAAACCCATTTTGGTATTTTTTTTCTCTCTCTTGTTCAAAGGTGTTGCCGGAATCAATACTTGGCGTGTGACCCAATAGGCCTATGCCTCATCGGCAGTGATACCAACTCGTGTGTGTCAGTGGGCATATTCCAACACTACAAGATTTGCGAAAGGAACTGGAGAAACAAAGACAAGTTCCTATAATTCAACCTGCGGTTGCTACTGTGATATCAACTGCACCTGCAATACTACCGATTTTTCCACCGATTACTACTCTGGCTGAGATTCCACCATTATCTGTACCGTTACCACCGATGTCTCAACCTATGTCACAACCGTTCTTTTACCCGTTGTTTCCTCAGGGGTCTTATCCACAGGGATCTATGCCTCAAGGATCCTACTCTTATCCGTTCATGGGATATCCACCTAGCAGGGGATTCAGACAGCCATGTACTTACAAGCAATTCCTGGATTGTAAACCAGAGGAATACCATGGCAACACGGATCCTAACGTCACTTTAAATTGGTTGAGAGACACAGCGAGGATTTTAGATGCATGTAATTGTGAAGAGGAAATGAGAGTATGCTTTGCCACCCGGATGCTCAAAGGCAAGGCGATGGTTTGGTGGGATTCCATTACCACCCACTTATTAAGAGCTCAGATGGATTCAATTACATGGAACCAATTCCGGGATAAACTGTGCGAGCAGTATTGCAATGCCTTCGAACTAAATAAGATAAGGCAGGAATTCATGGAATTGAAGATGAACAGGAGGATGTCTTTTGATAAATTGATTGAACAATTTAACTCGAAGCTGAGGTTTGTTACTCAGTGGATACCGGATGAATCTTCACAAGTTCAACATTTCATTGAAGCTTTGTTACCGGAGTACAGGAGTACTACCCGACTGGCTGGATCACTGTCTCAGGCCTTCACCTTGGCAAAATATGCTGAGGGATAGACAGAACAAAGATGAGGCGGCTGTTCAGAAGCCGAAGTATGACCAGGCAGGTGGTCAACAAAAGAAGAAATGGCAGGGCAATTCTTCGTAGGGTAATCAGAGTCGGAAGCCGACTACAGGGGGTACAAATACGAAGTCTCAATGGTGTACCCGATGCAAGTCCAGTCACACTGGGTAGTGTACTGCCCAGACCATGCGTTTTTTGCGTTGTGGTACACATGGGCATGAAACAAAAGATTGTAGGTTTCCTCGCAATGTTTGTTGGAATTGTTTAAAAGAGGGACACAGGGCTGGTGATTTCCCTACTGGAAGAGGAGCCGGGACAGGGACGGGGGTAGGGGACGTTGGGGGATCATCATCAGGGGCACAGAAACGGAAGAATCCTCCGACACCAGAGGGTAGGGCGTTCCGGATGACAGTAGACGATGCTACTGCTACTGATGATGTTATCACCGGTACGTTTCTTATAAACTCCCTACCTGCGCGTGTGTTATTTGATTCTGGAGCGAATCGCTCCTTTATTTCTGTGGCGTTTTGTGAAAAGTTGAAATTACCTGTTACTATTATTTCTGTACCGATTGAGATAGAAGTAGCAGATGGTAAGATAGTTCCTGTTACAAGTTCTGTGACTGGGGCTGAGATAGATATCGATGGTAAGTGCTTTCCAATGTCATTTCTATTGATGCCAATAGCAGGGTTTGATGTGGTTTTGGGAATAGATTGGCTGAGTAAGCACAGGGCAACCATTAAATGTCATAGAAAATTGATTTCTTTTCCGTTGTCTGATGGGTCGCACGTGGTGGCTCGAGGGGAAAGGAACAGGTCTACGTTTCCTATTATTTCTATGTTGAAGGCCAAGAAATCCTTGAGTAAGGGATGCGAGTGTTTTCTAGCATATGCTATTGATACTAGGAAGGAAAAGCGGGCAGTTACTGATGTGCGAGTCGTATTAGATTTTCCTGAAGTGTTTCCAGATGAGTTACCTGGGCTACCTCCTGTTCGAGAGGTAGAGTACAAGATTGATTTAATACCAGGTTTAAATCCAGTGGCTAGATCTCCTTATAGGTTGGCTCCTTCAGAAATTAGGGAGATGATGACACAGATTCAGGATCTATTGGATCGGGGTTTTATTCGTCCGAGTTCTTCGCCGTGGGGTGCACCGGTTTTGTTTGTGAAAAAGAAATATGGCACGCTACGGATGTGTATTGATTACAGGGAACTGAATAAGAGGACGATAAAGAATAAATACCCTCTGCCCAGGATTGATGATTTATTTGATCAGTTGCAGGGTGCTTCGTATTTCTCTAAGATCGATTTGAGATCAGGTTATCACCAGGTGCGAGTTTTTGACAAAGATATTGCCAAGACTGCTTTCCGTACCCCGTATGGTCATTATGAATTCTTAGTCATGCCGTTCGGTTTGACTAATGCACCTGCAGTGTTTATGGATTTAATGAAACGGATTTGTCGACCGTTTTTGGATAAATCTGTGATAGTATTTATCGACGACATTTTGGTTTATTCTAAATCCGAAGTTGATCACGAGATTCATTTGAGACAAGTTCTTGAAACCTTGAAACGAGAGAAATTGTATGCCAAGTACTCAAAGTGTGAATTCTGGATGCGAGAAGTTCACTTTCTGGGGCATGTAATTTGCAGTGATGGAGTCAAGGTTGATCCGGCAAAGATAGAAGCAGTAATGAATTGGGAGGCTCCGAAGTCACCTTCTGAAATTAAGAGCTTCTTGGGATTGGCAGGATATTACCGACGGTTTATCCGAGATTTTTCTAAAATTGCGAATCCCATGACTAAGTTAACTCGCAAGGAAGTTCCATTTAAGTGGACTGATGAACAGGAGAGGGATTTTCAGACACTGAAACGACTGCTATCCCAGGCTCCTATTCTTGCGTTACCGGATGGGTCAGATGACTTCATAGTTTATTGTGATGCTTCTCTAGCAGGGTTGGGTTGCGTGTTGATGCAGCGGGATAGAGTTATCGCCTATGCATCTCGTCAGTTGAAACCTAATGAGAAGAATTATTCAACCCATGATTTGGAACTGGCAGTTGTGGTTTTTGCGTTAAAGTTATGGAGACATTATCTTTACGGTACAAAGTGTGTTATTTGTACGGATCACAAAAACCTACAGTATGTAGTTTCACAGAAGGAACTCAATATGCGACAGAGACGATGGCTAGAACTTGTTAAAGATTATGATTGCGAGATTCACTATCATCCTGGGAAAGCCAACGTGGTAGCCGATGCTTTGAGTCGCAAAGGAGTTAGTGAACATGTTAAATTCATGTGAATTGAAATAGTCTCCGACTTGATCGATAGATTGAAAGCAGCTCAGTTGAAAGCCTTAAAGGATGAAAATCTAAAGTCTGAGATTATGTTAAAGAAAAAGAATGATTTGACTGATGATTCTAGGGGATTGAAGGTTTATCAATCTCGAGTCTGGGTGCCTTTGCTTGGAGGTCTCCGGAGTTTGATTATGACCGAGGCTCATAAATCGAGACTATCTGTTCATCCAGGTAGCACAAAAATGTATAACGATCTAAAAGTTCTGTATTGGTGGCCTACAATGAAGACATATATTGCACAGTTTGTGGAGGCTTGCCATATTTGTGCACAGGTCAAGGCAGAGCACCAGAAACCCTATGGAGCATTGAAACAGTTGCAAATTCCAGAGTGGTCGTTGGTGAAGCTGGCTAGGGATCTTCTTAGGCTAATGGTGAACAAGCTGTGTTACTTGTCTTGCACAAGTGGGAGTCTGTTGGTGTGCGTGCACTGGACAGATAATGTGTGTCACCATGTCTGATGTTATAAGACACTAAATGGTCACATTGCCACACACCCAATTAGTACCATCTTTGTAAGTTACCAATTATAGTGTGAAACAAATTAATCAGTTGAATTAATTATTGAGAGAAACAAATAATACATGGTTATTTATTATTTATAAGTAAACTAGTTAAATACTTAAAGGTTGATTAATTTATAAGTAAACTAGTTAAATACTTAAAGGTTGATTAATTTATAAGTTTATAAATGAATTAAAAGAGGTAATTAGTACATTATTCAAACATGAGGGGTTGGTTTTGTATTGATTAAACGTTTAACTAAGATGGGCTTAATCTTAATGGGGTTGAACTTGGATTTGTTTTATAGTATATTATACACACACACACACACATGAAACAGTCTAGGTAGAAATATTACTGCAATCAAAAACTAAAAACAACTCCCCCCTCTCTCTCTCGAATTCACAGCCAAACACACAAACACAAAACCTTTTGTTTTTGTGATTTCACCATCGAACTTACACATACACACTCAAGTTTTTCTTGTGCGGTCTAGTAGCATGGTTCGTGGTGATGTAGTAGCGGTGTAAATCCCGTTAACAGTCCACGCAGCCTCGAGTTTGATTAAACATCTTTGTACTTTATCTTAATTTTTTTCTATTGAATAGATTGGATTACCGGTGGGGTTTTCATAATAAATTAAAGATTTTTATTCTGCTATGCATTATAATTTATGTTGGGGAGATAATCACTTCACCCTAATAATTAACTCTACCTATCCTAAAACATAGAATTTGATGATAACCAAACCCTACATTCAGTATGACTTACAAAGAATTCAAACATGTGTTGTTTGAATCAGATTCTAGAAAATATGCTAAGTATGGAATCATCAGCTGACCATCAGCTGAGCATCAGATCCTGCTCAAAGTATCAACCAAGGGATATCAACTAAGGAGCATCAAATGAAGAAAACAAGTGAAGAAGACCATCAGCTGAGGAAAGTAAACCATCAGCTGAGTGAAGAAATTCGATCAGCTGAGTGCCTACACCATCAGCTGAGCAAAGACTTTGCTCAGTTACACCATCAACTGAGTGAACAATGGATCAGCTAAGGCCCAAAGCATCAGCTTAGTAAGTCTTCTCTTATACAAGTCATATCTCTACATAAACTAATGTATTTAAATGATCAATTGAGCATTATTGATCAACTGATCATATAAATACATGGGCTTATGTCCTCCTAAGTTAACTATTGATCAAATAAGCATCTATATGATCAGCTGAGCAATATATATCAACCGAGTCCTAGCAAAAATTGATAAACTGATATATTTTGTCAACTGAGTAGTAAAATTCAAAGTTCCTAGTACATTCTATTAGCTGAGTCGAGCAAAATGTCAAATCCGCTCTATCTATTCAGATTGTAAGTCATATGTACAAGGCAGAACATGTGTTATTCTATTATGCCTTAGATCTTTGTTTGTAAAAGTAAAAAGCACTTTTTGGATCAAGTATGAGATAAAAAGGTTTGATCTTATCCTCTAGAAAGGGAGAAAGATACCTCAAACAGACGAAGATCTTGAAGATTTGTTTCAACAACTAAGTATGGCTGCCAATCCCATACTTGGTAAAGTCAAATCAAGCAGAAGCATGGCTCTTGTATGAAGTACAAGCATGGAAAGGGAAAGAAAGTTGTAAATAACAGTAGATGTGAGTTTTAATATTTTATACTGTGAGTAGGTTGCACTTTTGTAGAAAAGTACAATTACTTTTATCAAACAGTTGATTTATTTAACTTTACTTTTCACCCACTACCTTTACAATAATTCCACATACTCTTTGTCTCCTTCCTTCATGCAACCGGATAAGCCAAAGACTTCTATAAATATACATGCATGGTGGACATGCAAGAGAACATAGTGAAGCCTCTACTCCATAGAAAGAAATCTCATCAGTTGAGAAATTTGTAGAGTTTAAGCATTGTGTAGAATCAAACTTGTTCATGTGTTGAACACTCTATATACATTAATTGTTTTAGAGTTAGCCTGTCTATGTGTTAGACAAATAGATTGCCACCTTTTATTGTACTTAGAATTTCCGCTCCTAGTACATGTAATTCTTGATTCAAAATAAATAAGAATTATATAAAAGTATATCGGTGTGTCTTTAAATTTTTAAGAGCTAAAGTTTGTATTCAATCCTCACTTCTACAAATATTTGTTGTTGTGTACTCAATCTGGGACTAACAACTAGTATAGATCTGTTTTGCTTACTCTACAATTGCTTTTACCCCTCTCAAAATGGCTTCATCATCAAACAACATGAACATCTCAAACACTGGGTCTTTAACAAGATGTCCCATGTTTGATGCATAAAATTTCTCCTTGTGGAAAAGTAGAGCACATCTTTTCTTATCCCCCTTTGATATTCAAATGCTTGAAATAGTCACTAAGGGTCCTTATGTTCCAACATCCTTGTTATCCATTCCATCAGAATCCGAAGGTCAAAGCTCCACAATAGAAAGAATCATTACCAAACTCATGCATCTGTGGACAGATGAAGATAAGAGGTTTGTTAGCCTAGACGTTAAGGCTAGATCAGCTCTTGTCTCTGCACTACCCAATGAGATCTATCATCAAGTGCTTAACTGTACTTCTGCTAAAGAGATGTTAGAAACACTCACAGTTGCATATGAAGGGACTGAAGAGGTGAAGGAGAACAATAAGCACCTCCTCAACAGAGAGTATGAATTCTTCTTTGCTCAGAAAGGTGAGAGTCTTACACAGACATACACAAGGTTCAACTGCCTAGTAAATGACTTGAAAAGGGCAGACATAACCAAGAGCAACTTTTTTTTTGGTGAACAAGTTTTAGACTCCCTCCCTGAAACATGAGATCACTTTGTCACTGTACTAAGGCACAGTGAGAAGATAAAGGGAATGTCTCTGGTTGCTCTCTATGGTAACTTACTAAAGCATGAGCAATCAGTCAAGCAAAGAAAGTTGTCATCCTAGAAGATGAAGGAGGTCGTGAAAGCTGCACCAACTGCCCTTGTATCAAGAGATACAAAGATGAGAAGCTTTGCAGCTATAGATTCTGATTCTGATGAAGAAGTAGATGAAGAAGAGAGTGCTGGAAAAAGTGATGAGGAGAATGGTTGTGAGGAGAAAAATTTGGAGGAGTTAGTTGAAGGAGTAGCCATGCTGGTTAAGAAGTTCAAACCTTTCAAGAAGGGAAAAGATGTCAAGAGGTTCATCAAGAGGCCATCAAAATTTGTCAAGTCAAAATCTACATTTGATGCCTCCACTGCAGAGTGTTATAAGTGTGGCAAGATTGGCCACATAGCCAGTGACTATAAGTCCAAATATAACACTGGTTCTTCATCTGTGCCAAAGTAGGAGGGCAAAATTGATTATGAAGCAAAATATAAGAAACTCCTTGCTACTATCCTTGACAAGAAGAAGAAGAAGAAGAAAGCCCAGGGCCAAGTTCTTGTAGCTGAAGAAGAAGATTGGACAGAGGAAGATCTTTCCTCAGATGAAGATGAGGTGATCTCTGCTCAATTCTGCATGATGGCCAACAACAATGATGGTAGTTCATTTGATGAAGATACGAAGAAGGCTGCAAAAGCTTGTTCAACTACCAACTGGGATCCTTCTTCAATGTATCAGGTTGGAAAGTTTATTAACTATGATGATAATGAAAAAAATGCTATGTTTGATTACTTGTGTATTGATTTCCAGTTTGCTATTCAAAGAGAGAAGAAACTAAAACTAGAAGTAGAATCACTAAAGGAAAAATTAATTCTTAAAGATGAGGAACTTAAGCAGATAACAACTTTAAAAGTTGAGCTAGCAAATCAAAAGATACTTAATGAGCTCTTAGTAAAAGAAACTAGTGAAGCAACCAAAAAGTTCAATGGCCTCCAAAAAGTAGTAAAGTCTTGGTGTGTATCTACAGAAAAGACCACTCAGTGTGTCAAGGAGCAGATACCTAAACAAGTTCAACCTATTATTGGTGGAAATTACTCTAAGGCTGCTAACTATGTTGATTTTAATAAGAACCTTAATATATTAGACAAAGCTGACATTTTGCCATAAACTTTTCACAAGACTATTAAAGGCAAAAGTGTGTTCACAAATAAGTTTGTTAGAAGCAAAAGTTCCCACCTAAAAGAATCAATTATTCCTTCTGTTGAATCATCCTCTAGTAAGATTTCAGAATGTAAAAATACTAAGAACACAAATTCAAAGGATGTGAGTAAGGGAAAGGAATAATTAGTTGAGACCTCAGAGATATTATGTTGTCAAACCTTGAAAACAGATGACTTAAATCTTAGTATTTCACAAACTGAAGAATCATTAGCTAATACTACTTTATCTACTGATGGGTTAGTAGATGATAAATGCTCAGCTGATCATAGCTCATCTTCTAAACAATCAGTTGATCCAGAAGTAATCAACTCTCTTTCAATAGAAGAAATATTAGTAAAAAGAATGATGTTCACATTGTTCCCATTTCTGCCACTTCAAAGATTGGTCAAAAACTTTCTAAATACAAAGATCAATCCAAGGTGCCTGTAAATAAAGACCTAAGAAATTTACAAGATAAGCTTCATAAGCTGAATGGTCAAGTTAGTCAAATGATGACTGAAAATTGTTAAATGACTAATAAGAAAACTCATAGGCAATCAAACAATGTTGTTCAATGCTCCAACGCCACAAAATCTAAAAAATGTTATAAATGTGGAAGTAAAGAGCATAAGGCATTTGAATGTTCTTTAGAAGGGAATTCAAGACAGCAGACTTGTAATGATAACATAGTCATTCCTCTCATACATAAGAAACCTGAGATGAAGTGGAAAGCTAGGTGCATTCCACAGGGATCTACTAAGTAGTGGATTCCTACTTGTGTCAATAACTCTTCTTTCATTCAATCTATGCAGGGTGTTGGTTCATGGTTTCTTGACAGTGGATGTTCAAGAACTATGACAGGTAACAAGGCTTTGTTCAGTAACTATAAGAAAGAGAAAGGTCCAAGGGTGACTTTTGGTGACAACAATCATGGGCAAACAAAAGGCTATGGTGAACTTCATAATGGGAACCTTAAGCTGTCTAAAGTATCATATGTCAAAGGGCTGAAATACAATCTCATAAGCATAAGTCAATTGTGTGATGGAGATAATGAAGTCCACTTCACAAGGACAGGAGGCTCCATAATAAATAAGGAAGGTAATATAGTATTTAGTGCCAAGAGAACCAAGGATGTGTATACACTTGACTTGTCCTCTGGTGACCTTCAAAGGAAACATGTTTGTACTCCAAAAATAATGAGGATAAAAATTGGCTATGACACAAGAGGCTTTCCCACCTTAATTTCAAAAATATCAACAAGCTGAGCAAGGGTGAACTAGTGTCAGGACTACCTTCTCTGACTTATCTTAGCCTAAACCTTGCACTGCTTGTGAGAAGGGAAAGCAGCATAAGACATCATTTCCATCCAAGCAGGCCTTCTCAATTACAAAACCTTTCTATATGTTGCACATGGATCTCTTTGGTCCTGTTGTAACTGCTAGTATTGGTGGAAGTAAGTATGCTCTTGTATTTGTTGATGAATTCTCAAGATACACTTGGGTTTTCTTTCTTAAAGCAAAGAGTGAGGCTGTTGAAGAGATTATATGCTTTATCAAGAAGATGGAAGTGTTGAATGGCAATTTGGTGAGGAGTCTTAGAAGTGATCATGGAACTGAATTCAGAAATCAAACTCTAGAATCTTTCTGTGATGAGAAAGGGATATCTCAAAACTTCTCTGGTCCAAGAACCCCATAACAAAATGGTGTAGCTGAAAGAAGAAATAGAACATTGATTGAAGCTGCTAGAACCATGTTGTGTGAAAGTGGGTTATCTTTTAATTTCTGGGCTAAGGCTGTAAGTTTTGCATGTTTCACACAGAACAGATCCCTTATTATCAAAAGACACAACAAAACTCCATATGAAGTGCTCAAGGGAAGGTAGCCAAGCATCAGCTTTTTGCATATTTTTGGTTGTCAATGTTTCATACTCAATCAGAAAGACCAACTGCAAAAGTTTGCTCCAAAGGCTGATGAAGGAGTGTTTGAAGGTTACTCAGTGATTTCCAAAGCATACAGAGTATATAACCTCAGAACCAAAGTCATAGAAGAATCCATCAATGTAAGTTTTAAGGAAAATGACTTTGTTGCTTCCTGTTCCTCTAATCATGTTTCGGGTGAAGAATTTAATGATATCATGCAAACTGGAGAAGACATTCCAGAGCAAGTTGATCCCTCTCCACCAAATGCTCGTGATGTAGATGAACCTGTTCCTATCCAAATCTTTATCAATGTGCAACCATCCTCATCCAATCCTATACCTCTACTTAATCATGTGGAAAATGACTCAACATCATTGGATTCTAATTCCATATCACACATTCCCTCTTCAGTAGAGATACCTACAGATTGTAACAATGAAGTTATATCAGCCACTCAAAATAAACTCATTTCCACAGCTGATAGTCAACATATAACTTCTTCTCCCTAAATCCAAATTAATCCCAATTCACAGGAAATCCAAAAAGCCTTCAAAGACCACAAGTACCATCCCCATAATTTGGTGATAGGCAACATAGATGATCCAGTCAGAACAAGATCAAAAGCTTGCAACATCTGTTTATATTCTGGATTTGTCTCAATGATTGAACCAAAGAAGGTTGATGAAGCTCTCAATGATCCCCAACTGGGTCACTGTCATGCAAGAGGAACTGACAGAATTCAAAAGAAATAATGTATGGACTTTGGTACCCAAACCAAAGGATAAAACCATCATTGGAACAAAGTGGGTGTTCAAAAACAAGCTAGATGAAAATGGGCAAATCATCAGAAACAAAGCAAGGCTAGTGGCCCAGGGGTATTGCCAAGAAGAAGGTATTGATTTTGATGAAACCTTTGCCCCTGTTGCAAGATTGGAAGCTATCAGACTGTTCCTAGCTTATGCTGCCTTTAAGAACTTCAAAGTATTCCAAATGGATGTGAAGAGTGCATTTCTGAATGGAGATCTGAAAGAAGAGGTGTATGTAAAACAACCTCCTGTTTTTGAGGAGTCAAGCTTACCTGATCATGTATTCTTTCTAAACAAAGCTTTATATGGTCTTAAGCAAGCTCCAAGAGCCTGGTATGATACCCTCTCTTCTTTTCTCATTAACAAAGGTTTTACAAGAGGATGCATTGATAGCATTTTGTTTATAAGAAGGTACAAAGGTGATGTGATACTTGTGCAGATATATGTAGATGATATAATATTTGGGTCTACTAATTTGGAACTATGCAAAAAGTTTTCTAAACTCATGTCTGATAACTATCAGATGAGCATGATGGGTGAATTAAACTATTTTCTTGGTTTGCAAATTAAACAAGAGGTTGATGGTATTTTCATTCATCAAACAAAATATGTCAAAGATTTACTCAAAAAGTTTGATTTTGAAAATTTTTCTTCAATGAAAACACCTATGTCTACTTCTATAAAGTTAGGAAAGGACACTGATGGGAAATTAGTGAACATTACTGCTTATAGAGGAATGATTGGGTAACTTTTATACCTCACTACAAGTAGACCAGATATAATGTTTTCAACATGTCTCTGTGCAAGATATCAAGTAGATCCAAAGGAATCACATCTTGCTGCTATTAAGAGAATATTCAGATATCTCAAAGGAACTCCTAATCTTGGTCTTTGGTACCCCAAAGACTCAGATTTTGAGTTAGTTGGATATTTTGATTCTGATTTTGCAGGGTGTACATTAGACAGAAAGAGTACTTCAGGTGGTTGTCAACTTCTAGGAGAAAGATTGATTAGTTGGTCTAGTAAGAAATAGAATTGAGTGTCAACTTCTACTGTAGAGGCAGAATACATTGTTGCAGGAAGCTGTTGTGCTCAAATTTTATGGTTACAAAATCAACTACTTGGCTATGATGTGAAGTTTGAAGACACCCTAATTCTGTGTGACAATACAAGTGCCATCTCCATCTCAAATAATCCAGTCATGCATTCAAAGACAAAGCATATTGAAATCAGACATCATTTTCTTAAAGATAATGTGCAAAAGAAGAAGGTAACTCTGCACTACATCAACACTGATTTGCAACTTGCAGGTTTGTTCACAAAGCCATTGGATGAAGCAAGGTTCAATTTCCTAATATCCAAACTAGGTATGCTTAATTTTTAGATTAGATTAGTGGTAATTTAGTTTAGAGTTAATTACAAAAATGGTCTCTGTGGTTGTCACTGATTTTCAGTTTTAGTCCTTTAACTTTAAAAATTACGAAAATAGTCACTATGGTTGTCACTTTGTTTCACTTTTGATCCTTTAGGCTAACTCCAGTTAAAGTTGACTGTTAGTCAAAGGGCATATTGGTCATTTTCCCACTTATTCTTGTAACCAAACATTCTCTTACCTTTTTTTCTTTTTCTTTTATTATCATTTAAACCAAAGTGAGATTTTAATTATATTCAAACAAAATTAGATTAATTCAATAAACAAATAAAATTGGTAAAATTAATCTATTATATGCTTGAATTATTTTTAATGATTAATACAATAAACAAATAAAATGCAGATTATTTCTAAATTAACCTGTTAATTACATAATTAACATCTGAAAAATGGATACCCAATATCTTCAATTATGTGCAAATCTAAACTAGAAATTTATTGAAACCCCACAAGAACAATCTATAATCAATCTCTACAATTGACTAAAATCCCACAAGAAAATTGATATGAACAATCAAACTAATTTGGAAACTAAATCACACATAAAAAATCAAATACTTCAATCAAACCGGTGGCACATAAAAAATCAATTCCAACGATTTGGAAATAAAAGATTCAAACCCTCTAAATCTGGTTGATCGACTTCAAAAATCTGCAACCGAACCAATCATACACAAACAATCAAAGAGGAATCAAAGAAATCATAAAACTTTCAAAACCAAAATTTCATCAAGAAACCCTAGTTTCCAATTGTGGTGGTTCAGATTCAGATGAGATGGCGAGCAACGGACCAACTGTTGTGGTTCAGATCGAGATGAAATAGAGAGCAACTGACCAACAGTGGTGGTTGGTGAACAATGGACCAACAGTTGCTTAGATCTAGATGAAATAGCGATGATGGTGGTTCCGTACCTAGTGATGCTTTGATGGTGGGGGCGTTATCGGTGGTGGCGGCGGAATGAGGCGGTGATGTAGACCGGCGAAGTGAGGCGGTGGTGTAGACCGGCGTAGTGAGGCGGCGCTTGCTTCAGATCTCAGAAACGTGAACTGTTGTGGTGGCCAGCGCTCTTGACGTGAACAATAGTGGTGGTGGTGGTCTTGCTGTGATGACCAATGGTGTGGAAGTGGTCTTGTTGTGATGACCGGCGGTGATCTGGCACCACAAAGAGAGAGTGAGAGAGGGAGAAGGAGAGAGAGAGACGGGAGAGTAGGGGTTGATTGGGTGTTAAAAGCGTAAAATATAATTGAAAAAATGGATGTTTGGTAACAAGTTTAAAGGAATGGGTGTTTGGTACTAGGTTTAATAGGTGATATGTGTTTAGTAACAAGGATAAGGTGTGAAAAGACCAAACTGCCCTTTGACTAACAGTCAACTTTAACTGGAGTTAGTCTAAAGGACTAAAAGTGAAACAAATTAACAACCACGATGACTATTTTCGTAATTTTTAAAGTTAAAGGACTAAAACTGAAAATCAGTGACAACCACATGGACCATTTTTGTAATTAACTCTTTAGTTTATGTTAGTTTATAAGTGTTGAATATCATGTGTTACTTATCTAAGCATCACTAAGTCTTACTGAATCTGTGAAAACTAAGTAACTTTGCTCAGCTGATGCCTATCAGCTGATCAAATTTACTTAGCTGATCACCCTCAGATAAGAAGGAAATGCTCAGCTAAGTACTTCTCTCAGCTGATACTTCCAAATTTTCACTATTAGCTGATAGTCTTTCATCAGCTGATACCCTTCAACTGATACATTTCAATGCTCAGCTGATAGTTCAACACTTAGTAAATTTTCATCTTCTGTGTTCATTTAATGTTTTTTTAACCCTAGTTATTTACTCCGCCTGTCAGATTTCATTTAATAGTTAATTAATTTTTTTCCCGTTAGAATTTTTATCAGTATCTAACGATCTCTGTTAACTACCCTTTATAAATATACCACTTCCTCTCTCATTCACCTTTACCTGTTCAAACTCTCAAAATTCCCTCTCTTTCTAAAAAGAATTACCCTAGCTTTTCTCTCTCGATACTCACTGTTCATCATCCCTACCAAATGGCCACCTACATTCCTGACCCTGCTGTTAACCCTGGTGAGAATGTTGCTCCAAACCAACCCATGAACATAACTCCAAACAACATTCTTCTTTGCATCACAATTCCTGCCTCACGCGCAAATCAAGGTTATGAGCCTATGGTACAGTTTCTTCAGGCTCACCCTCTGTTCGAAAGCCTTATTGCTGATACCCACTATATATATCCCACAATCATCGGTGAGCTATGATACTCTGCAACTTACAACTTTAATGACAATACCATCCATTGTACCCTAGTCCAAGGAAAATATCATCTCCAAATCACCACTGAAACCTTACGAGAAACTACTGGTATTCCTCATTACCTACCTTACACCGCTTTTCCCTCAAAAACTCAAGTTCAAATAGTTTTGCAAACAATCGGCTATAATGAGCCCGTTGTGCATGGTCAAGTGAAATTCTCTGCTCTTTCCCATCCATGGAAGTATTTGGCCAACATGGTCATTTGTTGTTTTTGTCCTAAATCTAGAAGCCACCATCTCATAAAACAAACAGAGCTTCTGGTGCTCTATACCCTAGTCTTTGGGGTCAACATCGATTCTGCTTAGGTTATATTCTCTGATCTAATTGACAAAATTACACAGAGCACAAACAAAAAGTCATCAAGGTCTTAGGTGCCCTACATTCGATTCCTAAGCCTGATAGCAATGAGGGAGATTGGTGAAAATGACTATGTAAGCTTAACTGAACATCAAGATCATATCCTTGTCCCTGCCATGGGTGAAAAGGTATTCCATTTTATAAAGGCAAATAGAGGTCCTCCCATCACTGCTCAAATGCAAGAGTTGATTGATGCTGCTAATGAGAATGCAAATGCTGGTGATGATGATGAAAGTGGTGATGATAATGATGATGTGGATGATGCTGAGGAAAGTCACAATGGAAGTAACAATGATAATGATGATGCTGGTGATGGTGATGCTGGCAATGATGGTAACTTTGGTGATTCTGAATTCACACCCCTCAGTCCAATGGTAATGAGTCCTCTTGGTGATGATGCTGATCTATAAGAACAAGAAATCTCTGAGCAACTCCTTGAGCTCATTGATAGAAGCAGGCACATCATGTCCCAAGGTAAGGACAACACTGACTCCACCTCTGAGGATATTCAAATGGTAGTCCCAACCTTTGATAGCCCATCCTCCTCTCTAGTCCATACACCTATTCAACAGCCAAGCTCTAGTGAACCTCATATGGTCACTAGTTCTACTCCCATCCGTAGCCCCCTATATACAAGGTCAACAGAAGTGACTCATTTGAGCACTTTGAGGTAGTGACATCCACACCTATGGCCTCAACTCCAATTACCCTTCCTCATATTAAGGGGGAGCAATTGGATGTTGCTAAACCTAAGCCAGTGGATGTATACTCACAACAGGATACATCTGTAAAAATGGGACTTAAACCGCCATCTGAGACAGGCTCCCAAAAAGGTTGATCTCAATGAAAGACGGACCTCAACCCAAGGTCATACTGCGTCTATACCCCTTTTGAGTCAGCCTATACCATTCACATTCTCCCAACAGAATGTGGATCCAATAAGAGATTCCCTATTATTAAGTGCATCCCACACTCACTCTACCTATCTTGCACCTATAGTCAATTCAATTCTTACACATGCATAGCCTGCCAATGCTAATGGTACAAACCAACCACTTGTACAGGGCTCAACAGTCTTTCCCAATGAATTTGAGCTTATACACCAAGGCTCAAATGAGGGAACACAAACCTTACCCAATTTCTTTGAACCTGTCTCAACCCCTTCCACTTCTCAACCCAAACACCAAACCTTCCCATTCTTGAAACTATACATCAAAATCTTGACCATCTTACCCAAACCTTTCAAACCTTCCAAACCCAAACCACCACTCGACTGTCTAGACTTGCTCAAGACATAGAGTTCCTTAAAACCACTTCCCCACCCTCCTTTACCCCTCTCCATACCTCATCTAACCTCTCTCCTATTCTAGCCAAATTAGACCATATATCCACCCTTCTTCCATCCCCACCACCAACTCCCATCCTACCTCAATCCACTATCTCTTCACTCAACCAAACCATCTCCAACCTACTATCCTAATTTCAAAACCTTCACCCAATTAACCCAAATATTTCTGTTCCTATCCCTGAACAACTTCTCCCCATGCCTTCTTTTCTAAAAGGCATTCTTGATGATCTTGAAGCCCTCACTGAACAATCCAGGATGAGTCATCTCTCCTTATAGAAAGCTTTCAAGGATCTTAAGGATGACCTCTCCCTCCAACTCTCTAAACTTATACCTACCCATTCCTCAACCACCAGAACCACCCCTACCCCAATCCCAACCCCAGCCTCAGGTGACTTCCTTCCTCCTTTTTATGATGCCAAAAAGGGGGAGACATTCTCAAGTTCATCTAGGGAGGATAATCCTGATTCAGAGGACATAGATGCTGCCTATGATGAAAGTGCCAAAAACATTCTACAGCAGGAAGCACTCAAAGCAACAGCAACAGCTCCTCCAGTTCCCAAAAGAAATGCAACTTCTGAGGGGGAGCAAAGATTTCCAAAAAGATTAAAGAGAATGGAAAATAGGCCAAAGCCAAAAAGGAAAATTGCTGAGAGTTGCTCTCCTTCAAATGATATAGACTCTGATACTAATGATGAGGATGATACTCCACTGTCTGACATCCTTAGAAGAAGAAGACAGAGCCCCAAACTATCTGCTCCACCAGTCCAATCTACTCCAACAGTCCATAAACCTTCAACCTCTACTCCCAAAGACAAAGGGAAAAAGAAAATGACACAAGAGCAAGTTGAAGAAGATGAACAAATAAAGAGGGAGCTTGCACTTAAAGAGCAAGAAGAAAGGGAGAATGCCCAAATGGCTCAAGTATTGGGTGTTCCAGTTGAAGAGATCTACCAAGCCAAAGAGCTAGCATACCAACAAGAACAAGAACAAGAACAATCTCAAAGTCAAGCTGCTACTCAACTCAAACTGGCAAGGGAGAAATCTCAAACTGAATTTCTCAAAGCAAGATCTCATGCGGATGCAATCAAAACCCTATTCAGTCTTGATCTATCTGCTCCCTACAACTTAAGTCAACAAAGGTTACAAAACTTCAGAGAAAGAATCAACATTTTGAGAAATAGAACCGAACCAACTCCTATCACAAGAGCCACTGTCCATAAAGGTGATGGTGAACCCTACCTCAAAGCTATAAGACAGAACAACTTCAATAGCTGTGAAGTTGTATCATATGAGAGGTGTCACATCTATGGGTTCACAGAATTGGTTGAGATCCTATACCTCCTCTACAAATCCAAATCCAAGCTCAAAGTGTAATTTATTCAAAAGATTCTGAATTGGATAGCTCTTGCTGTGTCACAAAAGGCCTTCACTCCAGATTATTACTATAGGCATGTGCACACAGTGGATAATATACACAAGAAAGGCTCCAAGCCCTTTAAACCTTTTGAGCTAAGAGAGGTACTGCCCTAACATGAATACTTGTATGAATTTGAGGGTCTCAACACAACTCTACCACTAAACATCATCCCTGAACTTTTCAAGTTTATATCTATGCCTGTTGAGGGTATATTTTTTTTGGACAGAGATGGCACTTGGAGGTTCTTTAGACAGTCTGAAATCACCAAAGCTAGCAGAAATTTTCTCTTTGGGCTAAGAACATCTACAAGAGGCAGAACTGGAAATGAACAATTTGAAGCCCTTGTCCAAGCTCAATGTGACGTCTTAGCCGAAGCAGATCCTCTAGAAAAGACATTTGATGCTAAAGAAGAAGAATGGTGGGATTGAAAACTAATCTAACTTTGAAGACTTGTTGATCTCTAGTTGATTGTATATATCTTGTAAATTCTGTTTAGACTACTCTAGTTAGTAGTTAATCTTCTGTAAATAGAACAAAATGGAACACTGGAAAAGAAACCAAAAAAAGAACAAGGTTCAAAATAAAAAGAGCTACCAAAAACAGATAGCTAGATAGCCAAATGCACTTAAAAGTTTAAATCTTTTGTATTCGAAGTCAAACTGATTCTTCAAAAATAAAAAGGTTTTGTCGTCATCAAATAGGGGGAGATTGTTGGGGAGATAATCACTTCACCCTAATAATTAACTCTGCCTATCCTAAAACATAGAATTTGATGATAACCAAACCCTACATTCAGTATGACTTAGAAAGAATTCAAACATGTGTTGTATGAATCAAATTCTAGAAAATATGCTAAGTATGGAACCATCAGCTGAGCATTAGATCCTACTCAAAGTATCAGCCAAGGGATGTCAGCTAAGGAGCATTAGATGAAGAAAACAAGTGAAGAAGAACATCATCTGAGGAAAGTAAACCATCAGCTGAGTGAAGAAATTCGATCAGCTTAGTGCCTACACCATCAGCTGAGCAAAGACTTTGCTCAGCTACAACATTAGCTGAGTGAACAATGGATCAGCTGAGGCCCAGAGCATCAGCTTAGTAAGTATTCTTTTATACAAGTCATCTCTCTACATAAACTAATGTATTTAAATGATCAACTTGTAAAGTATAAAATTGTATAGAAATAGGAGTTTACTTGAGAAAATACTCATAGAGTATAAATAGGGATATGACCCTTGTAATATGTGAGTTTTGCCATAATCAATGTTTAAGTGTGTGTTTTGTACGGTGTAAATCTTCTACACACTACATTCTTGCATTACTCCATTCATACTCGAACCACTTGGGACTAACAAGTGGTATCAGAGCCTAAGGAGTGTGATTTGATTCTGAATTCAACATACAAGTTCAAGATTTTTGAAGAATTTAAAGAAAACTGAGAACACATTTTGAGATTTTTGGGTTTTCATCAAATTTTGTGATTTTCGTGAAGATTATGGTTGATTGATGCTCGATTATCATTTTAGAATCATTCTGGAGTGAACGAGATCAAATTAACATCAAAACAGCAAGCAAATCGAAGATTTATGTATGTTTTGTGAAAAACGAGTTTTGGGGAAAATCGTCTAATTCGATATCAATTCGTTGTTGTTTATCAGAAAAATTGATATAGGATTGATTGAAGTTGATAGGCGAAGTGATCTGGGCAAGAAATATATAGATTCGTGCAAATTTGAAGAATTTTTGAATCTGATCGAGTTGAAGATGAAGGTACCGGATTTTGAATATGAATGTATCGGATTTTGAAGATGAAGTTATCGGATTTCATAAATCCGATTGTGTTTACCGGATTTGGTTTATGCGGATTTCATAAATCCGATTGTGTGTACCGGATTTGCCTTTCTATCGGATTTGGCTTCTTCCGGATTTGAAAGTATCAGATTTTGCTTCTTCCGGATTTGAAAGTGTCGGATTTGCATTCTTCCGGATTTTGAAAGTATCTGATTTTGAAAGTACCGGATTTGGGATTTGGCGGATTTGAAAGTATAAAATTGTATAGAAATAGGAGTTTACTTGAGAAAATACTCATAGAGTATAAATAGGGATATGACCCTTGTAATATGTGAGTTTTGCCATAATCAATGTTTAAGTGTGTGTTTTGTACGGTGTAAATCTTCTACACACTACATTCTTGCATTACTCCATTCATACTCGAACCACTTGGGACTAACACAACTGAGCATTCTTGATCAACTGATGATATAAATACATGAGCTTATGTCCTCCTAAGTTTACTATTGATCAACTGAGCATCTATATGACCAACTGAGCAATATGTATCAACTGAGTCCTAGCAAAAATTGATCAACTGATATATTTTGTCAACTGCGTAGTAAATTTCAAAGTTCCTAGTACATTCTATTAGCTGAGTCGAGAAAAATATCAAATCCGCTCTATCTTTTCAGATTGTAAGTCATATGTACAAGGCAGAACATGTGTTGTTCTATTATGCCTTAAATCTGTGTTCGTAAAAGTAATTTTTGGATCAAGTATGAGACAAAAAGGTTTGATCTTATCCTCTGGAAAAGGAAAAAGATACTTCAAACAGACGAAGATCTTGAAGATTTGTTTCAACAACTAAGTATGGCTGGCAATCCCATACTTGGTAAAGTCAAATAAAGCAGAAGCATGGCTGTTGTATAAAGTACAAGCATGGAAAGGGAAAGAAAGTTCTACACGACAGTAGATGTGGGTTTTAATATTTTATATTGTGAGTGGGTTGCACTTTTGCAGAAAAGTACAATTACTTTTATCAAACAGTTGATTAAAGTAACTTTACTTTTCACCCACTACCTTTACAATTAAAATATAATATTTTCACATACTCTTTGTCTCCTTCCTTCATGCAACCGGATAAGCCAGAGACTTCTATAAATATACATGCATGGTGGACATGCAAGAGAACACAGTGAAGTCTCTACTCCACATAAAGAAATCTCATCAGTTGAGAAATTCGTAGGGTTTAAGCATTGTGTAGAATCAAACTTGTTCATGTGTTGAACACTCTATATACATTAGTTGTTTTAGAGTTAGCATGTCTATGTGTTAGACAAATAGATTGTCGTCTTTTATTGTACTTAGAATTTCTGCTTCTAGTACATGTAATTCTTGATTCAAAATCAATAAGAATTATATAAAAGTATATCGGTGTTGCGGGTCTAAAAATGGAAATGGTTAGTGACCTAAAGCGTCACTAAAATATACTAAAACTGAGGACCTTTAACCATGGTTTTTATTATTTGCGTGACATGGTGTTTTTTTAAAAGCGTCGTTGTAGCTTGATTTTATACCAGTGAATACAAAGAATGGAGGCGCAACTAGGGGAGATAACACGTTTGGTTGGAGAAAAGCAGTCAAGATGATTGCTAACAAGTACTAAGATAAATCTTAAAGGGGTCGTCTAAGTAGCACCTTGAAAACCTTATTCCAGAAACAAACAATAAATAGATGGCACATATTCAATTTCTCATTATAATTCACATTGTTAGGTTGCACATGAGAAACTTTTTATTTATTGCCTATTTTAAATACCACTTTTTATCTATTGATAATTTTTTCTTGATTTGTATTGAGGCTATACGTATCCGTCACACATTTAGGAGTTGGAACGAGCTGGTTGACTTCTCACACCATTGCCCCTTCCTGCTCACGGTGAAGCCCAACTGGTTCTCTCTCACGCTGGCTCTCTCCTCTTTTTCTCTCTTTCTTCTCTTCTATCTCATCCTTTATTCTTACCATTTTTATCTATTGATAATTTTTTTATTTTTTCATGATTTTGTACAAAAGCTATGCGCATACATCACGTATTCACGAGCTGGAACGAGATGGTAGGCATACCACACCACTGTCTCCTCCTTCTCACACTACAGAGGCCCAACTGGATCTCCCCCTCTTTCACTTTCTTTCTTCTCTCTATCTCTCTCCTCTCTCATTTATTTATTTATTTACTTTTACATAAAAAATATCATGCGAGATAAATGTGAGAGTTTAAGGGATAGAATGAGATAGCAGAGAAAAGTAATTAAATGTTGATATGGCAATGAAGATGAGAGGGATTGATCCTAATAATGAATAATCTAATAAGTATATTTGTTATATATTAATAAATCTTAAATTTGTATAGAAAATACTAGCTAATTATTGAAGATTTTTTAACTTGAGTATTACCCTAATTAACTATTAAAGGAAGTGGATTCGGTAGCCGTTATAAAACCACTCCCGCGAAAATCACGCTCAAAATGCTCAAATTGCCTATGATAGTCCAAGATAGTGGGTTGCACGTTGCAGATTTGAATCTTTATTTCTCAATTGATTGAATTTTTTATTGCAAAAGCTAAAAGTTTATCCAATCTTCAAAACCCTAGGGTTTGACCGATTGAAGTTATGATTGTCTCAATCTGGTGGTATAAGAATCATTCAAAGTTGTTGCATTTCAGTCGGTGCATTTTCCAGAAACCTTCAGATGGCCAAATTTGAAGATGATGAACTTGCTTGATTGACACGGTGAGTTACTTCTTATATTAAAAGCAGTCATGAGTGTAATTTAGTTCAATAATTCTTTGCATTATAAGGGAAAATGCAGAATGACCCTAATTTGTTGGTAACCAGGAACACTAATTACAAGGGTTTCATCTGAATTTGGAAAAAATTTTGTTTAAATCTTGAATACGAGGTTCTTTAATTCTAGTTCTGATTTTAGTTTAAATCTTTGAATCCTCTGATTTTAGTTTTTTTTTCTTTTTTTTTTTTGGTTCTTTTGTGTGTGCGGGAACTGCTATAGCACTCCAAGTGTTTGTTGAAATGCCGATGCATCTTAATGATTTGCTACAACAGATATGCTGGCTGAGATGAAGATATGCACCAATATTAGATTAAGTTAGTTGTTTTTCTCAATCCCGAGTCTTTCATGGAGTCTTATTCAGGTAAGTTGGAGTTTTCATCTTCACCGAGAACCCCAACTTCTGTTCTCCCAGATTTTCCGGGTGTAAAATGTTCTGTAGATTGTGCGATAGTTTCTTCTTACACGCCTTTGTTATTGCCTCCACGAGTTAAAGCTATCAAGAAACTAAGTCCCATTGATGTAAAGCGTTTGTCTATCCACATGTACTCTCATGTAGCTCAACAACTTGCTAACAACATTAATCAGATAGAAGAATCAAAGAGGGAATACTCTAAAGAAACAGAAAATTATGTGTTGCTGGTTGACAATGGTGAAGTAAATTCTGATAGTGTTGTAAGAATGAAAACAGAGGTGTTGCAACCACCGTTGCCAATGAAATATACTGTAGCTGCAGGTGATGTGCATTCGACTCTGGTGGCAACACCGCCAACACCACCGTTGTCATCGACCAGGGAAAGACTATTGCTTTCTGAAGCAAGTCCGCCACCTCCAACGCTGTCGCCGCCCCCGTTGATGTCAAGTAGTACAAGAACGACAACACCACCTCCTCCACCTCCACCACCGCCAATAATCGCAAGTCATATAGGGACACAACAACCGCCACCTCCACCAACCCATATGAGCACAGTTCATATAGTGACACCTCAACTACCTTCTCCACCACCACCACCACCACCACCCATGGCAATAGGAAATGTCACCACAATAGGGTCACTATCTGCTGCGTCACCAACTTCCAAAACACCAGTACCCCCTCCTCCACCATCAGCTCCCATGACACCAAAAAGCATGCCACAACCACCACCTTCTCAACAGGGAAAAGGCGGTGTGGCGCCACCACCTCCTCCAAATGTTTGTGGCATCCCATCTCTACGGGCTAAATCAACTACTAAATTGAAGAGATCATCTCAGATGGGAAGTCTCTATCGCCTTCTTAAAGGGAGGCTTGAAGGGTCTAGTTTAGATGGTAAATCCATGAAGAGAACTATAAGCAAATCCGGGACCACCTCTGGTGGAAATGGGAAGCAGGGAATGGCCGAGGCACTAGCAGAGATGACAAAAAGGTAAATAAATGGTTAGTAATTATTCTGAAAGTATTATTAACATTCATTAATACAATTTCTGTGTCCAGATCTGCATACTTTGTTCAAATCGAAGAGGATGTAAAAACTTATGCAAATTCTATCAATGAGGTGAAAGCCGCCTTGAGTTCATTCCATACACAAGACATGGCTGAGCTTATAAAGTTTCACAAATATGTGGAATCGCATATGGAGAAACTTACTGATGAAACCCAGGTTTAAATTAATTTGTATTCATCCTATAATCTTTAATGTTCATCATAGTGAAAAAAATTATAACCATGTTCTAATTCTTTAATTTTGTAGGTTTTGTTAAGGTTTGAAGATTTTCCTAGTAAAAAGTTGGAAGGATTGAGAATGGCTGCAGCTTTATATGCCAAATTAGATGCAATCTCTAGTACTTTGCAGACTTGGAAAATAGAGTCTCCAGCAAACCAACTCATTGATAAAATTGAGAATTATTTTAACAAGGTAAAACAAGTTTTAGGCTCATAAAACCATGCTTTAGTTTATTTAATTTCCATAATTGTTTTCCATTTCGTCAGTAACAAGTAAGATATGGCATATGCAGATCAAAGGAGAGCTGGACACTCTAGACCGAACAAAAGACGATGAACTTAAGAAATTTAAAAGTCAAAACATTCATTTTGATTTCACGATCCTTGTAAGAATTAAAGAATTAATGGTAGAGGTTTCCTCAAACTGTATGGAATTGGCATTAAAGGTATTTATTTTCAACTTATGAATGGAATTTTGTAACATTGACAATAAGAAAATATTTCAATTCGAAGAATTAATGAATATTGGGTCTTCAAATATGTGTGTTGATACATAGGAAGCAAGAAAGTCAAAAGCAGAAGTACATGAAGAAATTGGGTTGAAAACTTATAACAAGAAAGCTGGTTCAGGAAAAATCCTTTGGAGGGCTTTTCAGTTTGCTTTCCGGGTCTATACATTTGCAGGTGGACAAGATGATCGTGCCGACAATTTAACAAGGGAGCTTGCTCAGGAAATACAAACCGACCCAGAACAGTTATAAAAACTCTAGTAAGAACCAGAATTTTGTTCTTTATCAGTGTGTTTTTACATAAAAAACACGGCTTATAACTCAAGCCACTAGAAGTACTTGACACACAACATAAGATGCTTTGTGTTGTAACTTCAGTTTAGTATTCTTCATATTGAGACCATGGATTTCTTATTATAAGACCATAGTTTTGGTAATATAGTATGCCATCACCATCCTACTGAATTGCTTCTATGTTTTTATCCGGATTTCGAATGTGAATTTTGTTTCCCATGGAACTTCAGAATTCATTGTTTGTTTCAATTCGATTCAAACAACGATACTCGAGACCAAGAGATGGGAGATGAGAGAGACATACTGGTAACAACTACGTTCAATAAGAATGATAGGGAAGGGAGTCAAGAGGCTAGTAGGGTTTTTAAGTTTTCAGGTGAGGTGCCTCCCCATCCTCATCTTAGAGAATGTTTACGACCTTATTCTTGAACGTATATGAAAGTTTTATACGAAGTATGAAATGAAGAAAACATAAACAATTTTATATAAATAAACAACTTGTGTATGTTTTTATGCTACCATATACAAATATATTAAACCGAAACTTCTTGCATCATAGCTTCAAAACGTGTATATTATGAAACGATTAATATGTATATTGTATCAAGAGTTGTGTTCAATAAAGTTTATGTAAAAAGCATAGTCCTAAAATTTTAATATTCAATCACAGTTGATTCAGTATACAATCATATGTGATTTGTAAAAGCATCATATGTGAATTATGAAAATGTCACTCTACCCAAAATCTTAAAATGCAATCTGGACCATTGATGTCATTGATCCAAAGGCTAAAATTAGTCCTTTAGTACTATGAATTAAGTATGGACTATATTGAACAGTCTTCATTATATCAATCATAACATTATTTATTTACAAAAAAATCATTACAAATGAATGGACATTAATGACGGATGAAAAGCGTCCATAAATCAGAAAACAGTCACTAAAACTATTTAAAACATCTTCCCCCGAAAGAAAACCGTCACAAGTAAAGAGGTTGCTAAGGTAGCGTTTAGTTGGCAAGAATCCTTGGGATTGTGAAGAAATTGGAATCCAATTCCTAAGGATTCATGTGTTTGGTTCACTGTAATAATGAAATCTGAAGGAATTGGAATCCAATTCCTAAGGATTTTTGTGTTTGGTTCACTGTAATGATGGAATCCGAAGGAATTGGAATCCATCAAATGAGGGAAAGTGAATTCTATCACTAGATGAAGAGATTTTAAATTCATTTAAATGAGGGAATGTGAAATATCACATTGTTACCTTTAAACATCTATATAGTCGTAATATATCTATGTGATTCCATCGACATAACACGTGAGCCGACTCTACCCTCCAAACACCGACGGCTTCTTCTTCCGCCTCTAGACCCTCCATCGTAGCCTTCCTCTATCGCCGCCTCCAGACCTTCCTTCGTCGTCTCCTTCAGACCCTCCGCCACAGCCTTCTTCCGTTGTCACCTCTGGACCCTTCGCCACAGTCTTTCTTTGTTGCCTCCTCCATACCCACCGCCGCTGCCTTCTTCCGCTGCCACCTGTGACCTCCTCTGCAGCCTTCCTCCGCCAACGCCTCCAGACCCTCCGGCGCCACATTCTTCCGTCGTCGCCACCGGACCCTCCGTCGCAGTCTTCCTTCGTTGCCGCCTCTAGACCCTCCGCTGCCACCTCCAGACCCTTCGCCGCAGCCTTCCACCGCCGCCGCCTCCAGACCCTTTGCCCGTAGCCTTCATCCGCCGCCGCCTCCGTACCCTCCGTTGCCGCCTTCCTCCGTCGCAACCTCTAGATGGAACCTTCCTTCGTCGCTGCCTTCAGACTCTTCACCATAGCCTTCCTTCTCCGCCATCTCCAGACCCTCCGCCGTAGCCTTCCTCCGTCACCTTCTTTAGACCCTCCACCGTAGCCTTCCTCCGTCACCGTCTCCAGACCCTCCGCCGTAGCCTCTAGACCCTCTGCCGTAGTCTTTCTCCGCCGCCGTCTCCGGACACTCCGTTGTAGCCTCTAGACCCTCTTCCGTAGCCCTCCTCCACCACCGTTTCCAGACCCTCCGTCATAGCCTCCAGAACCTTCGCCATAGCCTTCCTCCGCCGCCGCCTCCAAACCGTCCACCGGAGCCTTCCTCCGTTTACAAATCAACATTATGTTTACTAGCGTGATTATCATAATTTATTACTATGAATGCTTAATAAATATAATGAAATTTTAATATTTTTATAATTTATAAAATATATATTTACATGAAAGTTATAAAACAAACTATGTCATTTTACATTACTGAAACTAAATTCCAATTCTATTTCTTGCCAACCAAACAGATTACAAATTCAAATTTCAAATTTCAATTTTTTTCACAGATTCCAATTTCTTCATAAACATTCTGTGAATCAAACGCCACCTAAATGTTTTCCTTACATAGATTTCCGTCCGTAAAGGGGCTAAAGCTATAGCTACGCTTAATTTATGTACCTAAAAGGCAGTTGAATTCTAGCATCCCAAAAACTTTACCCACGGAAGTTCAGTAGGTTACTACAAGTGTGAAGAATAAATTTAGAATTCTTATGCTTTTAAATTTTATTACATTAGCATCTAATAAAATAGCATTTTTGGCTACAAACCAACATAATATGAAATAACTTGTGAATCATCATCAACATTAATAGATCAAGCGTTAAAACAAAATGTATTAATCTCTAATAATTCAAAGTTAATCCCTTAGTTTAGCAATTATAACAAAATAAACAGTCACATAACTTATCTTGATAACATCATCCTAAAATATAAACAAAATACAAATGGTTGTTAGAAACCTAAAAGTGAAAACAATAAATAAATTCACATTATAGTCGTTGTATATATTCATAGTGAAGAGTTCATTTGAGAACTATTTTTATTGCGAGAATCGCGAGAACTAATCTTAGATGTCCAATTCCCCTCCTCCAATCGGATTGCCCACCCTTAAACTCCTTACACGCACCTTGCTACATTCAATCCTCCCACGCTCTTCATCCATAAATTCCACTTTCCAATTGAACGACTAAGATTGGTTCTCGCGATTCTTACACTAATTTAAATGAACCCTCCCCTGTATTCATAAATAGGCACGTAGAAATTTAGAATTAGTCAATATATATTCAAACATCAGACAAGCTAGCACAGCAGCAAAGAATCAAGGAAAAACCAAATACCCGAAAATTATTAACCGAATAAACGATTAACTTGACCCGATCTACTCGAATTTACAACGGATTAGTTTTCACCCCTGACCGAACCTAAACCGATTGTTTGGTTCGATGAAAAGTGGGACTTCTAATTCAGTTTCGAAACAATTTTCGAGGTTAATACTACTTGGGTCGTCTTCGGTTTTTACCGAAACATGATGGATAGCAACTTCAAATCTTCAATGGGCAATATTTCTTGCTTCTACTAATGACACTGTCACAATTTAGTCCAGCATCATAACAATGTTTCTACTTTATACTTTCGACCAATGTTTTTGGGCTACAAAGTTGTTGGGCCAACATGTAACTTGCTATTAAAAGTTGCTGCTACTTATGTGTGCAACCGTAGGTTTCAAAAAGTATAAATATCAAAGATTGAAACTAATTAACAATCACATACATAATATGGTCGTAAGAGACGTAGAAGAAAAAGAACATTCAAGAACATACACTTCATATTCAAACACACACTAAATCTCTTTCAAATATTTACTGTATATTGAAAGCTTAAGATTCAAGTTTCACGCTTGAATCCTATTTATACAAAAAAAAAGTTTGCTTCATACCCTTATGAATAGGTATTTGACAAAAGTGACTCTTGACCTTTTACTTCCTACATCAATAGCTAAACTAGTATATTACAAGATATATAGTACACAAAATATTGAAATATTAAATGTCACAAAATATATTCCTAACAAAAACAATAAGTTCACTTGAGATAACCACTTTGACATCAAATCCAAAAGATCACATTGTTCAACAATAAAAGTCATAGTAGAAAAAATTACCTTTTTGACCCTACGCCCTCGGACACTTGAATAACATGATCTCAACCTTCCAAGCATTCTTAACAAACAGATAATCTAAACTTTGTTGATATTTTTATAGGTGTAGCGAGTATTTCGTACGAAGAAATGATTTTTATACAATAAAAAATTTTCATGTGTAACAAAATATGTTTGCTTGGCCAATAATGTTCTTAAATATATAGATGAGAAAAATAATTCACGAGTTGTGAGCTATTTGTCACACCCTGCTAAAGCGGAAACACGAGGTGTCACATCACTATGTTTCATCGCACAATGTAATAGACAATTACCAACCATAATAATGTATGAAAGATTAATCAAAACATGTAAGACCACTTTTTATATAATTTACAATTATATTTACATTACTAGATCATTAGCTGTTCCGAGTTTTGACAAAAGCAATTATCATACAAAAGATAGTTTAGCGTTCTCAAAACAGGTAACAAGTGTTTTTCTTATACAAAAGATTGGAGCCATCCAACGAATCAGGCAACCGAGGCCTTTCCCTTGCTCGCTCCAGAGTCATATGCAAAACAGAGTACTGAAACGTAAGCTAAAGCTTAGTGAGCATACTAACTGAAAGCAGTACACAAATGAGGTGAAAGAAAGGTCTCTCTATAAGGTGTACCGGCCAAGTTGCATCACCTGCAATAATAGCAACTACTGTTCTAATGTATGATTATATCACCTGTGTAACTGTATGCCTAACACTGTTCTGTACACAGCTACACGAGAGGGTAGACGTGTATTCTGACTCTGTTCTGGTGTATAGCAATTCTATAGAATAGCTAAACACTGATATCGCATCTATAAAGCATAATAATAAAAGTAACACGTGCTGTAATCAAATAACTAGCTTAAACAAGACTTAACTATGTGAATTAGTAAACTCACCTGGCACTTTAGATTACTGATACTCAGGTAGGCGTCAACTTTTAACTCTAATTACTTTCCTATACAATTAAACAAACTATGCATTACAGATTGTACAACCTGATCTGGAAATAGACCTACACGGGCCATGTAGGGCTACACGGGTCGTGTACTCTGAACACTACACGCCTAAGGCTGGCTACATGGCCAGTGTTGGGTACTGCTACTACACGGGCCGTGTACCAGAACACGGGCCGTGTTTCTCACATGTTACACGGTCATGTAAGGCTACATGGCCTATCACCGCCTTAGGTTGCTACACGGGTCATGTGCCTTCACACAGGCCGTGTTCTTTATACACGGGCTAGCTACACGGCGCCCCCAATGCTACACGGGCCGTGTAGCTACCGACTCAACAGACTCTATTTCTGCACAAATGCTGTTCATGACCCAAAATCGACACAAAGTCGATTTTAACAGATTGAGGGTGTTTTCCTACACCCCTTACACTGAATATTAACAACTAAACTCATATGAATCATAGATATCATGTTTAGATTACTAGTTCAACCTTTTAAACCATTAGGACTCAACTAAACTTGGTTTTTACTATATCAATCATACCTTGATGCTAATTAGAAGTGCTAAGATGTTGTGATATCACCAAATCTGCTGTTAGTTTGCTCCAATTCTACTTCCAAAAATCTCAGTTGTGCTTCTAAGTGGAAATTGTTCACATATGAACAATTTGACTAAAGAGAAGTCATATATATATATATATATATATATGCTAGTTTCAAAGAATGACATATTAGCCCTTGCACTTATTTATATTTTAACTTAACGGTTTTAACCCCTCTAGTTTATTAAACATCTCCTATTTAAATTTGAGAAATTCTCGGCAATACTGGACTAATTAAATAGGGTAAATAAATAATTATTTACGAACCTTGGGGCGTTACAAAACATAAGTAATATTGTTTACAACAATTTTCCCAAAATCAAATGAGTTTAAACAACATAAGACATGGGTAAAATAATGTTTGTGAGGTTGACGCCACACAAAATGCACCCATGCCAAACTCTTACTTGTTATTACCTGAAAAGCATAATTTAAGAACGAGTGTCAACTAAAAAATAGTTGGTGAGATCATAGGTTTTCGTATGCAAGAAAATAAATTTTTATGCAGAAAAATTTCTTCTAAGGTGAAACATTGTCACTAAAGATACAAGATATTTCAAGTTGTTCTCCACTTTAAGCACAAAAGTTAAGTACTTTAGCAACATCTGCCATGAGCTCCTACCAAACCATTCAGACAACGATGCCCAAAAATTTACGAATTCATTCAAAGTATTTTCTTCAGAAATGTACACCTAAGGTTCGTTAACCCTAAGTGGGGGCATCCCTACCCCTATAGCGTTATCCACAAAACTATAGGCCCTCAATCAGGTTAATGGTAGTGTAACAATTAAACATCACAATCCGGGACTTACACTTTTAAACTCAGACATTGCATATACAAGTACAAACAAGTGCTAAATCATTTAAATCATATATTTTCATAGAACAACCATATAAGAATTTGTATTATGCTTTTCACCCCAAAATAAATAAATACGGTAAAAAAGGGGCTATGATACTCACTTGCGAGATAACGAGGTTCTAGATTTGTGTTGGTATATCCGGCTAACCGATGTGCTTCCTTCCTAGGAAAACATTGTAACATCCTCAACTTGGGCCTAGTTGTAAATAGTACGTAAGTATGTATAGTTAAATGTAATAAGATGTATTTATTGTATGTACATGTTAAGTTAAATAAGTAAATGCAAATTATGTGTTTTGTATGTTTTATGTGTGTCTATGTGTATGTACGTATGCATGTATGTTAAGTGTGTGTATGTATTAAATAGTTTGATAAAAGAAAGAAAAGGAAAGCCCCTAGTGAAGTAATAGGCAACCGCCTCTCGGGTTCAAAGAAATATGCGTGTGTGCATGTTCCTTTTGTTGACTTTACAAGTCAAAGAAAGAAAACAAAGAAAACACACACACTTCTCTTCTCTCGTATCTCTTTGCTCTTGGATTTCTAGAAAAAGAAGAAAGAAGAATGCAGCTGTTGTTGTTAATCCATAAAAGGTTAGAAACATAGATTTAAGCTTGTTGGAAGATTACATATATGTTAGAATCACAAAATCATGCAAGAACACTATGAAGAACATGCAAAAGCTTACTTTAAAGTGGGTTTTGGTATATTTGGTGTTCTAATATGATTTTATGTGTTTAAGATGGTTATAAGAATAAAATATGATGTTCTAATGAGTTCTGGGCTTAAATCCAACGAATTGGAAGTTGTTTAGATGATTAAATGGGTGTATCGGAATTTCAGATGATGAAGTTGTCGGATTCCGAAACTATGAAGTTGTCGGAATCCGAATGTGTTGAAATCTGAAGGATTTGTCGGAATCCGATAGAAGTGTCGGATTCCGCATGTCTGTCGGATTTCATGTTCTAGATTTCCTAAGTTCCGGATTACAAGTGTCGGATTGTGTTTGCTAGGTTCCAAGTGTTGAAATTTGACAATATCGGATTTCAATTCAAAGTATTGGATTTCAATTCAAAGTATCGGATTTCCATGTCTCGGGTTTCCTTCTATGTGTCGGAATCCGCAAGTGTCGGATTTTGTGTGCATGGTAGGATTTCTAAGTGTTGGAATCTGATTGATGAGTATCGGATTTTATGAACGATAGGTGTCGGATTTCATGAATCCGACAGAACCATCGGATTTCCCAAATCCGACAATTCTGGCGGATTTTTGTTAAGTCCAGATGTTTGTTTTGTAAGTCTAGCTATGCACATGGGAATGACTAATGTAAGTATGATATGCTAGGTGAGCTTGTTGTATTTGTGGAGTCAAAACCAGACACCTGTGCATAGTAAACTGCTCAGGTGAGTGTCTACTTTCATGAGACTCAGTAGAGTAAGGCTTGCATGCTAGATGATTATGTGAATGTATTACGTATGACTAACTGGCTTTTGCAGGTATGCTCGAGGAGGTAAGTTATGTATTGCATAATGTTACGATGTATAATAGGTGTATGCCAGTGGGTCCAGACTTGAACCACTTAGTTAGTATATGATGTTATGCATGAATGACTACCTGAAGATCCCTTTGGGATCAAATGTACGTGTATGTGTATGTGCAGAACCACCGTGCCTTAACGTGAGTGGTGATCAGCCGGTTGTAGCTGGATTACCTGTGGAGCCTCTGGCTCTATGAACGATGCTTGGTGGACTGCTTTATGCTCCCCCACCAGCGCGGTTGGTCATGTCTGATCCCCCGGTCTGAGTTGTTGAGCGGGATTGATTAACCTGCAAGAGACGACTCTTACTGATCTTATCAGCACACCGCTATGTGCTAAGCTAACAATGATTGTTTATGTATGTTATGTATGATGCATGACTTACTGTATTGATACTTGTGATTGTATGTACTCACAAGCTAAGTATTAGCTAATCATGTTATGATTTCTCTTTTCAGGTAAAGACTAGATGTCCTGTGAGGCGGGTAGCTTTTGGGATATACATTGCCCCTTGTGGGTGGAACACTTGATGATTATTATGTTGTAGTGTAAATAGATACAATGGTCGGTTCCTGTACTTGGTAATACCGGTTGTTTTGAAAAGACGATAATGTAAATAACAGTTGTTATTATTGTTTAAAAAGAAAAAAAAATTCCACTGCTAAACCTGATTAATGTTAAAAGTAACTGTTTTCTGAAGCGGTGTTACAATATTTCCTTATTAGTTATAGATATAATAGTATATAATATATTTTACTAAAGGAATTAATTGGTGATGCACTATATATATATATATATAATATTTTTACTAACTTAAGTTAAACTTATGGTTTCGATATAGATTTTATTAATATTTAAAGTAGTGATTGACATATTATCATATTGTGAGTTTTATGATTTCGTATTTTTTTGTGGCATGATTATTTATCAAATGCTTATGTAGTCATATATTTTATATTGATTTTTCGTTAAAAATAAGTTATTATATTTTATATATTTATTTATCTTTTACAAGTTGTATATAGTTTACTAAGTTCCTATTAGTCCACTTTTATTTATTATGTTTCAATCCTAAGACTTATCCTTATCTTATTTTTAAATTTCTGTTTGCTGACAAGCTTATCACTTTGTATTTTGATGCTACATTTCTCTATTTTAGAAATTTAATTAGGGCTTAATATTTTTTTATGTCATTATTATGTGTCTTTAGTTCATCTTATAAAATTTTTATATTTTTATAATGATTTAAGGGGTCAAATGACCTTATTTTTTATTTGATATATTTAAGTTTATAATAACACTAGTAAAAAATCAGGTGACCTTCTTATGTTCTTATAATGATTTAAGGGGTCAAATGACCTTATTTTTTAATGATTCAAATTGTGTTTGATTTATAACTCAAAGATGTAACTTTTAAAAAAAAGTTGATTAAATTTCACCTTGTGTGGACTATGTTATGATCGTTCAAAATTCAGTGTAGGATTTTACCAGATTAAGACATTCTTGCACATTCAATATAGAGTCTACGTTTGATGGGTCAAATCTTAATGAAAATGTGTGAGACCAGTTTCATTTGAAATAAACTCATAAAATTAAGTTTTAGGAAAAGATTCATAATTTTTATTGCAATATTGAAGAAGATATGACTTGTGAAATTCGTGATTTGTTACTGCCTAGATACAGTTTACACATGCATTACATTTTGAGGAGTTGAAGGGTCAAATGACCATGTATTTTGATGATTCCACTTGGGATAGAAAGGTAAGCCATAGAACTGACATCCAGAGGTGGAATCAAATCATTTGGATGGTTAGACGTTAAGATATAACAGAAAGAAGTCGGCCATATTTTTTGACAGATTCATTTCTTCAGCTTTGAGGTTGTAATATTGGTTTATTCATAGTTTATTGGTATATATATATCACCATTATTTTTAGTTTTTTTAATCAACATAATAAAAACTAAATATTACACATGATAAACTTAGATGACCAAGAATGCACATGCATGTGTTTGCCTTACTTCAAATGGTAGGATAAAGTTCCATACTTCAAATGGTATGATATCAACACATGTATCTACATTCTTCTTATTTTCTTGAATTTATAAGTTGTGTGGATCATGGATTATCACCATTCTTAAACATTTTAATATTTTTGGTGAATAATCTACCATCTAAACACATACGTGTTCATGAATATTCAAGAAATAAGATCAAAGATAAAAAAAATGAAGAGAAAAGAAGAGAAAAAGAGAAAGAATGAAGAACACAAGATACCTACACTTGAATCTTGCTTTTTACCTTCAATGGATCTTCAAGAAGAACAAGAAATGGAAGCAACACAATGATTTTAGGGCTGGAAATATGATGGAGAATAGAGAAGGGAATAGAGAGAAGGTAGAGAGAAGGAAGAGTGTTCAAATGGAGAAGATCTTGGGATGATGATTGCATTATATAGGAAATTGAGAGGGTGTGGGTAGGGAAGACAAAATGGCTGGTAGATTTTTGTATATATGAGTGTATTAATATCTTTTTTTTGTTTTATTATTATATAATGTATAATATATGTATTAGATGTATTTTATACAGAGTAAAGTCAATACCAATAAGATATTGGTTACTTTTGATGACATTTATATAAGTTTTATATTTTGGTATAATTCATATATATAATGATGTATTTTATTATTATCATGACTATTGATATACGAGAATTTAAAATTTTGACACTTAATAAGTCGGTTTTACAAATTTTTCAATTTTTGAAGGTTTTATGCATATCATCGGGATTTTTAGGGAATCTAAGACTTCTATTAACTAACTTAAGTCATAAATAATATTTTAAGCTATTCAAGACTTATACTAGAGTTTATCCTGACTAACTTGTAAATTTTGTTGACGGTTGTCACACTATTTTTATTATTCAAATATTTAAGGGTATTACAAACGATTTTTTTATTAAGCATGACAAAATAAATTTATGTATATATAATCTCCCTTATGAGAATAACTATGTGCTATCTCGAGACTAGGAAATGAAATACGTGATTGCTATGGATATAAAACAACATAAGAGTTGATTCTAGAGGAAAAGGATTTAATTTATTAAAATGTATTCAATTCGTTATGTTTTCCTATGTATATGAAAATTTAAAGGTTAGCTTTTAACACAATGAACTCTCAAATATTACTTTTTAATACATCTAATCTATTATAGTAGGTTAGAAGCTGACATGACGTAAGTAAAGTTTATATGCCATAGGACTAACGAAGACTAGTAATTTCATGTTTAAAAAGTAAGTGAAGACAATATTCTTTATCATTTTTAAATATTAATATAATTACTTATTATATTAAAATTCATCCAACGATTTTGTTCCATACCTTTCTCGATTGTATCCCCCTTTATTTCATCCATTAATTTGATATAAAAGAAGGGGAAATGATACATGCAGCTAACATTACCTAATTTTGGTGATTTTGCTCTCACATACTATTTAAATGAAGGGTACTAAGATTATTTGAGTATTTTAATGATTTAAAGTTTATTTGAGTGTTTTGTTCACTATTTTTGATTCATCTAGTTTTTCCAAATCTGTTCTGATTCAAGGGTTCAAAGCTTGAACATGTTATCAAGAAACAACCCAAATGATTTGTTTCAACATATTGGATGGTTTGTTTCAACCTATTTGATGATTTCGTTTAACTATTTCATGATTTCATTTAACTATTTCAGATGAAGGTTTTTGTTCTTGGTTCAATCGAACATGCTCATTGTTTGATGGTTCTTGGATTTTGATTTTGGTTCCTAATTCTTGGCAGATTTTGATCTTGTGTTTCGATCTGATTTGGTAATAGATTTCTTTGGGTTCATCATGAAGTTCATTTTTTAGGGTTCACCTTACGATTTTGGGTTGAAGTGGTTTTCAATTTGGTTGATAGGGTTTCGATTAGCATTCAATCTATAGGTTTATATATGCTTTATGGATACTTTAGGTTCCTTCGATATCTGTTTTACAAAACTCATCTCTTTGATTTAGGTTTAGATCTGCTTGAGATTCAATTCCTAAGATTGTTCAGGAGTACTTAGGGTTTATAGATTTATATTTTTTTGTATTTCATAGATTTGGGATGTTATAAATGTTCATAATTCTTTGGTGCGATGACATTTCTACTTGTTCTTCATTCTTTGTTATGATTCTTGATCTGTTGGTTCAAGATTTGTTTTTGATGATGGTATGAATCATTTTTAAGAAGATGATGAATGTTCATAGAATGTTAATGTGGAAATTAAAAACTGATATGATATAAAAATAAATAAAAGTATATATAAAAATACATATCATCAAATGGGCAACCACTTTAGGTTTTAGCAGGTTAAAAAATACATAAAATGATAGATTGTTAACTTGGTTACATCAAATGTCAGGTTTAAAAATTCGGTACATAGAATAGAAAATCATGACAAGTTTAATACATCTTGATAAACCAAAACTAAAAAAATTCACATAACAACACCCTTCTCTTTATTCCAATAAAACATATATTTTGCCAAAAAAAAAAAAAACGATAACAGGTGATATACTACTTTGATTATAGAATAAACTCCTTGAAATATATAATAAATTTACAATTTATCTTTTGCATTCCTTTAAATAATTAACTTAGATAATATGTATTAGTTTTAATACTTTTATTTTTTAAAGCAAAACTCACATACTTCGTAAATGTAATAAATTTACAATTTATCTTTTGCACTCCTTTAAATAATTAACTTAGATAATATGTATTAGTTTTAATACTTTTATTTTTTAAAGCAAGACTCACATACTTCGTAAATGTACTCCTAAATCTATACTTATATTTACTGCATAACTTGAACCCAAAACCTTAAGATTATCTTAAACACCGAATATCACTGAGCTAAAGACCCTTTGATATGTAATACTTAAATTAACTAAAAGAAAAATGGAATGGAAAGGGAGGTGGGCATAGGATGGGAGCCTCCGTGCCATGGTGAAGTGGTTCAACACCATTGCCTCGCTGTGGAAGCTAAGAGTTGGGGGTGAAGGCAACATAAGGACGAGCACGTGGTGAGTGCTAGTGGACTCTTTCTCTTTATTTTTTTTATATAATTTTGTGATTGGTTAATGGGTGTTAGGTGATTCTCATAATTTGGTTTGATGAGTAGTGATCATTGCAAGGCTAAGCAATGAGTTAAGTGATAGAAAAGAACTAATGTGGCGGCATGGTAGGTGGTTTGGTTACATTTCTTTATGTTATATGTACCCGTAACTAGTTTATGGATGACTGCTCTTGGAGTAATTGGCCTGCCCTTGAACCTACGCGCATATGACTTCGTTTATTAGGAAATTCGCATGGCAGAATCCTGAATTGAGACTTTCTACACCAAAAATATTCTCTTCCACGAAGGTATTTGTGCTTGGATGGCGGCTAAATATCAGCCTCATGAAAACCTTATATTCCCTCCGGATGTTCTACTCCATGGAAACCGTTTTTAATGGATCTTTAATTTTAGCTAGTTGTGACCAAGAAACCACCGGTTTCACTTGGTGGGCCGGGAATGCCATCTTATCGGTTTATCCGGTAGGGGCCTATGCCGGATTAATCATATTTTGGGCCGAAGCAATGAATATATTTAAACGGGCTCATTTCGTACCAAAAAATCGTATGTATGAATAAGGATTAATTTTACTTCTCCACCTAACTCTAGGTTGGGTGGTAGGTCCCAGTGGGAAGTTATAGATACTTTTCCATACTTTGTAGATAGAGTATTTCATTTAATTTTCTCTGTAGTATTGGGCTTTGACGATATTTATCTTTCACTTTCAGGACCTGAGACGCTTGAAGAATCTTTTTCATTATTCACTTACATATGGAAAGATAGAAATAAAATGACCACAAAATTAGGTATTCACCAAGATTGATTGATTAGTATTATGACTTGAAATGGGTTTAAAAGATCAACTTTATAAGGTATTTACTATTTTTTTATAACATGTATTACTCGAAATAAAAACCAAGAAATTTATTATCATAAGTAAAATATATATTGTTAAGAACCATTAGCCCTTAAATACATTTTTTTAATATTTAATTTATATACAAAAATCAGTATTTGCATTATACATAACACCTCATTAGTTTATATTTGAAGGATAGAATCACAGAAGTGCCACATGCATCCCACCCTTGACAAAATATCATGAGATAATGAAATTCTCATGATATTACATCAAATTATCAAAATACTCTTAAAATTATCATGATAAGTTATCATGTTACTTCCCAATTGATATATAGTATAATAAATGAATAGTTAAAAACACTAAAATACACACAAAAAAACCTTATAATAGAGATTATGTAAGTATATTCCACAGTTTATAAAAATAATTTTTAGTAAAAAGAGGCTTTTGTACTGTCCTTTTAATTTAAAAATGAGGCTGCTGTTATAAGCCAACAGATTTGATTAATTTGCCATGTGCAGCCAACTAAGCTTCATTGTCTTGGTCAAGAAATCTAATTCTTAGCTTTATTACTTTTAAATATAACATAAAATAGTTGCCATCAGGCATTAAGAAAAGAACATTCAATATTAATACTTATCCTTGCTGACAGTGATATACCTAATCCATAATTTTTCATATTTAAAGTTTACTTAATTAAGGCCAGATCCATTAAGATTTCATGAGTATGTGTAGCTGTCTTTGACTCAAATTGTAGTTAAATACTAATTCTCTGTGCCAACATTTATATTATATTATTATAGATTATAGATAACCTTTCCCACTTTTTAAATAAAATAAAAAAATAATATGCAAGTGTTGATTGACTAAGTAATGTATTGAAGTTCTTCATAACTCTTAAAGGATGACTGTAATATAATAATATATAGGCGTGTTAGAGGGCTATATATTTTGTAGTGTGTATGCCACTAGGACGACCAATCGGTGCTCATTCTAATTAGATGTTTAGAGAGAGTAAAAGCATGAAGAAATTTGTAATAACATACTTGAAACTGTGATCATGAATACATTTTCTGAAAGAGTTGACATTTAGCGAGTCTGGCTAATATGATAACACATTAACACAATCATAAAGTGACATCTGTCGCTGAGAGTAGAATAGGACAAGATTAGGGCAAAACTATGTTAACAAATGTCTTATATTTGATCGACATTAAATAAACGCTAGAGTTTTCAAAATTCCGCAAGACTTGGATTTTGAGGTTTCTATTGTCACGTATAGAACTTCCCTAGTTCGTATTTATCATTAATTTGTTATGTTCTAGGAAACAGATCTTCCTAGGCCTAGATGCTTAGGAACATGACCAAACCTTAAGGTGTTGAGGAGCGCCCTTCTTTGTTGTTAGGTGTTGATAAGTTTTCTTGGTGGGTAGTCTTAAATGTTAGACCTTCCAGATTGCTCTAGCTAGGGAGGATGTCCTGGTTTTAAATGTTAGATCATATACATTCATCTCTCTTCTTCCTTTTATTATATTAGCGTTACATCATTTTTCTCTTTTATTCCTCTTTATCTCACTAATCCCACATCCATCCCCTTAACCATATATTCTCTATTTATTTTAAAAAAAATAAATTAAAATAACGCAGAGAGAGATAGAAAGAAGAAGAGAGAAAAAAAGGGAAATGAATGTGAGTACGTACCAGCCCAAACCGTGGCTAACGCTCAATCCCGCGGGATGGATGCACTAAGCATTATGGTGGTGATCACATATACAAAGCGGACAACCATATCTAATACTACGTACACGAAGTATGACCGAAATAAATTATTAATAGTCATGCATTATCCTACAATAGATAAATGTTTTCCAAAGACTTCATGTTTTGTCATAATTAATTAATCTAAATGATTAATATATATTATATTATTAGAATAAGTCTTTATTTTAGTGTGTTAAGTAGACGAACATGTTTAATATTAAATAGTTGTGTTTAACATAAACACATAATATTCATCGCATATCCTCCCTGTTATCCATCTTTATCGTTATCTCCAACCAAAATTTGATATTCTACTATTTAAATATTGTATTTCTTCTAAGTTCTAATATGGAGCATGTAAACATCTGCGTCCTACTTTAAATATTGTATTTCTTTTTTATAAATCGTCATGTGAATGTAAATTACTTATAGTATTTGTTAATGCTTGTCAACTTTGATAAATGAGCAAATTCGTTGGCCTTTGGAAAAGTCATGGATCCAATTCATTATATAAACATATAACCTTTGCCATCATCCAACACCCACACTAAAGAAATGGCAACTCTTACCCCATCACTAAACACCACCACCATCACCACGGGAGAAAAAACCACCTTCTCTTCTTCCTCCACCTACGCTTCTTCATTCTCTTTCAAATCATCTCAAATTCCCGTATCCAGAATCAAACGCAACCATCGCCATGCAATTTCATGCAAAACCGTAAATGATGACCATCACCAAAACATCCAACATGAAAACAACGGAAAACTTGACCGCAGAAACATGTTGGTTGGTCTCGGAGGTCTCTACGGCGCCGCTACCTTCACCTCCGGTTCACCAGCAAATGCCGATCCAATCATCGCTCCGGATATCACAAAGTGTGGCGCGGCTGATTTACCACAAGGTGCAAAACCCACAAACTGCTGCCCTCCACCGGCCAAAAAGATTCTTGATTTCAAACTTCCACCACCGTCAACCACCGTACGCGTTCGTCCGGCTGCTCATTTGGCGAGTAAAGACTACATAGCCAAATTCAATAAAGCAATCGAGCTCATGAAAGCCCTCCCAGACGAAGACCCTCGTAGTTTCAAACAACAAGCAGCTGTTCATTGTGCTTACTGTGATGGCGCTTACGATCAAGTCGGTTTTCCTGATCTCGAGCTTCAAGTTCATGGTTCATGGCTGTTCTTACCGTTCCATCGTCATTATTTATACTTTTTCGAGAAAATTTGTGGCAAGTTAATCGACGACCCGAATTTCGCAATCCCCTTTTGGAACTGGGATGCACCTAATGGGATGAAAATCCCGGATATGTATACAAATAAGAAATCTCCATTATTCGATTCGTTTCGTGAAGGTAGGCATCAACCGCCTTCGATAATCGATCTCGACTATAATGGGGTCGATGAAAATCTTACTAAATCAAAACAAGTGTCGACAAATCTGACAATTATGTATAGACAAATGGTGTCTAGTGCCAAGACTGCTAGTCTTTTTATGGGTAGCGAATATCGGGCAGGTGATGAGGCTAACCCAGGTGGCGGTTCACTTGAAAGCATACCACATGGTCCGGTTCATGTTTGGACCGGGGATAGCACACAACCAAATGGTGAAGACATGGGTAACTTCTATTCTGCAGCTAGAGACCCTATATTCTATGCACACCATGCAAATGTGGATAGAATGTGGTCAGTTTGGAAAACCCTAGGGGGAAGAAGGAATGATTTTACTGATAAAGACTGGCTTGAATCATCTTTCTTGTTCTACGATGAGAATGCCGAAATGATTCGAGTCAAGGTCAAGGATTGTCTCGACACCAAGAATCTTGGCTACATTTATCAAAATGTTGAGACACCTTGGCTAAACAGCAAGCCCACACCGCGTATCAAAAGAACTTTAAGTAAGATCAAGAAACTCGTCGTGGCTCGAGCAGACGAACACAGGGTGCCCTTTGCGAAAGACGCATTTCCGGCGAGTCTTGATAAGCCCATTAAAGTGTTGGTTCCAAGGCCGAAGAAATCAAGAAGCAAAAAGCAAAAGGAGGAAGAAGAAGAGATTTTGGTGATTGAAGGGATTGAAGTCAAGAGAGATGTGTTTGCGAAGTTTGATGTGTTTGTGAACGATGAAGATGATGAAGTCAAAACCACCGCTGATAAGACAGAGTTCGCCGGAAGTTTTGTGAATGTGCCTCATAAGCATAAGCATGGGAAGAATGTGAAGACGAAATTGAGATTAGGGATTAGTGAGCTTTTGGAAGATTTGGAAGCCGAAGATGATGATAACGTGTTGGTGACATTGGTGCCCAAAAATGGAGGTGGTGAAATTACCATTAAAGGGATAAAAATCGAGCACGAGAATTGATAAAAGTAAGAAAAAATGATTTGGTTTTGTGTCCCACGTCGTTTTTCTAGCTCGACAAATAAAACTATATATATGGTTATATATACGAGTTATTCACATATCAAAAGATGTTAGGTTTCCTTACCTTTTTTTTCAACGTCCTAAACCTACTTTTAATCTATACCCTGTACACTACTAAGACTTAAATATAAGATTTAGGGCTTGTCTTAAACACCGAATGCCGCTAACAAAAAGGTTATATTGATTTACTTGATTATATATTAAACCAGAAAGAGATTTTTTTATTTAGGGGAAAGCTGGTAGAAAGTTTTAAAGTAAAAACAACAAGACATCCGTAGATTAAACAATCACCCAAGACCAAACTAGCTGGCCCTAAAGAATAATTTGATACCTCATCATGACTAAACAAAAATAGTATAATTAATATTAGTACTTTGTTCAAGACGTTAATATTAATTAATCTTAATAAATAAATTATTGTAGATTATAGATAACCTTTCCCACTTTTTAAATAAAAAAATATAGGTAGATCTAAAATATATTTAACCATAACATATCAATGTAACATTTTTAAATGTTAGTTAACATAAAAAAGATGATATGCAAGTGTTGATTGACGTAAGTAATGTATTGAATTTCTTCACACTCTTAAAAGATGACTGTAATATAATAATATGTGTGTTACAGGGCTAGATAATTTGCAGTGTGTATGCCACTAAGATGATCAATCGGTGATTATTCTTAGATGTTTAGAGAGAGTAAAAGCATGAAGAGGTTACTAGAAAATTGTTTATTTCCGACAACACAAAACCGTTCGCTAATTTCGGACTAAATGGTGACCATATTTCGACAGAAATAACATAAAAATCACAAAAGCTCTAGCGACCATTTAGCTTTGCTTCTAAGACCCTTTTACGACATTATTAAGTCTGTTGGAAAAACGTAGATATTTCATGACAATTTAACAATGAAATACCAACGAAAACCTTAAACACATAAATTAAATTATTTATTTTAATTTTTGTCGGAAAATCATTAGAAATTCGGACGATATAGCGACTTTATGATTAAAATAATTTAGAAAACAATAAAATAAATCAAATAGTTGATATTTAATAATTTACAATGATTTTCGTGAGAAAAATGTTGTAAAATTCCGACGATATTGGGACGTTATATCTAAACGTAGATTAGAAATGCTAAAATACATTTAATACTTGATATATCATAATTAAGTAAGATTTTTGTTAGAAAATTGTCGGAATTTCTATCAAAATACCGACATTTTTATAAAATAATTTAGAAAACAATGAAATAAACTTAATACTTTATATTTTATAATTACTATCATTTTCATCAAATAAATGTCGTAATTCGGACCATATAGCGACGTTTTGTCTAAATATATTTAAATACTTTATATTTTATAATGTATTTAAATTTTTGCTAGAAAATCGTTGAAAATTTCAACCATATAGCGACAGTCTGTAAAAGGTAACTAACAAACCAATTAAATAAATTTAATATTTAATATATGATAATTAAATAACGTTTTTGTCGGAAAATTATTGAAATTTCTATCAAAATACCGACGTTTTTTATAAATTAATTTAGCAAACAATGAAATAAATGTAATACTTTATATTTTATAATTTATTCAAAATTTTGCTAGAAAATTGTAGGAAATTTCGACCATATAGCAACGGGTTGTGAAAGATAACTAACAAACCAATTAAATAAATTTATTATTTGATATATAAATATATATTAATTAGAGAAGATTTTGGTCAGAAAATTATCGGAATTTCAATCAAAATACCGACTTTTTTAAAATAAATAATTTAAAAAACAATTAAATAAATTTAATAATTTATATTTTATAATTTAATAGTTTTCGTCAGAAAAATGTTGTAAATTACAACCTTATAGCGACATTTTGTCTAAATATATTTTAGAAACAACGAATAAATTTAATACTTTATATTTTATAATGTATTAAAATATTTGCTAGAAAATCGTTGAAAATTTCGACTATATAACGACAGTTTATAAAAGGTAACTAACAAACAAATTAGATAAATTTAATATTTGATATATAATAATTAAATAAGATTTTAGTAGGAAAATTGTTGGAATTTCTATCAAAATACCGACGTTTTTTATAAAATAATTTAGAAAACAATGAAAGTAAACTTAACGCTTTATGTTTTATAACGTATTAAAATATTTGCTAGAAAATCGTTGAAAATTTCGACTATATAGCGATGGTTTATTAAAGAAAACTTACAAACAAATTAAATAAATTTAATATTTGATATATAATAATTAAATAAGATTTTTTAGAAAAATTGTTGGAATTTCTATCAAAGTACCGACGTTTTTTATAAAATAATTTAAAAAACAATGAAATAAACTTAATACTTTATATTTTATAATTTACTATTGTTATCGTCAGAAAAATGTCTGATTTTCCAATACAATACCGACGTTTTTATACAATTATATAGGAAAAAACAAAATAAATTTAAGAGTTTAGTTTCTAAGAATGTATCAAAGTTTCCTTTTGCTATTGTATATACTAACTTTAAAAACTAGCATTTAACGTGTCCAATTTTCAAAAACTAACATTAAGTGTATTGTATCCTATTAAAGAAGGTTAGAATAAGTCTTTTGCTTAAAAGTAATTAAAATTAAAATAAGTATTATTAGTTAATAATAGGGTTTAGTTCACCCAAATGTATCCAACTTGTCACATGTTGCTATTGTGTATCGAACTTTAAAAGTTATATTGTGTGTATCGAACTTTTAATTTGTTGCTATTGTATGTATTTTGATTACATAAAAAAGAAAAAAAAATAAGTTTGGTACATACAATAGAAAGTTTAATACACACAATAATGACAAATTAAATGTTTGATATACAATAGAAGTTTTGAAAGTCCGATATACACAATAGTAAAAAGTGTCAAGTTAGATATATTTTCTTGAACTAAACCCTTATAATAATAGTAATAGTAGTAGTAATAATAATAATAATAATAATAATAATAATAATAATAACAACAACAATAACAATAATAATAATAATAATAATAAGTGATTGTCGATGGTTTGGTTTCTAGATCTGCAATGGATCGATGTTTTCTACAAGTGAATGCCCATGGTTTAGGTTCCAGATTTGTAATGGATCAATGGTTTTATCTAGTCATCGGACCTTCGCTTACCGGCACGGTCAACATTCGCCATCTTTATATCTGCCTTCATTGTTGTTGCTGCCTCTGTAACCCGACCTCTGCCACACGATCTCTGCTTTGCAGCCACCACCACCAATAGTCTTCCTTTATAGCCACTGGTCCAACGTCGTCAGACAACAGCCCTATCGCCATCTTAGATCTGCTTAGTACCCTCTCCTCCGTCAGACCCCTTTTTGTCACTACCACCACAAGCTACTTCACCGACAGATCTTAACAATCGCAACCTCCCTCGAAACAGATTCCCACAAACATATCCACCCCAATTTGGTCTATTTGGTATCTTATGGTTGAGAGAAGATGTCTTAGAAATGGTATCGTCATTAGTACTAGATGTCTTAGAAATGGTATGTTGTGGCGTAGGTTCCGGAATTACTAGACGTTCTCATCAGCATCATCATCATCATCTTCTTCTTCATTAGTACTATATCCGCAATGGTTCAATCTAGGCTTGTTCATATATTTTTAGATGTGTGTATTACTTGCAGCCTTGCGTTTCCACTAAGACACCAACGCTACACAGGTGAAGTATAAGGTTATAATATGCTAACATTAACTCTAGACTTAGGGGTGTAAATGAATCGAGCTTTTATCAAGTAACTCGAGCTCAAGCTCGGTTTGATTGAATTGAACTTTATCAAGCTTGAGCCCAAAAAACGAGCCCGAATTATATAATGAGTTGAGCTCGAGCTTTTAAGAGCTTAGCTCGAGTTATTATCGATCTTTTCTAGCTTTGTATAGTATATGTATATTTATATGTGTAATATGTACACATGAGGGCCTAATAATAAAATACATTAAAAAGAAGTACTTATTAACCCAAATTTACATCTATATGTACTAAAACATATAAAATGCCTTTTTAATAAAATATTGAAAATGCAGTCTTAAAACATGATATGATCATAATTTTTTAATAAAAACATTATTTGATGAAATGAATGATAATGATTTTTGAGATTTTTTAAAAATTATAAACTATATAATAAATTTTAGAGATTTCTCATTTAAATCCTTGGAGTCCTTTAATGAAAATCTCCAACGAATTTCCGACGTTACATAATTCCCTCCAAAAATCTTTTTAATTTCTCTCCCAGGTTTTATGCATATCGTTTTGATTTCCCAGTTTTTATTTTTGATAAGATTTTGATTCCCTAATGTAACAAAATCCATTCTCCTAAATTAATATACACCTAATTTGTTTCTTTGTAACCTTCAATTCCCACCGCAAGAACTATCGTGTAACACCCCAAATTTCTAAAATTGGTATTTGAAATAAAACAACATATAAGTAATACACATTTGAAAGTTCTATACAAATGCAGAAGCGTAAATTGTTGAAAATCTGATGTATTAAAAGATACGTACGTATGTTTAGTACCAAAAACTTAATGTTTACAAACAAGCCGTTAAGTATGTCAAAAGGTTTATCAAAACTGTAGTCAAACCGAAACTTTGCCCTTGCCTTTGCTAAAACCTGCAAAACATTTTAAAAATAGTATCTGATAAGTTACGAGAGCTTAGTAAGTAAACCAGGCTGCTAATCATATAAACATACGTATAAGATCATAAAAGGATACCACACGTATGTGAGGTAATCAATGCTAGCCTCTAGTTCTAGACTCAGGGCAACAACATAGGTCATAGTACTGTACCACATCTAAGCCTTACTGTACATAGCAGCATGCTTAACAACACGTATGAATAATACATGTATAATGTTCTAATATGATAACACACATACTGTAGATATTAAAAATAGTCTAGAAGACTCACCTCAGCAATCAAGTTATAACACAGAGTTATGCCTCAAAATATATCGGTGTATTTATGCCCACCATAAAGTCCTACACATAATATACAATTTAAAGTATTAAACTCATACTTGAAACTGAAGCTGGGAAACTACACAAGTACAAGAGGCACACCCTGGGCCTATTTAGACTAGGGCACGCCTGTTCCCTTTTGGGTCATGCCCATGCCTCCTTAAGTACGCCCTGGGGCACTGTTGGATTTTGAGGCTCACGTCCGTTCCCTTCAATATACAGCAACAGTTACACCGAATGCCTTGCTGTTTACGGCCAAAATTCCATAAATACTTAACTTAATTCATTCTAATGCTACTGGGGTGTTTTCCTACACCCCAAACAACTAAAACATCATAATAACAACAATAAACCATCTATAATCCATAAATCACCTTTTGAACCTTTAAACCCATAAAACTTAAAAACCAAACAAACAACTCATACCTTAATTATCTATGATTGTTATGCTGCTGTTGGTAACTCAAATTAGTTGAAATCTTGCTCCAAAACTTCAAAGAGAAAAGGGCAGTTGTATGTAAGTGTGTGTTCTTGTTTGGTTTGACTAGATTGAGTCAAAGTTTAGCTATATATATATATATATATATACATCTTTGGGAAAATGACATAACTAGTCCCTCAACCTTTCATCTTTCATTTTAACATTTTTAACCCCTCAAGTTTCTAAACACCTCCTAATCTTAATTAGGAGTTCCACTTAAAGATACCACTTGTTTATTTTATTCAATTACAAAATTTTGAACTTCGGGTGTTACAACTCTCCCCCACTTGAAATGGATTTCGTCCTCGAAATCAACTGTTGGAGTGTTTCTAATAATTACACGTCATCTATTTTTTAGTTTTCTAAGTTTAATTCAATCACCTTTGTATTTCCACAGGACCTTATCTCGTCCAATACATTTACCGTTAATACTCATATCTACAATAGTATAAACGCATATGTAGACTCATCTGCTCAACACTTTCTAAAATATAACTCGTGACAATTACTCTGTAATTCTCAGTCTACACGTAACTTTTCTATAAAAGTAATAATTCTAAATGGCCCAATCAACATCAGACCTAGTTTCCTTCTTTTTCTGAATCTTTTAATGCCCTTCTATGGTGACACATTAATAAAACATAGTTTTCCCACCTGTCACTCAAATGACGATATACGATTATTGGTGTAGCTCTTTTATCTATTTCGGCTATTACAATATGTTTCTCATTTAATAAATTATTTTGATATTCACCGGACCACCTCATTGCTACTCATTTCTTTTATGAAATTCTTTTCAAAATTTGAAATAAATTGGTTATCTTTATCTGAAATAATGAAAACTGGGACACTAATATTTTTTTTACATACACATCAACTAACATTTGGAAAATTTAAAATTTTCTTGATGGAAATAAAATGTACATTTTAAAATAATCTGCTTACCATCACTCATATCGTTTTTTAACCCATCCACATTGTAACTCCTCATGTGTTTTAATATTCATCATTCACGTTCAAACCCTTGCAACATTTTTCCACATACTTGGTTAAATCTGGCTTCATAACTAGCCACCAATATTTCACTTTTAAGTCTTTATATATCTTAGTTACTTCTGAAGAATTGAGAATTTAATTCTGAATATTTTGTTCGAAAAGCTTTATCTAGCTTTCCCATAGATAAATTCCTGTATTTAATTATAATGATTAAATAAATCACAACTATTCTTGATAGGGTTGATTGTATGTTTCTTGATCCGCTTTTGCTGTGGTTTTCATCCTTACTGTTTCAACTATATATTTCTTACTATATTAATTAAGGATACGGTTTCGATCTTCTTTAAAAGATTCATTTCTGGTTATTACTATCACATTTACTTCAATTCAACTCTATTGAGTAAGAATTACATTATAAGTTTCAATTAAATACACATTCTCAAGAATTAATCATTTGTTCACTATTCCTTATCTCTCTCGAGCACTATTTTACGTGCATGTTAATGATCGATGAAACACTAATCGTGTTCAATTATCTGCCAGATCAACACCTGATCTTCTGTCCAAATTTATATACTCCACCTCATACATAGGCCAAGGCCCAAAATTTTTATAATTTTAACACCACCTCCATCCTATCCTTTTCGTATTATTGTTGAATTATTTCTAATAATCGACACGTACGAGACTCATCATAATACTTTACTTCAACTAATATAGTTAATTTATCAACATAGTACCCATTATTCCTTCAAATTTTATCATAATAATATAGTCCCCGCCACCTCTTATTTAACAAGAGATAACAATCTCTTTCATTTAATCTTTATTCGTTTTAATAATCATTCATCGTTACTTATTGTGGTTTTAAATTTCCCTTCCAACTCAATTTATACAATTTCTTCGTTTAATACTATAACTTTTATCAATACTCATTTCTACCACGATCTCGGTAATTATAAGAATTATTTTAATATAAACAATTATTCCAAATCTTTTCACACTACTCTCCCCCACTTGGGGTCAACTCATAATATGGATACAAAATACTCACCATTAACACAAAGTCTTCTTTGATTTTGCCTGCTTTGATGTTTTATTATCTAAGAAAAGTACATACTAGTTTTACATAATTTACATACATTTTAAAAGGAACCTTACACTGTATTTACTTATTCATTTAACATCACGACTAACTGACATTTTAACTAGTTAGGACATTCTGAATACTCATGCCCATTGAGCACAGTCATAAAAAAACTTTCCTAAGGATAAGCAATCCTTATAATTATGTCTCACTTCTCCACACGTATAACAAATTTTGGTCTTATGTTTACACTGATCGGTATGATTCTTACCACAAGTTTCGCATCCTGATCTCCTTCGGGATCCCTTAGCCTTTACCTCTACTTAATCTTCTTTCGTCTCATTAATCATTTCGTCCTTCGGTATATGGAATTCTTCTCAAACTGCACTTCTTATTTTATTTTCATTTCCGTTATAATAGGTCGTATGACTGTCCTAACACATTTACCAAACTCATCCGCGATGACACTCCTGAGGTGTCTAATAGGTATGGCTTCACGCCATTCCCCATAAAGGGAAATATAATCTTCCACATCTCCTATAGTAATTACATCGGGATTTTCTTCATTCCTTATCTCATTCTCTGCTCTAGGGTTTGTATTTGGATCCATTGTACTGAAACAAAACAATTTTTAGTCATACATAAGTTAAAATATCAATCACATCCCTCATCACTTGTTCTTTTCTTTGTTTCACAAACTCTTTAATCTGTTACTATCTTTGAATGATATTATATGTTCATACCAACTCATATCTCTTTCCACTTTCTGTTAACTTATACATTTGCTTTATTATCATTCTTACCAACACATCATATATTTTATTATCTTTTGAAACATAAAATTTCAATAATCATTATACTTTTACGAATTTTACTATTTATTTTCGTCTTTATAATCTCACACATCATTACTTGCATTTGGTCAATCTTTTGAGACTGGTATATAGTATTAAACGTGCCAACACTCTCACATATTTATATTCATTGTTATTTCATACCCCTTTCCTCGTTATATTATTCTCAATATTACATTACTCATCTTGTAACTTATTTCATCTTTATAAAATTAAGTCACTTACTCTTTTAGAAGAGTTTAATAAATCATAATCATTTTGTTTACGTTTGTATTTTAAAGTATGACTTGTTTCTCAATCAAACCTACTTTATGTTTTCTCGTTTAATACCTTCTTACTGGTATTTATTTAATTTTGACTATCACAGTCATTACATATTTAATTGCTCTTCTTCATCATCATCTTTACTTATAATCGATTAATTACTACAATCTAGTAGTATACTATTTATTACCAATTCATAGTTTGTTCAGTGGTCTAAACACTTTCCTCATAACCATGATTTCTTGATTTCTTTATATAATACTTTCCACTGTAATATATTTTTATCACATCACACATATTTTATCACATAATTTTATATAATACTTTGTACTATTTTATTTACCCTCAGATTTAGGTTTAGTCATGCCCCATATCATTTTTCCTTTTTAATAAGGTATATTACACCATTTTCATCATTTATTTATAAATAACGTCAACATCAACTTTTATTCACATGTCTTTCTGATATCAACTCATTATCTGATTCAGTTTTCGTTTTACTTTGATAAGTTATACTTTTATTGGGCTTTTCTCACTGGTCACACTGGTTTCCATTCTCTCTGGCCTAGTAATAGAACCATCCTTTAGATATTACTCTTATAACAAGAAACTACTCAGGTTTCCTTCTAACTGACTCTAATTCTCCTTGTATTCACTATCTTGGAAGTATAGATAAAACATTAAAGCATAAGGTAGCTTTACCACACTATTCTTTATATCAAATAGTTTGTATTCATTTAACACATCTGTACACCTATCCACATATCCGAAGTAGCCCTGCTCATACTAAGGCACTCATATGATACAGGTGTACTATTTCTTACAAGTACCCCTCACCCGATTCACAAGATTTCTCATAATTTCATCAAGTTCCAACATATATCATGTGTCTGTAATAATATGGTCCCTTATCTCCAAACACACTATACACATTCGATCTTAACTTTACCACAAAAAGTCCTAATTCACAGGCTTAGGTCATGTATCACATTGTCAATTATAATACAACATATTGTGTATAACTATCACATCCTTTATCTATTTAGTATCATGCATGGTCTATAAACACCTACATGTTACATTCTGTCATTAATTGAAACATAAGACATCCTAGTAACATAAATCATAAGATAATATCATTTCTAAACATATTAAGTATTCACATATAATCCTCGTATATATAACTTAGTCAATGCCAATTGTTAGTATACTCAAGAAGCTGCAAGTCACAAGCCTCTAGTTTGACAAAATTTTCAAAACCATGGTTCATGTCCAGACTGTGCATTACACAAATCCAGATCCCTCAAACTGTGACTCTGATACTAAGTTGTAACACCCCAAATTTCTAAAATTGGTATTTGAAATAAAACCACATATGAGTAATACACATCTGAAAGTTCTACACAAATGCGGAAGTGTAAATTGTTGAAAATATGATGTATTAAAAGATACGTACATATGTTTAGTACCAAAAACATAATGTTTACAAACCAGCCCTTAAGTATGTCAAAAAGTTATCAAAAATGTAATCAAACCGAAACTGTTAGATATTTATTAGTTTGTTATCCTTGTGTTTCTTTTGTATTAATTTATCTATTATTACTAGACTAGACTTTGTAATGGGCTTAGCCCACTTTAGTATGTAATTCCTAAAGTCTAGACTCTAGACTAGTTGTCTTGTCTTGGGCCCATGTGGCTTTTAAGCCCATGAGGCTTTTGTATAAATACCTTGCAAACTAGGTTTGCAAGGTAACCTTTGCCATCTTTGTAATCTCTGCTTGTACAACGTTCAGAGTAATATCAAGAGAAACTTCAAGTTACATGCAAAGTGTTCATGCTTGTTCGAACTAAACTTCTTCATCTTTACTTCAAGTATTCATTGTTACTCATCTTCTTCACTATAAAAGGACTTTCAATTGGTATTAGAGCCAACTCCCTACTGGATTGGTTCAACACTACCTGAAAGTAACATCTTTGACTGAGAAACAAAAACCCAGGAGCTGTTCTTGTTCTTGTTTACGTGAGTGTTTGAAAACCAAAAACCCATTTTCTCAAATCTTCTTGTTTTTTTCAAGTTTTTGTTGTCTTTTAGAAGCATTTGAGTGAGATAAAGCCTTTCCTAGTGGTTTTAGAACAAACAAACAACATTTGAGTACTTATTTTGAATTCTTCTTGTTCTTCAAGTTCTTGAAGTTTTTCACCGTTCCATCAAATTCTTCAAGAAATTGTTGTTGTTTTGGGTTGAAATTGGTTAAGGTAAGTGTTTTTAGTGATAAGGAAGGCCAAAGGCAAAAGTTAAGTGGAATTTTTGTGTGTTTTAGGCAAAATCAGAGGTCTGCTCGATAACAGAGGACATACCTGCAAGTTTTTGGATTATTATCTCATCCGACTTTCAGGTCATCCGACCTTACTTCATTCGACTTTTGAGTCTTGGTGCATGCGACTCTTGGTTCGTCCGACAGTTGCCAAAGAGTGTCCATACGACTTTTAACTTAAAGTCATCCGACACTTGCCCATCCGACAGTTGTGTAGCTTAAAACTCATTCGACTTTTGCTCCATTAGACACTTGACTCATCCGACTTTCAAAGTCATCCGACTTATCAACTCGTCCGACTTTCGGACCATCCGATAGTCGTGCAACCTTAAACTATCTGACTCTTTGATTCATCCGACACTTGAAAGTAATCCGACTTTTGAGCCATCCGACTCTTTAAGTCAGCTGACTTCTAACTCATTCGACTTTTGGTCCATCCGACTGTCACATAAGACACTCATCCGACAGTCGAATAGAGTCATCCGACCTACATACACCTTATCCAACTTTCAAAGTTTTCTCACAAACAAATTCACCAATCCAACAATGAGATTCTTGCCATCGGCACATACGCTAAACCTCCTGTACTCTTCAGAAATGAATACAATGTATGGAAAGGAAGGTTTATGGACTTTATAGAACACAAAGAAAAATATGGAAAGATCATGAAAGATAGCATATTAAATGGTGATGCCATCTTCGAAAAGATTATTGAGGCTGTTCCCGATAACAATCCACCAATAGCCGTTGAGAGAAGACACAAAATTCCGTCAGAATTAACTGCTGAGGAAAGAGACCGTGCACGCGCCGATAAGACGCAAAATATTATTTGAAACAAGGGTTATGTGCTGAAATCTATTCCAAGATAGATAGTCTAACTTCTGCCAAAGAAATTTAGGATGAAGTCAAACAGCAGATGCAGGGAACTGAACATGGATCATTCATAAGGGAAACTCAGCTGGTTTACACTTTCAGAAAATTCAAAGCCAGGGAAGGAGAGCTGCTACAGGATACATACAGTCGTTTCTGCAGACTGTTGAATGAAATGAGAAACCAGGGTGTGACGAGATCTGATTTAGATATCAACGTCAACCAGATCAATGCTCTTGGTCCAGAATGGAGTGAACATGTTCGTCTGTATAAACATGTTAATCGGAATCTCAAAGTGGTATCCCACCACTCAATCTACGAGGACCTAAACTAGTTTCAAGATGAGGTTCTCACCAATCTTTCTATGAAGCAACCTTCTGATCCGGTTGCACTAGTGGCTGATCGAAGACTGCGCGAACCGTCAAGGGCAAGCAAGTTGTGGTAGATTCCAACTCATCAGAAGGAGAGCTAGAGATCTCAGAGAAGGAGGCTGTACTAAAAGCCATGTCAATGATTACAAGAGCTTTCTAAAACAAGTATAGAAAGACCAACAACAGGTAGCGGTACACCTCCGGGCCAAGGAAGAATGAGGGAAACGTACCAGAAGAGAAGAGAAGGACTGATAAACCCGCGGAGCCTCAGGAGGAGGAAAAGAAATGTTATAACTGTGGTAGACCCGGCCATTTTATCAAAGACTGCAGGAAGCCAAAGGCAAAGGATGTCGAATACTACAGGAACAAACTGTGGTTGACCAAGGAAAAGGAGAGCGAGAGAGCAATGCTGGTACAAGAAGATCAATTCTTGACAGATACCGACGATTCAGATGACGATGGATCTGATCAAGAAAACTTTTGTTTGATGGCAAAAGAAGAAGGTTCCTCAGATGACAAGGGTGATGATGAAGTTGATGGTGATGATGAGTCTGAAGAAACTCAGACTGATGATGCAGGTATTCTTGGAAAGGTAAACATTAAGTATGCACAAACCCTAGTTGAACACATCGAAAGACAAAACCAAAAAATCACTAAGTTGGAACTTCAAATAAAAAATCATCAACATCTAACTTAGATGACCTTCAATCGGAACTAAAGGCAAAAGAAAATGAACTAAACACCTTAAGAAATGAAAATGAGGTAATCATTCACAACTTAAAAGCGGCCAAGGTTTTAGTTGAAGAAGATTTTAAATTTTTACAAAAAGAACGATGTCAACTATACTAAAAAATAAAGGATCTTAAAGACATGTTAATTAAACGAGACCAAATTGCACAAACCATTTTTCTAAACAAACCTAAGGATGTTAAATTTTCAAAGTGGACATACGAAGGTTTAGGTTATGTTAATCCACACATGAGTGACAAGATCAGTGCTAAACAACGATACGATTTCGATAGCATGAATCTAGGGTTAGATAAGAAAATGGTTTTCGTTGGACAAGTCGACGAACTCGCTAAGGAGGAACACAAGAGACGCATCACAAAGAGAGCTTCAACCCCATTTGACTACGAAAGTCTAAATCATTCGTACATAACAGATGACTTTGAACCCACAATCTCTGATGACTACTTTTGCAGTTATTCTCAACCAAAAATGGAATCCCTACCATCAATACTAGATCCTCCACCCGAGCCTCGCGTTTACATCCCCCATATGGATCTACAACGACACCTTGAATTGGTTGAGCATGAACTCCTTAATAGGTCCATCATATTTGACTTTGAAACTACAATTCTTCATAACATAATCAATCAGCTTGTAAATGAAAACACCCAATCGCATAATTCTACTGCTCCAGGTACATCTGATACACATATCCCACACATACACACAGATGATTGTTTTTCATTTACTGATCATGAACACAACAGACCTGCAAATGATTTTCCATTAACTAACCCTGGTAAAGACTGTGAAGAATGCATAAAATCGGAAAACTCTTTGTTCAAACTTCACGAAAAACTCTATTCACTCGAGAACGAATTTTTCAAAATGTACACAATTGAGTATACCAACCTCAAAGGGAAAACCAAAATAATTGATACACGACAATCACATAAGACAAGCACATCAAGATCACCTCAATCCAAAACAAAACTAACCAAGAAACAAACAATTTACTCTCGTTCCAAATCAACCAAAAATGATCAATTGGCGATGTCTACTTCTAACCCAAGTGTCTATCTAAGTGCCAATGTGAACAACGGGAAGAAGCAAGTTTTTGGATAGAGGAAGAAGTCCGAAGAGAGGAATGGAGAAATAAAAGACGAAGATTATTTGATTTACCTTGTGAATTTCAATAAACAAACAACTCTACTGCTTTGTAATGACTCGTCCGTTTTGAATGTCAAACCTGTTCGTACTCCAATTAATTCTATTAAATTTGAAATGTTTTGCATGAGTGATATTTGTGTTGATGGACATTGTACTTATCACCGTGTGTATGACGAAGATAGAAAAAATCGTGGAGTTAAACCAAACCCTAATTACAAATCTTTTGAATCAAATCACGAACAGGCTTTCTTCATAAATAGAAAAGGTAATAAAACTACCTATTGGCGAAAGAAATGCTCCAACAGCGCACGATTCCAAAAGAGTAATGAAAGTGTAGCCACTAAGTTTAATTCAAAAGTTAATCTCACCAATCGTTACACTTAATGGACTCCAAATCGCTAATACTACAACAACTGGAATAACGCCAACCAAAATGTTATTGAAATTAAATCGCAACTCATGCATCCAATGAGAAAGAAAACTCAAAATTCATAGCATAAACAACCAACAGTTCAACACAAAACCATCAAAACCAAGACAGTCACGAACAAAACGAGAAATCCAAAGAAGCAAACTGTATACATCGACGACGATGTTTCACTACCAAAGGACTGCAACAGCGTGATAATTGGACAATCCATAGTCACATCAAAAGCAACTAAATCCCCCGCCATACCCAAAGAAATTGTAAAGCCATCACCATCCCAACCTCAAACGAGCACACAAGTTTGGGTTCCCAAAGCACAAGCAACTATCTCATTAACTGAAACACCATTTGATATTGTTGCATTTGCTAACAACCAAGGACCACCGTGCATGTATCTAGCTGGTGGTACTTGGACTCCAGTTTTTCAAAACATATGACAGGCGAAAAGGTCTTCTCACGAACTATGTTCCAAAATACTCGGGAAATGTTCGTTTTGGGAATTACCACGTTGCACCAATAATGGGAACCGGAGACATAATAAAAGAAAATATAAAAATAAGCAAGGTATCATATGTGGAGGGATTGGGACACAACCTATTTAGCATTGGGCACTTTTGTGATAAGGGGCTAGAAGTCAGCTTCAGGGCCAAGACTTGCTCAGTCAAAACAAAGAATGGTGATGTGGTACTGATAGGCTCCTGAAGGTCCAATTTGTATACAATTGATCTAGCAGACCTGGAGGGAAAACAGTCAGTATGTCTTCTATCAAAGGCTTCTTCGGAACTTACATGGATGTGGCATCGCAAACTATCTCACCTAAACTTCAAAAACATCAACAAGTTGGTGAAAGGTGATTTAGTTCGTGGCTTGCCAAAGCTCAAGTTTGATAAAGAACATTTGTGTGAACATTGTGAAAGAGGTAAAATGAAAAGGGCATCACACAAATTCAAACAGGTGTCTAGGACAAAAGAAGCTCTTCAATTGTTACCATGGACTTATGTGGGCAGATGAGAGTTTAGTCTAGGAATGGGAAGAAGTATATCCTTGTGATAGTTGATGACTACTCAAGGTGTACGTGGTTCAAGTTTTCGAGAATGAAGGATGAAGCTCCATCAACGATCATCTCGTTTCTTAAACAAGTGCAGAATCAATCGCAAGGAAGAGTTGGTACAATACGAACCGACAACGGCACCGAATTCAAGAACCAAGTCTTGGATTCCTATCTTGACTCAGTGGGAATCATGCATCAATTCTCAGCAGCTTACACCCCAGAACAAAATAGGGTTGTTGAACGAAGAAATCGAATGCTTGTTGAAGCAGCTCGAACAATGCCGCCCTATGTTGATTTACCACCTTCCTATTGGGCAGAAGCAGTCAACACAACTTGCTATACTCAAAACTGAACAATCTGACACCGTCGCTTTAATAAAACTCTTTATGAACTGGCTAATGGCAGAGTGCCTAATATTAAAAATTTTCATGTGTTTGGTAATAGGTGCTTTGTCCTCAATGAAAAGCCTAATCTAGGAAAATTCGACCCTAAAGCAGATGAGGGAATTTTCTTAGGTTACTCTTCTGAGTCTAAAGCGTTCAACGTGTTAAATAAACGAAACAATGCTGTGATTAAAAGTATTAACGTGACTTTTGATGATACACTAACCACAACATATTTATCTCATGGGTCACCTGCGATCGTTTCTTAACACATCAGTTCAGGACCGGGACTTAATCGAAAAGAAACAAATATATCTCACGCGAAAGAATAATCAGATTTAAAACATATATTTGATTTCTTAGATGATGACTCTGGAACTAATTGTGTACCTGCCGACAGGTCTGCAGATGTTGGTCAGAAATCTCTTAAACTTACTCAGCAAACTACTACTACTTCTACATCAAGACCTATTGATTTAGCTGTAGACCCATTCTTCGTTTTGGGTTAACGGTACACTGTATCCAACTCAACTGTTAACACTGCTGATGATGCTGATACTGAGAACCACAGAAACACTACACCTCAGTACAATCTAGAATCATCAACTCTTAAGGGTGAAACTTCCATACAACAACGACTGGATGAATTCTTCCCTCAGGATGCCGACGATGAGATTACTGATAACTCCAACCCCCATGTGACCAAATGGACTACTGCACATCCTGAAACGCAAATTATCAGAGACAAAGATGCAGGTGTTCAGACTCGATCCGCCACATCAAATGAGTGTCAGTTCTTTACCTTTTTTAGCATGATAGAACCCACACGAACTGCGGATGCACTACAGGACGCTGACTGGATTCTTACAATGCAAGAGGAGCTATATCAATTCACGCGTTTAAAGGTTTGGAGATTGGTACCTCGACCCAACGACAAGGCAATTGTTGGCACCAAATGGGTCTTCAAAAATAAGAAAGATTCGGATGGAGTGGTGATTCGAAACAAAGCCAGACTGGTCGCCAAAGGATACAATTAGCAAGAGGGCATTAACTATAATGAAACGGTCGCTCCTGTTGCCTGTATAGAAGCTATTCAGGTATTCCTCGCACATGCTGCTTACAGGGATTTCATGGTGTATCAAATGGATGTCAAAACGACATTTCTAAATGGAAACCTTAAGGAGGAAGTCTACGTATCTCAACCGGAAGGGTTTGTTGATCCCAAGCAACCAAATGATGTCTATATACTTGATAAGTCCTTATACGGACTGAAACAAGCTCCACGGGCTTGATATGATGTTCTATCATCCTATTTGGTAAATGAAGGCTACTCTAAGGGGCGAATCGACACCACACTATTCACCAAGAAAGTTGGGGATGACTATATCTTAGTCTAGATATATGTAGATGATATTATATTTGGCTTTACGAACCCACAACACAGTCTTGAGTTTTCAAAACTAATGCAAGCAATTTTGAAATGAGTATGATGGGAGAAATGAATTTCTTTCTCGGCTTACAAGTCAAATAGCTTTCCAATGGCATTTTCATAAATCAGTCTAAATATATTAATGATTTACTAAGAAAATATGAAATGTATGATTGCTCGTCCCAATCAACCCCCATCTCTTCCAAAACCAAGTTGTCTGCCGATCTTGACGGAAAGGCAGTCGACTTGAAAACCTATCGGGGTATGATTGACTATTTACTGTATCTTACGGCTAGTAGACCGGACATAATGTTTTCTACTTGTCTCTGTGCTCGTTTTCAAGAAAATCCAAAAGAATCACATCTTGTTGCTGTGAAACGCATCCTCAAATACCTGAAAGGGACTCTTTACCTTGGTCTATGGTATCCTGTGACTCGTCATTCGAACTGCTTGCGTACTCCGATTCGAATTACGCTAGATGCATGCTGGATAGGAAAAGCACATCTGAGAGTGCAAACTTCCTGGGAGATCGGTTGGTCTGCTGGAGTTCAAAGAAACAAAACCGTGTGTCTACATCAACTGCTGAAGCTGAATTTGTAGCTGTTGCCAGTTGCTGTTCACAGAGTCTGTGGATGCGAACTCAACTGTAGGACTTTGGTCTCACCTACTCCAAGATTCCTCTGTTGTGTGATTCTCAGAGTGCAATTGCCATCTCTTGCAATCCTGTCTATCACTCTAAAACCAAGCACATCGACATCAGGTATCACTTCTTGAAAGACAATGTGGAAAAGGGTCTGATTGAGTTACAGTACATTCCCACTGATGATCAACTAGCTGATCTATTCACCAAACCACTGGATGAAGCAAGGTTTACATTCATGGTGTCCAAGATTGGTATGTTGAATCTCAAAGTGTAATTCATTATTTTCTTATCTTTCTTGAACAAAATTACGCGTGGTTTTGTTTTATATGCAGAAATACAAATGGTCCTGTCTAGAGAGAGCACAATAGTTAACTAGTTGACACGAATGCTTTCCGCGCATTCGTGTAGGGGGAGAAATGTTCAAGAATTCATCTCAAATCAGACAAACATTTGCAATTTCTTATTTTCAGATGACTAATTTCTAGACGCTTACTATGCATTTATCATTTCTAGGGGAGTTAAATGAAGTAGTAAATAATAAAAACAAAGAATAACTATTTTTATTATTTTTGGGCTTAAATCTTGTAAAATTCTAAGCCTTGGGCAAAAACTAAATGGACTGGGCCAAACATCAATTTTGGTCGAAACTGGGTCGATCCGACAGTCGGATAAGCCCCGACCCATGATCCAAAAGTCGGATAGCCCATAAAAGGTGCTACCCGACCCTTCTTCTTCCCCACGCCTTCAAAATTTCAAAATGTAGCACTATTCATCTTCTTGTTTCTCTCTCAACTGCCTTCGATCGAAGAAATCCATTTGTGCACTTTTCATGTTTGTTTAACACTAAACAGAAAGGTAAGATGAATTCCATAAGAAATGTCAAAGGATTTGCACATTTAGGTGCTAAAATTGGGATTTACATTGGGTTTTTGAACTTTGTTTGTCGAACAGTGGTTGTTTATGAAATTAGAGTCTTTTTCATATCAAATGATGTTGTTTGTAGTGTTTGAGCAATGCAATGTTTGTTTTTGATGTCTGTACATGATTTAAATCAACAATGGAGTTCAAATTCATACAAAAATGAGCATGGAGGAAGTGGGTTTTTGAACAAGATATTGTTCATCTTCTTCAATGAACAGAGTCCTTCAAATCCAAAATTGGTGAAATTTAGGGATGTTTAGGACTGTTTGAAAGCATGTATATTCTTAGTGTTGAAGTACGAGTCGTTTAGTATTAAACTTGAGTGCACAAACATACATTTAGTCGAAAATCAATTTTGACTTAGAACGAATGGTCTGGAAGGTCTTAAAAGTTGCATGAAAAGAAATTGAATCATCCAACTTTCGGATGAAATTTGGTCTATCCGACCTTTGGAAAGTTGAGTACATGTGACCTTAGTTCAAAATTCACCATGCGACCTTCGATGCGACTTTCGGATGAAATTTTCTCTATCCTGCCATTGGGAAAAATGTTCCATGCGACTCTTAGTCAAATAAGCCTATGCGACTTTCACATGCACTTGGTCTATCCGACTTTCAAAGTTACTAAGTTCATGCGACTTTCGCATAAAATAAGCTCATCCGACTTTCCCATGATTCTGAAAATTACTAAGTCCCAAACCATCCAACTTTCGCATGACTTGAGTCCATCCGACTTTCACACGAATTGGCTCATGCGACTTTGAGTTGAACTAAGCCATCCGACTTTCGTATGACTTGAAACCATGCGACTTTCGCTCAACTTGACTTCATCCGTCTTTTGTACAAACTATCCATCCGAATTTTGCTTAGATTATGTTCATCCGACCTTCATGTGAAACTAATTCATACGACTTCCAAGTAAAAGATTAACCCATGCAACTTTAACTTGAAACACACACCATGCGACTCTCATCGGATCTGTACTTTATGTTGGATTCTCAACACTTAGAGATTTTCATGCGACTTTCACTTGAAATACACATCATGTGACTTTCAAGTGAAAAGGTTCATCCGACTTTCAACACTTACAAAATTTTTGACATTGATCAACAATGCTATAATCCAAAGTCAAAAGTCAAAGTCAACATTCAAGTCTTCTTTCACATGGGAATCCAAATCAAGTACACTCATTCCCATATGCACTCATTCATCCAACATTCACATGTGCATTGAAATCAAGGAGCGCAAATTCAATTAAACATTCATATGTGCATTCTGAACTGCTGTTATTTGCTGTACTGATTTGCTCTATACTACTTGGTACAGATGGCAGCCAATCAACCACTACCTAAGGAGAGCGTCGTACCTACAGACGAGCGCCTTGAAACAAGTAGTAACAACCTCTACTTTGACTTGGAGACTGATACTAAAATTCCAATAGTCACTGAAATAATCCGAGCCCATCCACTCTGCCAAGCCATAACTGAAAACCCTAACACATCACTAACCCATGTACCCGAAATCTACCTACAACAACTTTGGTACACCTTTACCAAGGGGGTCACCCGTTTGGGACACAAGTGCCTCTGAGGACGCATTGAAAACGTTTGATTCATTCTTTCTACTGTCCGACTCTGCAACGTACTGGACCTACCCACCACAGATCACTATCCTAACAAAACTGAATTTGATGAAACCCTAGGGATAGATGAAGTACTTGAACTTGTCCACGGTCTTAGCTACAACGGGGAGCTACAACAGATTCATCAATTTAGATGAACCAACCTTGCGCCTCTCTGGCAGACGCTTGCAACTATAATCTCCCGTACCCTCACTTGTATTCATAGGGGCACTGATGGGGGATCATACTACTCACTGCTACTTTTGGCTGGTGTTTCTTACCACCTCCATCTTGATTACACCACCATCATCTTTGAGGAGATAGTAAGGATGGTAAATGAGAAAACCACCTCCCACCGAAAAACATTCATTCCATTCTAGAGGTTTCTAACCATCTTGATCACCGCTGATTTGGAAACCTACCACACCATTCCCCGATGCCTTGATAACCTGCAAATCCAAGTACAACAGATAACCCGATTCTTGCGCATAAGAGATTTACCTAACGTGGTTGCTATGCAGGTGCTTGTTGCCCTTCTTCGGATCTTGAATCAGGAGAGTGAGCCTATGAGAGATTAGATGAGGGATAATAGGATCGCTCCTCTAGCACAACCAGAACCGGTTGTGCCTGCCCAAGGAGCAGTAGCACCTGGTGAGGGTCCTAGTGGTCTAAGAGCTCGGGTGTACAGGGGTGCCCCGCGCAGGGTTGTGCATGAGAGAGAACAATCTGCTGAAAGGGGTGGAAGAAGTGGTGAGGGAAAAAAGATACACAAGAGTTAGGCTGTGGTGATCAGTGATTCCAAGGCCTCCACCAATGATGCATCTGCAAGTAAGTCCTCCACAGAAAGGACCCAAACTGAATCATCTTCCTCCGGGCAGTCAATCTCCTTTGGCCCGTGACCTTCTCCGGTCCGTGCTGAATCCACTAGCACGAGGCAAGTATCTGATCACCAGGAGGATATCCATCATGACTTATCCAACATATCTGCCACCTTTGGTGATGTTCCTGTAATCGAAAGAGAAGATGTAGACCTGGATGTGGTTGTTAGTGATAGTGAGAGTGAGTTGGAAAAGAAAGAGGGTGAGTGTTCTCTAGAACCAGAAAGCCGGGAAGCCACCTCTACTATCGGTCGGGACACTGTTCCGGCTGGTATTGAAACAGTCACTGGAATCCCACCAGTGCAAGCACCTAACCCTACCAGGCACTCTGTTTCCACTTAACCGGGAGCAGTTTCATTTCACGGGGACTTATCACATTCACAGTCGGCAACTCATCCGGAGTTTGCTGGCTTTGAAATAAGTGGTCTGCCTCCCCCGTTTACATCTTTAATTCATCCACAATCGAGTCTAGCACCAATCTTAACTGGGTTCCAATCCTTTGCTAGAACGCGATCACCACTTGCACGTCTTTGTGACATTGCCGGAACGCCCGTAACGGCCTCTATTGCTGAGGTGTCGCGTGGATCTAGTGGAAGTCCCTCCGGTGCTACACCTGTGCCAACACTGCATGAGGGCCACAAGGCTGAAAGACCTGTGGAAACCGGGCCTCTACGTGAGCTCGGGGTTACATCCGAACTAAGAATCTATATGGATTCGAAGTTTTCCCGCCTTGACTCTGGCTTGAGGGAATACGTTTACACCTAACTCCACTCTAAAATCAATTCCCTCAAAGCCCAAATCCAAGCTCTTGAAAACCGCCCACCCATTGTCATTGAGCGAGATTACTCAATCAATGAACTCAAAGACCTTCTGCACGCCAGGCTAAACAGTGTTGCTGATCCAACCGCTGAACAATTAAATCTCCTTGCAACACTACAATGCCAACCCTAATCCACATCCTCCACTTCCACCAACTTCCAATACACAATCCTCCAAGCCCTTAATACCCTAACTACAACCGTATCTAGCATAAGTAAGAGGCTGGAAGTGGTCGAGGAATCTTGCAAGGCTTTGGCCGAATCTAGGAAGCAAAGGCATGATGATCATGAGGACCCAGGACATAATGAGGGGGAGAAAAGGCAACAGAGGTATATTGAGGCTCAAAGTGCAACTTTAAGAATTGAAGCCACCCCTGTATCTAAGCCGCCCGCGGGTCAAAGTGGCAGTGACAGTGGCAGTAAACAACAACAACACCAACCAATTGAACCTAAAACTTCTAAATTTGAGTTTGAAATTGGTCAGGGGGCAGAGGCAGAGTCATAGGCAGACATACCAGAAACCCCATCAATCCAAATCCCACAAGTCCAAGAACCTCCAACTGAACCAAAATCTTCCCTTCCCGAAACCTCAACAGACAAAACTAAAGGCAAAGGGCCTATAACCGAAGAATAGGAAGAGATCCTGCTGCTCAACATTCGCAAGGTATTTACAACAGTCAACAAGGAGCTGCTCGACATTTTCCACCACAACAGGGGCAATTCAATGTTGCGCCCATAGATCTAATCAGTCAGCAGCAACCTCAGAAACCTGAACAACAAGAAGGTGAGGAGTGGCCCGTACCTGACACCTATCATGGAGGACCAAAACCCCTGGCCACTCACGAGCGAATAATAGCGGAAAGGCCTAATATAAGAAACATCAGGCCTAGGGAAGTGTAACACCGGAAAACTCAAGCCATTTTTTTAAATTTGTACTACGGAAGCCTTAATTAAACAAACTTAATTACATATAAACCAATATTAACAAATGTACAAAACATGTTCCAAAAACCAACAAAAACTACATCTGTTTGGTGTTATAAAATTAACTGGCTTGTCTCTTTTAAAACAAAGTATCAGAGTGAGGTCAACTCTTCCTTCTACAACCACAAACACGAACCTGCAAAACATCAACTGAGCGGAATTAGCACAAAGCTAAGTGAGTAGAGGCTAAACACCAAAAGCAAACATTCACAGTCAATATTAAAGCATGTAATCACATATCCAAGAAGAGCGGCGGTTTGGCGCATAATGTACGATCAATGCTGGCCAAAGCAAAGGTTTACCGATAGCTCTCTACTGAATTGGCACAGTGAAATCCTCCTCTGAAGCAACATATGCAACAGTAAGGCTACCACTATTCAACCAACCAGTAAACGAGCCCAGCCCAATTGCACGTATAACTGACTTCTCAAACGCAACTCAAAATCTCCTAGCCCGGGTTTGCGGGTGTTACAAATATCTCCATCTTAAGAGGATTCCGTCCTCGGAATCCTTTCTTGCTTAAACAAATGGGGATATCTGTCTCTCATCTCAGCTTCAGTCTCCCATCTCAAATCAGAACCTAGACTATGCCTCCACTTGACCAACACCATTGGTATCTGCTTCTTACGGAGCTTGGTCACCTTTCGATCTAACAGTTCGACAAGTTCTTCTATCAGTCTCTTCTTTGAATCAAATTTCAGATCTTGTAGTGGGAGAATCTGGCTTTCATCCTCAACCTTACATTTACTCAAATAACAGACGTTGAACGTATCGTGAATTCCTACAAGCTCTGTGGGAAGATCCAGTGTGACGGTCTGATCATTTACTATTTGACGTATACGGAAAGGACCAATGTAACAGGGAGCCAACTTCCCGCGTTTACCAAAACGAGTTACACCCTTCCATGGAGAGAGCTTCAAGTACACTAATTCCCCCACTTCAAATGATACTGGACGACGTCGTAGATCCGCATACATTTTATGTCTATCTCTGGCTGCCTTCAACTTTTCTCTTGCAATAGCAACCTTGTCAGCAGTTAACTGAACAATCTCGGGCCCTGCAAACTGTTTCTCACTGGCCTCTAACCAACACGTCGGAGTACGGCAGCGACGGCCTTATAACATTTCGTACGGAGGCATCCCAATACTAGAGTGGTAAGAATTATTATACGCAAACTCTATCAATGGCAGGTGCGAATCCCAAGATCCACCATACTCAATCACACAAGCACGCAACATATCCTCGAGTGTTTGTATGGTTCGTTCAGTCTGACCGTTAGTCTGGGGATGATAAGCTGTACTCGAGTTAATTCTCGTCCCCAATTTGCTCTGTAAACTCCTCCAGAAGTTAGAAACAAACCTGGAGTCTCTGTCAGATACAATTGACAAAGGTATACCATGCCTCGCAACTATTTCATCAATATACAGTTGAACCAACTTACCTAGAGAAGCAGTCTCACATGTAGCCAGAAAATGGGCACTCTTTGTCAGTCGATCCACGATGACCCAAATCATATCGTGATTTTTCTGAGTTCGAGGAAGTTTTGTCACAAAATCCATCGTTATATGTTCCCACTTCCACTCAGGAATCTCCAACTGCTTCAAAGATCCGTAAGGCTTCTGATGTTCTGCCTTCACTTGTGCACAAATATGGCATGATTCCACAAAGTGTGCCACATCTGCCTTCATCGTAGGCCACCAGTAAAGCACTTTCAAATCGTTATACATTTTAGTGCTTCCTGGGTGTACAGACAGTCTCGACTTGTGTGCTTCAGTTAAAATCAACTTTCTCAATTCTCCAAGCATAGGCATCCACACACGAGTCTTAAATACTTTTAATCCACGAGAATCATCAGTAAGTTCATCTTTACGCTTCTTCATCAGTTCAATCTTCAAATTTTCTTCCTTAAGAGCTTCCAACTGAGCAAACTTCAGTCTATCCACTAAGTTAGATACAATCTCCATGCGCATAAACTGGATAGAACTTCCCGCTCTCTTGCGGCTTAGGGCATCTGCTAGCATGTTTGCTTTCCCAGGGTGATATCTGATTTCAAAATCATAATCCTTTATCAACTCCACCCACCGTATTTGTCTCATGTTTAACTCATTCTGCGTAAACACATATTGAAGACTCTTATGGCCAGTACAAATCATGCACTTGGTGCCATACAGGTAGTGTCTCCACAGCTTAAGGGCAAATACAACTGCTGCTAGCTCTAAATCATGTGTCGGATAATTCTTTTCATGAGGTTTCAACTGCCTTGAATCATACGCAATTACCCGATCCCTCTACGTAAGCACACATCCCAATCCAGCAAACGATGCTTTGCAATAGACAATAAAGTCATCTGATCCACTTGGCAATGCAAGGATATGAGCTTGACACAACAACTGCTTTAACATCTTGAAGGCTTTCTCTTGCTCATTACTCCATAAAAACTTCACGTCTTTTCGAGTCAACTTAGTCAACGGACCCGCAATCTTGGAGAAATCTTTAATAAACCTGCGGTAGTATCCAGCTAACCCAAGAAAGCTCTTTATCTCAGACGGTGTCTTTGGAGCATTCCAGTTCATCACTGTCTCTACCTTTGAAGGATCCACTTTCACTCCTTCATTGCAAATAACATGCCCCAAGAACTGAACCTCTCTCAACCAGAATTCGCACTTTGTGAACTTAGCAAGCAATTCTTCTTTCTTCAGAGTTTCTAGAACCTGTCTCAAATGCAGTTCATGTTCCAATTCAGTCTTCGAATAAATCAGAATATCATCGATAAAGACTATTACAAAATCATCCAAGAATGGTTGACGGACCCTGTTCATTAAATCCATAAATATTGCAGGTGCATTGGTTAAGCCAAATGGCATAACCAAGAACTCGTAGTGCCCGTAGAGCGTACAAAAGGCTGTTTTTGACACATCTTCCTCTACAACACGCACCTGATGATAACCTGATCTCAAGTCAATCTTGGAAAAGAACGAAGCTCTCTGTAGTTGATCAAACAAATCATCAATTCTTGGCAACGGATACTTGTTCTTTATCGTTCTCTTATTCAGCTCACGGTAGTCGATACACATTCGCAACGTACCGTCTTTCTTCTTTACAAACAAAACCGGTGCACCCCACAGAGACGAGCTTGGACGAATGAAGCCTTTGTCTAACAGATCCTGTATCTGAGTCATCATCTCCCGAATCTCTGAAAGTGCCAACCTATACGGAGCCTTTGCCACTGGTCGGGAACCAGGGATCAGATCAATCTTGAATTATACCTCACGAACTGGAGGCAATCTTGGCAATTCTTCTGGAAACACTTTCGGGTATTCCGTTACCACCCGTATATCATTCATAACCTACTTCTCTTTCTTCCCGTCAATGGCGTATGCCAAGTAAGATTCACATCTCCTATCAAACGCTTTCTTTGCTTTCAAACATCAAATAATCGGGATCACAGACCCAACCTTCTTACCCCTTGCTACCACCTGTGTGCCATCCGCCAATGGAAACGAGATCAACTTCTTATGGCACTTGATACTGGCTTGATTCAGACTCAACCAATCCATCCCGACCACTACATCAAATCCAGATAGAGGCATAACAAGAAAATAAACAGGAAAATATGTACCATCTATATCAATTTTAGCTCCAGCCACAACATTCGTGACTGGAACCATCATACCATCAGCTACCTCTATCTCTAAAGCAGTAGCAAGTTCAATTACATGCACATTTAATCTACCACAGAATTCTACAGAAGCAATGGAGCAGTTTGCCCCTGAGTCAAATAACACTCTAGCGGGAGTAGAGTTTATCAGAAACATACCCGTTATGACATCATCTGTGGTAGTGGCATCATCTACAGTCATCTTGAATGCCCGACCCTCAGCAGTTGGTGGGTTCTTTCTTTTCTGACCTGCTGAAGATGATCCTCCAGCCGCTCCTCCTCCTGACCCTGACCTCATTTTCTTACTCAGCGGACAATCCCCAACTCTGTACCCCTCCTTATGGCAATTCTTGCAGACACTCCTAGGTAATCTGCAATTTTTCAGATCATCACCAAACTGGCCACACTTCACACATCGCACTATCTGGGGCGTACACTGCCCGTGGTGATAAGATTTGCACCTGCTACACCAAGGTGCCCTCTGAGTAGACCCACCGAAAGTAGGCCTCCTATTCTGCTCTCCTTGTCTATTCTCACTGCTCTGTCCTCCCTGCCTCTGCTGAGTGTTATAGTGTTCAAACCTCGACTTTTGTTGGGAAATTCTCTCCCCACTCAGTCTATTCCTTGCAATGATATCCCCTTCAGCCGATTTGGCTAAAGTGAAGGCTTGGGATAGTGTGGTAACCCACCTAGTGGCACTACGGAGACCCGGATGCAATGCCCCAACAAAATGGGCAATCTTTGACTCTTCATCTGGCACCCAGTGCTTGACAAACCGCATCATCTCATTACACTGTTTGATCAGGTCATCCACTGTGATGTTCCGAGTCATTTGCAGATCCATAAACTCCTTCTTGATTTTAGCAATCTCAAAGGTACTGCAATATTTTTCACATAATTTCTCCTGGAATTGACTCCAGGTGATGCTTTCCTGTTGTTTGGTGAAATGGCCAGTAATCGAATCCCACTAGACCATGGCATCTCCCTTTAACATCCTCGATGCATATTTTACCTTCAGCTCATTCTCGTAGTTATAGGCATCTAATGCCTTCACCGTTTCTCTCAGCCAGTTCAGGGTGATGTTAGGATCAGAACTCCCTCGGCACTCAGAAGGTTTACAATCCAAAAATTGTTTATACATGCACGGTTGCTTGTACCCTGGAAACGCAAAGGGATAAGCTCTATGTTGTGGATACGGATAATAAAATGGTTGTTGCATCATCTGTGTCATAGGTGGCAGAGGTGTTGTCACTAGTGATAAGGTTGCCTGTGTAGGAATCGTGGTTGGTACTGTAGCTGGTTCAGGTTGCCTCTGTTGCTGTTGCTCCGTATTCTGAACCTTGTTCCGGAGTTCTACCATCTCATTCTCCAGTTGGTACACATACTCGCTTTGATCCTCTTCATGGCTTGACCCGACGTTCCAGCAGTCTCAGTATTTCTCAACTGTTCAATCACTGGTGCTTCATTTGTAGCTTAGGTCATAGGAGGAAGGATGGGAGTATCTCTGTCAGCCATAATCTGTTGCAGTCACATCACCTCACAGCTCATTAGCATAAACCGTTAGTACTCAAAATACTAACGACTACAAACAACTCTAACTCACCTTAATTCCCCCAAGCAAAACTTGACCCATCACGAGCCAAGATTTGGGAATGCAACACTCTAGCCGTGCATGCATCGCCAAACCTAGGCTCTGATACCAAACTGTAACACCGGAAAACTCAAGCCATTTTTTTAAATTTGCACTGCGGAAGCCTTAATTAAACAAACTTAATTACATATAAACCAATATTAACAAATGTACAAAACATGTTCCAAAAACCAACAACAACTACATATGTTTGATGTTACAAAAATAACTGGCTCGTCTCTTTTAAAACAAAGTATCAGAGTGAGGTCAACTCTTCCTTCTACAATCACAAACACGAACCTACAAAACATCAACCGAGGGGAATTAGCACAAAGCTAAGTGAGTAGAGGCTAAACACCAAAAGCAAACATTCACAGTAAATATCAAAGCATGTAATCACATATCCAAGAAGACCGGCGGTTTGGCGCACAACCTACAACCAATGCCGGCCAAAACAAAGGTTTACCGATAGCTCTCTACTAAATTGGCACAGTGAAATCCTCCTCTGAAGCAACATATGCAACAGTAAGGCTACTACTATCCAACCAACCAGTAAACGAGCCCAGCCTAATTCCACATATAGTTGACTTCTCAAACGCAACTCAAAATCATCCTAAGAGCGCGTATCGACCAAATAGTCATGCAGCAGATATCAACAATCAATATCACAATCAACAGTTCAATCAATCAATCCAATCTCAATCACATCATGCATCACATCAATAACATTAACTGTAATCTTTACCATCCACGATTAACGTCCACTCACCTCAATATCAGCACGAACTCATATGTCTAACATTACTGAGCTTTTGGATTGCCTGAAAACACAACAATAATCAAATCAGTCTCAATCTCATAAATATATCTGACCACATATATTTATAATTCATTTATCAAATAAACAACAATCAATAAACAATCACACGTCCAAAACATGAAATGTCAGATTTCCAAAACCATCGGATCTCCCTCTATCGGATTTAGGAATGTCGGATTTGACTTAATCGGATTTCACTATATTCCGGATTTGGGAGTTCCGGATTCTTGACTCGGATTTAGAACTACCGGATTTACAAAGTACCGGATTCAAGTGTATCGGTTTTTAAGGTTTCGGATTCTAAGATCATTTTCCAAGTATCGGATTTTGGGGTATTCGGATTATGGTTGTCAGTTTCTCAAGTGTAGGATTCTATATTCTCGGATTTCTAAGCATCGGTTTTCACACAATCGGTTTTACCAGCATCGGATTTCACCTTCTTCTTCATTAAACCAAATCCGCCAACTTCATATCATCATACAATCAAATCCAGAAATTCATCAACTCCTTTTAACTTTCCAGAAACATGTTTTAACACCTTTAGACACATATTCATGCATTGAAACATCATATAAACATATAAATCCTATGAATACACTAAACCCACCAAAACCCATGTTTTCTTCAAAAACCGATTCTAATGTTCTTCATAAATTCATGTTATTCAATCAGAGATCATACAAAGTTAACAATTAAACATGATAGAAATAACATCTAACCTTTACTTGATTTAAACTACACCAACCTGAAATCCGATTATCTCTTCTTCTTTTGTTCTTCCTTTGGTCGAGAGAAAACACAAATACACACACAACACTTTTCTTAATTTTGAGATAATGAATTATTAACCCAGAAGATCTACACGTATACATGCATATAAGCAGGAGGTGGCAATCACCTCTTCATTTCTATACACGCACATAAATACATACATGCATACATAAACTAACATACATACACACAATAAAATACATGCATACTTATTAATCACATATTTGAATTAAATCAATTAACCATTTAATTTACATAAAAACAGATAAACACTTATCACAAACCTGCTAATCTCCTAGCCCAGGTTTGCGGGTGTTATAGGAAGCGCTCGCCAAAGCCCAACCTCGCTGGCCTACTTAGTGGCTTAATACTCCCTATCTGGAAGAACGAATCCTCTAGACCTTCTCAGAAGTAGTCATAGAGGTTGATGATCTATACGTGCTAAACTCTCAAGAGCACGAGAAACCCGTTAGATTCACCGCTACCTTCCATGCAAGCACAAAACAATAAGTGGCCTCCAAATTTCCGATTGTCAAGATCGAGTTCGTGTACATGCGCAACTTCCTCAACTACTCAATGGTTCACTTTCATGTCACCAGAGTAGATGGGAAAAGATATACATTTCATGAGGTTGAGCTGAGACATCTAAATTTGGGGGACATTACTCACATGGAAGATGAGTTGGCTTGTAAAACCGGCAAGAACAAAGAGGTCTCCAAGTTTTAAGAGACTTTATGAGAAAGAAGATCCTCCTTTGCAGAACTCATGATCTACAGTTAGGTGCTGAGGCCGATCTTGTATAGATAAACGTTCGAAGGCCCAATCAGCAGCACTCTAAGCTTGACAAATACAGAAAATATACGATCATTGAGGAAGATGATGAGGATAATGAAGGGGCCGATAGATTCCTCATGTCAAATCTAAATGGCGGCAAAGCTTTCCTCCGGCTCTCCAAGGTCAACGCTTATTCTGGCGGAACACTACAAATATGCATATCAAAATTTTACAGAACGTGCTTCAACAACAGACATCAAACAGATCAATCTGAACTGGTGAAAATGACCCGGATTGTAGATCATTTGGAGGAAAAGATAGAAGAGAAGAAGGCCATAAGAAGCTGGGAAAGACTTCTAGGTCAAAGGAGCGGATGATCAATATCTGCTCAAGCACAAGGAAACAAAAGGGGGAGAATGTTAGATATTAATTAGTTTGTTTTCCTTGTGTTTCTTTTGTAATAATTATCTATTATTACTAGACTAGACTTTGTAATGGGCTTAGCCCACTTTAGTATGTAATTCCTAAAGTCTAGACTAGTTGTCTTGTCTTGGGCCCATGTGGCTTTTGTATAAATACCTTGCAAACTAGGTTTGCAAGGTAACCTTTGCCATCTTTGTAATCTCTGCTTGTACAACGTTCAGAGTAATATTAAGAGAAACTTCAAGTTACATGCAAAGTGTTCATGCTTGTTCAAACTAAACTTCTTCATATTTACTTCAAGTATTCATTGTTACTCATCTTCTTCACTATAAAACGACTTTCAATTGTTTCAGAGCCAACTCCCTACTAGATTGGTTGAACACTACCTAAAAGTAACATCTTTGAGTGAGAAACAAAAACCCAGGAGCTGTTCTTGTTCTTGTTTATGTGAGTACCCCTCACCCGATTCACATGATTTCTCATGATTTCATCAAGTTCCAACATATATCATGTGTCTGTAATAATATGGGCCCTTATATTACTCCAAACACACTATACACATTCGATCTTAACTTTACAACAAAAAGTCCTGATTCACAGGCTTAGGTCATGTATCACATTGTCAATTATAATACAACATATTGTGTATAACTATCACATCCTTTATCTATTTAGTATCATGCATGGTCTATAAACACCTACATGTTACATTCTGTCATTAATTGAAACATAAGACATCCTAGTAACATAAATCATAAGATAATATCATTTCTAAATATATTAAGTATTCACATATAATCCTCGTATATATCACTTAATCAATGCCAATTGTTAGTATACTCAAGAAGCTGCAAGTCACAAGCCTCCAGTTTGACAAAAATTTGAAAACCGTGGTTCAAGTCCAGACTGTGCATTGCACAAATCCAGATCCCTCAAACTGTGACTCTGATACCAAGTTGTAACATCCCAAATTTCTAAAATTGGTATATGAAATAAAACCACATATGAGTAATACACATCTGAAGGTTCTACACAAATGCAAAAGCGTAAATTGTTGAAAATCTGATGTATTAAAAGATACATACATATGTTTAGTACCAAAAACATAATGTTTACAAACCAGCCGTTAAGTATGTCAAAAAGTTTATCAAAAATGTAGTCAAACCGAAACTGTTAGATATTAATTAGTTTATTGTCCTTGTGTTTCTTTTGTATTAATTTATCTATTATTACTAGACTAGACTTTTTAATGGGCTTAGCCCACTTTAGTATGTAATTCATAAAGTATAGACTCTAGACTAGTTGTCTTCTCTTGGGCCCATGTGGCTTTTAAGCCCATGAGGCTTTTGTATAAATACCTTGCAAACTAGGTTTGCAAGGTAACCTTTGCCATCTTTGTAATCTCTGCTTGTACAACATTCAGAGTAATATCAAGAGAAACTTCAAGTTACATGCAAAGTGTTCATACTTGTTCAAACTAAACTTCTTCATCTTTACTTCAAGTATTCATTGTTACTCATCTTCTTCACTATAAAAGGACTTTCAGAAACCTTGCCCTTGCCTTTGCTAAAACTTGCAAAATATTTTAAAAATAGTACCTCATAAGCTACGAGAGCTTAGTGAGTAAACCAGACTGCTAATTATATAAACATACGTATAAGATCATAAAAAGATACCACACGTATGCCAGGTTATCAATGTTAGCCTTTGGTTCTAGACCCAGGGTAGCAACATAGGTCACAATACTGTATCACATCTAAGCCTTACTACACATAGCAGCATGCTTAACAACACATATGAATAATACATGTATAATGTTCTAATATGATAACACACATACTATAGATATGAAAAATAGTCTAGAAGACTCACCTCAGCAATCAAGTTATAACACAGAGTTATGCCTCAAATATGTCGGTGTATTTATGCCCACAATAACGTCTTACACATAATGTACAATTTAAAGTATTAAACTCATACTTGAAACTGAAGTTAGGAAACCACACAAGTACAAGGCATGCCCGTGCCTAGCTCAAGCACGCCGGTACCTTATCCACAGGTACCCCTGTGAACAAGAGGCATACCCTGGGCCTATTTAGACTAGGGCACGCCCGTTCCCTTTTGGGTCATGCCCGTGCCTCCTCAAGTACGCCCTGGGGCATAGTTGGATCTTGAGGGTTATGCCCGTGCCCTTCAATATACTGCAGCAGTTACACCGACTGCCTTGCTATTTATGGTCAAAATTCCATAAATACTTAACTTAATTCATTCTAATGCTACTGGGCTGTTTTCCTACACCCCAAACAACTAAAAACATCATAATAACAACAATAAACCATCTATAATCCATAAATCACCTTTTGAACCTTTAAACCCATAAAACTTATAAACTAAACAAACAACTCGTAGCTTAATTATCTATGATTGGTATGCTGCTGTTGGTAACTCAAATCAGTTGAAATCTTACTTTAAAACTTCAAAGAGAGAAGGGTAGCTCAATGTATACGTATGTAAGTGTGTGTTCTGGTGTAGTTTGACTAGATGGAGTCAAAGTTTAGCTATATATATACATGTTTGGGAAAATGACATAACTAGTCCCTTAACCATTCATATTTCATTTTAACAATTTTAACCTCTCAAGTTTCTAAACACCTCCTAATCTTAATTAGGAGTTCCACTTAAACATACCACTTGATTATTTTATTAAATCACAAAATTTCAAACTTTGGGTGTTAGACATCGCTAGCATCTTGCCCCCGGTGAACAGAGCCCTCCAGTTCGTCAGCACCGCCAGGACCATCGTTCTCATTGTTGCTCCAAAACTTCAATCACCACCGCTACCATCGTTGCCCCCGGTGAACAAAGCCCTCCAGTACTACTTGTTCTCGTCAGCACCGTTAGCACCATTGTTCTCGTTGATTGAAAAATGCCGTCGTTCTTGCGGTGGTGCTTGAAAATTGTCGTTTGATTACAGATTGAAGCCCTTGATAACTCGATTCATACAACAGCCGATTGATACAGATTGAAGCCTCGATTATAGATTGAAGCCCTCGATAAAATATTGAAGCCCTCGAGTTCATACAACAGATTGAAGCCGATTGATACAGATTGAAGCCCTCGAGTTCATATAACCGATTGAAGCCGATTGATACAGATTGAAAATCTTGATTACAGATAGTAGCCCTCGATTACAGATTGAAGCCAATTGATACTTGAAGCCCTCTCAAATCCAATACTGAAGCTCTTAATAACTCGATTCATACAATAGATTGAGCTTCTATTATTGGGTAATTATTTAACAGACTGAAGCCCTCGATTTTATTCATTTTGTTTTTCATGATTTGTTTGCAGTTTGGCTTAAATTGTACTGTAGGTTATGAACTCTTTTATGTTTATTTGCTATTTGTTTGTTGTGTGCATATACATAGTTCTTGCGATTCTGCAAAATAATCTTGTGATTTGTTAATTTCTTGTTGTTCTTGTGATTCTGCAAAATAATACTTGTGAACCTTATTGTTTTATTTATTCGAGTATGTTTGTATGATTTGTGATCATACATATGGGGTTTCTGCCATGTATCCTTCAAAAGGTTGGCTTCAACATATATTGGCAGATTTGATGCACTTGTTTGCATGAAATGGCTACATGGAGTAAAAAGATTTGATTCTTCTGTTTTCAATCTTACATGTTCTTGTAGGTGTAAATCTTTGATTTTTCATCTTCTAATTTAGTTAACTTTTATGCCTTCTGACTTGATTTTTCATCTTCTAATTTAGTTAACTTTTATGCCTTCTGACTTGACCATTTATGTTCCTCGCTTACCAGATAAACAGTCTGAGAATGCTGAATCCTTTCTCTTTATTCGTAAATATTGTGTGTGGATAAGTAGCTTTAGTGTAACCTATTAACACCATGTGTCCATGTGAATTCCAAATTGCATCTGCATTTCTTATTCACACGTGATTTTTTTTGTTCTTGCTTGTATTTCACTTTGATAACTTATTATAGAGAGTCATATGTTGAAATATTTTAAAACCCGGGTCAACCCCGCTGGTCGAACCGGTTGACCAGGGACACTTCCAAAAGAGCGGGTCAACGTATACCGTTTTTTTTGGCATTTTGCGACCCGGAGCAACCTGGCCGGTTTAGCGGTCGAACTAGTTGAACCGGTCAATTTCGAACTAGTTTGACACGGTTTTATATTAATTAATTTTATTATTTTTTTTATTTTAATCCTAAAATTTGTTTTTCCATAAAGTAATTTGGTATTATAATCTTAGTTTATTATTAGTCTTTTACATAAGGTTATATTTTCTGTTTTTATATAAACTTAGGAAACTTAAGTGGTTATGTTCTTGTTGATGATGATGATGAAGTTGGGGATGATAGTGAATTTCATATACTAAGTGATTGTGAACTTGATGTGTTACTTTTTTTTTCACTTTATATATATGTATACACACATATATACATATATAAATAAATAAATAAAACTAGAAACCGGGTTGACCCGCCGGTCGAACCGGTTGGCCGATGACCCGGTGAGGGGACCGGGTCAACTAAAAAACCGGTTTTTAAAACATTGATATGTTGGCAACAAGCAGGTGCCAGCTTGTCATAATCATCTTTACATGAACTGATTCTCTAGTATGCCAAGACTCAATGTAAATGTATGTTATTTTTTACTAGAGGTAGAGGAGGTGAAATTCTGAGAGGCACTGAGGGTGCAGGCCGAGGTACCCATGGTTTAGGTAGAGGCACTAATGGCGCAGATAGAGGTACTGAGGGCGTTGGTAGAGGTACCGAAGGTGTAGACCGAGGTACCCATGGTTTAGGTAGAGGCACTGAGGGCGCATGTATACAAGACATCTTATAATACTATTAATATCATGCTCGAGTTAACTGTCACTCACCTGTGTAGTTATTACAGGTAAGCACTAAGTCACAGGTGATTCTTGATCAACTTGTACACCTAAACAAACATCCCGAATGTCAAAACAACGCGAGACAGCAAATTGTTTGCTGAAACAGAGTTCCTTGCGGCCACAAGCAGAAATGCTTGCGCCCACAAAGACTGACAGGCCCGTTGCGCCCGCAAGGCAGGCCTTACGTCCGTAAGCAAGGTACCCTTGCGGCCGCAAGGGGTATTCCTTGCGCCCGCATGGACTGCTGTGCAGACCTGCGATTTCCAGCCTCTGTTCTTGTTGTTTTATACTCCAAAACTCAACCAAACAATTCCAAATCAAATTCCAGTGTTCACATATGAAATGGTCAATACAACTAAGCTAGAAACAACACTAAATTCACACTTTAACATACAATTCAAGGATTTGGACCAAAATCACCATATTTTGACCCATTTGAGCTTTCTAACTAAATTCAATCAAAAACAGCTCTTTAATTCAAAACTCAGATTGCTAAACACTTAGAATTGATGTAGGAATCATTTATTTCAGTTGAAGATATCAATTTGGGAATTTGACCCATTTGACCTAAATGGTCAAAATATTAAGAACATGGAGAATTGGAACTTACAAGAGCAATTGGATGGAGAAGATGTCTAAGAACAGATTGTAGCTTGAACCTAAACTTGATTTGTAACATATTCTTGGATTGAAAAGCTTCTTTCTTGAATTCTCTATTGAAAGGCTATGAACACAGAAGAACACACATATGAGTTTGGAGGTGTCTGTGATTATTCACGTGAATAAACAATAAGACCGACTTGTGGGTTTCATTTATCCACATGTGGGTATTTTGTTCCCCTTTCCAACTTACAACTTAACGCACGAGTACCTGTTTTAACTAGCGGAGATATTTTTAGAAACCTCGCTCTAAACCATTTAATATTTTTTTTATTCTTTTATATTTTTATCAATATTTTTATTAACTCATTAAAATAACTAATTTAGTTATTTTTTTCTTTAATATCTTTAAATATACATATTTTATTTAATTTATCTAATTTATTACACGTACTACGTCAGCATGCGTCTAGGCCCTTTGTGAGGATGGTACAAATCTTCCCCCTTAAGAAGATTCGGTCCTCGGAATCTGCTCGGCAATGAATAAGTGTGGGTAGCGTGCTTTCATCTCATCCTCAGCCTCCCATGTCAAGTTAGGACCCAGATTGTGATTCCATTTGACGAGCACTAACTTGATCATCTTTTTACGCAACTTCTTGTTTTTGGATTCCAAAATCTCAACAGGTTCCTCCACAAGGCGTTTAGTTGAATCAACTTTCAACTCTTGCAGAGGTAGGATCTGATCATCATCAACCTTGCACTTCCTCAAATAGCACACATTGAATGTGTTATGAATACCAGATAGCTCTGGAGGAAGTTCAAGTGATACAGCCTGTTCATTGACCCGTTGTAGAATTTTAAACGGACAAATATATCTCGGGCTTAGCTTACCCTTACGACCAAATCGAATCACCCCTTTCCAAGGTGAAACCTTCAAGAAAACCCGGTCACCCACTTCAAAATTAATGGGCCTCCGTTTCGGATCCGCATACATTTTCTTCCTGTCTCGTGCAGCTTTTAGCTTTTCACGTGCCATCTTGACTTTATCGGTTGTCATCTGCACAATGTCAGGACCTGCGTATTGCTTCTCACCAGGTTCTAATCAACATGTAGGTGTACGGCATCGCCTACCGTGTAGCATCTCATATGGTGGCATGCCTATACTCGAGTGATAGGAGTTGTTATAGGCAAATTCAATCAAGGGAAGATGTGAATCCCAAGAACCATCAAATTCCAAAATATAAGCTCTCAGTATATCTTCAAGAGTCTGAATAGTCCTTTCGGACTGTTCGTCTGTTTGGGGATGGTATGTTTTGCTAAGATTCACTCGCGTACCAAGTTCACGTTGAAGACTATGCCAAAAGTTAGATGTGAACCGTGAATCTCGATCAGAAACAATATATAGAGGTATGCCATGTCGTGACACCACCTCATTGATGTACAATTGTGCCAAACGATTCATAGGTGCAGACTCATTAGTCTCAAGAAAATGTGCACTCTTCGTGAGGCGATCTACCACAACCCATATCATATCATGCCCCTTTGCAGTTCGGAGTAACTTAGTAACAAAGTCTATGGTAATGTGATCCCATTTCCACTCCAGGATGTCTAGTTGTTGTAGATTACCATAGGGCTTTTGGTGTTCAGTTTTGACTTGTGCGAAGACTTGGCATTTTTCTACAAATGAAGCTATGTCGCGTTTCAATGTAGGCCACCAATACAAAGATTTCAAGTCTTGATACATTTTCGTGCTTTCGGGATGAATAGACAATCTAGATTTGTGTGCCTCGTGTAAGATTGTCTCCCGATTGCCTCCAAGACTTGGTACCCAGATTCGGGATTGAAATGTCTTCAGACCCCGACTGTCTTCTCCCAATTGCTTTGATATCTTAGTCATTGTCTCAGCTTTCAAGTTGTTTTCTTGTAATGCCTCTTGTTGTGCTACTTTCAAATGAGCAATGATATCAGATTCAACAGTCATCTTTATGAATTTAGCCATTGCAGGAGAGTTCTTTCGACTCAATGCATCAGCTACTACATTTGCCTTGCCCGGATGATACTTGATTTCACAATCATAGTCCTTGATTAGCTCCAACTAACGTCTTTGTCTCATGTTAAACTCTTTCTGCGTGAACACATATTGCAGACTCTTATGATCGGTGCATACAATACATTTGGTGCCATACAAGTAATGACGCCATATCTTCAAAGCAAACACCACAGCTGCAAGCTCCAGATCGTGTGTAGGATAATTCTTCTCGTGTGTCTTCAGTTGACGAGAAGCATATGCAATCACTTTGTCTCATTGCATCAAAACACAACCTAGACCTGCATATGAAGAATCACAATAGACAACAAAGTCTTCGGACCCATTAGGCAATGTTAGTATTGGTGTTTGGCATAACAATTGCTTCAGAGTCTGGAATGCTTTCTCTTGATCTTCACTCCATACATAGGCAACATCTTTGCGGGTCAACTTCGTCAATGGACCAGCAAGTTTAGAGAAATTCTCTATGAAACGCCTGTAGTAACCTGCAAGACCTAAGAAACTCTTTATCTCAGAAGGATTCTGAGGAATTTCCCAGTTCATCACAGCTTCAATCTTCACTAGATCAACTTTAACACCTTCCTTGCATATAACATGGCCTAAGAAATGGACCTCCTTAAGCCAGAACTCACATTTAGATAGCTTTGCATAGAGTTGTTCTCGCTTAAGTGTCTCTAGAATTAAACGAAGTTGTTGCTCGTGTTCCGCCTTGGTCTTAGAATAGATGATAATATCATCAATGAACACGATCACAAATTTATCAAGAAAATGGCGACATACGCGATTCATCATATCCATAAAGATAGCAGGAGCATTGGTTAAGCCGAATGGCATAACCAAGAATTCGTAGTGCCCATATCGAGTTCTGAATGCAGTCTTCGTGATATCATCTTTCCGAACTCGGACTTGATGATAGCCAGAACGTAAATCAATCTTTGAAAAGCACGTGGCACCTTGCAATTGATCAAACAGATCATCTATGCGAGGTAATGGATACTTGTTCTTTACAGTTCGCTTGTTAAGCTCCCTGTGATCAATACACATTCGGAGAGTCCCGTCCTTTTTGACAAACAAAACAGGAGCTCCCCATGGTGAAGAACTAGGGCGAATAAAGCCCTTGTCAAGTAGTTCCTGGATTTGGGACATCATCTCCTGGATTTCAGATGGAGCGAGACGATAGGCAGATTTTGCTACAGGTGTAGCTCGAGGAACAAGATCAATCCGGTATTCTACATCCCTAACAGGAGGTAAACCGGTAAGTCTTCAGGAAAGACATTAGGGTATTCAGATACAACCCTGATATCATCAAAACTTCTTGCTCCTATCTCAGCATTAATCACGTATGCAAAGTAGGAGATACAATCTTTCGAAATCAACTTCTGAGCTTTAATCACCGAAATGACAGGAATAGCAGACTCCCTCTTCTCCCCGCGAGCTATAGCATAAGAACCGTCGGATAAAGGGAACCTGATTAGCTTCTTGGAACACATTATCTCAGCATCTCGACTACTGAGCTAATCCATACCAATAACAGCATCGAAGCCCGCTATCGGCCTAACAAGAAAAGAAATAGTGAAACTATTCCCATCGATATACAAAATTGCTGTTGGAACTTTTTCGATAACATGTACTACCTTACCATCAACTACTTCAACTTTAATAGGATCAGATAACAGAGAAACAGACAATTGCATCTTTTCACGATAAGACATAGAGATAAAGGAGTATGTAGCTCCCGAATCAAACAAAATGCATGCAGGAATATTATTAATGAGATAAGTGCCTGTAATCACATCACCTGCATCCTTGGCTTCATCAACCGTCATTTGGAAAGCTCACCCTGGTGCACGAGGAGCGCCTCCCGGGTTCGGAGCCGTAGCTGCCCATGAATCCCCAGCACCTGTGGCTGGCCACGTTGGGAAAATTGCAATTCGGTGCCCAAGTTTATGGCACCTGTAACACACGTTTTCCTTGTACCTGCATTCATTAAATTGATGCCCCTTTTCCCACACTTTGCACACCTCGAATCCCAGTCTTCAGACTTATGGGATGTATTACCACGTGATTTACCACTCTCACCTCCTTTCTGACTAGACTTCTGATCAAATTTTCTTTTGCCTCCCCCATGTTGCTGTTGTTGCTGCTAAGATCTAGCCCTCTTCTTATAATCGTCATCAGTCGTTCTAGCATTGTTGAATGCTTCATCAAGAGTTGCTGCAGATCTCACAGCTAAACACTTAGAATTGATGTAGGAATCATTTATTTCAATTGAAGATATCAATTTGGGAACTTACAAGAGCAATTGGATGGAGAAGATGACTAAGAACACATTGTAGCTTGAACCTAAACTTGATTTGTAACAGATTCTTGGATTGAAAAGCTTCCTTCTTGAATTCTCTATTGAAAGGCTATGAACACAGAAGAACACACATATGAGTTTGGAGGTGTCTGTGATTATTCACGTGAATAAACAATAACACCGACTTGTGGGTTTCATTTATCCACATATGGGTATTTTGTTCCCCTTTCCAACTTACAACTTAACGCACGAGTACCTATTTTAACTAGCGGGGATATTTTTGGAAACCTCGCTCTAAACCATTTAATATTTTTTTTATTCTTTTATATTTTTATCAATATTTTTATTAACTCATTTAAAATAACTAATTTAGTTTTTTTTCTTTAATATCTTTAAATATAAATAATTTATTTAATTTATCTAATTTATTACACGTATCACGTCAGCATGCGTCTAGGCCCTTTGTGAGGATGTTACAAGCCTTTCCATGGAGTAACCATTTTATGAACTTTCATATAACAAAAAAGTAGCAGGAAGTGGTTGATGGAGGGACTGGGGAGCCTGCATGTCACACCCCGCTAAAGCGGAATCACGAGATGTAACAGTTTATGGTTTCATAGCATAAGGTACAAGATTTCACCAACCATAGATAATTAAAAGTAGTACAATTGTTTAAAAGAAGTTTCGATAATTGTTCAAAAGTTTGGAAAATAACATAATGTAAATTGCTAGATAATGCTGCCACATGCATACCAAACAGGTGCTGACAACTTACTAATGATTTCCTGAAAAGCATGATAAAGAGAGTGTCAACTATAGAAATAGTTGGTGAGATCACAGGTTTTGATATGCAATAAAATAAGATTTTAATGCAAAAAACATTCATCACTGAACGATGAGTATGTAAATCGGTTGTTTAGTTTGCACGTGGTATAAATATATGCAGAATGTTAACGCAAAGAGCCCACTACCTAAGCCTATTGACTGAATGCCCATAGAGTAATAAACAGAGCTTGTTTCATAGTAATTATGCACTTACACAAGTAAGTGGGGTGTCAACCTAATAGCGCTATCCATAGATTACTAACGGCTCGATACAATCAGTTAATAGGTAGTGTTGAACAGTGGGACTTACATAAAGAGAGAAACTCATAATCCTTACACATAAGCATTTATAACAAAGTGCGAAGATAAGATAACAGTTTGATAAACAGATCAACCGATGATTTAAATAGTAGCATGATTTACCCCCAAAAATATTCAAAACAATAAAAATTGGGCCGTGAGTACTCACTTGACAAAGTCTAACGCATTCTTAAAATAATTCGTAAAGTCTTGAATTCCCGCGGTGCTTCCTTCCTAGTGGAATAATATCCTATTATTAGTCCCCAAATTCTAGTTATTAAATTTAATAATTAAGCTTGTATTGTTTATATTGAATTTTATAGTGATATCGTTATATGTTACAATTATATATATATTTACCCAACTTTATTTCATGTGAATACATTTATATTTTTTTTGTTTTATATTTTATATTTACTTTTTAAGTGTTTCTATCTTATTTATATGATTTTTATACTTTAATTGTTATTTTTCAAGTCCCAATCATAAAGATTTTATTCTTCTTTATTTACTGTGCAAGTCATTTTCTGTCAGCTTCATGGGTTATACTTTGGTGTAATGTTTAGTACCCTAACGGATTATTTAAGGTTCCAAGTTCTTATATGTTATTATAATATGTCTTTAGAGAATACTGTAAAAATATTAGAATTGTTTAAGATTTATAGGTATTTTATTTGATTTATTTACATTTAGAGGTCACAGGTCAAAATCAAGTTAACACTCTCATATTGTTTTAAGAGTTTGAGTGACCAAACGACCTTATTTTTAGATGATTCAAATTGGGTTAAATTTCTAACTCAATAATGTAACTTTTATAAAAAATTTGACCATTTTTAAGTTTCTGTGTACCAAGTTATGGTTGATTAAAGTTCATCCATGAAATTATCCAGTTTTCTCAGTTTTATGCATGCAACTTATTTTACATAGTTAATGGGTCAAAAATTAATATTTTTGAATGAGTTTAACTTTATTTGAAATATAAACCATTAAATTAAATTTCCAGAAGAAAACCCAATTTATTTGAATAATATTTGAGTGGTTTAACAACCATGCAATTGGGTCACTTTATTGAACAGTGAGCTTTCTGACATATCTGACTTGATACACGTGGTTGGGGGGTCAAATCCTCATGAAATCTTTAATTTCCACTTGCGAATGAAGCTCAACACAGACATAAAACATTTAAAAAAAGAATCAAATCGTTTGGTTAAATATTCATTAAGTTATGGTCATTTTAAGTCAACACAAACTTTCTGCCAGCATTCCAGGTTGCTTGTTCTTGATCTCTTGTGTGTTCTAACACCATTTCTTGTTGTTTCAAGCATAGATTATTGGTTTTAGCTATGTTTTACAAATTTTATAGCTTACTACAACATCAAAATATTTTATTTGCAATAAAACCCACATGCATGTTGAAATCTAGCATGGATTCATCAAGATCCCCACATGCATGGTGGTTTAACACCATAAGCTTGGGTTTTTAATCTATAAAATCGAAATTTGCATTTATGTTTGGTAAATTTTCGTGATTTCAGTAACTACTCCACCATGAAACACATGTGTTCATCTTGGTTCAAAAACTTGAGAAAAATAGAAGCAAAACTTAAGAAATGTGTAAGATATGATGAGATAACCTTAGAAGATGTTACCTATTTTGCTTATCTTGAATCCTTTGCTTCAATCCTTCAAGAACACTTCACAAATTAAAAGTTTTTGATGATTTGTTGCAGGTTTAAGGGCTGGAGTGTAGAGAGAAGGGGGAGAGAATGGCTTAGAAAGAGAGAGAGAGTGAGTTGGTGAAATGAGTGGGAGGCTTGTGAATGCAATGATATAGAGTATTGAAGTGAGATTGTGTGTGTAAGAGGGCTGGCCGATTTTGGCCTTAATATTGCCATTATTATTAAAAAAATTTATTTAGTGAATCATGTATAAGTGAGTGTGTGATGGATGTATTTTGTACATTGGTGGTTCATTTAAAGTCAATATTTATAAGTTTTTGATTAGTTTTGTTGCCATTTACATAAGTTCTTTATATAGGATATATAATATATGTAATGATGTGTTTTGTTCTTATTATTTTGATTGTTATATAAAATTTATAAATCTTGACTTTTAATTAGGCGGTCTTACTGATTTTTCGATTTTTAAAGGTTTTAAGCACATCGCCGGGATTTTTAGGGAATAAAAGGGTTTCTACAAAATAATTTATGTTATTAATACGATTTGTAGCTTATTAAAAACCTATATTAAAGTTTTCTAGAAGCTAACCTGAAATTGTAATTGACGGTTGTCACAGTCTCCCCCAGTTGAAAGAATTTTGTCCCGAAATTAGCTTTTGACATCTTCGGACTACTTCCAGGCAAAGAGGTGAGGATATTTAAGTTTGATATAATCCTCTCGTTCCCATGTATATTCCGATCCATGCCGTGAGTTCCAACGAACTTTCAAAATTAGAATCTTCTTTCGTCTGAGTCGCTTGATTTCTTGGTCGAGAATTTCGATTGGTTCTTCTTTGAACGACAACTTCTCGTCAACTTGAATGTCTTCTAAGGGTACAACTACTGATTCATCAGCTAAACACTTCTTGAGATTTGATACATGGAATATATTATGGATGGCATTCATTTCCTGAGGCAGTTTGAGTTTATATGCTACCGGACCGATCCTTTCAATGATCTCAAATGGTCCAACATACCTAGGGCTTAATTTTCCTTTCTTTCCAAAACGTACTACCCCTTTCCATGGTGACACCTTTAGAAGTACTTTATCCCCGACTTGGAATTCTAAAGGCTTTCTACGGTTATCTGCGTAACTCTTCTCACGATCTTTCGCGGTTTTAATTCTATCTTTACTGATCGAAATCTTGTCGGTTGTTTCTTGCACAATGTCAGGTCCAATTAATTGTTTATCACCAACTTCACACCAACTACATGGTGAGCGACACTTCTGTCCATACAAAGCTTCATAAGGCGCACACTAAATACTGGTATGGTAGCTGTTGTTGTATGAAAATTCCACCAAAGGTAAGTGAGAATCCCAACTTCTGCCAAAATCTATCACACAAGCCTTTAACATGTCTTCTAACATTTGTATAGTTCGCTCAGTCTGCTCGTCGGTTTGGGGATGATAAGCTGTGCTCAAATTTAATCGTGTACCGAGTGCTTTGTGAAAGGACTGCCAGAATCGAGACGTTAAGCGACTATCTCTATCTGAAATGATTGAAATTGGCACTCCATGGCGTGTAACAAATTCATCAATGTAAATTTGGGCAAGCTTCTCCATCTTGTAACTTTCTTTGATTGGAATGAAATGTGCAGACTTTGTCAATCGATCCACTATTACCCAAATTGCATCATGACTCCTAACTGTCCTGGGTAATTTGGTTACGAAGTCCATGGAAATTTGTTCCCATTTCCACTGTGGAATCTCTGGTTGCTGCAACAAACCAGATGGCTTTTGATATTATGCTTTGACTTTTGAACAAGTCAAACACTTTCCCACATACAAAGCTACGTCCTTCTTCATTCCCGGCCACCAATAATATTCCTTGAGATCCTTGTACATTTTGTCTGCACTGGGATAAATTGAATACCTAGATTTATGAGCTTCGTCTAGGATTGTTGATCGCAAGGTGTTAATTTTTGGTATCCACACTCTGTCTTCAAAGTAGCGGACTCCATCAGATTTAGATTCAAATGTATGTTCGAGTTGGTGCAAGGTCTCATTCCTCAAGTTTTCCCCTTTTAACGCCTGATCCTGAGCTTCGAGTATTCTTGTATTTAAGCTTGTCTGAACAAGTGCTCCTAATGCTCGCACTCTTGAAGGTTTAGCCCGTACCTTCCTGTTAAGCGCGTCGGCTAACACATTAGCCTTGCCTGGGTGATATTTAATTTCACAATCATAGTCGTTGAGTAACTCCACCCATCTTCTTTGCTTCATGTTGAGCATTTTCTGATCAAGGATGTGTTGAAGACTCTTATGATCGGTGAAGATAGTGCACTTAGTACCGTACAAATAATGTCTCCAAATTTTAAGTGCAAAAACTACTGCTCCAAGTTCTAGGTCATGAGTTGTGTAGTTCTTCTCGTGAACTTTAAGTTGTCTTGAAGCATATGCAATAACTTTGTCTTTTTACATCAATACACATCCCAGACCTTGATGAGAGGCATCACAATACACTACAAAGTTCTCCGATCCCTCTAGCAATGCCAGAATTGGTGCATTGCATAGCTTGTGCTTTAGCTTCTGGAACGCTTCTTCCTGTCTGTCACCCCAACTAAACTTCTTGTCTTTTTTAGTCAACGAGGTTAGTGGCTGGGCAATCTTAGAAAAGTCCTTAATGAATCGTCGGTAATACCCAGCTAAACCCAAAATTTGACGAATTTCGGTTGGAGTCTTTGGGGCTTCCCATCTTTAATAGCTTCAATTTTTGTAGGATCTACGTGAATCCCTTTTTTGCCAACAATGTGACCAAGAAATTGTACTTCCCGAATCCAAAATTCACATTTGGAGAATTTGGCATACAAATTTTGGTCCTTGAGTAATTCCAGCACTAGCTTTAAATGTTGCTCATGATCTTCTTCGCTACGGTAATAGATCAATATGTCATCTATGAAAACTATAACACACTTGTCTAAATAGGGTCTGCAGACTCTATTAATTAGATCCATGAACATAGCTGGGGCGCTTGTTAAACCAAAAGGCATAACAAGAAACTCGTAATGTCCATAGCGAGTCCTAAAAGCCGTTTTAGGTACGTCTTCTTCGCGAACTCCCAATTGATGATATCCTGAACAGAGATCGATTTTTGAAAAATATGATGCACCTTGCAGTTGGTCAAATAGATTATTGATTCGAGGAATGGGATATCGATTTTTGATTGTCAATTTATTTAATTCACGATAATCAATGCACATTCTAAATGAACCATCTTTCTTCTTGACGAATAACACAAGCGCTCCCCACGGTGAGGAACTCGGCCTTATAAATCCTTTATCCAAAAGTTCCTGAAGTTGGCTTGACAACTCTTGCATCTCAGCTGGCGCTAAGCGGTAAGGCACTTTGGGAACTGGTGCTGCTCCAGGAACTAAATCAATTTTGAATTCGACTTGCCTCGATGAAGGTAAACCAGGTAGATCATCCGGGAATACTTCTGGATAGTTTCTGACTATGGGAATATCCTTGATCCGTTTCTCCTTTGACTTCTTATCCATGACGTGAGCCAAAAATGCAACACATTTCTTCCCCAAACATTTCCGAATCTTCATACACGATACAATCTTCAGTCCTTTCCCTGGTTTATCTCCTTGTATAACAAGAGTGTCATCCTTCGAAAGAGGTATCTTCACGACCTTTTTGGAGCAACAAATTTCTGCTCGATTTTTGGACAACCAAGCCATACCCACAACTACGTCGAAACTTCCCAAATTAATAGGTATAAGATCGATATTAAATAACTTATTACCTAAGTTCAAAGTGGAATCAATTAGGACATCACTAGTCTTAGTTTCATGACCATTAGCGAATTCAATTATATAGGCATCTACCAATTTCTTAGATTTCATATTGAGCATTGATCTAAATTCTACAGAAATGAAACTCCTATCCGCTCCAGAGTCAAATAATACAGATACATAATGATCATTCAAGAGAAACGTCCTGGTTACCACGTTTTGGTTTTGCTTCGCTTCTTCGGCTCCGATAACAAATGCTCGTCCTCGCGCCTGGTTTCCGGCATTGATATGGTTTGGTCCTCGGTTCAGCTTAGGACACGTGTTTCAAAAGTGGTCCCGACTCCCACATTCGAAGCATACCCCTTTTACTTCGTTTGTTTCTTTGGTTGCCTTGCAGTATTTGGCGATATGTCCAATCTTCTTGTAATTTGTTCAGGTAGGGCAAACACCCCCATCGTGAAAGTTGCGTTTGTTACACTTGGGGTGTGGGCCGCTGTAACGTCCAGCTTCTTGAATTTGGACCCCAAAGTTCTTTGCTCCCTTGAATTTCTTGTCAGGCCTAGCACCGTTCTTTTTCCCTGACTGGTTTTCCCACTTCCTTTTTCCTTGAACCTTTGTCTGGGCAACCTTCCCTGAACGGACCGCATCATTGGTCAACCGATTTGCTAAACTCATAGCACTTTGAATAGTCGTGGGTTTTGCCGAGGTAGCCATTCCTCGGATTTCGGGTGATAACCCCAGATATACCTCTCGATTTTATTCTCTTCAGGTGTAACCAGTCGAGGCACTAGTTTTGCGAGTTTGTGAAAACGGTCAGTGTATTTACCAATTTACATTCTCCTAACATCACGCAAAGCCTCATCAGCAACTTCCTCAGATCGGTACGAAGTCTACAAAAGATGATGCTTAAGTTCGGTTGAAGCAGATACAACATGTTGCTAAGAGGTTAATGTCTGACGGAGGTCTGCAACCCCAGACATCAACCCCCTAAAGTAATACGCCTCCTCCCAGGTCCTACCAGGAGCGTGTTCGATAGGGACACCAGTAACAGCTGTGGAGGGTCCTGCCTCCCTTCTCATGGATGACCCTGCCATCGCCCTCATATGGATAGAGACCCTCTTTCGAGGTGTCATCCGGATACGGGGCCCACGAGGTAGAGCAGTAGTGGGCTGAGGTTGGATAGGTAAGACGGGTGCAGGTGGTTCCTGAGGAATGTCGGTAGGAGTACTACTACATGACACCTCATGCTCTGACCAGTGATCCTCAGACGGGTCCTCCTCTTCAGGGGTAGTAGGGTTGTGTCGTGGGTAATGTCCGGTAACATAGCCAGACTCATCAGCAGAGTAAACCGTATGGGAAGATGAGGAAGACATAATGCTACTAAGATAAAGATATCCTTAGTTACTAACAATGTAATAACGTAGGGGTCAAGTGTACTTAAAGCACTATAGGTATAAGAATGACATCTTTAATGTGATGTGTCATGCAATTATTCATGCAGTGATTACACACACAAAAACGCATGCTACTTAAGTTTAAAGATAAATGTCCACTTAAACAAACTTCTAATATAACTAATTCGAGCGTTGCACTATCTTTACTAAATTAAACATAGGTGATCAAGCTTTGTTTAATTATGGTCTGATAGTGTAATACTCGACTTAATTATACTAGTAATTTGTTTAGTAGTTTTCAATGTTATTTCCAGCTTTAGGCTATAGTTTAGGTTTTCTAAAAGAAAACTGGTATTCTCTATAACCTTCGGCTCTAATACCAAATCTATCACACCCTGCTAAAGAGGAATCACGAGATGTAACAGTTTACGGTTTCATAGCATAAGGTACAAGATTTCACCAACCATAGATAATTAAAAGTAGTACAATTGTTTAAAACAAGTTTCGATAATTGTTCAAAAGTTTGGAAAATAACATAATGTAAATTGCTAGATATTGCTGCCACATGCATGCCAAACAGGTGCTGACCACTTACTAATGATTTCCTGAAAAGCATGATAAAGAGAGTGTCAACTATAGAAATAGTTGGTGAGATCACAGGTTTTGATATGCAATAAAATAAGATTTTAATGCCAAAAACGTTCATCACTGAACGATGAGTATGTAAATCGGTTGTTTAATTTGCACGTGGTATAAATATATGCAGAATGTTAACGCAAAGAGCCCACTACCTAAGCCTATTGACTGAATGCCCATAGAGTAATAAACAGAGCCTGTTTCATAGTAATTATGCACTTACACAAGTAAGTGGGGTGTCAACCTAATAGCGCTATCCATAGATTACTAACGGCTCGATACAATCAGTTAATAGGTAGTGTTGAACAGTGGGACTTACATAAAGAGAGAAACTCATAATCGTTACACATAAGCATATATACCAAAGTGAGAAGATAAGATAACAGTTTGATAAACAGATCAACCGATGATTTAAATAGTAGCATGATTTACCCCCAAAAATATTCAAAACAATAAAAAGTGGGGCCGTGAGTACTCACCTGACAAAGTCTAACGCGTTCTTAAAATAATTCGTAAAGTCTTGAATTCCCGCGGTACTTCCTTCCTAGTGGAATAATATCCTATTATTAGTCCCCAAATTCTAGTTATTAAAATTAATAATTAAGCTTGTATTGGTTATATTGAATTTTATAGTGATATCGTTATATGTTACAATTATATATATATTTACCCAACTTTATTTCATGTGAATACATTTATATTTTTTTTGTTTTATATTTTATATTTACTTTTTAGGTGTTTCTATCTTATTTATATGATTTTTATACTTTAATTGTTATTTTTCAAGTCCCAATCATAAATATTTTATTCTTCTTTATTTACTGTGCAAGTCATTTTCTGTCAGCTTCATGGGTTGTACTTTGGTGCAATGTTTAGTACCCTAACGGATTATTTAAGGTTCCAAGTTTTTATATGTTATTATAATATGTCTTTAGAGAATACTGTAAAATATTAGAATTGTTTAAGATTTATAGGTATTTTATTTGATTTATTTACATTTAGAGGTCACTGGTCAAAATCAAGTTAACACTCTCATATTGTTTTACGAGTTTGAGTGACCAAACGACCTTATTTTTAGATGATTCAAATTGGGTTAAATTTCTAACTCAATAATGAAACTTTTAAAATTTTTTTGACCATTTTTAAGTTTCTGTGTACCAAGTTATGGTTGATTAAAGTTCATCCATGAAATTATCCAGATTTCTCAGTTTTGTGCATGCAACTTATTTTACATAGTTAATGGGTCAAAAATAAATATTTTTGAGTGAGGTTAACTTTATTTGAATTATAACTCATTAACTTAAATTTTCAGAAGAAAACCCAATTTATTTGAATAATATTTGAGTGGTTTAACAACCATGCGATTGGGTGTCTTTATTGAATAGTGAGCTTTCTGACATATCTGACTTGATACACGTGGTTGGGGGGTCAAATCCTTATGAAATCTTGAATTTCCACTTGGAAATGAAGCTCAACACAGAGATAAAACTTTTAAAAAAAGAATCAAATCGTTTGGTTAAATATTCATTAAGTTATGGTCATTTTAAGTTAACACAAACTTTCTGCCAGAATTCCAGGTTGCTTGTTCTTGATCTCTTGTGTGTTGTAACACCGTTTCTTGTTGTTTCAAGCTTAGATTATTGGTTTTAGCTATGTTTTACAAATTTTATAGATTACTATAGCATCAAAATATTTTATTTGTAATAAAACCCACATGCATGTTGAAATCTAGCATGGATTCATCAAGATCTCCACATGCACGGTGGTTTAACACCATAAGCTTCGGTTTTAATCTATAAAATCGAAATTTGCATTTATGTTTGGTACATTTTCGTGATTTCAGTAACTACTCCACCATGAAACACTTATGTGTTCATCTTGGTTCAAAAACTTGAGAAAAATAGAAGCAAAAATTAAGAAATGTGTAAGATATGAAGAGATAACCTTAGAAGATGTTACCTATTTTGCTTATCTTGAATTCTTTGCTTCAATCCTTCAAGAACACTTCACAAATTGAAAGTTTTTGATGATTTGTTGCAGGTTTGAGGGTTGGAGTGTAGAGAGAAGGAGGAGAGAATTGCTTAGAGAGAGAGAGAGTGAGTTGGTGAAATGAGTGGGAGGCTAGTGCATGCAATGATATAGAGTGTTGAAGTGAGATTGTGTGTGTAAGCGGGCTGGCCGATTTTGGCCTTAATATTGCCATTATTATTAAAAAAATTTATTTAGTTAATCATGTATAAGTGAGTGTGTGATGGATGTATATTGTACATTGGTGGTTCATTTAAAGTCAATATATATAAGTTTTTGATTAGTTTTGTTGCCATTTACATAAGTTCTTTATTTAAGATATATAATATATGTAATGATGTGTTTTGTTCTTATTATTTTGATTGTTATATATAATTTATAAATCTTGACTTTTAATTAGGCGGTCTTACCGCTTTTTCGATTTTTGAAGGTTTTAAGCACATCGCCGGGATTTTTAGGGAATAAAAGGGTTTCTACAAAATAATTTATGTTATTAATACTATTTGTAGCTTATTAAAAACCTATATTAAAGTTTTATAGAAGCTAACTTGAAATTGTAATTGACGGTTGTCACACTGCATTCATTAGCTCGAAGGCAAAAAGAGTATTGGTATAATTCATTATGTTCTTGCAGTTTTTCTCATTTATTATATTAATCATCTCAAAAAATCTGATATATATATATATATATATATATATATTATTTTCAATTAATAGGAAGTCTATCTCAAGGGCATGACCGAAAAGTATGGGTCAGATCATTCGCCTCATCCAATTGGAGATATTAATGTTTGGGGACGAGTTGCAAAGAGGTCAACTAGAAGAGGATTCATTGGAGTTGGGGGGGGGGTTCAGATCCAGGTTACGTGGTGACGGGTCAATCGAGTACCCGTCATGCTTCATCTTTTGTACTATTAGGTGCAGCAACTGCTAATGAGGTTAGTGTGTGTATTTATTCTAATTCAATTGTGAACATAAATAATTATCACTTGCTGCATCTATATATAACTTTCAATTAGTATCCACAAACAAATATAATTAATTATATGCAAGAATTTGCATGTCTGTGTTCTCATTATGTTTTTATTTCACTTTTATTATATAATATCGGTAGCATCAAGAAACCAAAATCCTTTATATCTTTATTAAATTAAATGTAACTCAAGAATGCATTGTGAAACATGTAATAAACTCTATAGTTCAAAAATTAATAATGACTCTTCTTATTTGTCATTTTAATGAGTTATATTGTTTATAAATCATAATTGGTTATAATATATTTTATAATATGTAGGTACACTTATTGAAAGAACAAATGGAAGAACAAAAGCAAGATGCGAAAGAACGAGAAGACTTGCTTCGAAAAGAAATAGATAAGATTTGTAAAAGAGATGCGGAAAGTGAAGTATAACGAGATGAAGAACGTGAAGCGGAGTTATGAGAAACTCAAGAAGCTTTGAAATTGACAAAGAAGCACCAAAATAAGAAATGGAAGATAGGTTTGCTGCATTCGAACAACGTTTTCTTTCCCTTGACCGACCACCTCGTGTTTGAGACATGTTGTTACAATTTACTTAGGGATTTATAATTGAAATACATTATACTATATATATATATATATAGAGTAGAGATCAAGTAAAAAGGGTAAAAGGGATGATTATTTGATATTTTTTGGTATATATATCAACTGATAATCGTTAGTTCATCATCTTTATTGATTAAAACTAGTTCTTCATCATCTTTATTGATTATCAATTGACATATATACCGAAAAATGATCAAATAATCATCCCTTTTATACTTTTTACTTTAATTTTCTTTTTATTTGATCTCATCCCTATATATATATGTTGAATGCGCTATTTTGTGAATGATACACATTTTTATATAACATTTTTGTATTGAATTATAATACAAATAAAACAGGCATTTAAAATTGTATTAAATAGGGAATTGATAAAAGAATACTAAACCGTCTCTAAATCATTGGTAAGGTTATATTATAACAAAAAGGGTTTAGTTCACCAAAATGTATCCAAGTTGTCATGTTTTGCTATTGTGTGTATTGAACTTAGATAATTTTTATTATGTGTATCGGACTTTTAGTTTGTCGCTATTGTGTGTATTAAACTTTCTATTGTATGTACTAAACTTGTAACTTTTTACATTTTTATGTAACCAAAATACATACAATAGCAATAGATAAAAAGTTTGATACACACAATAGACACTTTTAAAGTTCGATACATATAATAGCAAAACGTGACAACTTGGATACATTTTAGTGAACTAAACCCTTATTTAGAAAAATTTTCGATAAACAATTGATAAAATTGAATTTAAATATAATGATAATACAAAAGGTTGGTAAATCGTCTGTAATTGTATTGTTGGAAATTCGCTGGTTATAATGCGTCGGTAACTCTTTATTAAAGTTAAACGGTGTTTCGTCGGCAATATAACGTTGCTAATTCGTCATTAAGGTTTTGTCGGAATTTCGTCAGTATAAATTGATTTTTATTAAAATTATAATAGTAAGTAATTCGTCGGTAAAATTGCGTGGATAGTTCGTCGGTAAAACTGCGTCGCAAATTATGGTTGGAAATTCGTTGGTTATAATGCTTGGGCAACTCGTTAGTAAAGTTAGTTGGTGTTTCGTCGGCAATATAACGTTGCTTAGTTGTCATTAACGTTTTGTCGGAATTTCGTCGGCATAAATTGATTTTTATTAAAAATATAAAAACTAATATATAAATATAAAAAATAAGTTTGGTCGGTATTTCGTCGCTAGTTTCCGTCGTAAATGCCTCAATAATATTTTTTTCGTATTTTAATTATCATTAATAAGTATTATTATTGGTAAATATTCTAATATTTGGTTTCCGTCTGTTTAGCAACGATGTTTTCGTCGGTATGATTTGAAAAATGAAAAAATTGTCGGTAAAATTAGTGACGGTGATATTTCAAACCAAATGGTTTGGTCTGAAATTCGCCGGAATTGCCTTTTACCGACCATTTTTAGACGCTTTTTCTGGTTGGTAATCGACAGATTTCCTGTAGTGATAACATACTTGAAACTATGAGAATGAATACATTTTCTGGAAGAGTTGACATTTAGTGCGTTTGGGTAATATGATAACACAATCATGAAGTGACATCTATCGCTAAGAGTAGAATATGACAAGACTAGGGCAAAACTATGTTAAGATATGTCATATATTTGACATATATTAAATAAATGCTAGACTTTTCAAAATTCAGCGAGACATGGCTTTTGAGGTTTCTATTGTCATGTATAGACCTTCCCTAGTCCGTATTTATCATTAATTTGTCATGTTCTAGGAAATAGATCTTCCTAGGTCTAGATGGTTAGGGACATGACTTCCTAAACGAGGGAAGTCATAGTCCTAGAGAGTAGATCTTCCTAGGGCAGCGTGACATTGTTACAACCTTATAGGCCATCCTAGTAGAGAATGTCTAGGGGTGTATATAAGATGCACAAAACCTTAAGGTGTTGAGGAGTGCCCTTCTTTGTTGTTAGGTGTTAATAAGTTCCCTTGGTGGGTGGTGTTAGCTCTACGAGAAACGTTCTCCTAAGTACCTATTTTAGACCTTCCTCTAGGGAGGATGTCCTAGTTTTAAATGTTAGACCATGTGCATTCATCCCCTTTCTTTCTCTTGTTATATCAGCGTCACATCATTTTTCTTTTCCATTCCCCTTTATCCCACTAACCCGCCACATCAATCCCCTCAACCATTCTCTATTTATTTTTTTTGAAAGAATTAAATTAAGAGAGAGCAAAAAGATAGAAAGAAGAGAAGAGAAAAAGAAGAGAAATGAGCGTTGATATTGTCGTATTTTAACATATAATATATATTTATTTCTCGACAATATATATTTTATAGTCAAATTATAGCCTTAATTGTTTTCGAATGTTTTCTTAATCAACATTTGGCTATTTGCTAAGGAGTAAAGAAATATGCAAAATTCGTTGAATTAAGCAAGACAAAAAATGAGAGCACCCTGAAGTTGGGCCAATATGTGGTTAAAGAAAAAAGATTGTTGATATATATATATATATATATATATATATATATATATATATATATATATATATATATATATATATATATATATATATATATATATATATATATAGGGGAGGGTTCATGCGAAAAGTGCGAGAATCAATATTAGACACTAATTTGTATTTGATCTAGTGGTCTAGCTTAATCATATTTTTTATTTTTTTTAATTTAAAATGGTATAATGGTAAACCAAAACTTTTCTCTCTACAATCTATTACTCTCTCTTAAATTTTTAATAAAAAACAAAATAAATTTAAAATAACTTACTAGTAAATAGTTAACTTTACGTATTTTACCGGTCACCACACCCAAAAAAATATTTACTATTTTTCATTCTGATTTGTGTTCGATAATGAACTCAATCAAAACTATATTAGTTTCACGATAAATTTTATAATATTCAATACTGAACACAACCAAAGATTTACGAGTTTTTTAATCATTAACACTATAGTTAACACCGTCAAACACACATTATAAACGAGATTTTAATCAAGCATAAATTTGAACAAACAACAAATATTTAACCATCATTTTTTTGTTCAAAAATGGAAAGCATAATACAACCAAAATCAAACTGCTACAATAACCCAAATTTCCATGTTCACTAATGGACAATACAAACAAAACCAAAATTTATTCCCTAATAAACAACAATCATTGAACATCTAAACTTTTCTTATTCGGTATTGAACAATTTAAACAAAACTAAAATCTAATTACTAAAAACTAAAAAGAAATCATACAGTGAGAAAGAAGAGATATGTTATTTGCTTAATGTGAATATGTAAAAATAAAAAAAATCAAGAAAGAAAAGGAATGCTAGTATAGACCTTCTCAAAACAAAGAAACACATTTGGCCGGATGAGCCTTACGCTAAGATTTAAGATGACATAACAACCGGATTCATTAACAATTCTCACAAATCAAACCTCCTGTTCATCAACATTCAACCAGATTCACATTTACAAAACCATTTATCAAACCTCCTATTCAACAACAATTAAAGGGGTGCTGACGATTAAACAGATATCAGGGGCGATTGGCGGGGCGGCAACGATTTATGAGGTGAAGGGGCGAAATTGAACAACCTCATTCTTCCATGGAATCACAAACTCGACGTTAAACAAATGCGAAATGCTATCACCAACTAGGTGGATGGGTTTCTTTGGGGATGTAAAGAAAAAGATCGGCGGTGATGGTCTTCAAGACTGCCATTAATGGCGGTGGGCGGTAGGATGATCATCAATGGTGGCCAAGAAGATGGTAGGCGGCAAAGGAGGAAGGAGGAGGGTTTTCATCCATTTTTTGGAGAGAGAGAGAGAGAGAGAGAGAAGGGACGATTGAGAATATGGGATGGTTAGGGAATTAAAGGGGATGCAATGTTTTTACACAAGATGAAGTGATTTTATACTACAGACAGTGATTTTTAGACAAGATACATTGGTTCTTAAATGAAAATCCACTAATTAATTCGCGCATAATTTTAAATGAACCACATGTTTTTTAAATAGGATGTAATGATTTTAAGTTGGATGCAGTAATTTTATAGACTAGATGCAGTATTTCTAGCGTTCTCATCTTAAGAACTGTTTCTATTGGATCCTCACTATATATATATATATATATATATAGGGAAAATTTCAAACGAGAACTGTTTTTCATATGAGAATTTCGAAAACCAATCTTAGACGTCAAATTTCCGCTCCTTCAATTGTATTTCCCACCCATGAATTCCTTACATGCACATTGCCACACTCAATCCCCCCACGCTCTTCATCCATGAATTCAACTTACCACTTGAATGGCCAAGATTGGCTCTCGCAGTTCTCGTACAAAAAAACAGTTCTTGTTTAAACCCTCCCCTATATATATATATATATATATATATATATATATATATATATATATATATATGGTTAGGATCAATATAGGCACCCTCTTATATGGAGATCCTAAAGGCTCAATATTGACCCTTAGATCTGAGATTTGATGAACATGATTAATTAAAGGAAATTAAAATATAAAACCTTAAAAACTGAAAATCGTCAACAATAACACAAACAAAAATCCACTTTCCGCATATACTTCCAAAATAGGGAAAGATATCCGCTCACTAAACACGAACACCACGTCCCTTTCTTCGGATACAATTCATCGCTATGTTTCTTCTTCCCAAACGAAATCAAAAATTTTGTTCTTCTCATAGAAATCCAGGTAAGTTTATGACTCTTTAAACTTGATTGCGATGATGTATTGTTCATACTTGTAGTGTAACTATAACATCATCATTCTCGATCATGAAACCGTTAAGAAGATGCGGACGATTGGGCGCCGTTTTTCGAAAATCAAAGCAAGCAGATAATAAAGTCATAAATCTAGATGAAGAAGAAGGAAGTGGAATTGAAAATGCAATTCAATCGCAGATGATAGTTGACCATACAACTGACATAACGATATGCACTCAACCCTTTAATGTCGAAGATGCATCTAATGATCAAAATCAGTCCACATATGAAGGTATTATACTATTATATTGCAATTTATGAAGTAAATATCTCTTTTTTACTGTATTATGTGATAATTTTTGCTATTAATCATTTTACGTTTTTTTATCATTTTAGGTTTTTCATCATTTTCATCAATGTACAGTTATTTTATCATTTTCATAAACTTATAATTGGGTAAAATGAGGTATTGAAACTGATAATTCCGCTAATTAGGAACATCTTACATCATTTTGAAAGTAAAATAGCAAATGTGATACAATGATGATGCCTGATGAAGATAAATTTAGCATTTACATCATTTTAAGTATATTTTCATTGTATAACAATAAACACATCATTTTTATGCTCAGGATTTGGTTTCTGCATTGCAAATATTCATCATTCCGAGTAAAACCTTAGATAATTCTGAGATGTAGTTTACTATTTAGACATATACTACTTGATGATATCATTCTGAGTTATTCACCATTTTCATCATTTTTAGTATATTTTTCATCATTAGATATTCATCATTTAGAGTATAACTTAAAATAAAACAGTTGAAAATGATAATTGATGTTTTGATTAAGTCATTCAGAGTATATTCATCAATTATCATATTCACCTTTGATGCTTGTGTGATGTAGTTTATTGTTTTGATATATACAACTTGATGATATCATTATGCATTAATCATCATTTTCATCATTTCCTCTAAATTAGACTCCATTTGACTAAATAACCCTAACATCATCATTTTGATGCTTAAAGGAGGTAATGGAACTGATGACTTTGCTAATTGAGAACATGTTACATCATTTTGCAGTGCAATAACAAATGTGATACACTAAGTTAATATACTGAAAATGATGAAAATACATAGCTATACTAATTGATGATATCATTCCGAGTTAAACTGTTTATGTTAAACATTAAGATTCAAGTAACATTTAGAATATACTAATTGGAAAATAGTTAAATCATTTTGATGTTGGATGACAGTGTGATATATGTAATGTAGAGACAATTTACATGATGTTGTGATAGAAATAATTCTTGTTTAAAACTGATATAAATGATGCATGTTCAAATTTTATTTATTATTTTCAATATATTTTATCATTTTGAGTACACATGATGATGCCTGTTAAAGATAAATTTAACATTTACATCATTTTCAATATATTTTCCTCATTTTCACTCTATAACATTATATACCCCATTTTTATGCTCAAGAATTGGTTTATGCATTGTAAATATTCATCATTCTGAGTAAAACCTTAGATAATTCTGAGATGTAGTTTACATTTTAGACATAGACTACTTGATGATATCATTATGAGTTATTCACCATTTTCATCATTTTCAGTATATTTTTCATCATTACATATTCATCATTCAGAGTATAACTCAAAATAAAACAGTTGAAAATGATAATTGATGTTTTGATTAAGTCATTAAGAGTATAATCATCAATTATCATTTTCACCTTTGATGCTTGTGTGATGTAGTTTATTGTTTTGATACATACAACTTGATGATATCATTATGAGTTATTTATCATTTTCTCTAAATTTGACTCCATTTGACTCAATAACCCTAACATCATCATTTTGATGCTTAAAGGAGATAATGAAACTGATGACTCTGCTAATTGGGAACATGTTACATCATTTTGAAGTGCAATAACAAATGTGATACACTAAGTTAATATACTAAAAATGAAGAAAATATATAGTTACACTAATTGATGATATCATTCTTAGTTAAACCGATTGGGAAACTGTTAAATCATTTTGATGTTGAATGACAATGTGATATACATAATGTTGAGACCACTTACATGATGTTGTGATACAAATGATTCTTGTTTAAAACTTATTTATCATTTTGATTCAACCTTAACAGATCATCATTTGTAAAATCTCACGACCATTTAATTCATGCTCAAAAATGATATACATGATGCATGTTCAAACTTTATTTATCATTTACATCATTTTCAATATATTTTCATCGTTTTGAGTGTATAACATTAATCTCATCATTTTAATGATCATAATTGGTTTATGTATTATAAATATTCATCATTTTTGACCCCCTTATGATGTTCAATTATGACTTAATCAAAACATCAATTATCATATTTCAACTGTTCTATTTTGAGTAATACTTATTGACGAAATTGATAATTCTGCTAATTGGGAACTACTTAGACACATGATGATGCCTGATGTAGTGTTATAAGTTATTTATAAGTTACGTCATTTTCAGTATGCTTCCATCATTTCCACTGTATAACATTAGACACATCATTTTTATGCTCAAAAAACATTTATGCATTAAATATTAATCATTCTGAGTAAACCATTGATGCTTGTGTGATGTAGTTTACTGTTTTAATATATACTACTTGGTGATACACTATGTTAATATAGGATGAAAATATATAGTTATACCAATTGATTATATCATTCGGAGTTAAACTGTTTATGTTAACAATTAAGATTCCAGTAACATTTAGAATATAGTAATTGAGAAACTTTTAAATCATTTTGATGTTGAATGACAATGTGATATGTTGGGAATTCATGGATAGCAAACCTATGAAGTCCCAAATGTGGTGATACTTGCAAAACAACATGCAACCAAAAGGAAAGAGAAAGGAGAAGAAATTATACACTTGAAGAACTTGCTGGAATTCTTGATGAAAATCAGATTTGGGATGTAAACTTGAAACAAGTGGTTCCAAGTCCTAATGCAATTCCACATCAAGCTTCTCTTCAATCTCCTTGTACTAGCAACCCACGAAATCACCAACTCTTGACGATTTACAACTGGAACAACCCATGGAAAATAGTGCACAACAATTACCATTTGATGAACTCACAACACTCTAAGTGTGAACTCACAAGTATATGTCTAATGCTGCACAAATGGCCAAGAGTAACTTTATGCATGATAGGAGGGATTATATAGAGATACAAGACCTCCATAACTGCTCATGAGTCATCATTATGGACACATGTGATTGGACCTCCAAAACACAAGTGTCACTTGAACTTCTACCTTTACGACTTCTTTACGGGCTCTCACGGGCCGTGAAGGATAAATGCGCCATGACCGGCCATTAATCCTCCACGAGCCATGCCGCGCCGGGCAAGAATCGTTAGGGCACAACTCTTCACGACCTCCTTCACGAGCCGTGTAGGGTCGTGAAGCCGTAGGGTTTCACGAACCATGCGGCCATGACAGGACACGTGTACACGAGCTGCTTCACGACCTGTGGAGCATCCTTCACGGTCGTGAAACTTAGGTCAACTTGAATTTGACCATTTTGACCCTTTCCTCTTATAGCAGGCTGTCGAGATTGAAACTTGGTGTCTGACCCAATAGGACCATGCTTCATCGGCAGTGATACCGGCCTACGTGTGTTAGTGGGCAGATTCGAACAAACTCTCACTTGAACATGACACACCGTATCCGTGGACACCACAGACAGGGAGCGGCCTCTAGCAAGGGATCCCTGCCCCCAACTAAACATGGGGTATGCCATCCCTGACAAGTACCAAATCACAACCTAAAATTGTTGAGATGGTCTTATACATAAGTGATCAATCATCCTATTGTTCGCGATATTCAAGTGAACACGAGACATGGTACAAAGTCAGTCTCCGATCGTTCAAGATTATGTTTCTTGATCAAGATTGGTGGTGACCAAAAGTTAAGTTGCAACTGATCAACTATCATTGCAAGCTTGAGCATAGCCATTCATTTTTGGTGTCAGCGCCCAATCATCGAGGGGCCAGGGATATCTCTCTAAATAGAGGAACAAATTCCTTCGACTACATTGCCCTAATACATTGGCAATACCTTACCTAAAAGCCTCCTTTATAATAGCCAGTTACGGACTATGTTTGAAATCGATCAGAATAAAGCAGACCAAAATAGTGGAAACACATGCATCTCTAGTTGAAGGACAAAATGATATTATCATCCTGATTTACTCTTTACATGTACCATGAAGTAAAATCAGGTGTGGGTCGTCCAATCACTTGAAACTCTTTCCAAGTATAGGCGAAATATTGCATCCCTTGTATTCAATCCCCATTGAACACTATGACCAATCATTTCCCTCGATCTTCATTCATACTTCCTTCCAATGAAGAATGACCGATCATGGACAATTTAGAATGTAAAACATTGAAGGAAGAGATAAAACATGCAAAGTTGGAACATAATAATGATTTAAAGAAAGTATTCCCTACACGCATATCATTAAATCTCCATTTAATAATCAATATATTAAAAAATACAATATTGCTTAATGTTCCTAGTTACATAACACATATATCAAATACAATAACCAATATACAACTCAAACCAAGTCACTAGAAAATCTAATCCTAATAGCACGTGTGTGGGCATCGTTTTTAGCTTGTGACAATGGTTTAGTGAACGGATCCGCCAAATTGCTATCCGTGTGTACTCTGTTGATGACAATGTCTTCGACTACGTCCCGGATAAAATGATATTTCCGTGGAATATGCCTCGTGCATCGGTGAGACCTTGGTTCCTTGGCTAAAGCAACGGCACCCTCGTTGTCACAGAAGATCTCAACAGGGTCCCTAATGCTTGGAACCACTCCTAAATCAAACACAAACTTCGTCATCCATACGGCCTCCTTAGCAGCTGCACTGGCCGCAATGCATTACGACTCTGTAGTGGAATCGGCCACGGTGTCTTACTTGAAGCTCCTCCAGGATATAGCATTGCCAAAAATAATAGGAACACGAACCATGATTGTGATCGGCAGTCATCCCTATCGGTTTGGAAGCTTGCGTTAGAGTAACCCTTTACTTTAAGCTCTTCCTTACCTCCGTACACCAAGAACATCTCCTTAGTCCTCCGAAGATACTTGAGAATGCTCTTCACCGCCATCCAATGAGCTTCTCCTGGGTTGGCTTGATATCTACTCGTCATGCTCAAAGCACACGAGACATCAGCCCTAGTGCATAGCATGGCGTACATGATCGAGCCCATAGCCGAAGCATATGGCACCCTCTCCATTACTTCCCATTCCTCAGGGGAACTAGGGGATTGAGTCTTACTCAATACCAAACCATGTGACGTTGGAAGAAACCCCTTCTTGGAGTCTTCCATCCTAAATTGCTTTAGGACTTTGTCAATATACGCACTTTGGCTACGCCAAATTAGCCTCTTGGATCTATCTCTATAGATTTTGATCCCAAGAATATAAGTCGCATCTCCTAGATCCTTCATCGAAAAACAATTACCTAACTAGGTTTTTACACCTTGAAGGGTCGGGATATCATTCCCAATGATAAGTATGTCATCGACATACAAGACTAGGAATACAACTATGCTCCCACTAGCCTTGACATATACGCATTGCCCATCCTTTCTTTTCGAAAAGCCAAACTCTTTGAGTTTCTCATCAAAGCACAAGTTCCAGCTGCGCGATGCTTGCTTAAGTCCATAAATGGACTTCTTAAGCTTGTAGACCTTATCCAAATGCTTGGCATATACAAAAGTCTTGGGTTGAGTCATATAGACTTCCTCGCTAAGTGTTCCATTAAGGAACACGGTTTCTACATCCATTTGCCAAATCTCATAATCATGAAATGCGGCAATTGCCATGAGTATTTGGATAGAATTCGACATAGCCACCGGGGAGTATGTTTCATCATAGTCTAGACCATGAGTTTGCGTGAAACCCTTAGCCACCAGTCGGCATTGAAGGTGTCTACCTCTCCATCTATGCCGGTCTTTTTCTTAAAGACCCATTTGCACCCTACGGGTCTACACCCGAGTGCCAGATCTACCAAATCCTACACTTGGTTATCCGACATAGATTGCATCTCGGACTGTTGGGTTTTCGTAGTCCAAAAACATAGGTGAAGCAAAACGAGTAGAAAAATAGGTTTCAAAATTTTGACCACGCAACGCCCACCAAATGGACCAAAATTCTACACATATCAAGGCAACCAAATAAAGAGACAAAGAAATAGTGTCATACCCTTCAAGCTATCTTCTTTGCGCAACCGAGATTGGAGTTTGGGAGATACGTGTACTAACTTGTACACCACTAGTGAAGTCCACGCCAAGCTTTTATAAGATGTGCCTATCTCTACACCACCAAATGTTCAACACCAAATAAACCAAAGCCTTGTATATTATTTTTGTGTTTGAGAGAATTATATGTGCAATATATATTAGTGTGTATGTCAAGAACTTGGAACATCACAATGTAGACATGTAGCACCTTATACAGACACCATGTTTGAGTTCAAATTCGTGCATTCATTGATTCTACATCAGTTACAAGATTAAACACCATTATCACCTTCATAAAAAGCTTTGAAAGCTATTTAAGGAGACTGTTAATAGACAAGGCACGGCCGTGCCTCACAAGGCACGGGCGTACCAGCCCAAAATGCCACGCCCAAGTAACGCCTGACTTGGGCTCGTGCTTGTCCACTACGCACAGGGGATGGGCGTACCTAGCCACAGGCCACGCCCGACATGGGCTCGTGCCTGCCCATAGGGCACGGCCGTACCTCATGGAGGCACGGGTGTGCCTTGGCCCACCATAACTAGTTTCTAGTTTTCTCTCTCATTTGAGCATCTATGATGCCGGAATCGATACTTGGCGTGTGACCCAATAGGCCCTTGCTTCATCAGCCATGAAGCCAACTGGTTTATGTCGGTGGGCATAATCCAACACGGACTTCATCTCCTCTTCCCACCTAGCGGACTCAGGGCCCACCACGACGTCTCGATAATGTAACATCCTCAACTTGGGCCTAGCTGTGAATAGTACGTACGCGTATGTAGTTAATATAATAGACGAATGATTATGTATGTATTTGTAAGTACTTGTGAAGTTAAATGAAAATATGTATTTTTGTATATGTTGTGTGTTAAGTATGTATTTATGTATGTTAAATGTATATATGTACTAATTATATATGTAATATGTTAGAAACATGAGTGTTTAGAGGTTGGAAGTTGTGTTGGAGTTGAAAACTTCATGGATGAACATGAAGCTTACTTTATAAGTGGGTTTCTTATGTTTTGATGTTTTAAAAAGATTCTAATGTGTTCATGAGGGTCTTATAGGTGATATAAGAAGTTTAGAAGTGTTTTAAAGGTGCAAATGACATGTTTAGAAATCTGGGTATTTGAATAAGTTGACTGAAAGTCGCATGCATGATAATGAAGAAGATGATAAATCTGGAAATTAGATGATCGCGGCGCGACCCCGTCTAAAGTTGAACCATGCGGCTTTTTGATCCGACATTCGTATGAACCATCCGACCTTTTGGTCTGACAGTCGGATGACCCATCCGACTTGTTGGTCCGACTGTCGGATAGTTCAAATGAACCTTTTGGTCTGACTTTCGCATGAACCATTCAAGATTGGTCCGACTTTCACGCGTCGTAGCGCGACGGGGCCTTTTCAACAAGAATGTGTTGTTTTGTACATGTTCTTGTTGATTAGGTTATGTAGTATTTAAAGTAAGTTTAATGACTGGTTTATGACTATTAGGAAGGTCTTGTAAGTGTTCTAGTAATAGAACTTAACGCGTGCAAACTCTTAATGCGATTGACAATGATTTAGGTGAACGTGTCAGCTGAACCAACATTAAGTGAACGAACACTGTAAGCTAGTCAGGTGAGTGTCTCCTTTCATGAGACTCAGTAGAGTAAGGCCTTGCATGCGATGTGAATGTATTTTGTGTATTTAACTTCATTTTGCAGGTACGCTCGAGGAGGTAAGTGTATGACTTACAAGATGTTAGAATATATGTCAGGTGCATGCTAGTGGGTCCATATTGGAACCACTTAGTTGGTACATGATGATATGTACGTATGAATATCTGTATGATGCTATATGTAAGATGATGGATCCCTGTGGGATCAAATGTATGTATATGTGTATGTGCACTGTCTGCAGACTATCTGACGCATGGTTAAGCTCAGTTGGTTGTAACTGGATCCCTCGGGATTTCACGGTGATTCAGGAGGCATCCTGGATCATAGGTTATGCAGAACCACCGTGCCTTAATGTGAGTGGTGATCGGCCGGTTGTAGCTGGATTACCTGTGGAGTCTTTGACTCTGTGAACGATGCTTGGTGGAATGCTTTATGCTCCCCCACCAGTGCGGATTGGTCGTGTCTGATTCCCCGGTCTGAGTTGTTGAGCGGGATTGATTACCCTGCAAGACACGACTCTTACTGATCTTGTCAGCACACCGCTATGTGCTAAGCTAGCAATGATTGTTTATGATATGATGCATGACTTACTATATTGATGCTTATGATTGTATGTACTCAATAGCTAGTGTAGCTAATGGTTCTATGTTCCCTTTTCAGGTAAAGACTAGATGCCATGAGAGGCGGGATGCTTTTGGGAATTACCTTGCCCCTTGTGGGTGGAACACTTGTATTTTTATGATGATGTAATGTAAATAGATACTATGGTCGGTTCCTGTACTTGGTAACACCTTCGTTGTTTTGACAAGTTATTAATGTAAATAACTATTTGTTATTTAAAAAGAAAAATTTCTGCTGCTAAAACCTAATTTGCCATTCCAGTAACTAAAATCAGAAGCGGTGTTACATATAAGATGATGGTTCATCATGACCAACTACTAGGTCGCAACCCTCAGACATGAGAAACCCATATCTCTCTGGCTCATTGCGACTCCTCTCGGATATCCTAAGAGGTAAAGGATCCATGTCAGGTTCTCCAGTAGCGTCGTGCTGAGAATCAAGTTGTGAACTAGTGCCAACTTCAGGTTGGTCATTGGAAGGTTCTTGAATTTTTTCAAGATCTAGCTTTCTCCCACTAGTGTGTTTGGATAGCAGTTCCCTTTCAAGGATAACCGCCCTCCGAGCAATAAACACATTGTTCTCGGAAGGTTTGTAAATCAAATATCCCATAGATCAGGCAGGATATCCAATGAAGAAACACCTCTCGGTTCGGGGCTCTAGCTTGTCCTCCACCTCACGTCTTGCGTAGGCGAGACAACCCCAAGCCTTTATATATGAAAGCGATGTAACCTTTCCATGCCACATCTCAAAGGGTGTTTTCTTGACCTTCTTAGTTGGTACGAGGTTAAGGATTCTAACGGCCGTTTCCAATGCATAGCCCCAAAAGCTAATGGGTACATCCGTACGAGTCATCATACACCGGACCATATCCAACAGTGTCCGATTCCTCCTCTCGGTGACACCATTTAATTATGGTGTCCTAGGAGGTGTCAATTGCGAAACAATTCCACAATCTTTTAGATGGTCACGGAATTCCGAACTTAGATACTCATCACCACAATCCGATCTAAGCATCATAATTCGTTTACCCAATTGGTTCTCAATTCGTTCTTGAAAGCCTTGAAAACCTCAAAGGTTTCCGACTTTTGTCTTACCAAGAAGACATACCCATACCTACTAAAATCATTGGTAAAGCTTATGAAGTACCATTGAGCTATCCCTAGTGGCATGCTTGAACGGACCACACACATCCGTGTGAACGATATCTAACAAGTCTTTGCCCCTCTCACAAACGCAGGTGAAGGGTGCTTTGGTCATTTTGCCCAATAAGCAAGATTCGCATACATCATCCGACCCTTGGTCAAATGATTCCAAGATCCCATCCGCTTGCAGCTTGGCGATACGTTTCTTGTTTATGTGGCCTAAACGACCATGCCCTAAAGATAACTTATCCAAATCACATTTGAATTTAGAACCAACATTCATGATTGATCTATTACTTTGCAAGCATACGCTTGTTTCATATAAGTCACGACATGGATGTGCTTTAAAATAAAATAAATCATTCTTAAAGCAAGAGATAATTCCATTAGAGAAATTAAAACTAAATCCATCATCAACAAGTGCATAAAAAGAAATAATGTTTCTTGCCACGCAGGGACAATTAGATATATTTAACAAAGAAATAGATAAGCCGGATTGAAAGGCGAGGTCCACACTCCCAATCTTCTCAACCGGGACAACCATCTTGTTTCCCATGATGAGATCCAGCTCCCCATCAACCAGGTCCCTACTTCTTATTAGTACATGCACATTATTAACTATGTGAGTACCACACCCAGTGTCCAAGACCCAGGCGTTAGAAGTAGAACTGTTATGGAGTTCAATCATGTACGTATCGGAGGCGCCTTGTCCCTTGGCACGTAGCCTCTTTAGCTCCTCCGTATACTTGGGGCAGCTACGCCGGTAGTGTCCCTTCTCCCCGCAGATAAAGCAGGTAGCCTCTTCCGGTGAGGGGGCTATAGGTGCGGGTTAGGTTTAGGCTTAGGTGTTGCCACCTTTGCCTTCCCCTTTCCTTTACCCTTGAAGCTTGAAGCGGGTTGCTTGCTTTTAGCACCACCCTCATGGATGGCTAGGACGGGTGCGGAGGTTGATGGTTTTGATTTGGCCATGTTAGACTCCGTGGTCTTTAACATGTCGTGCGATTCCATCAAGGACTTATCCTTGTTGTGCATATGGTAGTTCACAATGAACAGACCATATACTTGGGGCAGAGATTGGAGGATTAAATCAGTAACCAACTCTTTCCTCAAAGGAAAGCCCAACCTCTCGAGCTGGTGAATGTATTGCTTCATACGAAGCACGTGGGAGCTCATGTTCCCGCCCTCCTACATCCGGAACCCTATGAAGGCCTTGACACACACATAGAGTTCTTACCTCGCTTGCTGTTTGAACTTATTCTTAAGCTGTGAGATCATGTCAAACGCATCAGCGTTCTCGAATTGCGTTTGCAACTTGGAACTCGTGGTCGTCAACATGAGGCAAGTAACCTCATTAGTGTGCTTAAGGCGCTTTTCATAAGCATCCTTAACGGCCCGCGTAGCGGTGGTAGCAGGAGCCTTCGGAAGAGGTTCCTCTAGGACGTACAACTTACTTTCATGGCGTAAGACAATTCTCAATTGCCTATGCCAATCGATGAAGTTGACTTCTATGAGTTTCTCTTTTTCCAAAAATGGACGGAGTGACTTGTGTGCCGCGGTGTTGCTTGTAGATGCCATCTAAAAGAAGGTAAAGCACACAAAAAGGTTAGTTTGACATATTTTAATCCTTGTTAAATAATTACCCAATAGTTTAACACTTATATTTAAACAAGGGCTAAGAAGCCAACATAACTTCAATACATGAGGGGTTTACTGCGGATCACTTCGTGAAGGTATTTAGGCCGGTAAACGCTTTACCAATTGCAATCCGAGATTACAACTCTTAGGCATTTGCGGGATCCATCAGTACTCATAGCACCGGTTTGGCATGTTTGATCTCTTCCCGCACCGATTCGTCAGAAGCCGCTTTGGTAACTCGTTATAGGCACGACAATTACCAAGTCATATTAAATTGGAATTTCAAATTGTCCAACAAGTTACTCATTGACGCCCTTGGCGATCATCGGCTCGTGTTAAGCTCGACAACCAATGACCTCAAGATGCCACACTTACCTTCCACACAAGTCCACATGGAACAACTCAAGCTAAGCTTGACAATTGCTCCATGCTTCATTACATTCGGGCAGTGTCATCTTTTGGATGGCGTGTGATTTACGTTTTTAAGAAAAACGAGACTTTTGTTTTTCCGGTTAAAAACCTCTTTTCGTTTTGATTAACAATAAGTGACAAAACGAATTTTTCACCATTTGAACATAAACACTTTATATTCGTTTGTTAATCATGAGAGCGAGCGGAGTTTATTAACCAATTAAGGAAAACTATATAGTTTTATTATTTTCAAGCCACGAAATTACCAACTCTTGAGGATTTACAACTGGAATAGCCCTTGGAAAATAGTGCACAACAATCACCACTTGATAAAATCACAACACTCTAAGTTTGAACTCACAAGTATATGTCTAATGTTGCACAAATGTCCAAGAGTAGCTTCATGCGTGAGAGGAGGGATTATATAGAGATACAAGACCTCCAGAACTGCTCATGAGTCATGCATATGGACAGATGTGATTGGACCAACAAGCTGGTCTAATGAAAACACAAGTGTCATTAGAATTTCTTCCTTCACGACTTCTTCACGGGCTCTCACGGGCCGTGAAGGATAAATGCGCCACGACCAGTCATTAATCCTCCACGAGCCATGCCGCGCCGGTCAAGAATCATGAGGGCACAACTCTTCACGACCTCCTTCACGAGCCGTGTAGGGTCTTGAAGCCCTAGGGTTTCACGAACCATGCGGCCAAGATAGGACACGTGTACACGAGCTGCTTCACGACCCGTGGAGCATCCTTCACGGTCGTGAAGCTTAGGCCAACTTGAATTTGACCATTTTGACCCTTTCCTCTTATAGAAGGTTGTCGAGATTGAAACTTGGCATGTGACCCAATAGGCCCGGGCTTCATCGGCAGTGATCCCGGCTTACGTGTGTTAGTGGGCAGATTACAACATGATATACATAATGTTGAGACAACTTACATGATGTTGTGATACAAATGACTCTTGTTTAAAACAAATACAAATGATGCATGTTCAAATTTTATTTATCATTTTGAGTACACATGATGATGCCTGGTGAAGATAAATTTATCATTTACATTATTTTCAATATATTTTCATCATTTTCACTATATAACATTAGACACATCATTTTTATGCTCAAGAATTGGTTTCTACATTGTAAATATTCATCATTATGAGTAAAACCTTAGATAATTCTGAGATGTAGTTTACTGTTTAGACATATACTACTTGATGATATCATATGATTTATTCACCATTTTCAATAAATTTTTCATCATTACATATTCATCATTCAATGTATAACTCAAAATAAAACAGTTGAAAATGATAATTGATGTTTAAATTACGTCATTGAGAGTATATTTATCAATAATCATATTCACATTTGATGCTTATGTGATGTAGTTTACTGTTTTGATATATACATCTTGATGATGAAAATATATAGTTATACTAATTGATGATCCCATTCTGAGTTAAACTGATTGGGAAACAGTTAAATCATTTTGATGTTGAATGATAGTGTAATATACATAATGTTGAGACCACTTATATAATATTGTGATACAAATGATTGTAGTTTAAAACAGTCCTGATTCACAGGCTTAGGCCAGTTATCATCAGTATAATATCATATAATCATATAAATCGTAAAGATTCTGCATATAACATATCAATCTCCATATAAAGTACAATAAATAAACACTGTTAGTTTACTCACCAAGCTGCAAGTACACCCCTCCAGTTTGACAAAATTTTCAAAAGCATGGTTCAAGTCCAGACTATGCTTCACACAATCCAGATCTCTCAAACCGTGACTCTGATACCAAGTTGTAACGCCCCAATTTCAATAAATAATGTAAAAGTAGAATATTTTTCATAAAACCACATATCGGGTTTAAAAGACAAAAGCGGAAACGTTTTCATAGTACAACTGAGCTAGCAGCAAAAGATACACCTTTAAGTACAAACGTAGTATACTGTCAAAGTAAAATATTTACACAACCGGGCGTTAAGAGTTTATTGTTTAAAACTGAAAAGCAGTCAAACAGGAGCTTTGCCTTTGCCCTTGCTGCATCCTGCAAAACATTTTAAAAATAGTATCTGATAAGCTACAAGAGCTTAGTGAGTAATCTAAACATAACATCGTATGAGCACATGTATACAATCACATAAAGATAATACATGCATGTCTGGCAATCAAAGCTAGCCTCTTGTTCTAGACACAGGGCAGCGTCATAGGTCATAGTACTGTACCGCATCTGAGCCTTACTGCACATAGCAGTATGCTTACATATTCACATTAATAACATAGCATGTTAGTAATCTGATATGAAACTACACATGCTGCTGATATGAAGTGAAGTCTAGAAGACTCACCTTATAACTGTAATATGCAATACTCCACAGATCACTGATATAGGTATTATGTCAATCACCTCCTATATAAACAATACATAAGGCATTCTGATCTGAAATAGGGCCTACACGGGCCGTGTATCCCTACGTGGGCCGTGTCCCATTAATGCTACACGACCTAAGCTGGCAACATTGCCAGTGTGGTCTAGTCACCCTACACGGGCCGTGTACCTCTCATGATACACGACCATGTAACCTTACATAGCCCTATGACCGCCTTTACTACTACACGGTCGTGTACCGTTACACAGGCCGTGTATCTCTTATGCTACACAACCATGTAACCTTACATGGTCCTGTGACCGTCTTAACTACTACACGGCCGTGTACCGCTACACGGGCCGTGTATACTACAGACCAGCAGACTGTTCTTATCAAGAACAGTCGGATTTCACCAAGAAATCCTATAGTTTCATCATAAAACAACTAGAGGTGTTTTCCTACACCTCCTACAACTGATATACTTAATCTAAACCATATAAAGAAGTCCTAACATGATTCCACCATTAGAATCATGTGTTTAACATACAAAACGTCAAAAACAAAGGTTTGAAAGCTTACCTCAAGTTGTATACTTGCTACATCTATGCTATAGGCACTAGTTCTGTTGTGTTCTTCAAAGAAAAGTGAATTTTTCTAAAGTTGGCTCTTGAACTCGTGGATGTAGAGAGAAGAGAATACAAACTTTGACTATTTTGTCAAAGTTGGTGCATTATATATATATATATATATATATATATAGTTTCCACAATTGACATAACAACCCCCTAGACTTAATCAAGTTGGAATTTGACGGTTTTAACCCCTCTAGTTTATATTTACATCTAAACACATAAAGGCAACTTGTAAAAACGTATAAGCCTTCCTATCAAATAATGATTTTAGGAATATCGAACCTTGGGTGTTACATGTTGTGATACAAATGATTCTTGTTTAAAACTGATATAAATGATGCATGTTCAAATTTTATTTATTATTTTCAATATATTTTTATCATTTTGAGTACACATGATGATGCCTGGTGAAGATAAATTTATCATTTACATGATTTTCAATATATTTTCATCATTTTCACTATATAACATTAGACACACCATTTTTATGCTCAAGAATTGGTTTCTGCATTATAAATATTCATCATTCTGAGTAAAACCTTAGAAAATGCTAATATGTAGTTTACTATTTAGACATATATTACTTGATGATATCATTCTGAGTTATTCACCATTTTCATCATTTAGAGTATAACTCAAAATAAAACAGTTGAAAATGATAATTGATGTTTTGATTAAGTCGTGCAGAGTATATTAATCAATTATCATATTCACCTTTGATGCTTGTGTGATATAGTTTACTGTTTTGATATATACAGGTTGATGATATCATTATGAGTTATTCATCATTTTCATCATTTGTTGAGGAAATTTGCTAAGTGATTGAAACTGTTAGACATGCAAAGGTAAAACTGTTAGTATGTTTGTAAAGAAACAGTTGAAAGCTGTTAGTGTGATTTGTGAAAACAGTTGTAACTAACAGGTGTGATGAATGTTGCAACTGTTAGTATAAAGAGCATGGAACTGTTAGAATGACTATGTCAACTGTTGAAAGGCGTGAAAAAGAAGACTGTTAGAAGAGTCACATTTAACAAACAGTTTCTGTTGAGTTATTTTTGGAAGCTGCTATCTTTGTGGATTTGAAGGATATCTTATCAAGTTGGAAGATTATCAAGATTATCTCGCAAGATAGAAGATTAACCAACTGTCAACTATTCAAGGAAGATCAAGAGTTTATAAATACTTAGCTTAGAATATTTTGTTAGTATCGATAATTTTGTAATTCAACTCTATCAGAGTTTGCACTCATTCGTATTGTTTATTGTTTTTCTGAAAGAAAAGAGAGGATGCTTGAGATGAAAGCTCTCAGCATTCTTCAGATTGCTATTCCAAATGAGTATCAACATCAGTTTAAGAAGTTTGACGGTGCTCATGAATTATGGAATGCTTTAGAGAAAAGGTTTGCAGGGAATGCAAGTTCTAAAAGAAATCAAAGGGATCTTCTAAAACAAGCTTATGAGAACTTTTCTAGTGGAAAGAATGAAAGCATCACTCAGAATTTTGATAGGTTCTATAAGCTGGTGAGTCAGCTTGAGAGTGAAAAAGTTAGAATAGAGCAAGATGAGATCAATAGAAAGTTTCTCATGTCCTTAAGTGATGAATGGACAGTTTATGCTGCACAATGGAGAACTAAGGATTCTCTGGAAGATATAGAACTAGATGATCTATACAACAGTTTGATTGTGTTTGAAGGGGAAATTGAGAGTAAAAGGAAGTCTATGACCCCTAGCCACAATGCTACTCTTCTTTCATCCTCAGGTATGAACTCAAATCTTCCTTTAACTAACTCAGTTGATGGTTGTGTAGGTATTGTTACTGGAGTAGATGTGAATACTTCTGATGCAGTGCTTGAAGCATTCCTTGCTAGTCATGCACATTCAACTCTCACAAATGAGCATCTTGAACAAGTGCATCCAGATGATCTTGAGGAGATGGATCTCAAGTTGCAGATGGCTATGCTAACTTTGAGAGCAAAAAGATTTATCAAAAGAACATGAAGGCAAAACATGAACTTCAGGGCTGATGGTCAGGCTGGATTCGATAAATCCAATGTAAGATGTTTCAAATGTCAACAGCCTGGTCACTTTGCCAGGGAATGCAGATCTGGTGGACAAGGCCAGCATCAAGGTCAAAATTCAAGTTCCACCTCATCAGCAATGGTCTCACAAGAAGGTCATGGGTTTGATTGGAGTGATCAAGCAGAGCAAGCCACTCACAACAAAGTATTGATGGCATTGACTGACTCCTCCATCAACACGGATTCATCAGAAACAGAAGATATTCAGGTATCTTCTAAACTATGTCCTGGTGAATGTAGAGCTATAGTTAAACGGTTTTAAGAGCACAACAAAAAGGTTTGTGCTGCTCTAAGCAAAATGAAAGAAAGAAGGTATGAAATCAATGCTGTTATTGTAAGCTTTGAAAAGAAAATCAAAGATTATCAGGCTAATGAACTGCAAATGGATTATGATAGAAAGTATCATAAGTGGGAGAAGGAGCAACTTCAAGAAGAGATTGATAGTCTTAAAAAGAAGTTAAGTGGAAAAGAGAGTAAGATAGATGAGTTAACCAAGAAATTGGATGGTGTGGACATGGATTTAAGCATGTTCAAAGCTTCAACTCTTAAGCTTGAAACTGTGTTGAAATCACAGATCACAAACAAGGTAAAAACATGCATAGGCTATAAACAGACACCACCTCCATACAATCATAACTATATAACTCCCATGTCTGATATAGCTGAAAGGTATGTAAATGAACCATTAAAAGAAGAATTGAAGTCAGCTGATCCACAGCTTGAAAGTGAGCACCTAAATCTTCTTCACAACATGTGATGTTTGTAAAAGCATCCTCTGAACCCTCCACCAGTGAACCAAAACCCTTCAAATCTGTTAACAGTTCCACTACTATTGAAAATAGTCCCCACCTTTACACTAACAGTCACAAACAGAAGCCAAACAATTTTAACCCAAAAACCTCAACTTTTAGTGTTAAGGTCAAAGGAAAGGAGAAGGTTGGTGAAGTTGAAGTTGCAAAGCAGAAGAAGGAAGCTTCAAAAACATAATCCAAATCCAAACATGTGAAGAGACATACTGAAGTACCTGTTTGCACATGCAAACAGCATGGTATGCAAAAGTTTCCTTCTTCAGCACAAGTGAAGGGGTAATCAAAGAAATAGAAACTAGTTATGGGCACAAAGAAATGGGTTGCCTATAGTCAAAACCAAAAAGTTTTACATTTGTGGGAAAGAAAATCACTTGGCTCATAACATGTTATCATAACCCACAGTTCTATAGAACCCAGAAACCAAGTACCAGAAAACAGTCTAACAGTTCTCCAACTGTTAAGCCAAAACAGTCTAACAGTTCTCCAATTGTTAAGCCAAAACAGTCTAACAGTCTTTCAACTGTTAAGCCACAATCAAAGAATGTTTGTCTGGCTTGGGTAAAATTGCAGAAACAAACAGTTTTTGAAGAGGATAAAACTGATAATCCACATGAAAGTCAAATCAAGCCACATGTTAATCACAACGGTTGGAAACCACATGTTCTCACTAAATACTCTTCAAACAGAATAAAGAAATATAACTGGGATGAAATTAAGAAAACTCAATTTGTGGTTAAGTATTATGACTTGAATGGTGTACCCAAGACCTGCATGACCTGGGTACTTCATGCTACTAACTGATTTTCTTTTGTGCAGAGCATTCATAAGGCCAATCAAGGAGCTATCTGGCATGTGGATAGTGGATGCTCAAGGCACATGACTGGAAATCCGCATTGCTTGAAGGATTTCAAAAGAATCAATGGAGGATATGTAGCATTTGGAGGAAATCAAAAGGGAGGAAAAATCACAGGTAAAGGAGCTGTTGAGGCAGGTACCCTTACTTTTAATGATGTTTTCTTTGTTGAACAACTCAAGTACAATCTATTGAGTGTGTCTCAAATCTGTGACATTGGGAACAAAGTATTGTTTACAGATACTGAATGCATTATCCTTTTAAAAGATTTTAAGTTAACTGAAAAGGATATTCTTTTAAGAACACCAAGAAAGGATAATGTATACTGTTTGGATACACAAAACGTTGCTCATCAGAATGTTTTAAGTTGTTTACTCTCAAAGGCATCTCATGATGAGTATGCCATTTGGCATAGAAGGATGTGTCACATGAACTTTTAAACCATGAATTTGTTAGCTAAAAACAGTTTGGTAAGAGGTTTACCCCAAAAGGAATTCTCATGCGATGATCATTGTATTGCTTGTCTCATAGGCAAGCAACACAAAACTTCTTTTAAGTCCAAAGAAGTTTCTTCCATCTCTGCACCTTTACAACTATTGCATATGGATCTCTTTGGTCCTACATCTGTGATTAGTATAGGGAAGAAAGCTTATTGTTTAGTCATAGTTGATGATTTCACCAGATTCACTTGGGTTCAATTTCTTATATCTAAAGATGAAACTGTTGAGTTAGTTAAATCTCTTATTCTTAGAATTGAAAATCAATCTGATTTGAAAGTGAAAGTCATTAGATCTGACAATGGTTCTGAGTTTAAGAACTATGAGCTAAACAGTTTTTGTGAGGAAAAAGGGATTGAAAGACAGTATAGTGCTCCTAGGACTCCACAACAGAATGGAGTGGCTGAGAGGAGGAATAGGACTTTGATAGAGGCTGCTAGATCAATGCTAGCTAATTCTAGGCTCCCAATGACTTTCTGGGTAGAAGCTATGAACACTGCTTACTATGTTCAGAATAGAGTACAAGTTGTCAATTCAAAAGGGAAAACTCCTTATGAGTTGTTTCTTAAAAGAAAGTCATTGATCAACTTTTTGAAACCATTTGGATGTCCCTGCACTATCCTTAATACAAGTCACTTTTAGGCAAGTATGAAAGTAAAGCAGAAGAAGGATTCTTTATAGGATACTCCACTCAAAGCAAAGCATATAGAGTCTTCAACAATGTTTCTAGGATCATAGAAGAGAGTATGCATGTGTCTTTCAATGAGAATAGGATCAATGTTGCAGGTAATGGTCCTGAGTGGTTATTTGATATTGATGCATTAACCAAATCTCTGTCTTTTGAGTATCCTACAGAAATAGTTGCAAGTGTCCCTAGGTACAGACCAACAAACTGTTTCCAACAGTTTTGAAACTGTTAGTTCAATACCAACAACTATTGGTGAAAACAAAGTGTCTGAAGACTTTGTTGAGATTCCCTTGACTCAAAGTAGTTCTTCCAATGCTGTTGGTCAAATGAATGATTATGCTGATCCTTCAAAGGACATGGAATCTCATGTTCCTCCCAACACCATGCATCTAAACATCAAACAGTTGCAGATCAAGTTTGTAACTCTTCTGGGAATTGAAGGTACTCTGATGTTGATATGTCAAATTTGGAGAATGTACTTCCTGAAGAGAACATCCTACATCAAGAATTCACAAGAATCATCCCATAAGGCAGATTATAGGTGATCCTACCACTCCCATTCGAACAAGAGCTATGCTGCAAAATGAAAATAGTGGTGTAACTCTTGAACAGTTTGATGTGAATGTCTAGTTTCTATCTCAAATAGAACCAAAGAAAGCAATAGAGGCATTAAAAGACCCTTCATGGGTAGAAGCAATGCAAGAGGAACTTTTACAGTTCCAAATTCAACAAGTGTGGAAGTTGGTAGAACTTCCAAGAGGCAAAAGAGCTATTGGCACCAAGTGGGTGTTTAGAAATAAGAAGGATGAAAGAGGAACAATCATCAAGAATAAGGCTAGGCTTGTTGCACAGGGTTATAATCAAGAAGAGGGTATAGATTATGATGATGTCTTTGCTCTAGTTGCAAGAATAGAAGCAATAAGATTGTTCCTTGCTTATGCAAGCTTCAAAGGGTTTAAGGTATATCAAATGGATGTCAAATCCGCTTTTCTCTATGGAACTATTGATGAGGAGGTGTATGTGTGTCAACCACCTGGGTTTGAAGACTCAAAATATACTAATAGGGTATATAGGTTGGATAAAGCCTTATATGGTTTACATCAGGCTCCTAGAGCTTGGTATGAGACATTGTCATCTCATTTAATTGAAAATGGTTGTAAAAGAGGCTCTATTGATAAGACATTGTTCACAAAGATTGTTAAAACAGAGATTTTGCTTGTACAAATCTATGTTGATGATATAATCTTTGGATCCACTAATGACAATCTTTGCAAGGAGTTTGAAGCCATCATGCATAAGAGGTTTCAGATGAGTTCCATGGGAGAACTTACATTTTTCTTAGGATTACATGTGAAGCAGAAGCCATCCGGTATCTTTCTTAGTCGGTCAATGTCAAAGATATTTTGGACAAGTTTGGCGATCAAGATGTGAAGCTGGCAAGTACTCCAACGGAAACACACAAACAGTTAGGAGCAGATCCTAAGGGGGAGGATGTAGACATACACTTGTATAGGTCTATGATAGGCTCATTAATGTACTTAACTGTTTCTAGACAGATATAATGTTTGCTGTGTGTTTTTGTGCCACGTTTCAATGCAATCCCAAGATGTCACATCTATTTGCTGTAAAGAGGATCTTTAAGTACCTCAAAGGCCAACAAAAACTAGGTCTATGGTATCCTAAGGATTCACCATTTGAATTGTTGGCATACTTTGATAGTCACTATGGTGGAGCTAATGTGGATAGGAAATCCACTTCTGGAGGATGTCAATTCTTTGGCTCAAGGTTGGTATCTTGGCAGTGCAAGAAACAAACAACCGTTTCAACTTCAACAGCTGAGGCTGAATATATTGCTGCATCAAGTTGCTGTTCACAAGTACTGTGGATCCAGAATTAGCTTCTGGATTATGGTATGACTTTCTTGAATACTCCTATTTATGTTGATAACACAAGTGCCATCAACATTGTTAACAATCTTGTGAAGCATTCTAAAACAAAGCACATAGAGATCAGGTTTCACTACATCCGAGATTGCAATGAGAAAAAGTTAATCCAAGTTATGAAAGCTCATACTGATGATCAGTTAGCTGATCTGTTCACTAAAGCATTTTATGTGTGCAGCTTTTTGATCTCAAATATTGGAATGATTAACTTAGAATAATGGTTTGTTAGCTTATCTTTCTGTGTTTTTATGGTTTCATACTAACAGTTTGAAACTATTAGTCTTAAGTCTAACAACTGTTTATGTAAGTGTTCTGGGATCTTCAGTGCAAATTGAAACTAACAGTTCTCACTTGTTAGTACATAGGCACCACAACCGTTAGGCAATCTGCCTAATCATTTAAGGGGGAGTGTTACAATTGAAGTTTATTAACCAAACAGTTTTCAACTGTTAGTTCTAAATCTTTCTTCAACTGTTAGTCAAGGGTATTTCAGTCTTTGCAGATATTCTGAGGCATTTTGAATTGCATTTAATATGCATGACATATATAAGCCATTCCCTCCTTGCAGTTTTCATTACGCTTACTAAACTTCAATCGGACGCTAAACCCTAGACTTCCTCTCCGAAATCGCCATGGCTCCTCTTCCGTTTGTCAAGGAACACAACATGCTAACCTTGCTCTCTAAACCTCCTGAGTTGCATGTCTTCCGTGACATGATCGACTACCTTACACTGTCAAACCTCAACACTGCTATCACAATCAATCCAACCATCTACACTTCCTATCTCGATCAATTATGGATAAACGCTACACTCAATGAAGTAGATGGAGTGCAATGGATCACTTCAAATGTTGATAATCATGATGTTTCATTCTCTGAGAATACCATTCGAGAACACCTTCACCTTGATGATCTTGAGGGTGAGTATTCTGATTCGGTCTCATTGGAATTCTTACACGATGAGCTGGTTAAGCTGGGGTATGAGGGCCCTAGGGGAAAGGATACCTTTTACAAAGGGAAATTTTGTGCCCACTAGAAATTTTTGATTCATACTTTACAACAATGTATCAGCCCCAAAAGAACAGGATGGAATGAGTTTGGAAGTAACATTGCTCTAGCCTTAATCTGTTTGGCCAACAATCGGCGCTTCAACTTTTCTAAATTGCTTTTTAATGGTATGGTAAAAGATCTCGGGACCAAATATGGTCTCTTTTTGATGTACCCCCGATTTGTGCAAGCTTCCACCACAGTCCCAATCACCCAAACTGTAAGCCCTGCACAGGTGCATTCACCTGTACAGAATATCCAAAGGGAACCCACAGTGCTGTCTCCTAAGCACACTAAGGAGGTGATCACTCCAAGGGAAAGTGATCATGTGGTTCTTGAGGCTGACACTATTGTTTCATCCGCAAGAGGTGAGCAGGGCAGTGTCAACATAAGTAAGACCTCAACTACGGCAACAAAGGCTGGTCAAACAGCTTTTGGAAATCCCCTGTACCAAGAACAAAGGGGTACTGAACTTCTAGGAGTGACCCACAAGTTCTATCTACCGATGATATGTTTAAGGTGGCAACACTGGCTGACATTGAGGCAAGTATGAAACAAAAGGCATTGACGAATTCAGACCTTGTACCATTTCTTGCTGCCTTCCTCTATCTTAAAAAGTGGAACACCCTACAAGGCAAGCTTCTTGCCAAGCACAATGAGCTTATTATCAAGCAACACAAACAAATCAAAGTCTTGTCAACTACTCTAAAGAAGGCTACAGATGTTCTTCAAGCCCATGATCAAATGCTTAAACAGGTTCATGCTACTCCTCCTCAAACAGTTCCAATCAAAAAGGGGGAGAAGCCAATCATAAGGGAGCAAGTGAAAAATGTACAAAGTAAACAAACAGTTGTGCAATCCACACAAACAGCTGCTCCAGATACTCTAACAGTTGCAACTCCACAAACAACAGTTGCTCCATACCAAAAACAAACAGTTGCAAGTGCTCAATCAGATGAAGATAAATTGTCTACAATTGATAGAGTGTTGATAAATAGAATGATCATGTGTAGAGATTATCCAACAACAGATGTATTCAAATCATGGTCCAAAGCTAAACAGGATCATTTGATTGCAGTTGGTGCTCAAACACTTAATATTAGCACATTTAAAATGGCTCAGAAGATTGATGATGGATGGCTTGAAGGTAAATTATCAAAGCTAGAGCCAATTGCACCAAATCCAGGGTTCAAAGGCATTGCCATTGTACAAGAAAAGAAGGATGAAAAGATGCCTACTATGCAAGGTAAGGGAAAGGAGATTGTGGTTAATATTCCAAAGCTCAAAATGTCAAAAGAACAACAAGAAAAACATGATCATGAGCTAGCACAAAGGCTGAATGCTAAGATTGAGCAATAAGAAGAAAGTGATCTAGAACTGGCTCAAAAGATGGCAGCTTAGATTACGAAGGAAATTGATGAAGAGGAAAGAGGAAAGAAGGTGGATAAGGGAGTTAAAAGAAAAAGGGTTGAAAAGAAAAAGGCTGCAGTTAAGACTCAACAGTCTCAAACAACTCAAAAACCATCAGAAAAGGCTAAAGCTGGTATGGTTCAAACCATCTTACAAGACAGACTCAGAGTGGAGGTTGAAAAGAAATTGGAAAAGCTTGTGGAAGTTCAACTAGGTCAAAAATCCCACATCACTGAGTGGAGATTTGAAATGTTAAGAATTGAAACAGGAAAGCAAGGGGTGACAATTGTGAGAGAACATGAACCAATTGAAAGCTATGCTAGTTTCGTACAATTAATGGAGAATGTGACAAGAAGAGATGTGCAAGAAATGTATGAATATGGTCTAAGTTACTATGGAGAAGCTGATGGGATTGAGATCATAGTGCTTATGAGGAATTTAACAAGCATATGTGATCCTCTGAAAGTAATGCCGATGCTGATAGCTAAGAAAGCATTCCCAATAAGTACTATTAAGGTGTACGCTAAGTCAATGACTTATCACATAGTAATGGCAAATGCGATTACTCAATGGTTTGACATTGAATTTATACAGCACAACAAAACAAAGCTCTCATATTTGTTGAAAGAAAAGTGCTATGGCCCTGCTAAAGTTAAAGAAGAACTTCTTCAGAGGCTAAAAGAAAGGCTGGAATCGTTACAGTCAAAGAAAGTGTAATCTTCTTTCTTTATGTTTTGATTGAAACAGTTTGACTTTGCATACTTCATGTTTTCTTTGCTTATGTTAATTTTTCTGTGGTTGAACGCTATAAAACAACTTAAGTGTATTTTTCATTACTTTAAGTTAGGGGGAGATTGTTCAGGAAATTTGCTAAGTGATTGAAACTGTTGGACATGCAAAGGTAAAACTGTTAGTATGTTTGTAAAGAAACAATTGAAGGCTGTTGGTGTGATTTGTGAAAACAGTTGTAACTAACAGGTGTGATGAATGTTGCAACTGTTAGTACAAAGAGCTTGGAACTGTTAGAATGATTATGTCAACTGTTGAAAGGCATGAAAAAGAAGACTGTTAGAAGAGTCACATTTAACAAACAGTTTGTGTTGAGTTATTTTTGGAAGCTGCTATCTTTGTGGATTTTAAGGATATCTTATGAAGTTAGAAGATTATCAAGATTATCTCGCAAGATAAAAGATTAACCAACTGTCAACTATTCAAGGAAGATCAAGAGTTTATAAATACTTCGTTTAGAATATTTTGTTAGTATCGATAGTTTTCTAATTCAACACTATCAGAGTTTGCACTTATTCGTATTGTTTATTGTTTTTCTGAAAGTGTATTAGCCTCCAAGTTTCTCTGAAACCTAAGAACAAAGTGTGTTCTTCGTGTAACAAAAGAGTTAGATTGTTGGTGTAGGTGAATATTGTAATCATCTTTGATTATTAATAAACATCTTGTGTTTTGAAAGTATTTTAGTAAATTGATTGAATTGTTCTTGTAATTAAAACCTTTATTATTCAATTAAGTGTGATTCCGCAACTTCTTAATTGATTGTGATCAAATTCAAAGACTGTCTTTTATATAACTCTGATTTAGATTCAAAAGATAATTCTTGTTATTGATTTTGGTTATATTCGTTCCTGACAAGTGGTATTAGAGCCTTAACATTAAGGTTTCTTTGATCACCAGTTGAAGGTTTTACACAGAACTGCTGTGTTTGAGTTTTAAAGTCTTTCTAAAGTTCTATTGTGAGTTTTCAATCACTTTATTGCAATGGAGTCTGGTGAATCTTCTATTAACACTGGATCTGGGTCAAACATTCGTGTTCCCATGCTCAAACCAACTGATTTTGAGATGTGGAAACTGAGAATCAAGCAGCATGTTCAATTAATGGACTATGCTGTTTGGGAAATCATTGAGAATGAATCTACAACTCCTATTGATTTAGATGAAACTAGATAACCAAGGAAGAAACCACCACCAAAAACAGATGCCGAAAGAAAAGAGAGAATGCTTGAGATGAAAGCTCTCAGCATTCTTCAGATTGCTATTCCAAATGAGTATCAACATCAGTTTAAGAAGTTTGAAGTTATGCATGAATTATGGAATGCTTTAGAGAAAAGGTTTGCAGGGAATGCAAGTTCCAAAAGAAATCAAAGGGATCTTCTAAAACAAGCTTATGAGAACTTTTCTAGTGGAAAGAATAATAGCATCACTCAGATTTTTGACATGTTATATAAGCTGGGGAGTCAACTTGAGAGTGCAAAAGTTAGAATAGAGCAAGATGAGATAAATAGAAAGTTTCTCAGGTCCTTAGGTGATGAATGGATAGTTTATGCTGCACAATGAAGAACTAAGTATTCTCTGGAAGATATAGAACTAGATGATCTATACAACAGTTTGATTGTGTTTGAAGGGGGAATTGAGAGTAAAAGGAAGTCAATGACCCCTAGCCACAATGCTACTCTTCATTCATCCTCAGGTATGGACTAAAATCTTCCTTTAACTAACTCAGTTGATGGTTGTGTAGGTACTGTTACTGGACTAGATGTGAATACTTCTGATGCAGTGCTTGAAGCATTCCTTGCTAGTCATGCACATTCAACTCTCACAAATGAGCATCTTGAACAAGTGCATCTAGATGATCTTGAGGAGATGGATCTCAAGTTGCAGATGGCTATGCTAACTGTGAGAGCAAAAAGATTTATCAAAAGAACAGGAAGGCAAAACATGAACTTCAGGGCTGATGGTCAGGCTGGATTTGATAAATCCAAAGTAAGATGTTTCAAATGTCAACAGCCTAGTCACTTTGCTAGGGAATGTAGATCTGGTGGACAAGGCCAGCATCAAGGTCAAAATTCAAGTTCCACCTCATCAGCAATGGTCTCACAAGAAGGTCATGGGTTTGCTTGGAGTGATCAAGCAGAGCAAGCCACTCACAACAAAGCATTGATGGCATTGACTGACTCCTCCATTAACATGGATTCATCAGAAAAAGAAGACATTCAGGTATCTTCTAAACTATGTCCTGGTGAATGTAGAGCTATAGTTAAACGGTTTAGAGAGCACGACAAAAAGGTTTGTGCTGCTCTGAGCAAAATGGAAGAAAGAAGGTATGTAAATGAACCATTAAAAGAAGAATTGAAGTCAGCTGATCCACAGCTTGAAAGTGAAGATGAAGGTGTTGTGTATGAGGTGATTGATGAGAAGAAGGAAAGATTTGTGAAGAAAGAAGAAGATATTCCAATTGAAATTCACATCTGTGGTGAACCTACAACACCTAAATCTTCTTCACAACATCTGACGTTTGTAAAAGCATCCTCTGAACCCTCCACCAGTGAACGAAAACCCTTCAAATCTGTTAACAGTTCCACTACTGTTGAAAACAGTACCCACCTTTACATTAACAGTCCCAAACAGAACCCAAACAGTTTTAACCAAAAAACCTCAACTGTTAGTGTTAAGGTCAAAGGAAAGGAGAAGGTTGGTGAAGTTGAAGTTGCAAAGCAGAAGAAGGAAGCTTCAAAAACACAATCCAAATCCAAACATGTGAAGAGACATACTGAAGTACATGTTTGCACATGCAACTAGCATGGTGTGCAAAAGTTTCCTTCTTCAGCACCAGTGAGGGGTAATCAAAGAAATAGAAACCAGTTATGGGCACAAAGAAATGGGTTACCTATAGTCAAAAACAAAAAGTGTTACATTTGTAGGAAAGCAAATCACTTGGCTCACAACTGTTATCATAACCCACAGTTCTATAGAACCCAGAAATCAAGTACCAGAAAACAGTCTAACAGTTCTCCAACTTTTAAGCCAAAACAGTCTAACAGTTCTCCAACTGTTAAGCCAAAACAGTCTAACAATCTTTCAACTGTTAAGCCAAAATCAAAGAATGTTTGTCCGGCTTGGGTAAAATGGCAGAAACAAATAGTTTCGGAAGAGGCTAAAACTGATAATACACTTGAAAGTCAAATCAAGCCACGTGTTAATCACAACAGTTGGAAACCACATGTTCTCACTAAATACTCTTCAAATAGAATAGAGAAATATAACTGGGATGAAATTAAGAAAACTCAATCTATGGTTAAGTATTATGACTTGACTGGTGTACCCAAGACCTGCATGGCCTGGGTACTTCCTACTACTAACTGATTTTCTTTTGTGAAGAGCATTCATAGGGCCAATCAAGGAGCTATCTGGCATGTGGATACGGGATGCTCAAGGCACATGACTGGAAATCCACATTGCTTGAAGGATTTCAAAAGAATCAATGGAGGATATGTAGCATTTGGAGGAAATCAAAAGGGAGGAAAAATCACAGGTAAAGGAGCTGTTGAGGCACGTACCCTTACTTTTAATGATGTTTTCTTTGTTGAACAACTCAAGTACAATCTATTGAGTTTGTCTCAAATCTGTGACATTGGGAACAAAGTCTTGTTTACAGATACTGAATGCATTATCCTTTCAAAAGATTTTAAGTTAACTGAAAAGGATATTCTTTTAAGAACACCAAGAAAGGATAATGTATACTGTTTGGATACACAAAAAGTTGCTCAGCAAAATGTTTTAAGTTGTTTACTCTCAAAGGCATCTCATGATGAGTCTGCCATTTGGCATAGAAGGATGTGTCACATGAACTTTAAAACCATGAATTTGTTAGCTAAAAATAGTTTGATAAGAGGTTTACCCCAAAAAGAATTCTCATGTGATGATCATTGTATTGCTTGTCTCAAAGACAAGCAACACAAAACTTCTTTTAAGTCCAAAGAAGTTTCTTCCATCTCTACACCTTTACAACTATTGCATATGGATCTCTTTGGTCCTACATCTGTGATTAGTATAGGGAAGAAAGCTTATTGTTTAGTCATAGTTGATGATTTCACCAGATTCACTTGGGTTCAATTTCTTAGATCTAAGGATGAAACTGCTGAGTTAGTTAAATCTCTTATTCTTAGAATTGAAAATCAATCTGATTTGAAAGTGAAAGTCATTAGATCTGACAATGGTTCTGAGTTCAAGAACTATGAGCTAAACAGTTTTTGTGAGGAAAAAGGGATTGAAAGACAGTATACTGCTCCTAGGACTGCACAACATAATGGAGTGGCTGAGAGGAGGAATAGGACTTTGATAGAGTCTGCTAGATCAATGCTAGCTGATTCTAGGCTCCTAATAACTTTCTAGGCAGAAGCTGTGAACACTGCTTGCTATGTTCAGAATAGAGTACAAGTTGTCAAGTCCAAAAGGAAAACTCCTTATGAGTTGTTTCTTAAAAGAAAGCCATTGATCAACTTTTTGAAACCATTTGGATGTCCCTGCACTATCTTTAGTACCAAGTCACTTTTAGGCAAGTTTGAAAGTAAACCAGAAGAAGGATTCTTTGTAGGATACTCCACTCAAAGCAAAGCATATAGAGTCTTCAACAATGTTTCTAGGATCATAGAAGAGAGTATGCATGTGTCTTTAAATGAGAATAGGATCAATGTTGCAGGTAATGGTCCTGAGTGGTTATTTGATATTGATGCATTAACCAAATCTCTGTCTTTTGAGTTTCCTACAGAAACAATTGCAAGTGTCCCTACAGCTGGTGGTACAGACCAACAAACTGTTTCCAATAGTTCCAACGGTTTTGAAACTGTTAGTTCAATCCCAACAACTATTGGTGAAAACAAAGTGTCTGAAGACTTTGTAGTGATTCCCTTGACTCAAAGTAGTTCTTCCAATGTTGTTGGTCAAATGAATGATGATGCTGATCCTTCAAAGGACATGGAATCTCATGTTCCTCCCCAACACCATGCATCTGAACATCAAACAGTTCCAGATCAAGTTTGTTACTCTTATGGGAATGAATTGGACTCTGATGTTGATATGTCAAATTTGGAGAATGTACTTCCTGAAGAGAACATCCCTACATCAAGAATTCATAAGAATCATCCCATAAGGCAGATTATAGGTGATCATACCACTCCCATTCGAACAAGAGTTATGCTGCAAAATGAAAATAGTGGTGTACCTCTTGAACAGTTTGATGTGAATGTCTGGTTTCTATCTCAAATAGAACCAAAGAAAGCAATAGAGGCATTAAAAGACCCTTCATGGATAGAAGCAATGCAAGAGGAACTTTTACAGTTCCAAATTCAGCAAGTGTGGAAGTTGGTAGAACTTCCAAGAGGCAAAAGAGCTATTGGCACCAAGTGGGTGTTTAGAAACAAGAAGGATGAAAGAGGAACAGTCATCAAGAATAAGGCTAGGCTTGTTGCATAGGGTTATATTCAAGAAGAGGGTATAGATTATGATGATGTCTTTGCTCCAGTTGCAAGAATAGAAGCAATAAGATTGTTCCTTGCTTATGCAAGCTTCAAAGGGTTTAAGGTATATCAAATGGATGTCAAATCCGCTTTTCTCTATGGAACTATTGATGAGGAGGTGTATGTGTGTCAACCACCTGGTTTTGAAGACTCAAAATATCCTGATAGGGTATATAGGTTGGATAAAGCCTTATATGGTTTACATCAGGCTCCTAGAGCTTGGTATGAGATATTGTCATCTCATTTAATTGAAAATGGTTTTAAAAGAGGCTCTATTGATAAGACATTGTTCACAAAGATTGTTAAAACAGAGATTTTGCTTGTACAAATCTATGTTGATGATATAATCTTTGGATCCACTAATGACAATCTTTGCAAGGAGTTTGAAGCCATCATGCATAAGAGGTTTCAGATGAGTTCCATGGGAGAACTTACATTTTTCTTAGGATTACATGTGAAGCAGAAGCGATCCGGTATCTTTCTTAGTCGGTCAATGTCAAAGATATTTTGGACAAGTTTGGCGATCAAGATGTGAAGCTGGCAAGTACTCCAACGGAAACACACAAACAGTTAGGAGCAGATCCTAAGGGGGAGGATGTAGACATACACTTGTATAGGTCTATGATAGGCTCATTAATGTACTTAACTGTTTCTAGACAGATATAATGTTTGCTGTGTGTTTTTGTGCCACGTTTCAATGCAATCCCAAGATGTCACATCTATTTGCTGTAAAGAGGATCTTTAAGTACCTCAAAGGCCAACAAAAACTAGGTCTATGGTATCCTAAGGATTCACCATTTGAATTGTTGGCATACTTTGATAGTCACTATGGTGGAGCTAATGTGGATAGGAAATCAACTTCTGGAGGATGTCAATTCTTTGGCTCAAAGTTGGTATCTTGGCAGTGCAAGAAACAAACAACCGTTTCAACTTCAACAGCTGAGGCTGAATATATTGTTGAATCAAGTTGCTGTTCACAAGTATTGTGGATCTAGAATCAGCTTCTAGATTATGGTATGACTTTCTTGAATACTCCTATTTATGTTGATAACACAAGTGCCATTAGCATTGTTAACAATCCTGTGAAGCATTCAAAAACAAAGAACATAGAGATCAGGTTTCACTTCATTAGAGATTGCAATGAGAAAAAGTTAATCCAAGTTATGAAAGTTCATACTGATGATCAGTTAGCTGATCTGTTCACTAAAGCATTTGATGTGAGCAGGTTTAACTTTCTGATCTCAAATATTGGAATGATTAACATAGAATAATGGTTTGTTAGCTTATCTTTCTGTGTTTTTGTGGTTTCATACTAACAGTTTGAAACTATTAGTCTTAAGTCTAACAACTGTTTATGTAAGTGTTCAGGGATCTTCAGTGCAAATTGAAACAAACAGTTCTCAACTGTTAGTACATAGGCACCACAACTGTTTGGCAAGCTGCCTAATCATTTAAGGGGGAGTGTTACAGTTGAAGTTCTTTAACCAAACAGTTTTCAATTACTAGTTCTAAATCTTTCTTCAACTGTTAGTCAAGGGTATTTCAGTCTTTGCAGATATTCTGAGGCATTTTGAATTGCATTTAATATGCATTACATATATAAGACATTCCCTCCTCGTAGTTTTCATTACGCTTACTAAACTTTAATCGAACGCTAAACCATAGACTTCCTCTTCGAAATCGCCATGGCTCCTCTTCCGTTTGTCAAGGAACACAACATGATAGCCTTCCTCGCTAAACCTGCGGAGTTGCATGTCTTCCATGACATGATCGACTACCTTACACTGTCAAACCGCAACATTGCTCTCACAATCAATCCAACCATCTACACTTCCCATCTCTATCAATTCTGGAAAAACGCTACACTCAATGTAGTAGATGGAGTGCAATGGATCACTTCAAATGTTGATAATCATGATGTTTCATTCTCTGAGAATACCATTCGAGAACACCTTCACCTTGATGATCTTGAGGGTGAGTACTCTGATTCGGTCTCATTGGAATTCTTACACGATGAGCTGGTTAAGCTGGGGTATGAGGGCCCTAGGGGAAAGGTTACCTTTTACAAAGGGCAATTTTGTGCCCATTGGAAATTTTTGATTCATACTTTACAACAATGTATCAGCCCCAAAAGAACTGGATGGAATGAGTTTGGAAGTAACATTGCTCTGGCCTTAATTTGTTTGGCCAACAATTGGCGCTTCAACTTTTCTAAATTGATTTTAATGGTATGGTAAAACATCTCTCGACCAAATATGGTCTCTTTTTGATGTACCCCCGATTTGTGCAAGCTTGTTTAAACTCTTTATTGCCAAATCTTCAAACTCACAAGAGGGTCATGATTCCCTCTACTCATGTGGCCTCCACATTGAGCAAATTGTTGATCAATGGCAAGAATTTTTCTGGTGCCATCACTCCACCACTCTCTGCAATGGTGGAGTTTCTTTCAAGAAACAGAGCAGCCAGAGTTGAGCATGAAGCCTAAATCATTGCTACACCACCAACTCCGAAACCCATAGCTCATTATACTCAAATATCCCCCTCTGCTACCATTTCTCATGCTACAACACAAGCCCCCTCGCTTATAACATTCAAAAAGAGGAAGAGAACAGTTGGTGCTCCTTCCACCACAGTCCCAATCACCCAAACTGTAAGCCCTGCACAGGTGCATTCACCTGTGTAGAATATCCAAAGGGAAACCATAGTGTTATCTCCCAAGCACACTGAGGAGGTGATCACTCCAAGGGAGAGTGATCATGTGGTTCTTGAGGCTGACACTACTGTTTCATCCGCAAAGGGTGAGCAGGGCAGTGTCAACATAAGTAAGAACTCAACCATGGCAACAAAGGTTGGTCAAATAGCTTTTGGAAATCCCCGGTACCAAGAACAAAGGGGTACTGGTGAGGGAACTTCTAGGAGTGACCCACCAGTTCTATCTGCCGATGATATGTTTGAGGTGGCAACACTGGCTGACAGTGAGGCAAGTATGAAACAAAAGGCATTGACGAATTCAGACCTTGTACCATTTCTTGCTGCCTTCCTCTATGTTAAAAAGAGGAACACCCTACAAGACAAGCTTCTTGCCAAGCACAATGATCTTATTATCAAGCAAGACAAAAAAATCAAAGTCTTGTCAACTACACTAAAGAAGGCTACAGATGTTCATCAAGCCCATGATCAAATGCTTAAACAGGTTCATGCTACTCCTCCTCAAACAGTTCCAATAAAAAAGGGGGAGAAGCCAATCATAAAGGAGCAAGTGAAAAATGTACAAAGTAAACAAATAGTTGTGCAATCCACATAAACATCTGCTCTAGATACTCTAACAGTTGCAACTCCACAAACAACAGTTGCTCCAGACCAAATACAAACAGTTGCAAGTGCTCAATCAGATGAAGATAAATTGTCTACAGATGATAGAGTGTTGATAAATAGAATGATCATGTCTAGAGATTATCCAACAACAGATGTATTCAAATCATGGTCCAAAGCTAAACAAGATCATTTGATTGCAGTTGGTGCTCAAACACTTAATATCAGCACATTCAAAATGGCTCATAAGATTGATGATGGATGGCTTGAAGGTAAATTATCAAAGCTAGAGCCAATTGCACCAAAGCCAGGCTTCAAACGCATTGCCATTGTAGAAGAAACGAAGGATGAAAAGATGCCTACTGTGCAAGGTAAGGGATAGAAGATTGTGGTTAATATTCCAAAGCTTAAAATGTCAAAAGAACAACAAGAAGAACATGATCATGAGCTAGCGCAAAGGCTGAATGCTGAGATTGAGCAACAAGAAGAAAGAGATCTAGAACTGGCTCAAAATATGGCAGCTGAGATTACAAAGGAAATTGATGAAGAGGAAAGAGGAAAGAAGAAGGATAAGGGAGTTAAAAGAAAAAGGGTTGAAAAGGAAAAGGCTATAGTTAAGACTTAACAGTCTCAAACAACTCAAAAACCATCAGAAAAGGCTAAAGCTGGTATGGTTCAAACCATCTTACAAGACAGACTCAGAGTGGAGGTTGAAAAGAAATTGGAAAAGCTTGTGGAAGTTCAACTAGGTCAAAAATCCCACATCACTGAGTGGAGATTTGAAATGTTAAGAATTGAAACAGGAAAGCAAGGGGTGACAATTGTGAGAGAACATGAACCAATTGAAAGCTAGGCTAGTTTCTTACAATTAATGGAGAGTGTGACAAGAAGAGATGTGCAAGAAATGTATGAATATGGTCTAAGTCACTATGGAGAAGCTGATGGGATTGAGATCAGAGTGCTTATGAGGCATTTAACAAGCATATGTGATCCTCTGAAATTAATGCCGATGCTGATAGCTGAGGAGGCATTCCCAATAAGTACTATTAAGGTGTACGCTAAGTCAAAGACTTATCACATAGTAATAGGAAATGCGATTACTCAATGGTTTGACATTGAATTTATAGATCACAACAAAACAAAGCTCTCATATTTGTTGAAAGAAAAGTGCTATGGCCCTACTAAAGTTAAAGAAGATCTTCTTCAGAGGCTAAAAGAAAGGCTGGAATCGTTACAGTCAAAGAAAGTGTAATCTTCTTTCTTTATGTTTTGATTGAAACAGTTTGACTTTGCATACTTCATGTTTTCTTTGCTTATGTTAATTTTTCTATGGTTGAACCCTATAACACAACTTAAGTGTATTGTTCAATACTTTAAGTTAGGGGGAGATTGTTCAGGAAATTTGCTAAGTGATTGAAACTGTTGGACATGCAAAGGTAAAACTGTTAGTATGTTTGTAAAGAAACAGTTGAAAGCAGTTAGTGTGATTTGTGAAAACAGTTGTAACTAACAGGTGTGATGAATGCTACAACTATTAGTACAAAGAGCTTGGAACTGTTAGAATGACTATGTCAACTGTTGAAAGGCATGAAAAAGAAGACTGTTAGAAGAGTCACATTTAACAAACAGTTTCTGTTGAGTTATTTTTGGAAGCTGCTATCTTTGTAGATTTTAAGGATATCTTATCAAGTTGGAAGATTATCAAGATTATCTCGCAAGATAGAAGATTAACCAACTGTCAACTATTCAAGGAAGATCAAGAGTTTATAAATACGTCGTTTAGATTATTTTGTTGGTATCGATAGTTTTGTAATTCAACTCTATCAGAGTTTGCACTCATTCGTATTGTTTATTGTTTTCCTGAGAGTGTATTAGCCTCCAAGTTTCTCTGAAACTTAAGAACAAAGTGTGTTCTTCATCTAACAAAAGAGTTAGATTGGAGGTGTAGGTGAATATTGTAATCATCTTTGATTATTAATAAACATCTTGTGTTTTGAAAGTATTTCAGTGAATTGATTGAATTGTTCTTGTGATTAAAACTTTTATTAATCAATTAAGTGTGATTCCACAACTTCTTAATTGATTGTGATCAAATTCAAAGACTATCTTTTATATAACTCTGATTTAGATTCAAAAGATAATTCTTATGATTGATTTTGGTTATATTCGATCGTGACATCATTTTCTCTAAATTAGACTTCATTTGACTAAATAACCCTAACATCATCATGTTGATGCTTAAAGAAGGTAATGGAACTAATGATTCTGCAAATTGGGAACATGTTACATCATTTTAAGATCCTCGTGACCCCATGGCCGATTGTGGGTTAATCCGCCCCAAGTTCAAAGCGAATCTGAAAGGAAATGAGAGGGAAGAACCCATTTACAACTTGAGCCAATCCGATAACGGAGAATGAGATCCTTTGAGCCCAGTGGTAAGGTCCAGTTATTTACACAGCCTTACACCACAAGGCTATACAACCTAGAGTTGCTTGATGCAGTGCCTTATGGTTGAACTTGCTCCACTGCCGTCCCACGAAACATTGATTTGGTTGATTTAGATGGAACCCGGATGGATCAACCTCTTTTCCTTCTTTCCGGGGATTTCATCTTTTTTCCTTTCCGGTTGGTCCTCCTTTGGCTTGTCCATAGAAGGTGAAAGCAGCTAGGAAGTTAACGAGTGAACATCATTCCGAGCAAGAGAGGCTGATCATCCAGAAAAGAGTGTTTCGGTTGCTTCAATTCACAGGGTAAGGGAGGCTGCTTTTTTATTTTAGTTTAGAGAAGAGTTCTTTTGAACCATCGGCACTCATGTAACAATGCATAGGTCAACATTGACTACCCTATTCTTGTGGATCACAGCCTATTTTCATAGCCAAAAGGGAAAGGCAGAGCTTGGGGATAACTGACTCGATCGGCAATCCTTCCCACCGTAGTAACAACACAAGGTAAACATAACTGAGAATAAAAATGGGATGAAAAAGAGAGACAAATAGATGAAAGAAGAACCTACACAAGAAAGTGCAATAACAAATGTGATACACTAAGTTAATATGCTGAAATGATGAAAATATATAGTTATACTAATTGATGATACCATTCTGAGTTAAACTGATAAAAATTATGATGATGTTGAATGACAGTGTGATATACATAAGTTTGAGACCACTTACATGATGTTGTGATACAAATGATTCTAGTCTAAAACTTATTTATCATTTTGATTCAACCTTAACAGATATCGTGTGTAAAATCTCAAGGCCATCTAATTCCTGCAAAAAATGATATAAATGATGCATGTTCAAACTTTATTTAACATTTACATCATTTTCAATATATTTTCATCGTTTTGAGTGTATAACATTAATCTCATCATTTTAATGATCATAATAGGTTTATGGATTATAAATATTCATCATGTTCGCCCCCTTATGATGTTCCATTATGACTTAATCAAAACATCAATTATCATTTTTCAACTATTTTATTTTGAGTTATACTTATTGATGGAATTGATAATTCTGATAATTGGGAACAACTTAGACAAATGATGATGCCTAATGTAGAGTTATTTATAATTTATATCATTTTCTGTATATTTCCATCATTTCCACTGTATAACATTAGACACGTCATTTTCATGCTCAAGAAAACGTTTATGCATTAAATATTCATCATTCTGAGTAAACTTTTGATGCTTGTGTGATGTAGTTTACTGTTTTGATATATACTACTTGGTGATACACTATGTTAATATACTAGAAATGATGAAAATATATAGTTATACTAGTTGATGATATCATTCTTAGTTAAACTGTTTATGTTAAACATTAAGATTACAGTAACATTTAAAATATAGTAATTGGGAAACTGTTAAATCATTATGATGTTAAATGACAGTGTGATATACATAATGTTGACACAACTTACATGATGTTGTGATACAAATAATTCTTGTTTAAAACTTATATAAATGATGCATGTTCAAATTTTATTTATCATTTTCAATATATTTTTATTATTTTGAGTACACATGATGATGTCTGGTGAAGATAAATTTATCATTTACATGATTGTCAATATATTTTCATCACTTTCAATGTATAACATTAGACACACCATTTTTTTGCTTAAGAATTAGTTTCTGCATTGTAAGTATTCATTATTCTGAGTAAAAATCATAGATAATTCTGAAATGCAGTTTACTATTTAGACATATACTACTTGATGATATCATTCTAAGTTATTTACCATTTTAATCATTTTCACTATATTGGACTCCATTTGAATAAACAACCTTAATATCATCATTATGGTGCTTAAAAACAAATGACTGAATACACAATGTTTATTATATGAATGGACAATATCCATTTAATACAAAAACAACGTTTAAAACACCTCATTCATAAAACAAACAAAATAGGATAGTACTAAAAAAATATAGAAAATAAACCCCTACTCTAACCATTTTTCAAGACTGTAGTAATAATCAACTTTCTGCTCAATTGATTTTGTAATCTTGTCATGTAGTTCTTAAGTAGCAATATGCATCGCCTTCTGATGCTCCACTTGAGAAGCAATGTTATCAAGACTTCCCTTTTCAATAACCGAAAACTTGTAAATGATTTCGAATTTTTATTAAGACCTTGTAAATAGTTGATCTTCGACTGAAAGCTTCTATATTCTATTAAAAGAAAAAAGTTGGTTACAATTTCTCCTTCGTTAAAAGCCATATATAAAGACAACAGAGATAGGCGGGAAGATGAATCGAAAATTAGAGCAAAAATAAAACGCGGGAAAATGAAATAGAAACCATCACAAATGAAAAATAAAAAAAGAAAAAACACAACGACAAAAATCCTACAATTTTAAAGTTAAAAGAAATATGTGAAATTATCACGTACGTCACAACATTTTGACACTTAAAATAATAAAATCATTTTTGGCAAATGTTTTTTACTTTAAAAACATTTTGATAATCTGATGAAAATGATAACATTTTAATAATTTGATAGTACCACAGTGAGTACACAAAAACGAATCTTTGTAAGGGGGGGTTTGAATACAAACTTTAGTTTTTTAAACTCAAAGACATACCATTATACTTTATATAATTCTTATTGATGATGAATCAAGAATTATATGTACTAGAAACGGAAATTCTAAGTTTAATATAAGGTGTCAATTAATTTGTCTAATACATAGACAAGCTAACTCTATAACAACTAATGTCTAAGAGTGTTCAACACATGAACAACTTTGATTCTTCACAAATTGTTAACTCTACGAATTTTCTCAACTAATGAGATTGCTGTTTGTTATGTAGAAGTGTTGTATCTTGCATGTCCACCATGCATGAGTATATATAGAAGCAAATGGCATCTGGTTGGCATAGAGGAAGGAGACAAAGAGTACATAGAAAAATAATATTTTAATTGTAAAAATAATGGGTAAAAAGTAAAGTTACTTTAATCAAGTATTGATAAAAGTAAATGTACTTTTCTTAAGAAGTGCAAAGCACTTACAATATAAAATATTAAGTCTCATACTTTCTGCCTTGTAAGACTAACTTTCTCTTTCCATACTTGTGCTTTAAACAACAGTCATGCTTCTTTCAGATTTTACTTTACCAAGTATAGAATTATCAGCCATACTTAGTTGTTGAAACAAATCTTCCGGATCTTCATCTTCTAAAGTATCTTTCTCCTTTTTCAGAGGATAAGATCATTCCTTTTTATCTCATGCTTGATTCAAAAAAGTGCTTTGTACTTTTACATCAAATATCTAAAGGCATAATAGAACAACACATGTTCTGCCTTTTACTTATAAAACTTATAAAGAGAAACAGTGAGTAGATCTAACATTTTGCTCGAGTCAGCTAACAGATAGTACCAAGTTCTTTTAAATAACACTACTCAGTTGAAGTAAATGATTGGCTGATCATTTTTGCAAAGGCTCCGTTGATAACCGATGCTCAGTTGATTAATAGTTATGCTAGGAAAGCATAAGCTCATCTTATTTATATGATCAGTAGATCGATAGGTTTATGTAAGATGATGACTTGTGTTATGAAAGACTTACTTAGCTGATGCATGTGGCCTCAGCTGATCCATTTCTACACTTGTCTTTTTATCCTGAAGTTCCTCGGTTGATGTCCTTCGGCTGATGCTTTGAGTAGTGGCTGCTTCTCGGCTAATGTTTATATACTTAGCAAAATTTCAATAGTCTTGATTCAAACAACACATGTTTGAATACTTTCTAAGTCATATCGAATGTAGGGTTTGGTTATCATCAAATTCTATATTTTAAAATAGACAAAGTTAATTATTACGGTGAGGTGATTATCTCCTCAATAATCTCCCCCTATTTGATGATGACAAAGCCTTTTTCTATTTAAAGAATCAGTTTGACTTCGAATACAAAATTTTAAAGAAACTTATAAATGCATTTGGCTACCTAGCTATCTGTTTTTGGTAGGTCTTTTTACTTGAACCTTGTTCTTTTTTTTGGTTTCTTTTCAAGTGTTCCCTTTTGTTCTGTTTTTGAGGAATCTTTTCTTTGTTATACCATTTGTTTTGTTTTTGTGGTATCTTTCCAGTTTTTCCAGTTTTATGTTCTTTTTGATTTTCTAAATTTACACTAAATGAGCTTGAATTACAGGACAAAGATAATACAAAAGTATTTACAAGAGATTAACTACAAACTAAACTAATCTAGAAAGTAGGTAACAAAATTTACAATTGACACAACTACTAAGCAACAACAAGTCTTCAGAGATGATAAGGTCAGTTTTCAATCCTCCCACTGTTTTCTTCTTTAATATCAGGGAAGGCAACTACAAGAGGATCTGCTTTAGCAAGAACTTTGCATTGAATTTGTATAAGGGCTACAAATTGTTCATTTCCTATTCAGCCTCTTGTAGATATTCTTAAACCAAAGAGAAAAATTCTTGCTTGCCTTTAAGATTTCAGACTCCCTAAAGAAACGCCATGTTCTAGCTCTATCCAAAAAGAAGATTCCCTCAACAGATGTAGATATGAATTTGAATAGCTTAGGGGTGATGTTAAGTGGAAAACTTGTATTGAAACCCTCAAAATCAGATAGATAAATATGCTCAGGAAGTACCTCTCTTTGCTCAAAAGGGATAAAAGGCTTTCAACCTTGCTTATGAAGGGTTTCCACTATGTGGACATGCCTGTAGTAATCATCTTTTGGGAAGGCATTTTGGGAAACTGCTAGAGCAATCCAAGCTTGAATCTTTTGAATAAATTGGACTTTCAGCTTGCTCTTGGAGTTGAAGAGGAAGTAGAGGATCTCAATCAATTTAGCAAACCCATATATGTGACACCTTTCATATGATATAACTTCACAATTGTTGAAGTTGTTTAGACTTATAGCTTTTAAGTATGGGTCAGCGTCACCTTTATGCACCTTAAACTCTTGTGATTGGAGTTAGCTCTATTCTTTTGTTTATAATATCATTTTACTCTTTGAAGCTTTTGATTCTTTGCTAACTAACATTGTAAGGAGCTGAGAGATTAAGGTTGAGGAGGGTTTTGTTTACATTCGCATGTGATCTAGCCTTAAGCAATTCTGCTTGAAATTTCTTCCTAGCCTGTTTGAGTTGATCAACTGCTTGAGTTTGATGCTTTTCTTGTTCTTGAGCATAAGTTAGCTCTCTGGCCTAGTAGATCTCCTCCACTAGAACATCCAAGGCTTGAGCCATTAATCATCTCCCTTCCCTCTTGTTCTTTGAAAAGAAGCTCTCTCTCTTTCTGTTCTCCTCTTCTTCAACTTGCTCAAATGTCATTTTTCTTTTCCCTTTGTCTTTAGGAGCAAAGGTTGAAGGAGTTTATACGGATGGTGTTGATTGGACTGATTGAGCAGGGGTAGCTTTAGGGCTTTATCTTCTTCTTTTGATGAGATCAGATATTAGGGTGTCATCCTCATCATTAGAATCGGATTGAATGTTGATTGTACGAGAGAAACTTTTAGAAACTTTCTTTTTCCTTGGCTTTGGTCTTCTTCCCATAGTTTTGAATCTCTTGGGAAATCTTTGCTCCCTCTCAGCAAATGCTTTTCTTTTAGGAGTTAGGGAAGCTCTTGCTTAAAGTGATTCCTGCTGCAAGATTTTTGAAGTTGTTTCATTGTAGGCAACATCAAAATCCTTTTCTTTTGCAGGATCATCCTCCCTTGATTGTGTACTTTTTGAGCTCTCCCCCTTTTTGTCATCATCAAAAGGAGGAGGGGAGTCACCATGAGGTTTTGGACTAGTAAAGGGAGTAGGAGATGGTGTAGATGTAGGTGTCAGAATGAAGGTAGTAGGTTTATAGGAGGATGGAGTAGGAGTGGTTGTGGGAGAGAAGGGTCTTTGGGATTGGTTAGAGGGGTTATAGGTTGGAACAGGGGTAGGAGTGGGGTGAATGGGTTGAGTGTATTTGGTGTGAAGGTCATCCTTGAGATCTTTAATGGCTTTTCACAGAGATAGATGACTCTTGTAGCCTTAGGTAGTGAGGCTTTCTAGCTCATCAAGGATGCCAAGGAAGGAAGGCATGGGAAGTAGTTCCTCAGGAATGGCTACTTAAATGTTAGGTTTAACAAGTTTCAAGGTTTGAAGGTTGGTAAGGAGGTTGGATATGATTTGGTTTAGAGAAGTAAGGGTAGATTGTGGTAAGATATATTGGTTAGGATTTGTTCAAGTTTGGTAAGAATCAGGTTGAGGTCAGTCTGTGGGATAGGTGCAGGGGAGGGTTGGGTTGAGAATTTAAGTGACTATATGTCCTTGGATAGATTGGACAATCGAGCATCTATTTGGGTTTGGAATTGGGTAAAGGTTTGTGTGAGGTGGTCAAGTTTTTGGTTTATGGTTTAGAAGGTGTGAACGAATAGATGTTGGTGTCAGTGGGAGTTGATGTTGAAGGTTGGGAGGAGGAGGTAGGTATTGGTTCAATAAAATTAGGTATGGTTTGTGTCCCCTCATTTGAGCCTTGTTGTATAAGCTCAAATTTATTAGGAAAGAGGTTTCAGCCCTGTACCAATGGTTGGTTTATATCACTGGCATTGGCAGGCTATGCATGTGTGAGAATATAATTATGAATTAGTGCAATGAAAGTGGATAGAGTATCGGATGCACTCGGTAGTACGGTATTCCTTATTGGATTTACATTCTGTTGTGAGAATGTAGATGGTATAGGTTGACTCAATGGACGGGTTGACACAGTGTGACCTTGGAGTGAGGTCTGTCTTTCAATGATAACATCCTTTTGGGAGGGTGCATCAAATGTCGGTTTGTTACCATATTTACAGATACATCCTTTTGTGAGGATGCATTGATATCACGTTTATTAGATATATATTTCGGGCGATAGCAAGTTAATTTTAGCCGAAAATTGTGCATTTAATTGTAAAAAGATACATTAACCTTTGATTTGTTGTTTTGCAGCCTAAAAAGACGAAAAAGAAATTATTTGAAGAAATTAAGGATTAAAGAGATAACTAAGATAGGATATATTTTATATATTTATATAGTATATATATCTTAATTAATAGATATTATATATTATATATATTGTATAACTAAATCAGTTTATTTAAAAAGAATATAAGGATTGGTTTTGATGGATTATATATATATATATAATATAATATAAAAGTCACGTACAACTTTTATATATACACATATATATAGGGTGAGGATCCAATGAGAACACCCCTTAAAATGAGAACTCTAGGAACCACTGCATCTAGTCTATAAAATCATTGCATCCAACTTAAAATCATTGCATAATATCTAAAATCATGGAATTCTCTTAAAACTAGTTTATCGTGCACGAATTAATCGATGGATTCTCATTTAAAAACCAATACATCTTGTTTTAAAAACCATTGCATCTAGCATAAAATCACTACATATTGTCTAAAAAGACTGGATCTCATCTTTACACACATAAATAATAATAATAATAATAATAATAATAATAATAATAATAAATATATGTATATATATAAGTACACATTTGTTGACTTTTTCTTTGGTTCGCAATTTGCGAACGATTTGCGTCGTTCGCATTAGATCCTAAGACTATATATATATATATATATGAAACAAAAACGCAGCATCTCTCTCTCTCTATATATATATATACATATATATATATGGGAGGGTTCATTTGGGAACCGTTTTTATTGCGAGAACCGCGAGAACCATTCTTAGCCGTTGATTTTGGATAATGAAATTCATGGATGAGGAGCATGGGGGGATTGAGTGTGGCAGGGTGCATGTAAGGAATTCATGGGTGGGCAATCCAATTGAAGGAGGGGGAATTGGACGGCTAAGATTGGTTCTCGCGGTTCTTGTAATAAGAACGGTTCTCAAATGAACCTTTCACTATATATATATAAATATATATATATATATATATATATATATATATATTTTTAATTCGATGAACGATAGCAGGGATAAAGAAAGAAAAGAAAACAAGTCTCAAAGCATTCGAGAGGCTGTGGAGCTTAACTTTGGAGGATTGAAACTTGTTTATTGAAGATTTCGGCTTTGGATTCATCCCGGTTCTATCATTCTTATTTATTTACAAGTCTTTCCAAAGATCCATATGTTTTCTAGTTACTGTTTTTGCATGTTTATAATTTGAGTTTATATAAATTGGAGAACCAATCCATTTATATGACTTTAATCATAACTATTTAGGACCAATAAATAGTATTGACTAGTGATTGACCAAATCCTAGGCTTAAACATGTCAAGATGGAAACTTTAATGTGTATGATTGATGCATGATGACCTTTGTGTGTCAATACAATCGAGTTCGAAATCATGGGGAGGATTCAAAATGCATAACGCATGAGAGATGTTTGTAGAGATCGAGATAGCATCGTGGAACACAGCACTAGCAGCAGCATTCGGAATCGGTAACAAATATACATCGTCCATTACATATAAATATTACCACCCGCACTTGATTGCGAGTGTGGGGTCATTCGTTCAAAGTCACAAGAAATAAATTCGGAGTCAAGCTAGAGACTCAGACAAAAACAGGCGCTTCTCGGGAGGCAACCCGTGTTTAGGTTTAGGTTTTTCTTTCCTCTTTATTTTTGTATTTCATTTCCGTTTTGTTCAACTTTGTGGGTTTGTTGCCTAGAAACCCTCACGAGACTACAACTCGTCCACTCGGGCTACCGAGGGGTTTAAAGGCTTGTTTCTTTTTGTTTTCGTTCTTAGGGAATCCTAGCCTAGATAATTCTTCATATATGCTTTGGGAATTCTTCATATAAAATCTTGTTCAGACATTCCCATCCTTTGATGTTTATATTTTTGTGTGTCTGACGATATGCTTTGAGTGATTTATATTTCAGTGAGAGCTTTTAATTTATGGAGTACCGGAGGGAGTTTTTCTAACCTTTTTCTATCTTATTTTATCTTTATTTTTATGTAAAATGGGGACATTGTACAATCTAAGTGTGGGGTAGGGGGTTAGAAAAGATTTCTCGCTTGAATTTTATTTGTCCTTGTGTTAAATTTCTATTTTACTTGGGCGTTAAATTTTATATTTTTAATATCATTAGTGTTAAAAGTTAGATATTATTTTAAAATTTCAAAGTGTTTGATTAATAAACAAATTCATACGGGTATGTTTAGCTTTAATGCCTTCTATTTATAGTAAACAAACTTTAATTTTTGAATTGCTACAATAATTAGAAAGGTTAAGCCCTTTTGAGTCTAAGTTTGACAAAAATAGATTGAGTTGAATATTTAATTTTTATAAACATATGTTATAAAAAAACAAAAAAAGTAAAAAAAGCCAATGTGCAAAAATGAAAAAAATACAAAAGAGCTAGAAAGAAAAATATAAGTCAAATACATGGTCTTTGAAACTCGAATTAGTAACTGGTTTGGGATTGGTTGAGTTGAGGATTCGCTACATGGGTTCCATAGAAAGTCATAGACTTATAAAAAAGGGCTGAAAAGAAATAAAAAACATATGTGAAATATAAAGTTGGAAATCTGCAATAAGTCTTGAGGTCAGGGGATTTTTAAAGGGTAAATTAACCTAATTTAAATATAAATGCAATTTATAAGTAAAGGTTTGGGTATTTATAATGGAGAGATTATTTGGAGTGGCCGAAAGGTTATTAAGGATCAAATCATGGGTATGTGTATAATTCTAAGTATAGCTTATGTTTTGTTTTTAATCAACAAATTTTACATTCGTAAGTAATATTTATTTTTCTAAAAGTAGTATTGATTATTTAAGATTTATAGCCTGAATAAAGTTGTGATTTGCTTGGGGATAAGCAAAGTTCAAGTGTGGGGTATTTTGATATCGCGTTTATTAGATATATATATATATTTCACGCGATATCAAGTTAGTTTTAGCCGAAAATTGTGCATTTAAGTGTATAAAGATACGTTTACCTTTGATTTGTTGTTTTGCAGGCTAAAAAGATGAAAAAGAAATTATTTGAAGAAATTAAGGATTAAAGAGATAAATAAGATAGGATATATTTTATATATTTATATAGTATATATATCTTAATTAATAGATATTATATATTATATATTGTATAACTAAATCAGTTTATTTAAAAAGGTGATAAGGATTGGTTTTGATGAATAATACATATATATATATATATATATATATATATAGACAAAAAACATGGGAGATATATATATATATATATATATTTGAAACAACGGCAGAGATATATATTTATATATATATAATTGAGTCTACGGCAGCTTGAAAAAAAGAAAGAAAGATTGCGCAGAATATATATATATATATATAAGTCGATGAACGATAGCAGGGATAAAGAAAGAAAAGAAAACATGATGATTGATGCATGATGACCTTTGTCAAGATGGGAACTTTAATGTGAATGTTTGATGCATGATGATTTTTGTGTGTCAATACAATGATTTGTTAACTTGATTAATCATTAAATGTAAGATCTTGTTTGATTCAAACTTAAAACGTCTAATTATACTTTTATTTAATTTCATGACCATTAAAGTTAAGTAATTGCATGATTAAAAAGTTAGATAACCGGATCAAAAGTCTAGCTATGATAGGAATCGGTACATGATAAGTTAGTTATCCATTACACAATATAAATTGGATCAAATCAATTGAAGAGAATTTCATTGAATCTAGGGAGGGAATCTTTATTACATAAGCTTAGTCCAATAAAGTTTGTTGCTTTTCAATTTCTTTGGTTTGTTCTTGGTTCTTGCTATTATTATTAGTAAGTTGGATAATAAAGTTTGAATCTTTATTAATAAGATTCTAAATTCCCCCTTTAGTTGTTTAAATTAGTTTAATATTTAATTAGTATAGTTATATTCAAAATCATACTCGTCCCCTAGTGTTCAACACCCGTACTTATTTACTATACTACGATACGATTAGGTTCTCTTATCTATTTGTGTTGTTGTCGTGCTAAATAACTCAGATTTATAAATTTAAAACTGGTACGCTATACGCACATCATGCATCCACTGGCTCAGGTTCAAAAGCAACCAATTGCTCCTCCTCAACATGAGGAGGGCTAAATGGAGCTGAGGTCAGAGTTGTATGTGTTACTACCTCAGAGGGCTCAATGTGAACAACCTCTTTTGACCTTATACTTTGGGGGCTTCGGATGAGAGTAGAACTTGTGACAGCTGGAGGTTCACTAGAGCTTGGCTTGTGAGGAGGTGTATGAACTGGAAAGGAGGATGGGCTATCAAAGGTTGGGACTACCATTTGCATATCCTCAAAAGTGGAATCCGAACTGTCCATATCTTGAGATTGTAGATGTCTACTCCTATCAATAAGCTCAAGGAGTTGATCAGAGATTTCTTGTTCAGGGTGATCAAAGGAAGCATCATCATCAAGAGGACTTTGAACCATTGGACTGATTGGAGCAAAACCGGCATCATCACCACCTTGATCAGATTCATTTACATTGTCACCATCATCATGATCACCATCATCATCATTACCATCATTTTTATTTTCTTCGGCAGAAGCATTAATAACCTCCTGCATTTGTGGAGTGATTGCAGGGCCCCTACCTACTCTTAGAAAATGGCACACCTTCTCACCCATAACAGGGACAGGGATGCTCTCCAAGTGCTCATTCAGGCTAACATAGCCATCGTCACCAACTTCTTGCATAGCAATCATACTTAGAAATCGAATATATGGAACTTGAGACCTAGATGACTTTTTGTTGGTGCTTTGAGTGATTTTACCAACGAGGTAAGAGAAAATGACTTGAGCAAAGTCAATGTTGTTTCCGAAGACTAGGGCATATATCATTAAGAGGTCAGTCTTGTTGATCAAATGGTGACTGCTGGATTTGGGACCAAAACATCTTATAACAACATTCGAAAGATACCTCTAGGGGTGTGCGAGAGCTGAAACCTTGACCCGACCGTGAACAATAGGCTTATTATAGCCTATCGTGAGAAGCACTGTTTAGAATTGAGCTTTAGATGGAAAAGCAGTGAATGGAGCATAGTTGGGAATGCTAGGAGCTTCGCGTAAAGTATCAACAGATATGTGAAAGTGGTAAGCTCCTCGCGCCATGGTATAGGTGATGGTACTTTCATTTGTTTTGTATGCGATATAGTACCATATTTTGCTGATGATACTTGGGAATATATAGTGGGGATCGGCTATGAGGCATTCGAATATAGGATGAGCAACTAAGAACTCGACCATTGGTTCATAGCCTTGGTTTTCTCGAGAGGCTGGGATTGAGGTACAGAGGAGAATTTTGTTGGGTGTGATGTTCATGGCTTGGTGGGTGCAGCATTCTCACCGGGAGTGACATTAGGGTCTCGAATATAAGTTGCCATTTGGTAGGGATGATGAACAGTGTGGTTTGTAGAGAAATGGCGAGAGCAATTTAGGTTGAAGCTTTTTAGAGGGAGGGAGAGAGAGGGTTTGAGAATTTTGAATAGGTAAAGGTGTATTAGACAGGGAATGAGGTATTTATGAAGTAAACATAATAGATATCGTTAAATACTAACAAAATGTCTCTAACGGAAAACATATTAATAAGATATTAAATGAAATCTGACAATCGGAGTAAATATACAGGGTTAAAAGCATTCACTAAGCAAAATTAAGAAAATTGAACAAGTGTTAAGTCATCAAGTGAGCATTGAAAAGTATCAGTTGAGAGACATTAGCTAATAGGGAAAGCATCAGCTGATAGAGAGAATTTGAGTTACATCAGCTGATAGAGTTACTTAGTTGAGCATTTCTTCCTTAGCTGAGTGTGATCAACTGAGTGTTTTGATCAACTGATGGGTATCAGCTGAGCAAATTAACTTAGCTTTTTTTATGATTGGTAAGATAAGTAAATCATCAGATTCAACACTTACCAATAGACAGAAATACAACTATAACTAATCTGATCTAAAAATTAAGCGTACCTAGTTTGGATATTAGTAAATTAAATCTTGCTTCATCCAATGGTTTGGTGAACAAATCTGCAAGTTGTAAATCAGTGTTGATGTAGTGCAAGGATACTTTCTTCTTTTGCACATTATCTCTTAAGAAATGATGCCTGATTTCAATATGCCTTGTTTTTAAGTGCATGACTGGATTGTTTGAGATGGAGATGACACTTGTATTGTCACACAGAATTGTAGTGTCTTCAAATTTCACATCATAGTCAAGTAGTTGATTTTGTAACCACATAATTTGAGCACAACAACTACCTGCAGCAATGTATTTTGCTTCTGTAGTAGAGGTTGATGCTGAATTATGTTTCTTGCTTGACCAACTGATTAATCTTCCACTTAGAAGTTGACATCCTCCTGCAGTATTTTTTCTATCTAATGTACATCCTACAAAATTAGAATCTGAATATCTAACTAACTCAAAATCCGAGTCTTTGGGGGTACCAAAGACCAAGATTAGGAATTCGTTTGAGATATCTGAATATTCTTTTAACAGCAGCAAGATGAGTTTTCTTCGGATCTGTCTAATATCTTGCACAGAGACATGTTGAAAACATTATATTTGGTCTATTAGCAGTGAGGTATAAAAGTGACGCAATAATTACTCTATATGTAGTAATGTTCACTGATTTGCTATCAGTTGCCTTTCCTAGCTTAATAGTAGCTGACATAGGTGTTTTCATTAATGAGCAATTTTCAAAATCAAACTTTTTGAGTAAATCTTTGATGAACTTTTTTTGATATATGAAAATACCATCAATCTCTTGTTTAATTTGTAAACCAAGAAAATAGTTTAGTTTACCCATCATGCTCATCTGATAGTTATCAGACATGAGTTTAGAAAACTTTTTACATAGTTCCAAATTTGCAGACCCAAATATTATATCATCTACATATATTTGTACAAGTATCACATCTTCTTTGTACGTCGTTATAAACAAAGTGCTATCTATGCATCCTCTTGTAAAACCTTTGTTAGTGAGAAAAGAAGAGAGGGTATCATACCAGGCTCTTAGAGCTTGCTTAAGACCATATAAAGCTTTATTGATAAACAATACATGATCAGGTAAGCTAGAATCCTCAAAACCATTTGTTTGACATACACCTCTTCTTTCAAATATCCATTCAGAAAAGCACTTCTCACATCCATTTTGAACACCTTGAAGTTCTTGATGGAAGCATAGGCAAGGAATAATGTAATGGCTTCCAATCTTGCAACAGGGGTAAAGGTTTCATAAAAATCAATACTTTCCTCTTGACAGTACCCCTGTGCCACTAGCCTTACTTTATTTCTAATGATCTTCCATTTTCATCTAATTTGTTTTTGAAGACCCACTTTGTTACAATGATGGTTTTATCCTTGGGTTTGGGCACCAAGGTCCATACATTATTTCTTTTAAACTTTGTCATCTCTTGTTGCATGGCATTCACTGAGTGGGAGTCATTAAGGGCTTCATCAACCTTTTTTGGTTCAACCAAGGATACAAATCCTGAATAGAAACAAATATTACATGCTTTTGATCTTGTTCCCACTGGATCCTCAATGTTGCCTATGACTAGATTGTGATGATGATCTCTGTGGTCTTTGAAGGATTTTTGGATTATTTGGCAGTTGGGATGGATTTGGATATGGGGAGTTGAAGTTATATGTTGGCTATCGATAGTAGAAATGATTTCATTTGGGTTGTTTGAGTTAACTTCATTTTCACAATCTGTGATATGGAACTAGAGTCCAATGATGTTGAATCATTTTCCACATGTTTCAGTAGAGGTATAGGATTGGATGAGGTTGGTTATGCATAGATTATGGTTTGAATAGGAACAGGTTCATCCATATCATGAGCAATTGGTGGACAGGGATCAACTTGCTCTGGAGTGGTTTCTCTAGTTTGCATAAGATCATTGAACTCTTAACCTAAACCATGATTAGAAGAACATGAAGCAACAAAGTCATTTTCATTAAAACTTACATTGATAGATTCTTCAATGACTTTTGTTCGGAGGTTGTATACTCTATACGCTTTGGAAAGCACATAGTATCCTACAAACACTCCTTCAGCAGCTTCTGGAGCAAACTTCTGTAGTTGATCCTTTTGATTGAGAATGAAACATTGACAACCAAATATGTGTAGAAAACTAATGATTGGCTTCCTTCCCTTGAGCACTTCATATGGAGTTTTGTTGTGCCTTTTGATAATAAGGGATATGTTCTGAGTAAAACATGTACAACTCACAGCCTCAGCCCAGAAATTGAAAGATAACCCACTTTCACACAACATGGTTTTGGTAGCTTCAATTAATGTTCTGTTTCTTCTTTTAGCTACACCATTGTGTTGTGGGGTTCTTGGAGCAGAGAAGTTTTGAGATATCCCTTTCTCATTCCAGAAAGCTTCAAGAGTTTGATTTTTGAATTCAGTTCCATGATCACTCACCATATTACCATTCATCACTTCCATCTTTTTGATAAAGCAATTAATTTCTTTAGTAGCTTCACTATTTGCTTTAAGAAAGAAAACCCAAGTGTATCTTGAGAATTCATCAACCAATACTAGAGTATACTTACTTCCACCAATGCTAGAAGTTGCAACAGGACCAAATAGATCCATGTGCAATAAAAAGAAAGGTTCTGTAATGGAGAAGGCTTGCTTGGAAGGAAATGATGTTTTGTGTTGCTTTCCCTTCTTAAAAGCAGTGCAAGGTTTAGGCTTAGAAAAGGTCATAGAAGGTAGTCCTGACTCTAGTTCACTCTTGGAAAGCTTGTTAATGCTTTTGAAATTAAGGTGGGAAAACCTTTTATGCCATATCCAGTTTGTATCCTCAATGGTTTTGGAGTATAAACATGTTTCTTTTGAAGGGTCACCTGAGGACATGTCAAGAGTATTCACATCCTTGGTTCTCTTGGCACTGAATACTATATTAGGTTTTTTTATGTATTATGGAGCCCCTGTGTTAGTGAAGTGAACTTTATTATGTCCATCACACAATTGACTTATGTTTATGAGATTGTATTTTAGTCCCTTAACATATGAAACTTTGGACAACTTGAGGTTCCCAATATGAAGTTCTCCGTAGCCTTTGGTTTTCCCATGATTGTTGTCACCAAAAGTTAACCAAGGACCTTTCTCCTTCTTATAATTACTAAGCAAAGCTTTATTGCCTATCATGGTTGTAGAAAATCTACTGTCAAGAAACCATGAACCAACACCCTGCACAGTTATGAATGAAAGAAGAGTTACTGACACAATTAGGAATCCACTAATTAGTGGATCCTTGTGGAATGCACCTAGCTTTCCCCTTCATTTTAGGTTGTTTATGAACAATAGGAATATCCATGTTATCAGAACAAGTCCGCTATCTTGAGTTCCCTTCTAAAGAACATTCAAATGTCTTATGCTCTTTGTTTCCACATTTGTAACATTTCTGAGATTTAGTGGCCTTGGAGAGTTGAACAATATTATTTGAATGTTTGTGAGCTTTCTTATGTTAGTCAAATATTTGTTTGTAGGCCTTGTGTTCTTTTGTATTATTATTACAAGCTTTCTAGACTAGTTTAATATATTGGGCTTGGCCCACACTTGTAATATTAGCTAGTTTAGAAGTAGAAGCCCATGAGGCTCTAGGCCCATGTGGCAATGTCTTTATATACCTTCCAAATCTAGTTTGCAAGGTAACCTTTGCATTTGTAATTCTCTAGCTTGTAACTCACGTTCAAAGTAATTGCAATGCATCTTCAAGCATTCAAGCAAAGTGTTCATACTTGTGTGCTTGACTACTTCTTCATATTTTATACAGGTATCTTCTAGTTTACTCATATATTATCACATCTTTGGACTTTGAATTGGTATTAGAGTCAACTCCTTGCTGCATTGGTTACTTTAACTGGAAGTAACATCTGAAGGGTTTTGTGGGGTACGATATGCACCGCGTAATTATAAACCAAAACTTAATCCAAGAGATCTTAATTGGATCAACTAGGAAACAAAGATATTGTTAGTTTATTAAAATGTAGAAAAAAGCCGGTTTAGGCTTTGCCTATAAATAGGCATATGGCCAAGGGCCATTGTAAGCTTTTGCATCACAATTTAATATATCAAAGCATTAGCCAAAAGGTTTAGTGTGTGTTTCTCTCTACTCATATTCTTTCTAAATCTTGAGGTATAATCGGACCACCTTTCAATTTATATCAAAGCCATACTTGATCTAAGTTGGCTCGTGAATGGAATGTTGATCAAAGAAAAATAGAATCAACGAAGATAAACGTGCTGTGATCAAAGAAATACAGTTCCAGATTCGAAGATCAAGGTTTGAGCGATTTAATTGTTGTGTTTGGTTTTTATTCTTCTCGAAATCATCTCTAGAATCAATTACAATTCAAAATGGAGTGATTTGTCTTATATCAGATTGAGATTAGAAGGTTTTTCGTGGATATTCTCTATGGTTTTTGCTTTAAATTTCATCATAAATTATTTGAATAATGAAATTGTTTGGATCTTAGTTGCATACGGTGAATTGCGAGTTCAAGGATACAAAATTTGGAAAATTATTCATTGGTTTTCATAAGAATTCAAATTTTCATTGAAGAACACATGAAGATCATGAAGAACAGCTTAGATATGAAGTTTTGATTCATTTTGGTGAAAAATTCGAACATTTTGGTGTTTACCTTTGAACTTCGAGCTTTTCAGTTACACCACTGCTCACTTCGAGCTTGGCAATTACAAACACATCCCTGAAAATACGACAATTGTTCCAAGCAGAAGACTTCGAGCGGATCCAAGTCCTTCGAGTTTGAAATCAACACACTTTGAGTTCGGAATCTATATACTTCAAATTGAATCTTTGAGCTTCAAAAACCATCCCTTTGACTTCGAGCGTGTTTTTGATCTCAATAGAACACTTTGAAAACTAAGCCTATAAACCTCGCATTCGAAGATCACTACTTTGAAAGTAACTTCGAGTGTGTTTCCAATTCAAGAATAGCCACTTCGAACTCACATTCCAAACAACTTGCTCTTCGAATGCGAAATCAAAGTCGAACTTACCACTTCGAACAAAAATAAATTTCGAAAACTCAACTTCATTTTACACCTCAAATTCACCAAGTTTTCCTTCAAATCAAACATTCCTTGTTCACTTCGAATTTCTTATTTGAAGTTATTCGAAACACAAGATACTCACTTTGAATTCACATATACTCGAACTCACGCACACTTCGAATCCTACTTTCAAGATAACCCAACTTCGAACAAAGTCACGTACACTTTGAATTCGAAATACTCACATTTCGAATTCTTCAAACTCGAATCCAATCACAAATTTTTCAAGTCAACGATCAATACCAAATTCAAGTAAGAAAGATGTCTAGTTCCAATGAGATCCTAGCCATAGGAACATATTCGAAACCCCCTGTCCTATTCCGCAACGATTATATCGTATGGAAAGGGAGGTTCATGGAATTTCTTGAACATAACGAGACATACGGAGAGATGATGATAGATTGTATACTTAATGGTGACAAGAAATTCTACAGAATCATCAATCCCCAACCAGATAATAATCCTCTGATACCTTGTGTAGCTAGAGACAAAACACCAGACGAGCTTACAGCAGTAGAGAAGGAAAGGAAGAAGGCAGATAGGCTTGCCAAAAACTACTACTTAAAACAAGGGTTATCATCATAAATGTATATGAAGGTAGATATTTTGGCAACTGTAAAAGAAATTTGGGATGAGATTAAGCGACAATTGCAAGGAACAGAGCAAGGGGAACACATCAAAAGAACTCATCCGGTGAATATGTTACATGAGTTCAGTGCCAGGATAATGAGCTGTTAATGGACACTTACAGTCGTTTTTGCAAACTTCAAAACGAACTAAGAACTAACAAGGTTGAAAGAACCGACTTAGACATCAACTGTGTCTTCTTGAGAGCTATGGGTCCAGAGTGGAATGAACATGTCAAACTTTACAAGCACATCAACTGAAACGTCACAATTGTCACTTATCATAATATTTTTGAGGACCTCCAACAATACCAAGACGGGGTCTCAAAGTCATCTCCCAAAATCTCTACTGATCCACTAGTTCTAATGAGTCAGATGGTATAGAAATAGAACAAGTTATTAAAGCCATATCATTCATAACCAAGGCTTTCAAAAAGGTACTCTAAAGCCAACAATCGCCAACGATACACATCTAGGTCACATAGACCAGATACTTTCAAGGTGGCAGAAAAACCAAGGTTTGTGAAAGATGAGAAGATGGAAGATCGCAAGTGCTACAATTGTGGGGGTAACGGCCACTACATAAAAGATTTCACTCAAAAGAAAAAGAAAGATGCTGAGTACTACAAGTAGAAGCTCGGATTATCAAAGAAGAAGAGTGCGGGTAAGGCCATGATGGTTGAAAAAGATCAGTTTCTCTCCGACACAGATGATAATGATCTTGATGAAGAAGCACAAGCTCAGTTATTTTTAATGGCCAATGTGGAAGATGAGTTCACGGACGACGAACAAGAACCAGAGGCACACTATGACAATACTGATGATGAGGAGCTTGATGTAGAAGGTTCTAAAGAAGAAGTACATTCTAACTCCCTTACAGGTTGTGGTGTGAGCATGGAACATGTTTAGATCATCATAAAAAGAATTAAAAAGTTAGAAAAAACAACACAAAATCAGAAAGAAAAACTAAAAAACTAAAATAAGAAATCAAGAGATAGAATCATATCAAGTCGATAAGGATAAGGAAATTGCTAAACTCAAAACTAAGATAATTGATAAAGAGAATGAGTTAATTGAGTTGACAGCTTCCATGAGCACATAAATATATGATCTTAAAGTTGAGAAGATCAGTGCAGAGAAAGATACATAATATATCATCAAAGAAAAGGGAGAATTATGTTCTAAAATTAAAGAACTGGAGGACTCATTGATCAAAAGAGGTCAAACTGAACAAACCATTTTACTTAACAAATCCATGGAACGGAAATCAAAGAACACGGAGCGGTAAAAGAAAACTCATGGGTTGGTTAAGCTGAGTGAACTGCCTAGACGGTTGACTAGGCCTTTGCCTTGGCATATAGCCATGTTGGCCTCGATTTGGTGGAGACGGGCGAACCCGCTTAGACTGTGGTAAGGTTGCCTGAGGTGGTGGAGCAAAGCCCTTTGAATATGAAGCTTTCGTTACAACCATCTCCGACTCTAAGACTGTTCCATCGTTTAAGGAGCTGCTTCTCAAAATGGACCTACGATGGTCTCGGATTTGAAAACCCAGGAATCAGTGAGAAAATGTGACAGCCAAACAATTATACGATTTCAATTTAATGAATGATGGCATCACTAAAAATATGGTATTTGTTTCCCAAGAAGAAGAAATTGCTGAAGAAGATTTCAAAAGAAACTCTAAGCTAAAATCAGAAATTCCTTTTGATTATCTGGAAATGAATGAATCCATCTTATCTGGGTCTCAAAAGCCTAGTGAGACAGATGATTCTGCACTTACATATCTAGATGATCTTAAAAATCCACAAGTAGTTCTAGAAGCCAGGGTATATGCCTCATATGGTATTACAAAGGTAACTTGAAACACTTGTAGTATTTTATTTTCAAACAATCATTATGAGTGATTTAGGAAAGAAAATTAATAAATCAGAAAAGGTCTTTTCATGTCACTCTCAAAAGGAAAACTTGACACAAACTTCAACAATGACTTCAACTCCACAAATCACTGTGATGGTTACAAGAAGAAAATAAGAAAAAATGAAAGTGGAACATGTAACTCCACAACAGTGGACTTCAAAACCACAAAGTCAAAATCAAGCCTTCACAAGTAGGCAACCAAATGCCATTGCAAAATCAAATCTCAAACCATCTCACATGCATAAACCACAATCTCAGGTTAAATATGTCTCAAAGAGTACAAAACCAATCACAACTAATCATTTTTCTAATATTTCAAATGTGAGGAAAGCTAACAAAACCATGAGAGGGTTTAACAAAAAAGAAACAAGAAGAAAGAATACACCTAGAGCTGTTAGGTCTTGTTTTGATTTTTCCAAGAAGTGTCACCACATTTCATGTTTTGCAAACAATTGTACTTCTTTCACTAATCTAGAAATAAAAGCAATCACATGTTTCTGTGTGAGTAATGGTTATCTTCATGGACATTGGGAATTTCACTGTGAATATGATAGGCTTCGGAAAAGTTTTAGAATTCGTCCATGTGAAAACTGGAAACCACAAAATTCAAATCAATACAATCCATCATTCATCACTACTAAAGGGATAGTCATTCACCAATGGGTTTCTAAACATGCTTTAAACTTAATGAATTACAAGAATTATACAAACAGATTGATAACAATTCAAGAATTGTAAGCGTACAGGAGAGGAGGTTACAATGAATTCCTCAAAGCATGGAACATCACTAAGGCACGATCATGGAAAAATAATTCATCTCATTCACAAAGAATCAATTCATTCTCGAAAACAAAATCAAAGCCAACAATCTCAAAAGTCAAACCCAAGACAAAAGTGCCAACACAAAAGTGTACAAACCTATAATCACTAAACAACCATCAACGCTGAAATCCAAAGCAATTTCACAACAAAAAATGGTTCAAGCTTGGAGACAAAAGGAAATGATACTGGTGTGGGAACTTAAAAGTACAACACAAGTATTTATTCTTGAAAAAGGAGAAATTGCACTTTAAATTGAATCTAAAATTGTGCCTGATCCATTGTGGATTTAAACTTCAAAGTTCAATCCAGAAGAACAAAAGAATCAATGGCAAACACATAAAAATATTCATTGCATATTCAAAAAAGTTGTGAATTCAAAAGAAACTAACACTCAAGGACCCATTTCTACATGGGACCCTAAACCTTCTTTCTTTTCTGTGTGTAGGAACTTAATCTCTGGTACATGGATTCCGGGTGCACAAAACATATGACCGGAAACAAGAGTCTTCTACAAAACTTCGTTCACAAGTACTCCGGGAATGTTCGTTTTGGGAATGACAATGTAGAACCAATTCTGGGGTATGGAGATATAGTCTGAAAAAGCATAAAACCAAAATTTTCATTTGTGGACAAACTCATGTTCAGTCAAAACATAAACGGGTGACATACTTCTACCTAGAACTAGGCAATCCAATTTGTACTCAATTGACTTAAACAATTACAATGCCAAGACTTCAGTCTGTCTTTTAAGCAAGGCCTCATCAGACTTAACTTGGCAATGGCATAGAAAACTCTCTCACCTCAACTTTCGCAACATTAACAAATTAGTAACGGGAGATCTGGTAAGAGGCTTGCTAAAGTTGAAGTTCAACAAAGATCACCTGAGTGGAGACTGTGAGAAAGGCAAGATGAAAAGATCACCTCACAAAACCAAGTAAGTTTAAAGCACCAAGAAAACAATGGAGCTTTTGCACATGGACTTATGTGGTTCGTTGAGAGTCCAAATACGCAATGGGAAGAAGTATATCCTAGTGTTGTTGATGACCTATTCTAGGTATACTTGGGTCAAGTTTCTAAGATCAGAGGAAGCCACTCCTGTTATCATCTGCTTCATCAAACAATAGCAAAACAAGTTTGAACAAATGTTGGAGCTATTCGAACTGATAATGGAACTGAGTTCAAAAACAAGACATTGTCTGCTTATCTTGACTTTGTGGGAATCACGCATGAATTCTCTACAGCATACACTCCACAACAAAACGGGGTGGTAGAACGACGCAACCGAACTTTGGTTGAGGTTGCTCGTACAATGCTATCATATTCTTGTCTCCCGCCCTCCTATTGGGCTGAAGCTATGAGCACGGCGTGTTACACACAGAATCGTTCCTTTATCCATAACCATTTTAATAAAACTCCATACGAATTGGAAAATGGAATTGTACCTAATATCAAATATCTTCATATATTTGGTAATAGGTGCTTTGTACTCAGTGAAATAGATAACCTAGGAAAATTTGACACCAAAGCTGATGAGGCGAGTTTCCTTGGTTATTCTCAAGAGTCTAAAGCCTAAAGAGTTTTAAATAAAAGAACAATATGTGTTGTGAAAAGCATAAATTTTACATTCGATGACATGTTGGATGTTAAAAATTTTCAAAATCAAAAGGAAGTTGTTTCTGGACAAGTCAGTTCATGACCAGTTCTTCAAATAAAAGAAACAAATACAAATCCAAGTTCTTCATAACGTAATTTAGATTACTTATTTGATTTCTTTCAATCTAAATCTAATGTTTCTAATGCTGGTTACAGGAATGATGCAGTGTCTCCTACTACAACTGCAACGGAGGTTGACAATTCGTCATCGTATCAAATCTTGGATTCTCCGTCTACATCAGCTGTCAGTCCAACAGTAGTACCTCATGAGCTGGTTTATGAGAGTACTCCAATCTATGATTCAGAACCAACAGTTAATGAGGAAGATACTGAACTTGCAAGAAGAATAGATGAATTCTTTCCTCCTATTCAAAACCCCCGAGGAATAAAATGGACACAATCCCATCTAGAATCTCAGATTATAGGAAACAATCACGATGGAGTAAGGACTCATTCTACAACGGGCAAATGAGGCCTTCACTCTAGTTTCTTAAGTATGATAGAACCCACCAAAGTCTCAGATGGATTACAAGATGCTGAATGGGATGTTGCTATGCAAGAAGAACTCAATCAATTTGAACGACTCAAGGTATGGAGATTGGTACCATTTCCAGAAGATAAATCAGTTGTAGGTACCAAGTGGATTTTTAAGAACAAATGGGATTCCGATGGAACAGTGGTAAGAAATAAAGCCCGGCTGGTTGCAAAAGAGTACAACCAATAGGAAGGGATAGACTATGAAGAAACATTCGCTCCTGTAGTTAGGATAGAAGCAATTCGATTATTCTTAGCCTATGCTGCTCATAGTGGCTTTAAGGTTTTCCAAATGGATGTTAAGACAACCTTCCTTAATGATATACTCAAAGAGGAAGTGTATATATCTTAACCTAAATGATTTGCCAATCCCAAAATCCCATATCATGTGTATATTCTAGACAAAACTTTATATGGACTAAAACAAGCCCCGAGAGCTTGGTATGATGTCTTGTCTAAATATCTACTAAGTGAGGGATACAATAAAGGAAAAACTGTTGGTACATGCCTACTGATACACGTGCACTAGCATTACTTCTGATGAGGTACAGGCATATTGGGTCATACGCCAAGGGTAGATTCCGGCAGCACAACCCAAACATGAGAGAATATGAAATTAGGGTTTCTGGCGAACTTCACGGGCCGTGAACAGGTCGTGAAGAGAAACCCACCACAAGGCTTCACAACCCAGACAGGTAGTCGTGGGGGCACTGCCTTCACGAGGGCTTCACGGCCCGTGAGAAACCGTGAAGGTAGACGCCATGCTTTTATTAGACCACTTGTTGGCCTAATGAGAGTGTGCGGTGGAACGCGGTCTTTGAGGCCTTCATGAGTGCTTCACAGCCCGTGAGAGCCCATGAAGGAAGAAGTCAAAATGACACTTTGTTTTTATTGGACCTTTGTGTTGGTCCAATGAATGTGTGGCTAGGTGTCGACTCTAGTGTCTTTTGACCTCCTTCCAACCTTTATAAAAGGCAATTGCATTCTCTCCATTCCAACTCTTGCTTCCATATATACTAGACACATATATTTGCTACTTGAACCTTACATGGTGAGTTAAGTGGGTATATCAAGTGAAGGCAAGTTCCATATGGTTGTAGTTGTTCCAGATTCACGAGGACATCGTGTGGCTCGTGTTTTGGGTCGTTAGCAAGACGGGATCTCTCTCACTTGGTGTGTACTATCAATAGAGGAGCTCAGTTTCGCATTCTCGAAGATCTTCCTAGCTCGGTTGATAGCTCCAGCCACGTGATGATATATTTCTCCTTCCTCCGTTTTTTGTTTCAGTTGCTACATTCGTTTGTAGTCACGATCCCCACTTGGGGAATACATGCATGTCGGTTTTTGATACCCAAAATACGGTTTTTGTTTCAGTTGCTACATTCGTTTGTAGTCACGATCCCCACTTGGGGAATACATGCATGTCGGTTTTTGATACCCAAAATACATGGTTTTTGTACGGGTGTTGGCGTGCAAGGATTTCCTATAGTGGTATCAGAGCCTAGGATACAAAGATATAACACAAAAATGGCTCAAAAACCCCATTTTTAGAAGATTTGTTTTTCTGTCTAGTAGGCCTTCACGGGCCATGAAGGATTCTTCACGAGTCATGAAGGCCACACGACCAGTGTTCGTGAGGGGTCTGGTCGTGGGAAGTGTTTTCAGACTTCACGAGTCCTTCTGGCCCGTGACCAGTCGTGAAGCTGTTAGGCTTCATGAGCCATGAGAGGTCGTGTAGCCTTTCGTTAACAGTATAGTCGTGAAACCAGGTTTTTAGGCTCACGAGCCTTTCTGACCCATGATCGGTCGTGAAGCCCTTGGGCTTCACGGGCCTTGAGGGGCCGTGAAGGTGCTCCTGGGCAGTTTTTGTCCTTAGAAGAAAATTTTTTGGTTTTTCGGGTCATGGAGGAGTTTCTGGTTTTCTGACAGATTCCGGTTGAAAACCCCTCGTAATATTTTGGTACAAATATGGGTATGTAAGGTATGGTCTTGGCATGAGATGCATACACATATGTTGTGTATATATGAATATGGGTATAAAAATTGGTTTTATGCCCTAATGCGTATGTACAAGAATTTCTTTGTTGTGCCTTGAGTGTTTGTGTTGGAAATTCTTACCAAAATATTTCTTTAGTCGCGGTTTTGGCACACCGTGCTTTGTGGTGGTTGTTTGTTGCTTTTGGTTGGTAACCATTGCCCTAGACCTTGTGGTTGTGCCTTGTGGTTTGCTTGTTTGTTTGGATTTATTTGGTGGCCTTAGTGTCACGTGTGTTGTAATTAATTATTTATTCAATTGGTATGTAGTTATTTATCGCGGCTTGCATGTCGTTTCATTCATCCATATGTACTTGTACTGGATTGATAGGAAGCGCGTGGCTTGCATGCCATTTCCTCTCTTTTATGTACTCGTATTTTGAAGACCACAATCAATAGTGAAGAGGTGACGTCTTGAAGACCTTGGATCCGGTTAGTCCTGATTGAGGTAGCGGATTCAGTGGGAGAACTCCATGGTATAGGTTTGTGCCCTAGTTGACCTTGTCCTCTCGGCTTGGCTCTCGGGTAGGACGCATAGGTTTTGGTTTGGTTACCAACCTCTTTGTATGTGTGTGATGTGATTTATATTTCTTGCATGGTTGTTTATATTTCCTCCCATGCTTCATAACTTTTCTAAAGTTAATAAAATCACAAGTGTTTTTAAACTGGTTAACAAATTCTCGCGCATACACGATTATCAAGACAATATAAACTTGGTATTATATTTAAAGTGAAAATCAGTTTTGTCACTTACGTTGTTAATCAAATATTAAAACTTGGTTTTAATGAAGAAACAAAAACCCGTTTCCTAAAAACGTAAATCACGCACCATCCATAAGATGACACCACCTGATTCTAGTGAAGCATGGGATAATTGTCGAGCTTAGCACAAGTTATTCCATGTGAATCTGTGAGAAAGGTGAGTGTGGCGACTTGGGGTTGTTGGTTGTCGAGCTTAGCACGAGCCAATGACTTTCGAGTGTGCTACCGTGTATCTTGTTGGACGATTTACAATTGCAAACAAAAATCCTTGTGTGATTATCGAGCTAAGCACGAGTCAACCAAGAATTTTAATTTGGTATTGGTGTAAGTTGGGATCAAACATGCCAACCGACCTTTTTATGTTGTTGGATCCCACAAGTGTCTAAGAGTTGCAATAGAGATTGCAAGCGGTAAAATGGTTACCGGCCTAAATAGCTTCATTAAGTGATCCGCGGTAAACCTGTCATGTAGTGGAGTGAAATATGGTTCTTAGCCCTTGTTAAGATAAATTGTTTTTCTAAAACCTTTATGGGTGATTATTTTTAATGAGGATTATATTAAACTAACTAAAACGTGTATTCTTTTTATTTATAGATGTCAAACCATAATAACACCACGTCAAACTATTCGCTTCGTATGTTCCTAGGAGAAACTCACAGGAGTAAACTTCGTTGACTGGCTTAGGCAATTGAGAATTGTCCTTCGCTATGAGTCAAAGTTGCACATCCTTGAGGAACCCCTTCCGGAGCCACCTACAACCGACGCGACTTGGTCCATCCAATACGCATATGAAAAGCGTATTGAGGACACACACGATGTTGTCTGCCTCATGTTGTCAAGTAGGAGCTCGGAGTTGCAAAAGCACTTCGAGCACATGAGTGTGTACGATATGATGAACAAGTTGAAGGACATGTTCCAACAACAAGTTAGGGAGGAACACTATGAGTGTGTTAAAAACCTAGTCGGTTGTAAAATGCAAGAAGGTAGGAGTGTGAGTGCCCACGTCCTTAACATGAAGGCGTACGTGGACCATATGGAGACATTAGGTTTTCCCATTGGGAGGGAGCCTGCTATGGATATAGTACTCTAGTCCCTGCCCGCACCATATGATCAGTTTGTCATGAACTATCACATGCATAATATGGAGAAAACCTTTGGTGAATTGCATGACATGTTGAAGACTGCGGAGTCTGACATGGCCAATCATGAATCCACCTCTTCCATTCCTACCACAAGTTCAAGGGAACAAGAGAAAAGGAAGAAGAAACCGACACAAATAGGAAAGGTTGGAGTGTCCAAGCCTATCCTCGACATTGAATCTGAGGACATAGGTTATGTGCCTCATTAAGAGATTCAAGGAGTGGTTTGCTACTTCTGTGGAAGATTTGGAGACTAGGGCTGTGACCCCTACCCTTCGTGCCGAGAGGATATTAAATTTCTAAAGAAAGAGGGAGTTAATTTGCGCTCTTAAGGTGAATTCATGATTCATAGCTAATTCTTCTAAACGCTGGGTTGGTTGACCCGAGCTAATTGACTCACGTTTGTCACAAATTTGTTTTGTTACAAAGTGTAGGTACTAATTAAAAGAAGAAAAAACAACATGAAGAACCGGATCTCTAAAAGAGGAAACTCGGAAGATTATCCTTTTAAAAGAGAATTGGGAGTTTTGATCTCGCCTTTTGTTACCGGTTTATTTATTACTTTGTTATCATGCACTGCGAGGCAGGTTATGTTTTGTTTGTATTCTCATAAAGACGATGGATGAAAATTTGAATTTTGGATTTGTTGTAATAGATTTTTCCGAATTACTTATTCAATTTTGTAGTTTATTCATGTCATAGCTTATGTTTTATTTTGGCCTGCATGGCACATCATTCAACATTTGATGACGATGAATTTATACTTGAAATTTAAAATTTTGTTATGAAAATAATTTTGTTGATAGATAAAAATCAAAATTATCCATGTCACGACATACGTGCTATAAGTAATAATTAATCATGAATAATTGATTCTAAGTCCAAAATAGTTTGGATTAGTTGTCTCTATGTCATAATCAACATAACCATATAAATAAGACAAATATCACCTAGATCCATGTCGTTAGGATCTTGGAATGGTTTAACCTCGGGTTAAGCATTTGATGCTAGTCTTATCTATTAAAGTAAGATGATTATGAAACCCTTCACCGTGTTTGTGAGAGGGATGCATGCTTACAAGATATTGATCACCCTCGGTGGATAATCCATACAAGCACAATAATTAAGAGAAACTAATTAAAGAATCAAGTGGATAATATAGATAGGATAGTTAGATCTAGTTAAGATGCTAAGATACCATAAATCTATATCTATGACCACATTATGAATTGCGGGATTATCTCACAATTCATTCCATAACATAGACACATGCGTACATGGTGTCGCGTTATAGGAAACCGGATATTGTTGAAAATGATCCGGTATATAGTGGGTCAAATACGTGTATTCGACTTGTTAGTATACACATTGAATGTGATGAGCCAAGACCTTAATCATAATCCAGCTTGAATAGTAGTCTAGTCAAAAGATAATTGTGAAGATAACAAGAATACAAATGGATGTTGCATGACAAATCCACTAGATAAGCCGTTATCATAATGACTAGTGATGATTGTCATACTAGGTCATGTAGCATTACTTATGCAAATGATTTGGCTTGAAATATTGTTTTAGTAGCTGATTGTTTTATATTAACTTTGGGAATTGTAAGCAGTATCGTAAATTTTGATTGCTTTCGATATATAGTGGGGACTATATATACGCAGATGCGGTTACTTTCATTAGTCTTTACTGTGTTCCATCTTAGAATGTTTAACAACTTCCCTGAATGCTTATGCATTCTAGATTTCCACAGTCAGTCATTCTTCAAGTGAAGGAAGTTTGAACTAAGACTGAGGTCAAGGTTTGGTCATGCATTAATCAAGGATTAAATGCAAGTGACGCAAAACTAACCTATGCTTGAAATGAGTTTGAATTGATTGAAAGACCCACACCTGAGTTCACTTCATGGATTATGGTCACAAGTGACTCGGGATGATAATATCATTTCATCCTTAGACCGGAGATACATGTGTATCCAAAGCATGAGTCTGCTTTATTTTTATTGCTTTTAAACATGGTTCGTAACTGGCCTCTATAAAGGGAGTTTTCAAATAGAGTATGAAGCATTTGGAGGGTCTATGTAGTCAAAAGAAGTTGTTCCTCTGGTTAGAGAGATATCCCTGGCCCCTCGATGATTGGGCGCTGAGACCAAATATGCATGGCCTTGCTCAAGCTGCAATGATTTTAGATCAGTTGCAACTTGTTATTTTGGTCACCACCAATCTAGAATCGAGAAACACAATCGTCAGCGATTTGGAGATTGGCATTTATCCATGTCTCGTGTTCACAAGGATATCACAAACAAAGGGATGTTTATGATCACTTATCTATATGACATTTTAGCCTTTCTACACTACCAGGATTTGTCAAGGATGACGTAACTCGTACCGACTTGGGGGCAAGTATGGTTTGCTAGAGCCGCTGCTTGTCTGTGGTGTTAGTAACGTTGTATCATGTGCAAGTGGGAGTCTTTTAACAACCTCATATTGGGCCTAGTCGTGTTCGAATCTGGTACGTCTAAAATCCTATTTAAATATTGAATAACAGAAATATATATATATATATATATATATATATAATTGATTAAATTAGAAAAATGGAAGAAAATAATAAAGAAATGATAATATTAAAATATTATTGAAAATAGATAAGAATAATAAATTATTAAATGGTTTAGAACGAGGTTTCCAAAAATATCCCCGATAGTTAAAACGGGTACCCGTGCGTTAAGTTGTAAGTTGGAAAGGGGAACAAGATACCCACTTGTGGGTAATATTAACCACAAGCAGGTATCTATGTGTGTATACTCACGTGTGTATACAGACAACACACATAGACTTTCTCAAACTTTTCTTCTTGTGTTCTTGTGTGCAGAAAGCCATTCAAGAGAAGTTCATTGAAGTTCAAGTACAAATTCCAAGTCTAATCTGTTGTTAATCATCCCTAATCATCTCCATCTCTCAAGTGAGTTCTTTGTTCTTGTTTTCTAGTTTCACCAAGTTGGGTTCTAATTGGGTTTAATTGAATTTGATCCCAATATTTGATTCTAATGTTACCAATCTATTCTTAGATGATTATTAGGTTCATAGAAATCAGAATATGGAAGTAAAATGATGGTTTGGTTTGATTTTGGAAATTAAAGTGGTAAATGGGTTAAAAGGGTGAATTGATCCCAAATCCTGATTTTGGTTGTTTTGGTATGTAAAAATGATATCTTTAGGTTGGTTTTGATGTGTATTTTCACATATGAACAATAGAAACTAATTGGTAAAGTGTTGGTAATTTTTGGATGGAAAACAGCAGGTTCTGCACGAACCTGCTGCTGTAAATAGAAAGGCACGGGCGTGCCTCTCAAGAACACACCGTACCTCAGGGTGTAGCTGGGAGGCACGGGCGTACCTCCCAAGGGTACGGGATGTGCCTAACCATAGCAAGTCTGGTGGTGCCCTGAAGTCATGGGGTGTACCTGGGAATCAGGTATGGGGCGTACCCTGGGCGTGCCTCGCCAGGCACGGGCATGCCTTGGCAAGGTACGGGGCGTGCCTTGCCTCTGGCAGAATCTATTTTACAAGGTTTTGATATTTGTAAACTTTGTTTAGGTATTCCAGTTGGTCCAGAAGCTATTGTATCGTAGAGTAAAGTATTCTAGCTCGATAGGTGAGTGCCTGGTAACATAACAATTAATATATCTATAACATATATTAAAAATGATTACAAAATGGTATACCATGATTTGTACACGAACTTGTTTAAGTGTAGGTTACATGATGATGCTATAATTTAACATGTTGACACAATGTAGTATGCACTTGATTAGGTGTATGCTATGATGATAATTGAATATATGTGCGCATTGATTGGTGATCTGATTGGATCAAATTATTTGTTTATGAATGGTCCGGATCTTATGGACAAAGCTGTCCTACATTAAGAACAAAGTTGTTCTACTTTAAAGACAAAGCTGTCCTCTTCGGGTATAGCTTATGTTGTACAACAGAGGAATCGGTTGATTCCAAAACGCAATGGTGGACCGCTTAACACCTCACCCACCGGAGCGGTTGATGTGTCTGGTACCCTAGTTTGGTGCATTGAGCCGGGTTAGCTCCCCTGCGAGATATGTTACCTTCTGACTACGCCAGCTCATCGCGAGATGCTAGGATAGAACTATCTGAGAATGATTGAGGATATGTGATATGCTTATATTGATTGTATGCTATTTGGTACTCACTAGCTATTATAGCTAACAGATACTACACTCCACATGTGCAGGTGATCCTCAGTGAGCTTGGGACCCTGTGGGTAGCTTACTTTCTTAGGAGGAACACTATGTTTTGTATAACTCTGATATTATATTATGTTGTAATAGATAATGGTCGAATGGTTCAATAAAAGTAACACCAAACTGTGTATGTGGCAATTTTTGATTGTATAATATTTGCCACTTGTTTTAATTCCGCTCCGTGTTTTTATATCAAAATGTTAAATTAGTATTTTAAAAAGAAAAATTTGGTTCTCGAAAGTACGGTGTTACAAGCTGGTATTAGAGCCTAAGTTTGAGTGAATTGGGTATTTGAAAGAGTACTCAGTATCAAATTCAGGCTCGACCATTATTTAAAGTGTTCCTCGGGAGGTTATGGGATGTGAGAGAGATTGATATGATTCACATGACTGACATTGTTGTTGATTATTTGCTTATTTGATTAACATGATTAATCAAGTATGAAAAATATACTAAGAACATATGAGTTTAATGATGTAACAAAATTTAGAGACTAACGATGTCCGGAAGTGATGATAGAGAGGCTTACATTCGTGACTTAGAGGCTCGTCTCAAAGCTTCTGATGAACGAGTACCTGAGAAAAAGATGGCTATGGGTTTGAAAGCCTTCATGATGTGCAAACCACCTACCTTTTATGGGAGTATGGATCTGGTAGTCACAGAGAGATGGATTCGTGATACAGAGTTAGCATTTGAGACTTGTGAAGCTGAGGATTCCAAGAAAGTGGCGTATGCAAGGAAAATGATGCAGAGTCGCGCGGTTTCTTGGTATGATACTGTGATTGCATCTACACCAGCTGCAGTCCTAAATGCTATGACTTGGTCAGATTTTCTGAAGATTCTGCGGGCTAAATACTATTCAGCCCAAGCACTGGAAGCTGTAGATAATGAGTTCAGGGCCTTCTCTAAAGGCAACAAATCTGTTGAGGAGCTCATTACCAGGTATACCGAGTTATTGCAATTTGTGTAGGGTTCCTTGCCTGATGAAGAGGCAAAGATTAACTGCTTTGCATGTGCTCTGGCACCTGAATATCGATCATCTATCCGGTTTGCTACTACTCTGGATAAGGCCTTTGACTTTGCTTACCGGTATGAGAGTGACCATGCACAACAGGCTGGGGGAACTTCCAATAGAAAGTTTGAACAGTCTTCGGGGTCAAAGGGCACAGGTGGAGGATCATGGCAGCGGCAGCAACATCAGCAGCAGTAGGGGGTTTGAGGTACAGTCCCGCGGATGATTTATGGTGTGCTCAGTGTCGAACTAAGCATACAGGACATTGTACCAAGGATACTGCAAGGTGTCCTAAATGCGGGCAGAAGGGGCATATAACGGATAGCTGTAAATATAAAGATAATGTGTGCTACAAGTGCCTCAAGCTGGGACATCGATCGGTTGACTGCAGATCGGGTCCTAATCCTGGATCAGGAGGAGCTGTAGGATCTTCCTCAGGTCAAGGGAAGAATGTTGCACCACATGCACCGGGTAGGGAATTCCAGATGTCTGCCGATGAGGCAAAGACGGTAGGTGATGTGATCATTGGCACCTTTCTCATTAATAATTCTCCTACCTATGTTTTATTTGATTCAGGAGCAACATATTCTTTCATCTCTACATTCTTATGTGCTAAACTGCAACTGCCTATCTGTACACTAATTGATCCATTAGGCGTGGAAGATGCTAGTGATTGGATAGTCTCTGTTGTTCATAGAGTTCCTATTGCATTGATTGATATTGACGGGACCAGTTTTCCTGTCTCATTTCTGGTTATGCCGATTGCTGGGTTTGATGTAGTAATCGGGATGGATTGGCTCAGCAAACATAATGCTGAGATTATTTGTTCTAAAAAGATTATCAAAATTCCTTGCACTGACGGGTCATATGCTGTGGCTTGTGGTGAGGAAAGAACTTCTGAAACTCCATTGATTTCTATGATGAAAGCTCGCAAGTTTGTAGTCAAGGTATGTGAGTCATATTTGGCTTATGTTATTGGTACACACATGGAGAAGAAAGCTGTAAATGAAATTCGGGTAGTTTCCGAATACCCGGGTGTTTTCCCTGATAAATTATCGTGTTTGCCACCGGTAAGAGATGTAGAATATCAGATAGATCTTGTACCAGGTGCTACGCCTGTAGCAAGATCTCCTTATCGTCTTTCACCATCTGAGGTTCGTGAAATGATGACTCAGATACAGGAACTTCTTGATAGGGGTTTCATCCATCCCAGCTCTTCGCCTTGGGGAGCTCCAGTTTTGTTTGTTAAAAAGAAAGACGGGACGATGCGGATGTACATTGACTATAGAGAACTGAATAAGCGAACTGTAAAGAACAAGTACCCTCTTCCTCATATTGATGATCTGTTTGATCAACTTCAGGGTGCTACTTGCTTTTCAAAGATAGATCTTTGTTCTGGTTATCATCAAGTCCATGTACGCGATGAAGATATTCCAAAGACGGCTTTTAGGACAAGATACGGGCATTATGAGTTTCTTGTGATGCCTTTTGGTTTGACGAACGCTCCAGCAATATTTATGGATCTTATGAATCGTGTCTGTCATGCTTTTCTTGACAAATTTTTCATTGCATTCATCGATGACATTCTTATTTATTCCAAATCTGAAGCAGAACACGAGGTGCATCTTCGTATAGTTCTTGACACTCTGATGGGAGAAAAATTATATGCTAAATTCTCTAAATGCGAGTTCTAGCTCGAAAAGATACACTTCCTTGGGCATGTGATAGGCAAGGATGGTGTAATGGTTGACCCTGCTAAAGTTGAGGCGGTGATGAATTGGGAGTTCCTATAACCCCATATGAGATTCATAGCTTTCTAGGGCTTGCCGGTTATTATCTGCGATTTATTCAGAATTTTTCTAAGATTGCAGGTCCTCTGACGAAGCTTACACGAAAGGATGTTCCCTATTTGTCGTCTGATGAAGAAGATAAAGCCTTCCAGACATTGAAACAACTGTTATGTGAAGCTCCAATTCTGATTCTACCAAATGGGTCAGAAGATTTTTTTGTTTATTGTGATGCTTCTTACGCAGGTTTGGGAAGTGTCCTTATGCAGAAGGACAAGGTGATAGCATATGCTTCCCGCCAATTGAAGCCACATGAGAAGAGCTATCCGACTCATGATCTGGAGTTGGCAGCTATTGTCTTTGCTCTGAAACTATGGTGCCACTACTTGTATGACACCAAATGTGTGGTATTCACTGATCATAAGAGCCTCCAATATGTTTCTACATAGAAGGAGCTCAATATGAGGCAACACAGATGGATAGAGTTGATTAATGACTATGACTGCGAAATCAAATACCACCCGGGCAAGGCTAATGTGGTGGCTGATGCATTAAGCCGGAAGGGCTCCACAAATGCCATCAAATTCATGAAAAACACTATTGTTTCTGATCTTATCACTCGATTGAAGGAGGCTCTGCAAGAAGCCTTAACAGAAGCAAATCTGAAGGCTGAAGTTATGTCCAAGATGAAGGAGCAGCTACAAGATGACAGCAGGGGATTGAAGACATATATGTCCCGAATCTGGGTACCTAGCATCGGAGGGAACCAGGATCTAATCTTGAAGGAGGCGCACAGTTCTCGTTTATCTGTTCATCCTGGGTGTACTAAAATGTACCATGATCTTAAGGCACTATACTGGTGGCCTACATTGAAACGTGACATTGCCTCTTATGTAGAGAGATGTCAGATTTTTGCCCAGGTGAAGACCGAGCACCAAAGACCCTATGGTAATTGGCAACAATTACCAATTCCAGAATGGAAATGGGACAACATCACCATGGATTTTGTTACTAACTTGCCCAGGACTTTAAAAGGGCATGACATGATCTGGGTGATTGTTGATAGACTCACCAAAAGTGCTCACTTCCTAGCTGTGAATGAATCATCTTCTATGCCTCGTCTTGCTCAAATATATATCAATGAAATTGTTGCTCGGCACGGTGTTCCTCTATCTATTGTCTCTGATAGGGATACACGCTTTGTCTCACACTTCTAGAGCAATCTTCAATGGGAGCTTGGTACTCGTGTTCATTTGAGTACCGCATACCATCCATAGATAGATGGACAGTCCGAAAGGACTATCCAAACTCTTGAAGACTTGCTACGCGCATGTGTGCTTGAATACGGTGGCTCGTGGGATTCTCATTTGTCTTTAATTGAGTTTTCTTATAATAACTCATATCATTCCAGTAAAGGTATGCAACCATATGAGATGCTTTATGGTAGGCGTTGTCGCACACCTACTTGTTGGCTTGAGCCAGGGGAGAAACAGTATGCTGGACCTAATCTGGTCCAAATTACTGCTCATAAAGTTAAGCTTGCACGGGAGAAGCTTAAGGCAGCTAGAGACAGACAAAAGATGTATGCAGATCCTAAACACAGACCGGTTACCTTTGAAATAGGTGATCGGGTATTCTTGAAGGTTTCTCTCTGGAAGGGTGTTATCAGATTTGGCAGAAAGGGTAAGTTGAGTTCTCGATACATTGGTCCTTTCAGAATTATCCAGAAAGTCAATGAGCAGACAATATCTTTGGAGTTACCTCCAGAGTTATCAGGTATTCATAATACCTTTAATGTTTTCTATCTTCGTAAATGCAAGGTAGATGAAGATCAGATTCTACCTCTCCAAGATCTGAAAGTTGATTCTTCTACACGGCTCGTGGAAGAACCAGTCGAGATTCTAAACACGAAGACTAAGCAGCTGAGAAAGAAGACTATTCAGCTGGTCTTGGTCAAATGGAAGCACAATCTCGGGTTAAATGTGACTTGGGAGACCGAGGAGGATATGAGGGCCCGCTATCCACATCTATTCAATTAAATTAGTTTCCGAGGACGGAATCTTTTTAAGGGGGGTAGATTTGTAACAACCTCATATTAGGCCTAGTCGTGTTCGAATCTCGTACGTCTAAAATCCTATTTAAATATTGAATAAAAGAATATATATATATATATATATATATATATATAATTGATTAAATTAGAAAAATGCAAGAAAATAATAAAGAAATGATAATATTCAAATGTTATTGAGAATAGATAAGAATAATAAATTATTAAATGGTTTAGAACGAGGTTTCCAAAAATATCCCCGTTAGTTAAAACGGGTACTCATGCGTTAAGTTGTAAGTTGGAAAGGGGAACAAGATACCTACTTGTGGATAATATTAACCACAAGCAGGTATCTACGTGTGTATACTCACGTGTGTATACAGACAATACACATAGACTTTCTCAAACTTTTCTTCTTGTGTTCTTGTGTTCAAAAAGCCATTCAAGAGAAGTTCATTGAAGATTCAAGTACCAAATCTGATTCTTGTTGGATTCAAGTACAAATTCCAAGTCTAATCTGTTGTTAATCATCCTAATCATCTCCATCTCTCAAGTGAGTTCTTTGTTCTTGTTTTCTAGTTTCACCAAGTTGGGGTTCTAATTGGGTTTAATGGAATTTGATCCCAATCTTATATTCTAATGTTACCAATATGTTTTTAGATGATTATTAGGTTCATAGAAATCAGAAATTGGAATTAAAATGATGGTTTGGTTTGATTTTGGAAATTAAAGTGTTAATTGGGTTAAAAGGGTAAATTGATCCCAAATCCTGATTTTGGTTGTTTTGGTATGTAAAAATGATGTCTTAGGTTGGTTTTGATGTGTATTTTCACATATGAACGACAGAAACTGATTGGTAAAGTGTTGGTAAGGTTTTGGTAATTTTTGGATGGAAAATAGCAGGTTTTGCACGAACCTGCTGCTGTAAATAGGAAGGCACGCGCGTGCCTCTCAAGAACAGACCGTACCTCAGGGTGTACCTGGGAGGCACGGCCGTACCTCCTAAGGGTACGCGGCGTGCCTAACCCTAGCAAGTCCGGGGGTGCTCTGAAGTCACGGGGTATACCTGGGTATCAGGTACGGGGCGTGCCTTGGCAAGGTACGGGGCGTGCCTTGCCTCTTGTACAATTTGTTTTACAAGGTTTTGATATTTGTAAACCTTGTTTTGGTATTCCAATTGGTCCAGAAGCTACTGTATCATAGAGTAAAGTATTCTAGCTCGACAGGTGAGTGTCTGGTAACATAACGATTAATATATATATAACATATATTAACAATGATTACAGAATGGTATACCATGATTTGTACACGCACTTGTTTAAGTGTAGGTTACATGATGATGCTAGAATTTAACATGTTGACACAATGTAGTATGCACTTGATTAGGTGTATGCTATGATGATAATTGAATATATGTGCGCGTTGATTGGTGATCCGATTGGATCAGATTATTTGTTTGTGAATGGTCTGGATCTTATGGATAAAGCTGTCCTACATTAAGAACAAAGCTGTTCACTTTAAGTACAAAGTTGTCCTCTTCGGGTATAGCTTATGCTATACAACAGAGGAATCGGTTGATTCCAAAACGCAATGGTGGACCGCTTTACAGCTCACCCACCGGAGCGGTTGATGTGTCTAGTACCCCAGTTTGGTGCATTGAGCTGGGTTAGCTCCCCTGCGAGATATGTTACCTTCAGACTGCGCCAGCTCATCGCGAGATGCTAGGATTGAACCATCTAATCATGACGGATAATATGTGATATGATTATATTGATTGTATGCTATTTGGAACCCACTAGCTATTATAGCTAACACATAATACTCTCCACATGTGCAGGTGATCCTCAGTGAGCTTGGGACCCTGCGGGTAGCTTACTTTCTTTGGAGGAACACTATGTTTTGTATAACTCTGATATTATATTATGTTGTAATAGATAATGTTCGAATGCTTCAGTAACAGTAATAGTAACACCAAACCGTGTATGTGGCAATTTTTGATTGTATAATATTTGCAACTTGTTTTAATTCCGTTGCGTGTTTTTATATCAAAATTATAAATTAGTATTTTAAAAAGAAAAATTTGGTTCTCGAAAGCACGGTGTTACAAGTTTGTTTGTATAAGCCCACTGATACACGTGCACTAGCATTACTACTGATGAGGTACAGGCCTATTGGGTCACACGCTAAGGGTAGATTCCCGGAACACAACCCAAACATGAGAGAATATGAAATTAGGGTTTCTGGCGAACTTCATGGGCTTTCACGGGCCGTGAAGAGGTCGTGAAGAGAAACCCTCCACATGGCTTCACAACCCGGACAGGTAGTCACGAGGGAACTTCCTTCACGAGGGCTTCACGGCCTGTGAGAGCCTGTGAAGGCAGGCGCCATGCTTTTATTGGACTACTCGTTGGCCCAATGAGAGTGTGTGGTGGAACCCGGTCTTTAAGGCCTTCATCAGTGCTTCACGGCCCGTGAGAACCCGTGAAGGAAGAAGTCAAAATGACACTTTGTTTTTATTGGACCTTTATGTTGGTCCAATGAATGTGTGGCTAGGTACCGACTCTGGTGTCTCTTGACCTCCTTCCAACCTTTATAAAAGGCAATTGCATTCTCTCCATTCCAACTCTTGCTTCCGTAAATACTAGACACATATATTTTCTACTTGAACCTTACATGTTGAGTTAAGTGGGTATATCAAGTGAAGGCAAGTTCCATATGGTTGTAGCTGTTCCAGATTCATGAGAACATCGTGTGGCTCGTGTTTTGGTTCGTTAGCAAGACGGGATCTTGCTCACTTGGTGTGGACTATCAATAGAGGAGCTCGGTTTCGAGTTCTTGAAGATCTTGCTAGCTCGGTGGATAGCTCTAGCCACACGATGGTATATTTCTCTTTCCTCTATTTTTGTTTCAGATGCTACAATCGTTGGTAGTCACGATCCCCACTTGGGAATACATGCATGTCGGTTTTTTATACCCGAAATACCCGTTTTTTGATGTCGTTGCTGAAGGTATTCGTTTGGCAAAAACAAGTAGCAACGGAAGCAATATGTATAACAAAAATCGATGCCAAACTAATGAATACACTCCCATGGACCAAAATCTAACAATGAAGTTGCAACTAATATGAACAAGATAAGAAGAAAGGTTATACCTCAATAGTGCAAGACATAAATCAAACTTCCTTGTCAAGTAGCTTAGAATCCAACAAAGAACTCCTCCAATGAAGTCCACCCCAAGCTTGTTTGATTCCCAAGTGCTAGAAAGTTGATGTGCAACCACCAAAACAACTGTCAAGTGTATGTATTACTTGCTTCTTGTGCTCAAGAACACCAAGAACAAGATGAACAAGAGAGAGAGAGTTCTAGTATCAACCAAGAGACAAAATGTATCCAAAAAGCCTCTATTAGAGCAGATAACTCGTAGTCTCTTTGTCTACCACAGTTATTATAAGTTGACTCCATTAAACTAAGTGTTTAAGGCTGTTAATTCTGCTGTTACAGGAGACGTACACGGCCCGTGTTGGTCAACACGGCCGTGTAGGCCCAAAGTCCACGGCCCCAATTGGGCTAAGACGGCCCGTGTCTAACAGTCACAACACGGCCCGTGTTAATCTACATGGCCCGTGTTGGCCCAAACTACACGACCTTGAAATGGGCTAATACGCCTCGTGTATGTTGGACTGGACACGGGCCGTGTTCAGGAACACGGCCCGTGTACCATCCTGCCAAAACCCATTTTGGCCTTTTCCTCTCTTTTGCTTGATCGTGTTGCCGGAATCAATACTTGGTGTGTGACCCAATAGGCCTATACCTCATCGGTAGTGCCATTAACTCGTTCGTGTCAGCGGACATATTCCAACAGACTCCCACTTGCACGTGACACGACTATGAAAAATAACACAAACATAGAGCGGCCTCTAGGAAGACATCTATGCTCCCAAGTTAGTATAGGGTTTGCCACTCTTGACAAGATCCCCAATCATGAAATGAGTGTCCTAAAGATAAATGAACATGTACATCCCTTTGTTCGTGACATCCAATGTGAACACAAGGCATGGAATATAGTCAACCTTCAGATCGTTCACGTTTATGTTTCTCGATTCTAGATTAGTGGTGACCAACAAATCAAGTCAACATTGATCCATCATCAATAGAACTTGAGCACGGCCATGCATATGAACGTCAACACTCAATCATCGAGGGGCCCATGGATATTCTCTCTATACATAGTGGAACAAATACCTTTCGACTACATAGTCCCGCCACATAGATAATACTCTACCCAATCATCTCCCTTATAACGACTAGTTACGGACCGCGTTAGAAAACGATCAAAGCAAAGCAGACCTATGATTTGAGATCACATGTATCTCTAGTTTAAGGATGAAATGTTATTACCATACCCAGTCACTTGTGACTAAAACCATGAAGTCAACTCGGGTGCGGGTCCTCCAATCACTTGAAACCCCTTTCAAGTATAGGCAAGAATAACGTTTTATCAAAACCAATTCTTTACCTCAATCTTAGTTCATACTTCCTTCCCACAAAGTATGACCGATTGTGGAGACTTAAATATTGTAAAACAATCAAGGGAAGAAATTAAACATGCAAAGATAGAACACAATAAAGACTAAATGTAAGTAACCGCAACACGCGCATATATAGATCTCTACTATATAAATCGAAACAAACATTAGTGACATTATTGCTTAACGTTCCCAAATACATAATGGTCCAAACATAAATTAAAACTAAATCTAAACCAAGCCATGAGCAAATCTAACACCTATCGCCGTAGTGTGAGAATCATGAGAAGCTTGTGACAACGGTTTAGTAAACGGATCAGCCAGATTGCCTTTCGAGGTTACTCTACTAATAGCGACTTCACCACTTTCAATCATCTCTCTAATCAAGTGGTATTTACGAGGTATATGCCTCGTTCTCTTGTGAGCTCTCGGTTCCTTCGCTAAGGCTACCGCACCCTCATTGTCACAAAAGATCTCAATAGGGTCGGATATGCTAGGAACCACTCCAAGGTCTCAGATAAACTTCCTCATCCACACAGCTTCTTTAGCAGCTTCACTTGCCGCAATATATTCTGACTCTGTAGTAGAATCAGCTACTGTGTCTTGCTTTGAACTTCTCCAAGTAATAGCCCCACCATTCAATAGGAACACAAACCCTGATTGTGATCGGCAGTCATCCCTATCAGTTTGGAAGCTAGCATCAGAGTAACCCTTTATTTTTAGCTCTTCCTCACCACAAAAGATCAAGAACATTTCTTTAGTCCTCCTAAGATACTTAAGAATGTTCTTTACCGCAACCCAATGGGCTTGCCCCGGGTTTCCCTGATATCTACTAGTCAAGGTCAAAGCGCATGACACATCAGGACGAGTACATAACATGGCGTACATGATTGAGCCCACGGCAGAAGCATATGGTACTCGCTTCATTACTTCTAGTTCCTCTTGAGAACTAGGACATTGAGTCTTACTCAGTATCACTCCATGCGACATAGGAAGATTTTCTTTCTTGGAGTCCTCCATCTTGAACCGCTTCAAGACTTTGTCAATGTATGTACTTTGACTCAACCTGAGAAGTTTTCTATATATATCTCTATAGATCTTGATACCCAGAATGTATGCCGCTTCTCCTAAGTCTTTCATTGAAAAGCATTTTCCAAGCCAAGTTTTGACACTTTGCAAGGTTGGAATATCTTTACCAATGAGTAGGATATAATCCACATACAAGAATAAGAAAACAACGGCGCTCCCACTAGCCCTAACGTATACACATGGCTCGTCTACACTCTTCGAAAAACCAAACTCTTTGATTTTCTCATCAAAGCATAGATTCCAACTACGAGATGCTTGTTTAAGTCCATAAATGGACTTCTTTAGTCTACACACTCTATTAGGATGCTTCAGATGTACAAAACCCTCAGGCTGCGTCATATACACCTCTTCGGAGAGCTTCCCATTAAGGAAGGCAGTTTTGACATCCATTTGCCATATTTCGTAATCATGAAATGCGGTGATTGCCAAAAGTATCCTAATAGATTTCAACATGGCCACTGGGGATAAAGTTTCATCATAGTCGACACCATGTGTCTGGGTGAAACCTTTAGCCACCAGTCGGGCTTTGAAAGTGTTTACTTTTCCATCCATGTTGTCTTCTTCTTGAAGACCCACTTACACCCTATTGGTTTGCAACCGGGTGTAGGATCAACCAGTTCCCAAACCTGGTTATCCTCCATGGATTGCATCTCGTTATCCATTGTCTCTTTCCATTTAGCAGACTCGTGGCCAGCTGCCGCTTCCCGATAGTTGGTGGGCTCATTAAGATCCACCAATAACTCGTCGCCCTCAGATATGAGAAACCCATATTTCTCTGGCTCATGACGAGTTCTACCGGATTTACGGGGAGGTAATGGATGTACGTTAGTCTCTGCATTGTCATGCTCAGACTCAACCTCACTAGGTTGTTGGCTAGTGCCAACGTCAGGTCTTTCATCCGTTGACTCTTGAATTTCTTCAAGATCAACCTTAGTACCGCCTTGCTGATTGGATATTAATTTTCTTTCTAAAAAGACAGCCCTCTGAGCAACAAATACTTTGTTCTCCGAATGTTTATAGAATACATATCCAATACCCGCAGCTGGATATCCGATGAAATAACAGTTTTTGGATCGAGGCTCTAACTTGTCATCTACCTCACGTCGTACGTAGGCTTGACAACCCCAAACCTTTAGATATGCAAGAACGGGAGGTTTCCCATGCCACATCTCGAAAGGTGTTTTCTCGACCTTCTTCTTTGGAACGAGATTAAGGATTCTTGTTGCCGTTTCAAGAGCGTAACCCCAAAGGCTTATAGGCACTTTGGTGTGAATCATCATAGAACGAACCATATCAAACAATGTTCGGTTCTTCCTCTCGGAGACACCATTTAATTGTGGTATCCTAGGAGGTGTAAGTTGTGAGATAATTCCACAACCCTTAAGATGATCATGAAACTCTTGACTAAGATACTCACCACCCCTATCGGATCTAAGTATCTTAATCTTTTTGCCCAATTGATTCTCTACTTCGTTTTGGAAAGTCTTAAAGACCTCAAAGGTCTCGGACTTTTGTCTAACCAAGTAGACATACCCATACCTACTATAATCATCTATAAAGGTAACGAAGTATCTAGAATTGTCTCTTGTGATATGCTTAAATGGACCACACACATCGGAATGTATAATGTCCAATAAGTATTTACCCCTCTCATTCACGCCGGAAAAGGGTGCTTTAGTCATCTTGCCTAATAAACAAGATTCGCATACTTCATTTGACTCGTGGTCAAATGATTCCAAGATCCCATCTGCTTGGAGCTTGGCGATACGAGTCTCGTTTATATGGCCAAGTCGACCATGCCACAAAGACAATTTGTCTAAACCATTTTTAGACGTTGAATCAATATTCATGATTGAACGATTATCACTAACGTACGCATCTACTTCATAAATACAACGACAAGGATAAGCTTTAAAATAACAAATACCGTATTTAAAACAAACAATAACCACATTGTCAAAAGAAAAACCAAAACCATTGTCGTGTAATGCATGAAAAGAGATAATGTTTCGTGCCACAAGCGGCGAATAGCATACGTTCAATAATAATATGGAAACACCGGAATTAAAAGATAATTCAACTTCTCCTCGAGCCTTGACCGGGACAATCTCCTTATTTCCCATTATCAAGTCAAGCTCGCCATTCTCCATCCTTCTACTTGTCCTTAGCACCTGCACAATATTACAAACGTGAGTGCCACAGCCGGTATCTAATACCCAACTACCAGATGTAGAAGTATGATGGAGTTCAATAATGTACGTACCTGAATCGGAAGTTCCTCAGATGCTCAACCCCTTGAGCTTCTTTATACCTTCTAGGTACCCCGGGCAGTTACGGCGCCAATGGTCCTTCTTCCCGCAGAAGAAGCATTCCGTATCATTCGGAGTTTTGGCTTGGGGAACCATCTTCCCCTAACCTCTACCCTCCGAAGTGGGGCTAGACTTGGCAGCGCCAATCTTCCCCTTCCCCTTACCCTTAGGGGTATAAGCGGACCTCTTCTTCTTTTGGATTCGCCCCTCCCTTATAGCAAGAACGGGATTTGGAACGGCGGGCTTATTTTTGGTCATGCTAGACTCCGTTGTCTTAAGCATACCATGAAGCTCCATAATGGACTTATCCATACTATGCATATGATAACTCATAACAAATTGATCATACGCGGTGGGCAGGGACCATAGGATCAAATCCACGGCTAGCTCCCTCCCTATGGTAAATCCGAGCCGTTCCATGCGCTCCACGTTTGCTTTCATATGCAACACGTGAGCACTCACATTCCCGCCATCGGCCATCTTGCTACCAAGCACCGTCTTAAGACACTCGAACCTCTCTTGTCTCGCTTGCTGCTGGAACATTTCCTTAAGCTGAGCGATCAAATCAAAAGCACTCAAATGATCCATTTGCTTTTGGAGCTCGGCGATCATAGTACTTAGAATGAGGCAAGTAATGTCCTCGGTATCCTTGACACGCTTCTCATAAGCGTCTCGGATAGCCCGAGTCGCATTGGCAGCAGGAGCCTCGGGTAGGGCCTCCTCTATGGTAACCATCTTCCCTTCTTGGCGTAGGACAAGTTTAAGTTGCCTAAACCAATCCAAGAAGGTGTTACCATTGAGTTTCTCCTTGTCAAGGAAAACTCTAAGCAAAAAATGGTTGGTGATGTTGGTGTTGCTTAAAGACGCCATCTAAAATAGCAAAGTAGTTTTAGTTAGTTTGGAAATCCTTGTTAAAATAAGTACCCATAGTTTTAAACAAAACAATTTATTTGTAACAAGGGCTAAGAACTTTATTTCACCTCGCACCGTGACGGTTTTACCGCGGATCACGTGGCGAAACTATTTAGGCCGACAACCATTTTACCAATTGTAATCTCTATTACAACTCTTAGACACTTGCGGGATCCGTTGACATCCATTATGTCGGTTGGCATGTTTGATCCCTATCTTACACCAATCTTAATATATAATTTTGTTTAGCTCGTGCTTAGCTCGACAATTAACCAAGAATTATATACTAAAATTGTAAATCGTCCGACAAGACACACGGGTGGCACTCTCGACCATTAATCGGCTCGTGCTTATCTCGACAACCAATCATGCGAGTTACCCCACTCACATTCCACACAACTACACAAGGAATGACTCGTGCTTAGCTCGACAATCATCCTTGCTTCGTTAGATTCGGGTGGTGTCCTGATGGTGCGTGATTTACATTTTGAAAAACGAGATTTTGTTTCCGGTGTATAAAAAAACATTTTGTGAATTAACAAAGTAAGTGTCAAAACGATTTTAAGCACTATTAATATAATACCATTTTTATATTTTCTTTGTCAATTCTATTCGCGCGCAATTGTTAACCATTTTAACAAACATTGTATTTTATTTAATCTTATAGGAAAAATTGTCTAGCATGCGAATCCTAATCCATGCATAGAAAAATAAAATACAACCACGCAAATATATATATATATATATATATATATATATATATATATATATGATTCGGTAACATGCCCAAAATTCCTATGTGTTTTCCCCGTGAGCCACAACGGGGAAAACGAGGCCAAAAATCTAAGGACAAGATATGGTCTCGTTGTGTGAGCTTCCACTGAATCGAACACCTCGAATAGCATGTTGATTCCTTCTCGCCAAGACGTCATCACCATGACTCCCGTTGACTAATCCGGATTTAAATCTATACTATATACAAATACATAGAATATATATAAACGACACGCAGGTCGCAATCCTATACTATTTATACAAATACATAGAATAAAAGAAATGACGTGCAAGCCGCACCAATAAGTAAATAAACTAATATTGTTACAACAATATAGCACGCAGGCCGCCAAAAACCAAAATAATCAACCACCACAACACATAGGTCTAAGGGCATATCTTGTTACCGAATCAAACCAAACATATCAAATAGAAACATGGTGTGCCACACATAACTATGATATATAAATATATTTCTATATTTTAGTTAAGATTGTCAAAACATCAAAGGCACCAAAAGACAATCCTTGTACATACACATTAGTGTACCAAACCATTTTTGAGACACATATTCATATATACATTTATAAGTATATATTTGTGTACACTTCATGCCAAGTTACAACAAATATATAAATATAAAAACTAAAATATATTAACAAGACTACGAATAAATCAATTCTAGCACAACAAGAGTCTCAATGGAAAAACCAATTTTAAGAAAACACTTTTCTTATCTAAAAACACTTTTATGGTTTTTCTATACTCAATAGTGCAAAACCATGTTAGATATGGCTCTGATACCACTAAAGGTATTCGTTTGGCAAAAACAAGTAGCAACGGAAGCAATATGTATAACAAAAATCAATGCCAAACTAATGAATACACTCCCATGGACCAAAATCTAACAATGAAGTTGCCACTAATATGAACAAGATAAGAAGAAAGGTTATACCTCAATAGTGCAAGACACAAATCAACCTTCCTTGTCAAGTAGCTTAGAATCCAACAAAGAACTCCTCCAATGAAGTCCACCCCAAGCTTGTTTGATTCCCAAGTTCTAGCAAGTTGATGTGCAACCACCAAAACAACTATCAAGTGTATGTATTTCTTGCTTCTTGTGCTCAAGAACACCAAGAACAAGATGAACAAGAGAGAGAGAGTTCTAGTATCAACCAAGATACAAAGTGTATCCAAAAAGCCTCTCTTAGAACAGATAACTCGTAGTCTCTTTGTCTACCACAATTATTATAAGTTAACACCATTAAACTAAGTGTTTAAGGCTATTAATTCTGCTGTTACAGGAGACGTACACAGCACGTGTTGGTCAACACAGCCGTGTAGGCCCAAAGTCGATGGCCCTAATTGGGCTAAGACGGCCCGTGTCTAACAGGCACGACACGGCCCGTGTTCATCAACACGGCCTGTGTGGGCCCAAACTACACGACCTTGAACTGGGCTAATACGCCTCGTGTATGTTGGACTGGACACGGCTCGTGTTCAGGAACACGGCCCGTGTACCATCCTGCCAAAACCCATTATGGCGTTTTCCTCTCTTTTTCTTGATCGTGTTGCCGGAATCAATACTTGGTGTGTGACCCAATAGGCCTATACCTCATCGGTAGTGCCATTAACTCGTTCGTGTCAGCGGGCATATTCCAACAGTTGCTTCCGCTGCGTACGGGTGTTGGTGTGCATGGATTTCCTAAAAAAACTAACACCACTCTATTCACAAAAGCCAAAGGAAAATATCTTATCTTACTACTGATTTATGTGGTTAACATTATCTTTAGATCTACAAACCCTATACTGTGATGAGTTTGTACTGACAATGCAAATTCGTTTTCAAATGAGTGTGATGGGGGACATGAATTTCTTTCTCGGATTACAAGTGAAACAGCTAAGCCATGGAATTTTTCTAAATAAATCTAAGTACATTAAAGACTTGTTGAAAAAGTATGACATGCTGAGTTGTTCATCACTTTCAACCTCTATGTCTTCTAAAACAAAACTGTCTGCTGATCTTGAGGGAAAAGCTGCTGATTTAAAAACATACCGGGGTGTGATAGGTTCATTACTGTATCTGATGGCTAGTTGGCCAGCTATCATGTTCTCTACATGCCTATGTGCTAGATTCTAGGCTAATCCAAAGGAATCACATCTGTTGGAACTAAAACGAATTTTCAAATATCTCAAGGGTTTAGGTCTATGGTATCCAAAGGATTCAAGTTTACAACTCTATGCCTATTTAGATGCAGACTATGCTAGATGTATACTAGACAGAAAAAGTACTTCTGTGTAACGCCGGTCTGTAAGAAATCAGAGTACATTTTTTCTTTTATCAAAACGCGTGCGGAAGAGAATTATTTATTCTCACATTATACAACTTATATAAATATAAGTTGTAATTACAAAAGTATTGTTTAACAAAGTTTCCAACATTACGAACTAGATCGACCTTTACATAAACTATTACATAACATTGTCTTATTACAGTGTTCCCCAAGAACCTAACATGTCACCTCTGTAGGTACCCGTGCTCACCTTTAGTCTATTTACCTGCATATGGAATGAACATGAGAGGGTTAGCTATAAATAGCTAGTGAATAACAATTAAAGCAGGAGCAGTACATTAACAGTATCATAACATATTTCATGCATCACATAACTTCATTCAAGTCTATCCTAACACACGTTGAAGTACCGGTTGTCAGCAGGCATCACGTCTTGCAGGGCTATAAACCCGGCTCAATGATCCTTACTGGGGAAATCGTTACTTCCTCCGCGCCGGTGGAGAAGCGGGTAGCGGTACACCATTGCGTTCTTCGGGAACATATCCCATTTGGGATTAGTGGGAAAACTGAGAGCCCCGAGTTAGTATTGAGGGCGGCGGTTTAGCTAGAACCAAGATTCGTGATCATCAAATCCCGCACCATAATCTCTACAATGTAGTACCGGCACTCAAATAATGGCCTACTCTAGCCTCATCACAAACATATTGGCCTACTCCGGCCCTTTACATATCAAGTGTGACCTAAACAGGCGTTTTCACATATCAACGATGACCTACAAGGTCTTTTACATGCATACATATCATTTAGTACTCATAATAGGTTCATAAACCTCTAAACATGCATATCTACAAATTCATAGATTGTAACATACAAAACATCTTCTAATACTATTAATATCATACTCGAGTTAATTGTTACTCACATGTTGAGCTATAACAAGTAAGTACTACGTTACAGGTGATCCGTGATCAACTAGTACACCTAAACAAATCAAAACATGCCATTTAACACTTAAAACATAATCTGCCAGAAGCAGGGTACGGCCATACCTTGTCAAGGCATGCCCGTGCCTAGCGAGGCATGCCAGGACTTTGGGCAAGCACGCCCTGTACCTGATACTCAGGTACGCCCCGTGGCTAGAAACACTCCCTCGGACCTTCTATGGTTAGGCACGCCCGTACCTTTTGGAGGTACGCCCGTGCCTCCCCGGGTACGCCGTTGGTCACGGTCTGTTCTTGAGAGGCACGCCCGTGCCTTTCCATTTGCAGCAGCAGGTTCGACCAGAACCTGCTGTTTCCCAGCCAAAACACTACCAAAAATTACCAATTCAATTTCCAGATAACTTCTATAGTTCACATATGAAATAACACATAAAATACAGCCTAAAGGTACCATTTTTACATAATTTAACAACAAATTTAGACTTTAAAGCCAATATCCTAGTTTTGACCCACTTGAACTTTAATCTTCAAAATCAATCAAAAACAAGTCTTTAATTCACAAAATCAACTTCTCTGAATCTAAAATCAACCTAGAAATCAATTGGTAGCATTTAATTTCATCTTTGGCTTCAATTGATGATTTTCACCCAAATACCCAAAACTTGGAAAATGAAGAAGAAAGACTTACAAAAAAGATTTGGATTAAAAGAAGAACAATAGCAGATTGTATCTTGAATAAACTTGAATCCACAGCAGATGATTTGAGCTTTAATTAATTCTTTCTTGAATCCCTTTGAACTCTCTTCCAAGGCTATCAAGAACAAACAAAGCACCAAATGAGTTGCCTAAGAGCAACACACGTGAGTAAGGGAAATGAATAACCTGCTTGTGGATTAACACTATCCACAAGTGAGTATTTTGTTCCCCTTTCCAACTTACAACTTAACACACGAATACCCGTTTTATTCAATTTATTAATTAAATACACGTACCACGTCAGCATACGTCTAGGCCCTTTCTGAGGATGTTACAAATCTACCCCCCTTAAGAAGATTCCGTCCTCGGAATCTGCTCAGTAGTGAACAAATGCGGGTAGTGTGCTTTCACGAGCACTAACTTGATCATATTTTTACGCAACTTCTTGATTTTGGATTCCAAAATCTCTACAGGATCCTCCACAATGCGTTTATTTGAATCAACTTTCAACTCTTGCAGAGGTAGGATCTGATCATCATCAACCTTGCACTTCCTCAAATAGCACACATTGAATGTGTTATGAATACCAGATAGCTCTGGAGGAATTTCAAGTGATACTGTCTGCTCGTTGACCCGTTGTAGAATTTTAAACTGACCAATATATCTAGGGCTTAACTTACCCTTTCGACCAAATCGAATCACCCCTTTCCAAGGTGAAACCTTCAAGAATACCCGGTCACCCACTTCAAAAGTAATGGGCCTCCATTTTCGATCCGTGTACATCTTCTGTCTGTCTCGTGCAGCTTTCAGCTTTTCACGTGCCATATTGACTTTATCAGCTGTCATCTTCACAATGTCAGGACCTGCGTATTGCTTTTCGCCTGGTTCTAACCAACATGTAGGTGTACGACATCGCCTACCGTATAGCATCTCATATGGTGGCATGCCTATACTCAAATGATCGGAGTTGTTATAGACAAATTCAATCAAGGGAAGATGTGAATCCCAAGAACCACCAAACTCCAGAATACAAGCTCTCAGCATATCTTCAAGAGTTTGAATAGTCCTTTCGGACTGTCCGTCTGTCTGGGGATGGTATGCTGTCCTAAGATTTACCCGCTTACCAGGTTCACGTTGAAGACTATGCCAAAAGTTCGATGTGAACCGTGAATCACGATCAGAAACAATAGATAGAGGTATGCCATGTCGTGACACCACCTCATTAATGTACAATTGAGCCAAACGATTCATAGGTGCAGACTCATTAGTTACGAGAAAATGTGCACTTTTCGTGAGGCGATCAACTATAACCCAAATCATATCATGCCCCTTTGCAGTTCGGGGTAGCTTAGTAACAAAGTCCATGGTAATATGATCCCATTTCCACTCCGGGATGTCTAGTTGTTGTAGACTACCATAGGGGTTTTGGTGTTCGGTTTTGACTTGTGCGCAGACTTGGCATTTTTCTATAAATGAAGCTATGTCACGCTTCAATGTAGGCCACCGATACAAAGATTTCATGTCTTGATACATTTTCGTGCTTTCGGGATGAATAGACAATCTAGATTTGTGTGCCTCGTGTAAGATTGTCTCCCGATTGCCACCAAGACTCGGTACCCTGATTCGGGATTGAAATGTCTTAAGAACCCCACTATCTTCTCCCAATTGCTTAGATATGTTAACCATTGTCTCAATTTTCAAGTTGTTTTCTTGCAAAGCTTCTTGTTGTGCTACTTTCAACTGAGCAATGATCTCAGATTCAACAGTCATCTTCATGAATTTAGCCGTTGCAAGAGAGTTCTTTCGACTCAGTGCATCAGCTACTACATTCTCCTTGCCCGGATGATACTTGATTTCACAATCATAATCCTTGATCAGCTCCAACCAACGCCTCTGTCTCATGTTAAGCTCTTTCTGCGTGAACACATACTGCAGACTCTTATGATCTGTGCATACAATACATTTGGTGCCATACAGATAATGACGCCATATCTTCAAAGCAAATACCACAGCTGCAAGCTCCAGATCATGTGTAGGATAATTCTTTTCGTGTATCTTCAGTTGACGAGAAGCATTTGCAATCACCTTGTCTCGTTGCTTCAAAAAACAACCTAGACCTGCATATGAAGCATCACAATAGACAATAAAGTCTTCAGACCCGTTAGGCAATGTTAGAATTGGTGCCTGACATATTAATTGCTTCAAAGTCTGGAAGGCTTTCTCGTGATCTTCACTCCATAAATACGCAACATCTTTGCGGGTCAATTTGGTCAATGGACCAGCAAGTTTAGAAAAATTATGGATAAAACGTCTGTAGTATCCAGCAAGACCTAAGAAACTCTTTATCTCAGTAGGATTCTGAGGAGTTCCCCAGTTCATCACCGCTTCAATCTTTATTGGATCAACTTTAACACCTTCCTTGCATATAACGTGGCCTAAGAAATGGACCTCCTTAAGCCAGAACTTACATTTAGATAGCTTTGCATAGAGTTGTTCTTGCTTAAGTGTCTCCAGAATAAGTCGAAGGTGTTGCTCGTGTTCCGCCTCGGACTTAGAATAGATAATAATATCATCAATGAACACGATCACAAATTTATCAAGAAAAGGGTGACATACGCGATTCATCATATCCATAAAGATAGCAGGAGCATTGGTTAAGCCGAATGGCATAACCAAGAATTCGTAGTGCCCATATCGTGTTATGAATGTAGTCTTTGTGATATCATCTTCCCGAACTTGGACTTGATGATAGCCAGAACGTAAATCAATCTTTGAAAAACACGTGGCACCTTGCAATTGATCAAACAGATCATCTATGCGAGGTAATGGATATTTGTTGTTTATAGTTCGCTTGTTAAGCTCCCTGTAATCAATACACATTCTGAGAGTCCCGTCCTTCTTCTTAACAAACAGAACAGGAGCTCCCCATGGTGAAGCACTTAGGTGAATAAAGCCCTTATCAAGTAACTCCTGGATTTGAGACATCATCTCCCGGATTTCAGATAGAGCGAGACGATAGGGAGATTTGGCTACAGGCGTAGCTCCAGGAACAAGATCAATCCGGTATTCTACATCCCTGACAGAAGGCAAACCCGGTAATTCTTCAGGAAAGATGTCAGGGTATTCAGAGGCAACCCTGATATCATCAACAGTCTTTGCTCCTAACTCAGCATTAATCACATATGCAAAGTAGGAGATACAATCTTTTGAAATTAATTTCTGAGCTTTAATCACAGAAATCAAAGGAATGGCAGAGTCCCTCTTCTCCCCTCGAGCTATAGCAAATGAGCCATCGGATAAATGGAACCTGATTATCTTCTTAGAGCACAAGATCTCAGCATCTCGACTACTGAGCCAATCCATACCGATAACAACATCAAACCCCGCGATCGACATCACAAGAAAGGAAATAGTGAAACTTTTCCCGTCAACATATAAAATTGCTGTTGGAACTTTTTCGGTAATATGTACTACCTTACCATCAGCTACTTCAACTTTAACAGAATCAGATAATTGAGAAACAGGCAATTGAAGCTTTTCACAATAAGATTTAGAGATAAAGGAGTATGTAGCTCCCGAATCAAACAAAATGCATGCAGGAATATTATTAATAAGATAAGTGCGTGTAATCACATCACCTGCATCCTTGGCTTCTTTAGCCGTCATCTAAAATGCTCTCCCTGGTGCACGAGGAGCGCCTCCCTGGTTCGGAGCCGTAGCTCCTGAAGAACCTCCAGCACCCGTAGCTGGCCATGTAGGGCATAGTGCGATTTGGTGCCCAGGTTTATGACACATGTAACACACACTCTCCTTGTACCTGCACTCCTTATATTGATGCCCCTTCTTCCCACATTTATTACACTTCACTTCCCAGTCTCTAGACTTCTGGGATGTATTACCACGTGACTTACCACTAGAACCACTATCACCTCCTTTCTGACTTGACTTCTGCTCAAACTTTCTTTTACCTGCCCCAGATTGTTGTTGTTGCTGTTGAGATCTAGCCCTTCGTGTATAATCATCATCTGTGGTTCTAGCATTATCAAATGCTTCATCTAGAGTTGTTACAGATCTCATAGCTAATCGATATTCCAGTGGCAGTGTATTGGCAAAATGGGCGATCTTTGCCTTTTCATTTGGCAAAAGATGAGTAACAAACCTCATTTTATCTGTAAATTTGGAGATTAGATCCTCCAAAGGCTTGTCACCCTTTTCAAGTGCCCTGAATTCATTGTCGATTCTCATCATATCATAGTCAGAGCAGTATTTCCCTCGGATCTTCTCTTTAAATCCATCCCAGGTCATGGCCTCCAGTGTGGCTGATGGTGTGATAGCAATCACCGTATCCTGCCAAGCATATGCACGACCTCTAAACATTCTTTTGGCAAAATTTACCTTCTTCTCTTCGTCGCACTCGCTAGACTCAAAGGTGTTTTGCATATCTCTAATCCAGGTCTCAACTGCTGACGGATCATTCGTTGGACCATGGAAGACAAGAGGTTGATAATTCAGAAATGTCTTATACTTCGTGGGCTTATGTGCTTCCTTGCCCGATCTGGTAGACTCACACTCGCTGGCTTGTTTGAGTTAAGCCTCTAATTTAAGGATATATGCATCCTTATCACTAGAAGATCCTTCCATAGTGAATCAAACTTCTATACACATTTAAAATAAAACCTTCAGTATACTTCATATATATATATATATAACTCTTACCTTATCTTAACTCTTACTTAACACATAGCATGAAACAATTAATCAATCTTCACACCCCAATACCACCCTTTGGGAACACTTAGTAATGGTCGAATATGAACCTGAGTTTGAGACTGAATACTATATATAGTACTCAATTCATTCAAACTAAGGCTCTAATACCAACTTTTAACGCCGGTCTTCCAGAAATCAGAGTACATTTTTTCTTTTATCAAAACGCGTGCGGAAGCGAATTATTTATTTTCACATTATACAACTTATATAAATATAAGTTGTAATTACAAAAGTATTGTTTAACAAAGTTTCCAACGTTACGAACTAGATCGACCTTTACATAAACTATTACATAATATTGTCTTATTACAGTGTTCCCCAAGAACCTAACATGTCACCCCTGCAGGTACCCGTGCTCACCTTTAGTCTATTTACCTACATATAGAATGAACATGAGAGGGTTAGCTATAAATAGCTAGTGAATAACAATTAAAGCAGGAGCAGTACATTAACAGTATCATAACATATTTCATGCAGCACATAACTTCATTCAAGTCTATCCTAACACACGTTGAAGTACCGGTTGTCAGCAGGCATCACGTCTTGCAGGGCTATAAACCCGGCTCAATGATCCTCACTAGGGAAACCATTACTTCGTCCGCGCCGGTGGAGAAGCGGGTAACGGTACACCATTGCGTTCTTCGGGAACATATCCCATTTGGGATCAGTGGGAAAACTGAGAGCCCCGAGTTAGTATTGAGGGCGGCGGTTTAGCTAGAACGAAGATTCGTGATCATCGAATCCCACACCACAATCTCTACCATGTAGTACCCGGCACTCAAACAATGGCCTACTCTGGCCTCATCACAAACATATTGGCCTACCCCGGCCCTTTACATATCAAGAATGACATAAACAGGCCTTTTCACATATCAACAATGACCTACAAGATCTTTTACATGCATACATATCATTTAGTACTCATAATAGGTTCATAAACCTCTAAACATGCATATCTACAAATTCATGGATTGTAACATACAAAACATCATCTAATACTATTAATATCATACTCGAGTTAATTATTACTCACCTGTTGAGCTATAACAAGTAAGTACTATGTTACAGGTGATCCTTGATCAACTAGTACACCTAAACAAATCAAAACATGCCATTTAACACTTAAAACATAATCTGCCAGAAGCAGGGTACGGCCGTACCTTGCCAAGGCACGCCCGTGCCTGGCGAGGCACGCCCGGACTTTGGGAAAGCACGCCCTGTACCTGATACTCAGCTACGCCCCGTGGCTAGAAACACTCCCCCGGACCTTCTAGGGTTAGGCACGCCCGTACCTTTTGGAGGTACGCCCGTGCCTCCCCGGGTACGCCCTTGGTCACGGTCTGTTCTTGAGAGGCACGCCCGTGCCTTTCCATTTGCAGCAGCTGGTTCGACCAGAACCTGCTGTTTCCCAGCCAAAACACTACCAAAATTTATCAATTCGATTTCCAGATAACTTCTATAGTTCACATATGAAATAACACATAAAATACAGTCTAAAGGTACCATTTTTACATAATTTAACAACAAATTCAGACTTTAAAGCCAATACACTTCGAAAACGAAACAGTACTCTTTCGACTTCGAACTCAGTACACTTCGAACACGAAACAGTACTCTTTCGAATTCGAAGTCAGTACACTTTCAATAGACTTCAAGCGCGCACAAACAATACTCCTTCGAACTCAAAGTAATCACACATCGAATTCGAGGCCTTCACACTTCGAATTCGAAGTCTGAAAGGTCTTTTTAATACACTTCAAGCGCGTTTTCCACTTCAAACGCGTCTTCCATTTTCAAGCCGTTACAATCTTTTGCCTATAAATAGGTTTTCAAATGTAACTTGTTCTTCACGCTTACATAGAAATTTGAATTTTGAACATACCGGTTACATAATTTTCGAACATTTGATCTAAGTTGTTAAAATTTTCCACGTTTTTGTTCAAGCAACTCATTTACTCAAGGTATACTTTGTATGAGTAAACAAATCATGTTTAAATCAAGTTTAACGCCAAAAAATGCACATGTTACTATTCAACGCGGAAGACCTATACGAGAACTTCACATGCATTGTTCAACAACTAAATGATGTTGTTAATGCCCAAATGACTTGTGATGGATCTTAGGGGCACTTAGAACAGGTTTTCATCAAATAAAATCTCGAAAAGTTTAAAAGGTGTTCTTTGGGTAGATGAAGATTGGGGTTTGATTCCATTTTTGACCCAAATCTTCATTAGAAAGTTGTTTAGATACATGAATTCGTTGTAAAACATGTGTCAAAACACATTTTTGTTCACAATACATACCACTTTGTCAATGGAGTTTTTGGAATTGTTAAAAATTTAAACACTTGTTTGACTTTTTCAATGATTGACCAAAAGTCAACCCAAGTCATACCAAGTCAAATTTTTTCAACAATGGTGATTGACCTTTAAAGTCAATAATTATAATTCAACAAAGGATAGTCTTACTATAGTGTAATTATCTAACCTTTTTACGGGATAAATGGCTATGGAAGGTTACTCAGTCTCATTTCGTTCTTCGACTGCTAGCCAAAGCCACAATCCTGATGACCAACTCCTTACCACAGATAAATTCCTCTCGGTTGTTACTCATGACAACAACCATTTTGTTAACCTTGATAATTTTTGAAACCCTAACTTCCCAATCATTTATGAAATTCTTCGTGTCCACCCACTTAACCATGCTCTCACTTATGATCCATCCACTTCTAGGACTAATGTCTCTGAACTTTATCTCCAACAATTCTGGCATACGACCCATACCCATACAAACCCTGACATTGGCCGTGTATCATTCCGTAGTGATGTTGACTACTTCACCTTGAATATAACCGCCAGTCGCTTGCGGGATATCCTGAGGCTCCCAACTGCAAGGAGCAGACCTCCACTTACAAAATTTCAAGACATGCTTGATGAATCTACTGCCCTAGAAGGGATTCGAGCCATGGGCTATGCTGGGGATCTTCAACAGAGATCCCATTTCAAAAGAGCTAATTTGTACCCATTATATTATACATTTCTAACCATCTTGCAGGGGTATCTCACACCCAAGCACACAGGCTACGAATATCCCAACTCCAACCAGATCAAACTGTTGTATGCCGCGGCTAATCATTTGCACATTGATTGTGCCAGTCTATTGTTTCTTGACCATGTGTAGTCGGTGGAGGGTAAATTTTCGGATCTTAAACGTACAAAGGGCATATTTCTGCCGTATCAAATATTCTTACCCATGATGGTTTAGTTTACAATGGATCGGAATGATGAAACTCCAAGGAGGCCAAATCATGTTGCTATCAGGCCCAAGCAGTTCCTATATGTCAAAGCTCTAACTGAAGATCATCCAGTACAACCTCAACCATTTCTTATCTCCCTGCTAGACTTGTGAGAGCAGAACGAAGTTATGAGAAGCTATAGGGAGAGTGTAGGTTTGGTTCCTATGGTTCGACCAGAGCCGGTCAAACCTACCCCAGGACTAGTAGAACCCAGTGAGGAATTAGCAGATAGGCCTCAACCTTCTTTGGGAGAAGCTGTGAGGGTAGAGCCGAGAGATAAAAGCGATGAGAGGGGCGGTGAAGGGGATAATGAGGGTGAAACACATAGCGATGGTGGGGCGGAGTATGACCTAGAAAGAATCCAAGCTATGATTGATACATTTTCAAATGTTCTCCTAGAACCTGAGCAATAACCTAAATCTCCATCACCTGAAATTCACTCTGGTTCAGTGGCGCCTGACTTTGATACTGATACTATTGCCCTGACCACTTACACCCCTAGAGCAGCACCACTAGTTTCTGATAACACAGAACAACAAAGGGCCAAAATCCTAGTGGTTGCTGAGGAAGAGGATCTAAGTTTCTCTGAATTATTACCTAATCTACCAGAGGCTTTGAATAATGACAAAGACTTTATCCATGACTACCAACCGGGTCCTCTAGATGTTACAACTGAATTTTAGGACTTTGATGCTGATCTTGAAATGTATGAGGGATATGTAGAGGAAGAAAGTGAGATAGAAGAGGAAGAGGAGTGTGAGAGTGCAAAGAGAAAAGAAAAAGAGAGAGAGTTAAGGGAACCCTAAGCCCAAAAAGCCGGGTAGCCACAACTTCTACCAGAGCTTACATAGTTAGCTCTACTATTGAAACAGGCACTATCATCCCAACAGTGCACATTCACCCCACCAGCCACTCGGGCATCTCTCAACAGATGCTCGTTTCACCTCACGGAGCATATACACATACTCTATCAACCTCTCATCCAGAGATGGCTCGTATTGAAACAAGAGGTCTGCCTCTCCCGACCTCGCCCGTCGTTTTTAGCACATCGATATCCAGCAGATGTCTACTTTTCTTTCGAAACACAAAGAAACACTTTCGCACATAACGACTTTGTTTACAAGACAGCAGTCCAGAACACTTGTAGGTGGCATCACTGAATGTGTCATTGGAGGATCAGGTGGAAATCTCACCACAGTGTACACCACACCAGCTCCGATTGTGAGTAGTTCTGCCTTCGTGGCGGAATCTACAACGGGTACTCTAAGTGAGTCCCAGTTTGTTACACAGGAACAATTGCAGGAGGCCCTCAACCCTATCAATGAAAAACTGGATGATATTAAGCAAACCCTTTCTTCCCTAAGACCAATGGTTGATGATGGCTTAGGCTTATCCGTTTATACTTTAAAATCCCTGCTTTATGTGAAACTATTGGAAAAAGCACCCTACAATGAACAGAACCTTGATCTACTTCAAACCTTACAACAAGAACAAACATATAAACGAAGTAACCTGGAGGAATTCAAATAGCACATTCAAAACTCCGTAGAGGATCTTGGCAATGGTGTCTACCAGAAATTAGATTCCGTGGAAAACAAATTAACTATTCTTGAATCGACATGTAAGTCCCAAGCTGCAGGGTTAAAGCGTAGGCGTGACGATGATTATCCCGATCATGATCATCAAGAGGGGTAGTAGAGAGCGCGTGTTTTGACCTTCACTCCTTTAACTAAAAGATTAGTAGCAGCCATGAGTATTGGGGTAGAACCAACTTGCACTTCATCTTAACAACAACAACAACAAAAGCAACAACAACTTGAAGTTGAACCCGACATTCCCGAGTTTGAGCTTCAAACAGAAACTGCAGACCAAGGGGAAATGGATGAGTCGGATGAACTGTTAAAGCAAATAGATGTGTTCACGTTTGAAAAACAACCGGAAAGAATAGAAGAAGTCAGAATCGTTAATCGATTTGAGGATATGCCAATCCAACTGCTAAAAAAGTCTGCTACTTTAAAGGTTGCAAAGCCTGCAAAGGGGCATGTTACTAAGAAACAAATGGAGGATGCCGTAAGAAAGTTGAATCCCACAAGGGTCCTCTATGGCATAGCTAAGGAAGTTCATAACCGGTTTCCTCCTAAACCAAAACTATTCCAGGTGTTAGCTGCCGACATCCTAAGGAAAAATATCTAAGCAGAGCAGACTTAACAAACTCAATCAATGTCAGAATGGCCAGTACCTCCGCATGTCCAACCAACTCCTCCTGTCCTAACTTCAACAGATCCAGGCCTTGATAGGCACAATATGTTTACTCAGGACGCAATGAAAAATCCGCTATGGGGTGAGTATGGGGTAAATGGTGCTTTTCTTGAAGATCGTATTCCTACTATATTTGCAACTTAAATCGAGACGATACAAGCACATCTTCAACGAGTATAAAACACCATGAGAGTAGATTGTTTTAGAATACCCGATAAGCAAAGTACTCAGAGTTTTCATGCAGAAATCCTTAAGGTACAAGTTTGCAGTATATGATGTTCAAAGAGCTGACGGGAAAAAGATCTCGTTGAATGAATCAGACTTCCATCATGTCAAGCTTCATGATATCGAGTTTATCTATGAGGAGCTCTCCAAAAAGCTGAACAAATCATATAAGGAACAACAAGGAAGAACTGAACTGATAAAGTATATGAGAAAGTTCATCCAGTACATACAAGAGCATGATCTTCAACTTGGAGCCAAGAGTAATCAACTCGAGGTTAATCTGCTCAAGCCCGTACAAAGCCATCCTAACATTCAAACCCTGGAAAAATTGATCGTAATCGACGAACATCATCCAAACTTCACAGGTCAAAAAGGTGTCATCTTCACTAATCAACGCAGACGAAAGATCTTTATCAGAATGGTGGATATGATGGCATACTCGGATGGTACTCTCAAAATATTGTACCACAAACTTCAAGAAAAAGCTGATCAAGAACAAACATCCTTAAGTCAGTTGGAAAAGGCTGGATTGATAAGGACATTGAAGCTATCAAAAGGATGTTGGATACCAGGCGGATTATACGAAGGAGGCAGGTCATGTTTGGCATACGAAACAGATCGTTATTGTAATATATTTCTTTCTATCTTTCCATGTAATAGGCTTTCTCTCTATTTAGGGGGGAGATTGTTACTTTATTAAAATGTAGAAAAAGCCAGTTTAGGCTTTTCCTATAAATAGGCATATGGCCAAGGGCCATTGTAAGCTTTTGCATAACAATTCAATATATCAAAGCATTAGCCAAAATCTATCTACAACAACTGTGGTCTACTTTCCCCACCCACGTACCTGAAAACCCAGACACTTTCCCTACCCATGTACATGAAATCTATCTACAACAACAGTGGTATACTTTTATGGAGGGAGTTACGCGTTTGGGACACTAGTGCATACGAGGCAGAATTGAAAATGTCCGTTTAACTCTCTCAGCCGCCCGACTCCGCGTCATGCTGAATTTACCCGGAGCTAACCACTATCCAAACAAAACAGAATACGATGATGCTCCAGGGCTTGACGATCTATTGGAGCTTATTCATGGGCATCGATATAATGGCGAACTTTACCAAATCCACAAATTCAAAAGGATAAACCTGGCCCCTCTTTGGCAGAGTCTTGCAACCATTATCTTCCGCACACTCACTAGTATCCACAGATGTATAGATGGCGGTTCTTATTATTCACTGCTTCTGCTGGCAGGTGTTGCATACCAAATGCATCTAGATTACGCCACTATTACTTTTGAGGAGATTTTCTGAATGGTCAATGAGAAGACCACTACCTGACAAAAATCATTCATACACTTTCAGCGGTTTCTGACAATAATGCTGGCAACTGACCTCGAAGGCTACCGCACCATTCCTCATAGACTGCAAAATCTACAAGGTCCCGTGCAACACATTACTAGATTCTTACGGATCTGGGACGTTCCTAACATTGTGCCTATGCAGGCGCCAGCTGATCTACTAAACATGTTAAATCAAGAAAGTGAGGCGATGAGGGAGTATCTAAGAGTGAATAGGATAGATCTGATATCGTAACAAGAGCCGGTTGTGCCTGCCCCAGGAGCTGTAGATCCAGGTAAGGGTCCTAGCGGCCTAGGAGCATGTGAGCACAGGGGTGCCTCGAGTAGGGGAGAGCAAGAGAGACAAAATGAAAGTGAGCAAGGTGGTGGAAGTGGTGAGGGAGGTGATACACACGAGAGTGAGGGTGATTACATTGGATCGGCATTCGACCAATTAAATATCAGTGATTCTGAGGCGTCTGCCAGCGACAAATCTGTGAGTAAGTCCTCATAAGAATGGACAGAAACAGAGTCCGAAGCAACCCCCTCAGCGCCAGAGCAACAAGCTGTCCCTTCGGAGTCAACTGGGACTCGATAGATGTCGGAGGGGCCTGAAAACATACATCAAAGCCTATCTGAAATATCTGCTACATTTAAAGGTGATGTGTTCGGAGAGGAAGTTAATAGAGGAGAGAGTGAGAATGAAAAAGAGGAGAGTGAGGGATCTCCAACTACAAAGAGTCGGGCAACCACATCCACTACCGGTCTAGACACTGTTCAGGCTGGTATTGAAAAAGACACTGGCATCCCACCCGTGCAAGAACAAAACCCCACCAGCCACTCGGCTCTCACTCAATTGAGAGTAGTTTCATTCCATGGGGACTTAGCACAAACGTAGTTGGTAGCTCATTCGGAGTTCGCCGACTTTGAAATCAGTGGACAATCTGCCCCGTCCACATCCTTCGTTCGCTCACAATCGAGTCTAGCACATTCTCGTCAACCAATCAATATCTTTGCTAGGACACGATCAGCGACCACACATCTTAGTGATGTCGCCAAAACACTCGTAGCGGCATCCCCTAGTGGTGTGTCGCGAGAATCGAGTGGAAGTCCTACCAGTGCCTCTACTATGCAAGCACTGAGTGTGGGCCACAGGGTTACTCCAACTCCTATGACAACAGGGCCTCTACGTGAGCTCGGGGTTACCACCGGACTTAGAATCTACATGGATTCGAAGTTCTCCCGCCTTGAATCAAATTTAAAAGAATATGTCAATACCCGCCTTCAATCTGAAATCAACTCACTTAAAACTCAAATTCAACATCTTGAAAATAAACCACCCACCATCGCTGAGAGAGATTACACAATCAATGAACTCAAGGACCTGATTCATGCGAAACTCAACAGTGTTGCTGAACCCATAACCGAACAATCCGACTTACTGGCAGCACTGAAATCCCAACAACCCAAAGAACCACCTTCTAGCTCAAACACTTTTCAATTGAACATCCTACAAGCACTCAATTCCCTAATCACTACCGTATCTTGGATTTCTAAAAGGCTAGAAACAGTGGAGACCTCGTGTAAGACTGAAGTAGAAACACATAAACGGAGGCATGATGATCCTGAGGATCCAGAACATCATGAGGGGGAGAAAAGGCAGAGGGTTGGTCGGAGGTATATCAGCGCACAAATCTCAGTTCTACGCATAGAAGCCGCTCTCGCACCAACACCTCAGGAAGGGCAGAGTGACGGTGGTAGTAAAGGTGGTGAACAACAAAAGAAATGGATTTTGAATTTGAAATCAAGCAAGTGGCAGAGGTAGAGGTAGAGGCGGCAGTGGTAAACTCCAATAGTCTAAATCCCAGAAATCCAAACTCTCTAAATCCAAACATAAACTCTTGAACCAGAACCTCCCCTCCCTGAAACCTCAACCGAAAAAGCTAAAGGCAAAAGGCCAGTACTAGAGGCAGAGGATGAGGAGGGGCAACCCCTGATAAACATCAGAAAGGTCTTCACGACGATCAATTAGGAGCTGCTAGACATCTTTCCTCCAAAACAAGGGCAATTCAAAGTTGCACCAATCAATTTAATAAGTAAACAGCAACCGCAACAATCAGAGCAGACAACAGGAAAGTGAGTGGCCCATACTAGAAACGTACCATGGAGGAGCTAAATCAATGGCTACTCACGAGAGAATTATACCAGAAAGGCCAACAATAGAAAACATCAGGCCTAGAGAAGCACTAGCAAAATCTTAACATCGCTGGCCGACCCAGTGGCTGAGTGCTCCATATCTTGAAGAAAGAACTTCGCGGATCTACTCAAAGTGGATCAGAGAGGTTGATGTTTTTATATGCTTAATTCAACTAAAAATGAGAAAGCAGTACAGTTTGTTGCCACCTTCCATCCAAGTCCGAAAGAACAGGTGGCTTTCAAGTTTCCTATTGCCAAGATTGATCTGGTGTACATGCGCAACTTCATTAACTACTCAATGGTTTACTTCCATGTTACATGAGCAAATGGGAAGAGGTATACATTTCACAAGGTTGAATTGAGGCATTTGAACATGGGAGACATCACACATCTAGAAGATGAGCTATCATGCAAGGCCGGTAAGAATAGAGAATAGCAGTGAGGTCTGACAGTCATCAGGGACTTTATGAGAAAGAAAATCCATCTAAGTCATTCTCACGATCTACAATTGGGTGATGAGGCTGATCTTACCAAGATAAATGTTTTGAAGCCTAGCCAACACTTCTCCAAAATGAATAAATGCCGTAAGTATGTGATCTTTGAAGATTATGATGAAGACTATGAAGGTGTTGAAGGGTTTATAATGTCAAATCTAAATGGTGGCAAAGCCTTCCTCAGACTCTCAGAACTTAATGCCTATTCTGACGGTACTCTCCAACGATGTATCTCAAAGTACCAAAGAACCTGCTTCAAGAACAAAAATGTGCAAGAACAAGAGCTGCTAGTAAAAATGACAAGGATTGTGGACCTTCTGGAAAAAAGGTTCAGGAGAGGAAGACCATCCGGAGCTGGGAAAGACTACTAGGTCAAAGAAGAAGATAAAACATCCAAGCTTAGCACCTTGTGTACTTTTGTATTATTATTATTGTATTACTAGACTAGTTAGATGTATTGGGCTTGGCCTACACTTATTATAATAGCTAGTTTAGTTGTAAAAGTGTTAGTCCCAGATTGAGTACACAACAACAAATGTTTGTTGAAGGGGGGGTTGAATACAAACTTTTGCTTTTAAAAATTTAAAGACACACCGATATACTTTTATATAATTCTTATTTATTTTGAATCAAGAATTACATATACTAGAAGCGGAAATTCTAAATACATAAAAGGTGGCAATCTATTTGTCTAACACATAGACGAGCTAACTCTAAAACAACTAATGTATATAGAGTGTTCAACACATGAACAAATTTGATTCTACACAATGCTTAAACTCTACGAATTTTCTCAACTAATGAGATTTCTTTCATTGGAGTAGAGGCTTCACTGTGTTATTTTGCATGTCCACCACGCATGTATATTTATAGAAGTGTTGGCGTATCCGGTTGCATGAAGGAAGGAGACAAGGAGTATGTGGAAATATAATATTTTATTTGTAAAGGTAGTGGGTGAAAATTAAAGTTACTTTAATCAACTGTTTGATAAAAGTAATTGTACTTTTCTAAAAAAGTGCAACCCACTCACAATATAAAATATTAAAACCCACATCTACTATCGTGTAGAACTCTCTTTCCCTTTCCATGCTTATACTTTAAACAACAACCATGCTTCTGTTTGATTTGACTTTACCAAGTATGGGATTGCCAGCCATACTTAGTTGTTGAAACAAATCTTGAAGAACTTCGTCTGTTTGAGGTATCTTTCTCCTTTTCCAGAGGATAAGATCAAACCTTTTTGTCTCATACTTGATCCAAAAAGTGCTTTTTACTTTTACAAACAAAGATCTAAGGCATAATAGAACAACACTTGTTCTGCCTTTTACATATGAAAGTTACAATCTAAAAGATAGAGCAGATTTGACATTTTGCTCGATTCAAACAACAAGTACTAGGAACTTTGAATTTCACTACTCATTTGACAAGATATATCAGTTGATCAGTTTTTGCTAGGACTTAGTTGATACATATTGCTCAGCTGATCATATGGATGCTCAGTTGATCAATAGTTATATTAGGAGGACATAAGCTTATGTATTTATATGATCAGTTGATCAAGAATGCTAAGTTAATCATTTAAATACATCAATTTATGTAGATAGATGACTTGTGTTAGAAAAGACTTACTTAGCTGATGCTCTAGGCCTTAGCTGATCCATTGTTCACTAAGCTCATGGTGTAGCTAAGCAGAAGTCTTTGCTCAGCTGATGGTGTAGGCACTCAGCTGATCGAATTTCTTCACTCAGCTGATGGTTTACTTTCCTCAGCTGATGGTCTTCTTCACTTGTTTTCTTCATCTAATGCTCCTTAGCTAATATCCCTTGGCTGATACTTTGAGTAGGATCTAATACTCAGCTGATGGTCAGCTGATGGTTCCATACTTAGCATATTTTTCTGAATCTGATTCATAAAACACATGTTTGAATTCTTTCTAAGTCATACTGAATGTAGGGTTTGGTTATCATCAAATTCTATGTTTTAGGATAGGCAGAGTTAATTATTAGGGTGAAGTGATTATCGCCCCAACAATCTCCCCCCATTTGATGATGACAAAACCTTTTTCTTTTTGAAGAATCAGTTTGACTTCGAATACAAAATATTTAAACTTTTAAGTGCATTTGGCTACCTAGCTATCTGTTTTTGGTAGCTCTTTTTATTTTGAACCATGTTCTGTTTTTGGTTTCTTTTCTTGTGTTCCATTTTGTTCTGTTTTTGTGGAATCTTTTTCTATGTTGTACCATTTTGTTCCGTTTTTGTGGTATCTTTTCATTTTTCCATTTTTATATGTTTTTGATTTTCTGATTTACATAAACATCACTTGAAATAACAGAATAAAGAAAATGTACAGAAGCATTTATAAAAGATTAACTACTAACTAAACTAGTCTAAACAGAATATACAGTCAACTAGAGATCAACAAGTCTTCAGAGTTAGATCAGTCTTCAATCCCACCATTCTTCTTATTTAACATCAAATTTCTTTGCTAGAGGATCTGCTTCGGCTAAGACTTCACATTGAGCTTGGACAAGGGCTTCAAATTGTTCATTTCCAGTTCTGCCTCTTGTAGATGTTCTTAGCCCAAAGAGAAAATTTCTGCTAGCTTTGGGGATTTCAGAATGTCTAAAGAACCTCCAAGTGGCACCTCTGTCAAGAAAGAATATACCCTCAACAGGCATAGATATAAACTTAAAAAGTTCAGGAGTGATGTTCAGTGGTAGAGTTGTGTTGAGACCCTCAAATTCATACAAGTATTCATGTTGCGGCAGTACCTCTCTTGGCTCAAAAGGTTTAAAGGGCTTGGAGCCTTTCTTGTGTAGATTATCAACTGTGTGGACATGCCTATAGTAATCATCTGGAGTGAAGGCCTTTTGTGACACAGCTAGAGCTATCCAATTCTGAATCTTTTGAATGAATTGCACTTTGAGCTTGCTTTTGGATTTGTAGAGGAGGTACAAGATCTCAACCAATTCTGTGAACCCATATATGTGACACCACTCATATGATACAACTGAAGGTATTCGTTTGGCATAATCAAGTAGCAACAAAAGCAATATATATAACAAAAATCAAAGCCAAACAAACGAATACATCCAAGGACCAAAATCTAACCATGAACTTGCAACTAAATAAATGAACAAGATGGGAAGAAAAGATTATACCTCAATGCAAATCACAATGAAAACCTTTTCTTGTCAAGAAGCTTAGAATCCAAATGAGAATCCCTCTAGTGTTGTCCACCCCAAGCTCCTTTGATCCCTAAGTGCTAGCAAGTTGGTGCTTTCACACCAAAAGAACAATCAAAATAGTTTCTTACACTCTTTTGCACTAAAAGAACACTAAGAAGAAGATGAACAAAGAGATAATTCTTGTGTATCAACTAAGAACAATAGAACAAGCCAAAAGTTTGTTCTAGAACAGGGAAAACGTTGCCCCTTTGTTTACCATAATAAGTTGACATAAACACCATTGAACCAAGTGTTTAAGGCTGTTAATTCTGCTGTTACAGCGGATGTACACGGCCCGTGTTCACCAACACGGCCGTGTAGGCCCAAAGTCGATGGCCCCAACTGGGCTAAGACGGCCTGTGTAGGCTGGACACGGCCCGTGTTCATTTACACGGCCAGTGTATGTTGGACTGGACACGGCTCGTGTACCATCCTTCCAAAACCCATTTTGGCCTTTCTCTCTCTTTTGCTTGATCGTGTTGCCGGAATCAATAGTTGGTGTGTGACCCAATAGGCCTATACCTCATCGGTAGTGCCATTAACTCGTTCGTGTCAGCAGGCATATTCCAATAGACTCCCACTTGCAAGACATAGAGTGGCCTCTAGCAAGACATCTATGCTCCCAAGTTAGTATATGGTATGCCACTCTTGAAAAGATCCCCAATCATAAAATTATTGTCCTCAAGATAAATGAACATGTACATCCCTTTGTTCGCGATATCCAATGTGAACACAAAGCATGGAATATAGTCAACCTTCAGATCGTTCACGATTATGTTTCTCGATTCTAGATTAGTGGTGACCAACACACCAAGTAACATTGATCCATCATCAATATAACTTGAGCACGACCATGCATATGAATGTCAGCACTCAATCATCGAGGGGCCCATGGATATACTCTCTATACATAGAGGAACAAATTCCTTTTATAAAATCTGAAAACTCGACCTAGTCGTGGGAGAGCCAATGGTAAGTCGAAATGTCTTGTTTATGTATATTTAAGATTAATTATGAGACTAAATGAATAATTGGTATCGTATGAATTTATGATTGAGTTGGTACGAGGGTTGTAGAGAATACCTCGATGGTGTGTTAATTTAATTGGTTGAAAATGACTAGTTGTTTGAAAGTATTTAGAAATGATAAATGGTATAATATTAGTTTAATATAATAAATGAGAATTAATTAGCATATGAGAATTATGCTGGAGTTATATTTTTTGAAAATATGTATGTATGTATGGATCATGTATGTGTGTATGTATGAAAGTATGGATAAGGTATAGAACACCTCATGCTTGTTGAAATGAGTTTAAAGAGTACACGTGTGTGTGTGTGTATGAATAAATATATTGAAACCCTTCTATAGATAATTGCTGGTGAAACTGTGTGTGTGTGTGTGTGTTCTTTGAGAGAAAGAAGAAAGGAAGTGTTAGAACTTGAATTTCAAAGTGAAGATTTGTTGATTGTTAATTCAAAAAAGTACAAGGTTAGATAATGTTTCTAGTGTGATTTATGATTATCCTACTATGATTTCTTGTTGATTTCATGTGTTTAGTGGGAAACACCATTCATATTCATATGATGCTTTTAGAAGTTTAACTTGGTATGTGGGTTTCATGTAGTTTGATGTTTTAGATGGATTGGATTTGATTATGATGATTAGAAACATGAAGTATAAGGTTTAAACAAGTTTTCTTGATGAGTTATGTATATTAATCCAATGAAAGTTTAATGGATTTTTGCACAAAAGGGGTTGAGATGGGCCTAGGCCCACAAGAGTGGCTTTGAGGGTATAAATAGAAGTTAGGGCACAACCTCCCACACATTCTCTATCACTTTACTATTCCATTGAAAGAGTGTGTGTGTGTGTGTGTGCTGGTGCCATAGAGGATACGAGAAGAGGAAGAAGGAAGTTGCTTCGATTTGTGGAAACTTGAGATTTTAACAAGGAAAATCATCAGGTAATGTTTCTCTATTCTTTAGAATCATGTAGACATCATTCTATCTACTTTAAAGTGATGATTAAATGTTTCAGAATATGGGTTTTTGGGTTTTGAGGGTTTAAGAAAAACCCAGGAGAAAATTTAACCAAGAACACCTTGAAAGTTGATAAAATGTGGTTTTAAGTTTAAAGGAAGGTTTTATATAAGTGGAAAAATGCTTTGCAACAAGTTTGAGTTGAATTGGTTGAGTTTCTAGAAAGCTTGATTATGGCTATGGAGTCTAGGTTTTCAAAATGATGAACTTGCAGAGATGAGGATGTGCCATGCGACAGTCACATGGCCACTTGAGTATGTCATGCGACAGTCACATGAGCAAGGGGCGAGTCCATGCGACTTTCAGTTGAATATATGTTATTTCATGCGACTTTCATGCGATAAATGCCTGTTCATGCGAGTTTTGTATGTTAGAGTAGGATTCATGCGACTTTTGTATGTTGAATAGTAGTCCATGCGACTTTCAGACTTATACTATACTAGTTCATGCGACTTTAAGACTATGGTAGTATGTCATGTGACTTTCGGATGGATACTATGCCAACCCATGCGACTTTCAATTGCTTTATGAGACTTTCATATTAATAAGAAACAGTTCCATGCGACTTAGTGTAAGCACATGTGACTGTCGGATTAGTTGCATGTGTGGCTCATGCGACTTTCAGCTCCTGTACATGTGCCATGCGACTTTTAATAATACATACATATATCTATATATAAATATATACACTTCATGCGACTTTTAGACCAGATGTAAGTCCATTCGACCTTGTGATGGTCCATGCGACTTTCATGTGCTAAGTATGAGTCCATGTGACTTTCAGTAAGTAACAGTTAAACTCAGTAGTAACCAATGTTTAGACTTGGTCAGGTAGCAGTCAGTTACAGAGCTAAACAAGGAGAGTCTTTCAGTAAGAACCAAGTAGCTAAGATAGTTGACAGGTGAGTATTCTCACTTATAACTTGAATAGATTCCAGATGTTATGTATGCATGTGAATACTAGATATTTATGATTATACGAGTTATAGCTGATTGTATTTAGACCGTTTACTCCGGTAGCGGGTATGTTTAGACCGTTTACTTCGGTAATGGGTATGTTTAGATCGTTCACTCCGGTGACGGGTATGCTTAGACCGTTCACTCCGGTGACGGGTTTGTTAGACCGTACACCTCAATGTCGGGTATGTTACACCGCACACTTCGGTGTCGGGTATGAGACCAGCACTTCGGTGCCGGGTATGTTAGACCATTGTGACGACAATGGGTGGGACGAGACCGTCCTAGTGACGAGTATGATGAGACCACTTACTACGGTAGTGGGTATGAGTTGAGTAGTATGTGAATTATTTGGTTGTAAGTAGTATACTCGCTAAGCCTTGGGTTTATAGTTGTTGTTTCATATCCTTTCAGGTAACAACCATGGCGGGGCTCCAGCACAGTGATGATGGCTCTAATCCCAAGCTTCCGCAATCTTCTAACGTAGTTTTCAACAGTAATAGTTTTAATTACAAACAATGAGGATGATTGTAACTTAATGAACTATGGGTGTTTATTCAACGAACAATATGTCGTGTGATTACGTTATCTTGATTATAAATATCCTTTATGAATGAATTTTTTTTTTTAAAAAAAAATATTTTTGGGACGTTACAACTTGGTATCAGAGCCTAGGTTTAAGGGATCTAGATGCGTTTCGGCCCAAGCCAGTGAATCAGACGCTATAGATAGTGATGATACATGGCCCAAGATAGTGAATCGGGATTTTCAAGGGTAATGCTAGGATACAATATGTATAGTGTGTTGGTAATAATAGGGCTCATATTATTAGTTGCACACAATACTTACGGGAACCTACCAGCATCCAAGGGAATCTTGTGAATCCGGTGAGGGGTACTTGTAGAGATAAGATGCCTGTAGCTAGGGTGCAATTTCTCGGGCAACTTTTGAACCACGAAGGAATCAAAGTGGACCCGGCAAAGATAGAGGCCTTAATGAGATGGGAAACGCCGAAGAGTCCGACGGAGATCCGAATCTTCTTGGGTTTAGCCGGTTACTACAGACGATTCATCAAGGATTTTTCAAAGCTGGCAGTGCCACTGACAAAGCTGACGAAGAAGAATACCCCTTTTTGTTGGGGAACCGATCAGCAGAAAGCATTCAAGACCCTTCGGGGCAAGCTATGTGAAGCTCCGATACTGACCTTTGTTGGAATCTGCCCACCGACACACGTAGGCCAGCATCACTGCCAATGAAGCGCGGGCCTATTGGGTCACATGCCAAGTTTCAATCTTAACAGCCTACTATAAGAAGAAAGAGTCAAAATGGTCAAATTCCAGTTGACCTAGGCTTCACGACCGTGAAGGATGCTCCACGGGTCGTGAAGCAGCTCGTGTCCACGAGTCCTGTCGTGGGCCGCATGGTTCGTGAAACCCTATGGCTTCACAACCCTACACGGCCCGTGAAGGAGGTCGGGAAGGAACAACCCTCACGATTCTTGCACAACGTGGCACGGCTCGTAGAGGATTAATGGCCAGTCGTGGCGCATTTATCCTTCACGGCCCGTGAGAGCCCGTGAAGAAGTCGTGAAGGCAGAATTCTAAGTGACACTTGTATTTGGTTGGACCATTTTGTTGGTCCAATGATGGAGTGCCACTTAGCTTTGACTCTGGGCTCTTTGAACAGATGATATGTCTTTATAAGGGGCATTGTTTGTTCATTCAATACTCTTGGTCCATTTTGTGCAATACATATACTTATGAGTTCTTCCATTGAGATTGAGAGCAAGATCAAGTGTTGGTGATTTGTGCACATGTGTTTCAAGACTGTTCCAGAAGAGATCCATCAAGTGTTGGTGGTGCTTCGGTTTGCTATTACAAAGAGGTTGAAGGTTTCTTGGTGTGGACTTGCATTCAGGCTTGGAGCCTTTTGTTTCAAGCTTACATCCCAAATCCGATTTGTTCCAGCCAAGTATCAAAGTCTTCGAGGGTATGATTTGATCTCCTTCTTCTCTTTGTTCTTGTTTTTGGTTGCATGCATGTTCTTGCAAGTTTTCACCACCATTGGGAAATCATGGGATCATTTTGTGTGTTTTTGTTGCTTCCGTTGCGTGCTTTGATCCCCATGGATTCCCAACAGTGGTATCAGAGCCATACTTGTAAGATGCATGCACCTTTGTGGCTTGAAAATCTGTATTTTCGATTTTGGACATTCTGTCCAGAAGGTCTTCACGGGCCGTGGAGCTTGCTTCACGGGCCGTGAAGGTTACACGACCAGTCTCGTGGGGTGGTGGTCGTGAAAGGTTTTTAATCTGTTTCACAAGTCGTGGAGCGTACTGCCTTCACGGTCCGTGAGGGCCCGTGAAGGCGTAATGAACAGGCTGTTATTGGCCTTTTTGAAAAAGAAAACTTGATATGGATTTTGGCACATGATTTTGGTGTTTCCAGAATCATTTTAGGCTGTTTAGCATTGTAGTTTAAGCCCCATAATATCCTAATTCTTTTATATGTATGTATTGGGTGGTTTTGGCATAAAATGAACACATGCATACATGTAAATTGTGTATATATGAATATGGATTTCAAAGTGTTTGGAATCCTAATGCATATGTACAAGGTTTATTCTTGTGCCTTTAGTTTTTGAATAAACTTAATTGGGATATTGTTTTGTGCATGGTTTGGTGTGGCGCACCATGCTTTGTGGTTGTTTTGTTTTTGTGAGCACCGGTTTGAGCCCAGACCTTTGTGTGGTTGTTTGGTTGCTTTATTTGTTGTTCTTTCATTTGGTGGTTTGTACCACATTTGGTTTGTAATAATTTATTTAATCCGGTTTGTAATAATTTATTTATTTGTGGCTTGCATGCCAAAGTATTTATTCTTTGTAATTGTATATTAGCTTAGAATAGATTGTGTGGCTTGCATGCCATTTCTCTTTAATTATGTATGTAATGAGAAGAGAAGACCGGAGGCACCAACGGGAGTCTTGGGAGACGTCTTGGCTACCTCGGATCCGGAGGCGCGGGATCGAGTGGGAGCACACCACGAAGTCTTGGATTGTTTGTCCTTAGTAGACTTAGTTCCTCGGTTGGCTCACCGGGGAACACGTAGGTTGGCTCAAATCGGTTTTGTATGCGTGGTTGTGTAGTTTTATTTATTTGTTTTTCTTGCGTGGTTGTAGGATCTTCGCATGCTAGAAAATCTTTTGAAAATAATAAAACTATATAGTTTTCCTTAATTGGTTAACAAACCCCGCTCGCTCACATGATTAACAAATGAATATAAAGTGTTTATGTTCAATTGGTGAAAAATGCATTTTGTCACTTATTTGTTAATCAAAACGAAAAGAGGTTTTTAACCGGAAAAACAAAAGTCCCGTTTTTCTTAAAAACGTAAATCACACGCCATCCAAAAGATGACACCACCCGAATCTAATGAAGCATGGGACAATTGTCGAGCTTAGCACGAGTTGTTCCATGTGGACTTGTGTGGAAGGTGCGTGTGGCGTCTTGAAATCTTTGGTTGTCGAGCTTAGCACGAGCCAATTATTGTCAAGGGCGTCATCGTGTATCTCGTTCGACGATTTGCAATTCCAATTTAATACGCCTTGATAATTGCCGTGCCTATACCGAGTTATCCAAGCGGCTTATTGAGGAATCGGTGTGGGAAGGGATCAAACATGCCAAACCGGTGCTATGAGTACCGAAGGATCCCGCAAGTGCCTAAGAGTTGTAATCACGGATTGCAATTGGTAAAGCGTTTACCGGCCTAAATACCTTCACGAAGTGATCCGCGGTAAACCCGTCATGTAGGAAGTTATGTTGGGTTCTTAGCCCTTGTTAAATTTAAGTGTTAAACTATTGGGTAATTATTTAACAAGGATTAAAATATGTCGAACTAACCTTTTTGTGTGCTTTGCCTTCTTTTAGATGGCATCTACAAGCAGCACCGCGACACACATTTCACTCCGTCCATTTTTGGAGAAAGAGAAACTCATAGGCGTAAACTTCATGGATTGGCTTAGGCAATTGAGAATTGTCTTGCGCCATGAAAGCAAGTTGTACGTCCTAGAGGAACCTCTTCCGGAGGCTCCTGCTACCACCGCTACGCGGGCCATTAAGGATGCTTATGAAAAGCGCCTTAAAGACACTAATGAGGTGACTTGCCTCATGTTGACGACCATGAGTTCCGAGTTGCAAAGGCAATTCAAGGACGTTGGTGCGTTTGACATGATCTCGCACCTAAAGGAAATGTTCCAGCAGCAAGCGAGGCAAGAACTCTACGAGTGTGTCAAGGCCTTTGTAGGATGTCGGATGCAGGAGGGCGGGAACGTGAGCTCGCATGTGCTTCGAATGAAGCAATACGTGGACCAGCTCGAGAGGTTGGGCTTTCTTATGGGGAAAGAGTTGGCTACGGAAATTATCCTCCAATGTTTGCCTCAAGCATATGGTCCGTTCATTGTGAACTACCATATATATAATATGGATAAGTCCTTGATGGAGTTGCACGGCATGTTGAAGACCGCCGAGTCTAACATGGCCAAGGCAAAGCCATCGACCTCCGCACCCGTCCTAGCCATCCATGAGGGTGGTGCTAAGAGGAAGCGGCCCGCTTCAAGCTCCAAGGGCAAGGGAAAGGGGAAGGCGAAGGTGGCAACACCCAAGCCCAAACCACTCCCGGTGCCGGAGCCAAAGGGGAAGGAACCCGCTCATATAGCCCCCTCACCGGAAGAGGCCACCTGCTTCTTCTGCGGGGAGAAAGGACACTACCGGCGTAGTTGCCCCAAGTACACGAAGGAGCTCAAGAGGCTTCGCGCCAAGGGACAAGGCGCCTCCGGTATATATATGATTGAACTCCATAACATTTCTACTTCTAACGCTTGGGTCTTGGACACCGGGTGTGGTACTCACATAGTTAATAATGTGCAGGTACTAAGAAGAAGTAGGGACTTGGTTGATGGGTAGCTGGATCTCATCATGGGAAACAAGGTGGTTGTCCCTGTTGAGAAGATAGGGTGTGTGTACCTCGCCTTTCCATCCGGCTTATTTATTACTTTATTAAATGTATCTTATTCGCCCTGCGTGGCAAGAAACATTTTATCATTTTATGCACTTGTTGACGATGGATTTAACTTTAATTTCTCTAATGGAATTATTTCATGCTTTAAGAATGATTTATTTTATTTTAAAGCACATCCATGTCGTGGCATATATGAGACAAGCGTATGCTTGCAAAGTAACAGATCAATCATGAATGTTGGTTCTAAATCCAGATGTGATTTGGATAAGTTATCTTTCTGGCATGGTCGTTTGGGCCACATAAACAAGAAACGCATTGCCAAGCTCCAAGCGGATGGGATCTTGGAATCATTTGACCATGGGTCGGGTGATGTATGTGAATCTTGCTTGTTGGGCAAAATGACCAAAGCACCCTTCACCGGCATTTGTGAAAGGGGCAAAGACTTGTTGGATATCGTTCACACGGATGTGTGTGGTCCGTTCAAGCATGTCACTAGGGATAACTCAAGGTACTTCGTAACCTTTACTGATGATTTTAGTAGGTATGGGTATGTCTACTTGGTGAGACAAAAGTCGGAAACCTTTGAGGTTTTCAAGACTTTCAAAAACAAAGTTGAGAACCAATTGGGTAAACGAATTAAGATGCTCAGATCGGATCGTGGTGGTGCGTATCTAAGTTCGGAATTCCGTGACTATCTAAAAGATTGTGGAATTGTTTCGCAATTGACACCTCCTAGGACACCAAAATTAAATGGTGTCGCCGAGAGGAGGAACCGGACATTATTGGATATGGTTCGGTGTATGATGAGTCGTACGGATGTACCCATTAGCTTTTGGGGCTATGCATTGGAAACGGCCGTTAGAATCCTTAACCTCGTACCAACTAAGAAGGTCAAGAAGACACCCTTTGAGATGTGGCAAGGAAAGGTTCCATCGCTTTCATATCTAAAGGTTTGGGGTTGTCCTACCTACGTGAGAAGTGTGGTGAAGGAAAAATTAGAACCCCGAGCCGAGAGGTGTTTGTTCATTGGATATCCTGCCGGGTCTATGGGATATTTGTTCTACAAACCATCCGAGAACAAGGTATTTGTTGCTCGGAGGGCCGTCTTCCTTGAAAGGGAGATGATATCCAAAGACGCTAGTGGGAGAAAGGTAGATCTTGAAGAGATTCAAGAACCTTCCAATGACCAACCTGGAGTTGGCACTAGTTCACAAGATGATTCTCAGCACGGCGCTGCTGGAGAACCTGACACGGATCCTTTACCTCTTAGAAGATCCGGTAGGAGTCGCAACGAGCCAGAGAGATATGGGTTTCTCATGTATGAGGGCTGCGAGCTAGTGGTGGATCATGATGAACCATCATCTTATCGGAACGCCGTGGTGGGCCCTGAGTCCGCTAGGTGGAAAGAGGCTATGGAGTCCGAGATGCAATCTATGTCGGATAACCAAGTCTGGGATTTGGTAGATCCGGTACCCGGGTGTAGACCCGTAGGGTGCAAGTGGGTCTTTAAGAAAAAGACCGGCATAGATGGAGAGGTAGACACCTTCAAAGCCCGACTGGTGGCTAAGGGTTTCACACAAACTCATGGTGTAGACTATGATGAAACCTTTTCCCCGGTGGCTATGTTGAAGTCTATCCGGATAGTCATGGCAGTTGCCGCATTTCATGATTATGAGATTTGGCAAATGGATGTAAAAACCGCGTTCCTTAATGGGACACTTAGCGAGGAGGTCTATATGACTCAACCCGAGGGTTTTGTACATGCCAAGCATCCGGATAAAGTCTGCAGCTAAAGAAATAGGTCCAAGAAGCTTATTGGGCTTAGCCAAAGTACATATGTTGACAAAGTCCTAAAGCGGTTTAGGATGGAAGACTCCAAGAAAGGGTTCATTCCAATGTCACATAGTTTGGTATTGAGTAAGAGTCAATCCCCTAGATCCCGAGAGGAACGGGAAGTAATGAAGCGAGTGTCATATGCTTCGGCTGTGGGCTCGATCATGTACGCCATGCTATGTACGAGGCCTGATGTATCGTGTGCCTTGAGCATGACGAGTAGATATCAAGCCAACCCTGGCGAAGCTCATTGGACGGCGGTGAAGAGCATTCTCAAGTATCTTCGGAGGACTAAGGAGATGTTCTTGGTGTATGGAGGTGAGGAAGAGCTTAGAGTAAAGGGTTACTCTGATGCAAGCTTCCAAACCGATAGGGATGACTGCTGATCACAATCAGGGTTTGTGTTCCTATTAAACGGCGGTGCTATATCCTGGAGGAGCTCCAAGCAAGACACCGTGGCCAATTCCACTACCGAGTCGGAATACATTGCGGCCAGTAAAGCTGCTAAGGAGGCCGTATGGATGAGAAAATTTCTGCTTGATCTAGAAGTGGTTCCAAGCATCAGCAACCCTGTTGAGATCTTATGTGACAACGAGGGTGCCGTTGCTTTAGCGAAGGAACCGAGGTCTCATCGATGCACGAGGCATATTCCGCGGAAATACCATTTTATTCGGGACGTGGTCGAAAATGGAGACATCGTCATCAGCAAAGTACACACGGATAACAATTTGGCGGATCCGTTCACTAAACCGTTGTCGCAAGCCAATCACGATGCCCACACACGTGCTATTGGGATTAGATTTGCTAGTGACTTGGTTTGAGTTGTATATTGGTTATTGTATTCGATGTATTTACTATGTTATTGGGACATTAAGCAATATTGTATTTTTGAATGTATTGATTATTAAATGGAGATTTAATGATACGCGTGTAGCGAATACTTTCTTTAAATCATTATTGTGTTCCAACTTTGCATGTTTTATCTCTTCCTTGAATGTTTTACATTCTAAACTGTCCACGATCGGTCATTCTTCAAGGAAGGAAGTATGAACGAAGATCAAGGGAAATGATTGGTCATAGTGTTCAATAGGGATTGAATACAAGGGACGCAATATTTCGCTTATACTTGAAAAGAGTTTCAAGTGATTGGACGACCCACACCTAATCTTACTTCATGGTACATGTCAAGAGTAAATCAGGATGATAATATCTTTTATCCTTAGACCAGAGATGCATGTGTTTCACTATTTTGGTTTGCTTTATTCTGACTGCTTTCAAACGTAGTCCGTAACTGGCTATTATAAAGGAGGTATTTGGGTAAAGTATTGCCATTGTATTGGAGGCAATGTAGTCGAAGGAATTTGTTACTCTGTGAAGAGAGATATACCTGGCCCCTTGATGATTGGGCGCTGACACCAAAATTGCATGGCCATGCTCGAGCTTTGAATGATTGTTGATCAGTTGCAACTCACCTTTTGGTCACCACCAATCTTGATCGAGAAACATAATCGTGAACGATCGGAGAATGACTTTGTACCATGTCTCGTGTTCACTTGGATATCGCGAACAATAAGATAATTGATCACTTATCTATAGGACCATGTCAAACTCTTTTAGTTTATCATGGTACTTGTCAGGGATGGCATACCCCATGTTTAATTGGGGGTAGGGATGCCTTGCTAGAGGTCGCTCCCTGTCTGTGGTGCCCATGGATACGGTGTGTCATGTGCAAGTGGGAGTTTGTTGGAATCTGCCCACCGACACACGTAGGCCAGCATCACTGCCAATGAAGCGCGGGTCTATTGGGTCACACGCCAAGTTTCAATCTCCAGTTGACCTAGGCTTCACGACCGTGAAGGATGCTCCACGGGTCGTGAAGCAGCTCATGTCTACAAGTCCTTTTGTGGGCCGCATGCTTCGTGAAACCCTATGGCATCACGACCCTACACGGCCCGTGAAGGAGGTCGTGAAGGCACAACCCTCACGATTCTTGCACAGCGCGGCACGGCTCGTGGAGGATTAATGGCCGGTAGTGGCGCATTTATCCTTCACGGCGTGTGAGAGCCCGTGAAGAAGTCGTGAAGGCAGAATTCTAACTGACACTTGTATTTGGTTGGACCATTTTGTTGGTCCAATGATGGAGTGCCACTTAGCTCCGACTCTGGGCTCTTTGAACAAATGATATGTCTTTATAAGGGGCATTGTTTGTTCATTCAATACTCTTGGTCTATTTTGTGCCATACATATACTTGTGAGTTCTTCCATTGAGATTGAGAGCAAGATCAAGTGTTGGTTATTTGTGCACAAGTGCTTCAAGGCTGTTCCAAAAGAGATCCATCAAGTGTTGGTGGTGCTTCGGTTTGCTAGTACAAAGAGGTTGAAGGTTTCTTGGTGTGGACTTGCATTAGGGCTTGGAGCCTTTTGTTTCAAGCTTACATCCCAAATCCGATTTGATCTCCTTCTTCGAGGGTATCCGATTTGTTTCAAGCCTTTTGTTCCAGCCAAGTATCAATGTCTTCGAGAGTATGATTTGATCTCTTTCTTCTCTTTGTTCTTGTTTTTGTTGCTTTTGTTGCGTGCTTTGATCCCCATGTATTCCCAACAACCTTACCCAAAGGAATGGAAGATTTAGTGGTGTATTGTGATGCCTCTCATGTGGGGCTCGGTTGTGTTCTTATGCAGAGGGGGAGGTTATCGCTTATGCTTCAAGACAACTAAAACCTCACGAGTGTAATTATCCAACTCATGATCCAGAATTGGCAGCCGTTGTGTTTGCGCTCAAGATTTGGCGGCATTACTTATACGGAGTCAAATGCACCATCTATACAGATCACAAAAGCTTGAAGTATATCGCCGATTAGAAGAATTTGAACATGCGACAGCGGAGGTGGCTAGACCTCATCAAGGATTATGACTGTGAAATCATGTATCACCCAGGAAAGGCTAACGTGGTGGCAGACGCGTTAAGTCGAAAGGCGAGTCAGTTACAGTTGAGCGTGAAATGTCTAAGGATGACGGTTAAAACCCCACTAATCGAGATGATTTTGACGGCCCAGGTTGAGGCAGCGAAGGAGGAAAACCAAAAAACGGAACGGATTAAACGTCAATTGGCCTGCATGGCGAAGGACAGCCGGGGATTGTGGACCCGTTACGGGAGGATTTGGGTGCCAAAAGCTAAAGAAATTCGAAGTGTTATACTAGATGAAGCCCACAAGTCGAAATTTTCCATACACCCGGGGGCTACTAAGATGTACCGAGACCTAAAGATGGATTATTGGTGGCTAGGAATGAAGAGAGATGTGGCCCGTTACGTTGAAAAGTCTTTGACGTGCCTACGAGTAAAAGCCGAGCACCAGAGACCACACGGTAAGTTGCAACCGTTGGAGATACCGGTATGGAAATGGGAGCACGTAACCATGGATTTGATAACAAAGCTGCCTAAGACACCAAGAAATTTTGACGCCATTTGGGTTGTAGTGGATAGATTGACCAAGAGCGCGCATTTCATACCCATCCGAGAGGCTAGCTCGGCAGAGAAATTGGCAGATATTTACGTGAAGGAGATAATCTCAAGGCACGGAGTGCCAGTTACTATCATTTCGGATCGGGATGTGCGGTTCACATCCAGGTTCTGGAACAAGTTTCACGAGGATCTGGGCACGAGGATAAATCTCAGCACAGCATACCACCCGCAAACCGACGGGCAGAGCGAGAGAACCATACAGACTCTTGAAGATATGTTAAGAGCTTGCGTGATCGACTTCGGGGAAAGTTGGGATTTGTACTTACCTCTCGCAGAATTTTCCTACAACAACAGTTACCATGCCAGCATCGGGATGCCGCCCTATGAGATGCTGTATGGAAGGAAGTGTAGGACCCCAGTCTGTTGGGGTAAAGTGGGTCAAAAAGAGCTCGGTAACACCGAGATAGTTCAGAAAACGTCGGAGTACGTGCAACAAGTTCGTGAACAATTTAAAGGGGCTTAGAGCCAGCAGAAAATCTATACGGATAGGCGAAGATCTTTATTAGAATTTCAAGTGGTTGACCACGTGTTATTCAAAGTGTCCCAATGGAAGGGAGTAATTCGTTTCAGAAAGCGGGGGAAGTTGAACCCCAGGTTCATAGGACCATTTAAGGTCATTGCGAGAGTTGGCAAGGTGACCTATCGTTTAGAGCTACCAGAGGAGTTATCAAAAATACACAACACCTTTCATGTTACGCATTTGAGGAAGTGCTTGGCCGACGAGTCGGCATTTGTGCCGTTGGAGGATATTACGGTAGACAAAAGGTTGAATTATGTTGAGAAGCCAGTGGCAATCATTGAAAGAAGAGTCAAACAGCTACACAACAAACAAGTACGGATGATTAAGGTGCAGTGGGAGCACCAAAAAGGATCAGAGTGGACCTGGGAGTCCGAAGATGAGATGAAGAAGAACTACCCGACGTTGTTCGAAAAAAGATTTCGAGGACGAAATCGTGTTTTAGTGGGGGAGAGTTGTAATACCCGTAATTTTAAAAATGTACAAGAATATTTTAATGTATATTAATGGTGATTTCATGCACAATATGATTGGGAATTATTTAAGTAATGGGACTTATGTCTTTTATATGTGTATATTGTGGATGGAAATTTATTAAGTAGATTGGGCTTATGTATATTAATCCAATGAAAGTTTAATGGATTTTTGGACAAAAGGGGTTGAGATGAGCCTAGGCCCACAAGAGTGGCTTTGAGGGTATAAATAGAAGTTAGGGCATAGCCTCCTACACATTCTCTATCACTTCACTGTTCCATTGAAAGAGTGTGTGTGTGTGTGTGCGCGCTGGTGCCATAGAGGATACGAGAAGAGGAAGAAGGAAGTTGCTTCAATTTGTGGAAACTTGAGATTTTAGCAAGGAAAATCATCAGGTAATGTTTCTCTATTCTTTAGAATCATGTAGACATCATTCTTGCTACTTTAAAGTGATGATTGAATGTTTCAGAATATGGGTTTTGAGGATTTAAGAAAAAACCAGGAGAAAATCTAACCAAGAACACCTTGAAAGTTGATAAAATGTGGTTTTAAGTTTAAAGGAAGGTTTTATATAAGTGGATAAATGCTTTGAAACAAGTTTGAGTTGAATTGGTTGAGTTTCTAGAAAGCTTGATTATGGCTATGGAGTCTGGGTTTTCAAAATGATGAACTTGCAGAGATGAGAATGTGCCATGTGACAGTCACATGGCCACTTGAGTGTGTCATGCGACAGTCACATGAGCAAGGGGTGAGTCCATGCGATTTTCAGTTGAATATATGTTGTTTCATGCGACTTTCATGTGATAAATCTCTGTTCATGCGACTTTTTTATGTTAGAGTAGCATTCATGCGACTTTTGTATGTTGAATAGTAGTCCATGTGATTTTCAGACTTATACTATACTAGTTCATGCGACTTTAAGACCATGGTAATATGTCATGCGACTTTCGGATGGATACTATGCCAACCCATGCGACTTTCCATTGCTCTATGCGACTTTCAGATTAATAAGAAACAGTTCCATGCAACTTAGTGTAAGCCCATGCGACTGTCGGATGAGTTGCATGTGTGGTTCATGCGACTTTCAGCTCCTGTTCATGTGCCATGCGACTTTTATTAGTACATATATATATATATACACACACACACACACTTCATGCGACTTTTAGACCAGATGTAAGTCCATGCGACCTTGGAATGGTCCATGCGATTTTCATGTGCTAAGTATGAGTCCATGTGACTTTTAGTAAGTAATAGTTAAACACAGTAGTAACCAATGTTTAGACTTGGTCAGGTAGTAGTCAGTTACAGAGCTAAACAAGGAGAGTCTTTCAGTAAGAACTAAGTAGCTAAGACAGCTGACAGGTGAGTATTCTCACTTATAACTTGAATAGATTCCAGATGTTATGTATGCATGTGAATACTAGATATTTATGATTATACGAGTTACAGTTGATTTTATTTAGACCGTTTACTCCGGTAGCGGGTATGTTTAGACCGTTTACTTCGGTAACGGGTATATTTAGACCGTTCACTCCGGTGACGGGTATGCTTATACCGTTCACTCCGGTGACGGGAATGTTAGACCGTACACCTCGGTGTCGGGTATGTTAGACCGCACACTTCGGTTTCGGATAGGAGACCAGTACTTTGTTGGTAGGTATGTTAGACCGTTGTGACGACAACGGTTGGGACGAGACCGTCCTAGTGACGGGTATGATGAGACCACTTACTACGGTTGTGGATATGAGTTGAGTAGGATGTGAATTATTTGGTTGTAAGTAGTATACTCGCTAAGCCTTGGTCTTAAAGTTGTTGTTTCATATCCTTTTAGGTAACGACCATGGCGGGGCTCCAGCACAATGATGATGGCTCTAATCCCAAGCTTCCGCAATCTTCTAACGTAGTTTTCAATAGTAATAGTTTTAATTACAAACAATGAGGATGCTTTTAACTTAATGAATTATCGGTGTTTATTCAACGAACAATATGTCGTGTGATTACGTTATCTTGATTATAAATATCCTTTATGAATGAATTATTTTAATTTTTTGTTGGGACGTTATAGAGTTGTTCAAAGAGGACGACTTCGCATGCTAAAGGAGCTGCTCGAAGGTTTGTCATGACGCGACGCGTCCAGGGTCGTGACGCGACGCGTCGGCTTCGCATTGGAAAAAGGGGCGCTCGAAGTTGTTTCGCATTCGAAGTTGGGTGCTCAAAGGTGTGTCGTGGCGCATCACCTTTGTTGGTCGCGGCGCGATCTATATTTTTTTATGGAAATGTTTTTGGTTGATCGATTGTTTTGATACATGGTTGCTCGGGATTATATGTTAATTATTTATATTATATTTATGAGCATTCGAGATATAAATATATGTGAATATATATTTATGAATTGAGATTGATTCTGGTTTGTTGTGTTCTCAGGAACTACGAAGACTCAGTGATATCAGATAGCTGAGCAAACGAAATCAAGGACTGAGGTGTGTGGAGGTTTTACTCACGAGTGGTAATTGTGGTAATGTTATGAATTTCCTGATTTGGGGAATGTTCGATATTCGATGATGGATTGCCGTTTATGAAATGTGATTATAGACTGATGAGTTTAATATGCGAAGATAAATGGTTTAGTTTTGTTATGCCATGATACACTGATAGTCTGCTATTTGTTAATCAAGAGCTATATGTTCATATACGTGTTATATGTGATAGAGTTGCGTTTGTGTTTGAATTTGGAAGTGAGCAGCTTCTGTGTAAGGGCTGATTGAGGTCAGCTGCTGTTGAAAGTGTTGGGCTCGTCTACGGGTTGGTTAAACAGTAGTAGCCCTTCTGCTGTATATGTTGCTTCAGAGGTGGAGTTTACTGTGCCAATTTAGTGGAGAGCTATCGGTAAACCTTTGCTTTGGTCGGCATTGGTTGTAGGTTTTGGCAGAACCGCCGGTGCTCGGGATTGAATAGATTGTTGAATTGAAGGATTGAATGATGATTGATGTTTAGAGGTTTAGTTATGAACTGTGATTTTTGTTAGTAGCTGTTTAGCTTTGTTTGTGGAAGGAAAATTTGACCAATACTCTGATATTATGTTTTGAGATGAGACGAACCATGTTTTGTAAATCTTTTGTAACACAAGTTGAAGTTGTATTTTGTAAAGAGTACATTGTATTTTGTAAATGTGTATTTAATTGAGATTAGAAAATGCTTCCGCAACGATTTTAAAAAAATGGCTTGAGATTTTTGGTGTTACACCTTTCGACTACATAGTCCCTCGACATAGATAATACTCCACCCAATCAATTCCCTTATAACGACCAGTTACGGACCGCGTTAGAAAATGATCAAAGAAAAGCAGACCTATGCTTTGGGATCACATGCATCTCTAGTTCAAGGATGAAATGTCATTATCATCCCGAGTTACTTATGACTAAAACCCTGAAGTGAACTCGAGTGCGGGTCCTCCAATCACTTGAAACCCTTTTCAAGTCTAGGCAAGAATCACGTTTTATCAAAACCAATTCTTTACATCAATCTTAATTCATACTTCCTTCCCACAGTAAACTCCCCTCTGAGAAACAAATGCAATAGAGGAGCTACTACTGTTCAACCAACCGCAAGCGAGCCCAGCTCTAGCATCAGCAGCTGACCCCAACCAGCTCTTACACAGAAGCCGATCTCTTCCGACCCGTAACACAGAAGTCGGTTCTCAAACAATCCAATTACTCCTTAGTCACAATCGTGATCAAAGCTCTTTCATATTTAACATACAAGAACATGTAATTCTCATTTAGCAAATAGCAGACTTAACAGTCTATCATGGCATGACAAGCAATCTATCTTTGCATAACGAACTTATCAGTCAAATATCTCATATTCAATTCAACATGCAATTATTGCACTCAAACAATCCTTCAATCATTCAATTCATAATGTTACAAATAAAACCACCCGTGAGTAAACTTCCACTCACCTCAGTACTCGTGTCACGCGTGCTCAGTTATCTAATATCACCGAGTCTTTTGATTGCCTGAAAACACAACAACAATCAAATCAGTCGCGAATATATAAATATATCATTCAACATATATTTATATCTCATAATCATGTAAATAACTTGATTTAATCTTATAATTAATAATACAACTTTTCCCAAACGAAACACAAACAAAACAAGCAACAATTCTGAAAAAGGCCCCGTCGCGCCGTGACACTGTCGTATTTCGAATCCGGATTTCACAATCGGATTTCAGGCTCGGATTTTGGTTCTCGAATTTCTAGTGTCGGATTTAGTGTCGGATTCATGCTCTTCGGATTTGAAACACTCGGATTTCAAAGAATAGGATTGTTAGATTCGGATTTCTTCCAAAAACTGATTCCACCTTCGGATTTTATGAGTGTCGCGCCACGACCTTCAAGGTAGCGCCGCGACACGTGTTCATCAGCATATCAACTTCTTTCTTGTCGGATTTCCAGCCTTCCAAATCTCTTATAACCATTACCAACATCATTTTTCTTTATTCTAAACTCATATATATAGTATATCATGCATATAAAACATCATAAACACCATTTTAATCATTCAAAACAACAAATTTAACAAAACCTAATTCATCCATTTTATTAAAACCCAACAATGGTGTTTCTTCTTTAAACACATAAAAACACATTCATAAACACAACCAAATCATCAGTAACACGTAATGATTCTAACTAACCTTTATTTCGAATCTATGAATCACAAAATCTCTTCTTTTGAAATTTCCAGTTTCTCTCCTTTTTCTTTCTATTTTTCTTTTCCAGCAAATACATATGCACACACACACACCTAACTTTTTCTTTTCTTTCTTTCTTTCTTTCAAGACACATATACATACACACGTGTACACTTAGATAATGTCATCACTTTTCACCAACTCACATACACACATACATACATGATATCATATTTTACATAACATCATAAAATTCCTTTTTCATCAGTAAACTAACATACCATTTTATATACTTAATTAAACCAATTATTTTAATTACTTTTAATAATTACTTAACCAATTACTCAACATACAATCGAGGTATTTTCTACAATCCTCGTTCCAAACTAAATCTTATTTACTCATGAACACATACGATATCAAATACTCATTTAATCTTATAACAAATTTTTAAATATACATAATTAAACACATTTCAACTTACCATTAGCCCACCTACTACTAGGCGGGTTTTCGGATGTTACAAATCTTCCCCCCTTCAGAGGATTCTGTACTCGGAATCCTATAGCACATGTAAAACGACTCATCTCTTTCTGGTTGTCAGATACACACCGTCATCTTACTATCAGTCATCAACATTCATTTCTACTTATCTCTGTCATCCAGTATTCCTCAGAGTTTAAAAACTCTTCTTCAACTCATTCATAAAAACTCATAAACTCGAGAAATCTGTCTTTCAATCGTTTTCTTTCACATTTACACTTTTAAATAATATCCACACATCTCTTGAATACTTGTTCACATCAATCTGTTCATCTCAATTAACACATTCTACATATCTATCATTCACTGTCTTACATACAAAGGTACCCATATCTCATTTCTCTCTTGTTTCCAATTAACCTGTCACACATTACCGTTTTTTCTACATATCAACTCACCACTGATATCTTAACCTTCATTAGATGAAATCACATCACGTTTATCTATTCAGTATAATTATAAATTTCACGAATCATCAAAATTTCAACACAAATCACCAGTTCATCCGCCTTTATCTACACAATTCTTTTTACTCAACCATCTCATAAAAAAATCTAGTCGTACTGCTCATTTCACATCTCATTCCTTGTCGCAACTCTTCTAGAATTTTAGTCACTTCTTTCGATTCTCTTCAATTAACTCTAAGTATAATATTTATATCTTCAAATCATCTCATCAATGTAATTCTTTTCAAAAGATCATATTCCACTAGCGGTAATCATACTAACACTTCTTACTACTTAGTCCACAATCACTGGTGATACATCAAATCCCTTTTCATGTACTACATCAATTCCATCATAGTTCGTTATTTTCATAACTCTGGTATCTCAAATGATCTCAACAGTTTGTAAATCTCTGATACTTTGCTTTAACTCAAACACACTTAAATCCTAATTCCACGAAAGTATATATATCATATTCATTCCTTTCTGTGTGTTGTCAAATAATTACTTCATATGGCATTATACTATTTAGCCCTTCCAAGTGCATTGGCAATTTAGTTCTGAGAGTTCGGTTCAAATTAAGTTTCCAGTTCCAAGCACAGGTACTCCTTAGCAAAGGCAATTCATACATATGATCTACAAATCTTCATTCCATAAGCTTAGGCCATTACATTTCTCTTTTCTCGTTATCCCATAAATTCGTTCTGTCATTCTTCAAATCACTTATATCTTCAATTCATACGTGTCAATCATTCTCATAATTGGTTCTTTCTCATGTGTATCTCCTTGGAATTAGGTGCCAATCACATATTTATCCAAACAATTCTCGCATATTTCATACCTGCCCAATCTGTAGCAATTTACTCCTTTCCTTCACTTGATAATCTCAATCATCCATGTCATCAATTTCTAATAAGGATAATCTCAATTTCATCCATCAAGTCAAGTGCGCGTCGATTCACATAATTTTGAAGGTTACCATCACAAATTTCCTCACATTCTCTCATATCTGATAATAATAATCTTCCCAATGTAATATCAAACTTCTCAATTACGATCTCTGATTCATCCTAACTATCATTTCTATCACATGTTGATTTCATTGATATTTATGAACATCTGCGGTGTCACACCCCGCTAAAGCGGAAACACGAGGCGTCACAGCACAAGGTATATAGACAATAACCATTATATTAACTTAACAAAAATAAATAGTTCGGGTAAAACATAAATAAAAGTTACACAACCGAATAAAAATTAAATGACATTGTCTTGTACGATGCGAAAATAAAATAGATATTGTTTTTATAAAATGTGACGATGAAGATGAAGATGCCACACATCATGCTTCTATGCATAAGATACCTAACGTCGATCACTTGAAAGCACGGGTAAAAGAAAGAAAAGGTCAACTACTAGAGTTGGTGAGTTCATAGGTTTTCTTAATATATGCACAAAAATAACTTTTAAATGCGAAAAGTTTAAATAATTGATGGAGGTTTTTGGAATAAAATAAAAGTATGCGTGAATGATAGAAGATGTATTATATTGCCCTATACGTTGCACATGGTAGTAATAGACTATGATGACTGTTGCTTGAGCCATTATCCAACCTAGCCAACAACCAATTGCCCATGATAAAAGTGCTCAAAATAATATTTGAAATATACAAGAAGATAGGCAATAGACTTTTCATGAAATGTATACACATTCTTTCATCCCAAAAATAATATGAAATACGGTAAAAAGGGGGCTATGATACTCACTCGGTATGCAAAGGTGTTCACTCATAAGGATTTCTTGTTCCTACCGAAGCTCTTTTCCTAATATAGGAGGTATGTAGCTTTATTAGACTTATTTTATTTATTATTTTGTATTATTTATTTGTTGTTAACTTATTTATTAAGTAGTTAAAGGTTGTCTGTATTTTTCCAAAATTCATAAGTGTTCACTCGAATTTTCCGTTCTTTAAGTTGAACTTTAAAAATTAAAAACTGTGTTTTAGGAGTCATATTAAGGCTTGATATTTTAATATAATCTTAATACATGTTTCTAGAATGTCCAGTGAAAATAAAGGAATTTATAATCCATGTTTAATATTTTTAATAGTTAAAAGTGTATAAGATGTCCACTGATCAGTGTCTGGATGACATGTTGTTACTTAAACGTCTGTTCAGGGCCCATACGACCTCGTTTTCACATGATTCAAAATGGGAATTAACCATGGTTCAAAGATGAAACTGTTAAAAACTAGACGTATTTTGACCCAAGAATGAGTACGTTACATGCGTTTAAAGTGTACCCTTCTAAATCTGTCAGATTTCCAGATTCAACATATGTGTCTTTTTAAATATGTTTGAAGGATCAAACGTTGATGAAAAATAGTGAATCAAGGTTTAAATGAAAGGTAACACTTTAAACTAAGATTAGCAAAAAGAATTAACTGATTTTGATACCTAGAACTCCAGATATAACAAAAATAAATGGGGAGTTCTAGCATCAGAATCTGCCAGATTGTTATTCTTTTTGTTTATGGGTCATAACTTTAATATAACATGTTTATATTCATGAATAATCATATTGTATGAGTATAAGCTTTGATAATCCAGGTGTTCTTACAACAATGGTAGGATGATACACATTTGATGTGTTCCTTACAACATTTGTTAAGATGAAACACATGCATGATCAAAGTCTAATTTTCTTGATTTTTAGTTGATTAAGTTTCATACAACAATGGTAGGATGATGCACATTTCATGTGTTCCTTACAACATTGGTAGGATGTTTATATTTACATGATATATATATATATATATATAAAGGAAATTAGATGAACAACAAAGAAAATAAATAAAAAAAGAAGAAAGAAGAAAAGTAGAAGAGTAGAAGAGTAGAGTTGAGTGTTATATGATCATCTTATCAACTCTTGCCTTTGATTTGGTGTTGGATTCTCACAAGATGAACAATTCTTGTTGTTCTTAGGAGATTTTTGGTGGTGAAAGAGAAGAGAGAATAGAGAAGAGATTGAGTGTGATTTGTTTAAATAAATTTTGTATAATTGGTGATTTTGTTTAAATCTTATAATTACAAAGTTTTAATTACTTTTATGAGTTTATATATATATATATATATATGTTTTATATTATAACTTATTTATATTTATTATGATGTATTTATATTTTTATTGATATTATTTTTATTATTGTACATGATTTGTAATTCTTGACTTTTAATAATTCGATTTTTCGAGCTCGGGAAGGTTCTAACCATATAGGCGGGATTTCTATGAAATCTAATATTATTATGGGTGTATTTAAATCATAAATACTATTTTTAGTCATACTAGGTTTAAAATTAGAATTTCTAATGGCTAACCTGGGAAATTTGTTGCCTAACGTCACATGCGGTTCCTTTTAATACTCAGACCAGTTTGACACGTCTTTCTTTATAATCAATATCTTCGTGTTATCAATGCAACGCATGTGCTGCAACTACAAGGATAGAGATTAAATCATTCCTCTCAAGAATCTTCAACTGTCACAAAACATAGACTATTCCTTCATTTTCATAACATGGTAGCTTTGGTCAATCCAACTAATGCAATATCTCAACAATAATCAATCTCCTCAGGTTCATTAATTGCTATCACCGATTATCTTCTATCATTAGCTTCACCCATACTCGCAATTTCAGTTATACATTTATCATACTATCTCTTGATCATCACAAAACCTTTCAAACTTCATTAACTTATCCATTTTCCTCCTTCTTTGTACAAACACATACATATACATATAAGCATGTATAAACAATGAAGGTAAAACAATTCTTGCAACACATAACTTAGCATGCAGTTCTACAAATTCTACAAACATCATTCTAGGGTATTTCATACCCAATTCAGTCATATCATGTATTTCATCATTTATCGTCATATTTACTTACTACCATATGCATCAAACAGTTTCACAATCAAATACCGCTACTTTCTAAAGAATCATACTCTTTAGAATCAAACATACTTAGCACACATAAACATCATACCTTCTTATTTAACTCTAAAGTTAATAAACATACGCGTAAATATAAAGATTATCAAAACGTACCCGTTACATCATCGGTAGTGGCAATATCATCAGCCATCGTGTTGAAATTTCTACCCCCTTGCTCAGACGGGTTCTTTCTTTTCCCCACCTGCTGACGAGGATCCCCCACCTGCCATAGCTCCCGACCCAAACTCTAACACCTTGCTAACTTTGCAATCTCTTGCTCGATGATCTTCTTCAAAACAAAACTAGCATACCTTTCGCGAGAAATGACACTCTTTCATTTCATGGCCAAACTGCCCACAATTCAGACACCGCATAGTCTGAGTCGTACATGGTCCTGTGTGGTGAGACTTACACTTCCCACACCATGGCACTCGTTGGTTAGATACGTCAAACGCAGATTTACGTTTCAAATTTCTTTTACTCTGGCTACTCTGCCCTCTTTGCTTTTCGACATTATATTGTTCTAATCGCAATTTCTGCTGAGATATCTCATCTCGATTCGTTCTATCTCTAGCCTTCGAATAATCTTCAGCCGACTTGGCCAAGGTAAATGCCTGCGACAGTGTACTAGCCCATATGGTAGTACTTCGATACTCAGGAAGCAAAGCTCCCACAAAGTGTTGTATCTTAGACGCCTCATCAGGTACCCATTGCTTCACAAAACGTAATCTTTCGTTAAATCGCTTTATTAATTTATCCACAGTCATGTTGTTAGTCCCAGATTGAGTACGCAACAACAAATGTTTGTAGAAGGGGGGTTGAATACAAACTTTAGCTTTTAAAAATTAAAGACACACTGATATACTTTTATATAATTCTTATTGATATTGAATCAAGAATTACATGTACTAGAAGCGGAAATTCTAAGTACAATAAAAGGTGGCAATCAATTTGTCTAACACATAGACAAGCTAACTCTAAAACAACTAATGTATATAGAGTGGTCAACACATGAACAAGTTTGATTCTACACAATGCTTAAACTCTACTAAATTCTCAACTGATGAGATTTTCTTTTTGTGGAGTAGAGACGTCACTTGTATTGTATGGTGTGTGTTTTGCATGTCCACCAGGCATGAGTATATATAGAAGTCTTGGTGAATCCGGTTGCATGAAGGTAAGAGACAAAGAGGATGTGGAAATATAATATTTTAATTGTAAAGGTAGTGGGTGAAAAGTAAAGTTACGTTAATCAAATGTTTGATAAAAGTAATTGTACTTTTCTACAAAAGTGCAACCTATTCACAATATAAAATATTAAAACCCACATCAACTGCTGTGTAGAAGTTTCTTTCCCTTTCCATGCTTGTACTTTAATCAACACCATGCTTCTGATTGATTTGACTTTACCAAGTATGGGATTGCCAGCCATACATAGTTGTTTGAACAAATCTTCAAGATCTTCGTCTGTTTAAGGTATCATTATCCTTTTCCAGAGGATAAGATCAAACCTTTGTGTCTCATACTTGATCCAAAAAGTACATTTTTACTTTTACAAACAAAGATCTAAGGCATAATAGAACAACACATGTTCTGCCTTTTACATATGGCTTACAATCTGAAAAGATAAAGTAGATTTGACATTTTTCATGACTCAGCTAACAGATTGTACTAGGAACTCTGATATTCACTACTCAGTTGACAAAATATATCAGTTGATCACTTTTTGCTAGGACCCAGTTGATACATATTGCTCAGCTGATCATATAGATGCTCAGCTGATCAATATAAGCTTAGGAGGACATAAGCTAATGTATTTGTTTGATCAGTTGATCAAGAGTGCTCAGTTGATCAATCAAATACATCAGTGTATGAGGAGAGATGACTTGTGTAAAGGAAGACTTACTTAGCTGATGCTCTGGGCCTCAGCTGATCCATTTGTTCACTCAGCTGATAGAGTAGGCACTCAGCTGATCAATTTCCTTACTCAGTTGATCAATTTTCTCCACTCAGCTGATCAATTTGTTCACTCAGCTAATGGAATATTTTCCTCAGCTGATCAACAATTTTACTTAGCTGATAGTTTGTTTTCCTCAGCTGATGGTGTTCGTTACTTGTTTTCTTCATCTGATGCTCCTTAGCTGATATCCTCTGGCTGATACTTTGAGTAGGATCTGATGCTCAGCTGATGGCTTATTTTCCTCAGCTGATGGTTCTATACTTAGCAAGCTTTTGATCTTGTTCTAACTGGATCATCTATGTTGCCTATCACCAAATTATGAGGATGGTGCTTGAGGTCTTTGAAGGCTTTTTGGATTTCTTAGGAATTGGGATTCATTTGGATTTAGGGAGAAGAAGTTATATGGTGGCTATCAGCAGTAGAAATGAGTTCATTTTGATTGGCTGATATAACTTCATTATTGCAATATGTGGGTATCTCTACTAAAGAGGGAATGAGTGATATGGAATTGGAATCCTATGATGTTGAGTCATTTTCCACATGATTCAGTAGAGGTATAGGATTGGATGAGGATGGTTGTACATGGTTAAAAATTTGGATAGAAACAGGTTCATCTATATCATGAGCAGCTAGTGGAGAGGGATCTACTTGCTCTGGAGGAACTTCTCCAGTTTGCATAAGATCATTAAATTCTTCACCTGAAACATGATTAGAAGAACAAGAAGCAACAAAGTCATTTTCATTGAAACATACATTGATGGATTCTTCTATGACTTTGGTTCTAAGGTTGTATACTCTATATGCTTTAGAAATCACTGAGTAACCTACAAACACTCCTTCATCAGCTTTAGCAGCAAACTTCTTCAATTGATCTTTTTGATTGAGTATGAAACATTGACAACCAAAGATATGCAGAAAGCTGATGCTTGGCTTCCTTCCCTTGAGCACTTCATATGGAGTTTTGTTGTGCCTCTTGATAATAAGGGACCTGTTTTGTGTGAAACATGCACAACTTACAGCCTCAGCCCAGAAATTAAAGGGTAACCCACTTTCACACAACATGGTTCTGGCAGCTTCAATCAATGTTCTATTTCTTCTTTCAGCTACACCATTTTGTTATGGAGTTCTTGGAGTAGAAAAGTTTTGAGATATCCCTTTCTCATCACAGAAAGATTCCAGACTTTGATTTCTGAATTCAGTTCCATGATCACTTCTAAGACTCCTCACCAGATTGCCATTCAACACTTCTGAAAGTCCTTTGTGGCGTAGAAGATGAGTAAACAAGAATACTTGAGGTAAAGATGATGAAGTTGATATGAACAAGTATGAACACTTTGTATAAACTTTGAAGAATCTCTCTTAGTATTTCTTGAACGTGAATGCAGAGATTGATATTACAAAGAGTTGCCTTGCAAACTAGGTTTGCAAGGCTTTAAATACTAGTAGGCACATGGGCCCTAAAGCCTTATGGCCCAATACCATCTATTAACTAGACTAACTAATACATACAAGAAAAGTGGGCCTAGCCCATATAATAAACTAATCTAGTTAAACATATTACATACAAAAGAACACAAGGATAACAAACTATTTGATATCTAACAATCTCCCCCTTTTGTTGCCTTGTGCTGAAGCAGGTAATCTTGATTTCATCTGCTCCTCTGACCCAGGAGTCTTTCCCAACTCCGGATGGCCTTTCTTTCCTGAATCTTGTCCTCCAACTGATTTGCTATTCTGATCATTTTTACCAATTCTGATTGATCAGGAAGGTGGCGGTTTCTGAAGCATGTTCTGCGGAATTTGGATATGCATCTTTGAAGCGTTCCGTCAGAATATGCACTGAGTTCTGAAAGTCGAAGGAATACTTTCTCTCCGTTGAGATTTGGCATGACGAATCCATCCGCTCCTTCGTAGTCTTCATCATATTCTTCTATAATAGTGTATTTTCTGTGTTTGTCTAGCTTTGAATGCTGTTGGTTAGGCCTTTGAAGATTTATTTTTGCAAGATAAGCCTTAGCACCAAGCTATAAATTGTGGGTTCTGCACAGAATGATTTTCTTTCTCATAAAGTCTCTGACAACTTGGAGAGCCCTTTGTTCTTCTCGGGTCTTTTCAAGCTAGCAAGCCAGCTCATCTTCCATATGAGTGATGTCTCCCAAATTCAAGAATCTAAGCTCGACCTCGTGAAATTTATATCTTTTCCCATCTGCTCTGGTTACATGGAAGTGAACCATTTGATAGTTGAGTAAGTTACGCAAGTACATGAACTCGATCTTGACAATTGGATGTTTGGAGGCCACTTGTTGTTTCTCACTTGTATGGAAGGTGGCGGCGAATCTGACAGCTTTTTCATGTTCTATTGAGTTTAGCACATATAGACCATCAACCTCTCTAACAACCTCTGAGAAGATACCCGGAATTCTTTCTTCAAGATACGGAGTATTTAACCATTGTGTGGGCCATCGAGGTTGGTCTTTAGCCAGAGCTTCCCTAGGCCTGATATTTCTGATGTTTGGCCTTTCTGCTATTAATCTTTCGTGAGTGGCCAAAGGCATAGGTCCTCCGTTGTAAGTTGCAGGTACCGGCCACTCACCCTCTTTTTGTTCAGATCCTTGAGGTTGCTGCTGACTTATAAGATCGATGGACGCAATGTTGAATTGCCCCTGTTCAGGTGGAAAAATGTCAAGCAGCTCCCTGTTTACCATTGTGAAGACTTTGCGGATGTTGATTAGTGGAGTCTCTTCTACTTCCTCTATAATTGGCCTTTTTCCTTTGGATTTTTTTGTTGAGGATTCAGGAAGAGAGGATTCTGACTCTTTTGAGTGTGTTTGGATTTGTGGGATTTGGATTGTAGTAGTTTCGATTGTTGGGATGATTGTTGGGGTTTCTTGTCTTTTTATCTCTGACTGTGCCCCCTGACCTGCTTCAAATTCAAATTCTGCCATTGTAGGCTCAGTAGCAGGCTCAGTTTGTTGTTGTTTACCCCCGCTCCCACTACCGCTTTGACCCTCTGATGGCTTTGACACTGGGGCGGCTTCGATTCGGAGTACTGTGCTTTGGGCCCCAATGTAACGCCGCTGCCGCTTCTCCCCCTCATGATGTCCTGGATCCTCAGGATCATCATGCCTATGCTTGCGTGTTTCTGATTGAGCCTTACAAGACTCCTCCACGACTTCCAGCCTTTTGCTAATATTTGAGACGGTAGAGGTTAGGGCATTTAAGGTTTGTCGGACAGTATCTTGGAAGGTGGTGGAGCTGGAGGAGGAGGGCTGGGGTTGGTGTTGTAGTGCTGCTAGGATGGTTGATTGTTCGGGTGTAGGATGGGCAACACTGTTCAGTTTAGCATGTAGGAGGTCCTTGAGTTCACCGATTGAATAATCTCGCTTAATGACGGTAGGTGGGCGGTTTTCTAGGGTTCGGATTTGGGCTCTGAGGGAGTCGATTTCAGAGTGGAGTTGTGCGTTGACATACTCCCTCAGGCTAGAGTCTAGTGAAGAGAACTTAGAGTTTAGGAAAGACCTAATCTTCGGTGTAACCCCGACCTCACCAAGAGGCTCGGTTGGCACAGGTCTTTCAGACCCGTGGCCCTCACGCAGTGTTGGCACAGTTGTAGCACTGGAGGGACTTCCGCTCGATCCTCACGTTACCTCTGTAGTAGATGCCGCTACGGGCGTTCTGGCAACGTCACGAAGACGTGCTAATGCAGATTGTGTCCTAACAAATGATTGAAAACCAGTTAAGGGTGGCGCTAGACTCAATGGTGCTTCGAAAGAAGATGTGGACAGGGAAGGCGGTCCACTGAATTCAAAGCCAGCAAACTCGGAGCGAGTTGCTGACTGCGTATGTGATAGATCCCCGTGCAGTGAAACCACTTCCATTTGAGTGGAAGCAGAGTGGCTGGTGGGGTGAGGTGCATGCACTGGTGGGATGCCAGTGTCTGTTTCAATACCAGTCGGAACAGTGTCCCGACCGGTAGTAGATGAGGCTTCCCGGCTTTCTCGGTCTGGTGTACTCTCACTCTCATCATTTTCTTTCTCACTAGCACTATTACTCACTATAACCTTTACTTCTTCGTCTTCTCTTTCCATAACCGGTAAATCACCAAAGGTGGCAGATATGTCTGATAAATCATGATGGATGTCCTCGGGGTGATCAGAAACTTGTCACGTGCCAGTGGATTCGACACGGACCGGAGAAGGTCGTGGACCAAATGAGATGGATTGTCCTGAGGAGGAGGATTCGGTTTGAGTCCTTTCTGTGGAGGACTAATTCTCTGGTTCAGCATGGGTGGAGGCCTCCGAGTCACTGATTGCAACTCCCTCGCTCTCTTGTATCTCTCCTCCCTCACCACTTCCACCGCCCCTCTCAACAGATTCTTCTCTCTCAATCACAACCCTGCTCGGGGCACCCCTGCACACCCGAGCCCTAATACCACTAGGACCCTCACCAGGTACTACTGCTCCCGAGGCAGGCACAACCGGCTCTGGTTGTGCCGGAGGATCAATCCTATTAACCCTCATATACTCGCGCACTACCTCACTTTCCTGATTCAGCGTTCGAAGAAGGGCAACTGGTACGGTCATGGCTACAACATCGGGACTGATTTGTAAGAATCTGGCGATGCGTTGTACTTGGACTTGTGGGCTATTGAGTCGCCGAGGGATGGTGTGGTAGGTTTCCAGGTCGGTGGCAATGAAGATGGTCAGGAATCGTTGAAAAGGTATAAAGGTTTTCTGGCGAGAGGTTTCCTTTTCCTTGACCATTCGGACAATCTCCTCGAATATGATGGTGGCATGGTCCAAGTGGCGGTGGTAAGCAACACTGGCCAACAAAAGTAGGGAGTAGTAGGAGCCGCCATCGGTGCCTCGGTGAATACCAGTCAGGGTACGGGAGATAATGGTGGCTAGCGTCTGCCAGAGAGGCGCAAGATTTGTTCGTCTAAACTGATGAATTTGGTTTAGTTCTCCCTGATATCCAAGACCTTTGATTAAGTCTAGTACCGCATCTACACTTGGATTTTCATCAAAGTCAGCTCTTCCTGGATAGTGATCAGCAGCAGGTAGGTCCAATAGGTTTCTCAATCGGACGGCAGAAAGAGTTGTGCGGATATTCTCAATACGACCCCGGAGGCACTTGTGTCCCAAGCGGGTGACACCCTCAGTAAAAGTGTACCACAGTTGCTGCAGATAGATTTCAGGTACATGGGTGGGTGATGTGTTTGGGTTTTCAGTAATGGCTTGGCGGAGAGGATGGGCACGGATAATTTCAGTGATTATGGGGATCTTGGTATCGGTGGCTAGATCAAAGTATACGTTGTTGCTTAGTGTTTCAAGCCTACCAGCAGCAGGGACTAGGCTTTCCTTGGGAAGAGGTTGATTAGCAGCCATCTTTCACAAATAAGATAGATCATATTAGCATAAGAGGAAAGACAGATATTTGCTGATGAACATGTGAACTCATGAATGAATATGTGTTTTAAGTTCTATGCACATGTGAATGTTGGGCGTTGACTTTGACTTTGATTATGTAACTTATGAAATTTGAACCAAGGCACAAAAATTTCTAAGTGTTGAAAGTCAGATGAGCTTAAGTTATGCGACAGTCGGATGAGGTGAAAGTCGCATGAGAGTTAATCTTGAGAGTCGCATGAAGGTTAACTTGACAGTCGAATGGGTTAATTTCATCCGAAAGTCGCATGAAAGTTGCATGAATTTAACAGTTATGTGAAAGTCGAAAAGGATTTGGTTTCATACGAAAGTCGGATGAATTTGTTTAAATTGAAAGGCGGATGAACATGTTTCACTTGAAAGTCGGATGAACATGTTCCACTTGAAAGTCGGATGAACATGTTTCACTTGAAAGTCGGATGAACATGTTCCACTTGAAAGTCGGATGAACATGTTCCACTTGAAAGTCGGATGAACATGTTTCATCCGAAAGTCGGATGGGATTGTTTCATCCGAAAGTCAGATGGGACTGTTTCATCTGAAAGTCGGATGGACCAACGACTTGGTCTTTTCAGAGTTGTTTTATTTCAAAGGTCGCATGGTGTAAACTTAGCCATTCGAAAGTGGCATAGACCAAACTTCATCAGAAAGTCGGATAGACCAATTTCATCCGACTGTCGGATGAAATTCCATTTCCTTCATCCGACTGTTAAGAACACCCAGCTTAGTTCATATTAAGTCCAAAGTGATTTTTGACATAAACTAAGTTCAGAGACTCAAAGTTGGTACCAAATGACTTGGAATTTAACCCCAAACAAGTTTGCACTCTCAAACAAGCCTAAACAAAGCTATTTTAAGCACATTTGAACTTGAAACCCTCTATTCTTCATAGCAAAGAACAGTGCCCAAAGCCCAAACAAAGGATTTACAAGTAACTCGATTTTGTGTAACCTAGAACATGAAATTTGTGCCATTGTGTGCGCATACATTCAAGAATCACAGTATATCAGTCAAACATTACAAACAACACCATTAATGGTGTTTTGATTCAAGAAACCCAGAGAAACCCACTGTTCGATAAACAGGGGTTGTTAAACAAAAAAGTAACGGATTTTTGACATTTAAACCATAGAAGATTCACCCATTCTTGTTTCAATCCTCTTACCTTTCAGTTTTGTGTGATTTAAACACAACAGATTTCACTTCAAGTAAGTTCGATCGAAAGTAGTTGAGAGGGAAGAAGATGAATAGTGTTTTTGGCTTTTTGAATTCTTGGAAGCGTGAAAGGAAAGGAACCATCGGGTTGCCTATAAATAGAGCTATCCGACGGTCGGATGCATCGGGACTTTGATCCGACTGTCGGATCGACCCGGTTTGGTCCAAACTGGATGTTTAGGCCCATGACTTACATTGCAACATTATTTAAGCACAAAAGGTGATTTTCCTTCTTTTTGTGATTTCCATTATGGTTTTCAATTTCAGCTTGACAAAAGTTATTATTAATTTTATGTTATTCTTTTTATGATTTCTCTATTTCATTTTTGGTGACATAAACACAGACAATAAAATTAGCATCTGACGACTATCATCTGAGAAGATGAATACTGCACTTTTCTCCCCCTACACGAATGCACGGAAAACATTTGTGTTCACCAGTGAATCCGCAACGCTCCCCCTAGACAGGAGCACCTGTATAACTGCATAGAGAAAACAGTTAATCTGTTCAAGACATGAAAACAGTAGAGAATTAGAGTTTGAGAGTAAGCATGCCGATCTTGGAAACCAGAAATGAGAAGCGGGCTTCGTCCAGTGGTTTAGTGAACAGATTAGCCAGCTGATGATCAGTGGGAACGTACTGGAGCTCAATCAGACCCTTTTCAACGTTGTCTTTCAAGAAGTGATACCTGATATCAATATGCTTGGTTTTGGAGTGATGGACAGGATTGCAGGAAATGGCAATGGCACTCTGAGAATCACACAACAGGGGAATCTTGGAGTAGGTAAGACCAAAGTCCCGCAGCTGAGTTCACATCCACAGACTTTGAGAGCAGCAACTTGCAGCTGCCACAAATTCAGCCTCGGCAGTTGATATAGAAACACAGTTTTGTTTCTTTGAACTCCAGCAGACCAAACGATCGCCCAAGAAGTGTGCACTCCCTGACGTGATTTTCCTGTCTAACATACACCCGGCATAGTCCGAGTCGGAATACGCAAGCAGTTCAAATGAAGAGTCGCGGGGATACCACAGACCAAGGTCAAGGGTCCCTTTCAGATATTTGAGGATACGTTTCACGGCAAGTAGATGTGATTCTTTGGGATTTTCCTGAAAACGAGCACAGAGACATGTAGAAAACATTATATCTGGTCTACTAGCCGTGAGATACAGTAGAGAGCCGATCATACCCCGATAGGTTTTCAAATCGACTGCCTTTCCATCAGAATCAGCAGACAATTTGGTTTTAGAAGACATGGGGGTTGATTTGGACGAGCAGTCCGACATTTCATATTTTCTTAATAAATCGTTAATATATTTGGACTGATTTATGAAAATGCCATTGGAAATCTGTTTGACTTGTAGGCCGAGGAAGAAATTCATTTCTCCCATCATGCTCATTTCAAAATTGCTCGCCATTAGTTTTGAAAACTCTAGGCTGTACTGTGAGTTTGTAGAGCCAAATATAATATCATCTACATATATCTGAACCAAAATATAGTCATCCCCAATTTTCTTGGTAAAGAGTGTGGTGTCAATTCGTCCCTTTGAATATCCTTCACGAACCAGGTAGGCCGAGAGAACATCATACCAAGCCCGTGGAGCCTGTTTGAGTCCATAGAGGGCTTAATCAAGGATGTAAACGTCAGTCGGTCGTTTGGGATCAACAAAGCCTTCTGGTTGAGATACATAAACTTCCTCCTTAAGGATTCCATTCAGAAATGCCGTTTTGACATCCATCTGGTACACCTTGAAGTCCCTGTAAGCATCATACGCGAGAAAAACTCGGATGGCTTCAATACGGGCAACAGGTGCAAGGGTTTCATCGTAGTCAATACCTTCCTATTGGTTGTATCATTTCGCTACTAGTCGGGCTTTGTTCCGAATTACCACACCGTCGGAATCTTTCTTGTTCTTGAAGACCCATTTGGTGCCAACAATGGTCTTCTCGTGGGGTCGTGGCACAAGTCTCCAAACCTTTAAACGGGTAAACTGATCTAGCTCTTCTTGCATGGCAAGAATCCAGTCTAGGTCTTGTAGTGCATCAGCTGTTCGTGTGGGTTCTAACATATTAAGAAAGCTGGAGAACTGACACTCATTTGCTGTGGCAGATCTGGTCTGAATGTCGACAGCTTTGTCTCCAATGATTTGCGTCTCTGGATGTGAAGCCGTCCATCTGGTGTTATGAGGAAGAGTGTTATCAGTGATTTCATCAGTAACATCCTGGGGAAAGAAGTCATCCAGACATTGTTGAATGGATGGTTCACCCTCAGGAGTGGACGATTCTGGGAAGGACTGAGGAGTGCTATTTTCGTGATCCTCTGTGGCAGCATCGCTGACAGTATTTACTATGGAGTTGGATGCAGTGTACCGGTCACCAAGAATAAAGAGTGGGTCAGCAGAGGAATGAACAGCCCCGGTTGGCGATTTGGTGGCAGTTTGCTGCGTGAGTTCAAGGGATTCCTGAACAGCATTTGTGGGCCTGTCAATAGGTATACTATTAGTTCCAGAATCATCAGTGTCTAAGAAATCAAATATATATTTAAAAACAGAAGATTCATTAGCGTGTGTTATATTTGTTTCTTTGTCAATTCTATTCGCGCGAGATTGTTAATCATTTTAACAAATGTTGTATTTTATTTAATTTTATTGAAAAATTGTCTAGAATGCGAATCCTAATCCATGCATAGAAACATAAAACACAACCACGCAAATATATATATATATATATATGTATATATAATTCGGTAACATGCCCAAAAATCCTATGCGTTTTCCCCGTGAGCCACAACGGGGAAAATGAGGCCAAAACCTAACGACAAGGTATAGTCTCGTTGGGTGAGCTCCCACAGAATCCAACACCTCCAATAGCGTGTTGATTCCTTCTCGTCAAGACGTCATCACCATGGCTCACGTTGATTTCTCCAGTTCTAATTCTATACTATTTACAAATACATAGAATATATATAAACGACATGCAGGTCGCATTCCTATGCTATTTATATGAATACACGGAATCAAAGAAATGGCATGCAAGTTGCGCCAACAAATAAATAAATAAATACTATTACAACAATACAGCACGCTGGCCGCTAAAAACCAAAATAATCAACCACCACAACACATAGGTCTATGGGCATATCATGTTACCGAATCAAACCAAACATATCAAATAGAAACATGATGTGCCACACATAACCATGATACATAAATATATATATATATATATATATCTATATTTTAGTTAAGATTGTCAAAACATCAAAGGCACCAAAAAGACAATCCTTGTACATATGCATTAGTGTATCAAACCATTTTTGAGACACATATTCATATATACATTTATAAGTATATATTTGTGTACACTTCATGCCAAGTTACAACAAATATATAAATGTAAAAACTAAAATATTAATAAGACTACAAATATATTAATTCTATCACAACAAGAGTCTCAATGAAAAACCATTTTTAAGAAAACAGTTTTCTTATGAAAAAAAAACTTTTATGGTTTTTCTAGACTCAATAGTGCAAATCCATGTTAGATATGGCTCTGATACCACCGAAGGTATTCATTTGGCATAATCAAGTAGCAACGAAAGCAATATATATAACAAAAATCAAAGCCAAACAAACGAATACATCCAAGGACCAAAATCTAACTATGAACTTGCAACTTAATAAATGAACAAGATGGGAAGAGAAGATTATACCTCAATGCAAATCACAATGAAAACCTTTTCTTCTCAAGAAGCTTAGAATCCAAATAAGAATCCCTCTAGTGTTGTCCACCCCAAGCTCCTTTGATCCCCAAGTGCTAGCAAGTTGGTGCTTTCACACCAAAACAACAATCAAAATAGTTTCTTACACTCCTGTGCACCAAAAGAACACTAAGAAGAAGATAAACAAAGAGAGAATTCTTGTGTATCAACTAAGAACAATAGAATAAGACAAAAAGTCTGTTCTAGAGTAGAGAAAACGTTGCCCCTTTGTCTACCACAATAAATTGACATAAACACCATTAAACCAAGTGTTTAAGGCTGTTAATTCTGCTGTTACATTGAACGTACACGGCCCGTCTTCACCAACACGGCCGTATAGGCCTAAAGTCCATGGCCCGTGTCTAATAGTCTGGACACGGCCCGTGTTCATTTACATGGCCGTGTCGGCCCAAACTACACGACCCTGAACTGGGCCAAAATGCCTAGTGTATGTTGGACTGGACACGGCCCGTGTTCAGCAACACGGCCCGTGTAACATCCTGCCAAAAACCATTTTGGCCTTTCTCTCTCTTTTGCTTGATCGTGTTGCCGGAATCAATACTTGGTGTGTGACCCAATAGGCCTATACCTCATCGGTAGTGCCACTAACTCGTTCGTATCAGCGGGCATATTCCAACAACAACTTCACAGCTATTGAAGTTGTTATGCCTTATAGCTTTGAGGTAGGGTTCACCATCACCTTTATGGACAGTGGCTCTTGTGATAGGAGTTGGTTCGGTTCTGTTTCTTTAAATGTTGATTCTTTCTCTGAAGCTTTGCAATCTTTGTTGACTCAAATTGCAGGGAGCAGATAGATCAAGGCTGAATAGGGTTTTGATTGCATCCGCATGAGCTCTTGCTTTGAGCAATTAAGTTTGAGATTTCCCCCTTGCCAATTTTATTTGAGCAGCAGCTTGACTTTGTGATCTTTCTTGTTCTTGTTGGTATGCTAGCTCCTTGGCTTGGTAGATCTCTTCAACTGGAACACCCAATGCTTGAGCCATTTGGGAATTCTCCCTTTCTTCTTGCTCTTTAAGTGGAAGCTCCCTCTTTCTTTGTTCATCTTCTTCAACTTGCTCTTGTGTCATTTTCTTTTTCCCTTAAGCAGAGGTTAAAGGCTTTTAGACTGTTGGAGTAGATTAGACTGGTAGAGCAGATGGTTTGGGGCTCTGTCTTCTTCTTCTGAGGATGTCAGACAGTGGAGTATCATCTTCACTATCAGAATCAGACTCTATATCAATTGGAGGAGAGCAACTCTCAGCAACTTTCCTTTTTGGCTTTGGCCTATTTGCCATTCTTTTTAATCTTTTTGGAAATCTTTGCTCCCCCTCAGAAGTTGCTTTTCTTTTGGGAACTGGAGGAGCTATTGCTGTTGTTTTGAGTGCTTCATGCTGCAAAATGTTTTTAGCACTTTCATCATAGGCAGCATCTATGTCTTCTGAATCAGGATCATCCTCCCTAGATGAACTTGAGAAAATTTCTCCCCCTTTTTGGCATCATAAAAAGGAGGAGGGGAGTCACCTGAGGTTGGGGTTAGGATAGGGGTAGGGGTGGTTCTGGTGGTTGAGGAATGGGTAGGTATAAGTTTAGAGAGTTGGAGGGAAAGGTCATCCTTGAGATCCTTGAGAGCTTTCCATAAGGAGAGATGACTCATCCTGGATTGTTCAGTGAGGGCTTCAAGATCATCAAGAATGCCTTTGAGAAAAGAAGGCATGGGAAGAAGTTGTTCAGGGATAGGAACATAAATGTCTGGGTTAATTGGGTGAAGGGTTTGAAGTTGGGATAGTAGGTTGGAGATGGTTTGGTTAAGGGAAGAGAGAGTGGATTGAGGTAGGATGGGAGTTTGTGGTTGAGATGGAAGAAGTGTAGATAAATGGTCTAATTTGGCTAGAATGAGAGAGAGGTCAGATGAGTTATGGAGAGGGGCAGGGGAGGGTAGGGAAGAGGTTTTAAGGAACTCTATGTCTTGAGAAAGTCTAGACAGTCGAGTGCTAGTTTGGGTTTGGAAGGTTTGGAAGGTTTGGGTAAGATTATCAAGGTTTTGGTGTATGGTTTCAAGAATGGGGAGATTTGGTGTTTGGTTAGAGGTATAGGGTTGAGAAATGGAAGGAGTGGAGTCAGGTTCAAAGAAATTGGGTAAGGTTTGTGTTCCCTCATTTAAGACTTGGTGTATAAGCTCAAATTCATTAGGGAAGACTATTGAGCCCTTTACAAGTAGTTGGTTTGTACCACTAGTATTGGCAGGCTGTGCATGTGTAAGAATTGAATTGATTATAGGTGCAAGATAAGTGGAGTGAGTGTGGGATGCACTTAATAATAGGGAATCCCTTATTAGATCCACATTCTGTTGGGAGAATGTGAATGGTATAGGCTGACTCAATAGGGGTGTATACACAGTATGACCTTGGGTTAAGGTCTGTCTTTCAATGAGATCAACCTTTTGGGAGGCTATCTCAAATGGCGGTTTAAGTCCCATTTTTATAGATGTATCCCATTGTGAGGATACATCCACTGGCTTAAGGTTAGAAACATCCAATTTCTCCCTCTCAACATGAGGAAGAGTAATTGGAGTTAAGGCCAGAGGTGTGGATGTCACTACCTCAAAGTGCTCAAAATGAGAAACTTTTGTTGAACTTGTATATAGGGGGCTATGGATGGGAGTAGAACTAGTGACCACAGAAGTTTCACTAGAGCTTGGCTATTGAATAGGTGTATGGACGGGAGAGGAGGATGGGCTATCAAAGGTTGGGACTACCATTTGATTATCCTTAAAGGTGGAGTCAGTGCTATCCTTACCTTGGGACATGATGTGCCTACTTCTATCAATGAGCTCAAGGAGTTGCTCAGAGATTTCTTGTTCTTGTAGATCAGCATCATCACCAAGAAGACTCATTATCATTGGACTTAGGGAAGTGAATTCAGAATCACCAAAGTTACCAGCATCACGAGCATCATCATCATCATTGTTATTTCCATTGTGACTTTCCTCATCATCATCATCATCATTATTATCACTTTCATCACCATCACCAGCTTTTGCATTTTCATTAGCAGCATTGATCAACTCTTGCATTTGAGCAGTGATGGGAGGACCTCTGTTTGCCTTTATAAAATGGAATACCTTTTCACCCATGGCAGGGACAGGAATATGCTCTTGATGTTCAGTTAGGCTCACATAGTCATTTTCACCAATCTCCCTCATTGCAATTAAGCTCAAAAATCGAATATATGGCACTTGAGATCTTGAGGATTTCTTGTTTGTGCTTTGGGTGATTTTGTCAACAAGATCATAGAATATAACTTGAGCGAAGTCAATGTTTACCCCAAACACTAGAGCATAGAGCACCAGAAGCTCTCTTTGATTGATGAGATGGCGGTTTCAAGATTTAGGACCAAAACAGCGAATGACCACATTGGCCAAATACTTCCATGGATGGGAAAGAGCAGAAATTTTCACTTGACCATGCACTATAGGCTCATTGTAGCCGATTATTTCCAAAACGGTTTGAACTTGAGTTCTTGAGGGGAAAGCGGTGTAAGGTGGGAAGTGAGGAATACGAGTGGCTTCTCGTAAGGTTTCAGTGGTGATTTGGAGATGATAGTTTCCTTGGGCTAAGGTACAATGGATGGTATTGTCATTAAGGTTGTAGGCTGCTTAGTACCATAGCTCACCGATGATTGTGAGGAATATATAGTGGGGATCAGCAGTAAGACTTTCAAACAGAGGGTGAGCCTGAAGAAACTGTACAATAGGCTCATAACCTTGATTTTCTCGTGAGGCGGGAATTGTGGTGCAAAGAAGAATGTTGTTTGGAGTTATGTTCATGGGTTGGTTTGGAGCAACATTCTCACCAGGGTTGACAGCAGGGTCAAGAATATAGGTGGCCATTTGGTTGGGATGATGAACAGTGAGTATCGAGAGAGAGAAAAGCTAGGGTAATTCTTTTTAGACAGAGAGAGAGAGAAATTTGAAAGTTTGAACAGGTAAAGGTGAATGAGAGAGGAAGTGGGATATTTATGAAGGGTAGTTAAGAGAGATCGTTAGATACTGACAAAAATTCTAACGGAAAACAAATTAATTAGCTATTAAATGAAATCTGACAGACGGAGTAAATAACTAGGGTTAAAAAGCATTAAATGAACACAAAAGATGAAAATTTACTAAGTGTTGAATCACTAGCATCATTGAAATGTATCAGTTGAATGGTATCAGCTGATGAATGTCTATCAGCTGATAGTGAAAACTTTGAGTGTATCAGCTGAGAGAAGTACTTAGCTGAGTACTTCCTTCTTATCTAAGTGTGATCAGCTGAGTAAATTTGATTAGTTGATAGACATCAGCTGAGCAAAGTTACTTAGTTTACACAAATTTCGTAAGACTTAGAGATGCTTAGATAAGTGGCACATGTTATTCAACACATATAAATTAACATAAACTAAATTACCACTATTCTAATCTAAAAATTAAGCATACCTAGTTTGGATATTAGGAAATTGAACCTTGCTTCATCCAATGGCTTTGTGAACAAATCAAGAAGTTGCAAATTAGTGTTGATGTAGTGTAGAGTTATCTTCTTCTTTTGCACATTATCTCTGAGAAAATGATGTCTGGTTTCAATATGCTTTGTCTTTGAATGCATAACTGGATTATTTGAGATGGAGATGGCACTTGTATTGTCACACAGAATTGGGGTGTCTTTAAACTTCACATCATAGTCAAGTAGTTGATTTTGTAACCATAAATTTTGAGCACAACATCTTCCTGCAGCAATGTATTCTGCCGCTGCAGTGGAAGTTGATACTGAATTTTGTTTCCTACTAGACCAAATTATTAATCTTCCTCCCAGAAGTTGACAACCACCTGAAGTACTTTTCCTGTCTAATGTACATCTTACAAAATCAGAATCAGAATATCCAACTAACTCAAAATCTGAGTCTTTAGGGTACCAATGACCAAGATTAGGAGTTCCTTTGAGATATCTGAATATTCTCTTAACAGCAGCAAGATGTGATTCCTTTGGATCTGCTTGATATCTTGCACAGAGACATGTTGAAAATATTATATCCGGTCTGGTTGTAGTGTGGTATAAAAGTGACCCAATCATTCCTCTATAAGCAGTATTGTTCATTGATTTGACATTAGTGTCCTTTTCTAACTTTATAGAAGTAGACATAGGTGTTTTCATTGAGGAACAATTTTCAAAATCAACTTTTTGAGTAAATATTTGACATATTTTGTTTGATGAATGAAAATACCATCAACCTCTTGTTTAATTTGCAAACCAAGAAAATAGTTTAATTCACCCATCATGCTCATCTGATAGTTATCAGACATGAGTTTAGAAAACTTTTTGCATAATTCCAAATTAGTAGACCCAAATATTATGTCATATACTTATATCTGCACAAGTATCACATCACCTTTGTACTTCCTTATAAACAAAGTTCTATCAATGCATCCTCTTGTAAAACCTTTGTTAATGAGAAAAGAAGAGAGGGTATCATACCAGGCTCTTGGAGCTTGCTTAAGACCATATAAAGCTTTGTTTAGAAAGAATACATGATCAGGTTAGCTTGACTCCTCAAAACTAGGAGGTTGTTTTACATACACCTCTTCTTTCAGATCTTCATTCAGAAATGCACTCTTCACATCCATTTGGAATACTTTGAATTTCTTAAAGGCAACATAAGCTAGGAACAGTCTGATAGCTTCAAATCTTGCAACAGGGGCAAATTTTTCCTCTTTCAAAATACGCTACTCCATGAGCCCCGTAAAGGAAGGAGTACATGGTCATTCTCGGACGACCGCCTATAGGTGGTAGGGTAGGGTGGGTGGTACCGCTCAGATTGCGGCCAATCTTCAAAATCAATGCCTTCTTCTTAGCAATACCCCTGTGCCACTAGCCTTGCTTTGTTTCTGATGATTTGCCCATTTTCATCTAGCTTGTTTCTGAACTCCCACTTTGTTCCAATGATGGTTTTATCCTTTGGTTTGGGTACCAAAGTCCATACATTATTTCTTTTGAATTCTGCCAGCTCCTCTTGTATGGCAGTCACCCAGTGGGGATCATTGAGAGCTTCATTAACCTTCTTTGGTTCAATCATTGAGACAAATCCAGAGTATAAACAGATGTTACAAGCTTTTGATCTTGTTCTAACTGGATCATCTATATTGCCTATCACCAGAACATGAGGATGATACTTGTGGTCTTTGAAAGCTTTTTGGATTTCTTGGGAATTAGGATTCATTTGGATTTGGGGAGAAGAAGTCATATGTTGGCAATCAGCAGTAGAATTTAGTTCATTTTGAGTGGCTGATATAACTTCATTGTTACAATCTGTGGGTATCTCTACTGAAGAGGGAATGTGTGATATGGAATTAGAATCCAATGATGTTGTCATTTTCCATATGATTCAGTAGAGGTATAGGATTGGATGAGGATGGTTGCACATTGTTAAAGATTTGGATAGGAACAGGTTCATCTACATCATGAGCAGTTGGTGGAGAGGGATCAACTTGCTCTAGAGTATCTTCTCCTGTTTGCATGAGATCATTAAATTCTTCACCTGAAACATGATTAGAGGAACAGGAAGCAACAGAGTCATTTTCATTAAAACTTACATTGATGGATTCTTCTCTGACTTTGGTTCTGAGGTTGTATACTCTATATGCTTTGGAAATCACTGAGTAACCTACAAACACTCCTTCATCAGCTTTTGGAGCAAACTTCTGCAATTGATCTTTTTGATTGAGTATGAAACATTGACAACCAAAAATGTGCAGAAAGCTGATACTTGGCTTCCTTCCCTTGAGCACTTCATATGGAGTTTTGTTGTGCCTCTTGATAATAAGGGATCTATTATGTGTGAAACATGCACAACTTATAACCTCAGCCCAGAAATTCAAAGGTAACCCACTTTCACACCACATGGTTCTGGCACCTTCTATCAATGTTCTATTTCTTCTTTCAGCTACACCATTTTGTAGTGGGGTTCTTGGTGCAGAGAAGTTTTGAGATATCCCTTTCTCATCACAGAAAGATTCCAGAGTTTGATTTCTGAATTCAGTTCCATGATCACTTCTAAGACTCCTCACCAGATTGCCATTCAACACTTCCATCTTCTTGATAAAACATATAATCTCTTCAGCAGCCTCACTCTTTGCTTTAAGAAAGAAAACCCAAGCGTATCTTGAGAATTCATCAACCAATACAAGAGCATACTTACTTCCACCAATACTAGCAGTTGCAACAGGACCAAAGAGATCCATGTGCAACATATAGAAAGGTTCTGTAATATAGAAGGCCTACTTGGATGGAAATGATTCTTATGCTGTTTTCCCTTCTCACAAGCAATGCAAGGTTTAGGCTTAAGATAAGTCAGGGAAGGTAGTCCTTACACTAGTTCACCCTTGCACAACTTTTTAATATTTTTAAAATTAAGGTGGGAAAGCCTCTTGTGCCATAGCCAATTTGTATCTTCATTATTTTTGGAGTACAAACATGTTTCCTTTGAAGGGTCACTAAAGAACATGTCTAGAGTATACACATCCTTGGTTCTCTTGGCACTTAACACTGTATTACCTTCCTTGTTTATTATGGAGCCTCCTGTCTTTGTGAAGTGGACTTCATTATCTCCATCACATAATTGACTTATGCTTATGAGATTGTATTTCAGCCCTTTGACATATGATAATTTGGACAGCTTAAGGTTCCCATTATGAAGTTCACCATAGCCTTTTGTTTGCCCATGATTGTTGTCACCAAAAGTCACCCTTGGACCTTTCTCGTTCTTACAGTTACTGAGCAAAGCCTTGTTACCTGTCATAGTTCTTGAACATCCAATGTCAAGAAACCATGAATCAACACCCTGCAAAGATTGAATTAAAGAAGAGTTAGTGACACAAGTAGGAATCCACTACTCAGTGGTTCCCTATGGAATGCACCTAACTTTCCACTTAATTTTAGGTTTCTTGTGTATGAGAGGAATAACTATGTTATCATTACAAGTCCGATGTCTTGAATTCCCTTTTAAAGAACATTCAAATGCCTTATGCTCTTTACTTCCACACTTATAAAATTTTTGAGATTTTGTGGCCCTGGAACATTGAACAACATTATTTGAATGCCTATGAGTTTTCTTATTAGTCTTTTGACAATTATCAGTTATCATTTGACTAACTTGACCATTCAGCTTATGAAGCTTATCCTGTAAATTTCTTAGGTCTTTATTTACAGGCACCTTGAATTGATCTTTAGATTTAGAAAGTTTTTGACCAATCTTTGGAGTGGTAGAAATGGGAACAATGTGAACATCATTCTTGTTACTCATAGTTTCTTCTATTGAAAGAGAGTTGATTACTTCTAGATCAATTGATAGTTTAGAAGATGAGCCATCAGTTGAGCATTTATCATCTACTAACATATCAGTTGATAAAGTAGTATTAGCTAATGATTCTTCAGTTTGTGAAATATTAAGATTTAAGTCATCTGTTTTCAAGTTTTGACAACATAATGTCTCTATGGTCTCAACTAATGATTCATTTCCTGTACTCACATCCTTTGACTTTGTATTCTTAGTATTTTTACATTCTAAAATCTTACTATAGGATGATTCAACACAAGGAATAATTGATTCTTTTAGGTGGAAACTTTTGCTTCTAACAAATTTATTTGTGAACATACTTTTGCCTTTAACAGTCTTGTGAAAGGTTTGTGGCAAAATATCAGCATTGTCTAAGATATTAAGGATCTTATTAGAATCAACATAGTTAGCAGCCTTAGAGTAATTTCCACCAATAATAGCTTGAACTTGTTTGGGTATCTACTTTATAACACACTGTGTGGTCTTTTCTGTAGATACACACCAAGACTTTACTACTCTTTGGAGGTCATTGAACTTTTTGGTTGCTTCACTAGTTTCTTTTACTAATATCTCATTAAGTATCTTTTGAGTTGCTAGCTCATCATTTAAAATTGTTATCTGCTTAAGTTCCTCATCTTTAAGAATTAATTTTTCTTTGAGTGATTCTATTACTTGTTTTAGCTACTTCTCTCTTTGAATAGAAGACTGGGAATAAATACACAAGTAATCAAACATAGCATTCTTCTCATTATCATCATAATTAATAAAATTTCCAACCTGATACATAGAAGAAGGATCCCACTTGGTAGTTGAACAAGCTTTTTCAGCCTTCTTCATATCTTCATCAAATGAAGTACCATCATTGTTGTTGGCCATCATGCAGAACTGAGCCGAGATCACCTCATATTCATCTGAGGAAAGATCTTCCTCTGCCCAATCTTCTTCTTCAGCTACAAGAACTTGGTCCTGGGCTTTCTTCTTCTTCTTGTCAAGGACAGCAGCAAGGAGTTTCTTATACTTAGCTTCATAATCAGTTTTGCTCTCCTTCTTTGGCACAGATGAAGAACCAGTGTTATATTTGGACTTACAGTCATTGGCTATGTGGCCAATCTTGTCACACTTATAACACTCTGCTGTTGAGGCATCAAATGTAGATTTGGACTTGACAAACTTTGATGGCCTCTTGCTGAACCTCTTGACACCCTTTCCCTTCTTGAAAGGTTTGAACTTCTTAACCAGCATGGCTACTCCTTCAACTAGCTCCTCCAAATTATTCTCCTCACAACCATTCTCCTCATCACTTTATCCAGCACTCTCTTCTTCATCTCCTTCTTCATCAGTACCAGAATCAATAGCTGCAAAGCTTCTCATCTTTGTATCTCTTCATACAAGGGCAGTTGGTGCAACTTTAACGACCTCATTCATCTTTTTGGATGACAACTTCCTTTGCTTGACTGATTGCTCATGGTTTAGTAAGTTACCATAAAGAGCAACCAGAGACATTCCCTTAGTCTTCTCACTATGCCTTAGTATAGTGACAAAGTGATCCCATGTTTCAGGGAGGGAGTCTAGAAACTTGTTCACCAAAACAAAGTTACACTTGGTTATGTCTGCCCTCTTCAAGTCATTTACTAGGCAGTTAAACCTGGTGTATGTCGGTGTAAGACTCTCACCTTTCTGAGCAAAGAAGAATTCATACTCTCTGTTGAGGAGGAGCTTCTTGTTCTCCTTCACCTCTTCAGTCCCTTTATATGCAACTATGAGCGTAGCTAACATCTCTTTAGCAGAAGTACAGTTAAGCACTTGATGATAGATCTCATTTGGTAGTGCAGAGACAAGAGCTGATCTAGCCTTAACATCTAGGCTAACCAACCTCTTATCTTCATCTGTCCATAGATGCATGGGTTTGGTAATGATTCTTTCTGTTGTGGAGGTTTGACTTTCAGATTCTGATGGAATGGATAACACGGATCTTGGAACATAAGGACCCTCAGTAACTATTTCAAGCATTTGGATATCAAGGGTAGATAAGAAAAGATGTGCTCTACTTTTCCACATGGAGAAATTTTCTACATCAAACATGGGACATATTGTTAAAGACCCAGTGTTTGAGATGTTCATTTTGTTTGATGATGAGGCCATTTTGAGAGGGGTAGAAGCAGTTGTAGAGTAAGCAAAACAGATCTAGATATTGATTATCTAACCCGCTCTCATACCAGTTGTTAGTCCCAGATTGAGTACACAACAACAAATGTTTGTAGAAGGGGAGTTGAATACAAACTTTAGCTTTCAAAAATTTAAAGACACACCGATATACTTTTATATAATTCTTATTGATTTTGAATCAAGAATTACATGTACTAGAATCGGAAATTCCAAGTACAATAAAAGGTGGAAATCTATTTGTCTAACACATAGACGAGCTAACTCTAAAAAAATAATGTATATAAAGTGTTCAACACATGAACAAGTTTGATTCTACACAATGCTTAAACTCTACGAATTTTCTCAACTAATGAGATTTCTTTTAATGGAGTAGAGGCTTCACTGTGTTATTTTGCATGTCCACCATGCATGTATATTTATAGAAGTCTTAGCGTATCCGGTTGCATGAAGCAAGGAGACAAGAAATATGTGGAAATATAATATTTTAATTGTAAAGGTAGTGGGTGAAAAGTAAAGTTACATTAATCAACTGTTTGATAAAAGTAATTGTACTTTTCTGAAAAAGTGCAACCCACTCATAATATAAAATATTAAAACCCACATCTACTGTCGTGTAGAACTTTATTTCCCTTTCCATGCTTGTAATTTAAACAAAAGTCATGCTTTTGTTTGATTTGACTTTACCAAGTATGTGATTGCAAGCCATACTTAGTTGTTGAAACAAATCTTCAAGATCTTTGTCTGTTTGATGTATCTTTCTCCTTTTCCAGAGGATAAGATCAAACCTTTTTGTCTCATACTTGATCCAAAAAGTGCTTTTTACTTTTACAAATGAAGATCTAAGGCATAATAGAACAACACATGTGTTGCCTTTTACATATGAAAGTTACAATCTGAAAGATAGAGCAGATTTGACATTTTGCTCGACTCAGCTAACAGAAAGTACTAGGAACTTTTGAATTTCACTACTACGTTGACAAGATATATCAGTTGATCAGTTTTTGCTAGGACTCATTTGATACATATTGCTCAACTTATCATATGGATGCTAAGTTGATCAATAGTTATCTTAGGAGGACATAAGGTCATGTATTTTTATGATTAGTTGATCAAGAATACTCAGTTGATCATTTAAATACATCAGTTTATGTAAAGAGATGACTTGTGTTAGAAAAGACTTACTTAGTTGATGCTCTGGGCCTCAGCTGATCCATTGTTCACTTAGCTAATGGTGTAGCTGAGCAGAAGTCTTTGCTCAGCTGATGGTGTAGCTGAGCAGAAGTCTTTCCTCAGCTCATAGTCTTCTTCACTTGTTTTCTTTATCTGATGCTCCTTAGATGATATCCCTTGGTTGATACTTTGAGTAGGATCTAATACTCAGCTGATGGTTTCATACATAGCATATTTTCCAGAATCTGATTCAAATAACACATGTTTGAATTCTTTCTAAGTCATACTAAATGTAGGGTTTGGTATCATCAAATTCTATGTTTTAGGATAGGCAGAGTTAATTATTAGGGTGAAGTGATTATCTCCCCAACAAAAAGCCCATGAGGCTCTTGGCCCATGTGCCACTTGCTTTATATACCTTACCAACTAGGTTTGCAAGGTAAACTTTCATGAGCTTGTATTCCACGTTCAAATTAATAACAATACATCTTCAAGCTCAAGTAAAGTGTTCATACATGTGTTCTTGACTAGTTCTGCAATTTACATACAAGTATCTTCTAATTTGCTCATCAATTATCATATCTTTGTACTTTCATGTACATGTGTTTGGTAATAGGTGTTTTGTCCTTAATGAACAGCCTAATCTTGGAAAATTCGATTCAAATGCTGATGAAGGAGTTTTGCTTGGTTACTCGCAAGAGTCAAAAGAAATTCACGTATTGAATAAAAGAACTAACGCTATGACTTTTGACGATACCTTAATAACAACATCTTTATCACAAGAGTCACTGGCCATCGTTTATGGACATCTGAGTCCAAGACCGGCACTTAATCGACAAGAAACAAATATACGTAATGCGAAAGAGTCTTCTGACTTGAAATATATATTTGATTTCTTAGACAATGATTCTGGATGTAATTGTGTACCGAATGATAGGTCTACAGATGTTGTTCAAGAATCTCTTAAACTCTCACATCAAACGACAACTGCATCTACATCTAGACTTGTCGATTCTGCTGTTGACACATTCATTATTCTGGCCGAAACGTATATTGCATCAAATTCTCCTGCCAACACTGATGAAGATGCAGACGTCGAGGTCTAAGGAGATACTACCCCTCAGTACAATCCAGAATCAATGACACTAGCAGAAGAAATGTCCACTTAACACCGATTGGGTGACTTCTTTTCTCACACAGATGACACCCCCACAAATGACACACCAACTACCCATGTTACAAGGTGGACAACCGCACATCCTGAGACTCAGATAATTGGCAACAAAGATGCTGGCGTTCAAACTCGATCTGCCACAACCAATGAGTGACAATTCTCAAGTTTTCTAAGCTTGATATAACCTACGCGCACTGCTAATGTTCTACAAGATGCCGACTGGATCCTAGCCATGCAAGACGAATTAGATCAGTTCACACGACTAAAAGTGTGGAGACTGGTACCTCAACCTCAAGGAAAAACTGTTGTCAGTACCAAGTGGATCTTCAAGAAGAAGAAGGATTCTGATGGAATAGTCATACGCAACAAGTTTAGTTTGGTAGCTAAAGGATACAATCAACAGGAAGGAATTGACTATGACGAAACCTTGTTAGAGAGTTAAAAAATGTAGAAAAAGCCTTTTAGGCTTAGCCTATAAATAGGCTCTAGTCCAAGGGCCTTGGGAAGCTATACGCTTGACTAGTCATCAATGCAATTATCAATATTAATGCTCTAAAGGTGTACTGTGTGTTTCTCTCTATTCATCTTCTCTCTACACTCTTACTTAAAGGGATAATCAGACCACTTTCATTTGGTATCAGAGCCATACTTGATCTAAGTTGGCTCGTGATTGGGTGTTAATCGTAGAAGAACAAGAAGCATCGAAGGAAACAAGCTATATTCATTTCTTTTACTGTTTAGAATTCAAAGAATGAAGGTTTGAGTGAGTTTCTGTTCAATTAAATTTTATTCATCTTGAAATCAAGTCTACAATCAATTACAATCAGATATGGATTGATTTGGATCACTATCGATTGAAGGTTTGAAGGGTTTTCGTCAAATTTTCTACAGTTTTTGCCTTAAATTTTCATCATAAATCATTTGGATGATGGAATTAATGGGATATTAGTGATCTACAGTGAATTACGAATCCAAGGATATCAAATTTAGGTGTTTATTAAGTGTTTTTGATAAGAATTCAAAATTTCAGTCAAGAACACATGAAGATCATGAAGAAAAGTGTAGATCTGGAGTTTTGATCATGTTGGGTTGAAAATTCGAACATTTTGATGTTTGCCTTTGAATTTCGAGCTTGTTAGTTACTCAACTGTAGACTTCAAGCTTGGCAGTTGCAAACACATCCCTAAAAATCCGGAATTTGTTACACAAAGAACACTTCGAGTGGATCTACTCTTCGAGTTCGAAACCAATATATCTCGAATTCGAACTCCATACACTTCGAGTTCGAAATCCTTACTGCGAATTGAAACTTTGAAATTCGAAACCTATTCTCATTGAATTCGAGCGTGTTTCTTGTTCCATAAGAACACTTAGAAAACATAGCCATTTACCTCGAATACGATATCCATTCATCTCATTGACTTCGAGCGTGTTTTTCAATTATCAAAGAACACTTCAAAAACCAAGTCACACTTCGTATACGAAGATAAACATTTCGAATTCACTTCAAACACCAAAATCCTTGAACTTCGAACTTCAAATTCGAGACTCAAAGCTTTACTACGAAGAAAATCAGATTTTGAAAAATCAAAATCACTGTTTCATTCGAAGCAAACAATTTGAAGTTCAATTCCTTCGAATTTAACATTCGAACTCATTCACTTCGAATTCATATTCACTTCGAATCAAAGTTCACTGAATTAACATCCCTTTCGAATTCAGATTCTCTTCGAATACAAATTCTGTCAAGACATTATCTTCGAACACTTAACACATTTCGCTTTCGAAATACACTTAATTCGAAGAATTCAAATTCGAACCCAATCACCAACTTTCTCAACTTAACGGTTAGTACCCAATTTCAAGAAAAGAAAATGTCAAGTTCCAACGAGATTCTCGTAATAGGTACCGATTCGAAACCCCTAGTCCTCTTCCGCAATGACTATATCGTTTGGAAAGGGAGGTTTATGGACTTCTTGGAACACAATGAAACATACGGAGAAATGATGATAGATTCTATACTCAACGGAGACAAGAAATTCTATAGAATCATCAATGCACAACCTGATAACAATCCTCCGATACCTAGAGTTGCAAGAGAGAAAACACCAGATGAGCTGACAGCAGCTGAAAAGGAATGAAAGAAAGCAGACATGCTTGCTAAGTACTACCTCAAACAATGGTTATCTCAGAGATGTACATGAAAGTAGACATCTTAGCAATGGCTAAAGAGATATGGAATGAGATCAAGAGGCAATTGCAAGGAACAGAGCAAGGGGAGCACATCAAAAGAACACAACTAGTGAATATGTTTCATGAGTTTACTACTAAAGAGAATGAGCTATTAATTGACACCTACAGTCATTTCTGCAAGTTACAAAATGAGCTTAGGACAAACAAGGTTGAGAGAACAGATTTAGATATAAATTGTGTCTTCCTGTGAGCTTTGGGTCCTGAGTGGAAAGAGCATGTGAAGCTGTACAAACACATCAATCGAAACCTCACAGTTGTCACATACCATAATATCTTTGAGGACCTTCAACAGTACCAGGATGAGGTCTCAAAGTCATCTCCCAGTAGATTCAATGGCAAACACAGAAAAACATTCATTGCGTATTCAAAGAGGTTATGGAGTCAAAAACAACTAGCACACAATGACCCATTTCTACATGGGGACCTAAACATTCTTTCGTTTCTATGTGCAGGAACCTAATCTCTGGTACCTGGATTCAGGGTGCACAAAACACATGACCGGCAACAAGAATCTTCTTCAAAAATTCATTCCTAAGTACTCCGGGAATGTTCGTTTTGGGAATGTTAATGTAGCACCGATTCTGGGGTACGGAGATAGTGTCAAAAAGAGTATTAAAATAAAAAAGGTTTCGTTTGTGGAAGGACTAGGCCACAATTTATTCAGCATTGGCTAGTTATGTGACAAAGACTTTGAGGTCACATTCAAGAAAAATTCATGATCACTCAAAACAGAAACGAGTGACGTGCTTCTAGCTGGAACAAGGAAGTCTAATCTATACTCCATCGACTTGAACAACTACAATGCTAAGACCTCAGTCTGTCTCTTAAGCAAGGCCTCATCAGACTTAACCTGGCAATGGCACATAAAACTCTCTCATCTCAACTTTCACAACATAAACAAGTTAGTTACTAGAGATTTGGTGAAAGGCCTACCAGAGTTGAAGTTAAAAAAAGATCACATGTGTGCAGATTGTGAGAAAGGAAAGATGAAAAGATCATCTCACAAAATCAAGCAAGTTTCAAGCACCAAAAAGACAATGGAACTTCTGCACATGGACTTATGTGGTCCGATGAGAGTCCAAACATGTAACGGGAAGAAGTATATCCTAGTAATGGTTGATGACTATTATAGGTATACATGGGTCAAGTTCTTAAGATCAAAGGATGAAGCAACTCCTGTCATCATCAGCTTCATCAAAAAACAGCAGAACAAGTTTGAACACAGTGTTGCATCCATTCGCACTGATAATGGAACTGAGTTCAAGAACAAAACCTTGCTTGATTATCTTGACCCGGTGAGGATCATACATCAATTTACTACAGCATACACTCCACAACAAAATGGGGTGGTAGAACGACGCAACCGAACTCTAGTTGAGGCTGCTCGTACAATGCAATCATATTCTGGTCTCCCACCTTCCTATTGGGCTGAAGCAGTTAGCACGGCGTGTTAAATACATAATCTTTCCTTCATCCATAAATGCTTTAATAAAACTCCATATGAATTGGCAAATGGCATCGTGCCTAATATCAAATATTTTCATATATTTGGTAATAGGTGCTTTGTACTCAATGAAAAAGATAACCTAGGAAAATTTGAGGCCAAAGCTGATGAAGCAATTTTCCCGGGTTATTCACATGAGTCAAAAGCCTATAGAGTTTTAAATAAAAGGACTAATTGTGTTGTTGAAATCATAAACGCTACATTCGACGACATGTTGGATGTGAATCATTTTCAAAATCAAAAGGAAGTTGCTTTTGGACATGTCAGTTCAGGACCAGTTGTTTAAATAAAAGAAACAAATACAAATCCAAGTTCATCAGAACATAATTTAGATTTCCTATTTGATTTCTTTTAATCTTAATCTAATGTTCCTAATGTTGGTGACAGGAATGATGCAGTATCCCCTACTACAACTGCAACGGAGGTTGACAATTCGTCCTCATATCCAACCGTGGATTCTCCTTCTACATCAGCTGTCACTCCAGCAATAGTACCTCATGAGCCAGTTTATGAGAGTACTCCAATTTATGATTCAAATCCAACAGTCCATGAGGAAGATACTAAACTTGCTAATAGATTAGATGACTTCTTTCCTCAAATTCAAAACCCCGTGAAATAAGATGGACACGGTCCCATCAAGAATCTCATATTATTGGAAACATTCAAGATGGTGTAAGGACTCGTTCCACAACGGCAAATGAGTGCCTTCACTCTAGTTTCCTGAGTATGATAGAACTCACCAAGGTCTCCGACGTACTACAAGATGCTGATTGGGTCATTGCTATGCAAGAAGAACTCAATCAATTTGAAAGACTTAATGTTTGGATATTAGTTTACTTCCAGAAGGTAAATCAGTTGTGGGTACTAAGTGGATTTTTAAGAACAAACGGGATTCCGATGGAACAGTGGTGAGAAATAAAGCTAGGATGGTTTCTAAAGGGTACAACCAACAAGAGGGAATAGATTACGATGAAACTTTCGCTCCTATAGCTAGGATAGAAGCTATTTGTCTTTTCTTAACCTATGATGCTCATAAAGGCTTTAAGGTTTTCCAGATGGACGTTAAGACAGCCTTTCTCAATGGTATACTCAAAGAGGAAGTGTATGTATCTCAACCGGAAGGATTTGTCAATCCCAAACTCTCACATCATGTGTATATTCTAGACAAAGCCTTATATGGACTAAAACAAGCCCCGAGAGCATGGTATGATGTCCTGTTTGAATATCTGTTGAGTGAGGGAAACAACAAAAGAAAAACCGACACCACTCTATTCACAAAAGTCAAAGGAAAAGATTTAATCTTAGTATAGATTTATGTGGATGACATCATCTTTGGTTTTACAAACCTTAAGTAAAGTGATGAGTTTTCACTAACCATGCAAAAGCGTTTTCAAATGAGTATGATGGGAGAGATGAATCTCTTTCTCCGATTACAAGTGAAACAACTGAGTCATGGTATTTTCATAAGTCAATCCAAGTACATTAAAGACTTGTTGAATAAGTATGATATGCTTAGTTGTTCATCACTATCTACCCCTATGTCTTCAAAAACAAAACTTCCTGCTGATCTTGAGGGAAAAGAAGCTGATTTAAAAACATATCGGGGTATGATAGGTTCATTACTGTATCTGACAGCTAGTAAGCCAGATATTATGTTCTCTACATGCCTATGTGCTAGATTCCAAGCTAACCCAAAGGAATCACATCTGTTGGCAGTAAAACGAACATTCAAATATCACAAGGGTACACCTGATCTCGGTCTATGGTATCGTAGGGATTCAAGTTTACAACTTTATGCTCAGATGCAGACTATGTTGGTTGCATGCTTGACAGAAAACGCACCTCTTGTAGTGTACACTTTTTAGGAGATAGGTTAGTGTGCTGGACTTCTAAGAAACAAAACTATGTATCTACTTCCACTGCTAAGGCTGAATATGTTGCTGTTGCAATGTGATGCTCTCAGAGTTTGGAGGTAAGGACCCACCTATCTGACTTTGGTCTATACTATGAGAAGATCCCACTATTGTGTGATTCACAATCTGGCATAGGTATCTCATGCAATCCAGTTCACCACTCAAAGACCAAACACATTGACATATGGTATCATTTTATTATAGATACTGTGGAAAAAGGTCTGATAGAGCTCTAGTATGTTAAAGTTGAAGATCAACTGTCTGATTTGTTTACTAAACCATTACACGATACTCGTTTTAATGAGTTAGTATCCAAACTAGGCATGTTGAACTATAAGTTCTAACTATTAGTCATTTGTTTTGAGTGGATATTTCACTATGTTTGTTCATTGTGTAGATACAATAGTGCATAATCTGAGGGGGAGTGTCAATCAAACATAGAAGCTACGCATACTTGTAGGGGGATAAAATATCAAAAACATTCACAAAATCGAGAAAATACCAAAAACATTTACAAAATGATGAAAATATCAAAAATATGTGTTTTTATATGTTTAAAACATAAAAATCCAAAAATATTTGAATTTTGTTGGTAACAGAAAAGAACAAAAAGATTTTCAAGTTTGAGTGTTGGAATACATTTCGAATTCGTAACATTGGTCTTCAGATTTGAAATCAATAAATCACAAATTCACATTCGAAGGGGAGACTACGAATTCGCAACTTCGAAGTCCCAAGAACAAATTCAAAATTTCGAAGTCCACTTCGCATTCAAAATTCTCTTAAATTAGAGGACTTTGAACAAGTTTTTTAAACATGTGTGGTCTTCGCATTCAAAATGCACAAAAGCAAGGAGGCTTCCAGCATTCTTCTTGCTTTCACATTCGAAGTCAATGCACTTCGAACACGGAACCCTGTACTGTCAATACACTTCGAGCGCGTTTTCAACTCCCAATTCGAAGTCAGTTCACTTCGCATACTAAACAGTGGTTCCTCAATACACTTCGAGTGCCTATGAATAGTGTTTCTATCCGTAGTCGAATCAAACTCACTTTGAGTTTGAAGCCTTCACACTTCGAATTCGAAGCCTTCAGACTTCAAATTCTGAACAGTGCTCTCACAACCACTTTGAGCGCATTGTCGTCCTCGAACACCTTTAGACTTAGAGCGCGTCTTGCCTAGTTTTCTAACCGTTGCACTCTCATCTATAAATAGGGTGTTCGTAGTTTGTGTTCTTCACACATTCAAAACATTTTGAATTTTCGAAATCTCCAATTACTTATCTCTCAAACTTGTGATCAAACTTGCGGCCAAAATTGTCTTCATTTGTGTTAAAGTTTCATACTAACTCAAGGTATACATAACATACGCAACAAATCATGGTTAAAACATGTTTAAATGCTCAAAAATGGACTTGTACTGTTCAACTCGGAAGTCACCTTTTTGAACTTCACACACTTTGTTCGACAATCAAATGGTGTTGTCAATGCACATATGGTGTGCGATGGGACTTAGGGACACTTAGATCATGTTTTTATCGAATAAAATCTTGAAAATTTTGAAAAGTGTTCTTTGTGTTTTTCGAGTGGATGAAGCTTGGGGTTTGATTCCAATTTTTGCCCAAATCTTCATGTTATGGACAAATTAAGAAAAATTTCAGTGTTACAAAGTTGTTTAGATACATGAATTCATTGTAGAACATGTGTCAAAACATATTTTTTTCACAAAAAATACAACTTTATCAATGGAGGTTTTTGGGAGTCATCAAATTTTTGGACAAGTGTTGACTATTTTTCTAACTTTCACCTTGGGTCAACACTTTGAAGTCAAAACTAGTCCATTTTTTCAAGACTTGAATGATCGACTTTAAAATTCAATGCATCACAACTTCTCACAATGGCTTATCTTTCTACAATGCATATGTCTGACCTAATTGTTGTTCTGACATGATAAATGGCAATGGAAGGTGACTGTCTCATTTCGTTCTTCGACAGCTAGTCAAAGCCATAACCCAGACGACCAACTCCTCACTTCTTACCAATTTCTTTCGGTTGTCACTAATGACAACAATCACTTCATCAACCTTGATAACTTCTGCAACCCCAACTTCCTAATCATTACCGAAATCCTCCACATCCATCCACTCAACCATGCACTTACATATATCCCATCCACCTCTGGGACTCATGTCCCTGAACTATATGTTCAGAAATTCTGGCACACTGCCCATACACATACAAATCCCGATACTCTTCGTGTCTCTATTCGTGGTGATGTAGACCACTTTACCCTAAACATAACTGCTAGCCACTTGAGGGAAATCCTCCGGCTTCCTACTACTAAAAGCAGGCCACCATTCAATGACTTCCGGGAAATGCCTTATGAATCCCATTTCAAAAGAGCAAACTTGCACCCATTTTACTATATATTCTTAACCATTCTCCAACGTTGCCTGACTCCAAAACAAACTAGATATGAGTATCCAAATTCCAACCAAATGAAACTACTATATGCTACTGCAAATCATTTGCACATTTACTATGCCACACTTATATTTCTTGATATTATGTAGTTAGTGGAGGGCAAATTTTCAGAGCTCAAACGCACCAAGGGCAGATTTCTGCTATATCAGAGGTTCTTACCAATGATGGTCCAATTTGCAATGGACAGAAATTAGGAAATTCCAAGGATGCTAAATCATGCTGCAATCAGGCTTAAGCAGTTTTTGTACGTGAAAGCCCTGACCGGAGAACATCCAGTACAACCATAACCGTTCCCTATCTCCCTGCTCAATATGTGTGACCAAAATGAAACTGTGAGATTATATAGGGAGAGTATAGGTCTACGCCCTATGGTTCAACATGAGCCATTTTACCTACCCAAGGGCTAGTAGAACCCCATGAGGAGGTAGCTAATAGGCCTCAACCTTCTTTGGGAGAAGCTGAGAGGGAAGAGACAAGAGGAAAAAGTAGTGAGAGGGGTGGTGAAGGGGATGATGAAGGTGAAACACATAGTGAGGGTAGGGCGAAGTATGACCCAGCACATATCCAAGCAATGATTGATACATTTTCCCATGTTTTCCCCAAACCCGAGCAACAATCGAAGTCTCCATCACCTGATTTTCATGCTGGTTCAGTGGCGCCTGACTTTGATACAGACACAATTGCCCGCAACAAAGAGCAATCCCAGTGGTGACTGAAGAAGAGAATTTGAGCTTTTCTGATCTATTCCCTGACCTACCCAAGGCCTTTCAATGATGAAACTGAGTTTATGTATGCCTACCAACCGGGTCCTCTTCATACTGCAAGTGAAAGCCAAGACTTTGATGCCATTCTAGATATGTATGATGAATATGAAAGTGAGATGGAAGAGGAAGAAGAGAGAGAGAGAGAGAGAGGGGTGAGAAAAAGAAAAAGAGAGTGTTAAGGGTCCCCTAAGCCAACAAAGACGGGAAGCCACATATGCTACTAGAGCTGACACAGTCAGCTCTGGTATTGAAACAACCACTATTATCCCAACAGTGCAAACTCACCCCTCCAGCCACTCGGGCATCTATCAACAGATGCTCGTTTCACCTCACTGCGCTTACACACATACTCTATCGGCTTCTCATTCGGAGATGGCTGGTAGTGAAACAAGTGGTCTGCCTGTCCCGAACTCGACCATCATTTCTGAGCACATTGATATCCCGCAGTTTGTACGTTTCTTTCTAGACACAAGGATACACTTGCACAAATTATGACTATCCAGAACACCTGTAGGTGGCACCACTAAATGTGTCATCAGGGCCTCCGCATGTGAGTAGTTATGCCCCTGTGGTAGAATCTACAACGGGCACTCTAAGTGAGTCCCGGTATGTTACCTAGGAACAACTGCAGGAGGCCCTCAACCCTATTACTGAAAGCTTAACAGAAATCAAGAAAACTCATGCTTCTCTTAAACCAAAGTTTGATAACGGCTCAGGTTTATCTGTTGATACACTCAAATCCCTGCTATATGTCAAGTTGTTGGAAAAAGCACCCCACAGCGAACAGAACCTGGATCTACTTCAAACCATTCAACGTGAACAAACCTATAAGGAAGTAACCTGGAGGAGTTCAAAGAACATATCCAAAACTCCATGGAGGATCTAGGCAACATGGTATTTCAGAAGTTGGATTCTGTGGAAAACCGTATGACTATTCTTGAATCAACTTGCAAAATCCAGGCTGTAGGGTCAAAGCGCCGGCGGCTGCTATGGGGATTGGGGCAGAATTAGTACAACAACAACAACAACAACAACAACAACAGAAGCAGCAACAACAACAACCACAACCACAACAACAACAACAACAATAACCACAACCAGAACTTGAAGCTGAACCTGACATCCCTACATTTGAACTTGAGACCGAAACCGTAGACCAAGGAGAAAGTGATGAGTTAGATGAGTTATTGAAGCATATTGATGAGTTCTCTTTTGGTAAACTGCCAGAAAGAACTAAAGAAGTCTAGATCTTGGACAGATTTGATGACATCCCTGTGTTGGTGCCCAAAAAGTCTTCTTCTTCAAAGGTTGCAAAGCCTGTGAAGGAGCATGTTACTAAAAAGCAAATGGAGGAGGCCATAAGAAAATTGAACATCACTAGGGTCCTTCAAGGCATCTTAGAGGAAATACACCAACTCTTTCCTCCTGAGCCAAAGAAATTCCAGGTGTCAGCTACTGACATCCTGAGGAAGAATACACAGGCTAAGCAGGCTCAATAGTTACAAGAAATGTCAGAATGGCCAGTCCCTCCGAATTTCCAACCGTCTCCTCCCGTCCTAACATCATCAGATCCAGACCAAGACAAACACAACATGTTCACCATAGATGCTATGAAAAACCCACTTTGGGGTAAGTATGGGGTGAATTCTGCTTATCTCAAGGATCGTATTCCTACCATTTTTGCAACACAAATCAAAGACAATATTCCTCCTGAACTAATGGGTCTTGATGAGGTACGGAAGAGATGATACAGCCACATCTTCAATGAATATAAAACACCGAGAGAGCAGATCGTGTAAGAGTATCCTATCAGCAAAGTACTACGTGTTATCATGCAAAAATCATTAAGGTACAGGTTTGCGGTGTATGATGTGCAAAGGGCAGACAGGCAAAAGATCTCATTGAATGAAGCAAACTTTTTACATGTGAAGCTTCACGATATTGAGTTCATTTATGAAGAATTGTCAACAAAGATCAACAAGTTCTATGAGGAACAGTAAGGACGATCTGCACTGATGAAATACATGAGAAAATTTATTCAGTTTATTCAGGAGCATGATCTTCAACTGGGAGCCGAGAGTAATCAACTCAAGGTTAATCTGCTCAAGCCACTGCAAAGCCATCCAAACCTTCAATCCATGGAAGAAATAACCATAATTGATGAAAATCATCCAAGCTTCACATGTCAAAGAGGTGTCATCTTCACCAACCAACGTAGACGAAAGATCTTTATTAGAATGGTGGACATGATGGCATACTCAGGTGGTACTCTCAAAATAATGTACCATAGACTATAGGAAAGGGCTGAACAAGATCTCATTAAGTGAGTCAGAAAATGCTGGGCTGATCAGGACGATGGAAGCTATAAAAAGGACGTCGGATAACCGTCGGATCATTCGGAGATGGCAGGTCATGTTCGGCATTAGAAATAGGTCTTGTATGTAATAATTTTCATTTAGTATTTCTATCTTTCTTGTAAGAGTCTTTCTCTCCATTTAGGGGGGGATTGTTAGAGAGTTAAAAGACGTAGAAAAAGCCTTTTAGGCTTAGCCTATAAATAGGCTCTAGGCCAAGGGCCTTGGAAAGCTACACGCTTGACTACTCATCAATGCAATTATCAATATTCAAGCTCTAAAGGTGTAGTGTGTGTTTCTCTCTATTCAACTTCTCTCTACAATCTTACTTGAAGGGATAATCGGACCACTTTCAAACCTTCGCTCATGTTTCCCGCATAGAAGCTATTCGGGTATTTCTAGCTTATGCTGCCTATAGGGATTTCAAAGTTTACCAAATGGACGTCAAGACGGCCTTTCTAAACGGAATCCTGAAGGAGGAAGTATATGTATCCCAACCAGACGGTTTTGTTGACTCTAAAAGACCTAACGATGTTTACATTCTTGACAAGGCTCTCTATGAACTTAAACAAGTTCTACGAGCATGGTATAATGTCCTCTCAGCCTATCTGGTTAATGAAGGGTACTCCAAAGGAAGGATAGACACAATCTTGTACACTAAGAAGATTAAAGATGACTATATTCTAGTCTAGATTTATGTAGACGATATTATCTTTGGCTCTACAAACCCGACGTACAGTCTAGAGTTTTCAAAACTAACGGTGACCAATTTCAAAATAAGCATGATGGGGGAGATGAATTTCTTCCTTGGATTGAAAGTCAAACAAATATCAAATGGAAATTTCATAAATCAGTCTAAGTACATCAATGATTTACTAAGAAAATATGAAATGTCTGACTGCTCATCCAAAGCCACCCTAATGTCCTCTAAAACCAAGTTATCTATTGATCTTGACGGAAAGGCAGTTGACTTGAAAACTTATCTGGGTATGATTGGTTCTTTACTATACCCAACGGCTAGTAGACCAGATATAATGTTCTCTACATGTCTGTGTGCCCGCTTTTAAGCAAACCCTAAAGAATCACATCTCCTTGCTACTAAGCACATCTTGAAATACCTGACCTTGTTCTATGGTAACCGCGCGACTCATCATTTGAATTCCTTGCGTACTCAGATTTAGATTATGCAGGATGCATGTTAGACTTGAAAAGCACATCAGGTAGTGCACACTTCTAGGGAGATCGTTTAGTCTGCTGAAGTTCAAAGAAACAAAACTGTGTATCCATGTCAACTACAGAAGCTAAATTTGTAGTTGTTGCCAGTCGCTACTTATAGAGTATGTGGATGAGAACTCAATTCAGAGACTTTGGCGTGACATACTCTAAGATTCCCTTGCTGTGTAACTCTCAAAGTGCAATTGCCATTTCCTGCAATCCGGTACATCACTCCAAAACTAAGCACATAGATATCAGGTATCACTTCTTGAAAGACAGTGTGGAGAAGGGTCTCATTGAATTACAATACGTTCATACTAACAATCAGTTAGCTGACTTATTCACTAAACTGTTAGATGAATTGCGGTTTAACTATTTGGTGTCTAAGATCAGAATGCTGAATTTGAAAACGTAATTCATTATCCCACAGTCTCTCCTCATTTGGATCTATCATTAACTCATCAAACAGTATTACGTGTGGTTATGTTTAGGGTACAAAAATAAGGATGCTCCAGTCTAGGGGGAGCGTTGTTGTTCACTGCTCTACACGAACGCATTCCTATGCATTCATGTTGGGGGAGAAAATAAAAAAATCAGCTGAAACCAGAAAAACATTCGTAGCTAAAGAACTCTAAATTTTCTATCTGTTCAGTTGTCAAGGGGGAGTTCAGTTTCTTATATAAAAAAAACAAAACAAAAAAAATATAAAATCCAGAAAAACAAAGATGCAATTAAACAACTTTGACTGTTTGTTGGACAGGACCCACAAAAGAACAAATGGGCCGAACTGGTTAGAACCCAAAAGTCGGATCACCCTATAAAAGAGTTGATCCGGCCTTTGCTTTCTCTTTACGTTTTCAAAAGTTACAAATATCAAATATTGTTCATCTTCTTCATCCTCGTCTTCTTTCTTCGAGTTTTTCTTCATCAGTCTCTAGGTAAATTTGTAAACAACAAACGTGTTCTTCATCATCAACAACTAAGGTAAGCAACAATGGGGTGAAAAACAACATACTTTCAACGATTTTCAGTTCATTTGTCCCCTGTTCTTACCCTCTTCTTGACAAAGTTTGAAATTTTGAACTTTTGAACTAAAAAACACCTTAAATGGTGGTACTTGAAGGTCAATCTTTGTCGTAACCATGTTCTGAGCATGTGCAAACAACTTGATGCACAAATAAGACTTGAACATTGACTGAATGTGTGATTTTGAAAAAGGGTTTTCCACAGTTAGTGTTCTTCATTAGAACAGTGTTAGATCTAGGTCCTTCGCTATTTAATATTGTTGTTTTGGTCTACCTCATGGAATACAAATGTTATTGGTTGAATTTCGAGACTATTGGTATCAAATTTGAGTCAATAAACACAACTTTTGATCAAAAATCAAATCTCAGTTTGAAAAACACCAAGTGTTCAAAATGGTCAGACCTTTGGAACTTTGAATGATTGGACTTTCGGATAAGTTAGTCAATCCGACTTTCGGATGAATAAGTCTATCCGAATTTCAGAAGAAAAAGTTGATTCGACTCTTACTTAGAAATTGTTTAAGTGTTGATTGATCTGACTTTCGGATAAACAAGTCTATCCGACCTTTAGATAAACAAGTCTATCCGACCTTCGGATGAACAAGTCTATCCGACTTTTAGATAAACAAGTCTATCTGACTTTCACATGACCAAGCTAATCCGACTTTCACTTAGAAACTATTAAGTATTGATAGATCCGAATTTCGGATAAACTACGTGGTCCGACATTCAAGCACTTGTTCAAAATGGAAAACTTCCAAACACTTCATCCGACTTTCGGATAGACACTTGGTCCGACTTTTAGAGTCATTCAGCTTTTGAGTCATCTGACTTTGACCACTTGTTCGAATTTCAAAATACCTTGATCCGACTTTCACTTGAAAAATGCTAAGTGTTCACTGATCCAACTTTCACTTCAAACGTTGATCCAACTTTCGGTTTGAAAATGGTCCGACCTTCAGTTAACCATACTGGTCCGACTTTCAGTTGGTCACATGATCCGACTTTCAACACTTATCAAAATTTTTGACTTTCTCAAAATATTACACTTCAAACCCAAAGACAAAATTTAATCATAAGTCAAAGTCAAAATTCAACATTCATATGTGAAACCAAACAACTCATAACTAAACACGTTTGCATATGAAAACAATCAATCAACTATTTGCCATAACTACATGACTGATGTGTTTCTCTACTTGTTTCAGATGGCTACTAACCAACCTGCTTAACCACTTCCAGAGGAAACTCTAGTACCTTCTGATGCCCGTCTCGAAACCAGTAGCAACAATGTGTACTTTGACTTTGAAACCGACACCAAAATACCCCTTATAACTGAAATCATCCGAGCCCACCCTTTATTCCAAGCCATTACTGAAAACCCAAACACCTCTCCCACCCATGTGCCGGAAATCTACCTTCAGCAGCTGTGGTATACCTTCAAGGAAGGAGTAACCCGCAGGGGAAACCAGTTTCTCCACAATAGAACTAAAAATGGTCGTGTAACCCTCTGAGCCACCAGACTCCGCAACCTACTGAATCTACCCCGAGCCACGCATTACCCCGGAAAAACCGAATTTGACGAATCTCTGGGACTTGATGAATTATTGAAGCTCTTTCATGGGTTGGGATACGATGGAGAACTGACCCAAATAGAGCAGTTCAAGAAGACAAATCTATGAGGCATCCATCAACAACAAATCTATGAGTAAGTCCTCTTTAGAAAGGTTAGAGACTGAGTCCTCAAACCATGACCAGTTGTCCCCCTCCGTGCCAAAATAGCAAGCAATTCCTGCTGAGTCAACTGGGACTTGGCAGATGTCAAATGCGCATGATAACATTCACCAGAGCTTATCGGAAATATCTAGAACATTTAGTGATACCCCGGCATGGATAAGGGTGATGTCTTTGGAGAATAAGGAGTAAGTAGAAGGGAAAGTAAGAAAGAAAAAGAGGAGAGAGAGGGATCACTAGCCAAAGAAAGCCGGGCAACCACATCTGCTACTGGTCTACACAATGTTCAGGCTAGTATTGAAATAGCCACCGGCATCCCACCAGCACAAGCACCTATCCCCTCCATCTACTCGGCCTTCACTCAAATGAGGGTCGTTTCATTCCATGAGGGCTTAACTCGTACACAGTTGGTGGCTCATTCGGAGTTTGCTAGCTTTGAAATTAGTAGATCATCTCCTCCATCCACGTCCTTCTTTGCATCATAATCGAGTCCATAACCTACCCTAACTGGTATAAATGTTTTTTCTAGGACACGATCAGCTACCGCACATCTTAGTGATGTTGCCGGAACACTTGTAGTGGCTTCTCCTACAGAGGTTACACGCGGATCAAGTGGAAGTCCCACCAGTGCTACCACGATGCCAACACTGAGTATGGGCCACAGGGTTGCTACAACTCCTATGCTAATCGGGACTCTACGTGAACTCGAGGTTACCACCGAACTTAGGATCTATATGGATTCTAAGTTCTCCCACCTTGAATCTAACCTGAAAGCCTATGTAAACAACCGAAGCAACACCCTACAAAATGAACTCAACATCCTCAAAGCTTAAATACAACACTTAGCAATCAAACCACCCAGCGTCGTTGAGCGAGATTATACAATCAATGAACTCAAGGACCTACTCCATGATAAACTCAACAATGTTGCTGAACCTACATATGAACAATCAAATCTACTGGCAACACTGCAATCTCAACAACCCCAAGCCCCACCTTCTAGCTCAAACACATTCAACGACACTATATTACAAGCCCTAAATTCCCTAACCACAGCCGCATCCGGGATTGGGCAGAGGCTAGAAGTAGTTGAGGGTTAGTAGGAGATACATCGTCGCTCAAAGCTCAGTTCTAAGCATAGAAATCGCTCATGTATCAACGCTTCAAGAGGGCCCAAGTTATATTGCCAGTAGGGGTGGTGAGAAACAATAGGCTATGGACTTTCACTTTGGGTTCAATCAAGGGGCTGAGGCAGAGGTAGAGGTAGATGTACAAGAAACCCCGTAAATCCAAATCCCACAAATCCAAATCCCTACAATCCAAACAACAATTCCTGAACTTCAACCTTCCCTCCCTGAATCCTCAACCGATAAAGCAAAAGGCAAAAGGCTAGCATCAGAGGCAGAGGAGGAGGAGGAGGACCAACCCTTGATCAATATCAGAAGGGTCTTCACAACTGTCAACCGGGAGCTGCTTGACATCTTTCCCCAAACTCAAGGGAAGTTCAACATTGCTCCGATAGATCTAATAAGTCAGCAGCAACCGCAACAACAAACACAACAGGAAAGTGAGTGCTTGGTACCTGAAACATATCATGGAGGACCTAAACCATTGGCCACTCATGAAAGAGTTATAGTAGAAAGGCTAACAATTGAAACTATCAGGCCGAGAGAAGCACTTGCTAAGTCCCAGCCTCGCTGGCCAACCCAATGGTTATGGTCACCTTATCTTGAAGAAACGATTCCCCAAATCTTTGCGGAGCAGCTCACGGAGGTTGATCATATTTACATGGTTAACTCTACCGAACACGAAAAATCTGTAAGGTTTGCTGCCATATTCCATGCAAGTCCAAAGGAAAAAGGTGGCTTCCAAGTATCCGATTGCCAAAATTAACCTAATCTATATGCAGAACTTCCTCAACTACTCAATGGTTCATTTCCATATTACAAGAGCAGATGGGAAGAGATATACATTCCATGAGGTCGAATCGAGGCATCTAAAGTTTGTAAACATCAAACATCTTGAGGATGAGCTGGCATGCAAATCTGGTAAAAGCAGAGAGGAGAAGAGGGGGCTGGTAGTTATAAGGGAGTTCATGAGAAAGAAAATACTCGTGAGTCGTACTCATGATCTACAGTTCGGAGCTAAGGCGGGTCTTGCTAAGATAAACGTTCTAAAGCCTAACCAACATCACTCTAAACTTGATAAATACAGAAAATATGTGATCATTGTGGAGTATGACGAAGACTACAAGGGTGCAAATGGATTCATAATGCCCGCTCTTAATGGTGCCAAAGCCTTTCTCAGACTTTCAGAGCTCAATGCCTATTCTGACGGTACTCTTCAATGATTCATCTCAAAGTACTGCAGAACCTGATACCGTAACAGAAACGTGCAAGAACAAGACTTACTTGTAAACATGACAAGGGTTGCTGATCTATTGGAACAAACAGTTCAGGATAGAAAGACCATTAGAAGTGAGGAAAGACTTCTTGGTCAAAGGAGCAGATGATACATCCCTACTCAGCACAAGGCTACAAAAGGGGGAGATTGTTAGTCAAATATTTGTTTGTCGGCCTTTTGTTCTTTAGTATTATTATTACAAGCTTTCTAGACTAGTTTAATGTATTGGGCTTGGCCCACACTTGTAATATTAGCTAGTTTAGAAGTAGAAGCCCATGAGGCTTTAGGCCCATGTGGCAATGTCTTTATATACCTTGCAAACCTAGTTTGCAAGGTAACCATTGCATTTGTAATTCTCAAGCTTGTAACTCATGTTTAAAGTAATTGCAATACATCTTCAAGCATTCAAGCAAAGTGTTCATACTTGTGTTCTTGACTAGTTCTTCTTCTTTTATACAAGTATCTTCTAGTTTACTCATCTATTATCACATCTTTGGACTTTCATCTTATCAGTCCTCTGATGACTATGGGTCATCAGCTAACCAACTTGACCACTCAACTTATGAAGCTGATCATTTAAATTTCTTAGGTCTTTCTTTACAGGAACCTTGGGTTGATCTTTGAATTTAGAAAGTTTTTGATCAATCATTGGAGTGGCAGATTTAGGAACAATGTGAACATCATTCCTTTTTCTCACAGGTTCTTCTATTGAAACAGAGTTGATTGCTTCATGATCAACTGAGCATTTAAAAGATGAGCTATGATCAGCTGACATGCTATCAACTGAGCATTTATCATCATCTAACATATCAGTTGATACAGAGGTATTAGCTAATGATTCTTTAGTTTGTGAAATACTAAGATTTAAGTCATATTTTTTCAATATTTGACAAATAATGTCTTTCTAGTCTCAACTAATGATTCCTTTCCTTTACTCACATCCTTTGGATTTATATTCTTAGTATTTTTACATTCTGAAATCTTAATAGAAGATGATTCACCAGAAGGAATAATTGACTCTTTCACATGGGATTTTTTGCTTCTAACAAATTTATTTGTGAACACACTTTTGCCTTTAATAGTCTTGTGAATGGTTTGTGGCAAAATGTCTACTTTGTCTAAGATAATTAGGTTCTTACTAGAATCAACGTAGTTAGCAGCTTTAGAGTAATTTTCACCAATGATAGATTGCACTTGTTTGGGTATTTGCTCATTCACACACTGAGTGGTCTTTTTAGCATATACACACCAAGACTTAACTATCTTTTGAAGGTCATTGAAATTTTTAGTTGCTTCACTAGTTTCATTTACTAAGATTTCATTAAGTATCTTTTGATTAGCTAGTTCATCATTTAAAACTGTTATTTGCTTAAGTTTCTCATCTTTAAGAGTTAATTTTTTCTTGAATGATTCTATTTCTATTTTTAGCTTATTCTCTCTTTGAATAGCAGACTGGAAATCAATACACAAGTAATCAAACATAGCATTCTTTTTATTATCATTGTAGTTAATAAACTTGCCAACCTGATACATAGAAAAAGGATTCCAATTGGTAGTAGAACAAGCTTTAGCAGCTTTCTTCATGTCTTCATCAAAGGAACTACTGGTCATTGTTGGCCATCACGCAGAACTGGGCAGAGATCACTTCATCTTCATCTCATGAGAGATCCTCTTCTGCCCAATATTCTTCTTTAGCTAACAGAACTTGGCCCTAGGCTTTCTTCTTCTTCTTCTTGTCAAGGATAGCAGCAAGGGGTTTCTTATACTTGGCTTCATAGTCTATTTTGCTCTCCTACTTGGTACAGATGAAAAACCAGTGTTACCTTTTGACTTATAGTCACTTGCTATGTGGCCAATCTTACCACACTTGTAACAATCTTCTATGGAGGCATTGATTTGGATTTGGATTTGACAAACTTTGATGAAATTTTGTTAAACCTCTTGAGACCCTTTCCCTTCTTGAAAGGTTTAAACTTCTTGACCAGCATTGCAACTTCCTCAACCACTGCTTCCAGATCTTCGAAACTCCTCTCCTCATCACCTTTCTCCTCTTCACTTTCTCCGGCACTCTCTCCTTCATCATCATCTTCATCTGAACCAGAATCAATAGCTGCAAAGCTTCTCATCTTTGTATCTCTTGATACAAGGGCAGTTGGTGCAGCTTTCACAACCTCCTTCATCTCCTTGGAGGACAACTTCCTTTGCTTGACAAATTGCTCATGGTTGAGTATGGTTGAGTAAGTTTCCATAAAGAGCAACCAGAGGCATTCCCTTGATCTTCTCACTGTGCCTTAAAATAGTGAGAAAGTGATCTCATGTTTTAGGGAGGGAGTCTAGAAACTTGTTCACCAAGACAAAGTTGCTCTGGGTTATATCTGCCCTTTTTAAATCATTCACTAGGCAATTGAACCTGGTGTATGTTTGAGTAAGACTCTCACCTTTATGAGCAAAGAATAATTCATACTCTCTATTGAGGAGGAGTTTCTCATTCTCCTTTACCTCTTTAGTCTCTTCATAAGCAACTGTGAGTGTATCTAACATCTCTTTAGTAGAAGTATAATTAAGCACTTGATGATAGATTTCATTAGGTGGTGTAGAGACCAGAGCTGATCTAGCCTTAACATCAAGGCTAACCAACCTCTTATCTTCATCAGTCCACAGAAGCATGGGCTTGGTGATGATTCTTTCAATTGTGGAGGTTTGACCTTCAGATTCAGATGAAATAGATAGAACATAGGTTGGAACATAAGGACCCTCAGTGACAATTTCTAGCATTTGGATGTCAAGGGTAGATAGAAAGAGATGTGCTCTACTTTTCCACATGGAGAAGTTCTCAGCATCAAACATAGGACATCTAGTTAAAGATCCAGTGTTTGAGATATTCATGTTGTTGGAGGATGCGGCCATTTTAAGAGGGTAGAATCAATTGTATTGTAAGCAAAACAGATATAGATATGAATTATCTAACCTGCTTTGATACAAGTTGTTATTCTCAGAGTGAGTACACAACAACAAATGTTTTTAGAAGGGGGTTGAATAAAAACTTTAGCTTTTTCAACTTAAAGACAAACCATTATACTTTTATATAATTCTTATTGATGATGAATCAAGAATTACATGTACAAGAAGCGGAAATTCTATGTATAATAAAAGGTGGAATTAATTTGTCTAACACATAGACAAGCTAACTCTATAACAACTAATGTCTAAGAGTTTTCAACTTATGAACAAGTTTGATTCTACACAAATTGCTAACTCTATGAATTTTCTCAACTAATGAGATTGTTGTTTGTTGCGTAGAAGTGGTGTATCTTGCATGTCCACCATGCATGAGTATATATAGAAGCAAAAGGCATCTGGTTGGCATAGAGGAAGGAGATAAAGAGTACACAGGAAAATAATATTTTAATTGTAAAGATAGTGAGTGAAAAGTTAAGTTACTTTAATCAAGTATTGATAAAGTAAATGTACTTTTCTGAAAAAGTGCAACCCACTTACAATATAAAATATTAAGTCTCATACCTTTTGCCTTGTAAGACTAACTTTCTCTTTCCATGCTTGTACTTTAAACAACAGCCATGCCTCTTTCAGATTTGACTTTACCAAGTACAAAATTGCCAACCATACTTAGTTGTTGAAACAAATCTTTGGGATCTTCATCTTCCAAAGTATCTTTCTCCTTTTCCAGAAGATAAGATCAATACTTTTTGTCTCATGCTTGATCCAAAAAGTGTTTTGTACTTTTACAATCAAAGATCTAAAAGCATAATAGAACAACACATGTTCTGCCTTTTACTTATAAAACTTACAAAGAGAAACAGTGAGCAGATCTGACATCTTGCTCGACTCAGCTAACAGATCGTACTGATTTGTTTTAAATAAGACAGGTAAGTTGAAGGAAATGATCGGTTAATCATTTTTGCAAAGGCTCAGTTGATAACTGATACTCAGCTGATCATATAGATGCTCAGTTGATCAATAGTTATACTAGGAAAGGATAAGCTCATCTTAATTATATGATTAGTTGATCAAGTATGCTCAGTTGATCATTTAAAGATATAGGTTTATGTAAATTATGGCTTGTGTTATGAAAGACTTACTTAGCTGATGCATCTGGCCTTAGCTGATCATTTTCTCACTCAGCTGATGGTTGTTTTTCCTAAGCTGATGGTATTCTACACTTGTCTTTTTATCCTGAAGTTTCTTAGTTGATGTCCTTCGACTGATGCTTTGAATACTTTTAAGTCATACTAAATGTAGGGTTTCGTTATCATCAAATTTTATATTTTAAAATAGACATAGTTGATTTTTAAGGTGAAGTGAGTATCTCCTCCACATAATTTCTCATTCATTATCCATCATTTTGATAAAAACAACATCATTTTGATGTACAAAAATTACTGCAACAAACTTAATAATCATTTTGATTATGGAATTTACAGTCTAGTATCATTTTGATGTATAGTCTAGTATGGAATTTACAAACCATCTTCATCATTTTCATGCTAATAAAAATCATTTGGCTGATTAAACCTTGCTTACATCATGCTGAAACATAAGTGGCATCGTTTTGATGCTCAATAATGGTTGCATGAATCTTAGTCATCATTTTGAGTACATTCACAGTTTATGTTGGCTGTAAAAAACCTTGTTTATCGTTTCTACCATTTTTAGAATATTTATGTCATTTAGGTTGTTTAAACCCTAAAACTACTAAAATGATATAAAAAATATTTATATCATTTTAGTAGTTTTATCAATATTTATGTCAGTTGTATATAAATGATTATATCATTGTCAAAGAAGAGTAACCATCAAAAGTCATCAAAACAAAAGTAAAAAACTGACTAATGAAGACATAAAAAAATGCTCCTTGCATTTCATCAAGGTAGTCACCCCACCAATTTATACAAGTGTGTAAAGAATTGAGTAAAGCAAGCAAAAATGCTATAAAGCATCTGGTTTTGAGGGTGGATTGAAATGTAGTATAGGGTTGATACCTGGGAGGTTAGGATATTGGGTGGTTGATAGCTTTGACACAACTAATCTCGAGATTCATATAAATGGGAAGACTTTCAAGTTGACAAAGGAAGTTGTACATGATGCATTAGGATTCCCAATGGGAAATATTAAAGTAAACGCTGTCATGAGAGCTGGTGCAGGGGACACATTAAAGTAAAAGCATGGATAAAGCAATATCCGATACCATCTAAAGGGCCACCGAATATAACTGTAAAGCAAGTAATTGAAAAGTTGTTGTCAGACAAGGAGTAGGGAGAGATGTTCAAACTTAATGCGGTGGTGTTGGTAATGACTTTGATGGCAGAAGGAATCAAGTGTGGAACAGTCAATCAAAAAATCCTCCCCTGTATAACTAATGTTGAACAAATACCTTAGATAAACTGGTGCACCTATGTCATAGAATGTGCACAAATATGCAAACAAAAATGGAACAACGTGACAAGAAATGCTGGTTTGCTGGTCCATTGCTTCCATTTGTGGTAAGTTTTATGCCTCGTTGTAAAATGATAAATTTAATCACTATTATAAATGATTAATTGATCATTTTAATCCGTAGCTATGGTTTTCAACAACCATCTAGAGGATCGGAAGGACAAATAACACCCCAACTCCAACAATACGTTACTGGACAACAGACAGATTAAAAGAGCTTGAACGAAAGGTTTTGTCAGGGGATGTCAACGCATTCATGAGAAGAAAGAAATAGGCAATTTATAAAAGAGGTAAATACATTACTTTACATTTATGAATATGAAAAATAATTGCGTTAACATGAAATCAATAATTTATACATGATCCAGGTGTAAAAAAATCGAAGGAAAAGACAACTGATGGTGTAGACAAAGAAACGAAAATAGTGATTGCAAAGAGCCACACGAAGAAAGCAAAAGGTAGAAAAATGATTAAATAATACAAATTCTTAATGAAATATGTTTCTTCATGCATAAAATAACATTACCCAAATGTGAAGCATCGAGTAAGTTGAGGCTTGTGAGACGACCAAAAATCCAAAAGGTTTGTACAACAAACAAGACCGACAAAAAATGTTGAAGAGAATGCTCGAGATGAGAGGCTAATACAACGGATAGCAATCGCAATGATGACAATTATGATGCCTCTGGAACAGGTATACTATTTGTGATTATACACAATCTAGCCAATAAGACATGCATAGATATGTAAAACAACTTTTACTTACTAGAAAATGATAATTTTCAATGATTAATTAGAATGTTGATTTGAATGAAAATGCTAATCTGCATAATACATGAAAATGATGACTTATGAAAATGATGATTGGAATGAATCTGTACTTTTGAATAACATTAGACACCTCATTTTGATGCGTAGAATTAGGTTTCTGCATTGTAAATATACATCATTTTGAGAAACCTTAGATGCTTGTGTGGTTTAATTTACTATTTTGAGTTATAGTACTTGATGATATCATTTAGAGTAATTTACCATTTTCATCATTTGTCTAAATACACAATGTTTATCATTATAAATGTGTAAAAGTAAGTAATGCAACTAATGATTCTGCTAATTGGTAAAATGTTACATCATTTTGAAGTTGAATTGCAAATGTGATACACGTGATGCCTAATAAAAATGTATTTATCATATACATCATTTTCATTATTTTTTGATAATTTGACTGAAAATGCTGATTTATTGAAATGATTATTTGAATTTCAAAGATCATTTCTACTATAGAAAATGATGTTCATTTGTGAATCTGTAAATTTGAATGAAATATATGAAAACTGATGATTTAAGGAAATTATGTTTTGAATGGAGGCAACAGGAGTCAAAATGGATGCAAGAGGAGACGAAATGGATGAAAGAGCAATTAAAACAGATGCAACATGAGTTGAAATAGATGCAAGAGGAGACGAAATGGATGCAAGAGCAGTCAAAACAGATGCAACAGTGAGGAAAATTACAAAGACGATAACTCACCGAAACGTTTGTTTGGTTTCCTCACATAAATGGTATGTAGCTATTAAACTTACAAGGCCAAAAATATTTAATTATCATATATTTTTATTTAAAAAATGTTTTTACTAAAAACAGATAAAATACAAGCAAAATCCAAAAATGAAAAAGGCAGAGACTGTGGAAGAAAGGGCAAAAAGCAGAGAAAGAAATACATATGCGGAGATGCCTGGTATTTAAAGAAATGATGAACACCAGCCTGATTACAAGCCCTTACAGTATAAAAACAGTTGATCTGGTAATACATCCACACACTATTGCATCAAATAACTTTAGAATATGATATATTGATTATGAAAAGGATAGTTTTACTTCCAGATATAATATGATAGTTCGATCATGAATATGATGTTTTTTATTTTGAAAATGATAATATTTTTTTCTGATCTAATATGATTTTTCGATTATGAATATGATATTGTGGATTATGAAAATGATTATTTAAACGAAAATGATAAATTTATTTCCCCAATAACTGACGGGAGTCATTTCTTTCTATATGTATTTGATTTCAAGAAAGGAAATATACATATCATTGATAACATTGCGCGGCAAGAGAACTCAGTAAAAAGATATGAGGAAATAACAAAAGCAATGGTAAACATATTTCAAGTATTATTTAAAAATTTATACATATTTTTTTCTAAAATTAAAATTATTGCATGTTAAACAGAAACATGACATGGAAATATATACCCAAGAGGAGAATGTTTCGTGCAATAGATCAATGTTCCACAAAGAAGCACGACTGGTAATTGTATCCTGGAAAACAAAGGAAAACTTTACAGATTGTCGTGTTTTTCTGATGAGGCACACGGAAACATTCAAAGGAGTTATAACGAGTCAATGAAAACCAGGATTTAGGCTAGAAAGAAATGACTAGAGCCTACAGTGGTTGAGGGAAAAATATGCTGCGAAAATACTGCTATCAAAAGTCAACCAGGTGAAAGACATCATTGTGAAAGAGATAGATGCATACGAAAAGCTTAATAGAAAGGAAAAGTTTTTAATAAGTGAAGATGCAGATGAACGGATCAAGGAAAGAATTGAAAGATTGGGTTGAACCTCTGAGTTGGTGATACATCTGGTGGTGTCATTTCAAACATTGAATGTGTAGTTCATAAAACTTAAATTTTTTGTTTCTCTGATCATTATTTTAACATTTAGATGATATATATGATGGTGTTATTTCAAAATTTGATATGTTCAACCTCATTTCACCATACCTACAAAAACACATCATTTTCAGGATTATACAATGAAAATGATAATCTTATTTGTCACTTGCAGCAAAACTACAAACAAAATATGATAGTAATAGTGTATTAAGCTATTTGCATCATTTTCGTTTATAAAAAGAAAAATCATTTTTAAAATATATAGAACAAATGGATGATAGAAATGGTAAAAAAGATAAAAGTAATAAAACCAATATTGTAGTTGAATAAAATGAATGATAGAAATAATAATAGTGCAATTTCAAATTGAGATATGTCAAACCTTAATGGAAGTGGAAGTTAAAAAATGATAAAAATGATATTGTAGTTGAATGAAAGTTATAAAACTGATACATATAATCCCTGTTGGTCCCAAAGAGGGTAAACAAGCAACCGATACATTGTAGAAGGGGGGGGGTTGAATACACTTTAAACAATCAATGAAATTAATCAAACGTATATTCAATAATCAAATAGAACAGTAACTATTATCACTCTCTAATCAAATCAACAAAATGATTTGATATTACACTGATTATAAACTCAACTCTCTCTAAACACTCTTGTATCACAAACTAATTGATGATCGAACTTCTTGTTAAAATTGATTACCAAGAACTCTTGAAAACTCTCTCGAACTTTGAACTCACAAAGTTATCGCAACACACGCGTATATAGTATCACGAACACACGTACATTTTGCAACTTATGCAGCCGTCGTCTATATTCTTTAGTATATTGTGTTCTCTTTTTATATTAAAACCCATACGAATAAATCGCAGTTTAAAGATACAACTTATCTTTTCTTTAAATCCGTAACAAACTCCTTAATTAGAACATATCTAACTAATTCCGTTTGAGATCTCTATCCAACTAATAGATAGTTAATTAGGTTCGGATATCCTAATTTAAATGTCGTAGATATAGAGAGTTTATAACAGAATTTAGAACTTACTTAAATTCTTGTACTAACTTCTGACGCTTAGCTGACTCACTCAGTCTTGACCTCGTCAAGTTGAGTTCTTGAATCTTGGGTTCTTGAATCTTCAAGTCTTCAAGTCTTCACTCTTAAAACCTATCTCACCTTAGAAGTCACTGAGCTATCTAGTACTTACATAGAAAACTCTATATCTGTTTATACGCTGACTACTCAGCCTAAGCTGACTAGTCAGTCTATAACAGACTTACATAATTCCTAGCTCTTAACCTATCATCTATACATATCTATAGTTTGTCTCATCAAATCTAATTATTCTAAACATGGGACTAACAATCTCCCCCTATTTGATGAGGAAAAGATATTGAATCAAAGTACGTATAGGTTAACAAAATTATGTTGAACCACTCTGGAACTGACCAAAGTTAGTTCTTGAAATAGGTGTTAAACTGATCTATACCTATTCATCATTTCTTGAACTTACAAGATTTTTATATTACAAATCTATTATAAGACTTGTATTCTAAGTATTTGGATATACAACTACTTAGATACTGAACTTATCAGAATTAACATAAGTTCTGAACTTACAAAACTTATACTATTGAACTCATCAGTTTATAATTGAACATCTCAATCCTCAGCTTGAACTTACAAAGCTGTTTGTCTGTAAATATCAAATATAATATTGCACATATCAAATAATAAAAACAGTTGAACATATCAAAATTGAATTTGTATTAATGAACATATCATTTACATTATTGCTTGATCATTAAGATCAGCTTATGCACACTTAGTACTTACAAAATTATAGAACTAATCTATTTAATCAACAGGATCTCTAACTTCCAACCACATATCTAAACATTTTAGTTCCCAGATGGCAGCTTCCTTCATAGCATTATTCATAATCTCTTTACCTTCTGGAAGCTCTCTCATTTCAGTTTTCCTTGACCTTACTTCTTTGTTGAGATGATATCCGAATACTGAGTTCTGAGTTGAGTCATCACATAGAATTCTCAAGTACAGAATCAATTCCAGATTTGCCAGATGAAGATCTGCTACTCTCAAGAAACACTAATTACCTTCCACATCCAAGTAAAGAAATCCTTCCAAAGGCTGAGTGATAAACGTATTTTCTTTGAATTCAACTCCCTCTGGAACTTGTATACTTACATTTCTGTTGGCTTGCTGGCTTGCTGCTCTGACTCTTGCAGCTTTATTTCTGTTGAGGAAGGTATCAATCTCATTAGCTGGAATCTCTCCTAATTTATCAATACTTAAGAAGAGAGTCTTGAGCACATCAATTATTTCTTGTTTGATTTGACTCTTTTTCATCCGTTTGATAGTTGTGGCTACAATTTTTAACTCTGAGAACCACAACTTGTACAGACATCTCATATCTAGAACAATTTCTTGTTTGTTATCTAGTACAAAGTTGATTATCACCAATTCTCATTTTCTACTCAGTGTGATGGATTAATCTTGTGATTAAAATGTGTTCTTTTATAGAAATGCCTTAAATCCGCATCTGAGTAGGGAATTAGGGCAACTCTAGGTCCAAGATAGTCAGCTTCAGCTTCAGCTCTGGCAGCCTCAGCTTTAGCCTTAGCTTGTTTTTGCTTTTCTTTCATCTCCTCCACAGTCATACCTAGTTCTTTAGCCATCTCTTGTAACATTTGCTCAACAAGCATGTCACTGGCTTTCTGTGTTGTATAAGCTTCATCACTTGAGTCAGATTCATATGCAACTAGTTGATGTTGACCTTGTTGTTCTGGCTCATGCTCAGCAATGATGACCTTTCTTCTCTTTGCTAGAGGCATAGCACTCCTTTTCTTTCTTTTTACCATCTCAAACATCTTACTCTTCCCTTTATCTATTTGTTAAGTTGGAACAGACTCAGCTTCAACAAATTTTGACAATTTAGCTTGAGGAAGGTTGGTGTAAGCAGCTTGAGATGTTTCTTCATGTGAAGTTTCTGGTTAAGCTTGTGAAGTTGTGATAATTTGGACTGTTCGAGCATGTGGCTGTTGTTGGGAAGGCTGATCTACAGTACTCATGAACTGACCATGAGCTTCTTCTTCAATTTGTACTTCCTCTATATGCTCCCCCTCAACCACATCATCACTTTTCTTTGATTCTTCCTCTCCCTTTTTGTCATCATCAATAGGGGAGGGTCTGAATTTGAGCACAAAGCTTTCCAAGTTGGCTATAGAGGTTGAAAGATCATTAAGTTTGCACATCAACTTGGCTTTATCATTTTTCCTCTTCTTGTGCAGGAAATCAAACCGTGTGTGTAAGTAGTCCATAATGGCTTGAGTATCAGTGGCCATCAGCTTGGGCTCCTCTAGTCTTCTCCTTACCTCAAAGTCCTCTTGTCCAGTGGAGGAGTGTATTTCCGCCATAGGAGTGGCTGTTGAGTGTTCCTCAATAGGTGATAATGTGGGCCCCATATCTAAAGGTTGGTGCTGACCTATGGAATCAAGGGGGCTAGATTGGGGACCCTGTAAACCTTCCTGGTTTATGAAAGGTTCATCCACAGGTTGTGCGAGACTGTGTAAGAATGGAAGAGAAGAATGACCAATGTCGTGAGGTATGGTAGTGGGGTGAGTTAAGCTTAGTGGTGAGGAGGGGGTTATTTAACCCTGGGGAGTGGTCAGATTTTCAGTGTAATCTTCATGGATCTGTGAAGGCACAGAAGTAGGCTCTCCCATGGCACTAGTAGGTATGGGCTGAGTAGACACCATACCCGGTATAGGCTTAAAGGTTTAACTAAGCCTATAGATTGGCACCTTAAGAGAAGGTGTCTCTCCCTCAGCTCCTGCCGGTGGAGGTATCAATGTGATATCAATGTGAAGGACCACCTTTGGCAGTTTTTCTTGTATAGGTGTAGGATATATCCTTGGTAGCAGTGGGCTGACCAAGGTTGGCTGTAGATTGTAAGACGTATGGAGATGTTTGAGGTAGGGGAGAGGGGTTAGACTGACATGGGCTTGACTCAGTCTTATCTCCCTATAAAGGAGATGGAGAAATGCAAGAGAAAGAAGGAGATGAAGGAAGAGAACTTATACCTGCGCCAATCAATGGTGACTCTAAGCTAGGGAACATACTCTCTTGCTCAGAGCTTGAGGTGGAAGATATCCTTTGGATGTGTGATCGGAGCTGAGTCCTTTGAGGTTCAGCTTTGGAAGACTCAGCCTCAGAATCATCTGCACCACCGGTCTCCTCCTCATCATTTGTACTTTCTTCAGCTTCACTTGACTCTGAGGTCGGAAGCTGTGTATACACCCTCATCTGAGCACTCATTGTAGGGTGCTCAGGGAAAATATCATGGGCGAACATTCTTGAGCTGAGAACAGGAGTAGGGATTGACTCATATTGGGCAGTGTATCTTCTACCCAACCTGTCCTTGATCACCATAGATAAGAATCGTACAAAGGGCACAATTAGGTCCCTCACACTTTTGGTCACCAGAGACTTGAGTGCCTCAAAGATCAACTTAGCATATTCCATGTGTCGATCATAGAATATGTTATATAGCAGTTGCATTTCAAAATCGTTAACATTATCCAGTCCACCCACCTTGTATCCAAGTGAACGGACCACTGTGGACACCATGAATCCCCATGCAGTCTGGAAAACGGATTTCCTTATAACTCTAATAACCTGAGGATGACCCATTAAGGGTAAAACGCTTCGTGATGTTTCCCTAGAAACCGTCGCCTCATACTGATTATGAACCGGGAGATGTAGAATTCGTCGGAGACGATTTGCATCTATGTCAATTGCCACTTGTCCACTTAGGATTGTACCTCTTATTACTTGTGAATTTGCGTCGAGTTTGCACGTATACCAAAACTCGGTTAGGAGTTGTGGGATGAGCACCGCAAGACCACGAAGGAAAGCATATGCAAGGGGTCCCTTTCGAATGTATGAGACCCAGTCCTCATAACCCCTGCCAATTTTCGATTTTGGAATGTCGATACAGGAAACGACATTATTTTGTTTGTAGATTGGGAGCGCATTGTTCTTGAAATTTCCACCACGGATCATCTGTTCAATCAGATTAAGAGTGTAACCCTCCATTGGAATCGAACTTACCGTATTGGAATGCACTGAGCAATGAACTCTACACACAGCAAGGTTAGGGTTTAAGAAAGTAGAGAAGAATAGATAATATTTTGGAAGAGTAAACGAAATATGATGAGGAGTCTCTCTTATTTATACCTTTTCAATATGTGAGAAAAGTTACGGTTATCGGAGGGTAATAAATATGACCGTTACAATAACAACCGGCTACGCAGTTTGTTATAACGGCTATATTTAATGTAACTTAATTTGACTGAGACTGTTACATTGATACGAATTCATTCAAGATGGACTAAATTATCATCAAGATTCTCTTTTAAAAAATTAAGTTGTAAACGACTTACGTTTATTTGAAACAGAACCCATCGGAAATATGTTAGAATTACCAGTTGTTGGATTTTCCATTTGTTAGGACTAACCTAGATATGTGGAACTGACCACACTTTAGAACGGAGTTATTTTGAGTACTCAGCTTAGATGAAGCACTCAGCTCAGATTGAGCACTCAGCTCAGATTGACACATAGTCGAGGTCAGCACTAAGCATATGGTAAACAGAGATAAGTAATGGAACATACCAATTAAGGGTTGAGCATGCCAAGCTTGCCAAGTGGAGTTGTAAATCTCGTGCCTTCAATTGGTTTAGTGAAGATATCTTCAAGCTGATCTTCAGTCTCAATGAAGACTAACTCAATCTTTCCCTTTTCTACAATATCTCTGATGAAGTGATGACTTATCTCAATGTGTTTGGTTATTGAGTGAAACACTGGATTGTGTGTAATGGCAATAGCACTTTGATTGTCACAAAATATGGGAGTCTTTGAATAATACAATTCAAAGTCCTTAAGCTGATGTTGCATCCACAGTATTTGAGCACAACAGCTCCCTGCAGCCACATACTCAGCTTCAGCTGTGGAAATTGCCACTGAGTTTTGTTTTTTTCTTGTCCAGCTAACTAATTTTCCACCCAAAAGTTTACATCCTCCAGTAGTACTTTATCTATCTAGACCGCAACCTGCAAAGACTGAATCTGAGTACCCTATCAGCTCAAATCCTGATCCTTTGGGATACCACAAACCTAAATTAGGTGTTCCCTTCAGATATTTGAGTATTCTTTTAACATCTAGAAAGTGTGATTCCTTTGGATCAGCCTGATATCGTGCACAAACACATGTAGCAAACATTATATCAGGTCTGCTTGCTGTCAAATAGAGTAATGAACCTATCATTCCTGTATATTTAGTCTGACATACAGATTTTCCATCAATATCCTTGTGTAGCTTGACATTGTGTAACATTGGAGACTTTGCGGGATGGCTTGAGTCTAATCCATATTTCTTAATCAGATCAAAAAACATACTTGCCCTGATTAATAAATATACCATCTTCTTTCTGATAGATTTGAAGTCCTAAAAAGTAAGTCATCTCACCCATCATGCTCATTCTGTATTGATTGGGCATTATCTTAGAGAACCAATCACACAGACCTTGGTTTGTTGAACCAAAATTAATGTCATCCACATATATTTGAACCAGAATGACATGTCCTTTGCTCTTTCTTATGAATAGAAGTTTGTCAATACTTCCTCTGATAAAATCATTTGACAGCAAATAGGTGGATAGTGTATCATACCAGGCTCTTGGAACTTGCTTGAGTCCATACAGAGCTTTGTCTAACTTATAGACATAATCTGGATGTTTAGAATCAATAAAACCAGAAGGTTGTTTCACATAGACCTCCTCCTGTAGTGCTCCATTCAGGAATGCACTTTTAACATCCATTTGATACACTTTAAAGTTTTTGAAGGCTGCAGAGGCTAGAAACAACCTTATAGCTTCAATCCTTGCAACAGGGGCAAAGGTCTCATCATAATCAATACCTTCTTCTTGTCGATACCCCTGAGCTACTAGCATTGCCTTATTTCTAATCACTACTCCATCCTTGTCCATTTTATTTCTATAGACCCACTTAGTGCCTATAATTGTTTTTCCTTTGGGGGCAGGGACAAGGGTCCAAACCTTATTGCTTTGAAATTCTATCAACTCCTCTTGCATAGCCTCAATCCAATCTTCATCTTTTAGAGCCTCTTCAGTCTTCTTTGGTTCCATTTGTGATAGAAAACTAGAGTAGGCAACATAGTTTGCATTTTCCTTAGATCTAGTTAACACACCATCTTCAATGTTCCCAATGACATCATCAAGAGGATGATTTTTTAATACTTTGAAGGTTGTAGTGGGAGAGTGTGGTTCTGGGTCTGAGTCTGAGCAATGTCTCTCAGGCTGAATAGGACTTACTTCTTCAGTCTGAGTAGGGACTGAAAGATCACTTAGATCTTTAATCTAACTTGTACCTGATGATTCACCGAGACTCTCAGGCTAAATATCTTCAATATGGATAGTCTCTTTCGATGATGCACATTTTTCAGATTTACCACCATCATCATCATCAGAATCATCCATAACATACATGGGATTTGATGTGAGATCTTCTTTGCTCCTCTCAGGCTCACTCAGACTAACTGGGTCAGCTTGAGCTTTGTCAGATTTGTCAAAACTTGTCTCATCAAACGTAACATGTACTGACTCTTCAATTATCTTTCTTTTAAGGTTAAAAACTCTGTAAGCTTTGGAGATTAAAGAATATCCAACAAATATACCTTGATCAGCTTTGGGTTCCAACTTATGGAGCTGATCTCTTTGATTTAGCACATAGCATGTTGAACCAAAAATATGGAAGTATCCAGTGTTAGGTTTTCTGCCATGATACATCTCATAAGGTGCTTTACCATGTCTTTTAACTATTATTGATCTATTTTGGGTATAACAGGCTGTACTTACAGCTTCTGCCCAGAAGCTCAGCTTGAGCTTTGCTTCACATAGCGTGGTTCTGGCAGCTTCAATTAAGGTTCTATTTCTCCTTTTTGCAACTCCATTTTGTTGTGGAGTTCTTATAGATGAGAAATTCAGGATAATTGCCATCTCTTCACAAAAGCCTTCAAGGGTTGAGTTTCCAAACTCAGTCTCATGATCACTTCTGAGCTGCTTAAGAGACTTACCCTTTTGCAACTCTTCTTATCTTATAAAGCTGATTAACTCATATGCAGCTTCACTTTTGGCTTGTAAGAAGACTACCCAAGTGTATCTTGTGAACTCATCAACAATCACTATAGTATACTTTTTACCACTTAGGCTTGGGGTGCTTATAGGTCCAAATAAGTCCAAATGCAACATATGCAATGGTTATGTAATTGAAAATTTTTGTTTGGACTTGAAAGATCCCTTGTGATGTTTTCCCATTTCACAAGCTGAGCAGAGTTTGTCTTTAGCAAATGTGATCTTAGGCAGACCAGAGACTAACTCTTTGCTAGATAATTTGTTAATATATTTGAAATTTACATGTGATAGTCTCTTGTGCCATAACCAACTCAACTTGGGAGTTGAGTCAGAATACAAATAGGTTTTAGTTGAAGGATCTGCGGAGCTGAGATCTAACAAATAGATATATCTCTCTCTCTTTTTGCAATTAGTATTGGCTTTCCCTTCTTATCATAAATTGTTCCTGCATACTTTCTGAAGGTGACTTCATAATCCTCATCACACAATTGATTGATACTTATCAGATTGTGTTTAAGGCCTTCAACATATGCTACCTTCTTGAAAGTGATTGCTCCAGCAGTTATCTTTCCATAACCTTTAGTCCTTCCTTGAGAATTATCCCCAAATGTCACCTTGGGTCCTTCATTGTTTTGGAATTCACTTAGAATCCATTTGCTTCCTGTCATGTGCCTTGAGCATCCACTGTCTAGGTACCACTTGTAGGAGCCTTGCACATGATCAACTAAACACATTAGTTTCTTTTTGGAACCCACTGTTTGGTGGGTTCGGAGGATGAGCACTTAGTTGATCCTTTAGAGTCTGACTGATCAGCTTGAACAAATTCTAAGTCTGTTTTAGACTGATCATCCTTTACTTTTTCAGGCCTAAGATTGGTACTTACACAATCTTTGGCTTCATGACCTCTATCACCACACTTATAGCATTTTCTTCTTAAGATGGGTGTTTGGGTGATTTCTTTGAGTTTTCCAACATTAAATTTGGATTCAGTTTTAGGGTCATAATATGTGGATAACCTTTCAATCCTTTTAGACAGTTTGTCTACTTGATTTTCTCTGACTTTGGACTTACCTTTGTCAGCTTTATGATTACCCTTATTTGGTGAAGTCTGACTTACATACAACTTCCTGTTCTTAGACATCCTTTCATATTTGGCTTGAGAGTTATGTCTTTTTGAGTTGATGTGAGTTATTCTGTCAAAGACAGTTGTTCTCACAGGATTGTAATCCAATCTTTTGAAAACTGACTTACAGTTTCTGTTGGATCTGGAACATTCAGCTTGATGGTTTGTATGAATAACCTGGGGACTTTGGGTTGGTCTCACAAACTTATTGGTTTTGACCTGTTTTCCATCCTTGCTCCTTAAAAATGTTTTTGGGAGTATATCATCTGATTTCATAGTTTTGTCTTCAAGACTGACTTGTTCTTTGATGATTTCATTAGCAACAGCACTATAATCTCCCCCTAGCATTGCTTTTACTTGATTTGGTATCTGCTGGTTGATACATTTTTCTGCTTCCCTTGATGACTTACACCAAGATTCACAAATTTTTCTTAGATTGTCAGCTTGTTCTTTTGATTCTTGTAGTTCTTCACTTAGAAGTTTGTTTATGTGAAGCTGACATTCATAACCACTTTGAGTCTTTTTACCAGCATTTATGAGAGTTTCAGAGTGTTTAAGTTCATCTTTTAATTTTGAAATTTCAGTTTTCAAACTAGATTGAACTGTGAGAGAGGTTTTGAAGTCATTCAACAAATAGTTGAACATTAAACATTTTTTTCATCGGTGTAAGAGCTAAAGTTGTTTACCTTATACATTGAGGCAGGATCCCAGTTGTTGGTTTGCTTACTCAGCTTAGCCGCTTCTGCGAGATCCTCATCAAAGGAACTATCTTCTAACTCATAGTCAACTTGTTCCTCTTCATCCTCAATGGCCATCAAACACCTATTTGGCTCATCATCATCTGAGGTAGATGATTCAGTATCCCAAGTCTTAGCAAAAAGACCTTTGGTGTTTTCATCTAGCATGGATTTGAGTCTTTGATATTTCTTTTTATATTTATCAGCTCTGTAGGCATTTTTGTCAGCTACTGAAGCTGATTCTCCCTTCTTAACTCTGCACTCAATAGCTATGTGTCCTATCCTTTGACAGTTATAGCACTTAGCTTTCTTAGAATCAAAAGTAGACTTACCACTTTTGCTTTTGTCAGATTGACACCTTCCTCTTCTGAACTTTCTAAAATTCCTTGCTAACATTGCTATTTGTTCAGTAAGAGCATCCATATCTTCATCATCTGAATTTGAGTTAGGACTTACCTCCTCAGATTTAGATTCAGAGTCAGTCTCAGCTTGAGACTTTTTAGATCCCTTCTTCTTCTTTTCTGCAATTAATGCAGATCCAGCATTATTGATAGATTCTTTTAGTTGTTATCGGGCCACTTTCTTCTGTTCCATGATCTGTTGATGATTTAGAAGGAAACCATAGATAGATTTGAGATCATATTTTTTCTAAGGTTCCTCCAACATGAAGTGCAATGGTGATCTCATTGAATTGTTCTGGTAACACATCCAAGAACTTGAGTACCAACTCATTCTCATCTTTCTTGACACCTACCAAGAGCATATCATTAATCAAGCATTGAAATCTGGTAAACAGATCTGCCAGAGTTTCATTCTTTTTAGCAAAGAAAGTCTCATAAGAACGACTCAAATTTGTCTTCTTATGTTGCTTGACCAAGTCAGTGCCTTTATACGTAACACTAAGAGTATCCCACATCTCTTTTGCAGTTTGGCACCCAGCCACAGTATGTAGAAGAGGATTTGTCAAAGCATTTGCTATGATGCTTTGTGCCTTGTCATCAAGGTTGAACAGTTCGATCTTCCTCGGTCCAAGATGCTTCAGGGTTGGGAGTTTCTCCAGAGGGAACAGTTTTGTCAGTGGCAGTAATATGTATCATGGGTATGATTGGGCCATCTTGAATCACGGTACTCATCCTGTGATCCACGGACTTCAGATATAGCATAGCTCTAAACTTCCACATAGGATAGTCAGTGCCATCAAAAATAGGACACCCTTTTGCCGCCATTGTTGGGATATGACTTGATTGCTTGCTAGTTGACATCTTAACCTCTTGACAACGGATCTTGATCGTCAACTTAAGAAGAAACTTGCTCTGATACCAGTTGTTGGTCCCAAAGAGGGTAAACAAGCAACCGATACAGTGTAGAAGGGGAGGTTGAATACACTTTAAACAATCAATCAAATTAATCAAATGTATATTCAATAATCAAATAGAACAGTAACTATTATCACTCTCTAATCAAATCAACAGAATGATTTGATATTACACTGATTATAAACTCAACTCTCTCTAAACACTCTTGTATCACAAACTAATTGATGATCGAACTTCTTGTTAAAACTGATTAACAAGAACTCTTGAAAACTCTCTCGAACTTTGAACTCACAAAGTTATCGCAACACATGCATATCAAGTATCACGAACACACGTACGTTTTGCAACTTATGTAGTCATCTATATTCTTTAGTATATTGTGTTCTCTTTTTATATTAAAACCCATAGGAAGGTTTATACTCATACTTGACATATCTACGAATAAATCGCAGTTTAAAGATAGAACTTATCTTTTCTTTAAAACCGTAACAAACTCCTTAATTAGAACATATCTAACTAATTCCGTTTGAGATCTCTATCCAATTAATAGATAGTTTAAATTAGGTTCAGATATCCTAATTTAAATGTCGTAGATATGGAGAGTTTATAACAGAATTTAGAACTTACTTAAATTCTTGAACTAACTTCTGACGCTGAGCTGACTCACTCAGTCTTGGCCTCGTCAAGCTGAGTTCTTGAATCTTCAGGTCTTCAAGTCTTCACTCTTAAAACCTATCTCAGCTTAGAAGTCACTGAGCTATCTAGTACTTATATAGAAAACTCTATATCTGTTTATACGCTGACTACTCAGCCTAAGCTGACTAGTCAGTCTATAACACACTTACAAAATTCCTAACTCTTAACCTATCATCTATACATATCTATAGTTTTTCTCATCAAATCTAACTATTCTAAACATGGGACGAACAATCCCTAACGTTTAAAAATAAATCATATACCAAAATAACACATATCAAACAAAAAAATCAGAATTAAATTAGTTTCCTACAAAGAAAACTTATTGAGAAGACAAAATACAACCATCACCCTGCTGAGCCTTCTTTTGGTTTTCATCCTTAATTCTCTCAGCACATGTACGAATGTTATGAGGATCATAACTTCCACAGTAACTACATTTTCGTCTATTCTTCGACTGATTATCTATAGCCCACTCATGGGAACTCGTAATCCTCCGTCTAGTACCACCTCCTTTATTACGAATACTAGTTGGATTTTGAATATCAAGACTTGGCGGACGCTCAACACCTAACACCTGACTTATGAATTCTCTATTTACCATCTCATCATCCTCAACAAACTCCTTATCGCATTCTTTGGACAACTTCTCTTGCACTTTCAAAAACTTTACCAATTTCTCCTTGTTGACAATGACTTTGTCCAAAGCATTTTCAACATGCACGCGACGTACTAAATCAGCCAAACCAACATCTTCAAGTACTTCGGGATTTTGATTTTGCTAGTTAAAATAAACTTTAGGAGGGACAACATCCTTTGTCCATCTTCTGGATATATATTTTCGTGGAAATGAAGAGCATAGAAAATGTGCCTACAAAGAAGCCCAAATCTCTCAAATCGTTGACATGAACATGTGAGCTCATGTGTTGATGAATCAAATATAACCTACAACAATAAAAGTAAAAAATCATGAAAACCCACAAAGATGATTACTAACATATGAATTATAAATACACGTATGCTTCGTGAAAATTATGACTTTAAAAACATATTTTAAAATTTCCGTATATAAAAATAGATCACAAACCTCGGTATGCTTAGAGAAGTGCTCATCAAGAGCCTTGGGATCATTATCCTTATCAATGGTGTTGTCAATATTAGTTAACAAAACACTTGTGTCCATTATCTTAAATTTCTTCAACGAATCCTCCTCTGAAAAGGAAAGAGACATGCATTTTTGGAAGCAAAACGGTGTTGGGGTTTGTTCGGTTTTTCAAAATATATTTTAGCAACGGAAGCATGAACAACAATTTTAAACTTTTTAAAACTCCCCACCAATGATCCATATGCAAGACTTAAGAAACAAAACCAACCATAGGGTGTTTAGAACTACAACCTTTGTAGCGTGAGTAAACCGTTGGTGAAGTGGTTGATCTATGAGAAGCCAAGAGAAAACTTCCTCCAAGGTATCCACAAGCGAATGATTCCAACACCTTGAAATGCTAGTTTCTCCAACCCTTGAAATTCAAGAATGCAAGCAACAACCTTCGTTCTTCTTCTTGAACTAGATGTATGTATTTTGAGTATGTGTTTATGTATCACCTTTGCTAACTTGAAGAAAACCAATACTAGAGAGTAAGGATGTTTTTCAAGTATAAAACACTTAGAACATTTCTAAGAACACAAAGAAAGGTGATAGCATGCAAGTATGTTACAAAAGGGACCATGCATGTAATTATAAAAGTCAAGAAGCAAAGCAAGAGAGGGAGGACCCCCTCCCTTGCATTATGAACGAAAATTAGAGGGGGAAGGGTCCCCTCTTGCCTCTTGCTTCCTTACTTGTCCCATACATGCATGTCTTGGTTAAGTCTTATGCAAGAATACACCATATGGCCCCCTTTATGATTAATGTGGTAATTTTTAGATTTTCTTTTAAATAAATAAAAGATAATACTAGATATGTCATACCATGTATAAAATACATCTACATGTATTTTATATACATACTTGATTGTTACTAACAATTTATACATATATATATACATACATATATATAAAATCATATGTTTATATTTATGTATTTGATATGCATTATCTTATATTCATATATAAGAGTAATATTATTATTTCACATAAATAATAATATACAATAATGCATATAGACTTGTATATATATATATAATGAGTTGGAAACATATTTAAATCATATTCAAATATGTAATTGATGTCCATCGACTGTAAATGTGTGACCCTATGGGTTTATTTATTATCAGTAATATCGTATTAATTTGCGTCTTGTGCACATAGAACCAACAATCTCCCACTTGCACAAGTTACTCCTCATACTCGAGTCCCAATATGTGTCTCAGGTCTAAGGATACAAAGATACCACCTTCTTCTCAAGATTTGCTCATGACACTGATCCATGAAGCGATCTTAAGAGCGGGTCATGTCCAATGTTCGTTCCTTAACAAACATTAGTGAATTTGGCTGCAAACCCTTTTGCCTACTTTCATCACGAATGAAAGTCAACCAACCGATTCACATTAGTCTTAATTCATAACTATTCCCATAGTTATAATCGACTATGGACGTTTTAGATTAAAGAATTATTCATGGATTTAAACATGCTAATAAAGAACACAATAAATATTAATGAAGTGATCATATCCAATATATCATTCAGATAAAATAGATATTGTCATAATGTTCCAAAATATCCAAATACTAAATTACAATTCAAATCCAATCCCTTGCAAATACACACATCACCTATTGCCCTAGTATGAGACTCATGCTTAGTCGAGGCAAGAGGTTTCGTAAAAGGATCTACGAGATTCTGATCTGTATGAACTTTGCGAATACACACATCACCTCTATCCACTATATCCCGTATGTAGTGGAAACGCCTGAGGATGTGTTTGGTGCTGTGATGTGATCTAGGTTCTTTTGACTGGGCAATAGCACCTTCATTATCACAAAATATCTCTACGGGGTCTTGAATGCTTATTACTTCCCCAAGGTCAGCAATGAACTTCTTCATCCATGTAGCTTCTTGTCCAGCCTCAGAAGCAGCAATGTATTCAGATTCTGTAGTGGATTGTGCAACTGCACTTTGCTTAGAACTTTTCCAAGCAACCGCGCCTCCATTCATAACGAAGACATAGCCTGATTGTGATCATAAATCATCTCGATCTGTTTGGAAACTAGCATCTATGTAACACTTTACACAAAGATCTTCTTCCAAACCCCCATAGATCAAGAACATATCTTTGGTTCTTCTCAAGTATTTTAAAATGTTCTTGACTGCCATCCAATGGCTATCTCCTGGGTTTTTCTGGTATTTGCTCGTCATGCTCAAAGCATACGAGACATCTGGCCTAGTGCATAGCATGACATACATGATGGATCCAATTGAAGAAGAATATGGGATCTCACTCATTCTATGTAGCTCTTCCTTTGTACTAGGGCTTTAAGCTTTACTCAAAACCGTACCTTGTGCCATTGGCAAGAATCCTCTCTTATAATTTTCCATCTTGAACCGTTTCAAGATCTTGTCAATATATGCACTTTAACTTAGGCCAATAAGACGCCTAGATCTATCCCTATAGATCTTTATTCGAAGAATATAGGCAATCCCAAGCCAAGACTTGATGTCTTGCAAGGTCGGGATGTCATTTCCAATGAGTAGTATGTCATCAACATACAAGACAAGGAATGCTATTGCGCTACCACTAGTTTTCTTGTAAACACATGGTTCATCTTCTGATTTGATAAAACCAAACTCTTTGATTTTCTCATCAAATCGAAGATTCCAACTTCAAGATGCTTTCTTTAGTCCATAAATGGATCTTTTAAGCTTGCACACCTTGTTAGGATACTTAGGATCTACAAAACCTTCGGGCTGAACCATATAGACATCTTCACTTAAGTGTCCATTTAGAAAAGCTGTTTTGACATCCATTTGCCATATCTCATAGTCATAATATGCGGCTATGGTAATAAGTATTCTAATAGATTTAATCATGGCTACTGGAGAGAAAGTTTCATCATAGTCAATACCAAGAGTTTGAGTGAAACCTTTCACCACTAGCCTTGTCTTAAATGTGTGTGCATTTCCATCCATGCCGGTCTTCTTCTTGAAGACCCACTTGCTCCCTACAGTCTTACTATTGGGAGGAAGATCAACCAAGTCCCATACTTGATTTTCATACATGGACTGCATCTCAGTGTTCATGGCATCAAGCCATTTATCGGATTCTGGATCCGATATAACATCTTGGTAGTCAGTAGGCTTAGAACAGTCTACCAAGAAAATCTCATCATTGGATACAAGAAAACCGTATCTCTCGGGTTCTTGACGAGGCCTACCAGATGTACGAACACTTTGTGTTTCAGTAGGTTCTTGACCAACCAACTGTTCAGGTTCAACAATCGTTTGTTGAGTGCTAGTGCCAACCTGCCTTGTATTTTGTGGTTCTTGAATTTCTTCAAAGTCTACATTGCTCCCACTTGCCTCTTTCGAAAGAAACTCCTTTTCTAAGAAAGTGGCATGCCTAGAAACAAACACTTTGTTTTCTGCCAGGTTGTAAAAATAATATCCTAATGAATCTTTAGGATATCCCACAAAATTACATTTGATAGATCTAGGATCGAGTTTGCTTGATGCCTCTTGTCGTACATGAGCTTCACAACCCCGGACTTTCAAGTAAGATAAGTTTGGAACCTTTCCATACCACATCTCATATGGTGTCTTATCTACCTTCTTGGTTGGAACCATATTCAATATGCGCGCAGCAGTTAATAAAGCATAACTCCAAAAGGACGAGGGTAGAGTACTATGGCTCATCATAGACCGAACCATATCTAGTAGAGTTCGGTTCCTCCTTTCACATACACCATTATGTTGTGGTGTTCTAGGAGGTGTAAGTTTTGAGATAATCCCACAATTACTAAGATGATCCATAATTTTGAAACAACTTGAACATTTCCAATGTTTCATGTTTATGTTTCATTAAATAAACATAACCAAATCTACTATAATCATCGGTGAATGTAACGAAGTATCTATCACCATCCCTAGACATTGATCTAAAAGGACCGCATACATCCGTATGTATGATTCCTAATAGATCTTTGGCTCTTTCACTTGAACCGGAGAAAGAAGCCTTAGTCATCTTCCCATATAAACATGATTCGCAAACTTCAAATGAGCTAGAATCGTTTGATTTTAAAATTCCATCCTTTTGAAGTTTTACAATGCGTTTCTTGTTTATATGACCAAGTCGACAATGTCATAGGTATGTTTGACTTAAGTCATGCTTAGGTCGTTTGGTGCTAGTGGTATATATAGAATTATCATCAAGAGATATTTTAAGATTAACTTCATATATTCCATTAAGAGGGCGAGCCTCAAAATACAAAATGTCGTTTTTGAAGGAACGAATGCCATCATCAACGAAATTAAGAGTGAATCCCGATTCTCTCAATCGAGCTACTGAAATAATATTCCTAGTTAAACTAGGTACATAACAACAATTGTTCAATATTAAGTACTGGCCATTTGGTAATAATATTTCAAAAGTTCCAAGGGCTTCAACAACAACATTTGCTCCATTGCCCACGTGGATGTCCAAATCACCTGGCTTCAGTAGCCTACTTCTTCTTAACCCCTGCACATTATTACAAATGTGAGTTCCACAACCGGTATCAAATACCCAGGAATTAATAGAAAAAGTATACATTTCAATCATATATATACCTGAAGTGCTGGCCTCGCCAGCCTTCTTCTTTTTCAACTCCGCGAGGTAGGTTGGACAATTGCACCTCCAATATCCTACCACCCCGCATTCAAAGCACGGGTCATTCTTGGGAACCTTTCCCACCGTCTTGGGTGTAGGAGCTTTGGCAACTTGCTTGCCTTTGTCCTTTCCCTTTGCCTTTTCCTTTCGAGTTGTTCTTTATCTTTTTCTTGATTTTCCCTTCTTGAATCATCAAGACCTGAGGTGTCTTGCTTGGAATCTTGCTCTTAGCAGTTTTAAGCATCCCATGCAACTCTGAGACAGATTTCTCCCAATTGTTCATGTTGTAATTCATGACAAATTGATCATAAGCTTTGGTCAACGAGTTAAGTATCATATCCTGTGTAAACTCGTTGGTTATGGGAGATCCAAGCCTAGCAAGCTGGTCAATGTATCCTTTCATCTTTAGCACATAGTCGCTAACGTATTGACCTTCCTCCATCTTGCATGCATGGAAGGCTCGAGTGACCTCGAAGCGTTCTTCCTTCGCTTGCTTTTGGAACATTTCCTTAAGCTATCGAAGCATCTCATATGCTCCATGCTCTTCAAGGTTCTTTTGAAGAACCGAATACATGGTAGCAAGCATGAGGCATGCAACTTCGACCGAGTCGTCAGAATGCTTCACCCAAGCACCCTTAACGGTTTTGGCCGCAGTCAATGGAGGTTCCTCGGGGACGGGATCCTCAAGTACATACAATTTCTTTTCGTGCTTAAGAACGATTCTCAAGTTACGATACCAGTGTAAGAAATTTGTACCATTGAGTTTTTTCTTTCTCTAAGATTGAACAAAGAGATAAGTTGTTAACGGACGTAGTTGAGTTAGGAGCCATCTACAAAATTAACAAAATTCAATTTAGTATATTTGATATTTAATCCTTTAATAATTAATACCCTTTTAGAATTATATAAAATTCTTTAATTGTTAAAGGCTAGGATCCAAGTTGAACTTAACCTTGAATGTTTGGCTAATGCTCTCTCCGTCAAGTTAAAACAACAAGGTAGGTAACGTTTACCAATTACATCTCGTATGTAATTCCTAGATCTTTATGAGATCCTAGACAACGATTGTCAGTTTTGGCATGTTTGATCCCATCTATGCCTCGGGCTTCCTTACGTTTGGCTAATGCTCTCTCCGTAATAAGATTCCGATTACGTCGTCCTATTTCAAGACGGTGAATTTCCGGCCCAAGACGTTCATGCAATTCGCCCAAAAACACCTCGGTTGTTACAAAAACAATCCACGCGTTTGGCTAGTGCTCTCTCCACGTGAGTGTCGTTGCAACAAGCGAGTGTCTTAAAATGAGATGTCATAGACTTACGTTTTGAAAAAGGACTTTAACCGTTTTGTATATTTATTAAATAAAACATAACGAATCGTGTGACTAATATTGCATGCATACAATGATAAGTCCACATTTTGATAAAATCATATTATATATATATATATATTGGTCTTGAGTATTTTTAAAATCCATATTTTACGAACTCTCGACGCGTTAAATTTTAAACTAATATTAATATCTTATATTAACGTGTGTAGTTTCGAGCGCACGAATACGACCAATTTTAGCTTGTAATAAAAACATTTTATTATTAAGCTTGAATGGAGTTTGGTTGAGTTTTTAAAATCTCTATTTTATAAAACTCATATATATATATATATATATATTGCTGGATTATGCTCACTGACACACACACGAGTTGGTATCATGGCTGATGAAGCAAGGGCCTATTGGATCACACGCTAAGTATCGATTTCGGCATCACGGATGGTCTAATGAGAGAGAAAACCATAAACTAGTTCTGGTGGGCTAAGGCACGCCCGTGCCTCTATGAGGTACGATCGTGCCCTACGGGCAGGAACGAGCCCAAGTCGGGCGTGACTTGGGCGTGGCCTATGGCTTGGTACGCCCGTGCCCTGTGCCCAATGGACAGGCACGAGCCCAAGTCGGGAGTGACTTGGGCGTGGCCTCTTGGGCTGGCACGCCCGTACCTTGTGAGGCACGGCCGTGCCTTATGCAGTTACAGCCACTTTACTAGGCTTTCAAAGCTAGTTAAAGTGTGTTTATGTGTATTGATCATGTAACAGCCATGAGATTAATTGTTGCACGTTTTTTGAACTCAATTTTGAGTTTTATATAAACCACATGAAGTCATATGGTTTTTGTTGCTTGAAAGAAATACACAAAAAGTTGATATTATTTGCATAACTCTCTCAAACACACAAAATACATCCAAGGCTTTGGTTCTCTGTGTTGATCATATTTGTGGTGTTAAGGTTGGCACACCTAACATTCTAGCAAGTGGGAAATGATAAGACTTGGTATGGGCTTCGATAAAGGTGTACACGTTAGTGCACGAGACTTCCAAACTCCAAACCCACGCGTACAAAGAAGATAGCATCAAAGGTATAACTCTATTTCTTTGTATGTTTATTTTGTTGCTTATCCATGTTTAGAGTTTTGGTCCATTTGGTGGGCGTGTTCATGGTCAAATTTTGAAACTCTTTTTCTACTCGTTTTGCTTCCGTTGCGATTGTAAACCACGAAAACCCAACATTCGTATCAGAGCCATCTCTAACATGGCTTTGCACTTTTGGAGTTAAACCGGATTTTCTGAGTTTTCTGCCAAAATTGGTTTTCCGGTGACCGAGCACGGTCGTACCTCTAGGGGTGCGGGCCGTGCCGGCGACCGGGGCACGGGCGTACCAGTGGGGGTACGGGCCGTGCCGGCAGAATTCGTAAACTGTTTAAAATTGTTTAAACTGTACATTGACAAAAGGGTAGGCACGCCCGTACCCTCTAGGGTACGCCCGTGCCTTCTAGTTTTTTGGTTAGAATTGGTTTTTGAAACAATATGTTTAAATATATTAAAATCCGGGTTTTACACTAGTCTTGATTCTGTTGATCCCCATTATATTTTGGTTCCTAATTCTATATGTTTTGTGTGACTTGGCATGAAGTTCACAAAAACATATATTTTTAGGTGTATATATGAATATCCAATTTTAAAGGTGTATTAAAATTGCTAATGCATATGTACAAGGATTGCTTGTTGTGCCTTAAGTGTTGTTTTGCAATCTCGATCAAAATATATATTTGTTGGACATGGTTTTGTGGCACACCATTGCTCTTGTTTGGTTGTGTTTGTTGTGGTAGCCCGGTAACTTGTTTCTCCTATAGCCCTTTGTGTTGTTTATGGTTGCTTTTGGTTTTGGCCTGCGCGCCGTATTGTTGTAATATTTATATTTGGTGCGACTTGCATGTCGTTTATTTAAATCTTTGTACTCGTAATAGATTATTAGGATCGCGACTTGCATGTTGTTTTCTTATTATTATGTACTCATACTTAGATTATTTCAAATATGTAATATTGCATCAAACCGACCGGGAGACACGGTGTTGGCGTCTTGATGAACCAAATCTGGGAGATTCGCTGGAGTGGAGATCGTGACGGAGCATCCCTTGGTGTTGTCGCTAGATTGACTATTTTTTCCCCGTTTTGGCTCACGGGGAAAACACTTAGGATTTGGGCATGTTACCGGGTCTTTATTTATATTTATGCGTGGTTGTTTTATATTTGAATTCTTTAGGATTTGCATTCTAGAGAATTTTTTGAAATATATAAAACAAAGAGATTTATTAATATGTTTATATTTCTACGCGCATAAGAATTGGCAAACATTAATATAAAAGGTGTTTATATTAAATGGTGATTAAAATGAGTTTTTGTCACTTAAATTGCTAATTCGTCAAAATTGTTAAAATATTATTTTAACCGGAAAAGAAAAACCCGTTTTTTGGAAAAGTAAGTCACGCAACATCCGTAAGACGACACCACCCAAATCTAACAAAACTTGGATGATTGTCGAGCATAAGCATGAGTCATGCCTTATGGAGTTGTGTGGAAGGTGAGTGTGGCAACCCGCAATATTGGTAATCGAGCATAAGCACGAACCAATGATTGGGCTAGGGTACCAACGTGTGTCTTCACGGGCGACTTACAAATACTTTTATATTGCTTAAATGATGTCGATCTCTATCTGTCGTATGATCGAAAGCTCAGGAGATATCTCTCAACTTTTGATGCAATTATTGTGTGAAAACTCCGATCCTCACCTTGCTTGATGGTTCGGAAAGCTTTACTATCTGTTGTGAAATCTGTTACTACCCTGGTGAAGCCAGTGTTGTGACAAAAGTCTTAAGCCATAGAGGACCGTCAACGGGAGTTAGATGTATGAAGATCACGATGATGTATGAAGATCACGATGATGTCTGATGTGCACGCAAGTTGAGATGAATACCAGAGATCTTAGGATCATTTGCAACAATTCGATGTTCTGAAGTTGATGTTCGTTTCTTAGTCACAAATGAGTCTGTTTTGTTGACTCATTTGATTCTGTTGTTAGTAAGACTGTGACACATCATGGTCTTTCTTGATTGTTCTGATTTCCACTCATTGTTGTTTCTAGTTCTTGAAAATTTCTCCTTGAGGAGACGTTATTCATCTGAGATGAGGAGAAGTTAAGTCCATGTTTTGTTGACTCATTTGGAGCCGTGCGTAAGGTCAGTGATCAGATGGTAACTCTTGAGCTGCCACCTGAACTGATCAGTGTATGTGTTATCTTTAACGTGTGTTACTTACGTAAGTGCCACGTTGGAGAATAATCTGTAGTGATTCTTGACACGAAGGTCAAGAAGCTGTGTAAGAAGGTAGTCGAGCTAGTTCTTGTGAAGTAAGAACACAGCTTAGATCCAAACCCGACGTGGGAAATCGAGGACGTGATGAAAGCAAGATACCCTTACCTGTTTATCACTAAGTGGATTCCGAGGACGGAATCCTCTTAAGGGGGGTAGATTTGTAACATCCTCGATTTGGGTCTAGTTGTAGTTAGTACGTGATTAGTAAAATAGATGGATAATTAAATGAAAATATGTATTTTGTATGTTGTGTGTGTGTATATATATATATGCACTTGTAAGAAAAGAAAAAGAATAAATAAAAGAAAGAAAGAAAAGAATAAAAGAAAAAGAATACTATAGATATGTATGTGTGTTGTTGGACTAGGAATAGTCAAAGTTGGCAAAAGTCTCAAAACACATACAAAACACACAACTCTCTCTCTCTCTCTGCTCGTAAGAAACTTGAAGAAGAATTCATAAGATTTGAAGATTTGAAGTCCTAGACCTTAAACAAGGTTGGTATGTTGTTTGTAGTAAAGATTTGATATGTTTTATGCTAGATATAAGGGTGTTTTGCTGCTGGAACTCAAAGTCAAGAAGAAGAACTCCATGGTTGAACATGGGAAGCTTACTTTGCAAGTGGGTTTTCCATGTTTGATGATTATAATTGGAGTTCATGCGTTCTGGATGATTGTCTAGATGTTTTATGAAGTTTAAAGGTGTTTTACAAGTGAAAAAGACGTATTTATGAATCTGGAAAAAGTTGGTTTAAAGCAAAAGTCGGATGGGTGATGAACAATGAAGAAGAAGAAGTGCAGGTTGTCGCGCGACGCGACGCGTTGAATGAAGGGACGCGACGCGTTCCTGCGTATATCGTGCGACCTTCACTTTCAATCCGACCTTTTGTTGATCCGACTTTCACGATCCGACAGTCGCATGAGCCATCCGACTTTCGCATGGGTCATCCGACTTTCGCATGTGTGATCCAACTTTCAAAGATTGATCCGAAGGTCGCATGAAAGCTACGCGACGCGTCCAGCCCTTGGACGCGATGCGTCGGGTAAAAAGTGAGAATGTTCATTTTAAAAGCTAAGCAAAACTAAAGCACATGTTGTGCTATGAAGTGTAAGATTCTTGTAAGGTTTCTTAGAGCCTTGATTGGTTCTTATATGTGTTTTGTGGTAGAACCTTATGTGTGTAAACGCTTAACGCGTTTGCCGATGTCTTAGGTGAACGTGTCAACTAAACCAGAATTGAGTGAACGAACACTGTAAGCGAAGCAGGTGAGTGCCTTCTTTCATGAGACTCAGTATGAGTAAGTCTTGCTTGTAAGGTGACTATGTGAATGTGTGAATGTGCATGTATGTGTGACTAACCTGTTTATGCAGGTACGCTTAAGAAGATGAGGGTAAGTTTCTGAATGCTGTTACGATTGCTTGTAAGATATATAATATGTGCATGCCAGCGGGTCCAGATTGGAACCGCTTAGTTAAGGCCTGAAGATGTGCATGAATGATGAATTGTATGATGATGCATGTGAAAGAATGAATGAATGATGGATCCCGATGGGATCCTATGAACGGTATATGACTATGTGATGATAAAATGGATCCCTGTGGGATCGAATGTACGTATATGTGTATGTGAACTGTCTGCAGACAATCTGATGCATGCTTAAGGTCAGCCGACTAGCTGGATCCTAACAGGACTTCGGTCATTTCTGGATTTACGGTGATTCGGGGTGCATCCCGGATCGAGGTTCCTGCAGAACCGCCGTGCCTTAACGTGAGACCGTAATCAGCCAGGATCTGGCCGTGATTACTCGGGAACCTTGTGTTCTGTATATGATGCTTGGTGGACTGCTTTATGCTCCCCCACCACGGATTGGTCGTGTCTGATCCCCCGGTTTGAGTTGTTGAGCAGGACTAGCTCTCCTGCAAGACATGACTCTTACTGATCTTGTCAGCACACCGCTATGTGTTAAGCTAGCAATGTGTACTTATGTATGATAAGATGTGTACGATACGATATGTACGATGTATATGATGCATGAGTTACTTTATTGATGCTTATGCTAAGTATGTACTCACTAGCTAGTGTAGCTAATGGTACTATGATTTCCCTTTTCAGGTAAAGACTAGATGGCCTGTGAGGCCGGTGACTTTTGATGTATTGCCCCTTGTGGGTGGAACACTTGTATTTGAATGTTGTAATGTATGTATGAAACTATGGTCGGTTCCTGTATGTTAGGTAACACCAATGAATGTTTTGGAAACAAAGACGACGTAATTAACTGTTTGTTAATATAAAAAGAAAAAATTTCCGCTGCTAAACCTGAGTTATCACTAAAGCAACTGTTTTCAGAAGCGGTGTTACACTAGCCGAGTCATTTAAGAAATAACAAAAGGATTGGTGTATGAAGGGATCAAACATGCCTTAGACATTTGATGTCGAAAGGATTCCGCAAGGATCTAAGAGTTATAATGGTTGCAATTGGTAATTTGTCTACCGGCCTAAATAACTTATTTCATGATCCGCGGTAAACCCGTCATGAGATAGAGTAAAATATGGTTCTTAGCCTTGTTCAAATAATTAAGTTTTATAACTATTGGGTAATTATTTCTACAAGGATTTGACAACTAAAATTGGTACTCTAATTTTTGTAGATGGCATCCAACAACTCTTCTACATCTTCATCGAACTCTATTTCCCTAAAATTGTTCCTGGAAAAGGCCAAACTCGATGGCCAAAACTTCATGAATTGGTTCATGCAACTAAGGATAGCCCTTAGGTATGAACAAAAGATGTGGGCCATCGAGGAGCCTTTTCCGGAAGCACCTGCGGCGAATGCGACTAGGGAGGTCCGAGAGGCGTATGATAAGCGCGTCAAGGAAACGAACGAAGTGGCTTGCATTATGCTCTCGTCAATAATTCCTGAGTTTCAAAAGCAAATGGAACATTTAGGAGCATATGACATGCTTAACCAGCTGAAGGAAATGTTCCAACAGCAGGCTAAGCTAGAGCGCTTCGAGTGCCTAAAGTCCCTTTTCGATTGCCATATGCAGGAGGGCGGAAATGTGAGCGTTCACGTGCTTAAGATGAAAGCATTGGTTGATCGCTTGGAGAGGTTGGGATTCCCGTTGGGGAGGGAATTGGCGGTGGATGTGATCCTCCGTTCTCTTCCTAGTTCCTTTTCACAATTTGTGTGGAACTATCCTGGCCATGGCATGGACAAGTCCCTAATGGAGCTTCACGGAATGTTAAAGACCGTCGAGTCCGACATGTCCAAGAAGCCCTCCTCGTCCAAACCCGTCCTAGCTATCCAGGGAGGCGGAACCAAAAGAAAAAGCGCTCCCCCCTCTAAGGGAAAGAGCAAGGGGAAGGTTGCAAAACCTAACCCGAGTCCGGCCCCGAAGGGCAAGGGGAAAGCCATGATGGTTCCACCGGCTGAGGATCCTGCGGAAGCCGAGTGCTTCCACTACAAGGAAAAGGGGCATTGGCGGCATTCTTGCCCAAAGTACCTTGAGGAGCTCAAGCGGGTAAAACCGAAGGGAGCAGGTAACTCAGGTACGTTTATGATTAAACTCCACAATACCTCTACTTCTAACGGCTGGGTACTTGATACCGGTTGTGGCACTCATATTTGTAATAATGTGCAGGTGCTAAAAAGAAGTAGGGCGCTGGGTGTTGGAGAGCTTGACCTGATCATGGGAAACAAGGATGTGGTTCCCGTGGAGCGGATAGGGAGTGTTGATCTCGCCTTTCCTTCAGGACTTGCTATTACCTTGTTAAATGTTTGCTTTTCGCCCTGCGTGGCACGAAACATTATTTCCTTTCACACTTTGTATGACGATGGTTATGAGTTTAATTTTAATAATGGAATTATTTCTTGTTTGAGAAATGATGTTCATTACTTTAAAGCTTATCCATGTCGTGGGATTTATGAAAAAAGTGTGTGTTTGGATGGTAATAAATCAATCATAAATATTGATTCTAAGTCCAAAGGTGTGTTGGACAAGTTGTCTTTGTGGCATAGTCATCTTGGCCATATAAGCAAGAAACGTATCACCAAACTCCAAGTGGATGGGATTTTGGAATCGTTTGACCACGGATCAAGCGAAGTATGAGATTCTTGTTTATTAAGCAAAATGACTAAAGCGCCCTTCACTGGCATTAGTGAAAGGAGCAAAGACTTGTTGGACATTGTTCACATGGATGTGTGTGGTCCGTTCAGGTCTGCTACAAGAAACAATGTAGGTACTTCGTTACTTTTACTGATGATTTCAGTAGGTATGGTTATGTTTATTTAATTAAGCATAAGTCTGAAACATTTGAGGTGTTTAAGACATACCAAAACGAAGTGCAGAATCAATTGGGCAAGCGGATTAAGATTATCAGATCCAATAGGGGTGGTGAGTATCTTAGTACCGAGTTTCTTGATCATCTTAGAGGTTGTAGAGTTATTTCACAACTTACTCCACCCAGGACACCACAATTAAATGGGGTCGATGAGAGGAGGAACCGAACTTTATTGGATATGGTTCGGCCCATGATGAGTCGTACAAAGCTACCCGCAAGTTTTTGGGGTTATGCTTTGGAAACCGCTGCTAGGACCTTAAACCTTGTACCAACAAAGAAGGTTGTAAGTACACCATTCGAGATGTGGCATGGAAGGGTTCCTTCGCTAGCCTATCTCAGGGTCTGGGGTTGTGAGGCTTACGTGAGACGTGAAGCTCAAGACAAACTTGAACCCAGAGCCGAAAAGTGTATTTTAATTGGCTACCCAGCTGGTTCTATGGGATATTTGTTTTACAAACCTTCGGAGAACAAGGTGTTTGTTGGTCGAAGGGCGGTCTTCCTTGAAAGGGAGCTAATATCTGCATAAGCTAGTGGGAGGCAAGTTGATCTAAAAGAAATTCTAGATGACACCAATGATCAACCTGATGTTGGCACTAGTACCGCTTCTGAGGTCGGCGTACCGGAAGAAGTGGAACCTCAACCAGTGGTGGATGAGGTGCCTGATACACAACCATTAGAGCTCTGTAGATCTGGTAGAGTTCGTAATGAGCCGGAAAGATATGGATTTCTCATATCCGAGGGCGACGAACTATTGGTGGATCATAGTGAACCGACCAACTACCGGGAAGCCGTAGCGGGCCCTAAGTCTGCTAGGTGGAAGGAGGCAATTGACAGTGAGATGCAATCCATGGCGGATAATCAAGTCTGGGACTTGGTTGATCCGGTACCCGGCCACAAGCCAATAGGGTGCAAATGGGTCTTCAGGAAGAAGACTAACATGGATGGAAAAGTAGACACCTTCAAAGCCCGACTGGTAGTAAAGAGTTTCACTCAAACTCATGGTGCAGACTATGATGAAACCTTTTCTCCAGTGGCTATGTTGGAGTCTATTAGGATATTAATGGCTATCGTTGCATATTACGATTACGAAATATGGCAGATGGATGTCAAGACTGCCTTCCTTAACGGGAAGTTGGCAGAGGAGGTTTACATGGCACAACCTGATAGTACGTAAACTCCAAACATCCTAATAAAGTCTGCAAGCTTAAGAGGTCCATTTATGGACTTAAGCAAGAATCTCGGAGTTGGAACATTTGCTTTGATGAAAAGGTCAAAGAGTTTCGCTTTTCTAAAAGCAAGGATGAACCTTGTGTATATGTTAGGGCTAGTGGGAGTGCTGTAGTTTTTCTAGTCTTGTATGTAGATGACATACTACTCATAGGAAGTGACGTGACTACCTTGCAGGAAGTGAAAAGAGTTGCTTCTCTATGAAAGACATGGGAGAAGCAGCATATATTTTGGTGATAAAGATCTATAGAGATAGATCTAAAAGACTCATTGGTTTGAGCCAGAGTACGTACATAGATAAAGTCTTGAAGAGGTTCAAGATGCAAGATTCCAAGAAAGGGAATTTGCCTATGTTGCATGGTATGGCATTGAGCAAGTCTCAATGTCCTAGTTCTCAAAAGGAACTAGAGGAAATGAGTCGAGTCCCGTATGCTTCGGCAGTGGGATCGATCATGTATGTTGTGCTATGTACTCGGCCTGATGTGTCGTATGCCTTGAGCATGACGAGCCGATATCAGGCCAACCCTGGTCAAAGTCATTGGGTTGCGGTTAAAAACATCCTTAAATATCTTCGGATAACTAAGGAAATGTTTTTAGTGTTCGGTGGATCGGAGGAGCTCAAATTTACTGGATATTCTGATGCTAGCTTCCAAACGGACAAGGATGATTGCGGGTCTCAATCGGGATTTGTATTCTTGTTAAATGGTGGAGCAATAAGTTGGAGAAGTTCCAAGCAAGATACCGTGGCCGATTCAACCATGGAGTCAGAGTATATTGCTGCAAGCGAGGCTACTAAGGAAGCCGTCTGGATGAAGAAATTCATTCAAGACCTTGGAGTTATTCCTAGCATCGCTAACCTTATTGAGATCTTCTGTGACAATGAGGGTGCGGTAGCTCTAGCTAAGGAACCAAGAGCGCATCGACGTACGAGACACATTTCTCGGAAATATCATTTTATTCGTGATATATCGAGAATGGTGACATTGTGGTGAGTAGAGTACCGACTGAGGGGAACTTGGCAGATCCACTCACCAAACCTTTGTCACAAGTTAAGCATGATTCTCATGCTAAGTCTATTGGTATTAGATTTGCTAGTGACTTGGTTTAATTGTTTTAGTTGTATTTGTTATTGAGAACCTTAAAGCAATAATGTATTTCTTATTGTAATGACTATTAAATAGGGATTTAATATACGCATGGTGCGGTTACTTTATGAAACATTATTGTGTTCTATCTTTGAATGTTTAATACTTCCATGAATAAACTTGTTTATTCTAAATACTCCACGATTGGTCGTTCTTCATTGGAAGGAAGAAGTGAATTAAGATCGAGGCGAGTGGTTGGTAAAGTTTTCATCTTGGATTGAATACTTGTTTACGCAACACTAGCCTGTACTTAATGGTGATTAAGTAATTGGAGGACCCGCACCTAAGTTTACTTCATGGATATTATCACGAGTAAGTCAGGATGATAATATTATTTATCCTTCTACTGGAGATGCACGCGTTGCTTGATTATTAACTTGGACTTGTTTAGATTGCTTTCTAACGCATTTCGTAACTGGCTGTTATAAGGGAAGTTTTCAGGCAAGAACTTGTTATTATGATAGGACGGTGTAGTCAAAAGTATTCGTTCCTCTTTTGAGAGATATCCTTGGGCCCCTCGTTGACTAAGCTGATGAGAAATCAAAATGCATGGCCGTGCTCAAGTTGAATTGATAATGGATCAATTGTGCAACTTGTATTGTTAGTTATAGTTAGTCTATATCGAGAAACATAATCGTGAATGATTTGGGGTTGATCATGTTCCATGACCTGCATTCACAACGGATATCGTAAACGAAGGGGTATATAATCACTTATCTATAGGACCTTTCCTTTTGGTTAGGTATTGTTTTGGGAAGACAAACCTTGTGCTGACTTGGGGGCATAGATGCCTTGCTAGAGGCCGCTCTATGTCGGTGACGCCTTTCGTGAGTTTGTCATGTGCAAGTGGGAGTCTGTTGGATTATGCCCACTGACACACACACGAGTTGGTATCATGGCTGATGAAGCAAGGGCCTATTGGGTCACACGCCAAGTATCGGTTCCGGCATCACGGATGGTCTAATGAGAGAGAAAACCAGAAACTGGTTCTGGTGGGCTAAGGTACCCCCGTGCCTCTATGAGGTACGGCCATGCCCTACGGGCAGGCACGAGCCCAAGTCGGGCGTGACTTGGGTGTGGCCTATGGCTAGGTACGCCCGTGCCCAATGGACAGGCACAAGCCCAAGTCGGGCGTGACTTGGACGTGGCCTCTTGGGCTGGCATGCCCATACCTTGTGAGGCACGGTCGTGCCTTATGCAGTTACAACCTCTTTACTAGGCTTTCAAAGCTAGTTAAAGTGTGTTTATGTGTATTGATCATGTAACAGCCATGAGATTAATTGTTGCACGTTTTTTGAACTCAATTTTGAGTTCTATATAAACCACATGAAGTCATATGGTTTTGGTTGCTTGAAAGAAATACACAAAAAGTTGATATTATTTGCATAACTCTCTCAAACACACAAAATACATCCAAGGCTTTGGTTCTTTGTGTTGATCATATTTGTGGTGTTTAGGTTGGCACACCTAACATTCTAGCAAGTGGAAAACGATCAAGACTTGGTGTGGGCTTCGATAGAGGTGTACACGTTAGTGCACGAGACTTCCAAACTCCAAACCCGCGCGTACAAAGAAGATAGCATCAAGGGTATAACTCCATTTCTTTGTATGTTTATTTTGTTGCTTATCCATGTTTAGAGTTTTGGTCCATTTGGTGGGCGTGTTCGTGGTCAAAATTTTGAAACTCTTTTTCTACTCGTTTTGCTTCCGTTGCGATTTTAGACCACGAAAACCCAACATATATATCTACATATACATATATTTTGACAATAAATTTTAATCTTTATAAAACCCTTTTATATAAAATTCATTTTACATCTTATGTTATGTCAATTTAAAATACCAAACTCCCATTGTATGATTTATATTATGTTAAAAAATATAATCTAGCATGCAAAAATCCTATTTTCAACCATGCATAATAATATAAATATAAACACACACAAATAACATGTATTAGTGCATAACCAAGCCATTTATCCTAAGTGGTATTTTTGTGAGCCATACAAAATACCAAGTCATGACTAAGGACCAAAAATTTCTCTTGTGTTGAACTTGAAGCTCCCACTTGCCAAAACAATTCTTTGTAGTGCAAATGACTCCAAGCCTTCATGGTTGACTCCACCATACTTGAAAACTCCAACTTGGTCATATCTTCATCTTGTTACATTTTTATAAAAGTAAACTAGTCTAAACTATTCTACTACTTACAAAATACAACAAGATGAAATAAAACTAAAATTATTATTACATACCAAATGAATGAATAATTTTACAACCAAATCGAATTTCCAACATATCACAAAAGGTCTATGGCTTGTTATGCACAACATACACTCAAACAAACATATATATCAACACTTGATATTTAGGCAACTTTTACAACCAAACATGCATGTGGTTTGGTTGTTTCCCAAAATAAATATATAAACATATATAAGTTGCCTACAAGAAAATCCACAACTTTTCTAACAAAAGAAAAGTTGTCGATTTTCTTAAACAATACATACTCAAAAATAAAGTTTCTTAAAACTATGCATAAGTGGCTCTGATACCACTGTTGGGGTTTGTTCGATTTTTCAAAATATATTTTAGCAACGGAAGCATGAACAACAATTTTAAACTTTTTAAAACTCCCCACCAATGATCGATATGCAAGCCCTAAGAAACAAAACCAACAATAGGGTGTTTAGAACTACAACCTTTGTAGCGTGAGTAAACTTTTGGTGAAGTGGTTGATCTATGAGAAGCAAAGAGAAGACTTCCTCCAAGGTATCCACAAGCCAATGATTCCAACACCTTGAAATGCTAGTTTCTCCAACCCTTGAAATTCAAGAATGCAAGCAACAACCTTTGTTCTTTTTCTTGAACTAGATCTACGTATTTTGAGTATGTGTTTATGTATCACCTTTGCTAACTTGAAGAACACCAATACTAGAGAGTAAAGATGTTTTTCAAGTATAAAACACTTAGAACAATTCTAAGAACACAAAGAAAGGTGATAGCATGCAAGTATGTTACAAAAGGGACCATGCATGTAATTATAAAAGTCAAGAAGCAAACCAAGAGAGGGAGGACCCCCTCCCTTGCATTATGAACGAAAATTAGAGGGGGGAGGGTCCCCTCTTGCCTCTTGCTTCCTTACTTGTCCCATACATGCATGTCTTGGTTAACGCCTTATGTAAGAATACACCATATGGCCCCCTTTATGATTAATGTGGTAATTTTTAGATTTTCTTTTAAATAAATAAAAGATAATACTAAATATGTCATACCATGTATAAAATACACCTACATGTATTTTATATACATACTTGATTGTTACTAGTAACTCTTTACTTGTAACAAAGATATACATACATTTATAAAATTTGTTACTAGTAACAATTTACTTGTAACAAATATGTATTTATACATATATATATATATACATACATATATATAAAATCATATGTTTATATTTATGTATTTGATATGCATTATCTTATATTCATATATAAGAGTAATATTATTATTTCATATAAATAATAATATACAATAATGCATACAAACTTGTATATATATATATATAATGAGTTGGAAACATATTTAAATCATATTCAAATATGTAATTAATGTCCATTGACTGTAAATGTGTGACCCTATAGGTTTATTTATTATCAGTAATATCGTTTAATTTGTGTCTTGTGCACATAGAACCAACAAACGGATCCTCTTCCAAAGCCCATTCATGAGTGCAAATGGGAGTAGTATATGAACTTTGATGATCATTACGAGACTGATTAAACCTCTGTTCATGCATCACAGTGACAAAATGCGTTAAAAACTCCACAAGAGTGTAACTAGAACGCATTAGTTGGTTAAACATATAGTTCTCAGATTTAGATCTTGACGAGGTACGCATAATACTAGAAAATTCCCAGTTACGAAAGTAAGCTGGAATCCAATACTTTCTCAACCCAAACATATCAAACAGTCATTGTCTTGGAGATTAAACTCTTGGATTCATGAATCCCAAAGAAAATCAAAAACCTCGGTTTCCAATTTGTCTGTCCAAACTATTCTACATAATTTAGCTTTAAATCCATTGTTACATATATCAAGAGAAACCTAGAATTAACAAAAAAAAACATGTTATAGTCATAAACATTTAAAATGATAAAAAGACTGATCTAAATTTGAAAATGCAAATGTATACATAAGGGGTTCAACATGTCATACCTTAGAAGAAACATTTTCGATTATATGCCACATACACAAACGATACCTTGAACATGGGAAAACAAACTTTATAGCAATTTTCATTGCAGGATCTTGGTCGGTTAAAATCATACGAGGATGATGTAGATAGGCATTTGAAATTGCATTTAGTAACCATTTATATGATGTAACATTCTCTTTGCACAACATACCAGCGTCAAAAGTAACAAAACATTTATGATTGTCCACACTAGTGAACGGTATGAACACCATGTCATACCTACAACATGAAAATGCAAAAAAAAAAATTATATATATATATATAAGATGTATCTGTTAACATAATAATAAAAATATATATAAAATCAAAACAAAAAAACATACTCGTTAGTACGATAAGTGGCATCGAAAGAAACAACATCTCCAAAAGCACTATAATTCCTCTTGGCATGTTTATCAGCCCAAAAAAAACCACCAAGAGAACTGTCAGAATCAAGAAAGTATTCAAATGAAAATTTTAAAATAGTCTGCTTCTTTTTCGTCAATAATTGAACGATGATCTGACTCTCATAGTCCCTGATAAATGACAACATATCCCTCTTATAATTCTTCGTATCGGTTTTTGAAAAGCCAACATCTTCTGACCCATAAACCTTTGACAGGATCCTATGACCAGAAGAGTAACCCACACCGGCATCATTCATATTGTTGAAAGCATTCAAATGAGATTGTTTCAAGTTACAATCTTGATTATTGCTTCCATGTTTCTTACCTCCTTTCGCGCAAGTAAAAACTTTGGTCCTAATAAAGCCACCAACAACAGACGATCCATCAGTTGGAGGCTTCGATGTTGATTTAATAGGTTCAAATCCACCAATCCTAGCATATTCTTTATAGAACAACCAAGCATTAGACAGTGAATCAAAACACATATTTAAAACGGGTCTTTGTGTGTCAACAACATTGGGTATCCAATGTCTAACTCTCATTGCATTAACCTCTTCAATATCAATTTGAAGAGACACAAGAACAGAGTCCAAACCTAAAAATATGGATAAAAATTATAAAATGATTACACAAGACATATGTAAAGCTAATTTGTTAGATAATAAAAATGACGAAAAAGCTATAATGATAAACTTAAGAAAAATGAAGAATTAAATGATTCTTTGAATGAAAATACTAATTAGGGGCATGCATGAAAATGATGATTCGAATAAGAAGAATCATTTATACTGAACCGTTGAATATTGACGTATGAATCTGTACATTCGAATGGAATGTATGAAAATGATGATTTATAAACATGATGAATTGAGGTACAAAAATGATGACTTATGAACATTGTTAGAACCTAGAAGGGGGGTGAATAGGTTATATGCCCACTTTTTGAAGTTTTTAACAATATTTGCAAGTAATTAAAGAGTTTAAGGAAGAAAGATATCACAAATGAAGTAGTTTGGACACAATGATTTATAGTGGTTCAAGCTAGGGTTAACAACCTTGCTCTACATCCACTCCTTGGCCTCACCCACCAAGAGTTGCTTCACTAACTTCTCTCTTTGAAGGTAGAGATAAACCTTTTACAACTTCTCTCTTTAGCTTACAAGAATTACACTTCACTCTTGCAAACAAGGCTAAGATAAACCACACTTCACTCTAATTTGAAAGGCTAGAGATGATCCTCACTTCTCTCTAATTCTATGGCTAGAGATGATCCTCGCTTCTCTCTAATTTTAAGGCTAGAGATGATCCTCACACTATTACAAATATATAAGAAAGTAATGTAGTGTTTGAACTTTGAATGCTTTCACTCTTGCTTCATTCTTGATCTTGAAAGATAGAATATTTATCAAAGAATATGAGCTCACAAGATTTAGTATGTGTTCTGTGTTTTTCAGATTGCAAGAGATTGGTAAAAAACAAGACTTGAGTTCCTTAAATAAGGAAAAAGGTGCAAGCTCAAAAAGTGTCCAGACTGTCCATGGTCGATCCACGGTCGACCGTGGCATCGACCGTCGGCCTGCTGGAACTTTTTGAGCCTTGTGAATATAGACGTTGGCCTTTTACCAAAACCACACACAACCCATTTTTACCATAAAAATGCACTGAAAGGAAGCTTAAGAAAAGTTGGGTTAATGCCATACTTCTTAAGTTTGAATTTAATCATGAAAATGGTAGTTTGGAAACCAAATGCACAAAGCATGTTGGAAGTTTACCTCTTTGGGAGATTCCTTTTGCTAAATATGGTTTTGACTTGTTTCAATGTAAAATTGTGTTTAGTATTTGCCAAAATGAGAATTTATTTGCTTTGACTTCCAAGCTTGTGATTTTTTATAAAAATTGTCTCAATTTTTATAAAAGTTTTTATAAAAAATATTTTATAAAAACTTAAACTCATTTGATTATTTATTTTGTAAGCTCATAATCTTCAAACGTTTGTTTGCAGGAATCTTTAACATCGGCTTCTACTTGAACTCGGATCTTGACGATTGGAGCTTGGCCATTTGATGAAGCTTATTTTGTAGATCATAGATGAGAATATATTTGATTGAATATATATATGTATATGTGCACATAAGTTAATGTTAGTACATACAATTATATAAACAAGTTGTATATTTTTGTGTCAACAAAAGAGGATATATTTTTAAGCCTATTTTTCCCAACAAACATGATGAATTGAATAATGATTTGAATGAAAATTCGAATAAGGCAAACGCATGAAAATGATGATTTGAATCTGTACATTCGAATAGAAGGTACGAAAATGATGATTTAAATGATTATTTGTATAAAATATCAAAATGATGTGCTATCAAGTGGTCATAATAAAAAAAACGAACAATATCATCATTTTCAATACTCTGCATAAGTGAAAACTAACTGAAAGATAAGATACACCGTATACATAATGGAAGATACGAAAATGATAATTTTATGAACATCATGATTTGAATAATGATTTGAATGAAAATGAAAATACGGAAAATGCATGAAAAATGATGATTTGAATATGTACATTCGAATGAAAGGCACGAAAATGATGATTTATGACCATGATGAAATGAATGATAACTTAAATGATTATTTGTATAAATTATCAAAATAATGTGCTATCATTTTTTATACTCTAACTGAAAGCTAAGATACGTCGTATACATAACATCACAATTACAATTGATGTTAATGAAGATCAATTGCAAATGATGTTCATGTGAATAAATCGCAACAACATCCAAAGAAAACAGCGAAAAACAAAAATACCGTCGAATACATCATCATCAAAAACAAAAATACCGTCGTATACATCATCATCATCGCTGTTAGTAGAAAAAGATGCAGAAGCCATCAATAATAGCAGAAAACTGAACGGCTGATCAAATGCAATTGAAAAATCGAGATAACTTATCAAACGACTGTGTGTGATTAGAAAACATACTACGAATGTTGACATACTAGAAAATAGAAAACGAACGTGGAATTAGAAAACTGTTACGTAAATGGTAACTGCCATATGAAACCAATAATGAAAATGTCGATCCTGCCATTTTCGGATCTAACGAAATCAATAGATATAAATGGGATTTTAGGGACAATGTTTAATGATGAGGACTATGTTGATCCAATCTCTCTCTCTCTCTCAATCCATATATATATATATATATATATATATATATATATATATATATATATATATATATATATATATATATATATATATATATATATATATATATATATATATATATATATGGAGGGTTCAAATGAGAACTGCCGCGAGAACCAATCTTGGTCGCGCAAGTAGTTAGTGGAATTTATGGATGAATAGTGTAGGGGATTGAGTGTGGCAAAGTGCATGTAAGGAATTCATTGGTGGGCAATCCAATTGAAGGAAAGAGAATTAAACGAATAAGATTGATTATTGCAGTTTTCGTACGAAAAACAGTTCTCGTTTGAACTTTTATATATATATATATATATATATATATATATATATATATATATATATATATATACACGTGGTCTTACGATGGAAAAAAAATAAAAAAATATGGGCTTAAGCCCATACTACTTAGGCTAGACTGAAAAGAAAAAAATGGAGCACATTAATATCAAAATGACGGCCGCCATTCACATTCAACATTAAATTCACAAAATACACAAATTAATTCTCCAAAAACGAAAACCTACATACGGCCGCAACACACAATTCAATTTTAACCAAAAAAAGAACGGCGGTGGTATTCATTTGACGACAGCAGAAGGTTCGATCTTTGAGTTAGATATTTACTTTAATTTATCTTTGTTTGCTATCTTTTTTATCATGTTTTTTTTTTGCTAAACTTTTAGTATTCACTTAGAGTGATGAAACATATGTCTTGATTTATTTATTGTTTATGGATAAAGGTTTGATTTTTGTATGTTATATCTAATTAAAGAATCACTTCTTTAATGTTTTTGTTTTTGATTAATTATTTTATGGGTTGTTATGTGATTTTAACTGGAATTAATTATCTATGCAATATATATTTTTTATTTACTAGATAAATTACATAGTAAACATTAGGGATGATGTTTAGAAATAATTAAGTAATAATTTAAACATTAAGTTAGTGTTACCGACATGTTTAATATTAAATAGTCGTGTTTAACATAAACACATAATATTCATCGCATATCCTCCATGTTATCCATCTTTATCGTTATCTCCAACCAAAAATTTATATTCTTCTTTAAAATATATCTAATAGAAAAACTATTTTCAATACTATAAATGGGATTTTAGGGACAATGTTTAATGATGAGGACTATGTTGATCAAATCTCTCTCTCTCTCAATCCATATATATATATATATATATATATGGAGGGTTCAAATGAGAACTGTCGCGAGAACCAATCTTGGTCGCGCAAGTAGTTAGTGGAATTTATGGATGAATAGCGTAGGGGATTGAGTGTGGCAAAGTACATGTAAGGAATTCATTGGTGGGCAATCCAATTGAAGGAAAGAGAATTAAACGAATAAGATTGATTATTGCAGTTTTCGTACGAAAAACAGTTCTCGTTTGAACTTTTATATATATATATATATATATATATATATATATATATATATATATATATATATATATATATATATACGTGGTCTTACGATGGAAAAAAAATAAAAAAATATGGGCTTAAGCCCATACTACTTAGGCTAGACTGAAAAGAAAAAAATGGAGCACATTAATATCAAAATGACGGCCGCCATTCACATTCAACATTAAATTCACAAAATACACAAATTAATTCTCCAAAAACGAAAACCTACATACGGCCGCAACACACAATTCAATTTTAACTAAAAAAAGTACGGCGGTGGTATTCATTTGACGACAGCAGAAGGTTCGATCTTTGAGTTAGATATTTACTTTAATTTATCTTTGTTTGCTATCTTTTTTATCATGTTTTTTTTTTGCTAAACTTTTAGTATTCACTTAGAGTGATGAAACTTATGTCTTGATTTATTTATTGTTTATGGATAAAGGTTTGATTTTTGTATGTTATATCTAATTAAAGAATCACTTCTTTAATGTTTTTGTTTTTGATTAATTATTTTATGGGTTGTTATGTGATTTTAACTGGAATTAATTATCTATGCAATATATATTTTTTATTTACTAGATAAATTACATAGTAAACATTAGGGATGATGTTTAGAAATAATTAAGTAATAATTTAAACATTAAGTTAGTGTTACCGACATGTTTAATATTAAATAGTCGTGTTTAACATAAACACATAATATTCATCGCATATCCTCCATGTTATCCATCTTTATCGTTATCTCCAACCAAAAATTTATATTCTTCTTTAAAATATATCTAATAGAAAAACTATTTTCAATACTATACTTCAGAAGTATAAGTTTAAAAATGTTTTAATATTCAAACAATTATATATTTTTAGAATATTTCCATTAAATTAATTAGAGTATTCATATTTTATATTAAAAAGCCAATATATTAGTTAAAAACTAAATAATTTAATTATGATAAACACACAAATATAAAATAAACGTTGTTTAAAGAAGGAAAAAAATTAAACAAAACCTCGTCATGAGATAAATGAAGATCATGATAATGTAGCGGAACATAACAAAGCTATAACATGAGAGACGAAGTAATATAACATTTCAATCCATAAGAGTACACAGAATGGGAACCACCCCCTTCAGGTTCTTTCCACCTTTCCTCTTTCGGTTTTCCACACCTGAGCTCACATGTTTATTTTTTTTATAAGTGTATAAGAAAGATTAAGAAGAAAGAAAATATTTGTGTTAAGTGCTACTTGAGTTTCGAATAAAAAAAAAATGAAAAAAAATAATATTATAGCTGATGTGTTATTTATGTTAGATTTAGTTTCAAAAAGAATATTGCTCATGTTCTATGGAGAATGTAAACATGTACGTCCTACTTTAAATATTGTATTTCTTTTTTATAAATTGTCATGTGAAAGTAAACGTACTTATAGTATTTGTTAATGCTAGTCAACTTTGATAAATGAGCAAAGTCGCTGGCCTTTGGAAATATCATATATCCAATTCATTATATAAGTATATAACTTTGCCAATCGCTATCATCCAACACCCACACTAAAAAAATGGCAACTCTTACCCCATCACTAAACAACACCACCACCATCGGAGAAAAAACCACCTTCTCTTCTTCCTCCACCTACGCTTCTTCATTCTCTATCAAATCATCTCAGATTCCCGTATCCAGAATCAATCGCAACCATCGGCATGCAGTTTCATGCAAAACTGTAAATGATGACCACCACCAAAGCATCCAACATGAAAACAATGGAAAACTTGACCGGAGAAACATGTTGGTCGGTCTCGGAGGTCTCTACGGCGCCGCTACCTTCACCTCCGGTTCACTGGCATTTGCCGATCCGATCATGGCTCCGGATATCACAAAGTGTGGTGCGGCTGATTTACCACAAGGTGTAAAACCCATAAACTGCTGCCCTCCACCGGCCAAAAAGATTCTTGATTTCAAACTTCCACCACCGTTGACCACCGTACGCGTCCGTCCGGCTGCTCATTTGGCGAGTAAAGACTACATAGCCAAATTCAATAAAGCAATCGAGCTCATGAAAGCCCTCCCGGACGAAGACCCTCGTAGTTTCAAACAACAAGCAAATGTTCATTGTGCTTACTGTAATGGCGCTTACGAACAAGTCAGTTTTCCTGATCTCCAGCTTCAAGTTCATGGCTCATGGCTGTTCTTACCATTCCATCGTTATTACTTATACTTTTTCGAGAAAATTTGTGGCAAGTTAATCGAAGACCCGAATTTTGCAATCCCGTTTTGGAACTGGGATGCACCTAATGCGATGAAAATCCCGGATATGTATACGAATAAGAAATCTCCATTATTCGATGCGTTTCGTGAATATAGGCATCAACCGCCTTCGATAATCGATCTCAACTATAAGGGGTACGATGAAAATCTTACTGAATCAAAACAAGTGTCAACAAATCTGACAATTATGTATAGACAAATGGTGTCTAGTGCCAAGACTACTAGTCTTTTTATGGGTAGCGAATATCGGGCAGGTGATAAGGCTATCCCGGGTGGCGGTTCACTTGAAATCGTACCACATAATATGGTTCATCTTTGGACCGGGGATTGCACACAACGTAATCGTGAAGATATGGGTACCTTCTATTCTGCAGCTAGAGACCCTATATTCTATGCACACCATGCAAATGTGGATAGAATGTGGTCAGTTTGGAAAACCCTAGGGGGAAGAAGGAATGATTTTACTGATAAAGACTAGCTCGAATCATTTTTTTTGTTCTACGATGAGAACGCTGAGATGATTCGAGTCAAGGTCAAGGATTGTCTCGACACCAAGAATCTTGGCTACGTTTATCAAGATGTCGAGACACCTTGGCTAAACAGCAAGCCCACACCACGTATCAAAAGAGATTTAAGTAAGATCAAGAAACTCGTCGTGACTCGAGCAGACGAACATAGCGTGCCTTTTGCGAAAGATGTATTTCCAGCGAGTCTTGATAAGCCCATTAAAGTGTTGGTTCCAAGGCCAAAGAAATCAAGAAGCAAAAAGCAAAAGGAGGAAGAAGAAGAGATTTTGGTGATTGAAGGGATTGAAGTCAAGAGAAATGTGCTTGTGCAGTTTGATGTGGTTGTTAACGATGAAGATGATGAAGTCAAAACCACCGCTGATAAGACAGAGTTCGCCGGAAGTTTTGTGAATGTGCCTCATATACAAAAGCATGGAAAGAATGTGAAGACGAAATTCAGGTTAGGGATAAGTGAGCTTTTGGAAGATTTGGAAGCCGAAGATGATGATAATGTGTTGGTGACACTGGTGCCCAAAAATGGAGGTGGTGAAATTACTATTAAAGGGATAAAAATCGAGCACGAGAATTGATAAATGTAAGAGAAAAATGATTCGATTTTGTGTCCCACATCGGTTTTCTAGCTCGATAAATAAAATATATACATATATAGTTATAGATACAAGTTATTTACATATCGAAAGATGTTATATGTTTCTCTACCTTTTTTTCAACGTCCTAAACCTACTTTTAATGTACACTACAAGACTTAAATATAAGATTTTAGTGCTCGTCTTATACACCGAATGAAGCTAAGAAAAAGGTTATATATATTTATTTACTTGATTATATTTTAAACCAAAAAGAGATTTTTTTTTTATTTAGGGGAAAGTTGGTAGAAAGTTTTAAAGGAAAGACACGAACACTAATCTAAACATCCGTAGATTAAATAATCATCCAAGACCAAACTGGCCGGCCCTAAAGAATAAACCGATACCTCATCATGACTAAACATTAAAAATAGTATAATTAATATTATAACTTTGTTGAGTTTGTTCAAGACAAATATATATATATATATATATATATATATATATATATATAGGGGAGGGTTCATTTGAGAACCATTGTTAGTGTGAGAACCGCGAGAATCAATCTTTCCCGTTCAATTCGTAAGTGGAATTCATGGATGAATAGTGTGTGGGGGATTAGGTGCGGCAAGGTGCATGTAAGGAATTCATGGGTAGGCAATTCAATTGGAGGAGAAATTGAACGGCTAAGATTGGTTCTTGTAATAAAAACGGTTCTCAAATGAACTTTTCATTATATATATATATATATATATATATATATACTAATATATAAAGCATTTAACACTCTCTCTCCTAGATGTCTTAATCTCTTAAATTTTAAGTCATTTGATATTACTAACTTACCCTTTATTTAAATCTTAAAAGGAAACCATTGAATATCATTTTAATAACTAAATTTCTATAAAAATAATGTTTAAAAATGTCAACTCAATACAAATTAAATTTCAACTTATAAGATATTACACAAATTAAAAAATTAAATAAAAAAACCTCCATAAAAATATTATTTTAAATATTATATCATATATCAAATAATTTAATTGAAGTATTAGAAAATTCGTATAACTAAAACTCATAAACTTGATAACATGTAAGTGAATTTATAAACACTTATATAAGTAAAATAAAAAGTTTAATTTATAATATATTTAATATTATTTTACTTGAACTCTTAAATTTTAAGTCATAGAAAATTACCAATATAGTCTTAAATATCTTTACATTTTTTAAAGTACACCAACCCAGTCACTAATATATTATCTCATACCTACAATTTCTCATTCAAATCAATACAATTCACCAAGTCATTGATATGTTTTTATCATCTTATTTTATAAGTAGAGATTGTTTTTTTCTTATTTTATTTTTTTTCAAAGGTTATCTTAGAATTTAACGAAAGAGTTGATAGATAATAAAGAAATAAGTAAAATGAAAAAGAAGGAAACAAAATGGACATGCTGCAGATGGAAATTATTCGACGTCATCATAGTGTGTGTATACCATACCCTACGTTACCGAAAACGGACATGTTATCGAGAATGAATTAGACAATTAGTTATCGTCGCCGTATTGCGCGGGTAACATGCTAGTATATATATAACGGTTTAGACGAGAGCTGTTTTTTGTACGAGAACCAATTATAGTCATTGATAAAAAAGATGGAGGGTCCGGATTAAATAGTTGTTAATAGATAACCTTAAACTAATCAAACTTATCATTAATTAATTAAGAGTAATTTGGTCATTTTTACATTACACCTACACGTTTTAAACTAATTTATACATCAATCGCAAAGGTGTTAAATTACAAAAATTATTCCAAATTAATGAGAAAATTATGCTCTTTAATTTGAGACCGATCTTGATATATTTTTTCAAAATTCTTTTTTTTTGTGGTTGCTGGGTTTTTTTTCCAGCACAGCTCGACATGTACACATGTGCAAATTTTGTACTTGTGCAAATTTAAATAAAAAAGACAAGAAATTAAATGATTGACCAGAAATGGTTCTCGCGATTTTGGTATAAAAAACAATTCTCGTTTGAACCGCTCCTTATATATACATATATATATAGAGAGAGAGGACGGTTCAATCGAGAACTGTTTTTCGTACGAGAACTGCGAGAACCATTTTTAGCCAATCATTTTTTATTTTGTCTTAAATTTTTTTCCTAAAATAACAAGGGTATAATAGAAATTTTACATCCTCCTCAAAACCAAATGTTTTCTTTTGTGCATCTTTACCTACCACTACGTTCACAAAACCATATGTAGCAGCATTTCACCGGAATTACCTATGTGCTGGAGGTAGATAAACATGGTTTTGCATCGGTGATTGCCCAACTCTGAAACTTGGATCTAACATAATTGCACACACTTTCCATATATACGTCCCAAAACCCGGCAATATTTCCTCACATGAAACGATGAAGCCGACACACACCTCGCCATCTCTATAAATGTGCCGGATGTCACACCCCGCCTAGGCGGAAACACGAAGTGTGACGGAGAGGATTGTCATAAGACATTGGTATACGGATAGAGAAATTTACTAAATGAATTCACACCAACGTGTCATGAAATTCCCCGACACAAGAGGGGACTTGTGCTGTAGTAAGTCATTCCACGGCAATCATAGTCAATAAATAAAGACAAGAAAGTACCAAATAGTTAATCCCACAATCCGGGACATGTATACGGGGCTACAAGCCCAAATATTATAAGTTTAAGTTCATCACAGTATATATTATTAAAAAGCAAGTAAGCATCAACTCAAGTCTCGCTAAGGCCCTCTAGTTTCGTCTAGGCTCCTTAAGCGTTATTAATAGCATTACCTGAAAATGAACACTCGAAAATGTCAACATAAAGTTGGTGAGCTCGCAGGTTTAAGATAAAAGTATGTTTGCCATGTATAGTAAGTTTTTATGACAATTTGACACGTAACAGCATGGCACGAAAATAAAAATACAGTGATACCTAGAACACAAGTTCACCAGGATCGAGTCATTAGTTTTCCAATGATCGTCTACCACCTGGAGCTACTAGTTGGCTACAATAAGAATGAAGAATGTAATACGAATAATCTGAACACGGGTTCAATAGGCATAACCCGAACACGGGTTCACAAGTGCACACACATGCCACGTAATTGTCATATAAAAATATAATAGTATAATATTAACACGGCATAAAACTTATTGGAACATGATCCCCCCCCCCCCCCGATAAAACATATAAAAGGGGGTCACGAGTACTCACCTTAGTTATGGGTTGTCACTTGAATCGTAACGTTCTCGCAAATCTACAAACAATTGTATAATCTAAGTTACATTCTATTCATGCGTAATGGTCCATTTTGTACTAACCTTGAATCATTAAATTTAATTAGGATTCACGATTAAGTTTTATCCTAGGTTACATAAGTGCATCAATTCCTTGAGCCTAACCCCTATATATATATATATATATGTATGTATATATAAGATTTTTAAATCTTTTTTGTTTTTCTTTTTAAATGTTTAGGTTAAATTCTGAAATTTTGGGTACATTTCGTGTATTTTTAAAATAATTCAAACGTTCTAATTATTTTCTTTAGTTTTTAGGGTAGTGAGCATTATGTATATCATCTTATATAATTTTTCTAAAGCTTAAAACCTTGTTTTATTATTTTAAATAAATTGTTTTTAATTGATTAACCAAAAACTTTACTGGTTTGCATTACTGAAAGTTTTATTTTTAAATAAATAGTTATAAATATAAAAAAATATAATATTTTTACAGACGCCTTTAAACACATTGAAATTTACCCATATTAATGTTTGTCCTCAAATTCATATTTTTGGATGAGTTATGATGTTTTAAACTCTCCTATAGAAAACCCTAGAATTTCCAGATTCGGCAACCAAAGTGTTTTTAGCCAATTAAATTAGAAAACAAGCTTAATAAATTCTAAATTTTTACATGAGGTTGTGGACTCCTAAAAAATCTTACATAATTATTTTCATGATTTTATACAACTCAATAGGTGGGTTTTTGATGTGCCAAAGTTACCCAAAAATCTGTCAGCAATTTTCAGCCTTGCGCACCTATATAGTTTTGATCTATTGGACGACCAAAACTCATTATTTTTGCATGAAACCAATTGGGGCAGAAAATAGACTAATTGAAATTATATTTAGAATCAAGAATCGATTTATTTAATCTTGTTTTGGCCAAGATATGAACTCTTAAAATTCATCCATGTTTCTGTCCATATTACAAATCTTTGTTCTTTAAGTTTTTGATCAAATAAGCGAACCCTATGGGTTTGTTACTCACCCAAACACATCAAAATTATTACTTTATGTATGATTAGGAGTAGGATTTGTTTAGGCCCTATAATGATCCATCATCAAGGGTTATGCCGAAAGAAAGGAGAGAGAAAGCTTGGAGATACAAAAGGACGGATACTTACCCACACCTTCGTAGGATGATCAACAAAGTTTGATTTCTTGAAGGATAGAAGAACACAACCAACCTTGTTCTTGGGTAGGATTATTTTCGGCTGGGGAAAGAGTTCGGAGAGCCAAAAAAAACTATGTGGGGTGGTGTGTGTGTGTGTGTGTGTGTGTTGGTGTGGATTTATGGTAGTTCTAGGTGTGTATGGCAACTATGAGTGATTTGGTAAGTCAACACACAAGTTTTAGAAGGTGAATATCCCCTCCCCATGCCTTTGGATGATTTTTACTTGTATATATATAGATATATAGATATATAATATTTTTATTATGTACATAATGTTATTTGTCTTATATTTTATAGTTAATTATTTTCCTTGTAGGTGCACTTGACGTTACATGTGTTATATAAGCTTTATTTTTGCTTATTTGAGATGTGTGTTGTCTAGAAAATATTTATAATACAAATTATTATTTTGTTTTATATATTACATATAATTTAATATGGTGTATTTACTTGATAGCTCAATTCACCAGCTTATGGTACCGAAGACACTTGTACGACTTAAAACGGGCATTAGGAATTTGATCAAGTTTCTGAGATAGTGTTCATTCTATTAATAGAATAACTAGGATATTTGAGGAATTTGACATGTTTAACACTTAGAACTTAGCACTTCCTTGATTTCAAGAGTTCACTCGAGCACACACATAATATTAAATGAGTAACGACAGTTATAGGTCAAGTCAACCAACCTGCTTTGGTGACGGATGTCATAGCATTCCCTCGTTAGAAGAATTTCGTCCCTAAATTCAACTGGTATTGAAGTTAGAATTTCATTTGTCAAATAGATGCAGGTATTTAATTCTCTTTTGGTCTTCTCTCTCTCAAGTAAACTCCGGTCCGCGCTTTGAGTTCCAGCAGACCTTGACAATCGGGATTTTGCTCATTTTCAATTTCTTTATCTCTCGATCCAAAATTTCTATGGGTTCCTCTACAAACCGCAGGGTAATGTCTATTTTGATTTCGTCTAAGGGCACATGCAGGTTCGCATCCACTAGACACTTCTTCAAATTTGATACGTGAAACGTATCATGTATGCCGCTTAGTTCTTGTGGGTGTCTTAGTCGTTAGGCCACGGGGCCAACCCGTTCAATGATCTCGAAAGGCTCCACATACCTTGGTGCTAGCTTACCCTTCATGCCGAAACGCACCACACCTTTCCAAGGTGACACCTTTAGTAACACCTGATCACCAACACTGAATTCTAGAGGTTTCTACCGATTGTCGGCTTAACTCTTTTGACGATCCCTTGCTATCTTGAGTCTTTCCTTGATTTGAAAGATCTTATCAGTGGTCTCTTGTATAATTTCTGGCCCAATAAGTTAACTTTCCCCCACTTCGGTCTAGACAACGGTTGACAGATACATGTCCCTGAGGTCATGGTACATCTTATCCCCACTCCGGCTGTTGCAATAGGCCCGAAGGTCTTTGATGCTTGGACTTAACCTTTGAGCAAGTCAAACACTCGCTAACATAAATGGCTATGTCCTTTTTCATTCTCGGCCACCAATACATATCCCTGAGGTCATGGTACATCTTATCCGCTCCCGGGTGAACAAAATACCTTGTCGTGTAGGCTTCATCCATTATTAGTGTTCTCAAGTCTCCTGCTCTTGGAACCCAAATCCGTTCCACAAAGTATAAACCACCGTCCTCCTTTTTCTCCACTTGTTTGTCTAGTCCTCGCAACATCTCATTTGGAGCGTTCCTATCCTCAATTGCTTCTTTTTGAGCTTCAAGTATCTTACCCTTGATAACAGATTGTATTTTCATGCTCATTGCCCGTACTCTCCTAGGCTTTACCCTCTCCTTCCTACTTAAGGCATTAGCTACCACGTTTGCCTTACGTGGGTGGTAACGGATTTCACAATCATAATCACTGAAGAGTTCAATCCAAAGCCTCTGTCTCATGTTTAAATCTTTTTGGTCGAAGATGTGTTGTAGGCTTTTATAGTCGGTGTAAATAATACTTTTCGTCCCATACAAGTAGTGTCTCCAACTTTTGAGTGCAAAGACTATGGTTCCCAGTTCTAAATCATGGGTAGTATAGTTCTTCTCATGGATCGTTAGTTGTCGGGATGCGTATGCAGTTATCTTGCCCCTTTGCATCAACACACATCCGAGACCCATGTTTGAAGCGTCGTAGTACACTACAAAGTCGTCCAGTACATCGGGAACAATCACTATTAGAGCGTTATAAAACCTTTCCTTCGGCGTCTAAAAGGATTCTTCTTGAACTTCGTCCTAATCAAACTTCTTGTCCTTTTGTGATAGAAGAGTGAGAGGCTTGTCAATCTTTAAGAAATTCTCGATAAACCGTCGGTAATAGCCCGCTAATCCTAAGAACGAGTGGTTTTCCGAGGGTGTAGTACGCATTTTCCATTTCTTTAGCGAATAGCTTCTCCTTCCCAAGTAACTCCAAAATCGATCTCAAATGTACCCCATGTTCTTCCTTAGACTTGGAATAAATCATAATATTGTCAATAAAGACAATAACGAACTTGTCTAGGAATGGCTTGTATACGCGATTCATTAAATCTATAAATACTGCGGGTGCATTAGTTAACTAGAAAGGCATAACCATGAACTCAAAATGTGAATAACGGGTTCTAAACGCGGTCTTTGGAATGTCTACCTCGCGTATTCTCAATTGATGGTAACCGGAATGAAGATCTATCTTTAAAAAACATCGCGAGGCTTGCAACTTGTCGAACAAATCATCTATCCTACGAAGAGGGTAACGCTTGTTGATGGTGAGTTTATCTCGCGGTAGTTAATTCACATTCAAAACGGACCATCCTTCTTCTTTACGAATAGGGCAGGTGCTCCCCAAGACGAATGGCTTGGTCAGATAAAACCCTTGTCTTGTAGTTCTTGAAGTTGGATAGACAACTCTTGCAATTCTGATGGTGCCAATCGATATGGTGACCTTGCTATGAGAGTCGCTCCTGGTATCAAGTCGATGCCAAAATCTACTTGTCAAACAGGGGGTACTCCAGACAGATTTTTGGGGAAAACATTAGGAAAGTCCCTAACCACCGGAATATCCTCAAGTTTCTTCTCCTCCACCTTGCACTCATTGTAACACCGTGATTTTTTTTCAAAATTTCACCTCTTATAAATTTTTTTTAAATTAATAGCAAATACATGCAGCGGAAGTCTTAAAATCATAAATGGAATTAGTTGTTTTCGCCATAGAGGCGATTCCAGATTCTTCATAATTAAACCACAGGATTTCGACCGCATTCGTTCAAAAATCAGTACGAGTTTAAATTGTAAATAGATTACATAACCAAATTGTTCGTTGATACCAAATACTAAGTCAAACCAACTACTATTACTACCCTCCTCGCAGAACCACAACTTCTAAGCCACCTGCGCGAGTACAAGACACATTTCAAAGAAACAAATGTCAGCTTACGCTAAGTGAGTCAATAGGAGTTGTAATCAAAATCCATAAAATATGTTCGTAAGTAGAATTATGACATGTAAATAAATAACATATTCCACCCTTCATGTATTCGACCCGTACCCGAAAACCCGCATACCACATAACACCGAATGGGTCAAATATTCACAAATCATTCCATGTAGTCATTCGCACATAATCATAATCATACCGCATAAATCATATCGCATCATAATCGCATAAATCATATCGCATCATACAACATAAATCATATGGCATCATAATCGCATAAATCATATCGCATCATAATCGCATAAATCATGTCGCATCATAATCGCATAAATCATATTGCATCATAATCGCATAAATCATATGGCATCATAATCGCATAAATCATATCATTAAGGTGATCTTAATGTAGAGTCTAATCCCGCACCAGATAACCCAAGGTTTACTACTCGCGTGCCCAACCAACCTATATTTCCGAGCAGGGCGCGACTCCCACTCGAGAACATAAATCCCAAGACTCCGTTTTCGCTACTCCCACGGTGCGAGCACAAGTACTACATTGTCGTTCTAGTGCGAGTCCAAACGAAGCCGATCGTATTTCTGCTTCACCTCACACCCTCGTGATGTATGATCAAGCCTCCTTGGCGCACATCACTCCAGTACTTGAACACCGAAGTGTCTGCATACCATGTGTCAAAATATTTATCTAGAAAGACAAAATGACTCTTGCTGGCTAGCACTTTAAACCTAGAAGTTCAATCATACTAACTAGGTCCGCAAATCCGTAAAATGGGTAATACCATATACTACCCCACCACTAAATACATGCATGCAAGTAATTGTAAGCAGTCACATGTGAATCGCAGTAAATCATAAATAATCATAGTACGTGTTTCACGTGTTTGATCGTGCATGCAACAAATACTTATCTCAAAACACATAACGCGTATCATGAATCAATATACATTCATAAGTACGAACATCTCTATTTTGAAAATAAGGTTTTGTATATGTACTCGGTTTTGTAAAGATCTATCTAACTCACTAGAAAGAGCAGATCGAAACAACACCTCGAACCTAGATTGAAGATCTAGCAGACGAATCGTCAAAAGCTGGCCTTACTTGCTTCCAACGCGCTTGAAAACACCACAAAGGAACCCGAGGTCGAAACTCGACCCAAAATCACTTTACTGTAACACCCGATCCAAACTAATGCTCACAAACGAAGCCCTAACACTGGAAAAGGCTCAAGATCCTTGAATTCTCACGAATTTTTTGCAGAGTAACGTTATGGTAGTGGAGTGTGTGAAAAATGGCTGGTCATGAAGTTCTATATATAGACCAAAGAAAACGCGTCGCGTCGCGATCTATCACACGCCAGGTTCTGCCACATGCCAAAGACCGACACACACAACCACCCGACACACGCTACCTTGACACGTGTTCTGCCGCCCAAACGCATCGCGACGCGCAACGCGTCGCGTCGCAATCTCAATTTTCCCGACTTTTCATTTTCTTTTCTTTTAAATAATAATATACCATTATTATTTAACAAGTTGAACTTCGACAATAATAATCTATTTCTTGAAAATAATATTATTACAATATTCGGTTTCCCAAGTCATATCCCCTCCATGCTTATTCTTCCATTGGAATTTCACCAACTTAACCCGTTTCTTCCTCAATTGCTGAACTTTATGATCTAGGGTCACCACTGGTTCTTCAATCAACCATTTATGCTCATCTATTCGAAGTTCCTCAAGAGGTAGTAAACTTGGCTCCTCTACTAGACACTTTCGCAGATAGCAAACGTGGAACACATTGTGAATTCCCTCTAGGTCCGCTGGAAACTCTAACTTGTATGCCTGATCTCCAACTCTTTCAAGTACTACGAATGTACCAATAAATCAAGGTCCAAGTTTTCCACGCTTCCCGAACCGTATGATGCCCTTCCATGGCGAAACTTTGAGCATCACTTTCTCACCTACCTCGAACGTCTTTGGTCTATGCTTCTTATCAAATACTTTTTCTGTCGTTCTCGGGCTACTCGTAACCGTTCGCGAGTAACCGCAACTTTATCCGCTATCAATTGAACTATCTCAGGCCCGACAAACTTCTTTTCTCCTGGTTCCAACCAACAAGTAGGGGTACGACACTTTCTCCCGTAGAGCATTTCATAAGGTTCCATATCAATAGTCACATGGTAGGTGTTATTGTACACGAACTCCACTAGTGGTAGGTGTGTATCCCAACTACCACCGTACTCAATCACGCATGCCCTCAACATGTACTCAAGCATTTGAATCATTGTTTCGCTTTGTCCATCTGTTTGAGGGTGATAAGCCGTACTCAAGTGCACCCTTGTACCCAATTCTTCTTGCAACTTTTGCTAGAACCGTGAAGCGAATCGACTATGCCTGTTGGAGACAATAGATAAGGGGACTCCATGCCTCGTGAACACTACTCACATGTAGAGTTTAGCTAGGTTTTCCAGCTTCTCATTTTCCTTCGTTGCTAAGAAATGAGCACTCTTAGTCAACCGATCTACAATCACCCAAATCATATCATTTCTCCGCTGGGTCCATGGTAGTATTGTCACAAAACTCATCGTGATTTTGTCCCACTTCCACTCGGGGATCTCAAGCTGTTGAAGCTCCCCGTATGGTTTCTGGTGCTCCCCTTCACTTCCAAACAAGTAACGCATTTTGCCACATAGTCTGCTACATCTGATTTCATTTCCGGAAACCAATAACTCGGTTGCAGGTCACGAAACATCTTTGTATTGCCCGGATGTATAGAATACTTAGACCGATGGTCATCCCACAATAGCTTGTCACGAACTCCTTCAACCTTAGGGATCCAAACTCTTTCCTTGAAAGTCTCTAACCCGCGATTATCCTCTTCGAGTAGCAATTTCTGCTTAACCATAACCTCCTCCTTCAAGTTTTCATGTTTTAAACCCTCACTCTGTGCTACTCGAAATTGCTAAAAAATATCAGGTATAACCACCAATCCCATAGATTTCAGCCGATAAGTCGCTCGAGGCTCCTTACGGCTTAAGGCATCCGCTACTACATTAGCTTTTCCTGGATGATAGCTAATTTCACAATCATAGTCAATTAGCAATTCCATCCATCGTTGTTGCCTCATGTTTAACTCTTTATGACCTTGGATATGTTGCAAATTCTTATGATCCGTGTAGATCGTACATCTTGTACCATAAAGATAATGCTACCAAAGCTTCAATGCAAAAACCACCGCTGCTAGTTCTAAATCGTGAACAGGGTAGTTCTTTTCCGCATCCTTCAACTATCTTGAAGCATAAGTGATAACTTTCCCTCCCTGCACAAGGTCACACCCCAAACCCGAATAGAATGCATCACTATACACGACAAAGTCCTCATTTCCCTCCGGTAGGGAAAGAATAGGGGCCTCACACAAAAGATTCTTAAATGTTAGGAATGCTTACTCTTGATTACCCGACCATACAAACGGCTTCGTCTTCCTTGCCAATTTGGTCAAAGGTGTAGCTATTTTCTAGAAGTTCTGAATGAACCTTCGATAGTAACCCGCCAAACCTAAGAAACTCCAAATTTCGGTAGGGGTTTTTGGGGTCTCCCACTTCTTAACTACTTCAATCTTCATAGGGTCTACCTTAATCCTATCCATTCCAACCAAATGATTGAGAAACTGAACTTCCCACAACCAAAATTGTAACACCGGAAAATCACAAGTCATTTTTTTATTTGCACTGCGGAAGCTAATTCAACTCAACTTAAATACATTAAACTAATATTTCCAAAGATACAATCATTTCTTCAAAAGACAACAACATCATCACTAATTGTTTGGTGTTACAAAATGACTGGCTCGTCTCTTTTTCAAAATAAGTATCAGAGTGTGGGCAACTCTTCCTTCTTCAACTCTAACACGAACCTGCAAAACATCAACCGAGGGGAATTAGCACAAAGCTAAGTTAGTAGAGGCTAAAGCATCAAATGCAAACATTCACAATCAACATCAACCATGTAATCACATATCCAGAGAAGACCGGCGGTTCGGCGCCGAACCTACAACCAATGCCGGCCAAAGCAAAGGTTTACCGATAGCTTTCCACTGAATTGGCACAGTAAACTCCCCTCTGAGCAAAAAATGCAACAGAAAGGCTACTACTATTCAACCAACTAGTTAGACAAGCCCAGCCCAAGTCCACGTATAGCTGACTTCTCAACGCAACTCAAAATTATCCTAAGAGCGCGCATCGACCAAATAGTCATGCAGCAGATATCAACAATCAATAACATGATCAGCATTTCAATCAATCAATCCAATCTCAATCACATCATGAATCACATCAATAACATTAATCGTAATCTTTACCATCTGCGATTAACGTCCTCTCACCTTTTGTTCTCAAACGGGAAACTCAGATATCTTATATTACTGAGCCTTTATGTTTCCTGAAAACACAGCAACACCAGAATCAGTCTCTTTCATCATAAATATATATTCTTTCATATATTTATATCACAACACTTCACACATATCATATAACTTTCATATAAAAAATATACCGAAGAAATATCGCTTTAAACAATAAACACAAGTCATAATTCTGAAAACTGGGGGGTCGCGCCGTGACCAACTTAGTGTCGCGCCGCGACACGACTTCAAACAGATCTCTTCAAATGTGAAGCCACTTCGAGCGCCTTCGAATTCGGAACCAACACGCGTCGCGACAATACTTCGAGCGGGTACTACTTCGAATGCGAAGCCTACAACTTCGAACGGGGGACCTTCGAATTCGAAGTCATGCGTCGCGCCGCGATGTTCGATTTCCCAGATTCATCTTCTTTCTTCTTCACGTTAATACAGTCAAGAACACCATAACAAGTTTCCATAATTTAATCAAACTCACTAAAACTTACTAAAATCATATCTAACCATCTTTAAACATATTCTCATGCACCCTAAACATCATTTAATCCAACAAAACACAAAATCCATCAAAACCCATTTGTTCATATAAAGCTTCAACTTGAACATGGTGATTTCTTATACAATCATGTATTTTAACAGCTAAACATGTCAAACTAATTCAAAACATGATATGAACATATCCTTACCTTTAGTATGAATTATAGAACTCCAAATCTTGACTTATAAATTTCAAGTTCTTGCTTTGAAGTTTTCTTCACCAAAGGGTTTTCTCTCACTTTACACACACTACATACTTTCACTTTCTATCAAATGAGCAGGTAACTTCTCTAATGAGCCTTACACACACACATATACATAATTTTTTTTTTGCTTTAATCAAAGCATGTGGTGTCTTTTGATGAGATATTTCTTTATCATGCATGCATGTATACTAAACATACCATACATACATGCTAACTTCTTTTTCTTTCTTTCTTTTCTCCTGCACTAATATTCTCATATATATATATATATATATATATATATAAATTAAGTTAAGTAATTCAATTAACTCTTAAATAAACACATAACAAATTAAACGCAACAAATCACATACCGCCAACCCGCTAATCTCCTAGCCCGGGTTTGCGGGTGTTACAAAAATTCACACTTGGAGAATTTTGCATAGAGATCCTCCCTTCGAAGAGTATCAAGAACCTCACTAAAATGCCGCCGATGATATTCTGCAATGCGAGAGTATACGAAAATGTCATCAATGAATACAATAACCGATTTGTCCAAGAAAGGGCGACAAACTCGATTCATCAAGCCCATGAAAATTGATGGAGCGTTGGTAAGACCGAATGGCATCACAAGGAACTCATAGTGACCGTAGCGAGTTCTGAATGCCGTCTTAGGAATATCCTGATATCTTACCCTCACTTGATGATAGCCAGACCGCAAGTCGATTTTCGAGAAGTAACTTGCCTCTTGGAGTTAATCGAAGAGATCTTCAATCCTCGGAAGCAGATACTTATTCTTGATCGTAACTTTATTCAACTCCCGGTAGTAGATGCACATCCGCATGGAACCGTCCTTCTTCTTAACGAACTGGACCGGGGCTCCCCAGGGTGAAGAGCTCGGCCTGATGAAGGCTTACTCGAGAAGCTCTTGAAGCTGCGTCATAATCTCCTTCATGTCCGATGGAGCTAGCCAATATGGTGCTTTAGCAATGGGCGCCACACCACGAACAAGATCTGTTTGAAACTCTATCTGTCGTGGTGGTGGCAAACTGGGTAACTCATCTGGAAAGACGTCCGCACAGTCCTGGACCACCTCCACTTCGGACAAAGCCGCTTTCTTTCTAGAAGTCTCGACTACGTGAGCTAAGAACGCCAAACAACCTTTCGCTAGGCACTTTCGTGCCTTGAGAACCGAGATTAGGGACAACGTCCCTAAATATTTCTCCCCGTAAGCGATGGCATAACCACCCGCTGGAATAGGTAAACGTACGATTTTCTTGGCACAAAGGATTTCCGCACGATTCGATGATAACCAATCCATTCCGATAACCACATCGAATCCTTCGAGATCCATCGGAATCAGTGTTAGAGGGAAGATATTTTTGTTCATTTCAATCGTACAGTTTTTGTATTTTTCCTCAACAGTGACGGGTTTTCCGACCGTCATCTCAATTTCCAACACCGACTCTAACAGACTCCGTGGTAACACAAAACTAGAGCAAAAGGAAGTAGACACTATAGAACTACTTGCACATGAATCAAATAATACTCTAGCAGGCACAAAATTAATTAGAAAGGTTCCAAAAATAACCTCATCGTTGCGCTTGGCCTCATCCGCAGTCATGTTGAAGGCACACCCTTTGGCTTTGGGTGCCTCTTTCTTTTTCTCTAGAGCTCCACCACGAGCTTTTGGTTTTGGGCAATTGGTACTGATGTGCCCCATCTCCCTGTAATTGTAACAAATAGGTTCGGTACTCTTACAATCCTCAAACTTGTGGCCAGTCTTTCCACATCGCCTGCAAGTTAGAGTGTGGCTGGTACACTGCCCCTTGTGAGAAGAGTGACAAAATGTACAATAACGAGGTTTGTCTCATTGCTAATCCTTCCTTGTAGGGAAATCTTTCTTCTTACAGGATCCAGATGGTCCTTCCCACTTTCGTTTCTCCCCTCCTTGACCATCTTCTTTTCGCGCTTGGTTAAGTCATGCTCAACCCGACTTGCCTCATCCATAGCCTCTCCAAGAGTTTTCCTCATTCTCACTGGCACTTGATAATCAAAAGGCATCCCCCAGCATACCTTCCAATTTGCTCATCAGTAATACAGTAGCTGCCAACAAACTACAACTTATCAGTGAAAGCAGCATTGTACCTTGCCACATACACGTTTCCCTTCTTTAACTCCAAGAATTCCCTTTTTTCCTTCTCCCTCACCCCCAAGCTACAAAACCTCATCTTGATCTTCTCGGTAAACATTTCCCAAGTCAAAATGTCTAAAACGGCTTTAGAAAGCGACCGCTTAACCGTTCGCCACCATTCCAAGGCCTCCCCCTCGAATCCCATGACCGCATAGTTCACTTGCTAGTAAACAGTGTAACTCCCAACACAAAATACCTACTCCATCTTCATGATCCACCACAGGCATCCTAGCGGGTCCTCACCCCATTTGAATGCTGGCGGTTTGCATTTCATAAAACTTTCAAACGAGGTTCCTTTACCTCCCGTTTTTCCCCGTTTGCCATGCTCTACCTTGGGGCGTCAGATGCTGTCTGCCTCACTATGCACCGACCGCTCCTCGTTCTCATCCTTTCCTCCACCTTGTACCTCTCTTCGCAATCGAGCAATCTCGGCATCCCTTGCTCGTAGTTGTTCCTCCAAGTGCGCCTGGCGGCTGGCGCGCAACGCTACCGCGACTACGCTGGCTTTGAGGGATCCTCTCCCGCTCATCATGGTGACCTTTGTTGTCATCTAATTTGTGGTTCGAGCGATAAACCTAAGAGGTATCCTTAGCATGGGGAATACCTTCTAGGATTGGGGAATCACCACCCGCTCCACCACTTCCCGGACCAGTCTCAGGTATGGCGTTGTTGTTGTTATTTCTCCGAGTACCCACCATTTTCTTCTTCGAGACAACACGATCACAAGTTGAAATTTAAAAGTTAGCACGAGCGGAAATTGAAAGATCTAAATCGAGAAGAAGAGAGAAGAATCCTATAGGTAACAGACAAGTAACCCTAAGAGCACTCAGTCACGCACCTCCCCCCACTTAAAGTCTTGTTAATTCCTATACGAGCCAATATAGCCATGAGTCTAAGTGCCGGTCTCAACACTTAGTTCACTCACAGCGTGGCTCTGATACCAACTTGTAACACCGTGACTTTTTTTCAAAATTTCACCTCTTATAAAATCATAAATGGAATTAGTTGTTTTCGCCATAGAGGTGATTCCAGATCCTTCATAATTAAACCACGGGGTTACGACCGTAGTCGTTCAAAAATCAGTTCGAGTTTAAATTGTAAATAGATTACATAACCAAATTGTTCGTTGATGACAAATACTAAGTCAAACCAACTACTATTACTACCCTCCTCGCAGAACCACAACTTCTAAGCCACCTCCGCGAGTACAAGACACATTTCAAAGAAACAAGTGTCATCTTACGCTAAGTGAGTCAATTGTAATCAAAATCCATAAAATATGTTCAAAAGTAGAATTATGACATGTAAATAAATACCATATTCCACCCTTCATGTATTCGACCTGTACACGGTAACCCGCATACCACGTAGCACCGAATGGGTCAAATATTCACAAATCATTTCATGTAGTCATTCGCACATAATCGTAATCATACCGCATAATATCGCAAAAATCATATCACATCATAATCGCATAAATCATATCGCATCATAATCGCATAAATCATATCGCATCATAATCGCATAAATCATATTGCGGTTAAAGTTCAAACGAGAACTGTTTTTCGTACGAGAACCGCGAGAACCAATCTTAGCCGTCCAATTCCCCCTCTTTCAATTAGATTTCCCACCCATGAATTCCTTACATGTACCCTGCAACACTCAATCCCCCCATGCTCTTTATCCATGAATTCCATTATCCAAAATGAACGGCCAAGATTGGTTCTCGCAGTTCTCGTACAAAAAACAGCTCTCGTTTGAACCCTCCCCATCATATAGCATCATAATTGCATAAATCATATCATTAAGGTGATCTTAATAATAACCCAAGGTTCACTACTCGCATGCCCGGCCAACCTATGTTTCCGAGCGGGGCGCGAGTCCCACTTGAGAACATAAATCCCAAGACTCCGTTTTTGCTACTCCGACGGTGCGAGCACAGGTATTGCATTGTCGTTCTAGTGTGAGTCCAAATGAAGCCGATTGTATTTCAGCTTCTCCTCACACCCTCATGATGTATGATCTAGAATCCTTCGCCTACATCACTCTAGTACTTGAACACTAAAGTTTCCGCATACCATGTGTCAAAATAGTCGTCTAGAAAGACCAAATAACTCTTTTTTAGGTCAATCATACCAACTAGGCCTGCAAATCCGCAAAATCGGTAATACCGTATACTACCCCGCCACTAAATACATGTATGCTAGTAATCGTAAGCACTCATATGTGAATAACAGTAAATCGTAAATAATTATAGTACGTGTTTCAAGTGTTTGATCATGCATTCAACAAATACTTATCTCAGAACACATAACGCGTATCATTAATCAATATACATACATAAGTATGAACATCTCTATTTTGAAAATAAGGTTTTGTCTATGTACTCGGTTTTGTAAAGATCTACTGAACTCACCAGAAACAGCTCGAAACGAACACCTCGAACCTAGATTGAAGATATAGCACACGAATCGTCAAAAGCTGGCCTTACTTGCTTCCAACGCTGCTCGAAAACACCACAAACGAACCCGAGGTCGAAACTCGACCCGAAATCGCTTTAGCGTAACACCCGATCCAAACTAATGCTCACAAACAAAGCCCTAACACCGGAAAACGCTCAAGATCCTTGAATTCTCAGGAAATGTTGTGTGAAAAATGGCTGGTCACTAAATGTGCCACCTGCGAAAGACTGACACGCACAACCACCTAACACACAGTACCTTGACACGTGTTCTGCCGCCCAAACGCGTCACTTCGCGATCTCAAATTTCCCGACATTTCATTTCTTTTTCTTTGCTTTTAAATAATAATATACCATTATTATTTTTAACAATTTGAACTTCAACAATATTAATCTATTTCTCGAAAATAATATTATTACAATATTCAGGTCGTTACACTCATGAGGTGCTTTGAATCTCCTTCATGTCGGTCTCCATGGACGATAAGCACTTTACCGTTTGATAAGGGTATTCGAACCATCCTCTCATGACAAATGATCTCAGCCTTGTACTTTGACAACCTATCCATCCCCACAATCATGTCAAAACTCCCATGTCCAAAAGGTATCAAATGTATACCGAAAGAAACGCCCTCCAATTCCAAGTTGAACCTACGTATAACCTTACTGGATTCTACCTTTATACAATTAGCTATCTCTATCAAATAACTAGTGCTTAATTTACTAGGTTTCATATCAGTCAAGATTACGAATTTGGTGGAAATAAAATGATATTCATCACCAGAATTGAATAAGAGAATAGCATAGTAATTGTTCAAATGAAAAGCATCTGTAACGATGTTGAGGTCCTGGCTAGCTTCATTGGCCCCCATAACGAATGCTTTCCTACAAGTTTGGTTCCCTTGGTTTTCTTGATTTTGGTTTCCTTCTATGGCCAAGACTTGGTTTGGCGTGTTCCCTCCTGGGCTAGAAGCTTGGTTTAGTCTTGGACATGCATTCTTGTAGTGGTCAACACTCCCACATTCATAACAGACCCAGTGGTTTCCGGTTGGATTCACAGTATTCACCGGTGCTATCATTCTTCACTATCTCATCTGCTAGCGCCCCAACTTTTAGTGTCGCTCTTTGTATCATAGGTGGTTCGATTGGCTTACCATTGCCCTGATTTGGGGTATGTATCTCTCTATCCATTAGGACTTAGGGTAACCAGGTGCGGATCTAGCTTGTCTAACTTGTGAAATCTGTAGTATAAGCAACGTGGTTTTCTCCCACCATAGTGAGGTTCCATAACTCATCCTCCAACTATTGCATCTCAGTACTTAGGCATAATTCCTCCTCTAACAATGCCTTGAACTCTTCCTAACTCATTCTTAATGCCGCAGAATTTCCCCTAGCCTGAATATGAGTGATCCACCAAGTCAATGCTTTATTAACTAATGAACTTGCTTCATAATACACTTTCTGGTGATCGGCACAGTTATTGATGTCCATCACCGATTCCATCTTCTCAACCCAGCGGGTGCACGCCAATGCACCCCCTTACCATTGAAGTCCCTTGGTTTACAAGCCAGAAATTCTTTATAGGTGCAGCCATCGCCATACCCGGCGTTGGTGTTCTTAACTCCTCCTCCATTGTCGTTATCGGCCCCAGCGCCATTATTGCTTTGGTTAGCAAGGTTGTTGCTAACTTGTGTGACAATGGCAGGAATCAAGGCCTGCAGTTGTTGAGCTACGATTTCCGAAATGTTAGGGTTTTTGTGCCTCGTACCCAAGTATCACTGTTATGACCGCCACCTCTACTTCCTCTGTTGGCGGCTCCGCTGCGTCTAGCATTTTGGGTTGATCTTCTTGGAGGTATGTTATATACGAAGGTAAGTTCATGATTTAGATGGAAGGAAAATTATGGGTATTGTTACTCTTAGTATTTTGTGTATGTCATGTGTCATATCACTTTGTTACTTTCAATCATATCATTATGGTTATTGGTCTCTCGCGCACTACCCTAAACCGAAATCGTAGTTTGTTTTGTAGGATGCTTCACAATACTTTAAGTGTCCTCGTGCTAGGTATGTGTGCATGGTGGTGATCTGGTGTAATGCATCCATACTTATCACAACTCTCCTTAAGGCACCACTAATCATCTTGGTCCACTAACATAGGTCGATACTCTACTTCCTACAGGTCTCGGCAGTTATGAACACTCGTCCATATATGACACTAGATCACATAGTCATTTGAATTATTGGCCCTACTCTAGAGAAACATCAAACGAGAACATGCAATGAAGCTAGGTCAAGAATTCTAAGTCTATATGATTTGAATCATACATTATTAAAAGTGCTCACACAACCCTTTTCTTTATTTTCTAAGATATAATAACAAATAAATATGTGTGCACATAGTCATTCAAAGAGGCTTGCATGTATGTTTGAGTTATACAGAACTTTGTAGTCAAGCCACGTGTGCTAGATATACACAAGCAAGGTATCAAATCGTTTGTCTTTTATTCATGTTTAATTAGCGGGTTCGAAAACCATACAGGAAATCATGAAAAGAAATAAAACAAGATAAAATAGAATGATAGTAAATAATCCGATAAACGGAACGATAGATAATAATATGTGTCCTCTACTCGTCAGTAGGATCCTTGGACGGGTCCTCCTTGGGGTGCTCTTCGACCTTATCCAAGGTTGCATTAAGATGACCTTGGATCCTAAGGATCTCCTATAGTATTTGGATCCTTCGGCCTTGTCGTGCCTGCTCATTGGCTTAGTTTTTAACCAGATCTTCAAGTTGGGAGATGGCCCGGTTCTCCCCATTACTCGTTCTCTTTAGTTGACCTTGAGGGCCTATGCTTCCCACTAGGAAGGGGTTGGGATGGACCACCACGGCTTTATTGGGTAGGCTCGTCGCCGTATGCTCAGGTACATGGTGTTGTCCATCAGTTGCCTGAATCATACCAACCAAGCGCATCGTCGTCTTGATTTGGCGGATCTCTTCCTCATGCTCTTGGATTTGTTGATCTCTCTCAGGAAGTTTCCTTTTTAAGGAGGTGATCATCAATTCGGATCTTGTAGGAGTTCGGATCTTGTGTACCATCATATCTTAAATAGAGCAAATAACGGGTGTTATAATTTTGAAGGATTTCGATGATTTGCGGTAGCCGACTAGACTGAAGCGTGTAAATTCGCGTAATGAAATAGTATGCACACATAGTTCCTATTATGTGACTATATGAGGTACTTAGGTTATAGTCTAGGTCAAACCACCTAATTCTCTATAACCAATGGCTTTAATACCAATATGTGACACCCCGCCTAGGTGGAAACCCGAAGTGTGACGGAGAGGATTGTCATAACACATTGATATATGGATAGAGAAATTTACTAAATGAATTCACACCAACGTGTCATGACGTTCCCCGACACAAGAGGGTACTTGTGTCGTGGTAAGTCACTCCACGACAATAATAGTCAATAAATAAAGATAAGAAAATACCAAAGGGCAAATTGCACGAAAATACAACAAACTATGTCAATATTGTCATTGTATGCAACCAACTTTATTTTGTACCTAAAAATACATACAACTTACAAATTTTGTTCATTATATGCAAGTTAACTATTATAACTGGTAACTTACCGGTAATATGAAAAAAATAAAAAGAACTTTGATACCTAAAAATACAATAAACTTTCAAATTTTGTTCATTGTATACAATGGATAACCGTAACCTGGTAATTAGGTTACGAATTGTGTACAATAAACAAAATTTGTAAGTTGTATGTATTTTTAGGTAAAAAATAAAGTTAATTGCAAACAATGGCAATATTGGTAAAGTTTTTTGTATTTTCGTGCATTTTGCCCAATACCAAATAGTTATTCCCACAACCCGAGACAGATATACGGGGCTACAAGCCCAAATATTATAAGTTTAAGTTCATCAAAGTATATATTATTAAAAAGCAAGTAAGCATCAACTTAAGTTTCTCTAAGGCCCTCTAGTTTCATCTAGGCTCCTTAAACGTTATTAATAGCATTACCTGAAAATAAACACTCGAAAATGTCAACATAAATTTGGTTAGCTCGCAGGTTTAAAATAAAAGTATGTTTGCCATGTATAGTAAGTTTTAATGAAAATTTAACACGTAAAGGCATGGCACGAAAATAGATATATAACTATACCCGGAAAACAAGTTCATCAGGCACGAGTCATTAGTTTTCCAACGATCGCCTACTACCTAGAGCTACTAGTTGGCTACAATTGAAATGAGGAATCTAATAGACATAACCTGAACACGGGTTCAATAGGCATAACCCGAACACGGGTTCAATAGACATAACCCAAACACAGGTTCACATGTGCACACACATGCCACGTAATTGTCATATAAATAATAATAATAATATAATATTAACACGGTATAAAGAATTCTTGGAACATGTTTTGAGTGTCATTTTCTGCCGATAAAGCATATAAAAAAGGGGTCACGAGTAATCGCCTTAGTTATGGGTTGTCACTTGAATCTTAACGTGCTCGCAAATCTACAAACAGTCGTATATTCTAAGTTATATTCTATTCATGCGTAAAAGTCCATTTTGTACTAATCTTGAATCGTTAAATTTAATTAGGATTCGCGATTAAGTTTTACCCTAGGTTACATAAGTGCATCAATTCCTTGGGCCTAACCTCAATATATATGGGCAAAATGCACGAAAATACAATAAATTTTGCCAATATTGTCATTGTATACAATTAACTTTAATTTTTACCTAAAAATACATATAACTTACAAATTTCGTTCATTGTATACAATTGGTAACCTGATTACCAAGTTACCGGTTACCGATTGTATACAATGAACAAAATTTGAAAGTTTTTTATATTTTTAGGTACCAAAGTTTTTTTTATGTTTTTCTAGGTTACCGATAAGTTACCTATTGTAATAGGTAACTTGCATGTACAATGAACCAAATTTGTATGTAGTGTGTATTTTTAGGTACAAAATAAAGTTGGTTGAATACAATGACAATATTGACATAGTTTGTTGTATTTTTATGCAATTTGTCCTATATGTATTTAAGATTTTTAAATCCTATTTGTTTTTCTTTTTAAATGTTCAGGTTAAATTCTAAAAATTTTGGGTCAACTTCGTGTATTTTTAAAATAATTCAAACGTTCTAATTACTTTCTTTAATTTTTAGGGTAGAGGGTATTATGTCTCTATCATCTTATATAATTTTTTAAAATCATAAAACCTTGTATTATTATTTTAAATAAATTATTTCTAATTGATTAACTAAAAACTTTACTGGTTTGCATTACTAAAAGTTTTAATTAAATAAATAGGTATAAATCTCAAAAACATCTAATATTTTTACAGAAGCCTTTAAACACCTTAAAATTTACCCATTTTAATTTTTTTTTCTTAAATTCATATTTTTGGATGAGTTATGATGTTTTAAACTCTGATATAGAAAACCCTAAAATTTCTAGATTCGACAACCAAAATGTTTTTAACCAATTAAATTAGAAAACAAGATTGATAAATTCTAATATTTTTACATGAGGTTGTGGACTCCTAAAAATCCTACATAATTATTTTCCTTATTTTATACAACTCATTAGATAGGTTTTGATGTGCCCAAATTTACCCAAAAATATGTCAGTAATTTCCAGCCTTGCGCACCTATATGGTTTTGATCGATTGGATGGCCAAAACTCATTATTTTTGTATAAAACCAATTGTATTAGAAAATAGACTCATTGAAATTAATTTTAGAATTAAGAATCGATATATTTTATTTTGTTTTGGCCGAGATATGAACTCTTAAAGTTCATCCATGGTTCTGTCCATATTACAAATCCTTGTTCTTTAAGTTTTTGATCAAATAAGACAACCCTATGGGTTTGTTACTCACCCAAACACATCAAAATTATTACTTTATGTATGATTAGGATGTGTTTGGACCCTATGATGATCCATCATCAAGGGTTATGCTGAAAGAAACGAGAGAGAAAGCTTGGAGATACAAAAGGACAGATACTTACCCACACCTTCGTAGGATGATCAACAAAGTTTGATTTCTTGAAGGATGGAAGGACACAACCAACCTTGTTTTTGCGGAGGATTATTTTTGGCTGGGAAAAGGGTTTAGAGAGCCTAAAAAACGTGTGAGGTGGTGTGTGTGTGTGTGTTGGTGAGCATATATGGTAGTTCTAGGTGTGTATGGCAACCATGAGTGATTTGGTAAGTCAATACACAAGTTTTGGAAGGTGAATATCCCCTCCCCATGCGTTTGGACGATTTTTACATGTGTGTTGTAACACCGTAAAATCCAAAGCCATTTTTTTAAAATTCCGTTGCGGAAGCTTAAATCAAACAAACGTACTTTTCATTCATTACAATATTTACAAATTAAAACATGTGTTCTTAACACTACAATCACTATCTTGGTGTTACAAAACCAACTGGCTCGTTTCTTTCTACAACATATATCAGAGTCGGGTCAACTTCTCCTTCTACTAACCCCACAAAATCACAAACCTGCAAAAACATCAACCGAGGGGAATTAGCACAAAGCTAAGTGAGAGAAAACTTAAACCACTATAGCAAGCAACTACAATCGATAGCAAAACATGTAATCACATAATCCAGAAGATCGGTGGTTCGGCGCAGAACCTACAACCAATGCCGGCCAAAGAAAAGGTTTACCCATAGCCCACCGCCAATGGGTACACTTAGATCCCCTCCAATAACGCATGCATGAGAGGGTCTACAACTGCTCAACCAATAGCGATCAGGCCCAGCCCAATTCCACACATAGTTGACTCCTTAAACGATACCCGATATCATACCTCGAGCACGTATCGGCCAAATAGTCACACAGCAGATATAAAAAATATTCATCATGCAACAAGTAAAAAATCACTGAGCATCAGCCTAAACAGTCTAGCTAAGAATAAACATGTGCAGAGCATCAGACTAAACAGTCTAGCTAGACACAAACATGTGCATCACATCATCCATATTAATCATATACTACATCATCTATGAGTTAACATCCACTCACCTCTTGATTCCAAACGTATAACTCAGAGATCTTATATTACCGAGTCGTTGGATTACCTGAAAACACAATAACAACAGAATCAGTCTCGAACTCATAAATATATCTGTCCACACATATTTATATCTCATTTTTTATAAACTCTAACATAAATTCTCATAAGATAACATTTAAATTAAACAACAAAAAATCAGATCCAAAGTGTAGGATTTGAGAATCCGTCGGATTTAGGGTTGTCGGATTCTCAACAGTCGGATTTCAAGTGTAGGATTTTGGGTATCGGATTTTAGTTCTTGGATTCACAGTGTTGGAATCCAAGTTATCGTATTTGGAGTGTCGGTTTATGGGAAATACCGGATTCGTGTGTAACGGTTTCTCAAAGGTATCGGTTTTCAAGAATACCGGATTCAAGGATACCGGATTTCATGAACATCAGATTTTAGGAGTTCCGAATTTAACAATACCGGGTTTAATATCATCGGATTCATCATCTTCTTCTTTAACACAAAAACCGCCAACTTCAAACACTCATGGACTTATTCCAGATGTTACAAAACTCAGCAAATCTTACTAGAAACATATCTAAACATCCATAAACATGTATTCATGCATAACAAACATCTTTAAATCACTTAAATCGCTAAAACAAACAAAACCCATTTAACCTAATATCTTCAAAGACCACACATGGTGTTTCACTTTGAAGCTTGTAAATTATAGGAAGAGCATAGCATGTTATTCATTAACAAATAAGTATCATAAACTAACCTTGATCTTGATTTAACAATCACAGACTCTTTACCTTTAAAATCCAAATTTTCTTCTTTTGAAAGGTTTCTTCTTCGAGAGGAAAGATATACACACACACACACACACCTTTTTCTTTTCAAAATATGAGTAGATGATATCCATGTTACTACACGTACACTTATATATCTCAAATAGTTAAGCAAGAGGTGGCTAACCCTCCACCTAATTTGCATAACCACATGCATACATACTCACATACCAACATACATACATACGTAATTATATTAATTTACATGCAAACATATCTTGTTCTCTTTTTTTAGTAACTATTATATATATATATTTACGCATTATATATATTTTCAGTTTAATTACTTAAATCAAATAATTTAATTAATCATATAATTAAATTAACGCAGTTAATCACGTACCGCAAACCCGCTAATCTACTAGCCCAGGTTTGCGGGTGTTACAAATCTCCCCTCTTTAAGAGTATTCCGTCCTTAGAATCCCTTCTCCTTCAAATAACTGAGGGTATCTGTATCTCATATCCGCCTCTGTTTCCCAAGTCAAATCAGAACCTAAATAATGCTTCCATTTGACTAATACCATCGAAATCTGCTTCTACGAAGTTTTGTCACTTTTCTATCCAACAGTTCAGTAGGTTCCTCTATCAATCTTTTCTTTGAATCCACCTTCAAACCATGCACAGGGAGAATCTGACTTTCATCTTCAACTTTGCATTTCCCCAGATAACAAACATTGAATGTATCGTGAATACCTGCAAGTTCTACTGGAAGATCCAGTGTAACCGTTTGATCATTCACTATCTGACGAATGCGGAAAGGACCAATAAATCGGAGAGCTAACTTCCCACATTTGCCGAAACGAATCACACCTTTCCACGGAGAAACTTTCAGATACACCAACTCACCCACATCAAATCATACCAGACGACGTCGCGGATCAGCATACATCTTCTACCTATCCCTAGGTGCTTTCAACTTTTCTCTAGCAACAGCAACCTTATCAGCAGTTAACTGAACAATCTCTGGCCCTACAAACTGTTTCTCACCGGCCTCTCACAAACACGTCGGAGTACGGCAACGACGACCGTAGAACATTTCATATGGAGGCATTCCAATACTGGAGTGGTAAGAATTGTTATATGCAAACTCTATCAATGGCAAGTGCGAATCCTAAGATTCACCATACTCGATTACACAGGCACGTAATATATCTTCTAGTTTCTGTATGGTTCGTTCAGTCTGACCATCAGTCTGGGAATGATAAGAAGTACTCAAGTTAATCCTCGTCCCCAACTCTCTCTGTAAACTCCTCTAGAAGTTAGAAACAAACATGGAGTCTCTGTCAAATACTATTGATAACGGTATTCCATGCCTCGCAACAATCTCGGCAATGTACATTTGTGCCAACTTACTCAAGGAAGCTGTGTCACAGGTAGCCAGAAAGTGAGCACTTTTGGTCAAACGATCCACTATCACCCAAATCATATCATGATTCTTCTGAGTCCTCGGAAGTTTTGTTACAAAATCCATTGTTATATGTTCCCATTTCCACTCGGGGATTTCCAACTGTTTCAAGCACCCATATTGTTTTTGATGTTCTGTTTTAACTTGTGCACATATGTGACAAGATTTCACGAAATGTGCCACATCCGCTTTCATCGTTGGTCACCAGTAAAACACTTTCAGATCGTTATACATTTTAGTGCTTTCTAGGTGTACTGACAGTCTCGACTTGTGTGCTTCTGTTAAGATTAATTTTCTCAATTCTCCAAGCATAGGCACCCAGACACGGGTTTTAAATACTTTCAATCCACGAGAATCATCAATTAATTCATCTTTCCGCTTTTTCATCAACTTAGCTTTCAGATTCTCTTCTTTTAGTGCTTCCAACAGAGCAGATTTCAGTGTATCCACTAATTCTGATTCTATCTCCATACGCGTAAGTTGAACAGAACTTCTAGCTCCCTTTCGACTTAGGGCATCTGCCATCACATTTGCCTTCCCAGGGTTGTATCTAATCTCACAATCATATTCTTTTATCAGCTCCAACCGTCGCCTCTGTCTCATGTTCAATTCCTTTTGTGTAAACACATACTGTATACTTTTATGATGAGTGCAGATCACGCATTTTGTACCATACAAGTAGTGCCTCCACAGTTTTAGCGCAAATACAACAGAGTCATGAGTCGGGTAGTTCTTTTCATGAGGTTTCAATTGCCTTGAATCATACGCAGTTACTCGATCTCTCTTCATTAATACACATCCCAATCAAGCCGATTCTGCTTCTGACCCAGATCCAACCTTCTTTTCACTACGGCACTCACCTGCCCTGTGCCCTTCCTTCTGACAATTCCAGCACACATTACGTGGAAGTCGACAGTCCTTAAGTTCATGTCCAAACTGGCCACATTTAACATATCGCAAAGTCTAGGGTGTGCAAGGCCCCGTATGGAAAGATTTACATCTGGTGCACCAAGGTGTCCTTTGGCCTGACCCACCTAACGAAGGTCTCCTGTTCTAATTACTCTGTCTTTGCCCACTTTGCCCACTCTGTCCACCCTGTCTCTGTTGGGTGTTATACTGCTCAAACTTGGACTTCTGTTGAGAAATCCTTTCCCTAAACAATTTATCTCTTGCTTTAATATCCCCTTCAGCCGATTTTGCTAAAGTGAAAGCCTAGGATATAGTGCTTGCCCATCTGGTAGCACTACGGTAGTCAGGGTGTAATGCTCCCACAAAATGAGCAATCTTGGATGCCTCATCTGGAACCCACTATTTCACAAACATCAGTTTTTCAGTGAATTGCTTTATCAGGTCATACACTGACATATTCCCCGTCATCTGTAAATCCATAAACTCCTTTTTGACCTTGGCAATCTCAAACGAACTACAAAACTGCTCACATAATTTCTCCTAAAACTGACTCCAGGTGATACTCTCCTGCTGTTCTTCAGTAAACTGGACGGTAATTGAATCCCACCATACCATAGCATCCCATTTTAGCATCTGCGTTGCATATTTCACTTTCAATTCAATTTCCCAGTTACAGGCATCTAATGCCTTAACCATTTCTCTCAAATAGTTAAGGGTAACATTAGGATCAGAACTCCCTCGATACTCCGAAGACTTACAATCTAAAAATTGCTTATACGTGCAAGGTTGTTTGTATCCAGGAAACGCAAAAGGGTAAGCTCCTTGAGGTGCAAACGGATAGAAAAATGGTTGTTGCATCATCTGGGTTACCAGTCGTAATGGTGTTGTTACTTGTGCTGTGGTTGATTGATTTGGAATCGCAGTTGGTACTGGGGTTGGTTCCAGTTGAGTCTTTCTCTACTGCTCCAAATTGTGAACCATGTTTCTAAGTTCCAGCAATTCATTCTCAAGTTTGTATATATATTCACTTTGGTCTTCTTCCTGTTCCTGACCAGGCGTTCCTGCTAAGTTTGTAGTATCCAAATCTTCTATCACCGGTGCCTCTACTGATGCTTGGGTCATAGGAGGAAGGATAGGGTTTCTCTGTCAGCCATATCTGTAACAATCACATCATCTCAAAATTAATTAGCATAAACCATTAGTACTCAAAATACTAACTATCATAAGCATCTCCAACTCACTCTAATTCCTCCGAAGGAAAGTTTGACCCGTCACGAGCCAAGATTTGAGAATGCAACACTCTAGCCGTGCATGCATCGCCAAACCAAGGCTCTGATACCAAACTGTAACACCGTAAAATCCAATGCCATTTTTTTTTAAATTGCGTTGCGGAAGCTTAAATAAAAAAATACTTTTCATTCATTACAATATTTACAAATTAAAACATCTGTTCTTAACACAACAATCACTGTCTTGGTGTTACAAAAACAACTGGCTCGTTTCTTTCTACAACATATATCAGATTCGGGTCTACTTCTCCTTCTACAAACACCACAAAATCACAAACCTGCAAAAACATCAACTGAGGGGAATTAGCACAAAGCTAAGTGAGAGGAATCTTAAACCACAATAGCAAGCAACTACAATCGATAGCAAAACATGCAATCACATAATCCAGAAGATCGGCGGTTCGGCGCAGAACCTACAACCAATGCCAGCCAAAGCAAAGGTTTACCGATAGCCCACCGCCAATTGGTACAGTTAGATCCCCTCTAATACAACGCATGCATGAGAGGGTCTACAACTTCTCAACCAATAGCGATCAGGCCCAGCCCAATTCCATGCATAGCTGACTCCTTAAACGATACCCGATATCATACCTCGAGCACGTATCAGCCAAATAGTAACACAACAAATATGTTGGGGAGATAATCACTTCACCCTAATAATTAACTCTGCTTATCCTAAAAACATAGAATTTGATGATAACCAAACCCTACATTCAGTATGAATTAGAAAGAATTCAAACATGTGTTGTTTGGATTAGATTCTGGAAAATATGCTAAGTATGGAACCATCAGTTGACCATCAGCTGAGTATCAACTCCTACTCAAAGTATCAGCCAATGGACATCAGCTAAGGAGTATCAGATGAAGAAAACAAGTGAAAAAGACCATCAGCTGAGGAAAGTGATCTATCAGCTGAGTGAAGAAATTCGATCAACTGAGTGCCTACTCCATCAGCTAAGCAAGGACTTTGCTCAGCTACACCATCAGCTGAGTGAACATTGGATAAGCTGAGGCCCAAAGCATCAGCTAAGTAACTCTTTTCAAACTCAAGTCATCTGTCTACATATACTGATGTATTTAAATGATCAGCTGAGCATTCTTGATCAACTGATCATATCAATACATGAGCTTATGTCCTCCTAAGATATCTATTGATTAACTGAGCATCTGTATGATCAGCTGAGCAATATGTATCAACCGAGTCCTTGCAAAAATTGATCAACTGATATATCTTGTCAACTGAGTAGTGAAATTTAAAGTTCCTAGTACTTTCTGTTAGCTGAGTCGAGGAGAATGTCAAATCTGCTCGATCTTTCAGATTGTAAAAGTCATATGTAAAAGACAGAACATGTGTTGTTCTTTTATGCCTTAGATCTCTGTTTGTAAAATTAAAAAGCACCTTTTTGGATCAAGTAGACGAAGATCTTGAAGAATTATTTCAACAACTAATTATAGCTGGCAATCCCATACCGTGTAAAGTCAAATCAAACAGAAGCATGGTTGATGTTTAAAGTACAAGCATGGAAAAGGGAAAGAAAGTTCTGCACGACAGAAGATGTGGGTTTTAATATTTTATATTGTGAGTGGGTTGCACTTTTTTAGAAAAGTATAATTATTTATCAAACAGTTGATTAAAGTAACTGTACTTTTCACCCACTACCTTTACAATTAAAATATTATATTTTCACATACTCTTTGTCTCCTTCCTTCATGCAACCGGATACGCCAAGACTTCTATAAATATACATGCATGGTGAACATGCAAAAGTGTGAAGCTTCTACACAACAAAAAGCAATGTCATTAGTTGAGATAAATTCGTAGAGTTTAAGCATTGTATAGAACCACACTTGTTCATGTGTTGAACTCTCTTTATACATTAGTTGTTTTAGAGTTAGCTTGTCTATGTGTTGGACAAATTGATTGCAACATTTTATTGTAATTAGAATTTCCGCTTCTAGTACATTTAATTCTTGATTCACAATCAATAAGAATTATATAAAAGTATAATGGTGTGTCTTTAATTTTTAAAAGCTAAATTTGTATTCAACCCCCCCCCCCTTCTACAAACATTTGTTGCTGCGTACTCAATCTAGGACTAACAACTTGTATCAGAGGAGGTTAGATAATCAATATCTGGATCTTTTTTGCTTACTCTACAACTGCTTCTACCCGTCTCAAATTGGCCTTATCCTCAATCAACATGAACATCTCAAACACTCGGTCTTTAACAAGATATCCCATGGTTGATGCAGAAAATTTTTCCATGTGGAAAAGTAGAGCACATATCTTTTTATCCACCCTTGATATCCAACTGCTTGAAATAGTTACTGAGTGTCCTTATGTTCCAACATCTGTGTTATCCATTCCATCAGAATCTGAAGGTCAAACCTCCACAACAGAAAGAATCGTTACCAAACCTATGCATCGGTGGACAGATGAAGATAAGAGGTTGGTTAGCCTAGATGTTAAGGCTAGATCAGCTCTTGTCTCTGCACTACCCAATGAGATCTGTCATCAAGTGCTTAACTGTACTTCTGCTAAAGAGATGTTAGATACACTCATAGTTGCATATAAAGGGACTGAGGAGGTGAAGGAGAACAAGAAGCTCCTCCTCAACAGAGAGTATGAATTCTTCTTTGCTCAGAAAGGTGAGAGTCTTACACAGACATACACCAGGTTCAACTGCCTAATAAATGATTTGAAGAGGGCAGACATATCCAAGAGCAACTTTATCTTGGTGAACAAGTTTCTAGACTTCCTCCCTGAAACATGGGATCACTTTATCACTGTACTAAGGCATAGTGAAAAGATTAAGGGAATGTCTCTGGTTGGTCTCTATGGTAACTTACTCAACCATGAGCAATCAGTCAAGCAAAGGAAGTTTTCATCCAAGGAGATGAAAGAGGTTGTGAAAGTTGCACCAACTGCCCTTGTATCAAGAGATACAAAGATGAGAAACTTTGTAGCTATTGATTCTGGTTCTGATAAAGAAAAAGATGAAAAGGAGAGTGCTGGAGAAAGTAATGAGGAGAACAGTTTGGAGGAGCTAGTTGAAGGAGTAGCCATGCTGGTTAAGAAGTTCAAACCTTTCAAGAAGGGAAAGGGTGTCAAGAGGTTCAGCAAGAGGCCATCAAAATTTGTCAAGTCCAAATCTACTTTTGATGCCTCCACAGCAGAGTGTTACAAATGTGGCAAGATTGGCCACATAGCCAGTGATTGTAAGTCCAAAAATAACACTTATTCTTCATCTGTGCCAAAGCAGGAGGGCAAAATTGATTATGAAGCCAAATATAAGAAACTCCTTGCTGCTGTCCTTGACAAGAAAAAGAAGAAGAAAGCCCAGGGCCAAGTTCTTGTTGCTGAAGAAGAAGATTGGGCAGAAGAAGATCTCTCCTCAGATGAAGATGAGGTGATCTCTGCTCAGTTCTGCATGATGGCCAACAACAATGATGGTAGTTCCTTTGATGAAGATATGAAGAAGGCTGCAAAAGCTTGTTCAACTACCAACTGAGATCCTTCTTCAATGTATCAGGTTGGAAAGTTTATTAATTATTTTGATAATGAAAAGAATGCTATGTTTGATTACTTGTTTATTGATTTCCAGTCTACTATTCAAAGAGAGAAGAGGCTAAAACTAGAAGTAGAATCACTCAAAGAAAAATTAATTCTTAAAGATGAGGAACTTAAGCAGATAACAATTTTAAATGATGAACTAGCAAATCAAAAGATACTTAATGAGATCTTAGTAAAAGAAACTACGAAAGCAACCAAAAAGTTCAATGACCTCCAAAAAGAAGTAAAGTCTTGGTGTGTATCTGCAGAAAAGACCACTCAGTGTGTCATGGAGCAGATACCCAAACAAGTTCAAACTATTATTGGTGAAAATTACTCTAAGGCTGCTAACTATGTTGATTCTAATAAGAACATTAATATCTTAGACAAAGCTGATATTTTGCCACAGACTTTTCACAAAACTGTTAAAGGAAAAAATGTGTTCACAAATAAGTTTGTTAGAAAAGTTCCCTCTCAAAAGAATCAATTATTCCTTCTGTTGAATCATCCTCTAGTAAGATTTCAGAATGTAAAAATACTAATAATATAAAGTCAAAGGATGTGAGTAAAGGAAAGGAATCATTGGTTGAAACCTCAGAGACATTATGTTGTCAAACCTTGAAAACAGATGACTTAAATCTTAGTATTTCACAAACTGAATAATCATTAACTAATACTACTCCATCAACTGATAGGTTAGTAGACGATAACTGCTCATCTGATAACCTGTCAGCTGATCATAGCTCATCTTCTAAACAATCAGTTGATCTAGAATTAATCAACTCTCTTTCAATAGAAGAAACTATGAGTAAAAAAAATGATGTTCACATTGTTCCCATTTCTGCCACTCCAAAGATTGGTCAAAAACTTTCTAAAAACAAAGATCAATCTAAGGTGCCTGTAAATAAAGACCTAAGAAATTTACAGGATAGGCTTAATAAGCTGAATGGTCAAGTTAGTCAAATGATGACTGATAATTGTCAAATGATTGATAAGAAAACTCATAGGCATTCAAACAATGTTCTTCAATGCTCCAAGGCCACAAAATCCCAAAAATGTTATAAATGTGGAAGTAAAGAGCATAAGGCATTTGAATGTTCTTTAGAAGGGAATTCAAGACAGCGGACTTGTAATGATAACACAGTTATTCCTCTCATACATAAGAAACCTGAGATGAAGTGGAAAGCTAGGTGCATTCCACCGGGATCCACTAAGTAGTGGATTCCTAGTTGTGTCACTAACTCTTCTTTCATTCAATTTGTGCAGGGTGTTGGTTCTTGGTTTCTTGACAGTGGATGTTCAAGAACTATGACAGGTGACAAGGATTTGCTCAGTAACTGTAAGAAAGAGAAAGGTCGAAGGGTGACTTTTGGTGACAACAATCATGAGCAAACAAAAGGCTATGGTAAACTTCATAATGGGAACCTTAATATCTTAGACAATGCTGACATTTTGCCACAAACATTTCACAAGACGGTTAAAGGCAAAAGTGTGTTCACAAATAAATTTGTTAGAAGGAAAAGTACCCACCTAAAAGAATCAATTATTCCTTCTGTTGAATCATCCTCTAGTAAGATTTCAGAATGTAAAAATACTAAGAACACAAAGTCAAAGAATGTGAGTAAATGAAAGGAATCATTAGTTGAGACCAAAGAGACATTATGTTATCAAACCTTGAAAACAGATGACTTAAATCTTAGTATTTCGCAAACTGAAGAATCATTAGCTAATACTACTTTATCAATTGATATGTTAGTAGATGATAAATGCTCAGCTGATGGTCTGTCAGCTGATCATAGCTCATCTTCTAAACAATCAGTTGATCCAGAAGTAATCAACTATCTATCAATAGAAGAAACTATGAGTAAAAAGAATGATGTTCACATTGTTCCCATTTCTGCCACTCCAAAGATTGGTCAAAAACTTTCTAAATCCAAAGATCAATCCAAGGTGCCTGTAAATAAATACCTAAGAAATTTACAGGATAAGCTTCATAAGCTAAACGGTCAAGTTAGTCAAATGATAACTGATAATTGTCAGAGGACTAATAAGAAAACTCATAGGCATTCAAATAATGTTGTTCAATGCTCCAAGTCCACAAAATCTCAAAAATGTTATAAGTTTGGAAGTAAAGAGCATAAGGCATTTGAATGTTCTTTAGAAGGGAATTCAAGACAACGGACTTGTAATGATAACATAATCATTCCTTTCATACATAAGAAACCTGAAATGAAGTGGAAAGCTAGGTGCATTCCACAGCGATCCACTAAATAGTGGATTCCTACTTGTGTCACTAACTCTTCTTTCATTCAATCTGTGCAGGTTGTTGGTTCATGGTTACTTGACAGTGGATGTTCAAGAACTATGACAGGTGACAAGGATTTGCTCAGTAACTGTAAGAAAGAGAAAGGTCGAAGGGTGACTTTTGGTGACAACAATCATGAGCAAACAAAAGGCTATGGTAAACTTCATAATGGGAACCTTAAACTGTCCAAAGTATCATATGTCAAAGGGTTGAAATACAATCTCATAAGCATAAGTCAATTGTGTGATGGAGATAATGAAGTCCATTTCACAAAGACAGGAGGCTCCATAATAAATAAAGAAGGTAATATAGTGTTAAGTGCCAAGAGAACCAAGGATGTGTATACTCTTGACATGTCCTCTGGTGACCCTTTAAAGAAAACTTGTTTGTACTCCAACAATAATGAGGATACAAACTGGCTATGGCACAAGAGGCTTTCTCACCTTAATTTCAAAAATATCAACAAGCTGTGCAAGGATAAACTAGTGTTTGGACTACCTTCTCTGACTTATCTTAAGCCTAAACCTTACAATGCTTGTGAGAAGGGAAAGCAGCATAAGACATCATTTTCATCCGAGCAGACCTTCTCTATTATAGAACCTTTCTATATGTTGCACATGGATCTCTTTGGTCCTGTTGCAACTGCTAGTATTGGTGGAAGTAAGTATGCTCTTGTATTAGTTGATCAATTCTCAAGATACACTTGGGTTTTCTTTCTTAAAGCAAAGAGTGAGGCTGCTAAAGAAATCATATGCTTTATAAAAAAGATGGAAGTGTTAAATGGCAATCTGGTGAGGAGTCTTAGAAGTGATCATGGAATTGAATTCAGAAATCAAACTCTGGAATCCTTTTGTGATGAGAAAGGGATATCTCAAAACTTCTCTGCTCCAAGAACCCCACAACAGAATGGTGTATCTGAAAGAAGAAATAGAACATTGATTGAAGCTTCCAGAACCATGTTGTGTGAAAGTATGTTATCTTTTAATTTCTGGGCTAAGGCTGTAAGTTGTGCATGTTTTACGCATAACAGATCCTTTATTATCAAGAGGCACAACAAAACTCGATATGAAGTGCTCAAGGGAAGGAAGCCAAGCATTAGCTTTATGCACATTTTGGATGTCAATGTTTCATCCTCAATCAAAAGGATCAATTGCAGAATTTTGCTCCAAAAGCTGATGAAGGAGTGTTTGTAGGTTACTCAGTGATTTCCATAGCATACAGAGCATACAACCTCAGAACCAAAGTCATAGAAGAATCCATCAATGTAAGTTTTAATGAAAATGACTTTTTTGTTTCTTATTCCTCTAATCATGTTTCAGGTGAAGAATTCAATGATCTCATGCAAACAGGAGAAACCACTCCAGAGCAAATTGATCTATCTCCACCAACTTCTCATGATATAGATGAACTTGTTCCTATCCAAAACTTTAACCATGTGCAACCATCCTCATCCAATCCTATACCTCTACTAAATCATCTAGAAAATGACCTAACATCATTAGATTCTAATTCCATATCACACATTCCCTCTTCAGTAGAGATACCGACAGATTGTGACAATGAAGTTATATCAGTCACTCAAAATGAACTCATCTCTACTGCTGATAGTCAACATATAACTTCTTCTACCCAAATCCAAATGAATCCCAATTCCCAAGAAATCCAAAAAGCCTTCAAAGGCCACAAGTATCATCCTCATGATCTTGTGATAGGCAATATAGATAATCCAGTTAGAACAAGATCAAAAGCTGGGAACATCTATTTGTACTCTAGATTTGTCTCAATGATTGAACCAAAGAAGGTTGATGAAGCTCTCAATGATCCCCACTGGGTGACTGCCATGCAAGAAGAATTGGCATAATTCAAAAGAAATAATGTATGGACTTTGGTACCAAAACCAAAGGATAAAACCATCATTGGAACAAAGTGGTTGTTTAGAAACAAGCTAGATGAAAATGGGCAAATCATCATAAACAAAGCAAGGCTAGTGGCACAGGTATTGTCAAGAAGAAGGTATTGATTTTGATGAAACTTTTGCCCCTGTTGCAAGATTGGAAGCTATCAGATTGTTCTTAGCCTATGCTGCCTTCAAGAACTTCAAAGTATTCCAAATGGATGTGAAGAGTGCATTTTTGAATGGAGATCTGAAAGAAGAGGTGTATGTAAAACAACCTCCTGGTTTTGAGGAGTCAAGCTTACTGATCATGTATTCTTTCTAAACAAAGCTTTATATGGTCTTAAGCAAGCTCCAAGAGCCTGGTATAATACCCTCTCTTCTTTTCTCATTAACAAAGGATTTACAAGAGGATAAATTGACTGCACTTTGTTTATAAGAAAGTACAAAGGTGATGTGATACTTGTGCAGATATATGTAGATGACATAATATTTGGGTCTACTAATTTGGAACTATGCAAAAAGTTTTCTAAACTCATGTATGATAATTATCAGATGAGTATGATGGGTGAATTAAACTATTTTCTTGGTTTGCAGATTAAACAAGAGGTTGATGGTATTTTCAATCATCAAACAAAATATATCAAAGATTTACTTAAAAAGTTTGCTTTTGAAAATTGTTCCTCAATGAAAACACCTATGTCTACTTCTATAAAGTTAGGAAAGGACACTGATTGCAAATCAGTGAACATTACTGCTTATAGAGGAATGATTGGGTCACTTTTATACCTCACTGCAAGTAGACCAGATATAATGTTCTCAACATGTCTCTATGCAAGATAATAAGCAGATCCAAAGGAATCACATCTTGCTGCTGTTAAACGAATATTCAGATATCTCAAAGGAACTCCTAATCTTAGTCTTTGGTATCCCAAAGACTCAAACTTTGAGTTAGTTGGATATTCTGATTCTGATTTTGCATGGTGTACATTAGACAGAAAAAGTACTTCAGGTGGTTGTCAACTTCTAGGAGGAAGATTGATAAGTTGGTCTAGTAAGAAACAGAATTCAGTATCAACATCCACTGCAGAGGTAGAATACATTGTTGTAGGAAGCTGTTGTGCTCAAATTTTGTGGTTACCAAATCAATTACTTGACTATGATGTGAAGTTTGAAGACACCCCAATTTTGTGTTACAATACAAATGCAATTTCCATCTCAAATAATCCAGTTATGCATTCAAAGACAAAGCATATTGAAATCGGACATCATTTTCTCAAAGATAATGTGCAAAAGAAAAAGGTAACTCTGCACTACATCAACACTGATTCGCAACTTGCATACTTGTTCACAAAACCATTGGATGAAGCAAGGTTCAATTTCCTAATATCCAAACTAGGTATGCTTAATTTCTAGAATAGAATAGTGGTAGTTTTTTTTAGGTTAATTGATAAGTGTTGAATATTATGTGTTACTTATCTAAGCATCTCTAAGTCTTACTGAGTCTGTGTAAACTAAGTAACTTCGCTCAGCTGATGTCTATCAACTAATCAAATTTACTCAGCTGGTCACTCTCAGATAAGAAGGAAATGCTCAGCTAAGTACCTTTCTCAACTGATACAGCCAAAATTTTCACTATCAGCTGATAGTCCTTCATCAGCTGATGCCTTTCAACTGACACATTTCAATGCTCAGCTGATCGATGGTTCAACACTTAGTCAATTTTTATCTTTTGTGCTAACCCTATTTATTTACTCGGTCTATCAGATTTCATTTAATAGCTCATTAATATGTTTTCCGTTAGAATTTTTGTCAGTATCTAACGATCTCTGTTAACTACACTTCATAAATACCCCACCTTCTCTCTCATTCATCTTTACCTGTTCAAATTCTCTCTCTCTCTAAAAAGACCTATCCTAACTTTCTCTACTCGATACTTTTCCATTTCTCTCACTATTCATCATCCCTACCAAATGGGCACCTACATTCCTGATCCTCCTGTCAACCCCGGTGAGAATGTTGCACCTAACTAACCCATGAACATAACTCCCAACAACATTCTTCTGTGCACATCCATACCCGCCTCACGCGAAAACGAAGGATACGAGCCTATGGTGCAGTTCCTTCGAGCTCACCCTCTGTTTGAAAGCCTCACTATTGATCCCCACTTACAACCTAAATGACAACAGCATTCATTGTACCCTAGCCCAAGGAAACTATCAACTACAAATCACCACTGAAACCTTGAGGGAAGCTATTGGTATTCCTCATTTCCCACCATACAATGCCTTTCCTTCTCGAACCTAAGTTCAAACTGTCCTTCAAACAATCGGTTACAATGAGCCTGTCGTACATGGGCAAGTCAAAGTCTCTGCTCTCTCGTACCCATGGAAGTATATGGCCAACGTGGTCATTAGATGTTTTGGTCCGAAATCTGGAAGCCACCATCTCATAAATCAAATCGAGTTACTGGTACTACATGCCCTAGTGTTTGGGGTAAACATCGACTTTGCTCAGGTCATTTTCTCAGACCTTGTGGATAAAATAACTCAGAGCACCAACAAGAAATCCTCCAGAGCTCAAGTGCCTTACATTCGCTTTTTGAGTATGGTTACAATGATGGTGATTGGTGAAAACGACTATGTTGGACTCAATGAACATCTTGAAAGTATTCCCGTCCCTGCCATGGATGAGAAGGTATTCCATTTTATTAAGGCAAACAGAGGTCCTCCCATCACTAACCAAATGCAAGAATTGATACAATGCTACTGTGGCAAATGTTGATAATGTAGATGGTGATGGTAGTGGTGGTGATAGTAATAATGGTGGTAATGCTGAGGAAAGTTATGATGATAACAATGATGATGCTGGTGATGGTGATGCTGGTGATGGTGATAATTTTGGTGACTTTGAATTCACTCCCTTAAGTCCAATAGTCATGAGTCCTCTGGGTGATGATGTGAACATCAAGAACAAGAAATCTCTGAGCAACTCATTGAGCTCATTGATAGAAGCAGGCACATCATACCCCAAGGTAAGGATAGCTCTCACTCCACATCCGAGGATATTCAAATGGTAGTCCCAACCTTTGATAGCCCATCCTCATCCCCAGTCCATACACCTATTCAACAACCAAGCTCTGGTGAACCTCCGGTGTTCACTAGTTCTACTCCTCCTCGTAGCCCCCTATACACAAGGTCAACAGAGGTTACTCATCTTGAGTTTTTTAAGGTAGTGACATCCACACCACTCACCTCAATCCAAAAACCCTTCCTCATGTTGAGGGGGAGCAATTGGATGTTGCTAACCCTGAGCCAGTGGATGAATCCTCCCAACAGGATACATCTATAAAATGGGATTAAAACCGCTATCTGAGGCAACCTCCCTAAAGGTTGATCTCATTGAAAGACAGACCTCATCCCAAGGTCATACTGTGTCTATACCCCCATTCAGTCAGCCTATACCATTCACATTCTCCCAACAGAATGTGGATCCAATAAGGGATTCCCTAGTATTGAGTGTATCCCACACTCACTCCACTTATCTTGCTCCTATAATCGATTCTATTCTTACACATGCACAACATGTCAATGCTAGTGGTATAAACCAACCACTTGTACGGGGCTTAACAGTCTTTCCCAATGAATTTGAGCTTATACACCAATGCTCAAATGAGGGAACACCAACCTTACCCAACTTCTTTGAAACAATCTCAACCCCTTTCATATCTCAACCCTTTACCTCTACCCAAACACAAAACCTTACCCTTCTCCAAACCATCCACCAAAACCTTGACAATCTTACCCAAACCTTCCAAACATTCCAAACCCAAACCAATACTCGACTGTCTAGACTTGCTCAAGACATAGAGTCCCTTAAAACCCATTCCCCACCCTCCCCTGCCCCTCTCTACACTTTATCTGATCTCTCTCCTATTATAGCCAAAATAGACCATTTATCTACCCTTTTTCCATCTCAAGCACAAACTCCCATCCTACCTCAATCCACTATCTCTTCCCTCAACCAAACCATATCAAACCTTCTAACCCAACTTCAAACCCTACGACCCATCAACCCTAACATTTCTGTCCGTATCCCGGAACAACTTCTTCCAATGCCTTTTTTCATAAATGGCATCCTTGATGATATTGAAACCCTTTCTTAACAAAGCCGAATGAGCCATCTTTCTCTTTGGAAAGCTATAAGGGATCTCAAGGATGACCTTTCCCTCCAACTCTCTAAACTTACACCTAACCCTTCCTCAACCACTAGACCCATCCCTGCCCCTACCCCATCCCCAAAACCAACCACGGGTGACTCCCCTCCTCCTTTTGATGATGCCAAAAAGGGGGAGAAATTTTCAAGTTCAACAAGGGAGGATGATCCTGATTCAAATGAGTTAGATGCTGCCTATTCTGAAACAGCAACAAAAATTTTGCAGCAGGAAGCATCCAAAGCAACAGCTCCTCCTACTCTCAAAAGAAAAGCACCTTCTGAGGGGGTGCAAAGATTTCCTAAAAGAATGAAAAGAATGGCAAACAGGCCAAAGCCAAAAAGAAAAGTTGTTGAGGGTTGCTCTCCTCCAATAAATTTAGAGTCTGATTCTGATAATGAGGATGATACTCCACTATCTGACATCCTCAGAAGAAGAAGACAAAGCCACAAACCATCAGCTCCACCAGTCCAATCAACTCCGTCAGTCCAAAAGTCTTCAACCTCTGCTCCCAAAGATAAACCTCTGCTCCCAAAGATAAAGGGAAAAGAAAAATGACAAGTGAGCAATTTGAAGAGGAAGAGCAAAGGAAAAAGGAGCTTGAGCTCAAAGAGCAAGAGGAAAGGGAAAACATCCAAATGGCTCAAGCCTTGGGTGTTCCAGTGGAGGAAATCTACCAAGCCAAGGAGCTAGCATATGCACAAGAGCAAGAAATACAACAAGTTCAAGCTGCTGCTCAAACAAAATTGGAAAGGGAGAAGTCTCAAGCTGAGATGCTCAAAGCAAGATCCCATGCGGATGCAAGCAAAACCCTGTTTAGTCTTGACCTATCTGCTCCTTACAATCTAAGTCAACAGAGGATACAAAGCTTCAGAGAAAGAATAAATATTTTGAGAAACAGAACCGAGCCAACTCCTATCACAAGAGCCACTGTCCATAAAGGTGATGGTGAACCCTACCTCAAAGCTATAAGGCAAAACAACTTCAATAGTCGTGAAGTTGTATCATATGAGAGGTGTCACATCTACGGGTTCACATAATTGGTTGAGATCCTGTACCTTCTCTACAAATTAAAAAGATTCAAAATTGGATAGCTCTTGCTATGTCACAAAAGTCCTTCACTCCAGATGATTACTATAGGCATGTGCATATAGTTGATAATCTACACAAGAAAGTCTCCAAGCCTTTTAAACCTTTTGAGCTAAGAGAGGTACTACCCCAACATGTATATCTATATGATTTTGAGGGTCTCAACACAGCCTTGCCACTCAACATTACTCCTGAGCTTTTCAAGTTTATATCTATGCCTGTTGAGGGTATATTCTTTCTAGACAGAGGAGGCACTTGGAGGTTCTTTAGACAGCCTGAGATCCCCAAGGCTAGCAGAAATTTTCTCTTTGGACTAAGGATATCTACAAGAGGCAGAACCGGAAATGATCAATTTGAAGCCCTTGTACAAGCCCAATGTGAAGTCTTAGCTGAAGCAGATCCTCATGCCAAAGCCTTTGAAGTCAAAGAAGAAGAATGATGGGATTGAAGACTGATCTATCTCTAAGGAATTGTTAATCACTCTAGTTGATTGTATATACATTGTAAATTCTGTTTAGACTAGTTTAGTTAGTAGTTAATCTTGTGTAATTACTTCTATACTTTTCTTTATTCTGTTATTTAAGTGATGTTTATGTAAATCAGAAAATCAAAAATATATAAAAATGGAAAAATGAAAAGATACCACAAAACAGAACAAAATGGTAAAACAAAGAAAAAGATTCCACAAAAATAGAACAAAATGGAACACTAGAAAAGAAACCATAAATAGAACAAGGTTCAAAATAAAAAGAGCTACCAAAAGTAGATAGCTAGGTAGCGAAATGCTCTTAAAAGTTTAAATATTTTGTATTCGAAGTCAAATTGATTCTTCAAAAAGAAAAAGGTTTTGTCATCATCAAATAGGGGGAAATTGTTGGGGAGATAATCACTTGACCCTAATAATTAACTCTGCCTATCCTAAAACATAGAATTTGATGATAACCAAACCCTACATTCAGTATGACTTAGAAAGAATTCAAACATGTGTTGTTTGGATCAGATTCTGGAAAATATGCTAAGTATGGAACCATCAGCTGACCATCAGTTGAGTATCAGCTCCTACTCAAAGTATCAGCCAATGGACATCAGCTAAGGAGTATCAAATGAAGAATAAAAGTGAAAAAGACCATCAGCTGAGGAAAGTGATCTATCAGCTGAGTGAAGAAATTCGATCAGCTGAGTGCCTACTCCATCAGCTGAGCAAGGACTTTTCTCAGCTACACCATCAACTAAGTGAACATTGGATAAGCTGAGGCCCAGAGCATTAGGTAAGTAAGTCATTTCAAACTCAAGTCATCTTTCTACATAAACTGATGTATTTAAATGATCAAATTGAGCATTCTTGATCAACTGATCATATCAATACATGAGCTTATGTCCTCCTAAGATAACTATTGATCAACTGAGCATCCATATGATCAGCTAAGCAATATGTATCAACTGGGTCCTAGCAAAAATTGATCAACTGGTATATCTTGTCAATTGAGTAGTGAAATTTAAAGTTCCTAGTACTTTCTGTTAGCTGAGTCGAGCAAAATGTCAAATCTGCTCGATCTTTTAGATTGTAAAAGTCATATGTAAAAGGCAGAACATGTGTTGTTCTTTTATGCCTTAGATCTCTATTTGTAAAAGTAAAAATCACCTTTTGGATCAAGTATGAGACAAAAAGGTTTGATCTTATCCTTTTAAAAAGGAGAAAGATACCTCAAACAGACGAAGATCTTGAAGAATTGTTTCAACAACTAAGTATGGCTGGCAATCCCATACTTGGTAAAGTCAAATCAAACATAAGCATGGCTGTTGTTTAAAGTACAAGCATGGAAAAGGGAAAGAAAGTTCTGCACGACAGAAGATGTGGGTTTTAATATTTTATATTGTGAGTGGATTGCACTTTTTCAGAAAAGTACAATTACTTTTATCAAAGAGTTGATTAAAGTAACTTTACTTTTCACCCACTACCTTTACAATTAAAATATTATATTTCCACATACTCTTTGTCTCCTTCCTTCATGCGACCGGATACCCCAAGACTTCTATAAATATACATGCATGGCGGACATGCAAAAGTGTGAACCTTCTACACAACACAAAGTAATGTCATTAGTTGAGATAAATTCGTAGAGTTTAAGCATTGTGTAGAACCACACTTGTTCATGTGTTGAACACTCTTTATACATTAGTTGTTTTAGAGTTAGCTTGTCTATGTGTTGGACAAATTGATTGCCACCTTTTATTGTACTTAGAATTTCCACTTCTAGTACATGTAATTCTTGATTCACAATCAATAAGACTTATATAAAATTATAATGGTGTGTCTTTAATTTTTAAAAGCTAAAGTTTGTATTCAACCCCCCCCCCCTTCTACAAACATTTGTTGTTGCGTACTCAATCTAGGCCTAACAAGATATAAACAATATTCATCATGCAACAAGTAAAAAAACACTGAGCATGAGACTAAACAGTCTAACTAAGAACAAACATGTGTAGAGCATCAGACTAAACAATCTAGCTAGACACAAACATGTGCATCACATTATCCATATCAATCATATACTACACCATCTGTGAGTTAACATCCACTCACCTCTTGATTCCAAACGTATAACTCAGAGATCTTATATTACCGAGTCTTTGGATTACCTGAAAACACAATAACAACAGAATCAATCTCGAACTCATAAATATATTTGTCCACATATATTTATATCTCATTTCTTATAAACTCTAACATAAATTCTCATAAGATAACATTTAAATTAAACAACATAAAATCAGATCCAAAGTGTCAGATTTGAGAATCCGCCGGATTTAGGGTTGTCAGATTCTCAACAGTCGGATTTCAAGTGTAGGATTTTGGGTTATCGGATTCACAATGTCGGAATCCAAGTTATCGGATTTGGAGTGTCAGCTTATGGGAAATACCGGATTCGTGTGTAACAGTTTCTCAAGGGTATCGGTTTTCAAGAATACCGGATTCAAGGATACCGGATTTCATGAACATCGGATTTTAGGAGTTCCGGATTTAACAACACCGGGTTTAACATCATCGAATTCATCATCTTCTTCTTCAACACAAAAACCGCCAACTTCAAATATTCATGCACTTATTCCAGAATTTACAAAACTCAGCAAATCTTACTAGAAACATATCTAAACATCCATAAACATGTATTCATGCATAACAAACATCTTTATATCACTTAAATCGCTAAAACAAACAAAACCCATTTAACCGAATTTCTTCAAAGACCACACATGGTGCTTCACTTTGAAGCTTGTAAATTATAGGGAGAGGATAGAATGTTATTCATTAACAAATAAGTATCATAAACTAACCTTGCTTTTGATTTAACAATCACAGACTCTTCAACTTTAAAATCCAAATTTTCTTCTTTTGAAGGTTTCTTCTTCGAGAGGAAAGATACACACACACCTTTTTCTTTTCAAAATATGAGTAGATGATATCCATGTTATTACACGTACACTTATATATCTCAAATAATTAAGCAGAAGGTGGCTAACCCTCCACCTAATTTGCATAACCACATGCATACATACTCACATACTAACATACATACATACGTAATTATATTAATTTACATGCAAACATATCTTGTTCTCTTTTTCCAGTAACTATTATATATATGTATATATATATATATATTTAAGCAATATATATATTTTCAATTTAATTACTTAAATCAAATAACTTAATTAACCATATAATTAAATTAACACAGTTAATCATGTACCACTAACCAGCTAATCTACTAGCCCAGGTTTGCGGGTGTTACAAATCTCCCCTCCTTAAGAGTATTCCGTCCTCAGAATCCCTTCTCCTTCAAATAACTGATCATTCACTATCTGACGAATGCGGAAAGGACTAATAAATCGGGGAGCTAACTTCCCACGTTTGCTGAAACAAATCACACATTTCCACAGAGAAACTTTCAGATACACCAACTTACCCACATCAAATGATACCGGAGGACGTCGCGGATCAGCATACATCTTCTTCCTATCCTTGGCAGCTTTCAGCTTCTCTCTAGCAACAACAACCTTATCAGCAGTTACCTGAACAATCTCTGGCCCTGCAAACTGTTTCTCACCGGCCTCTAACCAACCAGTCGGAGTACCGCAACGACGACCGTACAACATTTCATATGGAGGCATTCAAATACTGGTGTGGTAAGAATTGTTATATGCAAACTCTATTAATGGCAGGTGCGAATCCTAAGATCCACCATACTTTATTACACAGGCACGTAACATATCTTCTAGTGTCTGTATGGTTCGTTCAGTCTGATCATCAGTCTGGGGATGATAAGCAGTACTCAAGTTAATCCTCGTCCTCAACTCTCTCTGTATAACTTCTCCAGAAGTTAGAAACAAACCTGGAGTCTCTGTCAGATACTATTGATAACGGTATGCCATGCCTCGCAACAATCTCGTCAATGTACAGTTGTGCCAACTTACTCAAGGAAGCTGTCTCACAGGTAGCCAGAAAGTGAGCACTTTTCGTCAAACGATCCACTATCACCCAAATCATATCATGATTCTTCTGATTCCTCGGAAGTTTTGTTACAAAATCCATTGTTATATGTTCCCATTTCCACTCAGGGATTTCCAACTGTTTCAAGGACCCATATTGTTTTTGATGTTTTGCTTTAACTTGCGCACATATGTGACAAGATTCCACGAAATGTGCCACATCCGCTTTCATCATTGGCCACCAGTAAAACACTTTCAGATCGTTATACATTTTAGTGCTTCCTGGGTGTACTGACAGTCTCGACTTGTGTGCTTCTGTTAAGATTAACTTTCTCAATTCTCCAAGCATAGGCACCCAAACACGGGTTTTAAATACTTTCAATCCACGAGAATCATCTATTAATTCATCTTTCCGCTTTTTCATCAACTCAGCTTTCAGATTCTCGTCTTTTAGTGCTTCTAACTGAGCAGATTTCAGTTTATCCACTAATTCTGATTATATCTCCATACGCGCAAGTTGAACAGAACTTCCAGCTTCCTTACGACTTAGGGCATTTGCCACCACATTTGCCTTCCCAGGGTGGTATCTAATTTCACAATCATAATCTTTTATCAGCTCCACCCGTCGCCTCTGTCTCATGTTCAATTTCTTTTGTGTAAACACATACTGTAGACTTTTATGATCGGTGCAGATCAAGCATTTGGTACCATACTAGTAGTGCCTCCACAGTTTTAGCGCAAATACAACAAAGTCATGAGTCGAGTAGTTCTTTTCATGAGGTTTCAATTGCCTTGAAGCATACATAATTACCCGATCTCTCTGCATTAATACACATCCCAATCCAGCAAATGATGCATCACAATATACAATAAATCATTTGTTCCACTTGGCAAAGCAAGGATTGGAGCTTGGCATAACAACTGCTTCAGAGTCTGAAAAGCTTTATCTTGATCATCACTCCGCACAAACTTCACATCTTTCGGAGTTAATTTGGTCAACGGACCGGCAATCTTAGAAAAGTCTTTAATAAATCTGCGGTAATACCCCGCCAATCCAAGAAAACCCTTTATCTCAGAATGTGTCTTTGGAGCGTTCCAATTCATCACCGCTTCCACTTTCGAATGATCCACTTTCACTCTTTCACTGCAAATCATGTGCCCCAAGAAGGATCCACTTAACACTTAGAACTTAGCACTTCCTAGATTTCAAGAGTTCACTAGAGCACACAGATAATATTAAATGTCTAACGGCGGCTATAGGTCAAGTCAACCAACCTGCTTTGATGACGGATGTCACATCGAAGAACACCATCTTTTACTCAAACTACCACCGCCGCTAAAAGGTAACGACGCTATAGTTGGATTTGACTAACTGCTCAAAGAAGGCGAAACTAGAAAATTGATGCAGGTTTGCTTTGATTTATGGAATTCTTTATGTAAAATTTGATCTTAATTACAGTCATATAGTATTAATTGGATCACTTTTTTTTGCTCTAATAACCACGCCGAATCCAATTCACAGATCTCAATCTGATTAAGAATCATTGTTGATTAAGTTTGTATTTGTTGTATAGTTATGAAAGTGGTTCAACTATAAATCGAAGTATTACTTACTGATCTATTTGGTCCACATTTCTAATTCTTTTTAGTACACGGTTGAAAGAATATTGAATCAACCATTTGTTTTACTATTTTTTTTTTTTTGGCAAATTCGATTACCGTAATTGGTTGTTTTTGGTTATTTGATTTAACTTTTTGTTCAGTGATTCTATTTAGTGTTTTTTTTAATTAGTTTGATATATAAACAAGATTTTTAGGTGTTTGTTTGCAAATGAATTGGGTATTTATTAATTGGATCGTATATAAAAGAAGTTGGTAGACTTGATATCTTTTTTATTTTTGATTGATTTCCATGTAATTGTCCATTTTATTTTAATTGGGGATGATTGATGTTAATTTCATTGTCTTTATTTGACATATGCAATATGTGCATATCTACATATGTGTAATAGCTGAATTTGTGCATTTGCAGGAGTACATATATTTGCACATGTGCAAATGTCGACTGTATTAAAAAACTCAGCAAACACAAAAAAATATCAAAAAAATATAGCTAGATCGGTCTCAAATTAAAGAGCATAATTTTATCATCAATTTAGTATAATTTTCGTACCTTAATACATTTCCATTTAATAGATATATTAGTTTAAAAAAAGTGAGGGTATAGTGAAAATATCCAAATTGCCTTAATTAAATAAAGATAATTTTGATTAATTTAAGGTTGTCTATTAACAACTCTTTAATCTGGACCCTCCATCTTTTTTATCAACGGCTATAATTGGTTCTCGCAGTTCTCGTACAAAAAACAGTTTTCGTTTAAATTGTCCCTTATATATATATAATGAAAAGTTCATTTGAAAACCGTTTTTATTGCGAGAATCAATCTTAGCCGTTCAATCCCCTCTTTCAATTGGATTATCCACCCATTAATTCCTTAAATGCACCTTGCCACACTAAATTCTCCCACACTCTTTATCCATGAAATCCACTTACCAATGGAACACCTAAGATTGGTTCTCACAATAATAATGATTCTCAAATGAACCCTCATTATATATATATATATATATATCTCCTAGCAGGGTATACGCGCTATGCGACGGTGAATAAAAATGGACAATGTTAAGTTAGGATGGCGTTGGTCGCAAACGACGACGGTGATTTCGTGGTACGTGACCAAGAGAGTAGATGGTGATGATCATGGTGATTTCATGGTATGTGTTCTATGACGACGGTGTTTTCATAGTAAAGGGTGGTATGGCAAAAGAGAAAACAAATATAGAAACTCGTAAAAGAGAGGGGTGGTATGGGAAAAGATAAAACAAATTTAGTAAAAGGTCTTTTTCCTATATAATAATTTTTATTAATAATTTTTTAATGCTTTAATTAACGTCTAAATTTCTTAATAGTAACAACAATGAAATCAATAATAATTATATAAAAATTTTCTAACTAAAATAAAATATAAAACAATTATCATGATAATATATTTAAAACTAAAACTAAATTTGTATGCCTAAAAATGAGAGATACAATAATAACAAATTTAATTAAACGCCAAGCCAAATCATAATATAAGGTAAATACTCTACAACGAGGTTTTTCGTATCCGCGCTTCACAGTGAGATAAAATCACTTGCTCGTAATTTATATTATTTACTTTAGTTAAAAAAAATTTAAATAAAGTGGAAAAATTCAATCAATTAGGATTGAAAATATAATGAAAGTTTGTTTCCGTATTCACTTGTACATTTCACTATCTAGTTTAGATTGAAAACATTTTAGGTTTAGTAGCGTATTTTAATAACATCATACAAGTGGAAAAATTCAATCAATTAGGATTGAAAATGTGATGAAAATTTGTTTCCGTATTCACTTATACATTCCACTATCTAGTTTGGATTGAAAACATTTTAGGTTTAGTAGCGTATTTTAATAACATCATACACATACATAAATCAATATACATGTTTACATAAATAACCATAAAGATAGATAAATACATCTATTAAATGATTTAAAAAATTGTTTACAAGGGAAAAAATAACATATATAATTAATTTCAATATAATAATAATAAAAGAAAATTTAGTAAATTCTTCCAAGAAAAAAAGGCGGTTGGCCGCCATAAACAAAACAATAGGAGAAAGCTTCAAATGTAATGCTCGAACCATCACCTACGCTATGTGTTACACATTTATTAAAAAATTGCTGTATCACTCCGCCTGCTTCACATTTATTAAATCCTTACAACTTCAAAATATATATTAGTTATTAAAATAGTTACTGTTCATAACATCCCATCAATTTCTATCAAATGTTATGTTATATAATACAACACTTGATCTTTTATCAAATTTAATAACAACTTTTAAATTACAATCGAGTGTTACAATTTGTATAACAATTATTCAACTTTTTTTTTAATTATGTAATACTTTATTTTTTTCGGTAAGTAAACTTTTAATTTGTGTAACACTGTTTTCAACTTTGTTTTTTTTTTTTCATTTTGAGTAATATTTTTTATATTAATCAAGGCACAAAACCCTAAAAGAAAATAGCTAGCTGACTACTATTCACATTGAAAATCTGTGTGTGCGTGTGTGGCATTGAACCGAGAAGGAGGAGCAGAAATTGGAGCCAGATCTTCGTGAAAACGAGTGGAATCGATTGGAAACCTTGCAAGTATGATTCCTCCAATACTTCTGTGGCGTAGCCCAGTGGTATAGGGGTTTTACCCCATAGCTTAGGTCCTGGGTTCGAGTGTTTTAAAAAATGATGAAGGGTATTATTTCTTCATGATGTGTGACTTGGGGCTCGTATACTGTCTTATATGGATATTATTGTGAACCTAACCTACTAAATTCACTGTTCAAAAAAAGGTATGATTCATCCACCTTATGTACTCAGTTTACTATTAATTTCATGCGTTAAGGTTGGGTTTTAAGAGGGATTTAATCTGGAATGAGGGCTGTCGAACATTGTGAAGGTCGAGAACAAAAAACAAAAATTACTCACAAAAATGTACTAAAAATGCGATTAACTCATTGGGAATGGCTTAGATGATGTTAGAAATTTAAAATGATTGTAAAATATTTTAGAATGATAAAATTAAGAATTTAGTTAATTATGATATTTTGAAATATTATAAAGGATATGTTGGGGAGATAATCACTTCACCCTAATAATCAACTCTGTCAATCCTAAAACATAGAATTTGATGATAACCAAACCCTACATTTAGTATGACTTAGAAAGAATTCAAACATGTGTTGTTTGAACCAGATTATGTAAAAATATGCTAAGTATGGAACCATCAGCTAAGCATCAGATCCTACTCAAAGTATCAGCCAAGGGATATCAGCCAAAGAGCATCAGATGAAGAAAACAAGTAAAGAAGACCATCAGCTGAGGAAAATAAACCATCAGCTAAGTGAAGAAAGTTGATCAGCTGAGTGCCTACACCATCAGCTGAGCAAGGACTTTGATCAGCTCCTCCATCAGTTGAGTGAACAAATGGATCAGCTGAGTCCTAGAGCATCAGTTGAGTAAGTCCTCTTTTACACAAGTTATCTCTACACTTAAACTGATGTATTTCAATGATCAGCTGAGCATCATTGATCAACTGGTCATATAAATTCATGAGCTTATGCACTCCTAAGATTACTATTGATCAACTGAGCATCTATATGATCAGCTGAGCAATATGTATCAACTGAGTCCTAGCAAAAAGTGATCAACTGTGCACTATCTTTTCAGATTGTAAGTCATATGTAAAAGGCAGAACATGTGTTGTTCTATTATGCCTTAGATCTTTGTTTGTAAAAGTAAAAATGCACTTTTTGGATCAAGTATGAGACAAAAAGGTTTGATCTTATTCTGGAAAAGGATAATGATACCTCAAACAGACTAAGATCTTGAAGATTTGTTCAAACAACTAAATATGGCTGGCAATCCCACATTTGGTAAAGTTAAATCAAACAAAAGCATGGTGTTGATTAAAGTACAAGCATGGAAAGGGAAAGAAACTTCTACACGAAAGTAGATGCGGGTTTTAATATTTTATATTGTGAGTGGGTTGCACTTTTGCAGAAAAATACAATTACTTTTATCAATCTATTGATAAAGTAACTTTACTTTTCACCCACTACCTTTACAAATAAAATATTATATTTCCACATCCTCTTTGTCTTCTACCTTCATGCAATCGGATACACCAAGATCTCTATATATACTCATGCTTGGTGGACATGCAAAATACAACACAGTGAAGTCTCTACTCCACAGAAAGAAAATCTCATCAGTTGAGAAATTCGTAGAGTTTAAGCATTGTGTAGAATCAAACTTGTTCATGTGTTGAACACTCTATATGCATTAGTTGTTTTAGAGTTAGCTTGTCTATGTGTTAGACAAATAGATTGCCACCTTTTATTGTACTTAGAATTTCCACTTCTAGTACATGTAATTCTTGATTCAATATCAATAAGAATTATATAAAAGTATATAAGTGTGTCTTTAAATTTTTAAAAGCTAAAGTTTGTATTCAAACCCCCCTTCTACAAACATTTGTTGTTGTGTACTCAATCTGGGACTAACAACTGGTATCAGAGCAGGTTAGATAATCAATATCTAGAGCTGTTTTGCTTACTCTACAACTGCTTCTACCCCTCTCAAAATGGGCCTCATCAGCAAACAACATGAATATCTCAAACACTGGGTCCTTAACAAGATGTCCCATGTTTGATGCAGATAATTTCTCCATGTGGAAAAGTAGAGCACATATTTTCTTTTCCACCCTTGATATCCAAATGCTTGAAATAGTGATTGATGGTCCTTATGTTCCAACATCAGTGTTATCCATTCCATCAGAATCTGAAGGTCAAACCTCTACAACAGAAAGAATCATAACCACACCCATGCATCTGTGGACAGATGAAGATAAGAGGTTGGTTAGCCTAGATGTTAAGGCTAGATCAGCTCTTCTCTCTGCACTACCCAATGAGATCTATCATCAAGTACTTAACTGTACTTCTGCTAAAGAGATGTTAAATACACTCACAGTTGCATATGAAGGGACTGAAGAGGTGAAGGAGAACAAGAAGCTCCTCCTCAACAGAGAGTATGAATTCTTCTTTGCTCAGAAAGGTGAGAGTCTTACACAGACATACACTAGGTTCAACTGCCTAGTTAATGACTTGAAGAGGGCAGACATAACCAAGAGTAACTTTGTTTTGGTGAACAAGTTTCTAGACTCCCTCCCTGACACATGGGATCACTTTGTCACTGTACTAAGACATAGTGAGAAGATAAAGGAAATGTCTCTGGTTGCTCTCTATGGTAACTTACTAAACCATGAGCAATCAGTCAAACAAAGGAAGTTGTCATCCAAGGAGATGAAGGAGGTCGTGAAAGCTGCGCCAACTGCCCTTCTATCAAAAGATACAAAGATGAGAAGCTTTGCAGCTATTGATTCTGGTTCTGATGAAGAAGAAGATGAAGTGGAGAGTGCTGGAGAAAGTGATGAGGAGAATGGTTGTGAGGAGAGTAACCTGGAGGAGTTGGTTAAAGGTGTAGCAATGCTGGTTAAGAAGTTTAGACGTTTCAAGAAGGGAAAGGGAGTCAAGAGGTTTAGCAAGAGGTCATCAAAGTTTTTCAAGCCCAAATCTACATTTGATGCCTCCACAGCAGAATATTATAAGTGTGGCAAGATTGGCCACATAGCCAGTGACTGTAAGTCCAAATATAACTCTGGTTCTTCATCTGTGCAAAAGCAGGAGGGCAAAATTGATTATGAAGCCAAGTATAAGAAACTCCTTGCTACTATTCTTGACAAGAAGAAGAAGAAAGCCCAGGGCCAAGTTCTTGTTGCTGAAGAAGAAGATTGGGCAGAAGAAGATCTCTCCTCAGATGAAGATGAGGTGATCTCTGCTCAGTTCTGCATGATGGCCAACAATAATGATGGTAGTTCCTTTGATGAAGACATGAAAAAGGCTGCAAAAGCTTGTTCAACTACCAACTAGGATCCTTCTTCTATGTATCAGGTTGAAAAATTTATTAACTATGATGATAATAAGAAGAATGCCATGTTTGATTACTTGTGTATTGATTTCCAGTCTGCTATTCAAAGAGAGAAGAAGCTAAAACTAGAAGTAGAATCACTAAAGGAAAAATTAATTCTTAAGGATTAGGAACTTAAGCAAATAACAATCTTAAATGAGGAACTAGCTAATCAAAAGATAATTAATGAGATCTTAGTAAAAGAAACTAGTGAAGAAACCAAAAAAGTTTAATGACCTCCAAAAAGTAGTAAAGTCTTGGTGTGTATCTGCAGAAAAGACCACTCAGTGTGTCATGGAGCAGAAACCCAAACAAGTTCAAACTATTATTGGTGGAAATTACTCTAAGGCTGCTAACTATGTTGATTTTAATAAGAACATTAATATCTTAGACAAAGCTGACATTTTGCCACAGACTTTTCACAAAACTGTTAAAGGAAAAAATGTGTTCACAAATAAGTTTGTTAGAAGCAAAAGTTCCCACTCAAAAGAATCAATTATTCCTTCTGTTGAATCATCCTCTAGTAAGATTTCAGAATGTAAAAATACTAATAACATAAAGTCAAAGGATGTGAGTAAAGGAAAGGAATCATTGGTTGAAACCTCAGAGACATTATGTTGTCAAACCTTGAAAATAGATGACTTAAATCTTAGTATTTCACAAACTGAATAATCATTAGCTAATACTACTCCATCAACTGATAGGTTAGTAGATGATAAATGCTCATCTGATAACCTGTCAGCTGATCATAGCTCATTTTCTAAACAATCAGTTGATCTAGAATTAATCAACTCTCTTTCAATAGAAGAAACTATGAGTAAAAAAAATGATGTTCACATTGTTCCCATTTCTGCCACTCCAAAGATTGGTCAAAAACTTTCTAAGAACAAAGATCAATCTAAGGTGCCTGTAAATAAAGACCTAAGAAATTTACAGGATAGGCTTAATAAGCTGAATGGTCAAGTTAGTCAAATGATGACTGATAATTGTCAAATGATTGATAAGAAAACTCATAGGCATTCAAACAATGTTCTTCAATGCTCCAAGGCCACAAAATCCCAAAAATGTTATAAATGTGGAAGTAAAGAGCATAAGGCATTTGAATGTTCTTTAGAAGGGAATTCAAGACAGCGGACTTGTAATGATAACACAGTTATTCCTCTCATACATAAGAAACCTGAGATGAAGTGGAAAGCTAGGTGCATTCCACCGGGATCCACTAAGTAGTGGATTCCTAGTTGTGTCACTAACTCTTCTTTCATTCAATTTGTGCAGGGTGTTGGTTCTTGGTTTCTTGATAGTGGATGTTCAAGAACCATGACAGGTAACAAGGCTTTGCTCAGTAACTACAAGAAGGAGAAAGGTCCAAGGGTAACCTTTGGTGACAACAACCATGGACAAACAAAAGGCTATGGTGAACTTCATAATGGAAACCTCAAACTGTCCAAAGTTTCATATGTCAAAGAGCTGAAATACAATCTCATAAGCATAAGTCAATTATGTGATAGAGATAATGAAGTCCACTTCACAAAGACAGGAGGCTCCATAATAAATAAAGAAGGTAATACAGTGTTTAGTGCCAAGAGAACCAAGGATGTGTATACACTTGACATGTCCTCTGGTGACCCTTCAAAGAAAACATGTTTGTACTCCAAAAATAATGAGGATACAAATTGGCTATGGCACAAGAGGCTTTCCCACCTTAATTTCAAAAATATCAACAAGTTAAGCAAGGGTGAACTAGTGTCAGGACTAGCTTCTCTGACTTATCTTAAGCCTAAACCTTGCACTGCTTGTGAGAATGGAAAGCAGCATAAGACATCATTTCATCCAGGCAGGCCTTCTCAATTACAGAACCTTCCTATATGTTGCACATGGATCTCTTTGGTCCTGTTGCAATAGCTAGTATTGATGGAAGTAAGTATGCTCTTGTATTAGTTGATGAATTCTCAAGATACACTTGGGTTTTCTTTCTTAAAGCAAAGAGTGAGGCTTCTGAAGAAATTATTTGCTTTATCGAAAAGTTGGAAGTGTTGAATGGCAATCTGGTGAGGAGTCTTAGAAGTGATCATGGATGAATTCAGAAATCAAACTCTGGAATCCATCTGTGATGAGAAAGGGATATTTCAAAACTTCTCTGCTCCAAGAACCCCACAACAAAATGGTGTAGCTGAAAGAAGAAATAGAACATTGATTGAAGCTGCCAGAACTTTGTTGTGTGAAAGTGGGTTATCCTTTAATTTCTGGGCTGAGGTTGTAAGTTGTGCATGTTTCACACAGAACAGGTCCCTTATTATCAAGAGGCACAACAAAACTCCATATGAAGTGCTCAAGGGAAGGAAGCCAAGCATCAGCTTTCTGCATAATTTTGGTTGTCAGTGTTTCATACTCAATCAAAAGGATCAATTGCAGAAATTTGCTCCTAAAGCTGACGAAGGAGTGTTTGTAGGTTACTCAGTGATTTCTAAAGCATACAGAGTATACAACCTAAGAACCAAAGTCATAGAAGAATCCATCAATGTAAGTTTCAATGAAAATGACTTTATTGCTTCATGTTCTTCTAATCATGTTTCAGGTGAAGAATTTAATGATCTCATGCAAACTGGAGAAGACAGTCCAAAGCAAGTAGATCCCTCTCCACCACCTGCTCATGATGTAGATGAACCTGTTCCTATCCAAATCTTTAACCATGTACAACCATCCTCATAAAATCCTATACCTCTACTGAATCATGTGGAAATTGAATCAACATCATTGGACTCTAATTCCATATCACACATTCCCTATTCAGTAGAGATACCCACAGATTGCAACCATGAAGTTATATCAGCCACTCAAAATGAACTCACTTCTACTGCTGATAGCCAACATATAACTTCTTCTCCCCAAATCCAAATGAATCCTAATTCCCAAGCAATTCAAAAAGCCTTCAAAGACCTCAAGCATCATCCTCATAATTTGGTGATAGGCAATATTGATGATCCAGTTAGAACAAGATCAAAAGCTTGCAACATCTGCTTGTATTCTAGATTTGTCTCAATGATTGAACCAAAGAAGGTTGATGAAGCTCTCAATGATTCCCACTGGGTGTCTGCCATGCAAGAGGAATTGGCAGAATTCAAAAGAAATAATGTATGGACTTTGGTACCCAAACCAAAGGATAAATCCATCATTGGAACAAATTGGGTGTTCAGAAATAAGCTAGATTAAAATGGGCAAATCATAAGAAACAAAGCAAGGCTAGTGGCACAAGGGTATTGTCAAGAGGAAGGTATTGATTTTGATGAAACCTTTGCCCCTGTTTCAAGATTGGAAGCTATTAGATTGTTCCTAGCCTATGCTGCCTTCAAGAACTTCAAAGTGTTCCAAATGGATGTGAAGAGTGCATTTCTGAATGGAGATCTGAAAGAAGAGGTATATGTAAAACAACCTCCTGGTTTTGAGGAGTCAAGCTTACCTGATCATGTTTACTTTCTAAACAAAGCTTTATATGGTCTTAAGCAAGCTCCAAGAGCCTGGTATGATACCCTCTCTTCTTTTCTCCTTAATAAAGGTTTTACAAGAGGATGAATTGATAGCACTTTATTTATAAGGAAGTACAAAGGTGATGTGATACTTGTGCAGATATATGTAGATGATATAATATTTGGGTCTACTAATTTGGAACTATGCAAAAAGTTTTCTAAACTCATGTATGATAATTATCAGATGAGCGTGATGGGTGAGTTAAACTATTTTCTTGGTTTGTAAATTAAACAAGGGGTTGATGGTATTTTCATTCATCAAACAAAGTATGTCAAAGATTTACTCAAAAAGTTTGATTTTGAAAGCTGTTCTTCAATGAAAACACCTATGTCTACTTCTATCAAGTTAGGAAAGGACACTGATGGCAAATCAGTGAATATTACTATTTATAGAGGAATGATTGGGTCACTTTTATACCTCACTGCAAGTAGACCAGATATAATGTTTTCAACATGTCTCTGTGCAAGATATCAAGTAGATCCTAAGGAATCACATCTTGCTGCTGTTAAGAGAATATTCAGATATCTCAAAGGAACTCCTAATCTTGGTCTTTGGTACCCCAAAGACTCAGATTTTGATTTAGTTAGATATTCTGATTCTGATTTTGCAGGGTGTACATTAGACAGAAAAAGTATGTCATGTGGTTTTCAACTTCTAGGAGGAAGATTGATTAGTTGGTCTAGTAAGAAACAGAATTCAGTGTCAACATCCACTGCAGAGGCAGAATACATTGCTGGGGGAAATTGTTGTGCTCAAATTTTGTGGTTACAAAATCAACTACTTGACTATGATGTGTGAAGTTTGAAGACACCTTAATTCTATGTGACAATACAAGTGCAATCTCCATCTCAAATAATCCAGTCATGCATTCAAAGACAAAGCATATTGAAATCAAACATCATTTTCCCATAGATAATGTGCAAAAGAAGAAGGTAACTTTGCACCACATCAACACTGATTTGCAACTTGCAGATTTATTCACAAAGCCATTAGATGAAGCAAGGTTTAATTTCCTAATATCCAAACTAGGTATGCTTAATTTTTAGTTTAGAGTAGTGATAATTTAGTTTGTGTTAATTTATAAGTGTTGAAAATCATGAGTTACTTATTTAAGCATCTCTAAGTCTTACTTAATATGTGTAAACTGAGTAACAATGCTTAGCTGATACCTATCAGCTGATCAAACTTACTCACCAGATCACCTTAAGATAAGAAGGACATGCTCAGCTAAGTACTTTCCTTAGCTGTTACTCCAAATTTTCACTATCAGCTGATACATTTCTATGATCAGCTGATGGTTCAACACTTAGTAAATTTTCTCTTTTTACATTCATTTAATGCTTTTTAACACTAGCTATTTACTCCGTTTGTCATATTTCATTTAATAGCTAATTAATTTGTTTTTTGTTAGAATTTTTGTCAGTATCTAACGATATCTGTTAACTATCCTTCATAAATATCCCACTTCCTCTCTCATTCACCTTTACCTGTTCAAACATTCTAAATTCCCCCTCTCTCTCAACTAAGAACTACCCTAACTTCTCTCTCTCGATACTCACTGTTCATCATCCCTACCAAATGGCCACCTATATTCCAGACCCTGCTGTCAACCCTGGTGAGAATGTTGCACCCAACCAACCAATGAATATCACTCCAAACAACATTCTACTCTGCACCACCATCCCTGCCTCGCGAGAAAATCAAGGTTACGAGCTAATGGTTCAGTTTCTTCAGGCTCATCCTTTGTTTGATAGTCTCACTGTTGATCCACACTACATATACCCCACAATTATTGGTGAGCTGTGGTACTCCGCAACCTACAACCTAAACGAAAACACCATCCACTGCACCCTAGCCCAAGGAAACTACCATCTCCAAATGACCACAGAAAAATTTCGTGAAGCCTTTGGTATTCCTCACTTTCCACCTTACACAGCTTTTCCCTCCAGAGCAGAAGTTTTAAACCATTATGCAAACCATAGGCTACAATGAACCTGTAGTGCATGGTCAAGTAAAGGTCTCTGCTCTTTCTCATTCGTGGAAGTATTTGGCCAACGTGGTCATACGTTGTTTTGGTTCAAAATCTAGAAGCCACCATCTCATCAATCAAACTGAGCTTCTGGTGCTCTATGCCCTAGTCTTTGGGGTAAACATAGACTTTGCTCAAGTTATATTTTTTGATCTTGTTGATAAGATCACTCAAAGCACAAACAAGACATCATCAAGGTCTCAGGTGCCCTACATTCGATTCTTAAGCCTGATAGCTATGAGGGAGATTGGAGAAAATGATTATGTGGGCTTAACTGAACATCAAGAGCATATTCCTGTCCCTACCATGGGTGAAAAGGTATTCCATTTTATAAAGGCAAATAGAGGTCCTCCAATCACTTCCCAAATGCAAGAACTGATTGATGCTGCAATTGATAATGCCAATGCTGATTATGATGATGATGAGAATAATGATGATAATGATGGTGATGATGCTGAGGAAAGTCACACTGGCAATAATAATGAAAATGATGATGCTGGTGATGGTGATGTTGGTGAATTTACTCCTATCAATCCAATGGTATTAAGTCCTTTTGGTGGTGATGGTGATGCCCAAGAACAAGAAATTTTTGAGCAACTCCTTGAGCTTATTGACAGAAGTCGGCACATCATGTCCCAAGGTAAGGACAGTTCTGATTCCACCTCGGAGGATATTCAAATGGTAGTCCCAACCTTTGATAGCCCATCCTCCTCTCCAGTGCATACAACAATCCAATAGCCAAGCTCTAGTGAACCACATGTGGTCACTAGTTCTACTCCAATTCGTAGCCCTATATATACAAGGTCACCAGAAGTGACTCATTATGAGCACTTTGAGGGAGTGCAATCCACACCTCTGACCTCAACTCCAATTACCCTTACTCATGTTGAGGGGGAGCAATTGGATGTTGCCACCTTTAAGCCAGTGGATGTATCCTCACAACAGGATACATCTGTAAAAATGGGATCTAAACCGCAATCTGAGACAACCTCCCAACAGGTTGACCTCATTGAAAGACAAACCTCAACCCAAGGTCATACTGTGCCTACCCCATTATTGAGTCAGCCTATACCATTCACATTCTCACAACAAAATGTGGATCCAATAAGGGATTCCCTATTAGTGAGTGCATCACACACTCAATCCACTTATCTTGCACCTCTTATTAATTCAATTCTTACACAAGCACAACCTGTCAATGCTAGTGGTACAAACCAACCACTTGTATAGGGCTCAGCAGTCCTTCCTAATGAGTTTGAGCTTATAAACCAAGGCTCAAATGAGGGAACACAAACCTTACCCAATTTCTTTGAACCTATCTCCACCCCTTACAATTCTCAACCATCTACCTCTACCCAAACACCAAACCTTAATCTTACCCAAACCAAAAACCAGAACCTTGATAACCTGACCCAAAACTTCCAAGCCTTCCAAACCCAAACCTCCACTCAACTGTCTAGACTCACCAAAGACATTGAGTCCCTAAGAACCCCTACCCAAACCTCCCCTGCACCTACTACCTCTACCTTTGATCTCACCCCGTACTAACCAAAATAGACCATCTCTCTAACCTTCTCCCATCTCAATCACACATTCCCATCATTCCTCAATCCACTATCTCTTCTTAAACAAACTATCTCAAACCTAGTATCCCAACTTCAAACCCTATGCCCAATAAACCCAAATATTTCTGTCCCTATCCAAGAACAACTCCTACCCATTCCTTCCTACCTTAAAGACATCCTTTATGACATTAAAGCCCTTACTGAACAGTCCAGAATGAGTCATCTTTCATTGTGGAAAGCCTTAAAGGATCTCAAGGATGACCTCTCCCTCCAACTTTCTAAACTTACCTCTACATCCACCTATACCCCTTCCTCAACCCCTGCTCCTACCTCATTCCCTTAACCAACAACAGGTGACTCCCCTCCTCCTTTGATGATGCCAAAAGAGGGAGAAATTCTCAACTTCTTCCAGGGAGGATGATCCTGACTCTGAGGAAATTGATGTTGCCTGCAATGAAATTGCCACCAAAATTCTGCAGCATAAAGCACCCAAAGCAACAGCTCCTCCTACTCTCAAAAGAAAAGCATCTTCTGAGGGGGAGCAAAGGTTTCTCAAGAGACTGAAAAGAATGGCTAACAGTCCAAAGCCAAGAAGGAAAGTTGCTAAGGGTTGCTCTCCAAAAATTGCTATTGAGTCTGATTCTGATGATGAGGATGATACTCCACTCTCTGACATCCTCAGAAGAAGAAGACAGAGCCCAAAACCATCTGCCCCACCAGTCCAATCAACTCCATCAGTCCAAAAGGCTTCAACCTCTGCTCCTAAAGACAAAGGCAAACAGAAAATGACATCTGAGCAAGTTGAAGCAGATGAACAAATGCAAAGGGAGCTTGCACTTAAAGAGAAAGAAGAAAGGGAAAATGCCCAAATGGCTCAAGCATTGGGTGTTCCAGTTGAAGAGATCTACCAAGCCAAGGAGCTAGCATATTAGCAAGAACAAGAACAAGTTCAAAATCAAGCTGCTGCTCAAAACAAATTGGCAAGGGAGAAATCTCAGTCTGAACTGCTCAAAGCTAGATCTCATGTGGATGCCATCAAAACCTTCTTCAACCTTGATTTATCTGTTCCTTACAATCTAAGTCAACAAAAGCTTCAAAGCTTCAGAGAAAAGATCAACATTTTAAGAAACAAAACAGAACCAACTCCAATCACAATAGCCACTGTCCACAAAGGTGATGGTGAACCCTACCTCAAAGCAATAAGGCAGAACAACTTCAACAGCTTTGAAGTTGTATCATATGAGAGGTGTCATATCTATGGGTTCACAGAGTTAGTTGAGATCATGTACCTTCTCTTCAAATCCAAATCTAAGCTTAAAGTTCAATTCATTCAGAAAATTCATAGCTCTTGCTGTGTCACAAAGGGCCTTCACTCCAGATGACTATTACAGACATGTGTACACAGTTGATAATCTTCACAAGAAAGGTTCCAAACCCTTTAAACCATTTGAGCTAAGAAAGGTACTACCCCAGCATGAGTACTTGTATGATTTTGAGGGTCTCAACACAACTCTACCACTGAACATCACCCCTGAGCTTTACAAGTTTATAGTTATACCTGTTGAAGGTATATTCTTTCTAGACAAAGCTGGCACTTGGAGGTTCTTTAGACAGTCTGAAATCCACAAAGCTAGCAAGAAGTTTCTCTTTGGGCTAAGGATATCTACAAGAGGCAGAACTAGAAATGAACATTTTAAAGCCCTTGTACAAGCCCAATGTGATGTCTTAGCTGAAGCAGATCCCCATGCCAAGGACTTTGAAGTAAAAGAAGAACAATGGTGGGATGATTGAAGACTGATCTAACTCTGAAGATTTGTTGATATCTAGTTGATTGCATATTATGTTTAGACTAGTTAGTTAGTAGTTAATCTTTGTAAATACTTCTGTACATTTCTTTATTCTGTTATTTCAAGTGATGTTTATGTAAATCAGAAAATAAAAAACATATAAAAATGGAAAAATGAAAAGATACCACAAAAACAGAACAAAATGGTACAACACATAAAAAGATTCTACAAAAACAGAACAAAATGGAACACTAAAAAAGAAACCAAAAACAGAACAAGGTTCAAAATAAAAAGAGCTACAAAAAACAGATAGCTAGGTAGCCAAATGTACTTAGAAGTTTAAATCTTTTATATTCGAAGTCAAACTGATTCTTCAAAAAGAAAAAGGTTTTGTCATCATTAAATAGGGGGAGATTGTTGGGGAGATAATCACTTCACCCTAATAATCAATTCTGCCTATCCTAAAACATAGAATTTGATGATAACCAAACCCTACATTCAGTATGACTTAGAAAGAATTCAAACATGTGTTGTTTGAGTCAGATTATGTAAAAATATGCTAAGTATGGAACCATCAGCTGACCATCAATTGAGCATCAGATCCTACTCAAAGTATCAGCCAAGGGATATCAGCCAAGGAGCATCAGATGAAGAAAACAAGTAAAGAAGATCATCAGCTGAGAAAAATAAACCATCAGCTGAGTGAAGAAAGTTGATCAGCTGAGTGCCTACACCATCAGCTGAGCAAGGACTTTGATCAGCTACTCCATCAGTTGAGTGAAGAAATGGATCAGCTGAGTCCTAGAGCATTAGCTGAGTAAGTCCTCTTTTACACAATTTATCTCTACACTTAAACTGATGTATTTCAATGATCAGCTGAGCATCATTGATCAACTGGTCATATAAATTCATGAGCTTATGCACTCCTAAGATTACTATTGATCAACTGAGCATCTATATGATCAGCTGAGCAATATGTATCAACTGAGTCCTAGCAAAAAGTGATCAACTGTGCACTATCTTTTCAGATTGTAAGTCATATGTAAAAGGCAGAACATGTGTTGTTCTATTATGCCTTAGATCTTTGTTTGTAAAAGTAAAAATGCACTTTTTGGATCAAGTATGAGACAAAAAGATTTGATCTTATCCTCTGGAAAAAGGATAATGATACCTCAAACAGACGAAGATCTTGAAGATTTGTTAAAACAACTAAGTATGGCTGGCAATCCCATACTTGGTAAAGTCAAATCAAACAGAAGCATGGTGTTGATTGAAGTCCAAGCATGGAAAGGGAAAGAAACTTCTACACGATAGTAGATGTGGTTTTAATATTTTATATTGTGTGTGGGTTGCACTTTTGCAGAAAAGTACAATTACTTTTATCAATTTATTGATTAAAGTAACTTTACTTTTCACCCACTACCTTTACAAATAAAATATTATATTTTCACATCCTCTTTGTCTCCTACCTTCATGCAATCGGATACACCAAGATCTCTATATATACTCATGCATGGTGGACATGCAAAATACAACACAGTGAAGTCTCTACTCCACAGAAAGAAAATCTCATTAGTTGAGAAATTCGTAGAGTTTAAGCATTGTGTAGAATCAAACTTGTTCATGTGTTGAAAACTTTATATACATTAGTTGTTTTAGAGTTAGCTTTTCTATGTGTTAGACAAATAGATTGCCACCTTTTATTGTACTTAGAATTTCCGCTTCTAGTACATGTAATTCTTGATTCAATATCAATAAGAATTATATAAAAGTATATCAGTGTGTCTTTAAATGTTTAAAAGCTAATGTTTGTATTCAACCCCCCTTCTACAAACATTTGTTGTTGTGTACTCAATCTGGGACTACTAGGATAAATATGATATTTGTAAATTAAGATAGACAAATACGATTTTATATGATTTAATAAGTATATATATGAAATTATCTCTAATAACTTTGACTCTAAAAAGTCAAAATTGATTTTTTGATTTTAAGTGAATGAATGGTCAAGATTAAACCTTGTTGGGCTGAACTTCTGTTGGGCCGTGGGCTCTTAAAGTGGAACTGATAATTGTAAATTGTAAGTTGGAAATAGTGGTGTGAGTTTTAATTCAAATTGCGAAATTTCAGAGTATAGAAATCGCTTATTGAGCACCGCTCAACTTAACCCTTTTATTGGGCCGAACCAATTTTCTAAATGGGCCTAGTTTACAATCTGGTATTTTAATGGACTTCAGTTGTTAGTTGGGCATCATATAAATCGCAAAACATGTGAAATATTAGAGAGGGATCGCAAAATGAGTTAGCTCTACATCGCAAATTTGAAATTTAAGTATTCGAATTGCAAATTGGTTGAGTCTCTCCCTGGATTCCCAATCACAAACTGTTGATGTGTGCATTCGCAAATTGAGCCTTCGGAGCTCAATCGCAAATTACCTTTAGACTTCGAATCACAAAATGGGTTCGAGACTACAATAGCAAATTAGGCCCAATCACAAATTGAGGCATGAAGCCCAATTGCAAAATATGTGTTAAACGTCAATCGGGAATTAATATATGAAAAATCTCACTATAAGTGATTGATGTTAAGTGTGTTCGGAAATTTAGTGGATTATTCTTATTTACTGTTGAGCTACAGTTAAGTGAGTTACACTAGCTTATTCACTATACTAGTATGTAAGTAACTGTTGTATGACTTGATGTGTAATTTACATCTACTCTTGATATGGGGTAAACGGCTGCGTAAATTAGGTACGACATAAAACCCTTGGAATGCCTTGGGTGGTCACCCGTGACCCTAATGAGACGTAAAACCCTTGGGTGCCTTGGGTAGTTAGAGAAGTAACCATGAGACATAAAAATTTTAGGGGGCCTTGGGTAGTTAGACTAGAAGTGGAATTGTTGATTGTGAACTATTTAGTATTTGTGTTATGTGTTAATGTGCATACCCATTATGATAAGTAAGTTACGTGCTCGCTAAGTTTTATACCAACTGTTGTTACTGTTTATTATTTCAGGACAAGACCACGAGGGGGCGCCAAGACAGTGAAGACAGCTCACGGACATGGATGCTTTTCTTTAAAATACTATTTCAAAAGCTAAAGATTATTCAGACAAGACATTGTTGTACTATTAATATTGTCTCAATTATTCATATTATTACTCGATAATATCGATAATTTCTGGCTTTGATAATAAATAAAATGAATATAATATGTTCACTTAATGCATGTTGGTTGTATGCATATTGGGTATATAAAAATACGGTGCGTTTGCATGAAAACTCAAGATTCTGTCAACTTTGCATGACTATGACGTTGCACATTGTGCAACCAATCTCCACGCCGAGCAACATCGAAGAGCACATACCGAGCAACCTTGCTCCACGGCGCGCTCTCTTGTTTGACGATTTAGTCCATTTTGGCTTCTTTTTAGACCCATGGCGTGCAATAGTGTCCCAAGCCAAGCTGCCTTGTTTCAAGACGTGTGCTCATATGTTCACCGTACTTTAGGTTTTTTACTTTGGTGTTCCACGACGTCACCTATGTCGCACGCCGTGTGACATGGTCGGCCCACAGAATCCTATTTAAGTCAGAAGTTAGGCCAGCAAGAAAAAAGAATACACTATTTTGAGAAACACAGCAGCGGCAGAGGAGTCAAGGAGCAATTCCAAGGATTTTGGAGGACACATTCTTGCTACATTGAGATTTTTACATCTTGTAAGCATTTTAGAATGATTACTTTTTGTTTATTTCTTGATTCTGGCATGATTACTAGTCCAGTTGTGGGCTAAGTTTCTTCTTTATTTATCGTGATGAACAAACTCTGGGTTTAATTTGTAATCTTATGATTTAATAATCTATGATCAGTTTTGTTTATGCTTAATTGTGATCGTTGAGTTTTTTTATCTTAACTTTTACTGAGTAATATATTAGATGCAGTTTGTGCATTCTCTGAGGTAATACCTTGCATGTGTATTTTTTTCTTGATTATTGTTTGCTTGTTTTGAAACAATGACGTTTGCATGCAATAGGATAGATAATTTTTCTTAGATAATAAGGGTCAACAATATTCAGTAATACCATAGATAAAAGTTTCAGTTCAATTCAACATACAACGAGACTTAAGTGTGTTTTGGAAAGATCAAGTCATAATCAAGTTAGTAGAACCGATGATTGTTGGTTTGAACACCCTTAGAAACTTGTCATATTAACCGTGCCTAAAACAAATTGAACCTAAGGGGAGTGATTCATTGGTAAATACATCTTTGTCATCTGATTTCAACTTCTTAAAAATTGCTTTAAAGTTCACTACTTTAATCTAAATATTCAATACCTTAGCAGCGGTTAGCTGCTAGTTTCAAAACCCCCGGTTTTCTTTTTAAAGCATTTTAGTTTAGCTGGCTATTTCTTTATAATACTTACAATTCTTGTTCCTTGAGGATATGATCCTGGTCTTACCCTATTTACTACTATACGATGGGGTGCGCTTGCCGTTAGTGTGTCAGTTAAATTAGGTTAGCTTAGTGTTAAAATTTATGACTGATATTCACGTATCAAGTTTTTGATGTTGTTGCCGGGGAATGGTGATCGTTTGTGTCGTTTAGAAAATTTTCTAGCTATTCGATCCTTATTCGGGATCTTGGTCACAGTTGAGTTACTACTTATTTAGTTTAGTTTAATTTTAGTTGTTCTTTTATTTTTCACTTTTCTGAGCTTTAGTTTTAATTTGTTTTCAATTGTATGCCCGTTAGGTATTCACCTAACTTGGTGAATCCTTTTCAAGAGCCTGGGCAAGAATTCAATCGACGTTTGCGTGCACAAAAAAACTCATCCATGGAGGACATTATAGTAATACCCGATTCCGGGAAGGAAGAGGAGTACAAGTACTTTCAACCACCAACACCAGAGATGGCTAACGCAGATGATACCCCTTTGTGGTGAGCCCGAGAGACTGCACTACCAGCTTCAAAACCTGCAATTCGAGTTCGTGAAATTAATAATACAGGATTCGAGATCAAAGGGCAATTTGTCAGCATGGCTCGAGAACTAACCTTTAATGGGAGGAAAAAATATGATTCAAACCAACACATCAAATCCTACCTATCTATTTATGATTTGTTTAAGGTGAGAGGAGCCACTTCTGATGTTGTACGCCTAAGAGTCTTCCCGTTCATTCACACTGGGGAGGCTCTAGAATGCTTTGAATCGTTAGAGCCTGGTTCCATAACGATCTGGGCTGCCACAAAAACCCGTTCATTAACCATTTTTTCCCTCCAGCTAAAGAGGAAAGGATGAAAGCCTATATTCTCAACTTCTATTAGAAGTTTAGAGAATCGTTTAATGATGCTTGGACTCGTTTCAAGAAGATGTTAAGGGAATGCCCAAACAGGGGCTTAACAAGAGTGATCAAGTTCAAACATTCTTCCGAGGGAAGGATGATGATATTAGGGAAAAGATCGACTCATCTTGTGGTGGTATTTTTCAGTACAAGAGCCCGAGAGAAGCTTATAAGCTTTTGAAAGACATATCTATCCACAAACAAAGGTGGAATGTTGAAAGAAAATCATCCCGGAGAACTGTAGCGCCATAGACGATGACGACAACCGAGAGACTGTTGCATCACTTGCAAATAATCAAAAATATTTAGAAAGGAAAGTTGATAAACTAATCCAATCTATTCATGCTATTCAGATAGTATATGACTCATGTATGTAAAACCTGTAATTTTGTAAAATTATAAAATTATATATAATGCTAGGTTACTTAAAAATTAGTAAAAAAATTATGTGTTTAAGATGTCATTTATATGTTATATATGTATATCTATATTATATGTTAAGTATGTGGAATATATATGTATATATATGGGTAATAAGTGTAAAGTTAGAAAAACTTGAGGGACTATTGGAGAAATATGTATGTATATGTGTCTAACTCCAATAAATGGAGTTAGATGTAGTCTTCAAAAAGTTTCCTAGAGAAGAAAAAAACGTGAGAAGGAAATAGAGATAGAGTTCTAGAGTTTGTTAAGGGGAAATCAAGAAAAATCAAGGAAGAAAGTGTGGTTCAAGTGCATAACCTCAAGATTTGGTGAAAAGTTCTTCATATTCTTCATCTTTGGTTTGATTTGGGGCAAGAAAGCAACAACTCAAGTTGGGGTTTACATACCAAGTAAGTTCTACTCCTAATTGGTGCTTGATTTTAGTTTGGATGGTTGATTGGTATGATCTTTAACCTTTTATGTTGACAAAATCATGTTAAATGGGTCAAAGTTTAGATAATTGTCAAAGTTAGGGTTTTGGTATGATCAAATGGGTTAAAGATGTTGATAAATGGGTTTGATGATGGTTTTATATGTTATTATGGTGAATTGATAGTTGAAATTGTGTTGATTTGGTAAAATAAGTCAAGAACTTGAAAATGGAAGATATAAGGTTATTTAATGATTAAATTGTGGCTAAATCTGTTGGGAAATATTTATATTTGAGTTATGATGTAGTTTTGTGATGGTTTTGAGGTTATAATGTAAGTTATAAGTTTTGGTTGTGGAAAAGATGTGAAAAATCGGGCTTGCAACAGCAGAAAAGGCCCCAGGTAACTGTTCACGGGGGCGTCGCGGCGCGACACCCCATGCGTCGCGGCGCGACACACATTTTTGGCTAAGGTGACTTTTCCAGAGATTTTCTCCCAGCGCGAGACACCCCCTGAAATGTCCAAAAACTTGTTTTTGACCCCATTTGACCTTGTAATTGATTGGGGATTGTTTCTAATGGTTTTAGGGAGTCCAAAGGGAGTCCGAAAGACCCGAAATGAGCGTTTAAGTCGTGTTTTGAGTCCATACTTGCGTATAACTTCGTTGTATGGTTAACTTAACTAAGTTAACGTTGTGTTATGATCATAGGATTGTCGTGCGAGGAATCCGACCTCGTGTTGAACCGGGAGAAATGTCACTTTGTGGTCCAGGAAGGCATTGTTTAAATCTCAAGTGTGGGGTTGGAGGTCAACAAATCGAAAATCAACGTTATTTCAAGACTCCCTCCACCCACAAATGTTATAGTTGTTCGTAGAATCTTGGGCCACGCCGGATTCTATAGATGTTTTATCAAATATTTTTCTAAAACTGTACAACCGATGACCCAGCTACTCCAGAAGGATACACCGTTCGTTTTCTCACCCAAATGTGTGAACTTCTTCAATCTCCTAAAACAAGAGCTTACATACGCACTTATCATGGTGCCGACCGATTGGTCTCAACCTTTCGAGCTTATGTGTGATGCGAGTGACTTTGCACTCGATCAAGGGGGTTTTTGGCCAACGAAAGGACAATCACTTCTAGCCCATATATTATGTGAGTAAGACTTTGACAGATGCTTAGGAGAACTACACGACTACTGAGAAAGAGCTCCTGGCAGTGGTATTTGCATTCGACAAATTCGACCCTACTTAGTTCTATCGAAGACCATAGTATATACCAACCACTCTATGCTCAAATATCTTTTTACCAAATAAGATGCAAAACCCAAACTCATTTGTTGGATTCTGCTTTTGCAAGAATTCGTTATTGAGATCCGGGATAAAAGAAAGTGCTGAAAATTTGGCTGCTGATCGAGAATCCGAATCTCGAAGAACTCAACGACTCAATTATCAATGACACGTTTCCTGATGAGTTGTTACAGATGATCGAGTCTCAACAAGAGGAAGAACCTTGGTATGTTGACATAGCCAATTATTTAGCAGCATGGTTTATTCAAAAGAGGCTCACACATAAACAGAAACGGAAGTTTTTTTCTGATGTGAAACATTTTTACTGGCACCCTCCCATCTGTTTTGGTTTGGAGCGGACTATGTCTTGCGCGTTGTTTGTTCGGTACTGAAGCCAAACAAATTTTGAGTGAATGTCGCAAGGGTCCAACCGGAGGACATTTTGGCCTGAACTACACCACGAAAAAGGTGTTGGATTGTGGTTTCTACAAGCCAACTCTTTTTAAGGATACGTTTTCCATGATCAAAACTTGTGATGCATGCCAGCAAGCTAGAAACATCTCCAAAAGTGATGAAATGCCCCAAGAGGGTATCCAGGTTTGCGAGATATTCGATGTATGGGGGCTAGACTCCATGGGTCCATTCCCTACATCTCACAAAAACAAGTATATACTCGTGGTTGTCGATTAATTGTCTAAATGGGCTAAGTAAAATCCTTGCCTACAAATGACGCCCGAGTAGTTGTCAATTTTCTAAAAACTCTGTTTCCACGGTTTAGGTGCCGAAAGCACTCATCAGTGATCGAGGCTCTCACTTCTAGTTAGATCTAGATTTGTAGGTTTAAGTTTGTTAATTTGTTTATGTAATACGGTTTAGAGTTAACTAAAATAGGGGAGCCAATCTCAGTCATTAGATGAACTAATTCGGATGTAATGGCATCCCTATAAAAGCCAAGCTAGCCGACTTTTGGCTAGTATCTCTCACATTGTTCTTAACAGAGAAAAGTATCATTTACACCTTTATGTGTGTGTAATGAGAGAACTCGGTCCAATCTTAGCTCAAATATTCATTTCATCTTTGTTTCTTATTGTAATGGACATTCAATTCGTATCAGAGCCAACCTTTCACTGAATTGGTTCCATATCAGGTTGTTTGATCCTCATTTTCGATTGAAAAAGTCGAGTGTGTGAACCATGTGAAAAATTGAGAACCATTGTTCATCGAAAATCAAATTTCAGTTCCTAAATCATTGTCTTTGCTTGTGAAATGGATTGAGAAGTGGTCAAAAATCATTTTCGAATCAATAGGAATTGATTTCATTTGATTTGGTTAACATTTGATCGATCGAATCTCAAATTTGTAGGTTTTTGGTGTTCTTTGTGTTATTCGAAAAATCTATCAAGTATGCTTTTTTTTTACTTTTTTCGATAGAAAAAGGTTAAGACGTTGTTTATTTTTCTAGGCGAACCAATTGGAATTGATTTTACATGATGTGAAACAACTTTGTTAAGGTTTCGATTTGGTGTTCTTCGACGGCAAGATCAACTGGAAAAAGTAACTATATTTCGAGTTTTTGACACTTGCACTAATTCTTAAGTTCAACCGATATCGGATCTTAACTGATTTCGGTCTTTGAGTTCAACCAAGATTTTCAACGCTAAACTAAATCCAATGTTCTGCCGAATTCATCAATCATCTTTGCAAACATGTCAACTGAATTCATCACAAATTCGGTCAATACTCGGTAGACAGCACCCGATATACAAATTAGAATCCAAATTTCACACTCGATATTAACACATCATTCCGGTTGCATTAACAACCGAATTCGCACGATACTTCTCCCGATATACATAATTGACATATGGTTATCGTTTTTCAAACATGGTCAACACATACGACCAGATTGTCCCATTTGAATTTCACAAGTCCAGTTCAACCAAAGGTAGATCTTTTCAAAGAAATCAAAGATGTCTAACGAGATCCTTGCCATTAGCACAGATACCAAGTCTCCAGTATTATACAACGGAGACTATAATGTATGGAAAGGAAGATTTATGGACTTCATTAAGCATAATGAGAAATATGGAGAGCTCATGAAATTGAGTATACTGGAAGGGGATGGTAAATTCTACCAAATCATCGAAGCCGACCCGGACAACAACACACCCATCTTGGGAGAACAAAGATTGAAAACACCTAGTGACTTGACTGTAGAAGTGAAAGAGTGTGCAAGGCTGATAAGTTGGCACGTTACTATTTGAGACAAGGTCTTTCTGTAGAAATATATTCCCAAGTAGATAGTCTCTCAATTGCTAAGGAGATATGGTATGAGGTTAGGAAACAAATGCATGGTACAGACCAAGGAACCCTAATCATGGAAACTTTACTTCTCAACACCTTTGATAATTTTAAGGCAAAAGAGTCTGAGCCGTTGATTGATACATACGAAAGTTTTTTCAAACTGTTGAATGAGTTATGAAACCATCAGATTCACAAGTCTGAGTTAGAGAAGAATGTGAGGTTTCTTAATAGTTTGGAATGGAGGACACACGTAAAACTTTATAAACAGATGAACAATAATCTGAAATTTGTGTCCTACCATGAAATCTATGAAGAGCTGAACCAATACCAGGAGGACAAGATACTGAATACCGTTCCTAATGTTACAATTGATCCTTTAGCCATGGTTGTTGCTGAACACAAATCTAGAGATTATTCTAGATCTTCAAGACGGAAACAAGTTGTAGTGTCAGACTCAGATATCTCAGGTGATGATTTAGAGACAGAGGTTGAAAATGTCATTAAAGCCATGTCATACATCACCAAAGCTTTCAAAAATCATTTTGGTAAAAACATCAACAAGATGAGATACACTTCTGGGTCTCATAAGCAAGACAACTTCCGGGTTTAGAGGAAGATGTATGAGAAGCCTGAAGAAAAGAAGGAGGAAGAGCGTAAGTGTTACAATTAAATGTGGTAGGACTGGGCACTTTATCAAAGACTATAGGAAGCCAAAGGTCAGAGATGCCACCTACTACAAGCAGGAGTTCAGGATGATGAAGAAGAAAGAGTCAGGTCAGGCAATAATGGTAGAAGAAGACCAATTCCTCTCAGATACTGATGAGAATGAAGAAGAAGAGGAGACACAAGCTCAATTTTGCCTCATGGCCTAACATAACTCATCTGAGGATGATAGTGATTGTTAGTCCCATGTTTAGAATAATTAGATTTGATGAGACAAACTATAGATATGTATAGATGATAGGTTAAGAGTTAGGAATTATGTAAGTCTGTTATTGACTGACTAGTCAGCTTAGGCTGAGTAGTCAGCGTATAAACAGATATAGTGTTTTCTATGTAAGTACTAGATAGCTCTGTGACTTCTAAGCTGAGATAGGTTTTAAGAGTGAAGACTTGAAAACTTGAAGACTTGAAGATTCAAGAACCCAAGATTCAAGAACTCAGCTTGACTAGGTAAACACCGAGTGAGTCAGCTCAGCGTCAGAAGTCAGTTCAAGAATTTAAGTAAGTTCTAAATTCTGTTATAAACTCTCCATATCTACGACATTTAAATTAGGATATATAAACCTAATTTAAACTATCTATTAGTTGGATAGAGATTTCAAACGGAATTAATTCGATATGTTCTAATTAAGGAGTTTGTTACGGTTTTAAAGAAAAGATAAGTTCTATCTTTAAACTGCGATTTGTTCGTAGATATATAAAGTATAAGTATAAACCTTCTTATGGGTTTAACATAGACGAATACACAACGATGACTGCATAAGTTGCAAGACTGCATATGTTGCAAAACATACGTGTGTTCATGATACTTGATACGCGTGTGTTGAGATAACTTTGTAAGTTCAAAGTTCGAGAGAGTTTTCAAGAGTTCTTGTTAATCAGTTTTAACAAGAAGTTCGATCATCAATTAGTTTGTGATTCAAGAGTGTTTGGAGAGAGAGTTGAGATTATAATCATTGTAATATCAAATCATCCTGTTGATTTGATTAGAGAGTGATAATAGTTATTGTTCTGTTTGATCATTGAATATACGTTTGATTAATTTAATTATTTGTTTAAAGTGTATTCAATCCCCCCTTCTACACTGTATCGGTTACTTGTTCACCCTCTTTGGGACCAACAACTGGTATCAGAGCAAGTTTCTTCATAAGTTGAAGATCAAGATCCGCTATTAAGAGGTTAGGATGTGAACTAGCAAGCAATCAAGTCATATACCAACAATGGCGGCAAAAGGGTGTCCTATTTTTGATGGCACTGACTATCCTATGTGGAAGTTTAGAGCTATGCTATATTTGAAGTCCGTGGATCACAGGATGACTACCGTGATTCAAGATGACCCAATCATACTAATGATCCATATTACTGCCACTGACAAAACTGTTCCCTCTGGAGAAACTCCCAAGCCCGAAGCATCTTGGACTGAGGAAGATCGTAAACTGTTCAACCTTGATGACAAGGCACAAAGCATTATAGCAAATGCTTTGAAAAATCCTCTTCTGCATACTGTGGCTGGGTGCCAAACTGCAAAAGAGATGTGGGATACTCTCAATGTTACGTATGAAGGCACTGACTTGGTCAAGAAACATAAGAGGACAAATCTGTGTCGTTCTTATGAGACTTTCTTTGCTAAAAAGAATGAAACTCTGGCAGATTTGTTTACCAGATTTCAATGCTTAATAAATGATCTGATCTTGGTAGGTGTCAAGAAAGATGAGAATGAGTTGGTACTCAAGTTCTTGGATGTGTTACCAGAACAATTCAACGAGATCACCATTGCACTTCATGCTGGAAGAACCTTAGGAAAATATGATCTCAGATCTATCTATGGTTTCCTTCTAAATCATCAACAGATCATGGAACAGAAGAAGGTGGCCCAGCAACAACTAAAAGAATCTATAAACAATGCTGGATCTGCATTAATTGCAGAAAAGAAGAAGAAGGGATCTAAAAATTCTCAAACTGAGACTGACTCTGAATCTGAATCTGAGGAAGTAGGTCCTAACTCTGGTTCAGATGATGAAGAAATGGATGCTCTTACTGAACAAATGGCAATGTTAGCAAGAAACTTTAGAAAGTTCAGAAGAGGAAGGGGTCAACCTAACAGAAGCAAAAGTGGTAAGTCTACTTTTGATCTTAAGAAAGCTAAGTGCTATAACTGTCAAAGGATAGGACACATAGCTACTGAGTGCAGAGTTAAGAAGGGAGAATCAACATCAGTAGCTGACAAGAATGCCTACAAAGCTGATAAATATAAAAAGAAATATCAAAGACTCAAAGGCAAGCCAGATGAAAACACAAAAGGTCTTTTTGCTAAGACTTGGGACACTGAATCATCTACTTCAGATGATGATGAGCCAAATAGGTGTTTGATGGCTATTGAGGATGAAGATGAACAAGTTGACTATGAGTTAGAAGACAGTTCCTTTGATTAGGATTTAGTAGAAGCGGCTAAGCTGAGTAAGCAAACCAGTAACTGGGATCCTGGCTCAATGTATAAGGTAAATAACTTTAGCTCTTGCACTGATGAACAAAAATGTCCAATGTTCAACTATTTGTTGAATGACTTCAAAACTTCTCTCACAGTTCAATCTAGATTGAAAACTGAAATTTCAAAATTAAAAGATGAACTTAAACACTCTGAAACTCTCTTAAATGCTGGTAAAATGACTCAAAGTGATTATGAATGTCAGCTTCATATAAACAAACTTCTAAGTGAAGAACTACTAGAATCAAAAGAACAAGCTGATAATCTAAGAAAGATCTGTGAATCTTGGTGTAAGTCATCGAGAGAATCAGAAAAATGTATTAACCAGAAGATACCAAATCAAGTAAAAGCAGTGCTAGGAAGAGATTATAGTGTTGCGGCTGATGAAATCATCGAAGATCAAGTCAGTCTTGAAGACAAAACGATGAAATCAGGTGATATACTCCCAAAAACATTTTTAAGGAACAAGGATGGAAAATAGGTCAAAACCAATAAGTTTGTGAGACCAACCCAAAGTCCCCAAGTTATTCATACAAACCATCAAGCTGAATGTTCCAGATCCAACAGAAACTGTAAGTCAGTTTTTAAAAGATTGGATTACAATCCTATGAGAACAACTGTTTTTTACAGAATATCTCACGTCAACTCAAAAAGACATAACTCTCAAGCCAAATATAAAGGATGTCTAAGAACAGGAAGTTGTCTGTAAGTCAGACTTCACCAAATAAGGGTAACCATAAAGCTAACAAAGGTAAGTCCAAAGTCAGTGAAAATCAAGTAGACAAACTGTCTAAAAGAATTGAAAGGTTATCCACAGATTATGACCCTAAAAATGAATCCAAATTTAATGTTGGAAAACTCAAAGAAATCACCCAAACAACCATCTTTATAAGAAAATGCTATAAGTGTGGTGATAGAGGTCATGAGGCCAAAGATTGTGTGAGTACCAATCTTAGACCTGAAAACGTAAAGGATGATCAGTCCAAAACAAACCCAAAATCTGTTCGAGCTGATCAGTCAAACTCTAAAGGATCAGTTAAGTGCTCATCCTCAGAACCCACCAAACAGTGGGTTCCAAAAAGAAACTAATATGTTTAGTTGATCATGTGCAGGGCTCCTACAAGTGGTATCTAGACAGTGGATGCTCAAGGCACATGACAGGAAGCATGAGGATTCTAAGTGAATTCCAAAACAATGAAGGACCTAAGGTGACATTTGGGGATAATTCTCAAGGAAGGACTAAAGGTTATGAAAAGATAACTGCTGGAAAAGTCATCGAAAGAAACTATCAATATTGAAGATAATCAGCCTGAGAGTCTCGGTGAATCATCAGGTACATGTCAGATTGAAGACCTAAGTGATCTTTCAATTCCTACTCAGACTGAAGAAGTAAGTCCTATTCAGCCTGAGAGACACTGCTCAGACTCAGACCCAGAACCTCAGTCTCCCACTACAACCTTCAGAGTATTAAAAGATCATCCTCTTGATGATGTCATTGGGAACATTGAAGATGGTGTGTTAACTAGATCTAAGGCAAATGCAAACTATGCTGTCTACTCTAGTTTTCTATCTCCAATGGAACTAAAGAAGACTGGAGAGGCTCTAAAAGATGAAGATTGGATTGAGGCTATGCAAGAGGAGTTGATAGAATTTCAAAGAAATAAGCTCTGGACCCTTGTCCCTGCCCCAAAAGGAAAAACAATTATAGGCACTAAGTGGGTCTATAGAAATAAAATGGACAAGGATGGAGTAGTGATTAGAAATAAGGCAATGCTAGTAGCTCAGGGGTATCGACAAGAAGAAGGTATTGATTATGATGAGACCTTTGCCCCTGTTGCAAGGATTGAAGCTATAAGGTTGTTTCTAGCCTATGCAGCTTTCAAAAAACTTTAAAGTGTAAAGTGCATTCCTAAATAAAACACTACAGGAGGAAGTCTATGTGAAACAACCCCCTGGTTTTATTGATTCTAAACATCCAGATTATGTCTATAAGTTAGACAAGGCTTTGTATGGACTCAAGCAAGCTCCAAGAGCCTGGTATGATACACTGTCCACCTATTTGCTCTCAAATGACTTTGTTAGAGGAAGTATTGACAAAACTCTATTCATAAGAAAGAGCAGAGGACATGTCATTCTGGTTCAAATCTATGTGGATGACATTATCTTTGGTTCAACAAACCAAGATCTGTGTGATTGGTTCTCCAAGATAATGTCTAATCAATACAAAATGAGCATGATGGGTGAGATGACTTACTTTTTGGGACTTCAAATATATCAGAAAGAAAATGGTATATTTATTAATCAGAGCAAGTATGTCTTTGATCTGATTAAGAAATATGGATTAGACTCAAGCCATCCCGTAAAGTCTCCAATGTTACATAATGTCAAGCTACACAAGGACATTGATGGAAAATCTGTATGTAAGACTACATATAGAGGAATGATAGGTTCATTACTCTATTTAACAGCAAGCAAACCTGATATAATGTTTGCTACATGTGTTTGTGCACGATATCAGGCTGATCCAAAGGAATCACACTTGTTGGTTGTTATAGGAATACTCAAATATCTGAAGGGAACACCAAACTTAGGTCTGTGGTATTTAAAAGGATCAGGATTTGAGCTGATAGGGTACTCAGATTCAGACTTCGTAGGATGTGGTCTTGATAGAAAGAGTACTACTAGAGGATGTCAACTTTTGGGTGGAAAATTAGTTAGCTGGACAAGCAAGAAACAAAACTCAGTGGCAATTTCAATAGCTGAAGCTGAATATGTAGCTGCAGGGAGCTGTTGTGCTCAAATAATGTGGATGCAACATCAGCTTAAGGACTTTGACTTGTATTATTCAAAGACTACTATATTTTGTGACAATCAAAGTGCTATTGCCATTACACACAACCCAGTGTTTCACTCAAGAACCAAACACATTGAGATAAGACATCACTTCATCAGAGATATTGTAGAAAAGGGAAAGATAGAGCTAGTCTTCATTGAGACTGAAGATCAGCTTGCAGATATCTTCACTAAACCAATTGAAGGCACAAGATTTACAACTCTACTCGGCAAGCTTGGCATGCTCAAACCTTAATCGGTATGTTCCATTCTTTATCTCTGTTAAATTTTTGCTAAGTGCTACATTTGACTAAATGTCAATCTGAGATGAGTGCTAAATCTGAGCTGAGTGCTAAATCTGAAACTGAGTGCTCCATCTAAGCTGAACACTCAGGATTAGCTGAGTAATCCGTTCCAAAGTGTGGTCAGTTCCACATATCTAGGTTAGTCCTAAGAAATGGTATGTCCAATAATATGGTAAGTCCAACATATTTACGGTGTGTCTGTAAATAAACGTCAGTCGTTTAGAAACTTTTTATGATATATTCTTATCATAAAAATATCATTAATCCTGTTAGAATCCGGTTCAATATAACAGTATGCGTTTGGGTAACTTACAATAAATTTAGCCGTTGTGAGCAAAGACCCCGTGCTCAAATAATTTCATCCACCACTTCGAGTTCTGAGTAAAGGAGTCTGTTTCCTAGGTCTGAGTCTCCACTGCTAGGTGCAGCAGGTATACTTTCGCATCCCTTATCTCCTTCTCTCTCTTTTACTTCTCTACCTCCAGAATTGGGAGATAAGCCTGAGTCAAGCCGAACTCAGTCTAACCCCTCTCCTCCACCTCAAACATCTCCATCTATCTTACAATCTAAAGCCAACCTTGGTCAGCCCACTGCTATCAAGGAAATATCCTACACCTATACTAGAAAGTCTGCCAAAGGTGTTCCTTCACCTTGAAAGGACTCTGGAGCTGATATCACATTGATACCTCCACCGGCAGGAGCTGAGGGGGAGACACCTTCTCTTAATGTGCCAACCTCAAGGCTCAGTTCAACCCTTACGCCTATACCGAGTATGGTGTCTACTCAGCCCATACTTACTAGTGCCATGGGAGAGCCTACTTCTGTGCCTTCACAGCCCCATGAAGGTAACATTGAAATACCGACCAATCCCCAGGGTCAAATACCCCCCTCCTCACCACTAAGCCTAGCTCACCCCACTACCATACCTTACGACATTGGTCATTCTTCTCTTCTAGTCTTACACACTCTAGCACGACCTGTCAATGAACCTTTCATACACCAGGAAGGTTTACAGGGTGCCCATTCTGGCCCCCTTGATTCCATAGGTCAGAAACAACCTTTGGATATGGGGCCCACATCCTTACCTATTGAGGAACACTCAACAGCCACTCCTACGGTGGAAATACACTCCTCCACTAGACAGGAGGACTTTGAGGTAAGAAGAAGACCTGAGGAGCCCAAGCTGATGACCACCGATGCTCAAGTCATTATGGAATATCTACAATCTCAGTTTGAGCTCCTACACAAGAAGAGGAGAAATGATAAAGCCAAGTTGATGCGCAAAGTTCATGATTTTCGACTTCAGTAGCCAACTTGGAAAGCTTCGTGCTCAAAATCAGGCCCTCCCCTATTGATGATGACAAAAAGGGGGAGGAAGAATCACAGAAATGTGATGATAAGGTTGGGGGGAGCATACAGAGGAAGTACAATTTGAGGAACAAGCTCATGATCAGTTTATGAGTACTGTAGATTAGCCTTCCCTACAACAACAGGCTCCAACAGTCCAAATTACCACAACTTCACAAGCTTAACCAGAAACTCCACACGAAGAAACATCTCAAGCTGCTCACACCAACCTTCCTCAAGTTGAATTGCCAAAATTTGTTGAAGCTGAGTCTGGTCCAACTTCACAGATAGATAAAGGGAAGAGTAAGGTGTTTGAGATGGTAAAAAGAAAGAAAAGAAGTGATATGCCTCTAGTAAAGAGAAGAAAGGTCATCATTGCTGAGCCTGAGCCAGAGCAACAAGGTAAGTCTCAACTAGTTGCACATGAATCTGACTCAAGTGATGAAGCTGATGCAGCACAGAAAGCCAGTGACATACTTGCTGAGCAAATGTTACAAGAGATGGCCAAAAAACTAGGCATAACAGTGGAGAAAATGAAAGAGCAGCAACGACAAGCTGAAATTCAAAGAGCAAAGGCTAAAGTTGAGGCTGCTAGAGCTGAAGCTGACTATTCTAGACCTAGAGCTGCCCCAATTCCCTACTCAGGTGTGGATCTAAGGCATTGTTATAAAAGAACACATTTTAATCACAAGATTGAATCAATTACACTGAGTAGAAAAGGAGAATTGGTAATTATCAACTTTGTACTAGACAACAAACAAGAAATTGGTCTAGATATGAGATGTATGTACAAGTTGGGGTTCTCAAAGTTAAAATTCGTAGCCACAACTATCAAACAGATGAAAAAAAGTCAAATCAGACAAGAGATAGTTAATGTGCTTAAGACACTCTTCATAAGAATTGATCAGTTAGGTGAGATTCCTGCTGATGAAATTGATACTTTCCTTAATCGAGGCAAAGCTGGAAGAGTTAGAGCAGCGAGCCAACGAGCTAAAAGAGACATCGGTTTACAAGTTCCAAAGGGAGTTGAATTCAGAGAAAACACTTATATCACTCAACCTTTGGAAGGATTCTTGTATCTTGATGTGGAAGGTAATCAATGTTTTAACAAGAGTTCTTGTTAATCAGTTTTAACAAGAAGTTCGATCATCAATTAGTTTGTGATTCAAGAGTGTTTAGAGAGAGAGTTGAGATTATAATCATTGTAATATCAAATCTTCCTGTTGATTTGATTAGAGAGTGATAATAGTTAATGTTCTGTTTGATCATTGAATATACGTTTGATTAATTTGATTATTTGTTTAAAGTGTATTCAATCCCCCCCCCTTCTACACTGTATCGGTTGCTTATTCACCCTCTTTGGGACCAACAGTGATGATGAAGTTGTTGATGTTCTGAGGATGATGGTGATGATCAGGAGGAGGTGAACGCAGATGCTGAAGAAAAGGTAAGTCTTCAGTATTCACAAACATTACTTGATCACATCCAGAAACAAGAAGTTAAAATTAAGAAACTACAAGCAGAAAGAAAACTTCAAACACACATCTCAGAGGAACAGTCAATGGATGTAGATAAATACATTAAAGAACTTGAACTAGTAAATCCATATTGATTGAAAAAGAAAAGGAATTGAACGAACTCACAACTAGAACAATTCACAACCTAAAAGCTAAAAAAGTGAGTGTTTAAGAGGATTTTAAGCATTTGTTAAAAGAGAGAGAGAGAGAGAGCCCAACTTTACACGAAAATCAAAAACCTCGAAGACAAATTTGTAAAAAAGGTTCAAACAGATCAAATAATCTTCTTAAACAAACCAAAAGACGTTAAATTCTATAATCCATATACATTTGAAGGTCTTGGTTTTGAAAATCCCCACATTCTAGAGAAGATTACTGCGAAACAACTTTACCACTTTAATAAAATGGGTATAGGATTAACTGAATGTATGGTATTTGTTGGCCAAGCAGTAAAGACAGAAAAAGAGGAAAATAAAAGAAAAGACAAAGAAAATGCAAAGTCTTTTCGAGTATGAGAGCTTGAACGAAACATATAACTCTGAGGACGAACCTAAACTTGAATTTTAAAATGATTATTTCCGGAGTTACACTGATGCCGAGATGGAAGCATCAACATCAGATTTTGATACCACAAAGCAATCACGAGTGTATATTCCTCACATGGAATTACAGAAAAGATTTGAAAATATCGAAATATGGTGTTATTTAAAAATAATCATGAGTGACATAAATGAGTTGTTTTCACAAGATAAAATTGACGAACTTGAAAAGGTAGATCAATTTTTACAAAATTCCGCTGCCGTTCATACGTGCAAAACAACCGATTCTTTTTTTATTCTCTTTCGACCATACATTGTAATGATTTTTTTCTCATTCATTGAAGATAAAGAGCAAGATGTACATGAACAACTAAGAAAAGTACAATCAAGAATCTCATAATTGGAAGAAAGAATTGAGCTCATTAAAGATAAAGTTCAAAGTTATGAGTTAAAAATCATAGACTACAAATCTGAAGTCATAAGACTTGAATCAGAAATGACTTGTTTAAATCAAAAGTTAAATGGAAAAGACAAAGTTCAAACCACTTCCCCTCCCACATCTCCAAAGCAAAAATATTCTTTTGACAATCTTTTTGCTTACTCTGCTGCTAACGTGAGTATGTCTTCCACTACAGCAGTGAAGGAGCTGGAGAAGCCGAGGAAGGTTTGAAGGAGAAAGGTTGAAGCAAAGAGAGAAGATTACGAAGAAGGAACATCCGGAGTGAAGAAGGAGAGTTATCAGAATAAAATAGTTTTAACTCATGTACTTTTCATCCCAAGAAAACAACTGCATGTAATTTCGCTTTTGTTAATACCAAGCGTTCTTCTGTTGAATTCTTCTGCATGGGAGATGGTTGCCAAGAAGGTCACTGCGAGTATTGTTGCGAAAACGATACGAGCCGAAAAAGGCATGAAATCAAACCAATTCCTTTTTTTAAATCTGCAAATTTAAATCAAGAATTGGCTACTTGAATAACCAACAAAGGTTACCAAAGCCACTTTTGGCATAAAAAGAGATTAACCAATACCCACAAAAGAGTTTTCAAAAGAACAACATAGATCATTCACATTTAAATTTCCAAAGCTTCAACAAACGAAATTTCAATAACTGGAACCAAGAAAATGTGAATTACATGTGGAATCACCAAAAATTCCAATCTTCTCAAAGTAAATATGAATTTTTTAAAAGTCAACCAAAGAGATCTTAAAAGAAAGCTCCACGATCAAAGAAGAATCTAAAGCATTAACCTAAAAAACCGAAGAAAATTTGGATAAAGAGGCAGGCAGAACACGTAAAAATACTCCAGTAGGAATTCAAACACGTGTATCGGAATTCAGGTTGAAACATGTGATCAACGATGAATTTTAGTCAAATACCTTACCAAATATTCACAACGTTCAAAAGGCTAAAATACCACAACTTGAGAAACCACAAAGGCAACTGCCTCAAAGAGAGTCAGCACCAACTGTACATGTGCACTCACAAGAAACCATAAAGCCAACTCAAACTTGGCAAATAAAATCTATATGGAAGCACATCAACACAGTTAAACCTTTTTTTCTGACTATGCTGACAAACAAGGACCCGTACTGAAATGAGGACCTCAATAATTTCTTCTTTCCAAGTGCAGGCGAATCACGTTCGGTACATGGACTCCTGCTGCACCAAACATATGACCGGGAAACAAGGGTCTTCTCAAAAACTTCTTTCCTAAGTACTCCAGTAATGTTCGTTTTGGAATGTCCACGTTGCAACAATTCTGGGGTACAGAGATATAAAGAAGAAAAATGTAACAATATAAGAAGGTTTCATATGTGGAGGGGCTTGGACACAATCTATTGAGCATTTGATAGTTTTATGATAAAGGATATGAGGTACATTTCAAATCCAAGTCGTGTTCAATCCGCATGGAAATGGGAGATGAGATATGATGTGCGTATTACGTACTAGCTTTATATTTGTAAAAAACCGGTTTATTTAATACTATTACACCACGAATAGGTAAGAGGACCTAACCGTTTATAGTTTAGTAAGAATAAGTACGGATGTCAAACACTTGGGGAACGGGTATTATTCTAATTTTATTTTTTAATTTAGTATTATACAAATTGAAACTTTTAAAAACTAAATAAAAGCAAATACAACAAATAAAGGGGGAAATTTGGAACTTTGTACTAAAAAGCCAACTAACAACTAAATCTACCACTAAATACTAATAAACACCAAAATCAATTCAAGTTTAGCAAAAATCAACCAACTTTATTATATTTAAACTATCAAATTGAAGACTTTCCTCCCTAGACTTGATTTTACCTCTTTCAAGTTAATGGTTTCAATTAATTATGTGCAATTTACCATATACCGATTTCTATTATGATTAGACTCTTGGTCAGATTATCTAATCATATAATCATGCGATTCTATCAACCTTATGGTCATGAGATCAATTAAAAATCATAATTAGCCCTTATTTAGTTTGAATCAAGAAAGACTCAATCTTTATGTTTGTTCAAGTTAACAAAACATTCAATTGACATATAAAGGTCATTATATGCAAATAACACACATTAAAGTTTCTATTTTTAAAAGTTTATCCCTAGGATTGGTCAATCACTAGTCTAAATTACCTGTTGGTCCTAGACAATGAAGATTCATGATTTACAAATATATTGGTCCTCTAATTTGTAAAATCTCAGTTTATAAACACCCAAAACAGAAACTTAAATACATGTGGAACTTTGATTGAACTTTACAAGATAAATATATGGTAAAAGTGTCCTAAATTAATGAAGTCAATAACCTTCAATGAGGTTCATCTCCTCTAGGGAGTAAAACAGTAAACCTTGCCACTCATGATTATTCTAAAACACTGGAAAACATGAATAAACTTGACGAATAGAGTAGGAATAGGAAAACCAATGAAAAAGCTATGATTTAAGTCTTGATCTTTAATCTTCAAGCCTTGATCTTCCAAAATTAGCTTCAATCTATTATGAGTTGTTTATGTTTAACGTATTTAGAAGTGTAATGGTGGTATAATTCAAGTGGTGAATCCTAAAACCGATATGGAGTTGGATATATATAGATTTTCCAAAAACAGAGGCGTGGCGCTGCGACATGAAACCCGTTGTGTGATAACCCCTAGAGTCCTCCCGTCATCCAACTTCTTTTGAACTTAAAACCGGATTTATCTTATCGGTTGCGCAGCGATGAAGACACGATCGCGTCCCAATCTACAGCTCTCACACGAGATAAGCACTATCTTTGAAACTTTGACCGTCACCTCTTATCCATATGTCATGCCGCAACAATAGCTTGTCACGTCGTGACCTTCCTATTTCCCCTAGCACTTTATTTTTTTCTTTACTTTCTCCTTTTCCTTTATATTCTTTTCTTCATTTCTTTTACTTTTCTTAATTTCTTTTCAACAAAAACTCCAACTTCTGTCTTCTTAGCCTTAAACAATAAATAAAGGTAAAACGGACCTTTTTAATCAAATACGCATAATTTTCGGCTTAAAATAAAAAAATATCACATGAAATATATATAATAATGCGATATCAAGATACTAAGTGGAATACGAAAGTCCAACTTGTACTCAATCGATCTGAACACCTTAGCCTCCAAGACATCAATATGCCTTCTATCCAAGGCCTCATCGCACCTAACGTGGATGTGGCACAAGAAGCTGTCTCGTCGCAACTTTAAGAATATCAATAAGATAGTTAAAGGAGATCTTTTGCATGGCATCACGAAACCCAAATTCGAAAAAGAACATCTATGTGAACTTTGCGAGAAGGGAAAGATGAAACGAGCATCTCACAAAGTCAAATAGGTGTCTAATACTTCTAAACCCCTCTAACTTCTACACATGGATCATTGAGGGCCGATGAGAGTACAAATAAACATAGGAAGATGTATAGCTTTGTTATAGTAGATGATTATTCGCGATATACCTGGGTCAAGTTCTTGAGATCGAAAGACGAAGTATCGAATATCATCATTGACTATCTCAAGAAAATTCAAAACTAAAAGGGTTATTCTTGGTTCCATTCATACTGACAATGAACTGAATTCAAGAATAGGACTCTTGATTCAAATCTTGACACCGTAGGAATCTCGCATCAGTTCTTAGCTACCTACACGCCGTAGGAATCTCAAGAAAGACGAAGCATCAATTGTCATCATTGACTATCTCAAGAAAATTCATAACTAAAAGGGTTATTCTTGGTTCCATTCGTACTGACATTGGAGCTAAATTTAAGAATAGGACTCTCGATTCATATCTTGACACCATAGGAATCTCTGTTTTTCTTGAATAAGTAAAACTAACAATGAATAAGATCAAAGTGCGGAAATAGTTTTAAAGCAATGAACACACGAAAGTTTTCAAAGTAGGATTATATTAATAACCAAATTTTAAATAGTGCACAAGAACAAACTTGAGCACCGAGTACAAACTAAATCAAGAACAAACTTGAATGCAAATTAGCGAACAAACGCTTAACCTTTTCTCGTTAATCGAGCAGGTATTTATAGGCTAAGTAAACTAATCCTGACCATCTAATTTATTTACACGTGTACCGCTCTACACTTAATTAGGAACAAAAAACAAGATTTCCGTTTCGAGCTCCTTCAGAATGCGCAGATCGTGAACTTTACATAACATGAAGATTATGGTTGTCAGATGTATCTTCAGTTCAGAAGACCCTTTGATGACTGAGGACTAACTTCAGCAGACGTTCACTTCAGAATAGGACCCTTTGATGACGCGTCAGAACAGTTTAGTAAAGAATAAGATATTACACCTTCAGTCGCTTTCTTCGAAAGCTTATTCAGGAATGGAATATATACAAATAAAAGGACTAACAATCTCCCCCTATTTTTTTTATAATCCATGACTATATACAAGATGAATAAAGAATAGAAAGAATAAAGAATTACTATTCTAAATATCCGGTTTGAACTCTTCAGGAGAAGATTCCTTTGGGGCTTTGAGCTTTATTTGCTTCAAATATTCAACCAGAATGTCTTTAACTTGTGGATTTTTATTTTCGATAAAATATCGAAGAGATCTCAGATGAAGCCAGTCAGCCTTGGCGAAGTCTGAAACTCTCTGAAAACGAATCTTGTCATATGCATCAAGAAAATAAAATCCCCTCGGATTTGAGAGAACTTTACCCACTTCAGGAATGAAACCAAGAGGAAACGTGGTGTCGAAGCCTTTTCAATTTGGAAGCTCTCCAATAGATATCAGCTCCAAGATTTGTTGCTGAGATTTCTTGAGAGTGAGCCTTCTTCTCTGAAACTTTAGCTTTTCAGCTCGAGTGGGTTCTCTTTCTGTGGCATGACAATTGCATCAGATCCCTTCTTCTTTACTTCCTCTTCATAATATTCAATTACTTTGTTGATCTATCGTTAAATGAACTTAACATCATCAGTTTGCTTGCGTTTTGATAAACAAGCAAGTATTTCATTCCATTCAGACACATCATAATTGAGTTGGACATCCTTGACAGATTGTATGCTGAAGAGAGGAAGATTTTTGCGCTGAACATTCAGAAGGATTTCATTATTTACCTTTTTTAGCTTTATTGCCGTGATTTTATCTCGATGCCTTCTCTGATGTCAAGAGCTTAGCCACTTTTCTTGGTTTTCTTCCATGATCCTTTTCTTCTCCTCAATTAAAGCTTTTTCAGTTTCAATACTCTCCTGAATCTGTTTTTGATGATCGAATGGAGATAGTTTGATTTTATTCACAGCAAGTTCTTCAAGTGCCATTTTCTCTGCTGCTATTCTGCCAAGTTCATCAACCACTTTAAAGTCTTTTACTCTTGGATTTTCATCATCTGTGTCACTTAATTCATATATAGCCTTACTCATCTGATCATCCGGAGAGACTATCACCATTTTCCCTCTACCTCTGTCAGATTGGCTTGGATGACCACTGGATGAAGGAGCAGATGAGTGACTAGGAATCTGAGAGGCTTTAGCTTCAATTATGATTTGCTGACATTCAGCTCCATCTAGCTCTGAACTGAAAAGTTCAGCTTCAGCCTTTCTTTGATCAAGGAGAGTCTTGAGCTCCCCCTCAGCAAGTGCCTTAGCTTCTTCGGCTTTGGCTAATGTGACATCCGTAACCAAAGCCGGTTAACCAGTTTAGACTCTCAAATTGTAAACAGGTTTCGTGCTTTTAATATCCCTTGAAACCCTAAAAATCCAAATGAGTGATGCGTATTAGAAGGCATACTCTCTTTACGTACTATTCAGACCATGACACTTAGATAATCCTATAGTTACATGCCTAAAGTGTGAAACAAATTCGTTACATGCACCTTGAATGCACATCAAGGGTGACAAAAGCTCAAGTATTAAATAGAGCTCATGAGAATAAAAGTACAATTCTTGGAACAGTTGTTATAAGTGCATAAACTCTATTGAGACTCGAATAATTTTAAAGAAGATTAATGCATTTACAAACAACCGTATAACACCAAAATTAAAGTAATAATAATAATAACACAACAAATAAGTTGGCATTACAAACCAAATTAATAAAACCCTAGAATAACTTTTAAAATTTAATAACTTAAAGCGATAATATGAATTGTAACACATGAAATATCAAATGCACCTACAAGAAATGTAGCATGTTAAATACAAAATAATAATGATATTAAGTAACATTAAATAAATAAATATATATATATATAATGTAAAAAAATCGGCCAAATGGGGGGGAAAAGGGAGAGTAATTTCAAAATTTAAAACACAACAAAAAATAACTTGATTCTCTCTTAAATGCCTAGAACTATTTCCAAATCACTTCATCTCCATCCTCTCTCAAAAATCGGCCATACCCTCTCCTCTCTTTGATTTTGTTCTTCAAAACTCAAGGAATCAAGCAAGAAATCAAGAAGATAACATAAGGAACAAACAAGAAACTAAGAAGAGAACATAAGGAATTCGGGTGTTAAGGTAAGAACTACAAATGTCTACACTTTCTTTCTCTTTATGTATTTAATTGAAAACCCTAAGTGATGGATATAAAAGAAATATATAAGAAAAAATACAAACATATATAAAACAAGGATTTTGATGAACAATATGCAAAACACAATCAAAAGGCTAAAACTTTTTATTTGAAGATGAGAAACATAAAACCTAGAATCTAACAGAAACTTTGAGTCATGTTTAAAAGGTCATACCTTGGGCAATTCGTGGACTTTTCTATCGTATTTTAAGTCTAAACGGAAGTAATTTGAGTCTAATTTCTACTCCAATTGGTCTCATCTCAAAATGATATCGTTTGGTCGTCCAAACAAATTAAAACATTTTGGTGCGCAAATCTGGATTATTGGGACAGAAGCATAGGTAACTTACCTGCACTATAAAACTCTTATTTTGATAAATAAAACCGTGATATTCATATAAGACAAATATTTAGTTGTCTATAGGGTTCTATAAATATTTAAGAAATTAATTCGTTCATTTGCTATTTTAAATAGAAATAAACTTTCTGTTGCGTAGAACAGTGGTATTTTAGGGTTAGTCGATTGTCACGAATTTATTTTAATATAAAAGTAAAAGAATAAATTCTAGAAAAATTAGGGTTTCATCTAGAGACATGGAAGTACATTTCATAAAAATTTAGGAATTTAACTAGGTTATTTAGAGGGGTTTAAAAATACAAAATGGGAATACAAATTCTGCCAAAAAAAACTACATGAATCCTAAAAAGTATTTCTAAAAGCATTAAAATAAAATAATAGAATTTATAACAAATCTAAGTGATAATACAAGTATACCTTACATAAGAAAGGCATTATTCGAAGTATTGGATACAATACAAGAGAAATCTATCAATGTTAGATTGCTACCTAAGAGTTTCACACCATAGAAACTGATGTCACGAAACCTATTGTAGATCTTTGAGCGGGATTCATCTCACTAGCTACTATCAACCCTCAAGGTGAGTACTCGTGGACCCTTTTGCATGTTTTCTTGGGGGAAAATGACACTCAATGAATTGCTTTATTTTTCATGCCGTGAATTGAAATTCTTTTCTTTTTGACAGCTTGGATTATGTGTTTACATGCTTGTGTGAACCCGGTGATGGGTTAAGTCAATCAAACTAACCCCATGATGGGTTAAGTCAATCAAACTAACTCCGTGATGGGTTAAGTCAATCAAACTAACCCCGTGATGAGTTAAGCCAATCAAATGAACCTGGTGATGGTTTAAGCCAATTGAATTCAAATTTACCCAACTTAGTGCTCCAGCTGGTAGGCCTTGTTGGATGACAAATATCTATGGGACATTGTGGTCCGGTTATCAATATTCATATTGGACATTGTGGTCCGGTTATCATTATTCATATTGGACATTGTGGTCCGGTTATCAATATTCATATTGGACATTGTGGTCCGGTTATCATTATTCATATTGGACATTGTGGTCCGGTATTCATTATTCATATTGGACATTGTGGTCCGGATATCATTATTCATATTGGACAGTGTGGTCCGGCTATCATTATTGCGAGTATGTGTTACACTATATCCATTGTCAAACTATTGTATACACGGCAAATCAATTATTTTGTTTAAACCTACGAGCTCACCAACCTTTATGTTGACATTTTTAGAGTGTTCATTTTCAGGAAATACTAACGCTAACGCTTAAGGATCCTAGAAGACTCTAGTCGGGCCTTAGCGTGACTCATAGCGAGAATCGAACTTTTCTTATTATTTTGTGATGTGGGTGTTTGTTAACACTTCAAATTATTATTTGGTTTTGGGCTTGTCGCCCGTATACTTGACCTGGGTTGTGGGGTTTACTTTCGCATGATGAGTAATCTTCGTTGATTGTCTATGTTGCCGTGGAACTGACTTAACACGGCTCAAGACTCCTCTTGTGTCGGGGAAACGTCGTGACACGTTGGATTAATTGCATTTAGTGATTTTCTCTATTTTATATCAATGTGTTATGACGATCATCTCCGTCACACTTCGCGATTCCGCCTTGGCGGGGTGTGACAGCTAACCTGGCCTCGAAATCGATCAAGGCATTATTCTTGTTTTCTTCAACGGCTTTGAGGTGAGCCACTTCCTTTTCTAATCTTTGTAAGTATTCAGCACGTGAATACTTTTTATCCCATTTGATTATCTTCCGATCAGCGGTAGCTTTCCTTCTTATAATCTGACAGATTTTGGACTGTCTTCGAACTTTCTCCCCCTTAGAAGCTGCAGAGATTCCTAAAGCTTCTACCGACCGAGACAGGGCCAAAATCTCTCTTGAAAGGCCAGAGAAGGAGGAAGCAAACAATTCTTGCAACTGCCGAGTTGCAGTTTCAGAAAGATTGACAGCATGGATGTTGTCAACCTTGGAGGAAAGAGAATTTACAGAGGTGGAGAGTGTAGAGAGTTGAGTTTTTAGTTTAGAAAACTCAAGAGTGGCAGAATCAGCTATTGTTTTCACAAGATGGTGAAGAGTAGTGTACATCTCATGAAGTATCCGATTTTTACAATCAATGGTTTGGGTGATGGTGGTGAACTGAGTTTTGATATACTCAACAAGGGATTTGAGCTCAGTTTCAAGCTTGGCTTGATTGTTGGCGACACAATGTCCTTGAAAGGTGTTTGTCTTAACGGAATTAGAGATAAAAAGAACGAGTTCAGATAGACTTTCCAATGAGGAAGCAATGTCTATTGAAGGCTCAAAAGTTTGAGAATGTACAGACTTGGGGATTGAAGAAAATCAAAAGCATCACTGTCATCAAAAGGATTGACAGTTGTATCAAGAGAAGGTATGTCAAACAAGGTGTTTAGGAGAGATGGGGAGACCGTAGCATCAGTAGGAATGACTGATGCATCAAGGGCCTGAGGCTCATTTGCTTTAGTTACAGTCTGGTTTAAGAGTGTGTCTTCATTAGCAGTAGGAATCTCGACTGAAGGAGGTTGAACTTCAGTGTCATTGATAATGGAAGGTTGGGCATCACTCTCAGTTTGGTGTGAAACCGATAAATCATCTGCCCTAGTAGAATCCATAGTGTCAATGGAGTTTTGTGACACATCAAGGGATTGGGGTGCAGTTTCATCTTCAGGGTGAACTGAAGAATCATCAACTAGTTGGACCTCCGAAACTAGGGGAATTGTAGTTCCATCATTGGTGATTGGCCGAGCATCAGTGTCAGTTGTTTTAGGTGCTGACTCATCATGTGCTAGGATGATATCCATAGGATCAGTTGGGTTTATTGATACATTAAGGGATAAAGGGGGAATTTCAGCAGAAGCAGGAATGGGTGTTCCCTGTTCTGGTGGTACCTGAGTTGCAGTGGGTGTGCTGGCAGACTCAATGGTGGGGATAGAGGAAGTCTCGGCTGACTGGTGTTTGTCAGTGTCCTGAACTTGTGGTATTGGGAGTGGGACTTTAGGGACAGCTTGGTTTTGGGCTGTCTCTTCATCAGTCATACTAGGTTTAGAGAATTTAAGTAAGGGAGATCGTACCTGAACAGCTTCTGCGGATTTTGATGAGTGAAGCTGAGTTTTGAGAAGAATCAGCGGTGTATCATCCAGAAAATCCTCACCTGAAGCATAGTGAGAGATGATGGGATTGGAAGGAACGTTGGGTTTGTGGTGTTTGGTAGTTGAGAATGATTTTTGAGGTTGAGCGGAGGTTGGTTGTTTAGTGGTCGTGGATTTGGGTACGGCCAAAGGTTTGGTGGATGGCTTAGTTGAAGTGGATATCAACTTCCTTTTCTTTGATTTCGATGGAGAGGACTGAAGCATTTGGTGTTGAGGTTTAGAAGGTGCAGCTTCAGAGGATAAACCTGAATATGGTGGTGGAATGGCAAGAGAAGGCTTCAGCGAGACTAGTGCAAGCATTGGTGCAGCCAGAGCTAGGTTGAAAGCAGACGATGAGCATGTCCATACTGAACCTGGTAGGGATGGAGATGGAAGAAGAACAGAAGCAAAATTGTATGCTTCAAGTGGTAACAGGGAGTAGATAACCAGTGACACAAACCTAGGAAAAGGAATGTGGTGAGACCTCGTGCGGGCCGTCAGGGAGACCACAAGACTATCCATGCTAAGTTCAGCGTAGTCGATGTTATGACCATGGATAATGGCATAGGCCATTTTCAGAATAGCTTCATTGACTTGGTCAAGACCACTAGTTTTGCTTGTCATACAGAAGTTCAGATGAGCAATCAGATAGTTCCACTCCTTTGGAAGACGAGTGCGAACCATAGAGTTACCTTTGACTTTGTACTCATCAGCATACTGAAAGAAGGAGAAGAGCAGCTCCTTAGCGTTGGCAGTGGATGAGGTGAGTTCCCGGCGAGGAGGTGAAGAACAGATGCAAGAAACTTCGTGGTGATTTCAGCAAACTTGCTACCAGAGAGCATACTGAAGTGAATACTTTGGCCGGAGGTTTTGGGTTTGATGACTTCAGCGGTCATCCAGAACTCACAGAGGTGTTCTTCAAACATCGGAACCTTTGCGGAGAGAGCAAAGTTCAATGGGCAGTTGCAAAGATAGGTCATGATTTGGTGAAGTGGGGAGGATGAAGGAGGGATGGTTAGGTCAGCGGCGAAATTGTAATCTTTGAAACAGATTGATTCCAGTGGGATTTTGGGGACAACATCAGTTAGAAGAGTTATCCTCGCAGAAGCAATTTTAGGGGCCATTGATTCAAGCACAAGAGTCGTTTTTGCTGTTTGAACATGAGAAATCGCCGGAGAAGATGATTTGCAAGTAAAGAACTTGAAGGGGCGATATGGGGTTTTAAAAGGGTTTAAACTTAATCAATCTTGACGGTTGAGTAAATCTAGGGTGAAAATGAGTGAGTGAAGCCGAAAAATACGCAAGGATAACTTTTGTGATGTCAAACAGTTATTGGGTAAACCAATTTACCCAGTGTTATCTTGGAACTAGCTAAACTCCATCAACAATGCAAAATTTCACAATGCAAAAGGAAAAAAATATCCAAACTTTGCATTTGAAATTTTAGTCTTTACAAGAAGGAAAACAAACAGACGGAAAGAAAAAAAAAATGAAAAGCACAATGCCAACAAGAATAATAGTTAAGCTTGGAAAGTACGAATTCCATATATGAACAAAAGATGATTACATGATATTAATCACGATTTACATAGACTGCCAAAAGAAAAAAAATTACATTCATGTTTAAGATAACACAAATATTTGAGATGAGACTTCTATCCCAATCCTTTCATCAGGGATGCGAACAGTGATCACATAGCACACAGGGAAGAAAACGAAAGTGATTATGAATTCCATGAGTTTTCGATAAAGTGAAAAATTTTCTTTGAATCGTGCCTTGATTTGCAGAAGATGAAAAAGGAAAGAAAATATTTGGATGTTTATAAAGAAATTTACTCATGATTACGGTTCAGAAATGATTTGACAGTCAGAGAGAGGCAGGGTAAAAGTAATTATTCAAGCTTAGCTATTAGGATGGTTGGCATTAAATGTGACAAGAAAGAATGAACAGTAACAATCAAACTTACCTGAAATAGCTATATTGTTGAAGGATTTAGCATTCCTATTTCTTCAATTAGTTGATTGAACCGGTGTTCATCTAGGGCTTTTGTGAAGATGTCAGCTAGCTGATGTTCAGTGGAGATGAAACGAAGCTCAATTTCATTCTTGGCTATGTGATCTCGAATAAAATGATGGCGAACATCAATGTGCTTTGTACGAGAATGGAGCACCAGATTATTAGACATTGCAATAGCACTTGTGTTATCACAATAGATAGGAGTGCGCTGAAAAAAGATGCCATAGTCAGCGAGCTGATGTTGCATCCATAAAACTGAAATGTATTTAGCTTCAGCGGTGGATAGAGAAATTGAGTTCTGCTTCTTGCTTTGCCAACTTACTAGTTTTCCACCTAGTAGCTGACACCCACCGGTAGTACTCTTCCTATCAATCTGACATCCGGCAAAGTCTGAATCTGAAAATCCAATTAATTCAAAGCCGGAGTCTCTAGAGTACCATAGCCCAAGTTTAGGAGTACCTTTCAGGAATCTGAAAATTCGTCTGACAGCTGTCAGATGTGATTCTTTTGGATTCTCCTAAAACCTTGCACATAGGCATGTGGAGAATATAATATTAGGACGACTGGCCGTCAGATATAGTAAGGATCCGATCATCCCTCTCAATGTGGGAAGATCAACTGCTTTCCCATTCGGATCAGCGGTAAGCTTGGTCTTTGGAACAATGGGAGTCTTCATAGGGGAGGAGTCTGAAAAGTTGAACTTCTTGAGTAAGTCTTTGACATATTTCCCTTGATTAATGAAGATGCCTTGGTCAGATTGCTTTATCTGAAGCCCAAGGAAGAAATTCAGTTCTCCCATCATGCTCATTTTGAACTTTTCTGACATTATTTTCTCAAATTTCTTGCATAAACGATTGTCAGTAGATCCAAATATAATATCATCAACATAAATTTGAACTAGAATGAGTTCACCTTTTTCTCTACATTGAAATAGAGTTTTATCGATGTTCCCTCTCTGAAATCCATTTTTCAAAAGATGAGTGGACAAAGTATCATACCAGGCATGCGGAGCCTGTTTCAGTCCATAAAGGGCTTTGTCGAGCTTATAAACGTAGTGTGGAAACTTGGGATTTTCGAATCCAGGAGGTTGCTGAACAAATACTTCTTCTTGAAGTTCTCCATTCAGAAATGTGCTTTTAACGTCCATCTAAAAGACCTTGAATCCCTTGAATGCTGCAAAGGCTAGAAACATGTGTATTGCCTCCAGACGAGCAACTGGAGCAAACGTTTCATCATAGTCTATCCTTCCTCTTGAAAGGAGCCTTTTGCAACTAGTCTAGCCTTGTTACGCACAACTGACCCTGTTTCATCACGTTTGTTTCTGAAGACCCATTTTGTGCCAATAATAGACTTGTCTTCAGGTGGGGCAATCAGCGTCCACACTTTGTTTCTTTCAAATTCTTAAAAGCTCATCTTGCATAGCGACCACCCAGTTTGGATCCTTCAGAGCTTCATCGACTTTCTTTGGTTCGACCTATGATATAAATTCAGAGAACATGTAGAATGCAGATGTAATTGAATTTCGGGTTTGCACACCAGTATGTGGATCACCAATCAAATTTGTGATGGGATGAGCTCGAGTCCATTTCGTGACCCTTTGTGGTTGATCCTGTTGCTCATCAGCAGAGGAGTCATTTGTTTCCAAGAGATCTTCAGTGACCTGATTCACATTAACAGAGACAACATTATCGTCAGTATTTACCTCCTGAGAATAGTCATCCAAGTCATCATTAAATGACTCTTGTAGAAGAGCATCAAATTCATCGGAGACAATTTGATCAGTATGATTGGAGGTTGATTCTGCATTGAATTCATCAAAGGTGACATTAATTGTTTCAACCACAGAGTTCTTCTTGGGAAGAAAAACACGATAAGCTTTAGAGATATTAGAATAGCCTAGAAACACTCATTGTTCTCCTTTGGGATCAAACTTGCTTTTCTGATCTTTGGTGTTCAGGATGAAGCATGTACTTCCAAAAACTTTAAAGTATCCGATATTTGGTGTCTTCAGATAAAGTAACTCGTAGGGAGCTTTACTATGTCGCTTGACAATGATGTACCTGTTCTGAGTATAGCAAGCAGCATTAACAACTTCAGCCCAGAAATGGCCTTTCAGAGATGCTTCAGCTAGCATAGTTCTAGCTCCTTTTATCAGGGTCCTATTTCTTCTTTCAGCAACCCCATTTTGTTGAGGAGTATACGGGGCTAAGAAGTATTGGATGATGCCATTTTCATCACAAAAATCTTGGAGGGTAGAGTTTCTGAACTCTGTTCCACGATCACTGCGAAGCTATTTAACTTGTGTGTCAAATTGCCTTTGAACACGACGAATAAAGCTCATCAGAACTTCAGCAGTATCACTTTTTTACACAAGAAGAATACCCATGTCTGGTGTATTCATCCACTACAACCAGAGTATACTTCTTGCCTCCTATGCTAGGAGAACTGACAAGACCAAAGAGATCCATAAGTAGTAGATGAAAGGCGGAGTTAACTTGGTTACAATCTTTTGATTTGAAAACAGGCTTCTTTTGCTTTCCTTTCTCACATGCATGACACAGCTTGTCTTTCTGAAACCGAAGTGACGGTAGACCTTTGGTAAGCTGAACTTAGAGAGTTTGCTGATGTTTTTGAAGTTGAGATGAGATAGTCTTTTGTGTCATAACCAGTTAACTTTGGAATTAGCTTCTGAAAAGAAACAAGCATCTCTTTCAGAGGTGGTAGAGTTGAAATCAACAGCATACATGTTACCCTGCCTTTTTGCTTGTAAGACCTCTTTGCCTTTCTTATTAAAGATTGAACCTTTGGTCTTCTTGAAATGCACTTCATAATCCGCACCACACAACTGACTGATGCTGATCAGGTTGTGGTCAAGTCCTGTCACATGAGCAACATTCTTAATGTTGACTGAGCCTTGATTGAGATAACCATAGCCGTCAGTTTTGCCACATTTTCCTCCACCAAATGTGACCTTGGAGCCATTTGCTTCTTGAACCCCATTCAGTAGGGACTTACATCCGTTCATATGCCTTGAGCATCCACTGTCAAGGTACCAAATGTTATCATGCTGAACGCCCTACACAAATAGTTGAAAAAGTTGGTTCATTTGAAGAGCCCAAACTTTACTGGGCTCCAAGACACACTGCTTAGAAGAGCAACTTGAGACTTTGCCTTCATTAGAACAAGAGGTAGCTTCATGACCTCTTACTCCACATTTATAGCATTTTCGAGTGGATTTAGAATTCTTTGCCTTAACTCTTTTATTTTTCTTCTCTTTTTCACCAATTAACTTTAAAACTTTGAAAAGAGAATCCTTAACTTCTTTGAGTTTGGATACGGGTGGAGCAAAGGTTTTATCACAATTTTTGGTTTTGGAGGGTTTAGAATTTTCAGCTTTGTATTGTAAGGTTTGAACTGATGATTCTTCATTTGACGAAATCATGGGAATGATAATGTCGTAAAGACACTGTCTTCAGGAAGAAAGCTTGAGTTGGATGACTCAACTATTTTGATTTCAGAAGATATTTCACCAACTGATTCAGATGAAGACTGGTTGAGGGTTTCAGTACAGGTTTTAGATACAACTATAGGTTGGGTTTCAGTTGGGGTTGCGGCCATAACTTCAGGTTGGGTTTCAGTAGATTCATTGGCAAGAGTATCATACTCAGTAGGAAGTTGAAGATTTCTAATTTCAGAATTTGTTCTTTCAGAAAAGCTTGGATTTACAACTTTAGACTTGGTGGATCTCTCTTTAAGGAGATTTTGATTTCCAACATCATTAATACTTATGTCATTAATCATTTCATCGACTTTTTTACACTTTTTGTTGAAATCAGCGGCTTGTTTAATGTGTCCTATGCCTACTCTTTCTCTTTGAATTGCCATCTAATGATTTATACTCTCAAATGCTAGTTTATTTGGACTCAACCAAAGATCAATAAGTGACTGACGATCTTTCACTTTTTCGTTAGAGTCTTGCAAATCCATTTTCACATTTTTGAGTTCATTTGTTAAAAATTCGAGATGATTCTTTAAGGCATAAGACTCTTGAAGTAATTGCTCATTTTCTTTTTCAGTGACATTTATTTCAGAGGTGAGCTTGGTGATAGTTTGTTTAGATTTGTTTTGATTGTTATGTGCAATTGTCATATTAGAACACAAATAAGCAAACATATCATCTTTCTCATTCATTGAATAATTTTTGAAATTCGATACCTTATACATCATGGTGGGATTCCATCCTTCTGCTGAGCTTAGTTTTTCAACCTCAGCCACATCCTTGTTGAACTTGCTTTCAGTGGCCATTAAGCACATTTCAGGATGTGCAGTTCCAAGGATTTCTTCAGCCACCACACATTTACCTCTGACTTCATTTTCTTCTTCTTCGTCTTCAGATGTTTCAGAATCAGTTTAGTCAAGGTCATCAGCTATCATGACCTTTTCCTTCTTCCTTTCATTTGAAGCTTTGAGGACCTTATATTTAGCTTTGTATTTATCAGCCTTAGAAGGAAACCATTTCTTAGGATTTGTGGAGGTCTCCTTCACATAACAGTCGGCTGGATAATGACCAGGCTTCCCACATTTGAAACACTCATTCTTGGACCTTTCAGATGAGCCCTTTTTCTCTGATGTGAACTTCTTATCAAATCATCTCTTCCCATCAGACTTAAACTTTTGAAACTTTTTATAATTTTTCATGATGAAGGCTTTTTCGGTACCTTCATCATCAGACCTTTCTTCCTCCTCAGCTTCATTTATCTTGAGGCTCATCATCAGAATCAGAGTCTTCAGTTTGCTTGTACTTGACTCTTTGAGGATTTTCAGCAACAAGGGCCAGAGTTTTCTTGAAGGCCTTCTTCAAATCAGTTTTCTGAATGCGAGTTTGTTCATCATTTAGTAGGATTCCGTATAGCTTACGCTTGTTCATGTCCCTGAGCATGTTGTTAGTTCTTAGAATCATGCACATGGTATCCTATCAGATGGGAGGGAATCCAGAAATCTGTTAAGTATTTGGAATTTCTCTCTAACAACTCCAACTTCAGTCATGTCATTCAGTAGACATATAAATCTTGTGTAGACCTCAGGGAGAGACTCTGAGTCTTTAGCACAGAAGCTTTCATACTTGCGTATGATGTTGGTCTTCTTGTTCTCACGAACTTCAACAGTTCCTTCGAACGATATGAAATGCTCTCCCACATATCCTTAGTTGTTTTCAGATTACAAACAGTATGAAATATTTCATTAGGTAAAGCAATAACAATACTATTTCGTATCTTAGCATCCAGACCCACTAGCTTCTTCTTATCCACTGTCCATTGAGATCTTGGTTTCGGACGAGAGGGAATGGAGGTTTCATCAGAACCAGTCTCCATGGAGATGGTTTGAGGAATATAAGGACCTTCCTCCAAAACAACAAGAGAGTTGCAATCAAGATTTTCTAAATACAAAAGCATTCTGTTTTTCCAGCTAGAAAAATGTTCGATAGAAAACTTTGGTGGTTTGGAAGAGGAGCCATTATCGATGTAATCAAACTTCGACATGTTAAACAGATCACTAATTTATAGACAAAATTAGAACCTGCTCTGATACCAATTGTTTTTCCCGAATAAGTAAAACTAACAATGAATAAGATCAAAGTGCGGAAATAGTTTTAAAGCAACGAACACACGAAAGTTTTCAAAGTATGATTATATTAATAACCAAACTTTAAAGAGTGCACAAGAACAAACTTGAGAACCGAGTACAAACTAAATCAAGAATAAACTTGAATGCAAATTAGCGAACAAACGCTTAACCTTTTCTCGTTAATCGAGCAGGTATTTATAGGCTAAGTAAACTAATCCTGACCATCTAATTTATTTACACGTGTACCGCTCTACACTTAATTAGAAACAAAAAGCAAGATTGCCATTTCGAGCTCCTTCAGAATGCGTAGATCGTGCACTTTACATAACAGGAAGATTCTGGTTGTCAGATGTATCTTGAATTCAGAAGACCCTTTGACAACTGAGGACTAACTTTAGCTGACGTTCACTTCAGAACAAATCTTCAGATGAACTACGGGCTTCTTTCTTCAGATCACGCGTCAGAACAGTTTACAAAAGAATAAGATATTACACCTTCAGTCGCTTTCTTCGAAAGCTTCTTCAGGAATGGAATATATACAAATAAAAGGACTAACAATCTCCCCCTATTTGTTTATAATCCATGACTATATACAAGATGAATAAAGAATAGAAAGAATAAAGAATAAAGAATTACTATTCTAAATATCCGGTTTGAACTCTTCAGGAGAAGATTCCTTTGGGGCTTTGAGCTTTATTTGCTTCAAGTATTCAACCAGAATGTCTTTAACTTGTGGATTTTTATTGTTGATAAAATATTGAAGAGATCTCAAATGAAGCCAGTCAGCCTTGGCGAAGTCTAAAACTCTTTGAAAACGAATCTTGTCATATGCATCAAGAAAATAAAATCCCCTCGGATTTGAGAGAACTTTACCCACTTCAGGAATGAAACCAGGAGGCAACGTGGTGTCGAAGCCTTTGCAATTTGGAAGCTCTCCAATAGATATCAACTCCAAGGTTTGTTGCTGAGGAATCTTCCAACACAATCTTCCAAAATTTGGAAGCCTAAACACAATCTTACATTGAAACAAGTCAAAACAATATTTAGCAAAAGGAATCTTCCATAGTGGTAAACTTCCAACACGCTTTGTGCATTTGGTTTCCAAACTACCATTTTCATGATTAAATTCAAACTTAAGAAGTATGGCACTAACCAAACTTTTCTTGAACTCCTTTTCAGTGCATTTTTATGGTAAAAATGGGTTGTGTGTGGTTTTGGTAAAAGCCCAACGTCTATATGCACAAGGCTCAAAATCTTCCAGCAGATCAACGGTCGATGCCACGGTCGACCGTGGATCGACCGTTGTAAGTCTGGACACTTTTTGAGCATCAACCTTTTTCCTTATTTAAGGCAACTCAAGTCTTGTGTTTTACTCACCTCTTGCAATCTGAAAAACACAGAATACATACAAAATCTTGTGAGCTCATATTCCTTGAAAAATCAAGATCAAGAATCAAGCAAGAGTGAAAGCTTTCAAGTTCAACTTCTCCATTACATTCATATACATTTGTAATAGTGTGAGGATCATCTCTAGCCTATAGAATTATAGAGAATTGAGGATCAACTCTAGCCTTTCCAATTAGAGTGAAGTGAGGTTTATCTTAGCCTTGTTTGCAAGAGTGAAGTGTAATTCTTGTAAGCTAAAAAGAGAAGTTGTAATAGGTTTATCTCAACCTTCAAAGAGAGAAGTTAGTGGAGCAACTCTAGATGGGTGAGGCCATGGAGTGGATGTAGAGCAATGTTGTTAACCCTTGATTGAACCACAATAAATCATTGTGGCCAAGCTACTTACATTGGTGATATCTTTATTCCTTAAACTCTTTAATTACATGCTAATATTATTAAAAACTTCAAAAAGTGGGCAAATAACCTATTCACTCCCCCTCTAGGTTCTAACAATTGATATCAAAGCAAGTTGCTGTAGATAATTTTTGAAAAAGTTGTTTAAATCTTCTAAAAATATTTTTCAAAAAATTTTGAGTTGGCAAAATGGGACAAAACTATGTAGAGGGGAATTCTATGGTTAGACATCCACTTCTTAAAGAAGAAGGCTTTTGTTATTGGAAACAAAGATTCATGAATTATGTCAAAGCCAAGGAATTTGATCTTTGGGAAATTATTGAAGAAAGAGATTATGTACCAAAAACTTTTGATTCCAAGCAAATGCATATGTTCCTCTTCCTAAAGAAAAATGGGATCAAAAGGATAAGAAAATGGTTTCAAAATTTTTTAAAGCAAAACTCTTTCTATACAATGCTTTACCTAGAAAAGAGTTTGAAAGAGTTTTCATGTGTGAAAGTGCAAATGCTATTTGGAAATCTCTTGTCACCACACATCAAGGAAATGTCTAAGTTCTAGATAACAAAATTGAATTACTTGTGCAACAATATGAACAATTTAAAATACTAGATGATATGAAAATTGATGATGCTTTTGCAAAATTTAATACTATTGTTACTAATCTCAAGTCACTTGGACTACTAACTCTAACAAAAAGATTGTAAGAAAATTTCTTAGGGCTCTTTCACCAAAATGGAGGGCAAAGGTGACGGCTATTGAGGAGTCAAAAGACTTGAACGTACTTCAAATGGATGAGCTAATAGGAAATTTCAAGGTGTATGATGTAATCATGCAAAAGGATGATGAGATCGCCAAGCTAAGGAAAGAAAAGAGCAAGTCCATTGCACTTATTGCAAAACATGTCAAAGATTCATCAAGTGATAAAGAAGATGAAACAAATAGTGATGATGATGAAGAGTATGTCATGATGGTGAGGAACTTCAAAAAGTTCTTCAAAAGAAAAGGCAAGCATGTGAAAGCTCCATTTGATCCTAAGAAGTACAAGCAAGCCATGGATGCCAAGAAAGAAAAGAAATCATCTAGAGAATACTATGGGTGTGGAGACTCTTCACATCTCATAAGTGATTGTCCAAAGGTAGCTTCAAAGAAAAAGGAAAATCACAAAGCCTTCCTAGGAGGTGCATGGAGTGATAGTAGTGATGAGAATCAAGAAGAAACAAAAGAAGAAAAATGTCTCATGGCCTTTGAGAGAAGTGAGGTACATTCCGATTCTAGCTACTATAGTGATAATAATGGCCATCAATATGATCAACTATGTGATTTTAGCTCAAAAATACTTTCTAAAAATGATGAGTTAAAAAATGAAAACAAGAGTTTGAAAAAGGAAAATATCAAGTTAAAAAATGAAAATGATGAGTTAAACATGAAAATAAAAGATCTAGAAAATGAAAATGTCACTCATACACATACAAGCTTAAAAGATTTGGAAATTAAGTTAAAAACAAATCTTGATACAACCATCTTGTCAAAGTTTGAAGATAGTTCATCTAAGTTAGATGAGATGTTAAAGACTCAAAAATCATCAAAAGATAAGGGTGGCATTGGATTCTCAGGTCATTAAACCAACATGCCAATAAATCACTTGAAAACCATCCAGTTTGTAAAAGAAAAGGGGAAACAAAAAATCCAGGACCCCGCACGGTCGATACCGTGCATAAACCGTCGGGTCATTAGAATTTTCAAAAGAGCAAAAATTTCAACATTGTCTCTAGTTCTTACACTTGTATGCCAAAGGTTGCAAGTAATGAGTTAATGAGAAAGTTTTATACTCCAACTACAAGGCATGGACTTGGATTCAAGAAACCCAAATCAAATGTGACTCAAAAACCAAGATACTCTCAACCCATTAACTTTAAGAACACATGGTATCATAAAGGTTTTAAAATCACACAAAGATGGATTAGAACAGGAGTTTTTGATGCTAACCATCCAGGACCCATGAAACATTGGTTACCAAAAGCTTGAATGAAAACTTCATATGTGTAGGGTTGCAACAAAAGTGAGAGTGTGTCTCATGAATGGATCCTTGATAGTGGTTGTTCAAAACACATGACCGGTAATAGAGAACTCTTCACTTCATACAAGGATTATGATAGAGGACATGTTGTGTTTGGAAGCAATCTAAGACGAAAGGTGGTTGGTAAAGGTAACATTCTTCATGACAATATAAAATTCTTGAATGTTGAGCATGTTAGTGGTTTAGCCTACAACTTAATAAGTATTGGTCAACTATGTGATAAAGATCTAAATGTTAAATTCTCTAAACATGAAAACTTGATATGCAAAGACGATAAAGTATTAGTAAAGGGTGTTAGGAGAAATGAAATCTATACATGTAGACTTGGTGATAATCCTAACACACAAGTATTTCTTGCATCTATAATTGATAATTCAACATTGTGGCATAGAAGACTAGGACATGCTAACATGAGATTATTACAAACACTGACTAGAAATGAGCTTGTTAGAGACTTACCAAATGAAAAATTCGATAATCATTTTTGTGATGCATGTAAAATAGGTAAACAAATGAATTCATCATAAATCTAAAAATTCTATAACTACAAAGAGATGTCTTGAACTATTGCATATGGATCTTTTTGGCCCTTCATCAATTCAAAGTTATGGAGGAAACTTCTACACACTAGTTGTTGTAGATGACTTTTCTAGATATACATGGACACTATTTTTTAAAACAAAAAATGAAGCTTTTGACAAATTCAAAAATCCTGGCAAGAAAATTCAAAACCAATTTAGTTTTACGATCATTTCAATTCATACCGACCATGGAAGATAATTTGACAATGAAGCGCAATTTGGAGCTTTTTGTGAAAAATATGGAGTTTCTCATAACTTTTCGGCTCCTCGCACTCCCCAATCAAATGGGGTTGTTGAAAGGAAAAATAGGACTTTACAAGAAATGAGTAGGACAATGCTAAATGAACAATCCATTCCCCAAAAGTTTTGGTTTATTGCTCTCAACGGCTACATACATCCTAAATAGAGTCTTGATTAGACCAATGCTAAATAAAACACCCTATGAAATCATCAAAGGTAGAAAACCATCCTTAGGGCATGTTAAGGTATTCGGTAGTAAATGCTTTATCCTTAATACCAAAGATTACTTGACCAAATTTGATCCTAAAGCCTATGAGGGTGTCTTCTTAGGATACTCCTTGAATAGTAAATCCTATAGAGTCTTAAACAATTCCACCATGGTCGTGGAGGAATCCCTTAATGTCACATTTGATGAATCTCCACCACCTCCTAAGACTCAACCCCTAGTAGATGATGACAAATTAGAAGAGGAAGCCATAGAACAACAACTCTCTAAATTAGACATAGATTATCACAGTGTCCAAAGTCCAATAATAGATGACAAAACCACTAGTAATGAAAATGAAAACAAAGAAAATATGAACCATCCAATAACTCAAGTTATAGGAGACTTAAATCAAAGACTCACTAGATACCAAGCCCAAAACCATAATACTTGCTTTGCCTTTGAATCACACATAGAACCCAAGAACATTAAAGAGGCAATTAAAGATGAAAATTGGGTAATGGCAATGCAAGAAGAGTTAAATCAATTAACTAGAAGTCAAGTTTGGGACTTAGTACCTTTACCTAGTGGTCATACAATAATTGGAACAAAATGGGTTTTTAGAAACAAAGTTGATGAAAATGGAAATATCACTAGAAACAAAGCTAGACTAGTAACCCAAGGATATAATCAACAAGAAGGGATAGATTATGATGAAACATTTGCTCCGGTTGCTAGATTATAATCCATTAAGATTCTACTTGCTTATGTTTGTGCTCAAAATTTTAAATTATATCAAATGGATGTCAAAAGTGCTTTTTTAAATGGTTTTATAAATGAACAAGTATATGTATGTCAACCTCCCGGTTTTGAAGACCCCATTCATCCATTTTATGTATATAAACTTAAAAAAGCATTGTATGGCCTTAAACCTCCTAGAGCTTGGTATGATAGATTAAAATCATTCTTGTTGAAAAATGAATATAGTATAGGTAAAGTTGATAATACATTGTTCACAAAGAAAAGAAAAAATGACATCTTGCTTGTGCAAATTTATGTGGATGATATCATATTTGGATCAACATGTCAAGACTTGTGTGATGAATTTTCAAAACTTATGCATAATGAATTTGAAATGAGTATGATGGGTGAGTTGAATTACTTTCTTGGACTTCAAATAAAACAATGTGAAGATGGTACATTCATAAGCCAATCAAAGTATATTTTTGATTTTGAAAATGTGAAATCAATGAGTACATCTATGGCTACAAACACACACTTGATACTAGATGAAGAAGGTGAAATATTTGATAGTACAAAATATCGCGGTATGATCGGTAGCTTGCTTTATCTAACGGCAAGTCGTCCCGATATTATGTATAGTGTATGTGTGTGTGCTCGTTTTCAGGAAAATCCAAAGAAATCACACTATGAGGCCATCAAACGAATATTCCGATACATTAAAGGAACAATCAACTTTGGATTGTGGTATCCAAAGTGGAGCGGCTTAGATATAATGTGCTATGCGGATTCGGATCTTGGTGGATGCTACTTGGATAGAAAAAGTACAAGTGGAGTAAGTGCCTTTATTGGATTGGCACTTACCTCTTGGTTCTCGAAAAAGCAAACATCTGTTGCCTTGTAAATAACCGAAGCCAAATATGTAGCCGCCGGAAGAGCATATGCTCAAGTCTTATGGATGCAACAATCTTTATTGGACTATGAGGTACATCTATCCGAAATTCCTATTATGTGTGATAATAAAAGTGCCATTGATCTAAGTAAAAATCCCGTATTGCATTCTAGAACTAAACACATCGAAATTAGACATCACTTTCTACGTGATAATGTGCAAAAAGGCAATATAAGCTTAGAAAAAGTTACTTCATGTGAAAATGTTGCCGACATATTCACTAAACCGCTAAAAAAGGAAGTATTTGACACATTACGACATCGTTTGGGAATGATGGAACATGTACCTTAAGAGATAAACACCCAAAAGTTGGAAAACAACTAAACAATACTATCCAGAGGCTCCACGGTCGACCCACGGTCAATACCGTGTATCGACCGTCGGGGCACTGCCAAAAGTCCAAGAAAACACGTGGTCGATACTACGGTCGACCGTGTATCGACCGTCGGACACCTGACGAATTTTAACCTTATCTTGCCTTCTTCTCTCTCTTTCCTCCCCACTTTCATCCTCCCTCATCTTCCTCATCAAACCCTAGCCGCCTTTTCACCATTTTTCTCTCTAAAAAGCTTAAAAAATCATTACAAGTAAAAATATTTCACTTAAGGTCGAAGGCATGGTTCTGCTCACGGTCGATCTATGGTTGAACACGTTTTGTTCCTTCCTTCACGCTCGATCCACGTGTTTCTCTCTCAAAGGTATAATTTTTTTCAACTCTTTCTTCCTCATCTCCTTAGGATTCTATTTTTTTGCACCAATGAATCATTTGTATCTCCAGATTTTTGTTATTTTTTATGATTTGGGAGGATTATTTGGTACTTTTGTTGTACATGGTTTAAGCTTGATAGAATGGGTTTTGTTTGGGTTTGGTTTAGATTTTGTTGTAATTTTGTTGTAAATGGGGTTGTTAGATCTAAGATAGAATTTACATATAAGTATTGGATGCATAAAATAAGTTCAAAATCAGGGTTTACAAAAAGGACAAAAAGCCAAAATTTTGAAAACCTTCTGACGGTCGAACTCACGGTCGACCGTCCATCGACCTTCGCTATGTTCCAAAATTTTCAGAAGAACCACGGTCGATCCACGGTCGATACCGTGCATCGACCGTCAGCCCTCTTGAAATTTTTGAACTTTTAAATTTTTATTTTTTTAATTTTTAGTGCTTAAATTCAATTTATTCATACTTCATATGCTCCAACAAAACATTTTGATCACATGATTCATCAAAATTTTCAAAATCTTCTCACACTTACGATACAAACACATAGTATGGACATATTCTCAAAGAATTTGCTATATTTTTCTAAGCACATTCTCAAATGTCTCATATATATTGAAATATCATATATCTAGTCATAAATTTCAAAAATTAAACTCTTTTTCGTGTCATGACTAGATAAAATGAACATGTCTTACACATTAGGCACACACTAGTTCATGTGTTATAACTTTATGCCTAATCATGTTAGTGATAGATAATCATGCCGCGTGTTTGCACCTCCGCTTCATGTAAGTCTGACAATCCTACTCCACGACAATCCACAAACGCCCTTAAAAAACGAGGGATCAACGAAGGTCGCTTGGTTGTTGTCAACCAACTAGATCAATTTCGCACTCAAGCCACCTTTGACGCAATTGGGTGGTCCACGTTTCTTACATTGTCCAATGTTTTATATAAATCTCGCATCTTCGAATTTTATGCCTCATTTAATTACATTGAAGATGATGAAGTTGTCACATTTGCCATCGAAGGAACCGACTTCACATTTACTCTTGTCCAACTGGGCATGATACTACATATCCCCTCATCCGGATTAAAGTTCTACCACATATCTCACGGTCTCACCAATCTCCCTGCCGCATTCTCCATCCCGAAGATCATTGGCTCGATTTGCAAGCCAAATATTCTCCATCCTGAGTGCGCTGTGTGAAATAAGATCATTGATTCCAACATTTTTCCAAAATCCGGGAATCATTCAGAAATTAGCGCTATTTAAGCCGTCCTCCTTCATGCTCTCAAAACGCGATCCGAGGTCAACATCATGCACATACTTGCAAAACGCATGAGTGGCCTTGTCACTAGTCGTAGGGACCTTCCATACGGCCGTCTCCTCTCTATTCTCCTCAACAACCTACCAAATATTTCTCGCATTGCTTCTACTCCGGCTTCTTCGGTTCCAATAGACCTTGCGACACTTTGCAAGATGTCTTCCCACAAAGGGAAGAAACGAGCTCATTCATCATCCTTCGGGGATACGGAAGCAGAGATCGACGCCTTCACGTTTGGCGAAGAAGAGGAAGGTGAAGCCGATAGTGAGATCCATCTGGACTTCGGAATGGTGGAAGGCTCCACGGATGAAAGAATTGCGGCGCTAAATCGAAATGTGAACGCTTTGTGGAATGAAACTCGCTCTCTCCGTAAAGAAGTAAAAGGGGTAAAGGGCATGTTACGATTAATTATGCATGCCCTTAAATGCAATTCCGGAACTGATGGAGGTGAGCCTTCTCAATCATGATGGGGCGTTTTATGATTACTACTGTAACATCCCAAAATATTTTTTTTCACGTAATTCATTCATAAAAGATATTCGTGGTTGATGATAACGTAATTACATGACATGTCATTAATGGAATAAACACACATAATTCATTAAGTTACAATCATCCTCATTGTCTGAAATTGAAAACTATTACTATTGAAAACTAAGTCAATAGATTGCGGAAGGCGTAAAATATAGCAAAAACTGAAAAGATGTAAAACAAAAACTGTAAGCCCAAGGCTTAGCGAGTATACTACTTACAAACCCAAAAGTTCCCATAACTACTCAACTCGTACCCACTACCGTAGTAAGTGGTCTCATCATACCCGTCACTAGGACGGTCTCGTCTCACCCGTTGTCGTCACAACAGTCTAGCATACCTGGCACCGAGGTGCTGGTCTCATACCCGACACCGAAGTGTGCGGTCTCATACCCGACACCGAAGTGTAGGGTCTGACATACCCGCCACCGGAGTGAACGGTCTAGCATACCCGTCACCGGAGTGAACGGTCTAGCGTACCCGTCACCGGAGTGAACGGTCTAATCATACCCGTTACCGAAGTAAACTATCTAAACACATCAACTATAACTCATATACTCATAAACATCTTGTATTCACATGCATATATAACATCTGGAATTTATTCAGGTTATAAGTGAGAATACTCACCTGTCAACTGGCTTAGTTACACAGTTCCTACTGAAGGACTTTACTTGCTTAGCTCTGTAACTAACCGTTAGCTGACCAAATCTAAACATTGGTTAATACCGGGTTTAACTGCTACTTACTGAAAGTCGCATGGCACACATGCGTGGCCTGAAAGTTGCATGAACTAATATGAAAGCCGCATGGAGTACTATTTGACACATGAAAGTCGCATGGATTTCTACTAAGCATCGCATGGAACTTGTTATATATATATATATATATATATATGAAAGTCGCATGAAGCTTAGCTATACACATGGAAGTCGCATGAAAATATACTCAACTCTTGAAAGTCGCATGAACTGACATCTACTACATGAAAGTCGCTTGAGCTACTAAAGTTGCATAGGACTACACTAAGTCGCATGGAACTGTTCACATTAATCTGAAAGTCGCATGGAACAATTGAAAGTCGCATGGTGTCTCAATTACTAACTGTAAGTCGCATGAAGCATGCACAAGCTACTAAAGTCGCATGAAAGGTTATCTAAAAGTCGCATGAGACACCTACTTGGTCTAAAAGTCGCATGAATTAGCATAGTATCAATTCGAAAGTCGCATGACATACTATCATGGTCTAAAAGTCACATGAACTACACATACAACTCATCTGAAAGTCGCATGGCATATCAATATGATCTGAAAGTCGCATGGCTCAAATATGAACTACTAAAGTCGCATGAAATCATACATGTCTCAATCTGAAAGTCGCATGGACACACACAAAGGGCTGAAAGTCGCATGGACTCACCCATTGCTCATGTGACTGTCGCATGGCACACTCAAGTGTCCATGTGACTGTCGCTTGGTATATCTTTATCCCTGTAAGTACATCATTTTGAAAAACCCAGACTCCATAGCCATAATCAAGCTTTCTTAAAACTCAGCCAATTCAACTTAAACTTGTTGCAAAACATTTCTCCACTTATATAAAACTTTCCTTTAAACTTAAAACCATATTTTATCAAATTTCAAGGTGTTCTTGGTTAGATTTTCTCCTCGGTTTTTCTTAAACCTTCAAAACCCAAAAACCCAAATTCTAAAACATCCAACTATCACCTTAATATAGCAAGAAATGATGTCTACATGATTCATAAGGATGGAGAAACATTACCTGATGGTTCCTTTGAATAATTCTCGGTTTCCATAGAAATTCCTTGCTTTCTTCTCCTTCTGTTCTTCGTGGAACTCACAGCACACACATGCACTCTCTCTCTCTCTCAATGGAACAGTGATTGATAGAGAATGTGTGGGAGGCTGTGCCCTAAATTTTTGTTTATATCCTCAAGTCAACCTCTTATAGGCTTAAGCCCAATTCAAGACCTCTAGTCCAAAGATCCACTAAATTTTATTGGATTAATATATACATGAGCCCAAATTACTTAATAAATTCCCATCCACAATATACACATATTCAAGACATTAGTCCTATTACTTAATTAACTTCCAACCACATTGTGCATAAAATCCCCATTAATACACATTAAAATATTCTTATACAATTTATGAATTACGGGTATTACAACTACATTTGTCTTTGAAACAATTTAAATCTATGTATTCAAACAATATGCTACTTATGTTTGTGTTGGTAATTTGCTACAATACATTATGCTATGATTTACACTTTATGGTATGATATGCTTACTTTTCATATGACATGTATCGTGATTAATATTGGCTATACTCACATCCCTTTTGCAAGTCCTTAGTAGAATTTTTTTTATGTGCTCTAGATCATCCAACTCAAGAGGTGGAGTTCTACATTCAAATGGGAGCTTATGTCAAGGGAGAGTCTCCTTTTTGTTAAGACAAAAAAGTGAGAGAAGATAGTAGAATATATACATATATGTGTATATATGCACATGTTAACATGTTAAAGTTATATATACAATTCTTATACAAGTTATAAATTTTTGTCTTCAACAAAAAGGGGGAGATTGTTGGGAAAAATAGGCTTACAAATATATCCTCTTTTGTTGACACAAAAATATACAACTTGTTTATATAATTGTATGTATTAACATTAACATATGTGCACATATACATATATTCAATCAAATATATTCTGATCTATAATCTACAAAATAAGCTTCATTAAATGGCCAAGCTTCAATCGTCAAGATTCGAATTCAAGTAGATGCCGATGTTGAAGATTCCTGCAAATAAACGTTCAAAGTTTATGAGCTTACAAAATAAATTATCTAATGAGTTTAAGTTTTTATAAAATATTTTTTATAAAAATTGAGACAATTTTTTATAAAAATCACAAGCTTGGAAGTTAAAGCAAATGAATTCCCATTTTGGCATATACTAAACACAATCTTACATTGAAACAAGTCAAAACCATATTTAGCAAAAGAAATCTTCCAAAGTGGTAAACTTCCAACATGCTTTGTGCATTTGGTTTCCAAACTACCATTTTTATGATTAAATTCAAACTTAAGAAGTATGGCACTAACCCAACTTTTCTTGAACTCCTTTTCAGTGCATTTTTATGGTAAAAATTGGTGTGTGTGATTTTGGTAAAAGCCTACCATCTATATGCACAAGGCTCAAAATCTTCCAGCAGACCGAGGGTCGATGCCACGGTCGACTGTGGATCGACCGTGATAAGTCTTGACACTTTTTGAGCATCAACCTTTCTCCTTATTTAAGGCAACTCGAGTCTTGTGTTTTACTCACCTCTTGCAATTTGAAAAACACAGAATACATATAAAATCTTGTGAGCTCACATTCCTTGAAAAATCAAGATTAAGAATCATGCAAGAGTGAAAGCTTTCAAGTTCAACTACTCCATTACATTCATATACATTTGTAATAGTGTGAGGATCATCTCTAGCCTATAGAATTAGAGAGAAGTGAGGATCAACTCTAGCCTTTCCAATTAGAGTGAAGTGAGGTTTATCTTAGCCTTGTTTGCAAGAGTGAAGTGTAATTCTTGTAAGCTAAAAAGAGAAGTTGTAAAAGGTTTATCTCTACCTTCAAAGAGAGAAGTTAGTGGAACAACTCTTGATGGGTGGGGCCAAGGAGCGGATGTAGAGCAAGGTTGTTAACCCTTGCTTGAACCACTATAAATCATTATGCCCTAGCTACTTACATTGGTGATATCTTTCTTCCTTAAATTCTTTAATTACTTGCTAATATTATTAAAAACTTAAAAATGTGGGCATATAACATATTCACCCCCCTCTAGATTCTAACAAATAAGACTCCAAATGAACTTCCAAATGGCATTGTGCCTAATATCAAATATTTCAATATATTTTGGTAATAGGTGCTTTATGTTAAATGAAAAGAGTAATCTAGGAAAATTTGACTCCAAAGCTGTTGAAGCAATTTTCCTTGGTTACTTACAGGAGTCAAAAGCTTTTCCAGTACTTAATAAACGGATGAATGTTGTTGTTGAGAGCATTAATGTGACTTTTAATGACATATTAAGTATCAATGATTTGCAAAGCAAGTCACGGGAAATAGCTTCTGGACAATTTCGTTCAGGACCTATTTTATGCAAAAATGAAACAAATTTGAAATCCACAACACTTACTCTAATAATTTGGATTTTCTATTTGATTTCATTAATAATTCCAGATCTGATGTTATTTATGTCGATAGGATTGAAACTGTTGTCCCACAAGAATCGTTCTCAACAACGTATGCACCGACATCTACATCGCAGGCCACAAATGGACATGCATCTACAGGCTCAGATTTTCCTGCCAGTGCAACACTGGATGTACTGATGATGAATTCCAGGGTAGACCAATTGTTAATCAGGAACACTAGTACAAGAGGTTGGTATAGAATTTTCTAACCGATTAGAAGAATTCTTCCCTTGAGTACAAACCCCCGCATAACCACTTTGGATTAGGTCTCACCATGAAAATATAACATAGGAAACCCAGGCACAGGAGTACATACACGATCTGCTACTGCCAATGAATGCCTTTTCTCCAGTTTCCTTAGTAAGATAAAACCAACTCGCATCACAGAAGCACTTGAAGATCCGTACTGGGTTATAGCCATGCAAGAGGAACTGAATCAGTTTGAAAGACTAAAGGTGTGGCGCCTAGTACCAAAACCTAAAGGAAATTCCATAGTTGGGACTAAGTGGGTCTTCAAGAACAAAAAGGATTCGGATGGTGTCGTCTTGACAAACAAGGCCAGGTTGGTGGCTAAGGGCTACAATCAACAAGAAGGGATCGATTATGATGAGGCATTCACCCCTATGGCTAGAACTGAGGCTATACACTTATTTTTAACATATCAGCCTTAAGGGACTTAAGGTTTATCAAATGGATGTGAAAACACCTTTTTTGAATGGAGTTCTGAAGGAAGAAGTGTATGTAAGTCATCCTGAATGATTTTTTACCCTAGGAAACCTGATCATGTCTACGTATTGGACAAATTACGCTTCAATTGTTTTTAAATTAGAGCCAAATTTTTTAGACACCTCTCTGTGCGTTAAAAGTAAGATAGATAATGTCGGGAGAAGAATTCAACTTTAATGACGGGATTATGTTTAGCTTTTATGTTTAATTGTTTGTGGCTTTTCATCATGTTAATTTTTAGCTTGTTGTCAATCCGTGATATTTCTAAAATTACAATAAGTCCTGCATGTTAAGAAAAAGAAAAAAATATAGCCTTCAGAAATTTGTAATCGGTGTGTCGGTATCGTGAGATACCATAATAAATTATGAGATAGCTGAATCCCGAAAAAAATAGGTTGAGATTAATTTTCCGGTATTGAGAGAAGTATACATTGCTTAAAAAATAATAAAAAGAAGTATCTATTTAGTTTGATGGTGAGAACACTAGGTGGCCTTTTGGATTCGGACAAGTAGACCCGAGGGATTATTCAAGTCTAGCACACTAAGGCCAACTGGTCTGTATGTGTTGGCCGAAATTCCGCTACATGGATTAATTAGAAAGTCACGTTCGTTTTTTTGAATTTAAAAAAAGAGATACGTGAGAATATATAAAAGCCAAAAAAATAGCAGTGTTATTGTTAAATAATCTAGGAAATCACCAATAAAACTTGTTGGGGTTTGTTCGGTTTTTCAAAATATATTTTAGCAATGGAAGCATGAACAACAATTTTAAACTTTTTAAAACTCCCCAACAATGATCCATATGCAAGCCTTAAGAAACAAAAACAACCATAGGGTATTTAGAACCACAACCTTTGTAGCGTGATAAAACCGTTGGTGAAGTGGTTGATCAATGAGAAGCCAAGTAGAGACTTCCTCCAAGGTATCCACAAATCAATGAGTCCAACACCTCCAAGATGCTAGTCTCTCAAACCCTTGAAATTCAAGCAAGCAAGCAACAACCTCTTGTTCTTCTTCTTGAACTTCTATGTATGTATGTGAGTATGTATTCTAGTATCACTCTTTGCTTACTTGAAGAACACCAATACTATAGAGTAAAGATGTTTTCAAGTGTGAAAACACTTAGAACTTTTCTTAAAGAATAGAAAAGGTTGTAGCATGAACTAGTAACACAAAAACCATGCAAGGAGACTTAAAAGTACCAAGCAACAAAATCCAAGAGGGAGGCCCCTCCCCAAGGCCATTTTCGGCCGAAAATGGTGGGGGGGGGGAGGGCCCCTCTTTACTTTGCTTCTTTACTTGGTGTTCATGCCCATGCCTTGGTCAATTCCAATCAAGAAGCAATACATGGCCCCTTTGATGGATTTATGTGTGAATTTCAAGTTTTCTTTCAATTTATATAAAAGAGTATACTAGATAAGTTTTCTTTCAATTTATATTGTTACTAGTAACTCTTTACTTGTAACAAGGATATACATACATTTATATAATTGTTATTAGTAACAATTTACATGTAACAAATATATATTTATGCATATATATATATACATATATATATATATAATCATGTGTTTATATCTATGTATTTGATATGCATTATCTTGTATCAATATACAAGAGTGATAATATTATTTCACATAAATAATAATATGCCACAATGCATATATACTTATATATATAATGAGTTGGAAACATATTTAAATCATATTCAAATATATAATTGGTGTCCATTGATTGTAAATGTGTGACCCTATGGGTTTATTTATTATCAGTAATATCGTATTAATTTGTGTCTTGTGCACATAGAACCAACAAACTTGAGGCTGGAAGTTTTCCGAAGGAAAGTGTTAATAGAACATGCAAGAATGAGTAATTTTAGAATTAAAAGAATTGGGTCAGCATAGTGTGAAAGTTGCTTAGGATAATAAAAAGTTAAAGAGGATCAATACACAAACACGTACTTGAATCTGAATAGAGTCTTTTGCCTGCTGAGTTGAATTCTTTCTAACTTTTGTCTTGATTGTTGAAGTGGGTACAAAAGAGGGTGTTGAATAAGTTTATCGCCTTTTATTTGGCTTAGTAATTTTTGATAAAGTGGCTTGCTTGAGGATAAGCAATGCTTAAGTGTTGGGTATTTGATATTGTCTCAATTATTCATATTATTACTCCACAATATCGTTCATTTCTTGCTTTGATAACAGATAAAGTGGATATAATATGTTCACTTAATGCATGTTGGTTGTATGCAGATTGGGTATACAAAATACGATGTGTTTGCATGAAAAGTGAAGATTCTGTCAACTTTGCATGAATAAGATGTTGCACGCCATGCAACCAATCTCCACGCCGAACAACAACGAAGAGTACACTCCGAGCAACCATGCTCCATGTTGTGTTCCCTTGTTTGACTACTTAGTCCATTTTGGCTTCTTTTTGGGTCCATGACGTGCAATAATGTCCCACGTGTTGGGGAGATAATCACTTCACCCTAATAATTAACTCTGCCTATCCTAAAACATAGGATTTGATGATAACCAAACCCTACATTCAGTATGACTTACATAGAATTCAAACATGTGTTGTTTGAATCAGAATATGGAAAATATGCTAAGTATGGAACCATCAGCTGAGTATCAGATCCTACTCAAAGTATCAGCCAAGGGATATCAGCTAAGGATCATCAGATGAAGAAAACAAGTGAAAAAGACCATCAGCTGAGGAAAGTAAACCATCAGCTGAATGAAGAAATTCGATCAGCTAAGTGCCTACACGATCAGCTTAGCAAGGACTTTTGCTTAGCTACACCATCAGCTGAGTGAACAATGGATCAGCTGAGGCCCAGAGCATCAGCTAAGTAGGTCTTTTCTAACACAAGTCATCTCTCTACATAAACTGATGTATTTAAATGATCAGCTGAGCATTCTTGATCAACTGATCATATAAATACATGAGCCTATGTCCTCCTAAGATAACTATTGATCAACTGGGCATCCATATGATCAGCTGAGCAATATGTATCAACTGAGTCCTAGCAAAAATTGATCGACTGATATATCTTGTCAACTGAGTAATGAAATTCAAAGTTCTTAGTACTTTCTTTTAGCTGAGTCGAGCAAAATGTCAAATCTTCTCTATCTTTTAAGATTGTAACTTTCATATGTAAAAGGCAGAACATGTGTTGTCCTATTATGCCTTATATCTTTGTTTGTAAAAGTAAAAAGCACTTTTTGGATCAAGTATGAGACAAAAAGGTTTGATCTTATCCTCTGGATAAGGAGAAAGATACCTCAAACAGACGAAGATCTTGAAGATTTGTTTCAGCAACTAAGTATGGCTGGCAATCCTATACTTGGTAAAGTCAAATAAAACAGAAGCATGGCTGTTGTTTAAAGAACAAGCTTGGAAAGGGAAATAAAGTTCTACACGACAGTAGATGTGGGTTTTAATATTTTATATTATGAGTGGGTTGCACTTTTTTAGAAAAGTACAATTACTTTTATCAAACAGTTGATTAAAGTAACTTTACTTTTCACCCACTACCTTTACAATTAAAATATTATATTTCCACATACTCTTTGTCTCCTTCCTTCATGCAACCGGATACGCCAAGATTTCTATAAATATACATGCATGGTGGACATGCAAAATACAACACAGTGAAGCCTCTACTCCACTGAAAGAAATCTCATTAGTTGAGAAATTCGTAGAGTTTAAGCATTGTGTAGAGTCAAACTTCTTCATGTGTTGAACACTCTATATACATTAGTTGTTTTAGAGTTAGCTTGTCTATGTGTTAGACAAATAGATTGCCACCTTTTATTGTACTCAGAATTTCCGCTTCTAGTACATGTAATTCTTGATTCAAAATCAATAAGAATTATATAAAAGTATATCGGTGTGTCTTTAAATTTTAAAAGCTAAAGTTTGTATTCAACCCCCCCTTCTACAAAAATTTGTTGTTGTGTACTCAATTTGGGACTAACAACTGGTATCAGAGCAGGTTAGATAATCAATATCTAGATCTGTTTTGCTTACTCTACAACTGCTTCTACCCCTCTCAAAATGGCCTCACCATCAAACAACATGAACATCTCAAACACTGGGTCTTTAACAAGATGTCCCATGTTTGATGCAGAAAATTTCTCCATGTGGAAAACTAGAGCACATCTTTTCTTATCCACCCTTAATATCCAAATGCTTGAAATAGTTACTAAGGGTCCTTATCTTCCAACATCCGTGTTATCCATTCCATTAGAATCTGAAGGTCAAACCTCCACAACAGAAAGAATCATTACCAAACCCATGCATCTGTGGACAGATGAGATAAGAGGTTGGTTAGCCTAGATGTTAAGGCTAGATTAGCTCTTGTCTCTGTATAACCCAATGAGATCTATCATCAAGTGCTTAACTGTACTTCTGCTAAAGAGATGTTAGATACACTCACAGTTGCATATGAAGGGACTGAGGAGGTGAAGGAGAACAAGAAGCTCCTCCTCAATAGAGAGTATGAATTCTTCTTTGCTCAGAAAGGTGAGAGTCTTACACAGACATACACCAGGTTCAATTGCCTAGTAAATTACTTGAAGAGGGCAAACTTAACACTGGTTCTTCATCTGTGCCAAAGCAGGAGAGCAAAATTGATTATGAAGCCAATTATAAGAAACTCCTTGCTGCTGTCCTTGACAAGAAGAAGAAGAAGAAGAAGAAAGCCCAGGGCCAAGTTCTTGCTGCAAAAGCTTGTTCAACTACCAACTGGGATCCTTCTTCTATGTATCAAGTTGGAAAGTTTATTAACTATGTTGATAATGAAAAGAATGTTATGTTTGATTACTTGTGTATTGATTTCCAGTTTGCTATTCAAAGAGAAAAGAAGCTAAAACTAGAAGTAGAATCACTCAAGGAAAATTTAATTCTTAAAGATGAGGAACTAAAGCAGATAACAATTTTAAATTATGAGCTAGCAAATCAAAAGATACTTAATGAGATCTTAGTAAAAGAAACTAGTTAAGCAACCAAAAAGTTCAATGGCCTCCAAAAAGTGGTAAAGTCTTGGTGTGTATCTGCAGAAAAGACCACTCAGTGTGTCAAGGAGCAGATACCCAAACAAGTTTAAGCTATTATTGGTGGAAATTACTCTAAGGCTGCTAACTATGTTGATTCTAATAAGAACCTTAATATCTTAGACAATGCTGACATTTTGCCACAAACCTTTCACAAGACTGTTAAAGGCAAAAGTGTGTTCATAAATAAATTTGTTAGAAGCAAAAGTGCCCACCTAAAAGAATCAATTATTCCTTCTGTTGAATCATCCTCTAGTAAGATTTCAGAATGTAAAAATACTAAGAACACAAAGTCAAAGGATATAAGTAAATGAAGGGAATCATTAGTTGAGACCTCAGAGACATTATGTTGTCAAACCTTGAAAACATATGACTTAAATCTTAGTATTTCACAAACTGAAAAATAATTAGCTAATACTATTTTATCAACTGCTATGTTAGTAGATGATAAATGCTCAGCTGATGGCCTGTCAGCTGATCATAGCTCATCTTCTAAACAGTCAGTTGATCCAGAAGTAATCAACTCTCTTTCAATAGAAGAAACTATGAGTAAAAAGAATGATGTTCACATATTTCCCATTTCTGCAACTCCAAAGATTGGTCAAAAACTTTCTAATTACCAAGATCAATCCAAGGTGCCTGTAAATAAAGACCTATGAAATTTACAGGATAAGCTTCATAAGCTGAATGGTCAAGTTAGTCAAATGATGACTGATAATTGTCAAATGACTAATAAGAAAACTCATAGGCATTCAAATAATGTTGTTCAATGCTCTAAGGCCACAAAATCTCAAAAATGTTATAAGTGTGGAAGTAAAGAGCATAAGGCATTTGAATGTTCTTTAGAAGGGAATTCAAGATAGCGGACTTGTAATAATAACATAGTCATTCCTCTCATACATAAGAAACCTGAGATGAAGTGGAAAGCTAGGTGCATTCCACAGGGATCCACTAAGTAGTGGATTTGTACTTGTGTCACTAACTCTTCTTTCATTCAAATCTGTGTAGGGTGTTGGTTCATGGTTTCTTGATAGTGGATGTTCAAGAACTATGACAGGTAAAAAGGCTTTGCTCAGTAACTATAAGAAAGAGAAAGGTCCAAGGGTGACTTTTGGTGACAACAATCATGGGCAACCAAAAAGCTATGGTGAACTTCATAATGGGAACCTTAAGCTGTCTAAAGTATCATATGTCAAAGGGCTTAAATACAATCTCATAAACATAAGTCAATTGTGTGATGGAGATAATGAAGTCTACTTCACAAATACAGGAGGCTCCATAATAAATAAGGAAGGTAATACTGGGTTAAGTGCCAAGAGAACCAAGGATGTGTATACACTTGACATGTCCTCTGGTGACCCTTCAAAGGAAACATGTTTGTACTCCAAAAATAATGAGGATACAAATTGGCTATGGCACAAGAGGCTTTCCCACCTTAATTTCAAAAATATCAACAAATTAAGCAAGTGTGAACTAGTGTCAGGACTAGCTCTCTGACTTATCTTAAGCCTAAACCTTGCACTGCTTGTGAGAATGGAAAGCAGCATAAGACATCATTTCCATCCAAGCATGCCTTTTCAATTACAGAACCTTTCTATATGTTGCTCATGGATCTCTTTGGTCCTGTTGCAACTGCTAGTATTGGTGGAAGTAAGTATGCTCTTGTATTGGTTGATGAATTCTCAAGATACACTTGGGTTTTATTTCTTAAAGCAAAAAGTAAGGCTGCTGAAGAGATTATATGCTTTATCAAGAAGATGGAAGTGTTGAATGGCAATCTGGTGAGGAGTCTTAGAAGTGATCATGGAACTGAATTCAGAAATCAAAATCTGGAATCTTTCTGTGATGAGAAAGGGATATCTCAAAACTTCTCTGCTCCAAGAACCCCACAACAAAATGGTGTAGCTAAAAGAAGAAATAGAACATTGATTGAAGCTGCTAGAACCATTTCAATTTCTGGGCTGAGGCTGTAAGTTATGCATGTTTCACACAGAACTGATCCCTTATTATCAAAAGGCACAACAAAACTTCATATGAAGTGCTCAAGGGAAGGAAGCCAAGCATCAGCTTTCTGCACATTTTTGGTTGTCAATGTTTCATACTCAATCAAAAATATCAATTGCAGAAGTTTGCTCCAAAGGCTTATGAAGGAGTGTTTGTAGGTTACTCAGTGATTTCCAAAGTATACAGAGTATACAACCTCAGAACCAAAGTAGAGATACCCACAGATTATAAGTTGATCCCTCTCCACCAACTGCTCATGATGTAGATAAACCTGTTCCTGTCCAAATCTTTAACCATGTGCTCATCCAATCCTATTCCTCTACTGAATCATGTGGAAAATGACTCAACATCATTGCATTCTAATTCCATATCACACATTCCCTCTTCAGTAGAGATACCCACAGATTGTAACAATGAAGTTATATCAATCACTCAAAATGAAATCATTTCCACTGCTGATAGTCAACATATAACTTCTTCTCCCCAAATCCAAATGAATCCCAATTCCCAAGAAATCCAAAAAGCCTTCAAAGACCACAAGTACCATCCTTATAATCTGGTGATAGGTAATATAGATGATCTAGTCAGAACAAGATCAAAAGCTTGCAACATCGGTTTATATTTTGGATTTGTCTCAATAATTGAACCAAAGAAGGTTGATGAAGCTCTCAATGATCCCCACTGGATGACTACCATGCAAGAGCAACTGGCACAATTCAAAAGAAATAATGTTTGGGCCTTGGTACCTAAACCAAAGGATAAAACCATCATTGGAACAAAGTGGGTGTTCAGAAACAAGCTAGATGAAAATGGGAAAATCATCAGAAACAAAGCAAGGCTAGTGGCACAGGGGTATTGCCAAGAAGAATGCATTGATTTTGATGAAACTTTTGCCCCTGTTGCAAGATTGGAAGCTATCAGACTATTCCTAGCCTATGCTGCCTTCAAGAACTTCAAAGTATTCCAAATGGATGTGAAGAGTGCATTTCTGAATAGAGATCTAAAAGAAGAGGTGTATGTAAAACAACCTCCTGGTTTTGAGGAGTCAAGCTTACCTGATCATGTATTCTTTCTAAACAAAGATTTATATGGTCTTAAGCAAGCTCCAAGAGCCTGGTATGATACCCTTTCTTCTTTTCTCATTAACAAAGGTTTTTACAAGAGGATGCATTGATAGCACTTTGTTTATAAGGAAGTACAAAGGTGATGTGATACTTGTGTAAATATATGTAGATGACATAATATTTAGGTCTACTAATTTGGAACTATGCAAAAAGTTTTCTAAACTCATGTCTGATAACTATCAGATGAGCATGATGGGTGAATTAAACTATTTTCTTTGTTTGCAAATTAAACAAGAGGTTGATGGTATTTTCATTCATCAAACAAAATATGTCAAAGATTTACTCAAAAAGTTTGATTTTGAAAATTGTTCTTCAATGAAACACCTATGTCTTCTTCTATCAAGTTAGGAAAGGACACTGATGGCAAATCAGTGAACATTACTACTTATAGAGGAATGATTAGGTCACTTTTATACCTCATTGCAAGTAGACCAGATATAATGTTTTCAACATGTCTCTGTGCAAGATATCAAGCAGATCCAAAGGAATCACATCTTGCTGCTGTTAATAGAATATTCAGATATCTCAAAGGAACTCCTAATCTTGGTCTTTGGTACCCCAAAGACTCAGATTTTGAGTTAGTTGGATATTCTGATTCTGATTGTGCAGGATGTACATTAGACAGGAAAAGTACTTCAGGTGGTTGTCAACTTCTAGGAGGAAGATTAATAAGTTGGTCTAGTAAGAAACAGAATTCAATATCAACTTCCATTGCAGAGGCAGAATACATTGTAGCAGGAAGCTGTTGTGCTCAAATTTTGTGGTTACAAAATCAACTACTTGACTATGATGTGAAGTTTAAAGAGACCCTAATTCTATGTGACAATACAAGTGCCATATTCATCTCAAATAATCCAGTCATGCACTCAAAGACAAAGCATATTGAAATCAGACATCATTTTCTCAGAGATAATGTGCAAAAGAAGAAGGTAACTCTGCACTACATCAACACTGATTTGCAACTTGCAGACTTGTTCACAAAACCATTGGATGAAGCAAGGTTCAATTTCCTAATATCCAAACTAGGTATGCTTAATTTTTAGACTAGAATAGTGGTAATTTAGTTTATGTTCTTTGATAAGTGTTGAATATCATGTGTTACTTATCTAAGCATCTCTAAGTCTTACTAAATCTGTGTAAACTAAGTAACTTTGCTCAACTGCTTTCTATCAGCTGATCAAATTTACTCAGCTGATCACCCTCAGATAAGAAGGAAACGCTCAGCTAAGTACTTCACTCAGCTGATACTTCCAAATTTTCACTATCAGCTGATAGTCTTTCATCAACTGATACATTTCAATGCTCAGCTGATGGTTCAACACTTAGTAAATTTTCATCTTTTGTGTTCATTTAATGCTTTATAACCCTAGTTATTTACTCCGTCTATCAGATTTCATTTAATAGCTAATTAATTTGTTTTCCATTAGAATTTTTGTCAGTATCTAACGATCTCTGTTAACTACCCTTCATAAATATCCCACTTCCTCTCTCATTCACCTTTACCTATTCAAATTCTCAAAATTCCCTCTCTCTCTAAAAAGACTTACCTTAACTTTCTCTCTCGATACTTCTCCATTTCTCTCACTGTTCATCATCTTTATCAAATGGCCACCTATATTCCTGACCCAGCTGTTAACCCTGGTGAGAATGTTGCTCCAAACCAACCCATGAACATAACTCCAAACAACATTCTTCTTTGCACCACAATTCCCGCCTCTCGTGAAAATCAAGGTTACGAGCCTATGGTAAAGTTTCTTCAGGCTTACCCTCTGTTCGAAAGCCTTACTGCTGATCCTCACTATATATTCCCCTCAACCATCGGTGAGCTATGGTACTCTGCAACCTACAACCTCAATGACAATACCATCCATTGTACCCTAACCCAAGGGAACTATCATCTCCAAATCACCACTGAAACCTAACGAGAAGCTACTGGTATTCCTCACTTCCCACCTTACACCGCTTTTCCCTCAAGAACTCAAGTCCAAACTGCTCTGCAAACCATCGGCTACGATGAGCCTATAGTGCATGGTCAAGTGAAAGTTTCTGCTCTTTCCCATCCATGGAAGTATTTGGCCAATGTGGTCATTCGGTGTTTTGGTCCTAAATCTAGAAGCCACCATCTCAGAAATCAAGCAGAGCTTCTGGTGCTCTATGCCCTAGTGTTTGGGGTTAACATCGATTTTGCTCAGGTTATATTCTCTAATCTTGTTGACAAAATTACACAGAGCACAAACAAAAAGTAATCAAGGTCTCAAGTGCCCTACATTCGATTCCTAAGACTGATAGCAATGAGGGAGATTGGTTATATTAACTGAACATCAAGATCATATCCCTATCCCTGCCATGGGTGAAAAGGTATTCCATTTTATAAAGGCAAACAGAGGTCCTCCCATCACTGCTCAAATGCAAGAGTTGATTGATGTTGCTAATGAAAATGCGAATGCCGGTGATGATAATGATGATGATGATGATGATGCTGAGGAAAGTCACAATGGAAGTAACAATGATGATGATGATGCTGGTGATGGTGATGCTGGAAATGTTGGTAACTTTGGTGATTCTGAATTCACTCCCTTAAGTCCAATGGAAATGACTCCTCTTGGTGATGATGCTGATCTACAAGAGCAAGAAATCTCTGAGCAACTCCTTGAGCTCATTGATAGAAGCAAGGCACATCATGTCCCAAGGTAAGGATAGCACAGACTCCAACTCTGAGGATATTCAAATGGTAGTCCCAACCTTTGATAGCCCATCCTCCTCTCCAGTCCATACACCTATTCAACAGCCAAGCTCTAGTGAACCTCCTGTGGTCACTAGTTCTACTCCCATCCGTAGCCCCCTATATACAAGGTCAACAAAAGTGACTCATTTTGAGCACTTTGAGGTAGTGACATCCACACCTCTGGCCTCAAATCCAATTACCCTTCCTCATGTTGAGGGGGAGCAAATGGATGTTACTAACCCTGAGCCAGTGGATGTATCCTCACAACAGGATACGTCTGTAAAAATGGGACTTAAACCGCCATCTGAGACAGCCTCCCAAAAAGTTGATCTCATTGAAAGACAGATCTCAACCCAAGGTCATACTGTGTCTACACCCCCATTGAGTTAGCCTATACCATTCACATTCTCCCGACAGAATGTGGATCCAATAAGGGATTCCCTATTATTGAGTGCATCCCACACTCAATTTGAGGTAGTGACATCCACACCTCTGGCCTCAACTCCAATTACCCTTCCTCATGTTGAGGGGGAGCAAATGGATGTTACTAACCCTGAGCCAGTGGATGTATCCTCACAACAGGATACGTCTGTAAAAATGGGACTTAAACCGCCATCTGAGACAGCCTCCCAAAAAGTTGATCTCATTGAAAGACAGATCTCAACCCAAGGTCATACTGTGTCTACACCACCATTGAGTTAGCCTATACCATAAGGTCATACAGAATGTGGATCCAATAAGGGATTCCCTATTATTGAGTGCATCCCACACTCACTCCACCTATCTTGCACCTATAATTAATTCACTTCTTGCACATGCACAGCCTGCCAATGCTAGTGGTACAAACCAACTACTTGTACAGGGCTCAATAGTCTTTCCCAATGAATTTGAGCTTATACACCAAGGCTTAAATGAGGGAACACAAACCTTACCCAATTTCTTTGAACCTGTCTCAACCTCCTTCACTTCTCAACCCTCTACCTCTACCCAAACACCAAATCTTCCCATTCTTGAATCTATACATCAAAACCTTGACCATCTTACCCAAACCTTCCAAACCCAAACCACCACTCAACTGTCTAGGCTTGCTCTAGACATAGAGTCCCTTAAAACCTCTTCCCCACCCTCCCCTACCCCTCTCTATACCTCCTCTAACCTCTCTCCCATTCTAGCCAAATTAGACCATTTGTCTACCCTTCTTCCATCTCAACCACAAACTCCCATCCTACCTCAATCCACTATCTCTTCCCTCAACCAAACCATCTCAAATCTTCTCACCCAACTTCAAACCCTTCGCCCAATTAACCCAAACATTTTTGTTCCTATCCCTGAACAACTTCTTCCCATGCCTTCTTTTCTCAAAGGCATTATTGATGATCTTGAAGCCCTCATTGAAAAATCATGGATGAGTCATCTCTCCTTATGGAAGGCTCTCAAGGATCTCAAGGATGACCTCTCCCTCCAACTCTCTAAACTTATACCTACCCATTCCTCAACCACCAGAACTATCCCTACCCCAATACCAACCCCAACCTCAGGTGACTCCCCTCCTCCTTTTGATGATGCCAAAAAGGGGGAGAAATTCTCAACTTTATCTAAGGAGGATGATCATGATTAAGAGGACATAGATGCTGCCTATGATGAAAGTGCTAAAAACATTCTGCAGCAGGAAGCACTCAAAGCAACAGCAACAGCTCCCCCAGTTCCCAAAAGAAAAGCAACTTCTGAGGGGGAGCAAAGATTTCCCAAAAGATTGAAGAGAATGGCAAATAGGCCAAAGCCAAAAAGGAAAGTTGCTCTCCTCCAATTGATATAGAGTATGATTCTAATGATGAGGATTATACTCCACTGTCTGACATCCTCAGAAGAAGAAGACAGAGCCCCAAACCATCTGATCCACTAGTCCAATCAACTCCAATAGTCCAAAAGCCTTCAACCTCTGCTCCCAAAGATAAAAGGAAAAAGAAAATGACACAAGAGCAAGTTGAAGAGGATGAACAAATAAAGAGGGAGCTTGCACTTAAAGAGCAAGAAGAAAGGGAGAATGCCCAAATGGCTCAAGCATTGGGTGTTCCAGTTGAAGAGATCTACCAAGCCAAGGAGCTAGCATACCAACAAGAACAAGAACAATCTCAAAATCAAACTGCTGCTCAACTCAAACTGGCAAAAGAGAAATCTCAAACTGAATTGCTCAAAGCAAGATCTCATGCGGATGCAATCAAAACCCTATTCAGCCTTGATCTGTCTGCTCCCTACAACTTAAGTCAACAAAGATTACAAAGCTTCAGAGATAGAATCAACATCCTACGAAACAGGTTCGAGCCAACTCCTATCACAAGAGCCACTGTCCATAAAGGTGATGGTGAACCCTACCTCAAAGCTATAAGGCAAAACAACTTCAATAGCTGTGAAGTTGTATCATATGAGAGGTGTCACATATATGGGTTCACATAATTGGTTGAGATCCTGTACCTCCTCTACAAATCCAAAAGCAAGCTCAAAGTGCAATTCATTCAAAAGATTCAAAATTGGATAGCTCTAGTTGTGTCACAAAAGGCCTTCACCCCAGATGACTACTATAGGCATGTGCATACAGTTGATAATCTACACAAGAAAGTCTCCAATCCCTTTAAACCTTTTGAGCTAAGAAAGGTATTGCCCCTGCATGAGTATTTGTATGATGTTGAGGGTCTCAACACAACCTTGCCACTCAACATCACCCCTGAACTATTCAAGTTTATATCTATGCCTGTTGAGGGTATATTCTTTTCGGACAGAGGTGGCACTTGGAGGTTTTTTAGACGGTCTAAAATCCCTAAAGCTAGCAGAAATTTTCCCTTAGGGCTAAGAACATCTACAAGAGGCAGAACTGGAAATGATCAATTTGAAGCCCTTGTCCAAGCTCAATGTGAAGTCTTAGCCGAAGCAGATCCTCTAGCAAAGACATTTGATGTTAAAGAAGAAGAATGGTGGGATTGAAGACTGATCTAACTCTGAAAGACTTGTTGATCTCTAGTTGATTGTATATTTTCTTTATTCTGTTATTTCAAGTAATGTTTATGTAAATCAGAAAATCAAAAACATATAAAAATGGAAAAATGAAAAGATACCACAAAAACAGAACAAAATGGTACAACAAAGAAAAAGATTCCACAAAAACAGAACAAAATGGAACACAAGAAAAGAAACAAAAAACAGAACAAGTTTCAAAATAAAAAGAGCTACCAAAAACAGATAGCTAGGTAGCCAAATGCACTTAAATGTTTAAATCTTTTGTATTCGAAGTCAAACTGATTCTTCAAAAAGAAAAAAGTTTTGTCATCATCAAATAGGGGGAGATTGTTGGGGAGATAATCACTTCACCCTAATAATTAACTCTGCCTATCCTAAAACATAGAATTTGATAATAACCAAACCCTACATTCAGTATGACGTAGAAAGAATTCAAACATGTGTTGTTTGAATCAGAATTTGGAAAATATGCTAAGTATGGAACCATCAGCTGACCATCAGCTGAGTATCAGATCCTACTCAAAGTATCAGCCAAGTGATATCAGCTAAGAAGCATCAGATGAAGAAAACAAGTGAAAAAGACCATCAGCTGAGGAAAGTAAACCATCAACTGAGTGCAGAAATTCGATCAGCTGAGCGCCTACATGATCAGCTGAGCAAGGACTTTTGCTCAGCTACACCATCAGCTGAGTGAACAATGGATCAGTTAAGACCTAGAGCATCAGCTAAGTAAGTCTTTTCTAACACAAGTCATCTCTCTACATAAACTGATGTATTTAAATGATCAGCTGAGCATTCTTGATCAACTGATCATATAAATACATGAGCCTATGACCTCCTAAGATAACTATTGATCAACTGAGCATCCATATGATCAGCTGTTCAATATGTATCAACTAAGTCCTAGCAAAAATTGATCGACTGATATATCTTGTCAACTGAGTAGTGAAATTCAAAGTTCCTAGTACTTTCTTTTAGCTGAGTCGAGCAAAATGTCAAATCTTCTCTATCTTTCAGATTGTAACTTTCATATGTAAAAGGCTGAACATGTGTTGTTCTATTATGCTTTAGATCTTTGTTTGTAAAAGTAAAAAGCACTTTTTGGATCAAGTATGAGACAAAAAGGTTTGATCTTATACTCTAGAAAAGGGGAAAGATAGCTCAAACAGACGAAGATCTTGAAGATTTGTTTCAACAACTAAGTATGGCTGGCAATCCCATACTTGGTAAAGTCAAATAAAAAAGAAGCATGGCTGTTGTTTAAAGTACAAGCTTGGAAAAGGAAAGAAAATTCTACACGACAGTAGATGTGGGTTTTAATTGTTGGAATATGCCCGCTAACACGAACGAGTTAATGGCACTACCGATGAGGTATAGGCCTATTAGGTCACACACCAAGTATTGATTCCGGCAACACGATCAAGCAAAAGAGAGGAAAAGGCCAAAATGGGTTTTGGCAGGATGGTACACGGGCCGTGTTCCTGAACACGGGCCGTGTCCAGTCCAACATACACGAGGTGTATTAGCCCAGTTCAAGGTCGCGTAGATTGGGCCTACACAGGCCGTGTAGTGCTTGATAGACACGGGCCGTCTTAGCCCAATTGGGGCCGTGGACTTTGGGCCCACACGGCCGTGTAGACCTACACGGGCCGTGTACGTTCGCTATAATAGCAGAATTAACAGCCTTAAACACTTGGTTTAATGGTGTTAACTTCTAATAATGGTGGTAGACAAAGAGGCTACGAGTTATCTGCTCTAAGGGAGGTTTTTGGATGTCTCTTGGCTCTTGGTTGACACTTGAACTCTCTCTCACTTGTTCATCTTGTTCTTGGTGTTCTTGAACACAAGAAGCAAGAAAGACATAGACTTAGGTGTTGTTTTGGTGGCTACACCAACTTACTAGCATTTGGGAATCAAGGTTGCTTGGGGTGGACTTCATTAGAGGAATCCTTGTTTGGATTCTTGAAGCCTTGACTTGCTTGAGTTCTTGAAGATTAACAAGAGGAAGATCATTGTACTTGAGTTGTGGTATAACTTTCTTTCTATCTTGTTTACTATATTTTAGTTGCAATTCCACGTCTAGATATTGGTCCATGGGAAGTGTTTGTTTGGTTAGCTTATTATTTTGTATTATATCTTGCTTCCGTTGCTACTCGATTATGCCAAACAAATACCTTCAGTGGTATCAGAACCATATCTAACATGGCTTTGCACTAACGAGTCTAGAAAAACCATATGAATATTTTATACAAGAAAATTGTTTTCTTGAAAGTTTTTCGTGTAGGTCTTTGTTAGGCTAAAATTGATATATTTGTAGCCTCCATAGTATTCATATAAGTATTTTTATGTTAGAAAATTGTTTTCTAGAAATGGTTTTTCATATAGATCTTTGTTGGGATAAAATTGGTATATTTGTAGCCTACTTAATATGTTAGTTTTTACATCAAGTCTCAAAAACCATATAAATACATTTATATAAGAAAATTGTTTTCTTAAAATTGGTTTTTCATTGAGACTCTTGTTGTGTTCTTGTTATGCTAGAATTGTTATAATTGTAGCATTGTTAATATTTTAGTTTTTATATTTATATATTTGTTGTAACTTGGCATGAAGTGTACACAAATATATACTTATAAATGTATATATGAATATGTGTCACAAAAATGGTTTGGTACACTAATGCATATGTACAAGGATTGTCATTTTGGTGCCTTTGATGTTGTTGACAATTTTGACTAAAATATAGATATATATTTATATCATGGTTTTGTGTGGCACACCATGTTTTACTTATGTTGCGTTTGGTTAATTCGGTAACACGATATGCCCTTAGACCTATGTGTTGTGGTGGTTGATTGATTCGGTTTTTGGTGGCCTGCGTGCCATATTGTTGTAAATATTTATTTATATATTTGTTGGTGCGGCTTGCATGCCGTTTATTTTATTCCGTGTATTTGTATAAATAGTGTAGGAATGCGACCTGCGTGTCGTTTATATATATATTCTATGTATTTGTAAATAGTATAGAATTAGAACCGGAGAAGTCAACGGGAGTCATGGTGATGACGTCTTGGCGAGAAGGAATCAACACGCTATTGGAGGTGTTGGATTTGGTGGGAGCTCACCCAACGAGACTTTACCTTGTCCTTAGGTTTTGGCCTCGTTTTCCCCGTTGTGGCTCACGGGGAAAACGCATAGGAATTTTGGGCATGTTACCGAATTATACATATATATATTTGCGTGGTTGTGTTTTATTTTTCTATGCATGGATTAAGATTTGCATGCTAGACAATTTTTCTATAAAATTAAATAAAATACAACGTTTGTTAAAATGGTTAACAATCTCGCGCGAATAGAATTGACAAAGAAAATATAAACTTGGTATTATATTTAAAAGTGCTTCAAAATCGTTTTGACACTTACTTTGTTAATTCACAAAAAGGTTGTTAGAAACCGGAAACAAAATCCCGTTTTTCAAAATGTAAATCACGCACCATCCGTAAGATGACACCACCTGAATCTAACAAAACAAGGATGATTGTCGAGCTAAGCACGAGTCATTCCTTGCGTAGTTGTGTGGAAGGTGAGTGGGGTAACTCGCATGATTGGTTTTCGAGCTAAGCACGAGCCAATTGATGGTCGGGAGTGCCATCCGTGTGTCTTGTCGGACGGTTTACAATTTTAGTATATAATTCTTGATTAGTTGTCGAGCTAAGCACGAGCTAAACAAAAATTATATATTAAGATTGGTGTAAGGAAGGGATCGAACATGCCAACCGACATATTGGATGTCAACGGATCCCGCAAGTGTCTAAGAGTTGTAATAGAGATTACAATTGGTAAAATGGTTGCCGACCTAAATAGCTTCGCCACGTGATCCGCGGTAAACCCGTCACGGTGCGAGGTGAAATAGGGTTCTTAGCCCTTGTTATAAATAGTAGTTTTTGTCTAAAACTATGGGGTAATTATTTTTAACAAGTTTTATCTAAACTAACCAAAACTCGTATTATTGTTATTTATAGATGTCAAACCATAACAATACCACGTCAAACATCTCACTTCGTGTGTTACTAGAAAGGGAGAAACTCACGGGGGTGAAATTTATTGCATGTCTTAGACAATTGAGGATTGTCCTTCGCCATGAGTCAAAGTTGCACATCCTTGAGGAACCCCTTCCGGAGCCACCTGCTACCAACGCGACTTGGGCCGTCCGATACGGGTATGAAAAACGTGTTGAGGACACGCACGATGTTGCCTGCCCTATGTTGTCAACTATGAGCTCGAAGTTGCGAAAGCAGATCGAGCACATGAGTGTGTACAATATGTTAAACAAGCTCAAGGACATGTTCCGGCAGCAAGTTAGGCAGGAACACTATGAGTGTGTTAAAAGCCTAGTCGGTTGTAGGTTGCAGTAAGGCGGGAATGTTGGTCTTCACGTCCTTAAGATGAAGGCGAACGTGGACCAAATGGAGAGGTTAGGATTTCCTATTAGGAGAGAGCTCGCTGTGGATATTGTACTCCAGTCTCTGCCCGCATCATATGGTCAGTTTGTCACAAACTATCATATGCAAGGAATGGAGAAGTCCTTAAGCGAATTGCATAACATTTTGAAATCTGCGGAATCTGACATGGCCAAGCGTAATTCCACCTCAACCACTCCCGTCTTGTGCTTAAAGAAACAAAAGAAAAGGAAGAAGAAACCGACCCTAAAAGGAAAGGTTGGAGTTCCCAAGCCTATCCTTAATATTGAGTCGAAGGACATAGAGAATGTGCCTCAAGATGAGACTCAAGAAAAGGTGGTTTGCTACTTCTGTGGAAGATTTGGAAATTGGGGCCGTCACGCCTGCTCTACGTGCCGAGAGGATATAAAACTTCTCAGGAAAGAGAGAGTTAACTTTTCATCTTTAGGTACGTTCATGATTCATTGCTATTCTTCTATAAGCTGGGTTGTTGACCCGAGCGGATTGACTCACGTTTGTCACAAATTTGTTTGTTACAAAGTGTAGGTCCTTTGTTGAAAGAAAAGTTTGAAGAACCGGATCTCGAACGAGGAAACCATGGTGATTGTCCTCCAAGAGAAGATAAGGAGACTTGATCTCGCTTTTGTCACCGGTTTATTTATTACTTTATTTTATTGCCCTGCGTGGCAAGTAACATCTCTTTGTATGCTCGCTTTAATTACGGTGAACAAAAATTTTGAAGTTTTAAGAATTGATGTTGAACCTTTTTTAAATGTTATTTATTCAAGGTTTTATGTCATAGCTCATGTGTTGTTTTGCCCTACGTGGCGTACAACTTTACATGTGGTGACGATGAGTTATTCTTAAAATACGAAATTTATTATGAAAATCTATTGTGAGATATTTTGTTCAAAATTTCCCATGTCATGGCATACACAAGGATTTGTTACAAGTAATAGAATATTCATGAATAATTGATTCCGAATCCAAAATAGTTTGGATGAGTTATCTTTGTATGATAATCAACTTAATCACATAAACAAGAAATATATCGCCTAGATCCATGTGGTTAGGATCTTGGAATAGTTTAGTCTCGGGCTAAACGCTTTGATGTTGATCTTGTTTATTAGGCTAAGATGATTATGAGATCCTTCGTCGGAGTTTGCGAGAGGATTATAAGCTTGTTGGATATTGATCACATTTTGTGGATAATCCGTTGAAGCATACCAGAAAGAATAACAAAAGCGAAACTTCTTCGTCACTATCTTGATGGTAGTAATTGCAAGATGTTTATTAGTTTAGGCATATGTCTGAAACCTTGTTGGTGTTCAGGATTAGCCAAAACAACTTTAAGAATCAATAAGGGCATATAGATCAAGGTACTTAGATCTAGTTAAGATGCTAAGGTATCTATTATCTATATATTGGATGACCATATAGTGAATTGTGGAATTGTTTCACAATTCATGTCCTACTAAGACACATTGGTAGATGGTGTCATGGAGTAGGGAACCGGGTGTTATTGATCCGGTTTATGACGGGTCGAGAATGTGTGTCCGATTTGTTGGGATATTCATTTGCCATTGTGAATAAGTCCTCAAATCCAAATTCAATAGATAGTCTATTTAGAATTTATTAAGATACGACTAGAAAGGTTCTCTGCTTGTCTATCTTAATAGTTCGGAGTTATCCATTCTACATTTAGTGGGAGAAGGATAAACTTGAAATCAAGAAGTGCTAATACATTTGAGGAGTTCTTCTAAGTTTTAGTTATTTAACCTTTTGAGAACAATGTTTGTTGCTTAAAAGGGGAAGAAGAAAGAAGCTAAAACTAAGGCATTCCAGTGGAAGAACGTGGAACTTAAATGAAGACTTGATGATGATACTAGCATATAATCTGATATCTTTGATAGATGATAAGCATGGTTATGCTGGTATGCCTGACTAAGAATCATTACTTCTTTTAATTCTGATTAGAATCATATAGAGCCAAAGAGATATGGGTTTCTCATATCTAAGTGGTAATGACTTAATGGTGAGTCTTGTTGAGTTCGCCACCTATCGGAAGACGTAGTGGATCCAGAATTCGCTAAAAATAAAAGAAGTAAATGATAAAGAGATGCAATCCATTTGGAATGTCCAAGTGCTTGACTTGACTTGATCCCATACCTAGGTGTATACCAAGGTGGTAGTGATGGGATTAACATGGATGGAATTGTAGACAACTTCAAATACCGACTAGTGGTAAAGTTTTTCATGGTGGTTATGGAAAAACTTGTCCTGGTGGCTATGTTGAAGAATGTTTGATACTCGTGGATATTAATGACCGCGTTTCGTCATAAAACAATATGATGAGGAAGTGCTTATAACACTATCCGAGGGTCTTAATATACGTCCGTAGTATCCGAATTATGTCTACAAAAGTGGATAAGACCACTTCGGGCTTATTCTTGCATCTTGAAGGAAAGATACCTTTGCTTACTATTAGAAGATCATAGTGATGAGTTTTCCAAAAGCATAGATAAAACCTTTTACGTATGTCAGGGCTAGTGGGAGCTTTGTTGTATTCCTAGTGTTAAATGTCTATGGAAGATAATGTCCCGATATTAGGTTATCTGCAAACCTAATTCAGGAATTACTTCTTCATAGGGGCATTTAAGAGATACAAAGTTGGATAGTATTTAGTTCAAGAAATATAGAGATATGTTCTTGATGTTTGACGACTTGAATAGGCTTGGAGTAAGTAGTTACTCTAATGCATGTTTCTGCTAGGATAACTGTTGATCTTTGATCAAAGTTGATGATCCTAACTTGTGGTGTTGTTTGTTGATTCTTAAAGTATCACTAACCTTATTGTGGGTTTTTGAGACAATGAGTGTGTGATTACTTTAACTTTTTGAAAAGTAAGATCTCTTTGATGCATACTTTTGAAGTAGTCTTGTCAAAAGAGATATAATTGAATAACAAAAGTACTTGTGGATGTTGTGGAACAAATCCACTAGTTAAGCCGTTGTAATGGACTAGTGATGTTTATCATACTAGGTCAATTAGCATTTCTAATGCATGTAACTTGGCTTGAATATGTTTTGGTTTATGATTGATTTCTACTTATGTTTTGGGGATGTTAAGCAATATTACAATTCATATCATATCGATTATTAAATGGAGATTTAATAATACGCCGAGGGCGGGTATTTTATGAATCCTTATTGTGTTCCATCTTAGCATGTTTAAACACTTCCGAGAATGTTTTTCATTCTAAATCTCCACAATCGGTTATACTCTATGGGAAGGAAGTATAAATTAAGATTGAGGTAAAGAGTTGGTTTTGTTAAACGTGATTCTTGCCTATACTTGAAAGGGGTTTCAAGTGATTGGAGGACCTGCACCCGAGTTCGCTTCATGGTTCTAGTCATAAGAAACTCGGGATGATGATGACGTTTCATCCTTAAACTAGAGATACATGTGATCCCAAAGCATAGGTCTGCTTTGCTTTGATCGTTTTCTAACGCGGTCCGTAACTGGTCGTTATAAGGGAGATGATTGGGTAGAGTATTATCTATGTGGCGGGACTATGTAGTCGAAAGGAATTTGTTCCTCTATGTATAGAGAAGATATCCATGTGCCCCTCGATGATTGAGTGTTGACGTTCATATGCATGGCCGTGCTCAAGTTATATTGATGATGGATCAATGTTAACCTGGTTTGTTGGTCACCACTAATCTACAATTGAGAAACATAATCGTGAACGATCTGAAGGTTGACTTTATTCCATGCCTTGTGTTCACATAGGATATCGCGAACAAAGGGATGTATATGTTCATTTATCTTTAGGACAATCATTTTATGATTGGGATCTTGTCAACAGTGGCATACCCTATACTGACTTGGGAGCATAGATTTCTTGCTAGAGGTCGCTCTATGTTTGTGTTATTTTTTGTAGTCGTGCCACGTGCAAGTGGGAGTCTGTTGGAATATGCCCGCTGACACGGACGAGTTAATGGCACTACCGATGAGGTATAGGCCTATTGGGTCACACACCAAGTATTGATTCCGGCAACACGATCAAGCAAAAGAGAGGAAAAGGCCAAAATGGGTTTTGGCAGGATGGTACACAGGCCGTGTCCAGTCCAACATACACGAGGTGTATTAGCCCAGTTCAAGGTCGTGTAGTTTGGGCCTACACAGGCCGCGTAGATGAACATGGGCCGTGTAGTGCTTGATAGACACGGGCCGTCTTAGCCCAATTGGGGCCGTGGACTTTGGGCCTACACGGCCGTGTAGACCTACACGGGCCGTGTACGTTCGCTATAACAGCAGAATTAACAGCCTTAAACACTTGGTCTAATGGTGTTAATTTCTAATAATGGTGGTAGACAAAGAGGCTACGAGTTATCTGCTCTAAGGGAGGTTTTTGGATGTCTCTTGGCTCTTGGTTGACACTTGAACTCACTCTCACTTGTTCATCTTGTTCTTGGTGTTCTTGAACAGAAGAAGCAAGAAACACATAGACTTGGGTGTTGTTTTGGTGGCTACACCAACTTACTAGCATTTGGGAATCAAGGTTGCTTGGGGTGGACTTCATTAGAGGAATCCTTGTTTGGATTCTTGAAGCCTTGACTTGCTTGAGTTCTTGAAGATTAACAAGAGGAAGATCATTGTACTTGAGTTGTGGTATAACTTTCTTTCTATCTTGTTTACTATATTTTAGTTGCAATTCCATGTCTAGATATTGGTCCATGGGAAGTGTTTGTTTGGTTAGCTTATTATTTTGTATTATATCTTGCTTCCGTTGCTACTCGATTATGCCAAACAAATACCTTCATTAATATTTTATATTGTGAGTGGGTTGCACTTTTTTTAGAAAAGTACAATTACTTTTATCAAACAGTTGGTTAAAGTAACTTTACTTTTCACCCACTACCTTTACAATTAAAATATTATATTTCCACATACTCTTTGTCTCCTTCCTTCATGCAACCGGATACGCCAAGATTTCAATAAATATACATGCATGGTGGACGTGCAAAATACAACACAGTGAAGCCTCTACTCCACTGAAAGAAATCTCATTAGTTGAGAAATTCGTAGAGTTTAAGCATTGTGTAGAATCAAACTTGTTCATGTGTTGAAAACTCTATATACATTAGTTGTTTTAAAGTTAGCTTGTCTATGTGTTAGACTAATAGATTGCCACCTTTTATTGTACTCAGAATTTCCGCTTCTAGTACATGTAGTTCTTGATTCAAAATCAATAAGAATTATATAAAAGTATATCGGTGTGTCTTTAAATTTTAAAGGCTAAAGTGTGTATTCAAGCCCCCCCTCTACAAACATTTTTTGTTGTGTACTCAATCTAGGACTAACACCACGCCGAGTGTCCTTGAAGGTCACACACCGAGGTCCCTTGTTTCATGATGTGCGCTCATATGTTGACCGTACTTTAGGTTTTTGACTTTGGTGATCCACGACGTGCACCTATGTCGCACTCTGTGTAACAAGGTCGGCCCACAGAGTCCTATTTAAGTCTGAAGTTAGGTCAGAAAGAAAAAATAACACACGATTTTGAGAAACACAGAAGTGGCAGAGGTGTCAAGGAGCAATTCCAATGCTTTTGGAGGGCACTTTCTTGCTACATTGAGATTTTTACATCTTGTAAGCATTTTAGAATGATTACTTCTTGTTTATTTCTTGATTCTAGTATGATTACTAGTCCAGTTATGGACTAAGTTTCTTTTGTATTTACCGTGATAAACAAACGCTGGGTTTAATTTGTAATCTTATGATTTAATAAGCTATGATTAGTTTTGTTTCTACTTAATTGTGATCCTTGAGTTTTTTATCTTAACTTTTGTTGAGTTATCTGTTAGATATAGTTTGTGCATGCTTTTAGATAATGACTTGCATGTTTATTTTCTTTTGATTATTGTTTGCTTGTTTTGAAACAATGACGTTTGCATGTAATAGGATAGATAATTTTTCTTAGATAATAAGGGTTAAGATTATTCAGTAATATCATAGATAAAAGTTTGAGTTCAATTCACCATACAACGAGGGTTAAGTGTGTTTTGGAAAGATTAAGTCATAATCGGATTAGTAGGACCAAAGGTTGTTTGCTCAAACACCCTTAGAAACTTATCATATTAACTGTGCCTAAAACAAATTGAACCTAGGGAGAGTGATCATTGGTAAATACATCTTTGTCATCTAATTTCACTGCTTTAATCTAAATATTCAATACTTTGGCCGCGGTTAGCTGCTAGTTTCAAAAACCCCCGTTTTAGTTTTAAAGCACTTTAGTTTAGCTAACTATTTCTTTATAGTACTCACGATTCTTGTTCCCTGTGGATACGATCCTGGTCTTATCCTGTTTACTGCTATATGATCGGGTGCGCATGCACGTTAGTGTGTCAGTCAAATTAGGTTAGATTAGTATTAAAATTTAAGACTGATATTCACGTATAAACTATTATATAATCTTCCTGAATCATTATTACAAACTTAAATTATTTTTATCGATAGGGGTAATTCCACTTATAGACGGAATATTGATTGCAGGGCAGGCCATCAATGAAACAAAAAAGATCTCATTTTAAAGGTCGATTTTGAAAAAGCATATGAGAGCTTGGAATCAAATTTTCTGTAACACCCTGAATTTTAGTACAAATTTAAACTTTTTGTATTTCATCAAAATAACATTATACGAGTATTTGTTTACATCACAGTGCGGAAGCTTCGTCAAATATACAAAAGGTGGTGTTACTTGTTGACCCGAATACACAACCATTAATTTATAATAAACAAAATAAGGGAATAATCATGTATTCCAAACATATCATTAGGCAACAAGTGCTCCCAAAAGCGTCTACCCGCCTCACCGGCATCATACTATCACTTATCCGCGGATACGAAAACATAAACACAGTTTCATTAGCATAAGCTAGTGAGAGCGCCAAAACAATTTAAACGATAAAACAAGTCATCATATTATGTAAAACAGCTATGGCATCGGTAAACAGATCACACAAGATGTAGGGGACAAGTCCACTTATACTTGTATATTCCATAGGGGCCAACCATGGTGAACAAGTCCTCGTGGGGGTGTGTCCACATCTGCCGTCAAGGTGGGGGAAGCACGAAGCAGTCTACCATACAACGGTTCCCTGGAGTGTAAGCCCTGTTCACCAAATCCACTCGTGTTACCCGGGTTCGGTGGCTCGTCAGCCCAGTGAACCCACACGGTCATGATGGCTACTGACATACCCCTCAACTCTCTGCACCGATTCCTCAACCACCCGTACATCGCGGTACCTCAATTGTCGAAGCCACATGAACCTGTGCACGTCTCAATGGCTAGGAACCCTATGGTACAGAGTTCATATCACAACAGTGGTCCAGACCAAATCACATACCCCGAAGGGTCACATAATCACATACCCCAAAGGGTCACATAAATCACAAGCAAGTTATACACACAAGGTCACAACTTGCCACAATCAACTCTTAGCATAGCATGCTTCAAATTAGGTGAATCATATACTCAATACATATCCCATTATCATAAACATGATAACAATCAATAACAAATTCATATTGATGCCATAAATAAACATAAAACATAGCACATAAGAAACAATGGATGACTTGAATGTTTTAGAAACAGTTTGTGTATCCGCAGGGCACAACTCACCTGTCTGAAGTGATGAGGATCACTATCACTTCAATTCAAGGTCACAATCACTTGCCCAAAGATCCTATGATCATAACACAATGTTAACTTAGTTAAGTTAACCGAACATTGAAGCTACACACAAGTATTGACTCAAATCACGACTTAAATACTCATTTCGGGTCTTTCGGACTCCCTATGAACTCCCTAAAACCATTAGAAACAATCCTCAATCAATTACAAGGTCAAATAGGGTCAAAAACAACTTTTTGGACATTTCAGGGGGTCTCGCGCCGCGAGACAGGGTGGCTCGCGCCGTGCAAAGTTCTCTAGAAACTTGACCCTCGCCAAAAAGGTCCCTCGACGCCCCGTGAACAGTAACCTGCAGCTTCTTTTCCACACCAATCTGACCCAAATCTTCATTTTTCCCCAAATCAAACTTATTTGCAACATATCAAACACTCAAAAACACTTCAATACACCATAATAACAACATATAACATAATTTTAAGCATCAAAACCCTAACCTTACTGATTTTCCCCATTTTTGACCCATTTCTCAACATATACACAAAATTTCAACCCAATCAACCAAGAATTACTACAAACAACTACCAATACTCAAAATCAAACACATAATAAGTTTAGATCTTACTTGATTAACCAAATCTAACTTGTGAAATTCCTTCTTGCTTCAAAACCCAAGCTTTTATGGTGTTATAGCTCAAGAAGTCCCCAAATCACAAGTTGGATCTCACAACCAACACACTTTTCTCTTGATCTTCCTCAAACTCTCTCTCTAGAACTCTCTTCTCCCTCACGTTTCTTTCTTTCTCCAGATTTTTCTTCTTCTTTGACTTCAATTGAAGAAGTCAATAGATATATATATATATATATATACATATTTACATAACTAGTCCCCATTCTTTCACTCTCCTTACATATATATATACCATTTCAGTTTATAAAACACAAATACACTACTAATAACACATAAATAACAATAAAACACATAACTTTACCACTTTTCAAGTAAACTTGCTATTATATATGTATTTTTAATTTTTCAAGAAAATACGGGTATTACAATTCCTCCCTCCTTACAAGGATTCCATCCTCGGAATCAATTCTAGCTAAATAAGTGAGGGTAACGAAGTTTCATGTCGTCTTCAGTCTCCCAAGTCAAGATATGGCCTTGATTGTGCTTCCACTGAACCAAAACTATAGGAATCAACCGCTTCCTTAGCTTTTTGGTCTTTCTATCCACAATTGCAACTGGTTCTTCCACCAATCACTTCTTCGGATCAACCTGCAACTCATTGAGGGGAATGACTTGATTATCTTCTACTTTGGTCTTCTTGAAGTTGCAAACATGGAATGTGTTGTGAACACCTTCCAATTCCGGAGGTAGCTCTATCTCGTACGCTTGTTCATTGACCCGCTTGAGTATCTTAAATGGTCCAATATACCTCGGGCTCAACTTACCACGCTTTCCAAACCAAATCACCCCTTTCCAAGGTGAAACTTTAAGCATCACTTGGTCACCAACTTCAAAAGTCATAGGCTTTCTCTTATTGTCCGCATACATCTTTTGACGATCACGCGCGGCTTTGAGCTTTTCAAGTGCAATTTTTTCTTTGTCGGTGGTCAGTTGAACAATCTACGAGCCTGCATACTATTTCTCACCCAGTTCAAGCCAACACGTAGGAGTTCGGCATCGCCTTCCATATAACATTTCATAGGGAGGCATACCAATGCTAGAATGGTAAGAGTTGTTGTAGGCAAACTCGATCAAGGGTAGATGATAATCCAATGATCCACCAAATTCCAAAACACAAGATCGAAGCATATCCTTCAAAATTTGAATGGTCCTTTCAGATTGACCATCCGTCTGCGGGTGATAAGCTGTACTCAAATGGACACGAGTACCCAATTCCCTTTGAAGGCTTCTCCAAAAGTTGGATGTGAATCTCGAATCTCTGTCCGAGACGATAGATAGAGGTACTCCATGCCTAGACACAATCTAATCCATGTATAGCTTTGCCAATTTGTCTAAGGAGGTTGTCTCACGAGTGGCAAGAAAATGAGCACATTTGGTCTAACGATCAACTATGACCCAGATCATGTCATGTCCCTTAGCAGTCTTTGGCAATTTTGTGAAAAAATCCATAGTAATGTGATCCTACTTCCATTCCGGGATCTCCAAGGGTTGAAGATTCCCGTATGGGCATTAGTGCTCGATCTTGACTTGTGCACAAATTGCACACTTCTCAACAAATGAAGCGATATCAACTTTCATCCCGGGCCACCAATACAATGCCTTTAGATCATGTTACATTTTCGTGCAACCCGGATGCACAGACATTTTGGAAGGATGGGTATCATGTAGTATCACTTCACGATTGCTGCCAAGCTTTGGCAGCCACACGCGACCCACAATGATCTTTAAGCCGCGACTATCCTCTTCTAGGCGATCTTTGAGTTTCATCATTTGCTCTTCTTTAAGATTTTCTTCTCTCAATGCCTCTTGTTGAGCCGTCTTCAAGCTTTCTATCAAATCAGAGATCACCTCCATTCGAAAAGATCGGTAACACAAGGCATTTGTTTGAGTTTTGCGGCTTAGAGCATCCGCCATAAAATTAGCCTTACCCGGATGATACCGAATCTCACAATCATAGTCTTTAATCAATTCGAGCCAACGGCGCTGCCGCATATTCAACTCCTTGTGATCAAAGATATGCTGAAGCCTTTTATAATCCGTGAAAATCACACAATGAGTGCCATAGAGGTAATGGCGTCAGAGTTTCAAAGCAAAGATCACTGCAGCCATCTCCAAATCATGAGTAGGATAATTTGCTTCATGAGTCTTCAATTGCCGAGAAGCATAGGCAATAACCTTGCCTCTTTGCATCAACATGCATCCCAAACCAGATCTGGATGCATCACTATAGACCACGACGTCTTGTGATCCCACGGGTAGAGTTAGGACAGGAGCCTGACATAGTAATTTCTTGAGAGTTTTAAAAGCACCTTCTTAAACATCAGTCCAAGAATAAGGAACATTCTTACGGGTCAGCTTGGTTAGCGGCCCCGCTATCTTAGAAAAATCACGGATGAATCGACGATAACAACCCGCAAGACCAAGAAAACTTTTGATTTCAGAAGGGGATTTCGGAGACTCCCACTTCATAACCGCTTCAATCTTCGAAGGATCGACTTTAACGCCTTCCTCACAGATAACATAGCCAAGGAACTGGACTTCCCTAAGCCAGAACTCACATTTCGAGAATTTTTCATAAAGCTTCTCATGTCGAAGAACTTCAAGAACTTCTCGCAAATGAACTTCATGATCCTTCTCGGTTTTAGAATAAACCAAGATATCATCAATGAATACAATCACAAACTTATCCAAGAAACGACGGCATACCCGATTCATAAGATCCATGAACACCGCCGGAGCATTGGTTAGACCAAAAGGCATCACAAGAAATTTGTAATGCACATAGAGGGTCATGAAAGCAGTTTTGGGAATATCATCTTCTTTAATACGAACCTGATGATATCCCGAACAAAGATAAATCTTGGAAAAGTAGCTTGCTCCTTAAAGCTGATCAAACAAATCATCAATGCGAGGAAGTGAATATTTGTTCTTGATGGTTCTTTTGTTCAACTCCCAGTAATCAATGCACATCCGGAGAGTACCATCCTTTTTCTTGACAAACAAAACCGGTGCTCCCAAAAGTGAGGAACTCAGTCTAACAAATACCTTATCCAAAAGATCATGGATTTGGGTCATCATTTCCCGAATCTCCGATGGTGCTAGACAATAAGGAGCTTTGGCAACAGGAGTTGCCCCGGGAACAAGATCTATCTGGAACTCAACCTCGCGAACCGGAGGTAAACCGGGAAGATCATCCGGAAACACATCGGGGAATTCATTAACAACTTTAATATCTCCCACACTTTGCTTCTCCTTCTTGACATCAACCACATATGCCAAAAAGGATTCACAACCCTTTCGTATACATTTTTGGGCTTTCATAACAGATAAAATTTCGAAGCCAGATTTGTGTTTCTCGCCTCGAGCTATAACATATTCACCATTGGGCAAAGGAATTTTTATCAATTTCTTAGAACAAAGAATTTCTGCATGATTGGAACTAAGCCAGTCCATACCAATGACCGCATCAAACGAAGATATGTGAACCGGCAACAAACAAATTGGGAAAGAACTCCCATCAAGATCAATAGTGCAACTATCACAAATATCGGTCATGAAAATAATCATGCCATCAGCAATTTCAACATCAAGAGGTTTTGCAAGTTTACTAAAAGGTAGATTCAATCTCTCACAGAAAGCATACGACACAAATGATCTACTGGCTCCAGAATCAAATAACACATAGGAAGGGGTAGAATTTAATATAAACATACCAGACACTACATCCCCAGCCTCACGAGCTTCATCCACAGTCATTTGAAACGCTCGCCCTTTTGCCTTTGGAGGGTCTTTGCCCTTTGAGGATGAACCACCAGTTTCTCCCTCCTTACGCTGAGGGCAATCCTCCATCTTGTGGCCCGGCTTGTGACAGGTAAAACAAACACTTTACTTGAATCTGCAATCAGTAGGAATGTGGCCAGGCTTGCCACAACGAGAACAGGCTTTAGTATCCTTAGTGCAGTCTCCCTTGTGGTGAGACCTACACATTTTGCACCACTGTGGTTTGGAATCATCAGTTTTGGATTTGGAGAAGGAGGATGGGGTTGCTTTCTTTTTAGACTGACCACCAGAGGGCTCAGCCTTTCTCTTTTCACCAATCAACTTCTTGGCTTGCTTTGAAGCCTTGAAGTCAGCAAACAGGAACTTGGCCTTTTGAGTGGCCGAAAGAAGAGTAGGACAATCTCGGATATGGATTTTGTACTCAAAAGGTATGGTTTCAACAAACCGCTTCACTTTAGCCTTTTCATCAGGGACCCAGGTGGTCACAAAGCTAAGACGCTCATTAAACTTACGCACATGCTCATCCATCGAAGAATCACCCAATTTCATATTTAGGAACTCCCTTTCAAGGCATTCCAGATCCCTTTCCATGCAGAACTCCTTTTGAAACAGCTCAAGGAATTCGTCCCATCCCAACCTATCAGCTTCACCTTTAGGCATTGCTAACTTGATAGTATTCCACCAAACTAGTGCCCTGCCCTTCAGTTCTCTAACCGAGTAGGGAACTTTGTGTTCCTCATCACAATCACAAGAGGTAAAAGTGTTGGAATATGCCCGCTGACACGAACGAGTTAATGGCACTACCGATGAGGTATAGGCCTATTGGGTCACACACCAAGTATTGATTCCGGAAACACGATCAAGCAAAAGAGAGGAAAAGGCCAAAATGGGTTTTGGCAGGATGGTACACGGGCCGTGTCCAGTCCAACATACACGAGGCGTATTAGCCCAATTCAAGGTCGTGTAGTTTGGGCCTACACGGGCCGTGTAGTGCTTGATAGACACGGGCCGTCTTAGCCCAATTGGGGCCGTGGACTTTGGGCCTACACGGCCGTGTAGATCTACACGGGCCGTGTACGTTCGCTGTAACAGCAGAATTAACAGCCTTAAACACTTGGTTTAATGGGGTTAACTTCTCATAATTGTGGTAGACCAAGAGACCACAAGTTATCTGCTCTAGTAGAGGCTTTTGGCTAAGACTTTGTCTCTTGGTTGATACTAGAACTCTTTCTCTCATGTTCATCTTGTTCTTGGTGTTCTTGAGCACAAGAAGCAAGAAACTCTTGCACTTGATTGTTGTTTTGGTGATTGCACCTCAACTTGCTAGCACTTGGGAATCAAACAACCTTGGGGTGGACTTCATTGGAGGAGTTCTATATTGGATTCTAAGCTACTTGGCAAGAAAGGTTTTCTTTGAGACTTGAATTGAGGTATAAACCTTTATACTTATCTTGTTTACTTTTTAGTTTCAATTCCATTGTTAGACTTTGGTCCATGGGAAGTATTCGTTGTTTGGCATCGATTTTTGTTACATGCTTTGCTTCTGTTGCTACTTGTTTCTGCCAAACGAATACCTTCAGTGGTATCAGAGCCATATCTAACATGGCTTTGCACTATTGAGTCTAGGAAAACCATAAAAATCTTTTTGGATAAGAAAAGTGTTTTCTTAAAATTGGTTTTTCCATTGAGACTCTTGTTGTGCTAAAATAGATTTATTCGTAGACGTGTTAATATATTTTAGTTTTTATATTTATATATTTGTTGTAACTTGGCATGAAGTGTACACAAATATATACTTATAAATGTTTATATGAATATGTGTCTCAAAAATGGTTTGGTACACTAATGCATATGTACAAGGATTGTCCTTTTGGTGCCTTTGATGTTTTGACAATCTTAACTACAATATAGATATATATATATATTTATATATCATGGTTATGTGTGGCACACCATGTTTTTATTTGATATGCTTGGTTTGATTCGGTAACAAGATATGCCCCTAGACCTATGTGTTGTGGTGATTGATTATTTTTGGTTTTTGGCGGCCTGCGTGCTGTATTGTTGTAACAATATTTGTTTATTTACTTATTGGTGCGGCTTGCACGTCGTTTCTTTTATTCTATGTATATGTATAAATAGTATAGGATTGCGACCTGCGTGTCATTTATATATATTCTATGTATTTGTATATAGTATAGATTTAAAACCGGAATAGTCAATGGGAGTCATGGTGATGACGTCTTGGCGAGAAAGGAATCAACATGCTATTGGAGGTGTTGGATTCAGTGGGAGCTAACCTAACGAGACCATATCTTGTCCCTAGATTTTTTGGCCTCGTTTTCCCCGTTGTGGCTCACGGGGAAAACGCATAGGAATTTTGGGCATGTTACCTAATCATATATATAGATATTTGCGTGGTTGTATTTTATTTTTCTATGCATAGATTAGGATTCGCATGCTAGACAATTTTTCCTATAAAATTAAATAAAATAAAATGTTTGTTAAATTGGTTAACAATTGCGCACGAATAGAATTGAAAAAGAAAATATAAAGATGGTATTATATTAAAAGTGCTTAAAATCGGTTTGACACTTACTTTGTTAATTCACAAAAGGGTTTTTATAAACCAGAAACAAAATCCCGTTTTTCAAAATGTAAATCACGCACCATCCGTAAGATGACACCACCCGAATCTAACGAAGCAAGGATGATTGTCAAGCTAAGCACGAGTCATTCCTTGTGTAGTTGTGTGGAAAGTGAGTGGGGTAACTCGCATAATTGGTTGTCGAGCTAAGCACGAGCTAATTAATGGTCGAGAGTGCCACCCGTGTGTCTTGTCGGATGATTTACAATTTTCGTATATAATTCTTGGTTAGTTGTCGAGCTAAGCACGAGCTAAACAAAAATTATATATTAAGATTGGTGTAAGATATGGATCAAACATGCCAACCGACATAATGGATGTCAACGGATCCCGCAAGTGTCTAAGAGTTGTAATAGAGATTACAATTGGTAAAATGGTTGCCGGCCTAAATAGCTTCGCCACGTGATCCGCGGTAAACCCGTCACGGTGCGAGGTGAAATAAGGTTCTTAGCCCTTGTTACAAATAAATTGCTTCCTTTAAAACTATGGGTACTTATTTTAACAAGGATTTTCAAACTAACTAAAACTATTTTGCTATTTTAGATGGCGTCTTCAAGCAACACCAACACCACCATCCATTTTTCGCTTAGAGTTTTCCTTGAAAAGGAGAAACTCAATGGTAACAACTTCTTGGATTGTTTTAGGCAACTTAAACTTGTCCTACGCCAAGAAGGGAAGATGGTTACCATAGAGGAGGCCCTACCGAGGCTCCTGCTGCCAATGCCACTCGGGCTATCCGAGACGCTTATGAGAAGCGTTTCAAGGATACCGAGGACATTACTTGCCTCATCCTAAGTACTATGATCCCCGAGCTCCAAAAGCAAATGGATCATTTGAGTGCTTTTGACTTGATCGCTCAGCTTAAGGAAATGTTCCAGCAGCAAGCGAGACAAGAGAGGTTTGAGTGTCTCAAGACGGTACTTGGTAGTAAGATGGCCGATGGCGGGAATGTGAGTGATCACGTGTTGCGCATGAAAGCAAACGTGGACCGCATGGAACGGTTCGTGTAACGCCCCAAATTTCAAAAGTAATACAATATTAAATAAAACTCATTTAAAAAATACACCTTCAGTTTAAAACATACGCGGAAGCATTTTTAATACAAAACCAGGTACTGCCAAAAGTTATATACACGAGTACATGCTTAGTGTACTTTGAAAGTCAAATATTTACAGAACTGGGCGTTAAGTTGTTTCAAAAGAGTAATCAAAAAGCAATCAAACAGGAGCCTTGCCCTTATCCTTGCCGCGTCCTGCAAAAGTTTTAAAAACAGTATCTGATAAGCTACGAGAGCTTAGTGAGTATTCCAAACTAATAACATATAAACACACGTATAGAATCATATAAAGATAATACACGTATGTCAGATAATCATTGCTAACCACCGGTTCTAGACCCAGGGCAGCCACCTTTGTAACAGTATTGTATCAGCTTTGAACCTTACTGCACATAGCAGTTCGGTATATATACACATATGAATAACATTACATGTTATAATCTGTTATGTAGCTGTGTTTTGGTTCCTAGAATCTCCAGAAATCAAAGAAAGCTTCTGTATTTATGTGGTTGCAAGAGATTTATGACACTTTCACTTAAGAAGGTCAAAGTTGGTTTTATATATATATATATATATATATATGTATGTATGGCCTAATTGCACAATTGGTCCCTAGACTTGTACTACTTATGTTTTGGCGGTTTTAACCCCTCTAATTTTAAAAGCATATCTAATCTCATACGGTAATTTATAACGCAATTATAACACTTCCTATTTAATTATTAAATATAAGGATTTTCGAACCTTGGGTGTTACAACTCTTCCCCACTTGAAATGATTTCGTCCTCGAAATTAGCTGTTGAAGAGTTCTGGATAGTTTTGCATCATCTCCTATTCAGGCTCCCATGTAAAGTTTGAGCCCTTTCTGTGTTTCCATTGAACTTTAACCAGTCCAATCTGTTTATTACGTAGGGTCTTAATCTTTCTCTCCAATATAGCTATAGGTTGCTCCACATAGTTCAGTTTAGCACCAATAGTAACATCTTCCAACGGTACAATTGCAGACTCGTCTGCTAGACATTTTCTAAGGTGTGAAACATGGAAGGTGTTATGAATCTGAGACAATTCATCTGGCAATTCCAATCTGTAAGCAACCTTTCCCACACGAGCAATAATTTTGAACGGTCCAATAAACCTTGGACCAAGTTTCCCTCTCTTTCTGAATCTGATTACGCCTTTCCATGGTGACACTTTTAACAACACATAATCTCCTACCTGAAACTCAAGTGGTGATCTACGTTTATCTACATAACTCTTTTGTCTACTTTGGGCAGTAAGCAATCTATCTTTGATAATTTGTATTTGTTCAGTGGTTCGCTGTACCACTTCTGTGCTACCCAATTCTTTCTGACCCACATCACCCCAGCATACCGGAGTTCTACACTTCCTACCATATAGCATTCTATACTGTGGCATTCCAATACTGGAATGATAGCTGTTGTTGTATGAAAACTCTACTAAGGGTAAATAAGAATCCCATCTCCCTCCAAAAACTATAACACATGCCCGCAGCATGTCCTCTAAGGTTTGAATAGTTCTTTCACTCTGACCATCAGTCTGAGGATGATATGTTGTGCTGAGATGTAGTCTAGTTCCGAGATCTTCGTGAAACTTATTCCAGAACCTAGAAGTAAATCTTGTGTCTCTGTCTGATACAATAGAAACTGGCACGCCATGACGAGTCACAATCTCTTTCACATATATATCTGCCAATCTTTCTGAAGGATAAGTCTCCTTGATGGTAATAAAATGAGCACTTTTAGTTAATCTGTCTACAATTACCCATATTGCATCATAACCACGTGGGGTTTTGGGTAATTTGGTAATCAGGTCCATTGTAATGTTTTCCCATTTCCAAACTAGAATTTCCAAAGGCTGTAACTTCCCATGAGGTTTCTGATGTTCAGCTTTCACTTGTAAGCATGTAAGGCACTTTTCCACATATTTAGCTACATCACGTTTCATGCCTGGCTACCAATAATCAACTTATAGATCTTTATACATTTTTGTAGCTCCTGGATGAATAGAAAACCTGGATTTATGAGCTTCACTAAGAAGTATCTGACGTGTGTCACCATAAATCGGTACCCAAATACGACCATAACGGGTCCAAATATCACGACTGTCTTTAGTAAGATAGGCCACCTGCCCTTTTATTCGCTCAGAGTTATGATTCTTATCTTTGATTGCTTCAAGCTGAGCCGTTCGTATCACATCAATAATAGGCGTAGTAACTGTCATCTTTAAAGTTTGATTCTTCACTAGAATTGTTCCTGACTTCCTGCTTAAAGCATCAGCTACCACATTTGCTTTTCCTGGATGGTAAAGAATATCACAATCATAATCTTTTAATAATTCCAACCAACGCCTCTGCCTCATGTTGAGATTCTTCTGATTCTTGAAATACTTTAAACTTTCATGATCAGTGTAAATAGTTAATCGCACACCATATAGATAGTGCCTCCAGATCTTAAGTGCGAACACCACCGCTGCTAACTTCAAATCATGTGTTAGGTAATTACTTTCATGTGGCTTTAACTGCCGTGAAGCATAAGCAATAACTCTACCTTTCTGCATCAATACACAACCCAATCCACGATATGAAGCATCACAAAATACCACCATATCTTCAACCCCTTCAGGTAATGCAAGAACTGGTGCCTCACATAACTTCTTTTTTAGAGTTGAGAAGGCAGACTGTTGCTCACTTCCCCACACAAATTCAGCATTCTTTTTCGTCAGTTGTGTCAAAGGAACGACAATTTTTGAAAAGTTCTGAATAAACCTTTTGTAATAACCTGCCAATCCTAGGAAACTTCGAATTTCTGTAGGGTTCTTTGGTGGTTCCCACTTCATCACAGCATCTACCTTTGAAGGATGCACTTTGATTCCGCTTTGATTAATTAGGTGACCCAGAAACTGTACTTCCTGGATCCAAAATTCACATTTAGAGAATTTGGCATATAACCGTTCTCTCCTCAAAGTTTCCAAAACCTCCTTGAGATGTTTCTCATGATCCACCGGATTCTTTGAAAAAATAAGAATATCGTCAATAAACACAATCACTGATTTGTCTAGCATTGGTCTACAAACTCTGTTCATCAGATCCATAAATGTTGCTGGTGCATTTGTAAGACCAAACGGCATCACCACAAACTTAAAATGCCCGTATCGAGTTCTGAACGCGGTTTTAGGAATATCGTCCTTCTTGATCTTTAACTGATGATACCCCGACCTCAAGTCGATTTTTGAGAACCACGATGCTCCTTACTGATCGAACAAGTCATCTATTCTGGGTAAAGGATATTTGTTCTTGATGGTCACTTTATTAAGTTCACGGTAATCAATGCACATACGAAAAGTACCATCCTTCTTTTTGACAAATAAAATTGGAGCACCCCAGGGTGAACTACTGGGTCTAATAAACCCTTTGTCTAGCAGTTCCTGAAGTTGCTTCATTAATTCCTGCATATTTGGTGGAGCAAGTCTGTACGGAGCCCTTGCAACTGGCGAAGCTCCCGGTACTAAATCGATTCTGAATTCAACCTGTCTATCTGGCGGTACCCCAGGTAAGTCTTCAGGAAATACATCAGGATACTCACATACTGTTTTCACATCCTCAAGACTCGCTTGTCTCTTTTCTAACTTTGTATCTATCACATGAGCTAAGAAAGCTGTATACCCATGCTGCAAATATTTTTGAGTTTTTGACACCGAACACACATATGATTTTCCCTTTTTATTATCACCACATATAGATAGTTCTTCCTCACTTGGGGTACGAACTCGTATCACTTTTTGCCCACACATAATGGTAGCCTGGTTATAGCCTAACCATTCCATTCTAACTACTACTTGGAATTCTCTCATAGTCATGGGTATAAGTTCAATAGGAAATCTAACTGTATCTATTTCTAGCACATTATGTTTATATACATCTGATACAATTACAGATTTATCATCAGCTATTTCAACTTCAAGAGGAGAATCTAGCTTTTCACATATATGATTGAAATTCTTGCAGAAAGAAACAGATACGAAGGATTTACTTGCATCAGAATCAAATAGCACAAGAGCAGGCAAATTGTTGACAAGATATGTACCTGTAACTACGTCAGGTTCGGTCTTAGCTTCTTCAGCTGTAAGCTGAAAAGCTCTCCCTTTAGGTTTCTAAACATCCTCTTTCTTTACTTCTTTTGTTCCTAAACTTCGTGGTGGAGGTAAGGCTGGAGTAGGTTTGAATCCTGCAGACTGTGCATTTGAAGATAACTTCGGGCACTCTGACTTCTGATGGCCCGGCTGATAGCAATTGAAACACACACGCAGTGGGGTTCTACAATCTTTCCCTGCATGACCCTTTTTCCCACATTTGTAACACGTGGGAGGACCAAACCGGCATTCTCCCAAGTGATGTTTCTTGCAAGTCGGGCAAATAGGGTAGGTATTCTGCATTCCTTTCTTCTCAGACTGCTCAATTTTCTGTTTCTTATAGACTGGTGTAGTTTTCTCTACAGACTTCTTCTCTTTATCTTGCCTCTCCAACTCTAACTCCCTCACTCTGGCCGAGTCCATCATGGACTTTACTGTCTGGTGTTTGCTGGCATCAATAAATTCTCGGATGTTGGGTTTGAGTACCATCATGTACCGGTACATCTTCATTTTCTCATTTGCCACATAATCTGGACAAAAACGCTCTTGTTCCAAGAATTTTGCATTGATCTCAGGAACCGTCTCTGTCGTCTGTTTCAACCTGTGAAATTCATCCACAATCCTATCTATCTCGGATTGAGGAACAAACTGTTCAATAACCAACTCTTTGAATTCTTCCCATGTCATGGCTTCAATCCCGGCATAACCCCTCTGTTGGATCTCCATATCCCACCAATCCTTTGTCGCACCGCGCATCTGATTGGTTGCATATCTTACTTTAAACTCAGGTGCACAAGAACATGTATGGAATGCACCCTCTATCTCGGAGATCCACCTATGACTTATAACCGGATCTGTAGACCCATGGAACAACGAAGGTTGACATGTTGAAAAATTTCTGAATGAACACACCTTTGGAGCATCACGAATAATGACTTGTGGTTGAGGATTAAATCCTTCACCACCTGCAGCAAACCTTGTTGCTAGTTCTTGTCTGATCATAGCTTGATTCTGATCCTTCATCTGCTTTACTACTTGTGTAACAATAAAAGGAATACTTTGTTCCAACGCCTTGCCAATCTCCCGGGCAACGATCTCTTGTACTGTAGGTTCTACCACCCTCTCATTCACATTCAGTTAGGTTCTCACAAGAACCTGTTCACCTGTGACACTGGTTTCTACACCTTCGGGTCTACGACTAGGACCACCCTCAGGCCTATTAGCTGCGCGAGATCCTCTTGTATTAACCATCCTGATAGTATAGATAAATCGTTAAGGTAAAATGGTAGCTTTATCACACCACCCTCTATCAATTATATACTCATATATCTATCAACTCAGTATACCTTATCTTTAAAACCAAAGTATTTCTATACATACTAAGGAATTCTCTTTATAGTTACATTCTCAGGTATACTATCTTCTTACAAGTACCCCTCACCCGATTCACAAGAATCTTCATGATTACATTAAGTTCCAACATGTATCATGTGTCTATAATAATATGGGCCCTATATTATTCTAAACACATTACACACGTCCGATCTTAACTTTATCACAAAAAGTCTCGATTCACAGGATTAGGCCAAATATCATCTATGCAATGTAACATAATCATATAGTTCATAAAGATTCTGCATATAACATATCAATCTTTAACTACTCAAGTATTCATGTACAATCTTCATGTAACACACATAATAGATAACAATTGTTAGTATACTCATTAAGCTGCAAGTAGCAAGCCTCCAGTTTGACAAAAATTTCAAAACCATGGTTCAAGTCCAGACTGTGCTTCACACAATCCAGATCTCTCAAACCGTGGCTCTGATACCAAGTTGTAACGCCGCAAATTTCAAAAGTAATACAATATTAAATAAAACTCATTTATAAAATACACCTTCAGTTTAAAACATAAGCGGAAGCATTTTTAATACAAAACCAGGTACTGCCAAAAGTTATATACACGAGTACATGCTTAGGGTACTTTGAAAGTCAAATATTTACAGAACTGGGCGTTAAGTTGTTTCAAAAGACTAATCAAAAAGCAGTCAAACAGGTTCCTTGCCGCGTCCTGCAAAAGTTTTAAAAACAGTATCTGATAATCTACGAGAGCTTAGTGAGTATTCCAAACTAATAGCATATAAATACACATATAGAATCATATAAAGATAATACACGTATGTCAGATAATCATTGCTAACCACCGGTTCTAGATTTTTTGGCCTCGTTTTCCCCGTTGTGGCTCACGGGGAAAACGCATAGGAATTTTGGGCATGTTACCAAATCATATATATAGATATTTGCGTGGTTGTATTTTATTTTTCTATGCACAGATTAGGATTCGCATGCTAGACAATTTTTCCTATAAAATTAAATAAAATACAATGTTTGTTAAATTCGTTAACAATTGCGCACGAATAGAATTGACAAAGAAAATATAAAGATGGTATTATATTAAAAGTGCTTAAAATCGGTTTCACACTTACTTTGTTAATTCACAAAAGGGTTTTTATAAACCAGAAACAAAATCCCGTTTTTCAAAATGTAAATCACGCACCATCCGTAAGATGACACCACCCGAATCTAACGAAGCAAGGATGATTGTCAAGTTAAGCATGAGTCATTCCTTGTGTAGTTGTGTGGAAGGTGAGTGGGGTAACTCGCATGATTGGTTGTCGAGCTAAGCACGAGCCAATTAATGGTCGAGAGTGCCACCCGTGTGTCTTGTCGGATAATTTACAATTTTAGTATATAATTCTTGGTTAGTTTTCGAGCTAAGCACGAGCTAAACAAAAATTATATATTAAGATTGGTGTAAGATATGGATCAAACATGCCAACCGACATAATGGATGTCAACGGATCCCGCAAGTGTCTAAGAGTTGTAATAGAGATTACAATTGGTAAAATGGTTGCCGGCCTAAATAGCTTCGCCACATGATCCGCGGTAAACCCGTCATGGTGCGAGGTGAAATAAGGTTCTTAGCCCTTGTTACAAATAAATTGTTTCGTTTAAAACTATGGGTACTTATTTTAACAAGGATTTCCAAACTAACTAAAACTACTTTGCTATTTTAGATGGCGTCTTCAAGCAACACCAACACCACCAACCATTTTTCGCTTAGAGTTTTCCTTGAAAAGGAGAAACTCAATGGTAACAACTTCTTGGATTGTTTTAGGCAACTTAAACTTGTCCTACGCCAAGAAGGGAAGATGGTTACCATAGAGGAGGCCCTACCGAGGCTCCTGCTGCCAATGCCACTCGGGCTATCCGAGACGCTTATGAGAAGCGTTTCAAGGATACCGAGGACATTACTTGCCTCATCCTAAGTACTATGATCCCCGAGCTCTAAAAGCAAATGGATCATTTGAGTGCTTTTGACTTGATCGCTCAGCTTAAGGAAATGTTCCAGCAGCAAGCGAGACAAGAGAGGTTTGAGTGTCTCAAGACGGTACTTGGTAGTAAGATGGCTGATGGCGGGAATGTGAGTGCTCACGTGTTGCGCATGAAAGCAAACGTGGACCGCATGGAACGGTTCGTGTAACACCCCAAATTTCAAAAGTAATACAATATTAAATAAAACTCATTTATAAAATACACCTTCAGTTTAAAACATACGCGGAAGCATTTTTAATACAAAACCTGCCAAAAGTTATATACACGAGTACATGCTTAGTGTACCTTGAAAGTCAAATATTTACAGAACTGGGCGTTAAGTTGTTTCAAAAGAGTAATCAAAAAGTAATCAAACAGGAGCCTTGCCCTTATCCTTGCCGCGTCATGCAAAAGTTTTAAAAACAGTATCTGATAAGCTACGAGAGCTTAGTGAGTATTCCAAACTAATAACATATAAACACACGTATAGAATCATATAAAGATAATACACGTATGTCAGATAATCATTGCTAACCACCGGTTCTAGACCTAGGGCAGCCACCTTTGTAACAGTATTGTATCAGCTTTGAACCTTACTGCACATAGCAGTTCGGTATATATACACATATGAATAACATTACATGTTATAATCTGTTATGATAGCATACATGCTGCAGATATGATTAATAGTCTAGAAGACTCACCTTATGATATTTATGATATGTAATGATCCACAGGTAACGATAACTCAGATAAGTAATTCAATCACCGTCCTATAGAAATAATATGATAAAGTGTTACAACACTTAAATACTGTTTTAAAATAAGGCCTACACGGGCCGTGTATCTCTACACGGGCTGTGTCCCTCATACTACACGACCTATGCTGGCTACATGGCCAGTGTCATCTAGTCGTACTACACGGGCCGTGTTCTGTACACGGGCCGTGTACCTTATGTTCTACACGACCATATAACCCTACATGGCCTTATGACCGCCTTTAACAATCCGACATATTCAAAATCCGCAAGTTCTTACTACACAGGCCGTGTACCTCTACACGGGCCGTGTATCTAACAGACAATCCGACAGTTCATCCAAAAAGTGTCGGATTTTCGCTATAAACTCGTAAAAACTGAAGAAAAACATGCTAAAAGTGTTTTCCTACACCCCTTATGATAAAGAAACATAATCTAATGATCTATAAACACTTCTAACATCATTCACCATAGAATCATGCATTTAAACTCATAAAACCTCAAAAACAAGAGGCTAATCATACCTTAACAAGCAAGGTTGGATTGGATGAATGTAACACTGAAGTTGTAGTTGTGTTTTGGTTCCTAGAATCTCCAGAAATCAAAGAAAGCTTCTGTGTTTATGTGGTTGAAAGAGATTTATGACACTTTGACTTAAGAAGGTCAAAGTTGGTTATATATATATATATATATATATATATATATATGTATGGCCTAATAGCACAATTGGTCCCTAGACTTGTACTACTTATGTTTTGGCGGTTTTAACCCCTCTAATTTTAAAAGCACATCTAATCTCATAACAGTAATTTATAACGCAATTATAACACTTCCTATTTAATTATTAAATATAAGGATTTTCGAACCTTAGGTGTTACAGCTTGGATTTACCATAGGGAGGGAGCTAGCCGTGGATTTGATCCTATGGTCCCTGCCCACCGCCTATGATCAATTCGTTATGAGTTATCATATGCATAGTATGGATAAGTCCATTATGGAGCTTCACGGTATGCTTAAGACAACCGAGTCTAGAATGACCAAAAATAAGCCCGCCGTTCCAAATCCCGTTCTTGCTATGAGGGAGGGGCGAATCCAGAAGAAGAAGAGATCCGCTTATACCCCTAAGGGTAAGGGGAAGGGGAAGATTGGTGCTGCCAAGTCTAGCCCCGCTTCGGAGGGTAAAGGAAAGGGGAAGATGGTTCCCCAAGCTAAAACTCCGAATGATGTGGAATGCTTCTTCTGCGGGAAGAAGGGCCATTGGCGCCGTAACTGCCCGGGGTACCTAGAAGGTCTAAAGAAGCTCAAGGGGTTGAGCATCGGAGGAACATCCGATTCAGGTACGTACATGATTAAACTCCATCATACTTCTACATCTGGTAGTTGGGTATTAGATACCGGCTGTGGCACTCACGTTTGTAACATTGTGCAAGTGCTAAGGACAAGTAGAAGGATGGAAAGTGGCGAGCTTGACTTGATTATGGGAAACAAGGAGATTGTCCCGGTCAAGGCTCGAGGAGAAGTTGAATTATCTTTTAATTCTTGTTTTTCCATATTATTATTGAACGTATGCTATTCGTTGCTTGTAGCGCGAAACATTATTTCTTTTCATGCATTACACGACAATGGTTTCGGTTTTTCTTTTGATAATGGAGTTATCGTTTGTTCTAAAAATAATATTTGTTATTTTAAAGCTTATCCTTGTCGTGGTATCTATGAAGTAGATGCGTACGTTAGTGATAATCGTTCAATCATGAATATTGATTCAACGTCTAAAAATGGTTTAGACAAATTGTCTGTGTGGCATGGTCGACTTGGCCATATAAACAAGACTCGTATCGCCAAGCTCCAAGCGGATGGGATCTTGGAATCATTTGACCACGAGTCAAATGATGTATGGGAATCTTGTTTATTAGGCAAGATGACTAAAGCACCCTTTTCCGGCGTGAATGAGAGGGGTAAAGACTTATTGGACATTATACATTCCGATGTGTGTGGTCCGTTTAAGCATATCACAAGAGACAATTCTAGATACTTCGTTACCTTTATATATGATTATAGTAGGTATGGATATGTCTACTTGGTTAGACAAAAGTCCGAGACCTTTGAGGTCTTTAAGACTTTCCAAAACGAAGTAGAGAATCAATTGGGCAAAAAGATTAAGATACTTAGATCTGATAGGGGTGGTGAGTATCTTAGTCAAGAGTTTCGTGATCATCTTAAGGGTTGTGGAATTATCTCACAACTTACACCTCCTAGGACGCCACAATTAAATGGTGTCGCCGAGAGGAAGAACCGAACATTGTTAGATATGGTTCGGTCTATGATGAGTCACACCCAAGTGCCTATAAGCCTTTGGGGTTATGCTCTTGAAACAGCAACAAGAATCCTTAATCTCGTTCCAACGAAGAAGGTCGATAAAACACCTTTCGAGATGTGGCATGGGAAACCTCCCATTCTTGCCTATCTAAAGGTTTGGGGTTGTCAAGCCTACGTACGACGTGAGGTAGATGACAAGTTGGAGCCCCGATCCAAAAAGTGTTATTTCATCGGATATCCAGCTGCGGGTATTGGATATATATTCTATAAACCTTCCGAGAACAAGGTATTTGTTGCTCGGAGGGCGGTCTTTTTAGAAAGAGAATTAGTATCCAATCAGCAAGGCGGGACTAAGATTGATCTTGAAGAAATTCAAGAGTCAACGGATGAAAGACCTAACGTTGGCACTAGCCAACAACCTAGTGAGGTTGAGTCTGAGCATGAAAATGCCGAGACTAACGTAAATCTGTTACCTCCCCGTAGATCCGGTAGAACTCGCCATGAGCCAGAGAGATATGGGTTTCTCATATCTGAAGGTGACGAGTTATTGGTGGATCTTAATGAGCCCACCAACTATCGGGAAGCAGCAGCGGGCCACGAGTCTGCTAAATGGAAGGAGGCAATGGATAACGAGATGCAATCCATGGAGGATAACCAGGTTTGGGAACTGGTTGATCCCACACCCGGTTGTAAACCAATAGGGTGTAAGTGGGTCTTCAAGAAGAAGACCGACATGGATGGAAAAGTCAACACTTTCAAAGCCCGACTGGTGGCTAAAGGTTTCACCCAGACACATGGTATCGATTATGACGAAACTTTCTCCCCAGTGGCCATGTTGAAATCTATTAGGATACTTTTGGCAATCGCCGCATTTCATGATTACAAAATATGGCAATGGATGTCAAAACCGCCTTCCTTAATGGGAAGCTCTCCGAAGATGTGTATATGACGTAGCCTGAGGGTTTTGTACATCCGAATCATCCTAATAAAGAGTGTAGACTAAAGAAGTCCATTTATGGACTTAAACAAGCATCTCGTAGTTGGAATCTATGCTTTGATGAGAAAGTCAAAGAGTTTGGTTTTTCGAAGAGTGTAGACGAGCCATGTGTATAAGTTAGGGCTAGTGGGAGCGTCGTTGTTTTCTTGGTCTTATATGTGGATGATATCCTGCTCATCGGTAAAGATATTCCAACCTTGAAAAGTGTTAAAACTTGGCTTCGAAAATGCTTTTCGATGAAAGACTTGGGAGAGGCGGCATATATTCTGGGTATCAAGATCTATAGAGATAGATCTAGAAAACTTCTCGGGTTGAGTCAAAGTACATACATTGACAAAGTCTTGAAGCGGTTCAAGATGGAGACTCCAAGTAAGGAAATCTTCCTATGTCGCATGGAGTGATATTGAGTAAAACTCAATGTCCTAGTTCTCAAGAGGAACTAGAAGTAATGAAGTGAGTACCATATGCTTCGGCCGTGGGTTCGATCATGTACGCCATGTTATGTACTCGTCCTGATGTGTCATGCGCTTTGAGCTTGACTAGTAGATATCAGGGAAACCCGGGGCAAGCCCATTGGGTTGCGGTGAGGAACATTATTAAGTATCTTAGGAGGACTAAAGAAATGTTCTTGATCTTTGGTGGTGGGGAAGAGCTCAAAGTAAAGGGTTACTCTGATGCTAGCTTCCAAACTGATAGGGATGACTGTCGATCGCAATCGGGGTTTGTGTTCCTATTGAATGGTGGGGCTATTACTTGGAGAAGTTCAAAGCAAGACACAGTAGCTGATTCTACTACAGAGTCAGAATACATTGCGGCAAGTGAAGCTGCTAAAGAAGCTGTGTGGATAAGGAAGTTCGTCCGAGACCTTGGAGTGGTTCCTAGCATATCCGACCCTATTGAGATCTTTTGTGACAATGAGGGTGCGGTAGCCTTAGCGAAGAAACCGAGAGCTCACAAGAGAACGAGGCACATACCTCGTAAGTACCACTTGATTAGAGAGATGATTGAAAGTGGTGAAGTCGCTATTAGTAGAGTAACCTCGGAACGCAATTTGGCCGATCCGTTTACTAAACCATTGTCACAAGCTTCTCATGATTCTCACACTACGGCGATAGGTGTTAGATTTGCTCATGACTTCGTTTAGATTTAGTTTTAATTTATGTTTGGACCATTATGTATTTGGGAACTTTAAGCAATAATGTTACTAATGTTTGTTTCGATTTATATAGTGGAGATCTATATATACGCGTGTTGCGGTTACTTACATTTAGTCTTTATTGTGTTCTATCTTTGCATGTTTAATTTATTCCCGAGATTGTTTCACAATCTTTAAGTCTCCACAATCGGTCATACTTTGTGGGAAGGAAGTATGAATTAAGATTGAGGTAAAGAATTGGTTTTGATAAAACGTGATTCTTGCCTATACTTGAAAGGGGTTTCAAGTGATTGGAGGACCCGCACCCGAGTTTACTTCATGGTTTTAGTCACAAGTAACTTAGGATGGTAATGACATTTCATCCTTAACTAGAGATACATGTGATCTCAAAGCATAGGTCTGCTTTGCTTTGATCGTTTTCTAACGCGGTCCGTAACTGGTCGTTATAAGGGAGATGATTGGGTAGAGTATTATCTATGTGGCAAGCCTATGTAGTCGAAAGGCATTTGTTCCTCTATGTATAGAGAGAATATCCATGGGCCCCTCGATGATTGAGTGCTGACGTTCATATGCATGGCCATGCTCAAGTTATATTGATGATGGATCAATGTTAACTTGATTTGTTGGTTACCACTAATCTAGAATCAAGAAACATAATCGTGAACGATCTGAAGGTTGACTATATTCCATGCCTTGTGTTCACATTGCATATCATGAACAAAGGGATGTACATGTTCATTTATCTTTAGGACAATCATTTTGTGATTGGGGATCTTGTCAAGAGTGGCATACCATATACTAACTTGGGAGCATAGATGTCTTGCTAGAGGCCGCTCTATGTTTGTGTTGTTTTTCGTAGTCGTGTCACGTGCAAGTGGGAGTCTATTGGAATATGCCCGGTGACACGAACGAGTTAATGGCACTACCGATGAGGTATAGGCCTATTGGGTCACACACCAAGTATTGATTCCGGCAACACGATCAAGCAAAAGAGAGGAAAAGGACAAAATGGGTTTTGGCAGGATGGTACACGGGCCGTGTTCCTAAACACGGGCCGTGTCCAGTCCAACATACACGAGGCGTATTAGCCCAGTTCAAGGTCGTGTAGTTTGGGACTACACGGGCCGTGTAGTGCTTGATAGACACGGGCCGTCTTAGCCCAATTGGGGCCGTGGACTTTGGGCCTACACGGCCGTGTAGATCTACATGGGCTGTGTACGTTCGCTGTAACAGCAGAATTAACAGCCTTAAACACTTGGTTTAATGGGGTTAACTTCTCATAATTGTGGTAGACAAAGAGACCACGAGTTATCTGCTCTAGTAGAGGCTTTTGGCTAAGACTTTGTCTCTTGGTTGATACTAGAACTCTCTCTCTTGTTCATCTTGTTCTTGGTGTTCTTGAGCACAAGAAGCAAGAAACTCTTGCACTTGATTGTTGTTTTGGTGATTGCACCTCAACTTGCTAGCACTTGGGAATCAAACAACCTTGGGGTGGACTTCATTGGAGGAGTTCTATATTGGATTCTAAGCTACTTGGCAAGAAAGGTTTTCTTTGAGACTTGAATTGAGGTATAAACCTTTCTACTTATCTTGTTTACTTTTTAGTTGCAATTCCATTGTTAGACTTTGGTCCATGGGAAGTATTCGTTGTTTGGCATCGATTTTTGTTACATGCTTTGCTTCCGTTGTTACTTGTTTTTGCCAAACGAATACCTTCAAAAAGTCTGTTCCATCTCACGAATCCAACTGAAAGTTACAATCGGGTCATCACTACCTTCATAGGTAGGAGGTTTGCAATTCAGAAAGGTCTTGTAGGAAACGGTGGGTTTCCTTAAGATAGAGGCATCACTAGACTCTCCATGAGTCGAGGTCTTTGGGGAGTCTTGGTTTCTTTTCAACTGGCTTTCTAACTCCTGGATACGGGTCAGGAGTTGAGCTATCACAGAAGACTGATCATTTGGGTTACCCGAGTGGAGTTGAGGGTGTTGGGTATGATGAGAACCATGGTTTCCACCCGGTTGAGAATGCTTCGGAGGTATTTCATCACCTCCTTGTTGGACAAACAGGAAGTTGTCATCATTGTGGGCATCCATGCCTCAATCTTTGTCTACTACACACATGAAGAAAACAATAAGTAGCACATTAAGACACAAGAATCAACATTTTATCACAATTTGGAAACAATGTTTCCCTAACGCTCATGCAATTCTCAACTTAACCCATATACCCACCCGATATGTTTGGATCTCATATTAATGGTCGGCCTCGGTTTGAGACCAAACACTAGCTAAAGTGCTCGATTCTCTCAAACCTCGGCTCTGATACCAACTTGTAACACCCTGAATTTTAGTACAAATTTAAACTTTTTGTATTTCATCAAAATAAAATTATACGAGTATTTGTTTACATCACAGTGCGGAAGCTTCGTCAAATATACAAAAGGTGGTGTTACTTGTTGACCCGAATACACGACCATTAATTTCTGATAAACAAAATAAGGGAATAATCATGTATTCCAAACGTATAATCAGGCAACAAGTGCTCCCAAAAGCGTCTACCCGCCTCACCGGCATCATACTATCACCTCTCTGCGGATACGAAAACATAAACACAATTTCATTAGCATAAGCTAGTGAGTGCACCAAAACAATTAAAACAATAAAACAAGTCATCATATTATGTAAAACAGTTATGGCATCAGTAAACAGATCACACAAGATGTAGGGGACAATTCCACTTATACTTGTATATTCCATAGGGGCCAACCATGGTCAACAAGTCCTCGTTGGGGTGTGTCCACATCTCCCGTCAAGGTGGGGGAAGCATGAAGCCACATGAACCTGTGCACGTCTCAATGGCTAGGAACCCTATAGTACAGAGTTCATATCACAACAGTGGTCCGGACCAAATCACATACCCCGAAGGGTCACATAATCACATACCCCAAAAGGTCACATAAATCACAAGCAAGTTATACACACAAGGTCACAACTTGCCATAATCAACTCATAGCATAGCATGCTTCAAATTAGGTGAATCATATACTCAATACATATCTCATTATCATAAACATGATAAAAATCAATAACAAATTCATATTGATGCCATAAATAAACATAAAACATAGCACATATAAAACAATGGATGACTTGTATGTTTTAGAAACAGTTTGTGTATCCGCAGGGCACAACTCACCTGTCTGAAGTGATGAGGATCACTTTCACTTCAATTCAAGGCCACAATCACTTGCACAAAGATCCTATGATCATAACACAATGTTAACTTAGTTAAGTTAACCGAACATTGAAGCTACACACAAGTATTGACTCAAAACACGACTTAAATACTCATTTCGGATCTTTCGGACTTCGTATGAACTCCCTAAAACCATTACAAACAATCCTCAATCAATTACAAGGTCAAATAGGGTCAAAAACAACTTTTTGGACATTTCATGGGGTTTCGCGCCGCGAGACAGGGTGGCTCGCGCCGCGCAAAATTCTCTGGAAACTTGACCCTCGCCAAAAAGGTCCCTCGCGCCGCGACGCCCTGTGAATAGTAACGTGCAGCTTCTTTTCCACACCAATCCGACCTAAATCTTTAATTTTCCCCAAATCAAACTTATTTGCAACATATCAAACACTCAAAAACACTTCAATACACCATATTAACAACATATAACATAATTTTAAGCATCAAACCTTAACCTTACCAATTTTCCCCATTTTGACCCATTTCTCAACATATACACAAATTTTCAACCCAATCAACCAAGAATTACTACAAACAACTACCAATACTCAAAATCAAACACATAATAAGTTTAGAACTTACTTGATTAACCAAATCTAACTTGTGAAATTCCTTCTTGCTTCAAAACCCAAGCTTTTATGGTGTTATAGCTCAAGAAGTCCCCAAATCACAAGTTGGATCTCACAACCAACACACTTTTCTCTTGATCTTCCTCAAACTCTCTCTAGAACTCTCTTCTCCCTCACGTTTCTTTCTTTCTCCAGATTTTTCTTCTTCTTTGACTTCAATCGAAGAAGTCAATAGATATATATATACATATTTACATAACTAGTCCCCATTCTTTCACTCTCCTTACATATATATACCATTTTAGTTTATAAAACACAAATATACTACTAATAACACATAAACACCAATAAAACACATAACTTTACCACTTTTCAAGTAAACTTGCTATTATATATGTATTTTTAATTTTTCAAGAAAATACGGGTATTACATTTTCTTTTTGATATGAGAATCAGATGTGTTTCGGTGCACGATGGGTCTCTCGGATAAAAGCTTGATTATCTTCATCATATCTTACATGTCGATTTAAATCAATGGCTCACCGTCGGTGGAAATGAAAGTGAAGAAAGGAGTTCGACAGGGTGACGCAGTAACACCTTATTTATATTTAATTGGAGTCGAGGGTCTCAATGTCATGATTGACGGAGCATGTGGAAAACATGTATTCTAAGGATTAAATCGAGCCTAAATATTAATTGTAAATAGAGTAGTTTATACAGTTAACGGGAGGAGCAAGTGGAGGTGGAAGAATTTGCAGATCGACAGGCCCGGCCCAAGCACTGGGCGGACTGTGCACAGGCCCAGGGCATCAAAAGGGTTTGGAGCATCAGATTTTTAGTTTAAGATGTACATTACTAGGCTTATTTGTGAATAAAAAAATAAAAAATACATCATAGGAGAAGACGAGAAGGGAAGGAGGCAGCAGAGGTGGCAAGGTGACTACGTGAATACCAAGTCAAGACTTCTGGACTCCCCAATGGTGAAATAAAGGGATGGTTGGGAGTTGGGTAACAACCCAATACACTAATCGACCTTTCTGTTCCAACAACTTACTCTTTGACTTCTTCATATTCTGATTCAGTGATTTAACAGATAATCCACTTTCAGTTGCAACACCCATTTGTACAAGCACGACCTTCTTCTTTGGCGCTGGAAGACGGGAACACGAAAGACACCACAAATTTTTGTGGGCTTGTGAAACTCTAGAACTCTAGAAAACGACTACAAGGATGTCGACGTTGGTTGATTTTTTGGGCGTATGGAACTTAAGAGATAAAGAAGAGTGTGTATTAAAGTGTAGATATGTAGAAGATTCAAATATTCAAGATTAGAGAGAGAATGGGAGTCATATATGATTCAAAGAGTGAATTTTGAATAGTGCAATTTGCAGAAAAAGAAAGGTTGAGTCAGAGTAGAGGTGAATAAAGTGAAAGAAGCTATATATCAATCAAATCATCTTTTGTAAAAACACAAAAAGGTTGTTTCTTTAACTTTTTTATTATCTTTTTTTTACCATATAGATATAGTATACATATATAATGTGTTATGAGTTTATATCAGTATTATTTTGTATTTATTTGTATAAATATTACAAGAATACATCATTTTCAGAAAGCCTAAAATATCGATTACTATATATATATATATATATATATATTATAATTAAATGCTTTACATATAATTGATTTTAACTTTTATTTAAACTTTGTTGTCAAATTTGTTTTTCATGAATCAGCTAAGTTTTTATTTGAATATCTTATATTAATTAATCTTATATCTATTAATTCTATTTTAGCTTTTATTTATACTTTGTTACAAAACTTGGTTAAAAGTTTTGATGAATTTGATTATGATTTTTTTTCATGGATATCTTAAATCCGTGACTATGAGTTTTGATTTTAGCTTTTATCTATACTCTGTTATCAAACTTGCTTTTGATGAATTTGTAAAGCTTTTTTTTCATATATATTTTATCTTATATATATTAATCTTATAACCATGAATGTGCTTTATATGTTCCATTTGATCAATTCTTCACTCTATAAATGTGAATTTATAATATTATATATGTTCCTTTCGGCTTTAGATCCGTAAATGCTCTTTCCTTGATGTCATATTTGTTTGTGATCCGCAGAATTGATCAACTGAAATTGGAGAGTACATTTGTCTTAAAAGTTCAATTATACATGTTTATCCTATCTGATCTCGAGCTTTGTTTTGTTTGAAGTATTCTTTGATTAATATGCGTAGTTGAAAACAATCAACATGCTTTAGACATTTATATTAAGTTTGGTGAGTAAAAAATATGTTACTTTTTTGTTTATAGATTTATGTTATATATTTCTTTTATGCGTAGTAAAGTTTACTAGTGGGGGCAGTAGTAGACCTTTGCCCAGGGTATGAAAACTCATTGGACCGGCCTTGCAGATCGATTAGGATGTCTAGTTAGTGATAAGACAATGTTTTATCTTGGGAGTTCCAATTAATGTAAGCATGAGAACAATATTGCGCTGGTATAAAATCCAATGTCGTGTTCCCGAGATATCTTAAGGAAAGAAAAAAAAAGGAAAATTAATGAGAGAAGAAATGATAATAATTTTATTTTTCGTGTTCCCTAGTTGGAAAGAAAAGAAAGGAAATCGGAGAGAAAGGAAATATATTTGTGTTCATGAGTTGGGAGATGAAGGAAAAAAAATTGTCATTTTAAAGTAATACCCTTACTTTTTAAAATCATATATTATGAGTAAGGGTAATTTTGTCACATACGAAAAGTTATACACTTTCCTTTCATTCCAAATCCTCCCACTTCTAGACGGAAAGTTTAAGAGGGAAATTCTTTTCCTTTCTTTTGTTAAAATAATTCTGAAACACAAAATATTTTTTCTTTCTTTTCAATTCTCTTCTTTTCTCTTCAAAATAAAACTCGGGAACACTGCGCAAAACAAATTTTCATAAAAAATGGCGAATTGGGAAAAAAAACAATACGGGATAATAGATGTAATACGTTGAGAAAAATAATTTAACAATGGTGCAAAATAAGAAAATGTATATATATGATACTTTCAAACTTTTGCTTCAATTAGAAAACTGTTGAGAATGTGTAATATACGGTCGATTCAAATCAAAGTAATCGATCTATCCGAGAAATTTTGTGACAATCTCTGTGTAATCATATATGTCACATTCCAATTGAAGAAATTGTAATAGAAAATTTATAGTTAATCTTTATCTTACATCAACTTGGTCCGAACTCATAGTAGCGGGTTTTACTTGTTTTAGCTAAAGCTGTCAAATCGGTTCGGGTTCGTGTTAACAAGTCGTGTCATTTTCGTGTCGACGTATTTTCGTGTCATTTTCGAGTCGACCCATTTTTGACCCAATTTAATTTCTTGTCGGGTTCGGTTCGTGTCACTTTATTTCATGTTAGGTTCTGGTCGTGTTTCGGGTTAACCCACTTTTTATAAAATTAACGCATCATCAACTTTCGTTAAGCTCGTTAAAAATATACGTACCCGAATAACACGATCGATATGAGTTTCGATGAATTAGTATTCCGTTTTAATTATTAATTTGTTTTACAAGGATAACCCAAAAACTTCATTGGTTCGGGTTTTTAGTTTGAAATTTTCGTATTCAAGTATTCTCGAATAACCGTAATAACAAATTAATAATAACTTTTTCTTAATTAAATTGTGTCAATTTAACAAGAGAAAGCGACAAACCATACAAATCAACATGAACATGATACAGAAAGCCAGAAACCATAATTACTTGGAGATCCAAGACTCTAAGTGGAAACGAGAAACTAATTACAAAACTAATCCAACATGATAAAACAAAGGCCATTATCCATAATTCCACGATCCGCACAAAATCTACAACTAAAAGCCCATAATTCGTGGACTAAATTGAGGAGTTACTTTGTTTGAATTTTTTAGCTGTAAACTTATAATTTTTGGTTGAATATTTTAGGCGGTAAATATATTTCATAATTGCGCTTTAGCCTTCAAATTTTCAATATGATTAGCCAGATTTGTTAATTTTTAATTAATAATAATTATGATTATTAAAGTAAACAGGTTAACTTCGGGTTTATCGGGCTGACCTGAACCTAACTCACGAAATTTCGTGTTATTTTCATGTCGACCCGTTATTGACCCAATTAGTTTTCGTGTCGGGTTCGTGTTAACCCACTACAAGTTAGGTTCGTGTCAGGTTTCGGATCGTGTCAACAATTGACAGCCCTAATTTTAGCCCGAAGACCAAACCAGGCCATCCGGATCTTCGGGTTTTGACCAAAATTGCTCAAGCCTATTTTAGATCTACGACGTTGGGTTGCAGGCGTAATTCACACGAGTATATGAAATTTATATTATAAAATTTGTACCGACTAAAATTTTTAAAAAAAAACTTAAAGGGTAAAATAGTATTTATAACATAACCAACCTGATTCATTTTAACAAATAAATTTAGACAAGCTTCAAAAATGGGAAACTAATTTCAAAAGCATAAAAACAAAAGCTACAAATTGACATAAGTGCTACATAATAATAATGTATAATTGCAAAATACTATGAAACAAAAGTGATAATATACACACCACTAATTAATTTAAGTTTTCCCCATATTTTCCCTATTTTAAGTATATTATTACTATGGATGGCAATGGATCAGATTTGGATCGGATTAGGTCATATCCACATCCATATCCATTTAGTTTTTCATTGTCCATATTCATGTAAAATTATTTAATCCGTCCATATCAATATCCATCAGATTAGACGGGTAATTGGATATTCATTGGATGTCGAAATAACCCTTTTCTCTAAGGTGGCGTTTGGTTCGCGGATTGTTTTTTGAAGGAATTGGAATGTAGGAAGGAATTGGAATTTGAAGTATTTAGATTTGGAATCCAAATCCGGACTCACTGTGTTTGGTTACCTATACCTAGGAATTGGAATTCATACCTGATTCAGTCATAGAACCACAGCCACCATCCTAGCCACCACCACCACTAATCGATGTCGCCACAGTCGAAGGTCGTTGCCACAGTTGAAGGTCATCGCCACAGAAGAAGGTCGTCGCCACAGTCGAATCCCTAATCGACGTCGCCACAAACAGAGCTCTAATCGACGTCGCCACAGTCGAAGCCCTAATCGGAGGTCGAAGCTTCGTGAGGTCGAAGCCTTAATCGATGGTCGTAGCCCTAGACGGAGGTCGAAGCTTCGCGAGGTCGTCACCACAGTCGAAGCTTCGATGGTCGTAGCCAATCGCTGGTTGCCGGTCTCCGGTCGTTGGTTGCTGTTCTCCGGTCTCCGGTCACCTATTGCCGGTCGTAGATTGCAAGGTATCGCCGGTCGCATGTTGTCTCCGGTGAGTATGTAGGAAGGAATGTGAATTCCTTAGCTAAATGGATGGAATTTGAATTCCCTTGGTGAAGGGAAGGTTTTCCATATCTAAATTCCAATTCCATAGATAAAATTTGAACCTAACATGGGAATGTCTAGGCATTGGATTCCCATTCCTACAAATTCCCAACAATTCCCTCCAACCAAACAGCCCCTAACGAAATATCATACATTTACATATATTTATAATTTTAATTGACATAAATACATAGTTTTTTTTAAAAAAAAGATACAAATCAACATATAACTTAATATAAAATAATCAAAGCGAAAAACATACTTTGTAATTATGTAATATTATAAAATAATCAAAGCGAAAAACATACTTTGTAATTATGTAATATTATAATTTAGATTATATATATATATATGTATCTTCAATATTATACTTATATATAAATGTTAAAATATAGTAAATATATAGATTTATAAACTTAATTATATAAAAAATTAATTTAGGAAAATTTAATTTCGGGTTTATGAATTCATCCGCGGATGGATAATCGTCATTCATATCCGCTCCACTAAACATTCATATCCGCTCCATATCCAATATTCACTCATTTAACTTCATCCATATTCACCATCGATGGATCGGATCGGGTAATTATTACGGAGCTTTCCACATATTTTCAAATTTTAAAATATGAAAACAATTCGTCGACAGAGTATATTTTTAAGTGACGTTACGAACATGACATGTAAATATTGTCATATGAATGTAAACGTACTTTTAGTATTTGTTAATGTTTGTCAACTTTGATTAATGAGCAAATTAGCTGGCTTTGGAAAAGTCATGGATCCATTCATTATATAAGCATATAACCTTCGCCAATCGCCATCATCCAACACCCACACTAAAAAAATGGCAACTCTTCCCCGATCACTAAACACCACCACCACCACCACCGGAGAAAAAACCACCTTCTCTTCTTCCTCCACCTATGCTTCTTCATTCTCTTTCAAATCACCTGCAATTCCCATATCCAGAATCAATCGCAACCATCACCATGCAATTTCATGCAAAAACTCAAATGATGACCACCACCAAAGCATCCAACATGACAACGGAAAACTTGACCGGAGAAACATGTTAGTCGGTCTCGGAGGTCTCTACGGCGCCGCCACCTTCACCTCCGGTTCACCGGCATTTGCTGATCCGATCATCGCTCCAGATATCACAAAGTGTGGTGCGGCTGACGTAACACAAGTTGCAAAACCCACAAACTGCTGCCCTCCACCGGCCAAAAAGATTCTTGATTTCAAACTTCCACCACCATCGACCACCGTACGCGTCCGTCCGGCTGCTCATTTGGTGAATAAAGACTACATAGCCAAATTCAATAAAGCAATCCAGCTCATGAAAGCCCTCCCGGACGAAGACCCTCGTAGTTTCAAACAACAAGCAGCTGTTCATTGTGCTTACTGTGTGGGCGCTTACGATCAAGTCGGTTTTCCTGCTCTCAAGCTCCAAGTTCATAGTTCATGGCTGTTCTTACCGTTCCATCGTTATTACTTGTACTTTTTTGAGAAAATTTGTGGCAAGTTAATCGACGACCCGAATTTCGCAATCCCGTTTTGGAACTGGGATGCACCTAATGGGATGAAAATCCCGGATATGTATACAAATAAGAAATCTCCGTTATTCGATTCGTTTCGTGAAGCTAGGCATCAACCACCTTCGATAATCGACCTCGACTTTAATGGGGTCGACAAAAATCTTAGTGTATCAAAACAAGTGTCAACAAATCTGATAATTATGTATAGACAGACAAATGGTGTCTAGTGCCAAGACTGCTAGTCTTTTTATGGGTAGCGAATATCGGGCAGGCGATGAGGCTAACCCCGGTGGCGGTTCACTTGAAAGAGTATCACATGATCACGTTCATGTTTGGACCGGGGATAGCACACAACCTAATGGTGAAGACATGGGTAACTTTTATTCTGCAGCTAGAGACCCTATATTCTATGCACACCATGCAAATGTGGATAGAATGTGGTCAGTTTGGAAAACCCTAGGGGGAAGAAGACATGATTTTACTAATAAAGACCGGCTAGAATCATCTTTTTTGTTCTACGATGAGAATGCTGAGATGATTCGAGTCAAGGTCAAGGATTGTCTCGACACAAAGAATCTTGGCTACGTTTATCAAGATGTCGAGACACTGTGGCTATACAGCAAGCCCATACGACGTATCAAAAGAGCTCTAAGTAAGATCAAGAAACTCGTTGTGGCTCGAGCAGACGAACACAGGGTGCCCTTTGCGAAAGACGTGTTTCCGGCGAGTCTTGATAAGCCCATTAAAGTGTTTGTTCCAAGGCCGAAGAAATCGAGAAGCAAAAAGCAAAAGAAGGAAGAAGAAGTGATTTTGGTGATTGAAGGGATTGAAATCAAGACATATGTGTTTGCGGAGTTTGATGTGTTTGTGAACGATAAAGATGATGAAGTCAAAACCACCGCTGATAAGGCGGAGTTTGCCGGAAGTTTTGTGAATTTGCCTCATAAGCATAAGCATGGGAAGAATGTGAAGACGAAATTGAGGTTAGGGATTAGTGAGCTTTTGGAAGATTTGGAAGCCGAAGATGATGATAATGTGTTGGTGACATTGGTGTCTAGAAATGGAGGTGGTGAGGTTACCATTAAAGGAATAAAAATTGAGTACGTGAATTAATATAAACTAAAAAACTCGACAAATAAGACTATGGTTATATATACGAGTTTTTTTACAAAAAATCATGTTATGTGTTTACTTTTTTTCGTTTTTGTACCATAAACTTACTTTTTAAATTTTAATTTATACCTTGTTAAACATTGAATGCCACTAAGACAAAGGTTTATGTTTGTTTACTTCATTTAATTTTTTCTAATTTGATCATTTCCACGGCCTTTTCACGCCCCTCTAAGGTGCACCATATTGATAGAAATGAGTAAAAACTTTCTTGTACACGTCCTTAAGGGGTCATTAAACTATGATTTTCTTTTAGTTTGTGCAATGAATATCTTGTGTTAAAACATTAATTATTTTCCATTTTCTAATTAAACTTTCTGGTTTGTGTAATATTCTTTTAAACATATTTTAATTTCTGCAACATTTGATTTTCTTATATTAATAATTTTATAATTATTAGTATCAATAAAATAATATTAATATTAATAGCAGTTACAATTATATAATTATTACTATAATTATTATTGTAACTATCCTTGTAGGTATAATCAATTTGAATTTTGTAACACCAGCTTTGCAAACACTAAAATTAGCAAAAATTTGCGTTTTAATAAACTTGAACTTAATCACGATTAAATAACATTGAGTTAAGCAGCGGAAGTTAAACCGAAAAGGTTTACATCAGTTATTTACAATCAAAACTTTGTATCAAGTGTTTGGTGTTACTCTAACATAACAACCGACCATAATATCATATTACAACATAAAGTGTTCCATTCAAAATTATCCAGCAGAAGGCAACCCCGCTCACCAGGCAACCTATTCTTTATCTACAAAAAGGGTCAACGTGGCACCATTAGCTATACACATAGCTAGTGAGTACAAACTTAACATAAGCATTAATAAAGCAAGTCATGTATCACAGGAATAAGCATACAATGCTATCCTATCACATTACGGTGTACTGACAAGATCGGTATAAGTTATTTCTTGTAGGATAGCCAGTCCCGCTCAACAACAATACAACGGGGGATCAGACACGACAATCCGCGCTGGTGGGGGAGCATAAAGCAGTCCACCAAGCATCGTTTATGGAACCATCGGCTCCTTAGGAAACTCAGCTACATCCAGATGATTACCCCTCATTATATAAGGCACGACGGTTCTACAGAACCTACGATCCGGAATGTTACCTCGAATCACCGTTAAGTCCCAAATCACCTGATCAAGGATCCCTGGAACCCAACTACAAAGTTGACCTTAACCATGCTTGAAGATGTCCGTGAACTTTTCACATACACATAGCTGATCCAATCTGGATCATTCACTTAGCATGCATATTCATTTAATTCATTAAGCATGCATATACATTCATTTCACCATTACGGATCCAATCTGGATCCCTAGCATACATATCATTAATCTTTCACATATTTGGTCCATTCAGTATCAGTATCATACATATCATTTATTTAAACTAGGTGGCTCCAATTCTGGATTCCGCTGTCATGCACTTAACTTACGTTCAACAAATATTTAACATGGCATAATACATTAAAGTAGCATGGCAATTGCCTATGTATTTACTTTTAAACATACATGCACTTAAAACATCTTTACATTTACGGAAGTCGATACTCACCTGAGTAGCTTAATTAACCAGATCACTTTAACTCCGGTTCAGCTAACTTGGTAAGTTTACCTAGAATCATTACTTACATCAATCATCTATATATATATATATATATATATATATATATATATACAAAGTATGACCACTTAACAATCATAGGGATTCCAAATCCGAACTTAGCATAAATCCACCAGGACTTGCGGATTATGGGAAATCCGACACTGTCATGCGGATTGTAGGAAATCCGATATATATACTTAGTGGAATCCGGACTAGCGGAATCCGACACATAAGGAAATCCGACACACTATCGGAATCCGACATACATAGAAATCCGACATACTATCAGAATCCGGCATACATGTGGATTTTGACAAACCTGCGGAATCCGACATATATTGTGGAATCCGACAACTTGTGGATTGATAAACTAGCGGATTTGACAACTTGCGGATTCCGACATTTTACAAGTCTCGGAATCCAACACATTCGTAGGCAGGAATCCCGCCACCCTCTTAATTCATTTCTGGGATTTCATTCTCATTAGTTTTGCATTTAAAACACTTTGAAACATCATATTTCATCTGTATAAACTTTACAAACTTATCAAATCTAAACAAGAACACCAAACAAACACAACCCACTTGTGAAGTAAGCTTTGAGTGTTCTTCAATGGTGTTTTACATGAATTTGAGTTTTAGCTATGATTTAAACACAAAACCGATTTCTAACATGTTTAAACTTCATAAGGAACATTAAGCTTACCTTTGTTTGATTCAACAAATACCAAATCTCCAATCTTCAAGAATTCTAAGAGAGTTTGTGTGTGTTTTTTGTGTGTTTGATTTCTTTACCAACTTTGACTAACCTTATTCAAAGTATGTACTTCTATATATATATTAACCTACATTGAGAGGCACCGCCTCCGGATCCCTTTTCTTCTTTTCTTTTCTTTCTTTTTCTTTTATTCATTTTCTAGATATATTTACATATATATACACATACTTACATTTTCATTTAAAACACATAACACAAATATACTTTCATTAATATAATTAGCTTACATATAATTATACAACTTGGACTCTTTACATAATTTACTAACTTACGTACACCTACGACGATTTACAACTAGGTTCAAATCGAGGATGTTACAAATTTACTTATAAAAATATTATCTTTCTTAATTTCTTAATTTTATTAATTTATTTGAAATATTCAATGTAATTAATTTTGGTGTCCTTGGTGTTATTATTATCTTCTATGGTCAAAAAACTTACTTCTTACCAACTACAATAAAATTTATGGTTTAGTTCGTGAAAATGTATCCAACTTGTCACCTTTTGCTATTGTGTGTACTGAACTTTTAAATTTACCATTTAATGTATCAGACTCCTAAAAATTACCATATAATGTATCCTTTTACCTATCATTCAGGTTACCAGTCATTTTATCATTTTTGCTTAATTTTTTATACCACTTATTTCCACATGTACTGCCATGTCAGTTAATACCAAATTATATTTAAAAATCCTAAAATAATTATTCAAGAACAAAATTGTTTCAAGAACAGATGAATCAAGAAACCTAAAATGTTTTGAAGATTTGAGATCTGTTCCAGACGAAGCTTATTCAACAACAGATGAATCGTTTATGAAAATCGAAGCCCAAAATGAAGCCAAAACTCATATCTCAGAATCAAAATCAAACCCTAAAACTGATTTCATCTAAAATCACAAACCCTAAAAATAGATGAATCGCAGATGAAGGTGCTCATTAAACAATCAAAATCAATAACAAAACAAGAAGAAGAAATGAAACCAAGAAATTGAAAATTACAGAATCGAAACCCACGAATCGCCGATCTAGAACCCCCAAGAACCGTACTCTATTAAGAACCCTAAATCGGGAACCAAATCCCATATAGTCTCATGAACCGCTGAAATCGGAGCAAAATGGTATCTGATCTCGTGAAATCAGAGCCAAATACAAACTTTTTACTCGTGAAATCGGAACCAAATGTGAAGGATTCTTAATCGATTTAGGGTTCTTGGGGGTAACCGCTTAAACATATGCGAAGGGTTCTTAATTTCAGAACTTTTTATATTTTGAATTATTTATAAAAAATAAAAAAACAAGTCAGCAGCCATGTAAGCTCCACATCATTGCCACGTCATCCAAACCGGTGCCATGTCAGCATGTGACCTGCTATACCAGGTACGATACATTAAATGGTAAGTTTAGTAAGTCTGATACATTAAATGGTAAGTTTTAAAGTTCAATACACACAATAGCAAAAGGTGACAACTTGGATACATTTTGAGGAACTAAACCCTAAAATTTATTATTAAAGTACGGGATAATTTTATTTATTATACTCCGGTAAAGATTAAATATATTCTTTTATAATATAGATTAAAAAATAGTAATTTTTGCTAGATTACAAAAAATGTCTTTTTCTTATATTATAATCTTTACTAATATTTTTTGAATGGGTTAATTAACATTTAAATTTCTTAACAATAACAACAATGAAATCAACAACAATTATATAAAAATTTTAATTAAAATAAAACAATTAAAAATTTAATAGGGTTTACTATCTAAAAGTATATCAAACTTGTCACTTTTTGTTATTGTGTATACCCACCTTTCAATACTACCATTTAATGTATCAAACCTATTATTTATACCAAATAATGAATTGTGCAACTTGTTACCTGTTATTTGATGATGTGTAATAGGTAAAATGTGATGTGGCATTTTTTTAAACTTTAAATTTAAAGCTTCATCTCCTACAAAGGTTCCCGATCGATATTTACGTCTATAAATGCCCTAGATTTTCTCTTCACTTCACAAATTCTTCATTCCAATCGACTGTCATGGCGTTTTTCTTCATCATCAAATCGCAACTTAGGAGCAATTAGGGCTTCCAATGTATTTTGCTACTGTGGAGAAAGATCAAAGATTAGAACATCATGGACAATGAACAATTCGGGTAGGAGGTTTATTGGCTGCCCTAATTATGTAAGTGTCCTAATTAAAAAGTTTTATGCTTTTTTAGGTTAGATGTTTGAGGTGCAAATGGTTGCTGAATTTTTTTCTCAAAATGGCAGGAATATGGCCATAAGTGTAAGATTTTTCAATGGATCGATGAGGAGCTTACAAGTGAGTACTATAAGGATTTTTTATTTGAAATGCACAATCAATTTCAAAGATTAAGCAAGGTGAAGCAGGTCCAGTGTGAAGAAGACAATGAAACTGATTTAGTCAAAATAAAGGAAGATTTGACTTACACAAAGAGTAAAATGAAAGTTTATGATAAGCTGCTGTTGTGTTTAGTTTTATTGATCATGTCTTTAGGCTTTGTAATAGTTAATGAATGAAATAGAATTAGTTGAATGTGTAATGTATGTATCTGTGTAAGTTATGTTTTATGAATGAAATGTGTTTTGGTATATCAAAGTGGTTTGTTTCACAATGGTTGTAACTTGTTCACAGATTTTAGTTTTGTTTGACAGCGGTTGTACAGAATGAAATAGTTAAACCATTCACAGAATGATACACAAAATGATACTTGTTGCTAAAGATGTACAAAATGAAATAGTTAAACCATTCACAGAATGATACACAGAATTACACATATATAAAATTTACAGAATGATACACAGAATGATAATTGTTGCTAAAGATGTACAGAATGAAATAGTTAAACCATTCATAGAATGATACAGATATATAAAATTTACAGAATAATATAAAGTGGACATAGGTAATTCTTAATTAGTTAAACCATTCATACTAACAAAATATATATGTTAGAGCATTATAGAGCCATGTATCTATTTGTGAGTCTACACAAACATCAGTTAGATCATTACACAACCATTTGTATTGTTTTCTGTTTGATCATACTTACAAAATAACCAGTTAGTGTTTCATCAATACACAACCATTTGTACCACAAAAAAACAAAATAGAGCCAACACATTCTGTTTGATCAGATTAGATCCATGGGATCTTTAGAGCTGCTGCAAGGACCACCTACCTTCTTCTGCATGTTGATTTTTGCAATTCTTGCAGGTGCCTGCCTCCTTATTGGCATGAGGTGTCCTACCTTCTTTTCCTTATGTTTTTTTGGTAGATGTGATTGAAGACACCGTCACATTCTTTCTTGCATTTTCCATAAAACCTCCAACAGATGGTATCTTACCTTCTTCAAATTGTTTTGTACTAGCTTTACTTACCTTTCCTTTTCCTTTATCCACAACTTTCATCCTTTGCCTAAGTTGTGTAACACCGCCTTTGAAACCTTAAAAATCAGTTAAAATTCGAGTTTTCAAACTGCATGGGTCAGTTTGTAAATTGAATGTTTACCTGTTAGTTATCCTAACCGAATTTCAAAAACAAAGCAGCGGAATTTTCAAAAATAATAAACAAACCCAAGCCTATTAAACTATTACAATTTAAACACGTGTTTGGCGTATATACAAATATACAAAACAAAACTTGCCAAACACGACTACCGGTGTTACTTTAAACTAAACCGACCATTGTATATATATTATATACCCAAAAGCAGTGTTCCTCAAAAGCCCGTACAAAAGCATAAGGTTCCCGTCTCACCAGGCCTGCCTATACTCTGTCTAAAAAAGGGAAACAACAACTGGATTAGCTATATAAAATAGCTAGTGAATACAGACAAGTATAAGTGCAATAATAGCAAGTCATGAATCAAATATGAGCATACAATGCTATCCTAACAATTAGCGGTAATGCTGACATGTACAGCAGTGCTATATCTTGCCAGATAGCTAGTCCGACTCAATAACAACCACCGGGGGAATAAAAATTCTGCCAACCGTGCTGGTATCATCACGTAAATGATTCCACCTGCTCGTTACGGAGCCAAAGGCTCATTAGGCTCAGCCAGTTAAGGCAATCACCCCACATATCTAAGGAATGGCACTCGAGTACCATTGATCCCGAACTGTCGCCCGAAGGCCTCATAGGATCCAGCCGAAGCTGACCTTAATCACAAATATGTCCGGACATTCACATAGCTCATCATTATCTCAGAAAAGAGATCATAGCATGCATGCTTTCACATATGAAATCATATATATCCAGATATCTCAATAAATATGCATATATTTAAATATATGCCAAATATAGCATACTTCATGTCAATAACTTGTTTCTAAGCTTATATATATATATACAAGTCTATTTGCATAAAATTTAACATACAGTGTTCATTTAAACAATTAGCATTCAAAAACTTTCTTTATTGAATTCATACAAGTCGATACTCACCTTGGTGCTCAAATATAACACAAGTATGGATTTGGCCTTCCTTGATGCTTAATTACCTATTGTTTACATATGATTCCATTTAGATCACCACATATATATATATATATATATCTATATATATATACTAATACTAGTGTTATTATCCTATTTATGTGTTTAACTTGGCAAAGTGCTCAAACCATCCTAAAACATCTTTTAATTGAGTAAAATATGACACAAGATCATTACCTACACTTAATCCTTTGCAAAACTGATTTCTGTTTGCTGCACAGCCGGTCGTGCCGCGACACCCTTAAAGGTCGCGCCGCGACGTTCAACCAGGGCCACGAAAAACAGGTTCTGCCCAGAATTCAGCCACTCCAAATCCAATTTTATCACTTCTTAATTAATTCCAGGGCATGTACAAGCTTTAAGACACTTAAAGAAGTTCATAAACACTAACATAACATATTTTAACATAAGATTCAAGGTTGAATCATCAATTCTCCATTTTTGACCCATTTGGTCAAATTCTTGAATTACAACCAAGATAGCAACTTTAATTACTAAAATCAGTTCCAATCAACTCCTAGATGATCCTAGAACATATTACAATCCAAAAATCTAAGCTTGATTTACTAAATTCGTTTTACCCATTTTAACCTAAAACTCAAAATGAAGAACAAGGAAGAAGAAGCTTACTAGGGATGAAGATGATGATGAACAGAAGATTATGGACAGATTAGAGACAAGATTTAAGCTTTAATCCAGCTCCAATTTACTCCTTGGTTGATCTTGGCTTGATTCTCCTTTAAGAACACAAAAGAAGAAGAAAGAGAGGTGAGGTGTGTGTATGTGTCTGTTTTTGTATGTGTGTGTGTAACTAGTGTGTGTTGGTGACTTAAAAACCGACTTTGGTTTTTAAGTTATCCACAAGGGGTATTTTGTTCCCTTTTCAACATACAACACGACACACGAGTAACCGTTTCAACTAACGAGGATATTTTTGGAAACCTCGTTTGAAACTAGTTATTATTTTATAATTCTTTTCTATTTTTATTACAATTTTTAATTCCACATTTAACTGAACAATAGCTATTTTCTATTAATTCTAATAAGTATATTCTTATTTAATTCATTTAATTAAATATCACGTACCAAATGGAGCACGCGAATAGGCCATATTTGAGGATGTTACAACTCTACCCCCCTTAAGAAGATTCCGTCCTCGGAATCTGTTCTTCTGGGAATAAGTGAGGGTATCGTGCCTTCATGTCATCCTCGGTTTCCCATGTCAGGTTAGGACCTAGGCTGTGCTTCCACTTGACAAGTACCAGTCTGATCATCTTCTTACGCAACTTCTTTGTCTTCGCGTTAAGAATTTCAACGGGCTCCTCTACAAGGCGTTTAGCCGAATCAACCTTCAATTCTTGCAGAGGTAGAACTTGATTCTCCTCAACTTTACACTTTGTCAGATAGCAAACATTAAAAGTGTTGTGAATACCAGATAACTCAGGAGGTAATTCAAGAGATACAGTCTGCTCGTTGACTTTTCGAATAATCCTAAATGGACCAATGTAACGTGGACTCAACTTGCCTTTGCGTCAAAACCGAATTACACCCTTCCAAGGGGATACCTTCAAGAATACCCTATCGCCTTCACTGAATTCAACAGGTCGACGCTTTGGGTCTGCATATATCTTTTGACGGTCACGAGCCGCTTTAAGTTTCTCCAGAGCTATCTTGACTTTATCAGAAGTGATCTGCACAATTTCGGGTCTGGCATACTGCTTCTCACCCGGTTCAAGCCAACAAGTGGGAGTGCGACAACGCCTCCCGTATAACATCTCATATGGTGGCATCCCAATGCTAGAATGATAAGAGTTGTTATAAGCAAACTCTATCAAAGGGAGATGAGAATCCCAAGAACCACCATATTCAAGCACACATGCCCTAAGCATGTCTTCAAGAGTCTGAATTGTTCTTTCAGACTGGCCATCCGTTTGTGGATGATAAGTAGTACTCAAATGAACCCGTGTGCCAAGCTCACGCTGCAAGCTTTGCTAGAAGTTAGACACGAAACGAGAGTCACGGTCAGAGACAATAGAACAAGGTAAACCGTGACGAGTGACTATCTCGTTGATATAGAGTTGAGCTAGGCGTGTCAATGATGCAGATTCGTTTGTAGCAAGAAAATGGGCACTTTTGGTCAAACGGTCAACAATGACCCAAATCATATTATGCCCCTTAAGTGTCTTGGGTAGCTTTGTGACAAAATCCATTGTAATATGATCCCACTTCCGTTCTGGAATATCAAGCTATTGTAGATTGCCATAAGGCCTTTGATGCTGGGTTTTGACGTGTGCACATATTTGACACTTCTCCACGAATGAAGCAATGTCTCTTTTAAGAGTAGGCCACCAATACAGCTTCTTGAGATCATAATACATCTTTGTAATACCTGGATGAATAGACAACCTGGAATTATGAGCTTCTTCTAGTATTAACTCACGGTTGCCTCCAATTAATGGTACCCAGATTCGGGATTTAAAAGTCTTCAAACCCCGACTATCTTCAACTAGCTGATCCTTTATCTTTCTCATAGTCTCAGCTTTCAGATTTTCCTCCTGTAGAGCCAATTGCTGTGATTCTTCCAATTTTGTTATAATATCAGGAACCACAGTTAGCTTCATGAATTTGGCTTCAGTTGAAACCCCTTTTCTGCTCAAGGCATCAGCTACTACATTAGCTTTGCCTGGATGATAACGGATCTCACAATCATAGTCTTTGATTAACTCAATCCAGCGTCGTTGCCTCATATTGAGTTCTTTTTGAGAAAAGATATATTGTAAGCTTTTATGATCCGTGCATACGACACATTTTGTGCCATATAAATAATGTTTCCACAGCTTCAATGCAAATACAACTGCTGCGAGTTCAAGATCATGTGTTGGGTAGTTCTTTTCATGTGGTTTTAATTGCCTTGAAGCATAGGCAATCACATTTTCGCGTTGCATTAGAACACAACCCAATCCAGAATAAGATGCATCACAATAGACGATAAAATCCTCCGACCCTTTTGGCAATGTAAGAATCGGAGCTTCACATAATAACCGTTTCAAAGATTGAAAGGATTGCTCCTGTGCATCAGACCACACATAAGCAACATCCTTCCGTGTCAGTTTAGTAAGAGGACTAGCGAGTTTAGAAAAATCACGGATAAACCGCCGATAATAGCCAGCTAGACCAAGAAAACTCTTGATCTCTGTAGGAGTTTTGGGAACCTCCCAATTCATCACTGCCTCTACTTTTGCAGGGTCTACTTTAACACCATCCCTGCAGATAACATGGCCAAGAAAATGCACCTCCCGAAGCCAAAACTCACATTTAGAAAGTTTGGCATACAGTTGTTCTCGCTTGAGAGTATCGAGAATTTGACAAAGGTGTGATTCATGTTCAGCTTCAGTTTTTGAAAAGATCAAGATGTCATCAATAAAGACTATCACGAACCTGTCCAGAAATGGACGACAAACTCGGTTCATGAGATCCATGAAGATAGCTGGTGCATTGGTTAAGCCGAATGGCATAACCAAGAATTCATAATGGCCGTAACGTGTACGAAAGGCAGTCTTCAGTATGAACCCGTACCTGATGATACCCTGATCGAAGGTCAATCTTGGAAAAGCACGTTGCTCCCTGCAGTTGATCAAACAAGTCATCTATGCGCGGGAGTGGATATTTGTTCTTTACAGTTCGCTTATTAAGCTCCCTGTAATCTATGCACATTCGCATAGTGCCATCTTTCTTCTTGACGAATAAAACTGGAGCTCCCCAAGGAGAAGAGCTCGGGCGAATGAAGCCCTTGTCAAGTAGTTCTTGTATTTGGTTCATCATCTCGTGGATCTTTGAAGGAGCGAGACGATATGGAGCTTTAGCCACCGGAGTAGCTCCTGGAATAAGATCGATCTTGTATTCAACATCCCTGACTGGAGGTAGCCCGTAATTCATCTGGAAACACCTCAGGATATTCTGACACTACCCTGATGTCTTCAACTGGTTGCTTCTCCATCTTAGCATCAATTACATATGCTAAGTAGGATATACAACCTTTCGCCAATGATTTTGAAGCTTTGATAACCGAGATGATAGGAATGTCAGATTCCCGTCCTTCCCCCTTGCTATTGCATAAGACCCGTCATTTAAAGGAAATATGATAATCTTCTTAGAACATATAATCTCAGCATCTCGACTGCTGAGCCAATCCATCCCGATCACAGCATCAAATCCCGCGATAGGCATAATAAGGAATGAAATTGGAAAGCTATGCCCGTCGATATAAACAAGTGCTACCGGGACTTTCTCGGTAACGTGAACTACTTTACCCTCAGCTACTTCTACTTTAATTGGATCAATTAATGCAGTAACAGGTAGTTGCAGCTTCTTACGACAAGATATTGAAATAAAAGAGTAAGTAGCTCCGGTATCAAACAATATGCATAATGGGGTAGATTCAATAATAAAAGTACCCATAATCACATCCCCTGCAGTTTTGGCCTCCTCGGCCGTCATCTGGAACGCACGCCCTTTAGCACGTGGGGCGCCGTCTTTCTTTGGCTCTGATGATGATCCTCCAGCTCGTGTATTAGAACCCTGTGGGCATTTGGCTATTCTGTGCCCAGGCTGGCGACATCTGAAGCAGACATCCTCCTTAAACCTGCAATCTTTCACTGGGTGGCCTTTGATACCACATCTAGGACACCTTCTGGTAGCTTTAGAACAATCACCAGAATGAGTGGAACGACATTGATTGCACCACGAGCCTTCAAATTTAGGCTTCTTATAATCACTAGATTTGGTACCTGCAGAAGATTGTCCTTTTAAAGGACTTGGGTTAGAAGAAGACTGGAACTTCCTCTTGTTGCTCCTACATTGGATACAATCACCCTCCATTTGTCGAGCTATCTCAAATGCTCGATCCAGATCACTTGCCGCTCTGACATGTGCTCGAAACTCCAAGGGTAATGTAGCAACAAACTTCCGTATTTTGAGATTCTCATTAGTTAATAAATGAGGTACAAACCTCATTTTATCAGAAAAAGCACCGATGTGTTGCTCCATAGTCTTATCTCCTTTTTGGAGATTGTTGAACTCACGCTCCAAGCGTTCCATATCATATTCAGTGTAGTACTTCTTCTGCACTTTCTCTGAGAATTGCTCCCAAAGTAAATAATCAAGTACCTCCTTTCTGATAGAGGCTTTGACCGTGTCCCACCAGTATATGGCACGGCCTTTCAACATCCGAACAACATACCTGACGCGGTATTCGGACTCACACTCGCAGGATTCAAACGCCTGCTCCATCTCTCTGATCCACCTCATGGTAACAACGGGGTCATCACTCCTCTCAAAGGTAGGTGGGTGGCATGATAGGAATTTCTTATATGAACATGGCTTGCGGGTTGAGTAGAAGCTCCTTTGCAGTACGGAGCTCCTCCTCAAGGCGTCTGATGTACGCCTGTTGCACATTTTCAGCTGGTGCACCTTCAGAATGGTGCTCAGACTGCTGATCTGCAGCATGCTGAGAAGGTATATGGGAGGCTTCGTTCTCCATTTCCTTGAGTGCCTGTTCAGTAGCACCCGGTTGTGCAGACATATTCAACTTTTGCTATATGAAAGAAGGAGCATTCATTATAGCAATCATATTTACACATATACATATAGACTAGCTAAATACAAATACTTATCATATAACTCTCATACTCAAATCCCTTTACCCAATTAGGAACACTTCATAATGGTCGGGCCCGAGTTTGAGATTGAATACTCTTTCAAGTACCCAATTCCCTCAAACTTAGGCTCTGATACCTAACTTGTAACACCGCCTTTGAAACCTTAAAAATCAGTTAAAATTCGAGTTTTCAAACTGCATGGGTCCGTTTGTAAATTGAATGTTTACCTGTTAGTTATCCTAACCGAATTTCAAAAACAAAGCAGCGGAATTTTCAAAAATAATAAACAAACCCAAGCCTATTAAACTATTACAATTTAAACATGTGTTTGGCGTATATACAAATATACAAAACAAAACTTGCCAAACACGACTACCGGTGTTACTTTAAACTAAACCGACCATTGTATATATATTATATACCCAAAAGCAGTGTTCCTCAAAAGCCCGTACAAAAGCATAAGGTTCCCGTCTCACCAGGCCTACCTATACTCTGTCTGAAAAAAGGGAAACAACAACTGGATTAGCTATATAAAATAGCTAGTGAATACAGACAAGTATAAGTGCAATAATAGCAAGTCATGAATTAAATATGAGCATACAATGCTATCCTAACAATTAGCGGTAATGCTGACATGTCCAGCAGTGTTATATCTTGCCAGATAGCTAGTCCGGCTCAATAACAACCACCGGGGGAATCAAACACTGCCAACCGTGCTGGTATCATCACGTAAATGATTCCACCTGCTCGTTACGGAGCCAAAGGCTCATTAGGCTCAGCCAGTTAAGGCAATAACCCCACATATCTAAGGAATGGCACTCGAGTACCATTGATCCCGAACTGTCGCCCGAAGGCCTCATAGGATCCAGCCGAAGCTGACCTTAATCACAAATATGTCCGGACATTCACATAGCTCATCATTATCTCAGAAAAGAGATCATAGCATGCATGCTTTCACATATGAAATCATATATATCCAGATATCTCAATAAATATGCATATATTTAAATATATGCCAAATATATCATACTTCATGTCAATAACTTGTTTCTAAGCTTATATATATAAATATACAAGTCTATTTGCATAAAATTTAACATACCGTGTTCATTTAAACAATTAGCATTCAAAAACTTCCTTTATTGAATTCATACAAGTCGATACTCACCTTGGAGCTCAAATATAACACAAGTATGGATTTGGCCTTCCTTGATGCTTAATTACCTATTGTATACATATGATTCCATTTAGATCACCACATATATATATATATATATATTCTAATACTAGTGTTATTATCCTATTTATGTGTTTAACTTGGCAAAGTGCTCAAACCATCCTAAAACATCTCTTAATTGAGTAAAATATGACACAAGATCATTACCTACACTTAATCCTTTGCAAAACTGATTTCTGTTTGCTGCATAGCCGGTCGCGCCGCGACACCCTTAAGGGTCGTGCCGCGACGTTCAACCAGGGCCACGAAAAACAAGTTCTGCCCAGAATTCAGCCACTCCAAATCCAATTTTATCACTTCTTAATTAATTCTAGGGCATGTACAAGCTTTAGGACACTTAAAGAAGTTCATAAACACTAACATAACATATTTTAACATAAGATTCAAGGTTGAATCATCAATTCTCCATTTTTGACCCATTTGGTCAAATTCTTGAATTACAACCAAGATAGCAACTTTAATTACTAAAATTAGTTCCAATCAACTCCTAGATGATCCAAGTATATATTACAATCCAAAAATCTAAGCTTGATTTACTAAATTCGTTTTACCCATTTTTAACCTAAAACTTAAAATGAAGAACAAGGAAGAAGAAGCTTACTAGGGATGAAGATGATGATGAACAGAAGATTATGGACAGATTAGAGACAAGATTTAAGCTTTAATCCAGCTCCAATTTACTCCTTGGTTGATCTTGGCTTGATTCTCCTTCAAGAACACAAAAGAAGAAGAAAGAGAGGTGAGGTGTGTGTATGTGTCTGTTTTCGTATGTGTGTGTGTAACTAGTGTGTGTTGGTGACTTAAAAAACGACTTTGGTATTTAAGTTATCCACAAGGGGTATTTTGTTCCCCTTTTCAACATACAACACGACACCCGAGTAACCGTTTCAACTAACGAGGATATTTTTGGAAACCTCGTTTGAAACCAGTTATTATTTTATAATTCTTTTCTATTTTTATTACAATTTTAATTCCACATTTAACTGACCAATAGCTATTTTCTATTAATTCTAATAAGTATATTCTTATTTAATTCATTTAATTAAATATCACGTACCAAATGGAGCACGCGAATAGGCCATATTTGAGGATGTTACAAGTCGTCTCACTTGCTTTGGGAGTTGTGTTGACAGTTGATTTGGTATACATTGACACTGGGCTAGCATCCTGTTTGGTTGTTACCTTGACTCTCTTTTTGCATCCTCTTTGGTTGTGCCCTTGACAACCACACTTGTGACATGACATAATGGCACCAATCTTTGAAACTCTAGCAGAATGAGGTGCTTGTTCATGAATAGCTCTCTTCCTCTTCTTCCTAGGTCTGCCAGGCATTATTCTTGGTTTAGGAGGCAATGGTTTGTTTAAGTTGTTTGGTGGCCATTGGTTCATCCCTTCTAGTGGTTGTAGATATGTCCCATATGTTATTTTGTACATTTCTTTTCTAAACCAATTAGGCACATAATCCTCTGGGTTCTTATAAAGGAAGAAGATTGTTGCAACTCCATGAGGGCATGGTATACCTCACAACTGCCACATCCTACAAGTGCATGTTTTGTTTTCTTCATCCACTATGAATGCATCATGACCCTGCCTAACTTCAAACTTTCTTGGACCTCCGGGTATGACATTCCAATATCTTTAAATAAATAAATAAACCAAATGTTAAATAATTAAACAAAATTAAATAAATAAACAAAATAACAAATAATTATATAATATTACATGTGTGATGCTTTAGCCCCTTCAAGCTTCTTTATTATTGCTGGACATATATTAAAATTCCAAGATTCACTAACTTTTCTCATTTTTTCCATCCTCTCCATCAATATGACCCTAATTGCTTCCAACATGGTTATAATGGGTTTAGATCTAACTTTCACAAGAATTGCATTAAAACATTCACTAAATCCATTTTCTACTGCTTCACAACTAGAGTGTAGCTGAAAAAAATGCTCTTGACCAAGTTTTTGGATCTTTCTTTACCAAGTAGTCATTAGCATTTCGATTTGCTTAAGTTCAGCCATTATCCTATCAAACTCTAGAGGATAAGATGTTTTTGCAGCCTTCCAAAACAAATTCCTAAATTCAACTCCACTGTATTGTTTCCTGAAATTTTCATATATGTGCCTACCACACTACCTATACTCAGCATAAGACATCACCTCTTTCACAGCCTCTAACAATCCCTGCATTACAAAGAAAATGTTGTAACATTATATGTATAAAAGATTTTAAATAATAATTGTGCATACCTTATGTTGATCACTCATTAAAGTTACTCCTTCACTATTCTGTATATCCAAATCCTCACCAAGCAAACTGATGAACCATAACCAATTATCTTTATTCTCCACATTGACTACACCCCAAGCAATGGGGAAGATGTGATTGTTACCATCCCTGCCAATTGCAGTTAGCAAATCTCCTTGACATGTTCCTTTCAAAAAGCACCCATCAAGGGCAATTATCTTCCTGCAACCCTTCTTCCATCCTTCTTTCAGTGCATGCAAGCAAACATAGAATCTATCAAAATAAACTTTCTCATTAGGATTGGTAGTGACTCCAAGTCTAACAGTGGATCCAGGATTGCTTCTAAAAATTTCATCTCCATAAGATCTTAACATCCCATAGTGTTCCACTAGTGACTTCTCATACACATTGAGTGCCCATATCTTTGCCCTCCTACATTGGTTAAAAGTTACATGGCATTTATATTTCTTCATAACCAAATCAACAAGTTCACCAAGTTTTATTTCAGGGTTCAACCTAATCTTATACCCAAACTCCTTCCCAATCCACTTGTAGTTTATCAAAGTACCATATTTGAAACTCCTAGAACAAGTATGAACATCATTCATTGAAATCACTTGAAAAGAAGCTTCCTTTCTCATCCACCGTGCATAACACCTCCATGTACACTCATTTGATACTTTATTTTCAGTGTTGGGGTACCTCTCTGATTTCTTTTGCTTTCCTTTATCCTTATCAGAAATTTTGGCTGCTCTAGTACCACACCTTACAATTATTTTCTTGTTTGAACTAACTAGATACCATAAAGAGAAACCATTAGCCAATGCATAATGAGTAAAACATTGGTGATTCAAACCTTTCACCAACCTGTCATAATTTACAAAAGTAACACTTGATCAGTGAATAATAACATTAAAAGTAACACTAATTAATTAAGGAACAATAACAATACCATTGGCTTTTTCAATTTCCAAAGAGTATATGAATAATGAATAGGGAACTTCTCATTATCATCATCAGATGCCTCATCTCCATCCTCTCCATCTTCAGTTTTTATTGCCTTCAATAAATCAGCCATAAACTCTTCATGTTCTTCCTTCAAACAATCTTCATGATCATCTTTTCCAACATGCTTTGGTAATTAAACATTTCTTCTTACTTTCCTTTCTTTCTTTGCTTTCTCTGACCTTACATGGGCTAGTTCATCTTCTCCTTTGCTCAAATGATCTAAGGAATTAGCATCACTATTGTTTTCATCATTGCCTTCTATTTCCATTTCATCCAACCCTTGTTCTAAGTCCATTTCATCTATCCCCTATTCCAAGTCCATTTCATCTATCCCCTATTCCAAGTCCATTTCATCTATACCCTGTTCTAAGTCCATTTCAACTATACCCTTTTTCTTTATCACATTTTTAGCATTCCCGTTATCACCCTGATCACCTTTTATGTTGTCATGGGCCTCATCAGTGTTAACCACCTATTTACTCATATCATCACCAAAATGGTCTATGTAAATATTCATATGGCCATAAGCATCCCCAATATCAAACATTGTTGATAAATCATTGTCATTTTCTATCTTCATTAAACCATTTTCAATTTCATTTCCAGGAAGGCACCAATATAACCCAAATATAACACTACGAGTATCTCTTTCAAGAAAAGCACACATTTCCTCATAACATAATATTGATATCTAAACTACTTCCATTCTCATACCTTAGTGGGTGGTACATGAAACAACCATCATGATGCACTGTTAATAGGTATGCTGTGATCATCCTGTACACCATAAAAAACCATTATTCGTTAAAACCCTATCACAGAAACCCTAATTTCAGTTGACAAACTTCATTATAACCCAAACAGGATCAAAACTATATTAATAAACCACTTAAAATGCAAATCATGGGCCTAAAAGCATAACTCGATCCCAAAGTTCAACAATTCATGGCCGAGGCCATAAATTTGTAAATAGGTTGGTCTAAAACCACTTGCACACCAAAGAACTTAGTCCAAAGCATGTTATATAACCATGCATTTATCAAGAAAAAGAAAACAAATTAATCATAAAAATTTATTACCCAAGATTTTTAACACATAAGGCTCTTGACATAGTCATTGTGAAGTGCGATTCTTTGATGAATGAGGCCCTTGTTCAAACACTACAAAATTCTATTTTCACATTTTCTTAACTTTTCTTTTACGTTGTCTTTATTCTTAACTATTTGGGAAAAAATTTGAAGTTAATAACGCTTTGTAGCAATAAGCCAACGAATTTAATCGTAGAGGTCTCTAGCAGCAATATCAGGAGGTGTTTGATTGGTGTCATTTGAAGGGATTTCATGGGATTGGGATTTCAAATCCCTCCATATGTGGTGTTTGGTTTGACAAAATGGGATGAGATTTCAAATTCTAGAATTTTATAACATCTCACGGATGAGAGGTTTCTAAATCCTTCCACCCCCCTAGTATTTTGAATCCGTCAGATGAGATATTCTCTCCGGCAACTCTCCGGCTAATATTCCGGTGAACCATCGCTGATTTCGCCATCGCCGTCGTTGCAAGCCTGTCACCGTCACCCATTCACTGTCGCCATTCTCCGTCGCTTCGTTGTCTACCGTCAGAAACCATTCGTTGTTGTTCGCCTTCGTTGTCGCCGTCGCTCGTCGTCCACCATCAGAGACCCGACGTCGTTTGTCGTCCACCGTCGTTCTCCTTCCTCCGTCGTTCGTCGTTCACCTTCGTTATCGCCGTTGTTCGACGTCCACAATTAGAAACCCGGCGTCGTTCGTCGTCCACCGTCGTTCGCCTTCGTCCGCCGTCGCTCGCCTTCGTTGTCACCATCGTTCGTCGTCCACAATTAGAAACCCGGCGTCGTTCGTCGTCTACCGTCGTTCGCCTTCGTCCGCCATTGTTCACCTTCGTTGTCGCCGTCGTCGTCGTCCACCGTCATTCGTCGTTCGCCGTTAACCATTTCCGTCGTCGTCCTTCCTATTCGATGGTGGCAACAGGTGTGGTGGTTGGCTATTGATGGAGTTTAGTGGTGGTGGAAATCCCACCTAAGAAATATGAACCAAACCAAAGAGGGATTTTAAATCCCACCAAATACCAATCCCATTATAAATTCAAATCCCTTCAAAAACAATACTTGAACCAAACACCCCATCAGCGCTTTTGATTGACCCGGTCTTCTTACCGAGTCACGGGTCAACTCGGTTTTCAAAATTTTCAAATATATATATATATATATGTGTGTGTGTACATATATATAAATCACAATAAAGAAAAACATCACTTACATTAAAAAAACACAAAAAAACACATAACCTACAATATTACCAATCCAAACACATTAATCAAGTTCAACATACCATTTAACTCCACACAAAAAAATCAAACATCAAAAAACAATTTTCATAGGTCACAATCAAACCAAATTAAATATTTTGAGATATTAGAGTATTGTACGCATCAAGCTCACGATCACTTAGTATACGGAATTCACTATCATCCTCAAATTTATCATCATCAACAATAACATAACCACTTGAGTTTTCTACGATATCAAATAATAAGTTTCAATACTAATAGTAAACTAAGATCACAATACCAAATTAATTTATGTAAAAACAACAAATGTAACCTTGTAATACCAAATGCAAGTAAACATATGTTAGTCTCATATTTGTCTATATTCCATTCCTGAAGAACTCTTTCAAAGAAAGCATCTGAAGGCTTATTCTTTATTCTTTGTAAGTATTCTGACGCAACATCAACTGAAGCAAGTCTTCAGTCATAAAGAGGCATGTATGTTCATCTGAAGATATGCTCTGAAGAGGAACATCAACTGAAGCAAGTCTTCAATCATAAAGAGGCTATCACAACTGAAATCGCGTTTTAGTACATGCATCTACCAGTTAAGCAATGTGCGAAATCAACGCTCCTTTATTTGCTCAAACAACAGTTTGGATTTTTGTTTCCTAACTTTATATAGAGAAGTACACGTGTAATTTATTTAGATCTTGGATACTCGGTTGGAGTTGATAGCAGGTATATGGAGTCCCCAAAAGCAACTCATCTCAAGGTTGTGAAACACATCTTGAGGTATGTTAGGGGAACTCTAAACTACGGACCGGAGTATGCTAGAGGTGGTAGCGGGAAGCTAATTGGATATAGTGACAGCAGCTACAATACTGATCAGGATCACGTGAAAAGCACCACAGGAACCGCTTTCTATTTTTCAAAGAGTCTGATCACATGGCGCTCATAAAAGCAATGCACTATGGCATTATCCTCCTGTGAAGCAGAGCTTATGACAACAATGTCAGCGGCGTGCCAAGCACTTTGGTTGTGGAGTTTGCTACAGGACTTGACTGGTTTAAGGCTGAAAAGGTTAAGCTCCTCGTAGATAACAAATTTGAGATTGAGCTCATGAAGAATCCGGTGTTTCCGCGAATGCATTGGAAGGGAGCAGATACAAGTGGAACATGTTAGAGGCGAAGAACAGAAGGCGGATACTCTAACTAAGGCGCTTCCGAGGTTGAAGTTCATAGAGATGAGAGACTTGTTAGGTGTCAAAAATCTTGAAGAAACTAGTCAAATTTAATGGGAAAGAGTGTTGGGAGTTTAAATCTAACTTGGTATAATGTTTGACCAAGTTTTCAGGAATATGGAAGTCCTGGCTTATTTTCCAGAGTATGGGCAAGAAAGTTATTTTATTTTATTTATTTCCTACTTTAGTTCCAATTTTAGATTGAGATTTTACTAAGTTCATTGTTTTTTCAGAGCATTGCTCTTATAGTCATGAACAGATAATAGCAGCATGTAGTATAGCGTGAACACCTTAAACAATGCATGATAACCTATATGTGAAGCTTATATGCGTAGAACCTTAGTGATGCAAAACCCAAGCCCGTGAATCAAGAAACCTAGTGGTGATGCTAAGATCTGGTATGTATAGTGTGTCGGTAATAATATGAAGGCCTATATTGTTACAGATACACGGTACACACTAAAGCTTGACAGAATCATGAGGAATCTTGTGAATCTGGTGAGGGGTTACTTGTATGTTATGATGTGTACGTAGCTAGGGTAGCCTTAGTGCACATAGGGCTACTGATAGATGAACTAAGTGTGAAGAAGTAATGTGCACGTTAGGAAGTTATCTACGGTAACGCCTACCTAACTTACAGTGCGTTATCTATACTTCAGAATGGTTAACACAAGAAGGAATCCAAACCCACTAGCGGGGGGGTCCCGCCAATGTACCCCGGGATGAGGAGGTTGCAAGTTACACGGCTGAGACTGACCCAAGACGCCAGCCGGAAATACTTGTAGTAGCTGCCGGGGGTGGAACCGTGGATCCGCCCGTGGATGATGGGCTAGTAGCAACGATAGGGAGGGCCTTGGAAGAAATCCTCCCTAACATGTTCGAGCAAATGGCTGAGGAGATGGAAAAGATGGTTACAGAGACAGTCAGAAGAGAGTTGGACGCTAAGGAGGCTAATCGTCGTCCAGAAACCTTAGGGGCCAACCAAGGCGGGTGCACCTACCGTGACTTTGCAGCTTGAAACCCGCCTGTATTCGAGGGAAAACCCGACCCAGTCTTGAGCACCCGTTGGGTAGCCAAGGTTGAATCTGCTTTCTGTACTAGCTACTGCCCGGCGGACCGTAAGGTCCTCTTTGCCGTTAACTTGTTGCGTGGAGCAGCAAAGGACTGGTGGTCGCTATTGATGTTACAGAAGGGCGAAGCGCTGGTTGACACTACCTGGGAGAGTTTTAAAGAAATGTTCACAGAAAATTTCACATTGCAAATTGAGGTCAAAAAGATCACGAGTGAGTTTCTTGCCATGAAACAAACTACTGAATTCATCACGGAGCTGAATGAACTATTCCTTGCAAGGTCCCGTTTTTACCCAGAGTACGTAGCCAATGAGAAAATGAAAATGTTCAGGTATATGGGGGTGTTGAAGACGGAAATTCGTGAGTTTGTGGATTCTTCCAAATACCAAACTTTAGAGCAGATGATGGGGGCCGCCAAGGCCCGAGAAATCGAACTAAAAAAGCAAGAGCAAGAAAGGTAGAGCAAGAGGAAGGCTGAACCAGCAGCAGGGTCCAACAAAAGGTGGAAGGAACCATGTCGGGGAGTGTAAGTTGGGATCATCAGGGTGTTTCAAGTGTGGCCAACCGGGCCACCTGAGCCGAGATTGCAGGGGGGAACAAAGGTCTGCTTTAGCTGTTATACGCCCGGCCACCTGAGGGCGGAATGTCCCCAGCTCAGCAAAGGAGAAGTGAAAGCTGCCGCACCTGCAACCCTAAGGATTACTGAAGGAGGTCAATTCAAGAAGAGTGAGGCAACTCGGGGGAGGGGGCGAGCCTTCCAGCTAACCGCAGAAGAAGCCAAAGTGGGACCCGATGTGGTCGCAGGTATTCACCTTGTAAACTCAGTACCTGCACTTGTTTTATTTGATTCTGGCGCGAGTAGATTGTTTGTTTCTTTTACGTTTTGCGAAAATCTCAACCAAGAACTGGTGAAACTAGAGGTACCTTTGGAAGTAGAAATAGCCTATGACAAGGCTTTAAGTGTGTCGACAGTGTATAAGAGTAACGTGATTGAACTAGAGGGTGAGAAGTTTACTACATACTCGATAGTAAAAAGGAGAAGAACACGTTAGAAGTGTCAGACGTGCTAGTAGTCAAGAAATTTCCAGAAGTATTTCCAAAGGACCTGCCAGGGGTACCGCCCGACCGCCAGGTAGAATTCAGGATTGATTTGGTACCAGGAGCCGCACCGATAGCCAAGACACCTTACCGATTAGCTCCACCCGAGATGAAGGAACTCATGAGTCAGCTCCAGGAACTGCTAGATAAGGGGTTCATCAGACCAAGTAGTTCGCCTTGGGGTGCACCTGTACTCTTCGTCAAGAAGAAGGACGGGTCTTTCAGGATGTGCATCGACTACCGCGAACTGAATAAGGTCACCGTAAAGAAAAAATACCCGCTACCAAGAATCGACGACTTATTTGATCAACTTCAGAGAGCTGCATGATTTTCGAAAATTGACCTTCGTTCCGGGTACCGTCAGTTGAAGGTACGAGAGGAAGATATTGCTAAGAAAGCGTTCAGAACACGGTATGGCCATTACGAGTTCGTGGTCATGCCGTTCGGGTTAACCAACGCCCCAGCATCATTTATGGACCTTATGAACAGGGTATGTAGACTGATGCTTGACAAGTCGGTCATAGTGTTTATCGACGACATCTTAGTGTATTTAAGGACATGGGGGGAGCACGAGCATCACCTACGGCAAGTTTTGGAGACGCTGAAAAGAGAGAAGCTCTATGCTAAGTTCTCGAAATGTGAATTTTGGTTGCAGGAAGTACAGTTCTTAGGGCATCTCGTGAACGAGAACGGCATAAAGGTGGACCCGGCTAAGATTGAGGCGGTCATGAAATGGGAACAGCCTAAGAGTCCGACTGAGATTAGAAGCTTTTTGGGATTAGCAGGGTACTACCGAAGATTTATCCAAGACTTTTCAAAAATTGCGGTGCCCTTAACTAAGCTGACTAAGAAGAATGTGAGTTTTGTTTGGGGAACTGAACAACAAAAGGCGTTTGAGACCCTACGTAACAAACTATGCGAGGTGCCAGTGTTGACACTACCCGAGGGGATGGAGGATCTTGTGGTTTATTGCGACGCTTCTCACTGTGGTTTGGGGTGTGTGTTGATGCAAAGAGAAAGAGTTATAGTATATGCGTCGCGAAAATTGAAACCGCACGAGAGCAACTATCCAATGCATGACCTAGAACTCGCGGAAGTAATTTTTGCATTGAAGATCTAGAGACATTACTTGTACGGAGTAAAGTGCACGATCTACACGGATCACAAGAGTTTGAAATACTTCGCAAATCAGAAGAACTTGAATATGAGACAACGACGGTGGCTAGACCTCATGAAGGATTACGACTGTGAAATACTCTATCACCAGGTAAGGCTAATGTGGTGGCGGATGCTGTAAGTAGGAAGGCATGATGCATGCTACTTCGAGTACAGTGTTTGCGGTTGACAGTAACAACCTCCTTATTTGGCTTAGTAAGGTCAGCCCAAGAGGAGGCAATCAAGAACGAGAACCAGAATAGAGAGCGGATTAATGGTCAAGCAACCAAGTTTGTGAAGGATGGTCCGGATTTGCTTACTCGACATGGACGAATTTGGGTACCCAGTATGGGGGACGCAAGATCGATGCTGCTCAACGAGGCTCATAAGTCTAAATTCTCAATTCATCCAGGGGCTACGAAGATGTACCAAGATTTGAGATCTGATTATTGGTGGTCGGGGATGAAGCGCTCTGTAGCAAAATATGTAGAAGGATATTTAACATGCCTTTGAGTCAAGGCCGAGCACCAAAGACCCCACGGTAAGGTTCAACCTTTAGAGATACCAGAGTGGAAGTGGGAGCATATCACAATGGATTTAATAACCAAGTTGCCCCGAACCCCGAGCGGTTATGACGCTATATGGGTCATTGTTGATAGATTGATGAAAAGAGCACACTTCATCCCAATCCGTAAGATGTACTCGTCAGAAAGGATGTCAGATGTGTTTATGAAAGAGGTGATCTTGAGGCACGGGGTGCAGTGTCAGTGGTGTCTGACAGGGATATGAGATTCACGGCTAGATTCTTGGGAAGTTTCATAGTGATCTGGGCACGAGGTTGCACTTTAGTACAGCTTACCATCCACAGACGGATAGACAGAGTGATTGGACGATACAGACCTTAGAGGACATGTTGTGGGCATGTGTGTTAAACTTTGGGGCAGCTGGGATATTTACCTTCCATTAGCGGAATTCTCGTATAATAATAGCTTCCACGCGAGTATAGGGATGCCTCCATACGAGATGTTGTACGGCAGGCGTTGTAGAACCCCTATTTGTTGGGGTGAGGTGAGGCAAAGGGAGCTCAGAAGTACAGAAGTGGTACAGAAAACGACAGAGAACATTGATAAAATTCGTGAAAGGTTACATGCGGCGCAGAGCAGACAAAAGAGTTACGCGGATAGACGTCGTTCGGAACTAGAATTTCAAGTCGGGGACTTCGTACTACTCAAGGTTTCGCCTTGGAAGGGAGTCATCCGTTTTAGGAAGCAAGAGAAGTTGAGCCCACGGTTTATCGGGCCCTTCAAAGTAACGGCACAAGTGGGGAAGGTAGCATACAGACTCGAGTTACCCGAGGAACTATCAAGGATTCATAACACCTTCCACGTGTCACACTTGAGGAAGTGCCTAGCTGACAAGTCGACGTTCGTACCTATGGAGGATATCATGGTAGATGACAAGCTGAATTACGTAGAGAAACCGGTGGCGATACTTGAACGAAGGACCAAGACCCTCAGGATCAAGCAGATTGGGATAGTCAAGGTACAGTGGGAGCACCGCAGAGGGTCAGAATGGACTTGGGAACCCGAAAGCGAAATGAGGCAGAATTACCCCAAGCTGTTCAAGGAGTGACTTCAAGGACGAAGTCGCGTTTTAGTGAGGGAGAGTTGTAATGTCCATTTTTCGGAATCCTGTATTATCATTATGTAAATTTGCAAATTACGATTATTGTCGTAAATTATATATATATATATATATATATATATCGAGTTAAACATTATTATTATATTGCCTCACTAGTAAGAGTTGGAAATGGGAATTTATATGTATGAATATACTTGTGTGTTGGGCTTAGGAAATTAGTCCCATTTTCTTGATGAGCTAAGGCTGGCCCAAGAAAGAGTTAAGAAGTGGGCTTGGCCCAACATAGAGCAAGTACATATATATATATATGATTAGGGCACAGCCTCCAAGAAGAGATTACTGTTCCATTCATCTTCTTCATTCAACCTTGAGAGAGAAAGTGTGTGTACGTGTTCATACCCAGGAGAAGGAGAAAGAAAGCAGGGGAAGAGATTTTGAGCCAAACCTACAAGGAATCATCAGCTAACAGTTCTAAAACTTGTATCCAATATTTTGTGAGTAGTTAAGCAAATTCAAAGTTGTTTACAGAAGGGTTCTAGTTCGGATTTATCCCCTGTTCTTGGGTTTTTGGTGAAACACAATTTGAGAAACAAAAAAATGAGATTCTAGGTCTGGAAATCGAGATAGAACCCGTTTATCTTCAAAAGGAACTGTTTATTTGCTATTAGGAAGCTTTTGGAACAAACATGGCATGAATTGGTTAAGTTTTGAAAGATTTTAGAAATTTAAAATAGGACTGTAACTGGGTTTTTGGCCAGGGAGATGGCCATGCGACACTTGCACTCATGCGACTTATCTCATGCGACACCTATATCTCATGCGACACTTATACCTCATGCGACTTATGTTCATGCGACACTTGCACTCATGCGACTTATGTTCATGCGACACTTGCACTCATGCGACTTATGTTCATGCGACACTTGCACTCATGCGACTTATGTTCATGCGACACTTGCACTCATGCGACTTATTCATGCGACACTTGCACTCATGCAACTTATCTCATGCGACACTTATACCTCATGCGACTTATATCTCATGCGACACTTATGTTCATGCGACTTACCTCATGCGACTTATCTCATGCGACACATATACCCCATGCGACTTATATAGCCATGCAACTGTAGGGTTCATGCTACTTTTACCTCATGTGACATGGTGGCTTGTACTTGGCCTGACTCAACAACTGTGTTATAGGTTTACCATCAGGATCTGTTAAGTCAAAGCAGTGTTGAGAAATATTTTTGACTTTACTGAGTCGTCACTCAGGTGAGTTACCCTAACTTACTTAGTTCCTGTAATGTGTAAGTGATATGCAAGATGTTTATCGTTGCCAAGTATGTGCTTAAATGTGATAAGTTTATATGTGTTATCATTGTGAAATGCTAGTAACCAACCGTGCCTTCGTGGTCGGTCGGGGAAAATGACTTCATCTAAAGGTGGGACCTGTGATGAGTCATAGCGGGCGAGGCCCGTTTTAGGCATCGAACGGGTGGGACCCGAGATGCGGCAGAGGGCGAGTCCCTAGTTACGTGTGTTACAAGATGGTGGGATGTAATTCCTGTGAAGGGTAAGGGTAGTGGTGATTCATTAAGCTTTGTGCTTACTCGTTGTTATTATTATGTCTCAAGTTCCTCGAGATTGGACAAGGGCAAGGCTCCAACATGATGATGGCGACCGTAGCGTTTTATGTTTTAACTCAATGCCAGTCAAACAATTTTATAGTTCTATTCGCTTCCGTTTTAACAAACAATTAACAATGATGATGCTACATTTGTAACAGTTAATTTTGGTAATGGTTGGTATATATCAAATCGTTATATCAAAAAAAAAAATTTGGGCGTTACATAATTACTACAATAAGGTTAAGTCTTTATTGTTTGAAAAAATTTAAGATGATTATAACTATTTAAATTGATAATATAAAGAATTTGGTTTAATATGATATTTTGATATTTTATAAAGGGCAAATATGATATTTGTAAATTAGGATGAATAGATATGATATTTTAAAGTTTAAAAAAACATATATGAAATTGCTCTAATAATTTTTATTTAAATTTTACCAAGAAAAGTCAAAATTGGAATTCAAAATTTGATTAAATGTATGGTCAAGATTGACTATTTAAATTTATTTTGTTAAATAAAGGGTTAGAATCGTCAAATAAATTTGCCGCATGTTGGTACTTATTTATATTAGAAGATTTATATGACATGAATAAATAAAGTCAAGGAAAAGTTATAAAAACTTGCAACCATCTTTGCACTTTTTTTTTTTCAATTTAAGCAATGTTTTTCTAACTTTTTATAATCAAGGTGTTAAACTATGCATTTTTATTTAGGGTTTTGTTTCTGAAAATGTATCGAACTTGATACTTTTTGCTTTTATATATAATCAACGTCAAAACTATATTTAATGTATCTAACTCTAAGAAACTAGCGATTAATCTATTGTCACCTATAATAGAAGGTAACTGATGAGGTATGTCCGGATGTTGGCCTTCTGTAAGCTTGGCCGGAGCTAGACCAAATGATGAACGTCCGTAGCTTGTACCTCTAACCATCGTCCGGACCTTCGCCTTCCAAGCGTCGTCCGGACCTTCAAACCACAATCGCCTCGGGACAAAGCACATAATAGACATTGGTAAGATAACCTATGAATGAGGAAACATAAACATTCACAATCGGAGGTGCAGACCAAAGCTGCAACACAAAGGTTACTATAAGCATGTTTAAAGTTTGCTTTCCCAAAGAGGACAAGCACAACCATCTAGAAGCAGCCCTACAAGAAGAAGGTCAAAGCCTCAAGTCAAGTCACATCCTTGGCAGGAGCACGTTGGTCTCTGATGCCAAGGGTTTGACTAAAGGCTAAGCTTACCTTTCAGTCCTCCGGGTAAAAGGAAGGCTTATCTTTGTGAACCAACTCTATAAAAGAGGGGCAAAGGCACCAGAGGAAGGTAAGTTCAGAACTCACATCCTCTCTACTCCTTTAACATTCACAAACTTATATTTTCTCCATACACGATACTCATTCTTGCGCCAGAGCTTGGTCATGAGGCCAACCCCCTCCTTGTGACGAGGCTAACCCTTGTTTGTTTTGTAGAGACCATAGGTGGTGCGCTTGTCCGAACGTGCTCTTCCATCCTGACGTCCTTGCTCAACACGTGCTGAAGCCCTTAGCCAAACCTTTTGCTTCAACAGTAACTAATAGGTCACTTGTTTAAAACTAAGTAAAAATGAATTAAATAATAATAATAATAATAATAATAATAATAAATATTATGTTTGAAGACTGATATCGCGCTAAATATATATAAATATTATGCGATATCGGGTTGGTTTTAGCCGGAAATTGTGCATTAAATTGTAAAAAGATACGTTTAGCATTTCTTTTATGTTTTGCAGGCTAAAAAGCCGAAATAACAAAAGTATTGAAGAAATATACTCAAAGAAAGCAAGAAAATAATTGAGGCCTAAATTAAAGAAAAATAGATGGGCCAAATAAAAGAAAAGAAGAAAGAAATAAAAAGAAAGCCCAAAGAAAAGAAAAGAAAGAAATAATAGGCCCAAAGTCCAAACGAAGGAGAAGCCCACCGGGCGTAAAAGCAGGCGTCGCGGCGTGACCACCTTGTGTGTCGCGGCGTTACGAACTAGTTTGGATAAGGCTCATCCGGTTGCCATGTGTCATCGCGGCGCGACCCCCTAGATTACGTCAGATTTGAATTTTCAAAGAGTTAGGATCGGGTTAAAAGTCTCCGTCGCGGCGCGACATATGCTCGTCATGGCGCGATCCCCTGTTTTGCAAAATCTATAAATAGGGATCATTCCAGTCGATTTTATGGATTCCAACTCAATTCATTCGACCCCTTGCGGCGAAAAAGAGCCAAGAAGACGTTCCTGAGGCTGTGGAGCTCAGATTTGGAGGATTGGAGCTTTGATTTTCAAGATTTTGGCTTTGGATCATCCTGGTTTTATCATTCTTTCTTATCCATCTTCTGTTTTTTAATGTTTATTAATTTCCAGAAGTTTATTGGGATGTTTCTAGGATAGTTCTTTCTTGTTTTCTTCCCTAGAAGAGATGAACCTCAATAAAGTTGATTAATTTATGTTAATTTAGACATGTTTGCTATATAAATTGTCTTGTATTGCTTAATTGATGATCCATATGTGTTTTGGTTTTTGTTTTTAAAGTTTATTTACTGAGTTTGCTCAAGTTGGAGGACCAATCCACTTGTGTAACTTGAATCTTCATTGTTTATGACCAATAGACAATCTAGACTAGTGATAGACCAATCCAAGGTTAAACTTCTAAAAAAGGAAACTTTAATGTGTGTGAATATATAATGACCATTTATATGTTAATACATGTTTTGTTAACCTAAACAAAGATAAAGATTAAGTCTTTCTTGACACGAACTTAAAACCGGATAACTTTGTGTTTTAATCGACTTCATGACCTTAAGTTTGATTAAATTGCATAGTTAATAAAGTTAGTTAATCCGATCAAGATGCTAACGAATATAGGAATCGGTATATGGTAATTTATTGTCCATTGCACGCATTAATTGAATTAATTAGCTAAAAAGAGGTGAAATCGAGTCTAGGGAGGGAAACCTTTAAATTGATAAGTTTAAATCCATAAAGTTTGTTGCTTTCCACTTCTTTTGGTTTATTCTTGGTTCTTGTTATTATTATTTAGTGAGTTGGATAATAAAGTTTGAATCTTTATTGATAAGATTCTAATTCCCCTTTTAGTTGCTTTTATTAGTTTAATATTTAATTAGTGGAGTTATATTCAAAATCATACTCGTTCCCCTTGTGTTTAACACCCGTACTTATTTACTATACTACGATACGATTAGGTTCTCTTGCCTATTTGTGTTGTAGTCGTGCTAAATAATTCGGATTTTATAAATTTAAAACTGGTACGCTACACGCACATCAAGTTAGCGCGATATCAGTCTTCAAACATAATATTTATTATTATTATTATTATTATTATTATTATTATTATTATTATTATTATTATTTAATTCATTTTTACTTAGTTTTAAACAAGTGACCTATTAGTTACTGTTGAAGCAAAAGGTTTGGCTAAGGGCTTCAGCACGTGTTGAGCAAGGACGTCAGGATGGAAGAGCACGTTCGGACAAGCGCACCACCTATGGTCTCTGCAAAACAAACAAGGGTTAGCCTCGTCACGAGGAGGGGGTTGGCCTCGTGACCAAGCTCCAGCGCAAGAATGAGTATCGTGTATGGAGAAAATATAAGTTTGTGAAATGTTAAAGGAGTAGAACTGATGAGGTATGTCCAGATGTTGGCCTTCTATAAGCTTGGCCGGAGCTAGACCAAATGATGAACGTCCGTAGCTTGTACCTCTAACCATTGTCCGGACCTTCGCCTTCATAGTGTCGTCCGGACCTTCAAACCACAATCGCCTCGGGACCAAGCACATAACTGACATTGGTAAGATAACCTACGAATGAGGAAACATAAACATTCACAATCGGAGGTGCAGACCAAAGCTGCAACACAAAGGTCACTATAAGCATGTTTAAGGTTTGCTTTCCCAAAGAGGACAAGCACAACCATCTAGAAGCAGCCCTACAAGAAGAAGGTCAAAGCCTCAAGTCAAGTCACATCCTTGGCAGGAGCACGTTGGTCTCTGATGCCAAGGGTTTGACTAAAGGCTAAGCTTACCTTTCAGACCTCCGGGTAAAAGGAAGGCTTATCTTTGTGAACCAACTCTATAAAAGAGGGGCAAAGGCACCATAGGAAGGTAAGTTCAGAACTCACATCCTCTCTACTCCTTTAACATTTCACAAACTTATATTTTCTCCATACACGATACTCATTCTTGCGCCGGAGCTTGGTCACGAGGCCAACCCCCTCCTCGTGACGAGGCTAACCCTTGTTTGTTTTGCAGAGTCCATAGGTGGTGCGCTTGTCCGAACGTGCTCTTCCATCCTGACGTCCTTGCTCAACACGTGCTGAAGCCCTTAGCCAAACCTTTTGCTTCAACAGTAACTAATAGGTCACTTGTTTAAAACTAAGTAAAAATGAATTAAATAATAATAATAATAATAATAATAATAATAATAATAATAATAAATATTATGTTTGAAGACCATTAACAAGTGACTTGTAATTCCAATAACAATTACTTAATTCATTGAACAATTGACTTCGACTTCCAATAACAATTAATTGATTTATCAAAAGGTTTCTCATCTGTTTGCTAGCCTCGAAAATATTAGATATTTTCAAAGTTTTCTTTATTGCCGATAGATTCATATGAAAAGGTATGTCAACCAGATTCTTCAAGGTTTTTCATCATCGATGGGTTCATTTGAAAAGGGCGACATCTCTGATTTGATTTGTTTTCAATTTGAGACCAGGGATGTTTACAAATTCTTCAAGGTTTTTCAAAGTTTTTCAGATTCCGATTTAAGTTTCCTGATTTTGTTCATATGGGCTTCAATTGGTGGGTTTAGATCTGTATAGATTTAAAGGGTTCTTGTTCGATTTTGGTGTTACACAATCGAACAATTCAAAGTTATGTGGTGTGATACCCACACATATGGTGCGATTCTTGACTCTTTTGCTTTGATTTCATTTAGTTCCATTCCCAAATCTATGGTGCGATACCTAGAAATATTAGGGTTATTTATTTTAGGTTTATGGTGCGATTTCCAAATCCATGTTCTTCTTCTATCTGTGTTTTCGATTTTATGTTCATCTTTTGCTTGTTCTTGTTCTATTTTAGGATTATTTCTCTCAGGTTTATGGTAGTGTTCATACATTTCTAAATTTGATTAATGTTTAGGGTTTTTAACATTTCGTGATTTAACATTAGGGGTTGTAAGTTACCCAAATCTTCTTAAACTTTTTCATGAAGAACTCAAATTGAACCCATATTCATGAACCCATCTTTGATAAAAAAAATAATTTAAAAATCAAAAGATGACGTATAACCTACTATTCAAGTTTCATTATATATTAAATGGTAATTTTCAAAGTTAGAAACATATAATAACAAAAGATGATAACTTTGATACATTTTCGTTTCATTTAATTAATGGAACACAACTTGTTTGTGACTTACTGTACCACCGGTAGCAATTTTAATTTTTTAAGTAATTTTTTTTTTCAAATTTTTTAACATTCTTTTCAACTTTTAACAAATTCTGTTGTTAGATATTAAATAGTTTGTTTGTCTTGTGTTCTTTTGTTTGTAATATGTATATCTAGACTAGTTTATTATATGGGCTTGGCCCACTTTCCTTATGTATTGTTTAGTCTAGTTAATTGTTAGGATTGGGCCCGTAAGGCTTTAAGGCCCATATGCCTACTTGTATTTAAACCCTTGCAAACCTAGTTTGCAAGGTAACTCTTTGTAATAGAGAAATCTCTGCACTTACGCTCAAGTTATATTCAAGAGTGATTCTTCAAGTTCATGCAAAGTGTTCATACTTATTCATACTAACTTCATCATCTTTACTTCAAGTATTTATTGGTTACTCATCTTTTACACAACAAAGGACTTTCAATTGGTATCAGAGCCAACTCCCTACTGGATTGGTTCAACATTACCTGAAAGAAACATCTGCGTGTGAGAAACAAAACCCAGAAGCTGCTTTTGTTCTTGTTTGTATGAAGCTTAGAAAGAAGAAAACCCATTTAGCCAAAATATCTTGTTTTTAAAGTTATTTGTTGTATCTAAGAAGTATTTAAGAAGGATAAAACCTTTTTAAGTGTTTTTAGGACAAACAAACAACATCTGGGTAGTGTTCTTGAAAATTTAGTGTTCTTCAAGTTCTTCAAGTTTTTCTACTGTTTCATCAAATTTTCAAAAATTTGTTGTTGTTTTGGGTTGAAATCAGTAAAGGGAAGTGTTTCTAGTAAAAAGAAAGGTCAAAACAAAAGTTTAGTGAGTTTTTAGTGTGTTTTGGGCAAAACTAGCAGTCTGTTATCGAACAAAGTACAGACCTGCAAGTTTTGGATTATTACCCATCCGACAGTCGTGCGACTCTTAGCTCATCCGACTTTGGCTCATCCGACTGTCGTGCGACTTTCCCAAAGGTCATGCGATTTTGCTCTAGGTTCATCTGAACTTGTTTTTGAAAAGCACACAACTTCAGTCTCATCCGACTTTTAGGTTCAATACTTCATCCGAACTTCATCCGACTTTCGGACCAACAGTCTCATCCGACTTTCGGACCAACAGTCTCATCCGACTTTTGGTTTGAAAACTCATCCGATCTTTAATTCAAGATTTGGTTTGAAAGCTCATCTGACCTTCATCCGACTTTCGGATCACCAATCGTTCATCCGACTTTCGGACGGAAAATCTCATCCGACTTTCGGATCACACTCAATTTCATCCGACTTTCGGATCACCAAAAGTTCATCCGACTTTCGGAACTTCATCCGACTTTCAGACCAAAAGTTCATCCGACTTTCGGATAACAATCAATCTCATCCGATAGTCACAGAAACACAAATCCAAGAACCATTAGTCCATCCGACTTTCGGACCATCCGACAGTCACATCAAATCACACTTGGATAACCTCACTCAATTCTCAAACACTTCAACCGACTTCACAAGTTTTCTCACACACACACTAACCATTCTATTTCAGGGAGAAAGATCCAAAGTAAAGATGAGTTCAAGTAACGAAATTCTTGCCATAGGAACAGACACTAAACCTCAAGTACTTTTCAGAAATGAGTACAATGTATGGAAAGGAAGGTTTATGGACATCATAGAGCATAATGAAAAATATGGTGAAATGATGAAAGACAACATCCTAAACGGTGACGCCATTTTTGAGAAATTTGTCGAGGCTGTTCCAGAAAACAATCCACCAATTCTTGCTTAAAGGAGACGGAAGCTCCCATCAGAATTAGCTGCAAAAGAGAAAGACCGTGCACGCGCCAACAAAGACACAAAATATTACTTGAAACAAGGGCTATGCGTGGAAATCTACTCAAAGATAGACAGTTTGACTTCTGCCAAAGAGATTTGGGACGAAGTAAAACAACAGATGCAGGGTACTGAGCAAGGGTCATTTATCAGGGAAACACAGCTTGTTAACACCTTCAGGGAATTCAAGGCTAGGGAGGGTGAACTGTTGCAGGACACTTACAGTCGCTTCTGCAGAGTGTTGAACGAAATGAGGAATCATGGCGTGACGAGATCCGATCTAGATATAAATGTCAACTGGATCAATGCACTTGGTCCTGAATGGAGTGAACATGTTCGCTTGTATAAGCATGTTAATCGGAATCTCAAGGCGGTATCCCACCACTCAATTTATGAGGACTTGAATCAGTTTCAAGATGAATTTCTCACCAAACTTTCAATGAAGCAACCATCTGACCCGGTTGCACTAGTGGCCGAAAGGAGACCACGGGAATCATCAAGGGGTAGCAAAGGGAAGCAGGTTGTGATTGACTCCGACTCCTCGGAAGGAGAGATGGAGATGTCAGAAAAGGATGCGGTACTGAAGGCTATGTCATTGATTACGAGAGCTTTCCAGAACAAGTACGGAAAGACTAACAACCGACAGCGGTACACATCCGGACCTAGAAAAAGTGAAGGGATGGTAGCTGATGAGAAGAGGAAGACGGACAAACCCGCAGAACCTTAGGAAGAGGAAAAGAAATGCTACAACTGCGGTAGAAAAGGGCATTTTATCAAAGACTGTCGAAAACCTAAGACCAGAGATGCCGAATATTACCGTAACAAACTGCGGTTGACAAAGAAAAAGGAGAGTGGGAGAGCGATGCTTGTTGAAGAAGACCAATTTCTGACCGATACAGATGATTCAAACGAAGATGGTACTGATCAAGCTCATTTTTGCTTGATGGCTCATGATGTAGTCTTCTCAGATGATGAGGATGAGAATGAAGCTGATGGGGCTGATGAATTTGAAGAAACACACACTGATGATGCAGGTGTTTCTGGGAAGGTAAACATTGAGTATGCTCAAACACTGGTTGAACACATCGAACGACAAAACCGTAAAATCTCTAAGTTGGAACACCATCAAGAATCAATCAATTTCTAACTTAGACAATCTTCAAACAGAATTAACCGCGAAAGAAAATGAACTAAATACCTTAGGAAGTGAAAATGAGGTAATAATTCATAACTTAAAAGCGGCCAAAGTCTCAGCTGAAGAAGATTTTAAGTTTTTGCAAAAAGAACGATGTCAATTATACTCAAAAATAAAAGATCTCGAAGACCTATTAATTAAAAGAGATCAAACGGCACAAACCATTTTTCTGAACAAACCTAAGGACGTTGAATTTTCTAAATGGACATACGCAGGTTTAGGTTATGCTAATCCTCACATAAGTGACAAGATAAGTGCTAAACAGTTATATGACTTTGAATGCATGAATATGGGGTTAACCAAGCAAATGGTGTTCGTTGGACAAGTCGACGAACTCGCCGAGGAGGAACACAAGAGGCGCATCACGAACAGAGCTTCAACCTCATACGACTACAAAAGCCTAAATCAGTCGTACATAACCGAAGTCTTCAAACCCACAATCTCTGATGACTACTTCCGAAGCTACTCCCAAACAGAAATGGAATCATTACCATCAATCTCAGATTCTCCACCTGAGCCTCGCCGAGCCTCTATATCCCTCATATGGATCTACAACGACATCTTGAGTTAGTTGAACTTGAGCTTGTTCATAGGTCCATTATCTTTGACTTTGAAAAGGCAATTCTTCATAACCTGATTGATCACCTTGCCACTGAGAATATCAAATCACAAAACTCCGCTGCCATAAGCACGTCTAAAATCCCGATTCCACACGTGCAAGAAGGTGAATGTTCAACATCTGGAAACTCAAATTCCGACATACATGCAAGTGATGTATTCCCAATGAATCTTGGTGAAAATTGTAAACAATGCAGAAGATCAGAAAAATCATTATTCACTCTTCGTAAGAAACTTAATACACTTGAGAATGATTTTTTCAGAATGCAAACAATTGAATCCAATAACATTAAGGGAAAAGCCAAGGTAATTGATACACTGTTATCACGAAAGAATAGTACCTCAAAACCATCCAAATCCAAAACAAAGCTAATCAAGAAACAAACAACACGCTCTCGTTCCAGGAATGATAGTTTGGCAATGCCTACTACTAACCCCAATGTCCTTCTAGGTGGAACTGTGAAGAGCGAAAGAAAACAACTTTTTGGATGGCGGAAGAAGCCAGAGAAAGACGGAGGAAGGCAAGACGAAGAGTGTTTGATTTACCCCAACCACCTTCAATAAACAAACAACTCTATTACTTTGTAATGATTCGTCAATCTTAAATGTTAAACCTGTTCGAACTCCACTTACTTTTGTTCAAACTGAAATATTTTGCATGAGTGATGGTTGCATGGATGGTCATTCTACTTTCAAATGTGTGTATGATGATGATAGAAAGAAACGAGGAATCAAACCGAATCCAAACTATAAATCTTTTGAATCCACTCATCAACAGGCCTCCTTCACAAACAAAAGAGGTAACAAAATCACCTATTGGCGAAAGAGACGCTCGACAAGAGCAAGACTCCAAATAGGTAATCAACGTGTGTACTCTAAACATAATCATGAATCAAATTCTACCAATCGACACACTTCATGGACTCCAAATCGCAGATACCACAACAATTGGAATCACGCCAAACCAAATGCTGTCAAACCAACTGTCCCAAATCAAGTGAGTAAGAAAACTTAAATCACGCGGCATAAACAACCTACAGTTCAATATAAACCTACAAAAGTTATAACAGAAACAACCAAGACAAGAATTCCAAAGAAACAAAGTGATTACATCGACGATGATGTCTCACTACCAAAAGGCTGTAGTCACGTGGAAATTGAACACTCTGTAATCAAATCCAGAACAACTAATTCCCCCGCATATCCAAAGAAAGCATAACACCATCATCGTCTCAACCACAAAAAGTGTCACAAGTTCATACTCCCAACATTCTGACAACGGACTCATTAACTGAAGCTACATGTGATACTGTTGTTTTTGCTAACAGTCAAGGACCTAATACACAATGGGTACCTCAACAAATTTTGTCTTCAATGTGCAGATATCTAGCCGGTTGTACCTGGACTCCGGCTGCCCGAAGCATATGACGGGCGAAAAGAGTCTCCTTATGAACTATGTCCCAAAATACTCGGGAAATGTTCGTTTTGGAAACGACCATGTGGCACCAATAATGGGAACTGGAGACATTATCAAAGAAAATATAAAAATAAGCAAAGTATCGTATGTAGAAGGGTTGGGACACAACCTGTTCAGTATTGGGCAATTTTGTGACAAAGGGTTAGAAGTTAACTTCAAGGCCAAAACTTCCTTAGTTAAGACTGAAAATGGTGATGTGGTACTGACTGGGTCCAGGAGGTCAAATCTATACACCATTGATCTCGAAGATCTGGAAGGCAAACAGTCAGTATGTCTTCTGTCCAAGGCCTCATCGGAACTGACGTGGATGTGGCATCGCAAACTATCTCACCTCAACTTCAAGAATATCAACAAATTGGTCAATGGTGATTTGGTTCGCGGATTGCCCAAACTGAAGTTTAAAAAAGAGAACCTCTGTGAGCACTGTGAGAGGGGCAAAATGAAACGGGCATCTCACAAAATCAAACAGGTGTCCAGCACAAAAGCACCTCTCCAACTGTTGCACGTGGACTTGTGCGGGCCGATGAGGGTTCAATCTCGTAATGGGAAGAAGTACATTCTCGTGATAGTTGATGACTATTCGAGATACACTTGGTTCAAGTTATTGAGGGCGAAAGATGAAGCTCCATCTACAATCATCTCGTTCCTCAAACAGGTGCAGAATCAATCACAAGGAAAGGTTGGAACCATTCGAACCGATAATGGCACCGAATTCAAGAATAAAGTCTTGGATTCTTTTCTTGAATCCGTGGGAATCATGCATCAGCTCTCCGCAGCATATACTCCAGAACAAAATGGGTAGTGGAATGACGAAATCGAACGCTTGTAGAAGCAGCTCGAACCATGCTGTCCTATGCAGATTTGCCACCTTCCTATTGGGCAGAAGCTGTCAACATAGCATGCTACACTCAAAACCGCACAATTTTACACCGTCCCTTTAACAAAACTCCTTATGAACGTGCAAATGGCAGAGTGCCCAATATTAAACACTTTCACGTGTTTGGTAATCGGTGCTTTGTTCTCAATGAAAAGGCTAACCTAGGAAAGTTTGACCCCAAAGCTGATGAGGGAATTTTCCTTGGTTATTCTTCAAAGTCTAAAGCGTTTCGTGTGTTAAATAAACGAACAAATGTTGTGATTGAAAGTATTAATGTGACTTTTGATGAAACTTTAACCACTACATCTTTATCACCTGAGTCACCTGCAATCGCTTCTGGACATATCAGTTCAGGAGCGGGACTTAATCGACAAGAGACATATATAACACACGCAACTGAATCTTCTGATTTAAAGTACATATTTGATTTCTTAGATACTGATGATTCTGGAACTAATAGTGTACCTATTGACAGGCCTACATATGTCGTTCAGGAATCCCTTGAACTCACGCAACAAACTGCCACTACATCCACATCAGGGGCTGTTAATTCATCTGCCGACCCATTCCTTATTCTGGATGACCGGTACACTGCATCCAACTCCACAGTGAACACTGTCAGCAATGCTACAACTGAGGATCACGAAAATAGAACACCTCAGTCCCTCCCAGAGTTATCTACTCCTGAGGGTGAACCATCCATCCAACAACGCCTGGATGAATTCTTCCCCCAGGATGTTACTAATGAAGTCACTGATAACTCTCTTCCTCATAACACCAGATGGACGGCTGCACATCCTGAGACGCAAATTATTGGAGACAAAGATGCCGGCGTTCAGACCACATCTGCCACAACAAATGAGTGTCAGTTCTCCAGCTTTCTTAGTCTGTTACAACCCACACGAACAGTTGACGCACTACAAGACCCAGACTGGATTCTTGCCATGCAAGAAGAGCTAGATCAGTTTACCCGTTTAAAGGTTTGGAGATTGGTGCCCCGACCCCATGACAAGACCATTGTTAGCACCAAATGGGTCTTCAAGAACAAGAAAGATTCCGACGGTGTGGTAATTCGGAACAAAGCCAGAATAGTAGCAAAAGGATACAACCAACAGGAGGGTATTGACTATGATGAAACCTTTGCTCCCGTTGCCCGTATTGAAGCCATCCGAGTTTTTCTCGCGTATGCTGCTTACAGGGACTTCAAGGTATACCAGATGGATGTCAAAACGGCATTTCTGAATGGAATCCTTAGGGAGGAAGTCTATGTATCTCAACCAGAAGGCTTTGTTGATCCCAAACGACCGACTGACGTTTACATCCTTAATAAGGCCCTCTATGGACTCAAACAAGCTCCACGGGCTTGGTATGATGTTCTCTCGGCCTACCTGGTTCGTGAAGGATATTCGAAGGGACGAATTGACACCACTCTTCACCAAGAAAATTAGGGATGACTATATCTTGGTTCAGATATATGTAGATGATATTATATTTGGCTCTACGAACCCACAGTACAGTCTAGAGTTTTCCAAATTAATGGCGAGCAACTGTGAAATGAGCATGATGGGAGAAATGAATTTCTTCCTCGGCCTACAAGTCAAACAAATTTCTAATGGCATTTTCATCAATCAGTCTAAATATATTAACGATCTATTAAGAAAATATGAAATGTCGGACTGCTCGTCTAAATCAACCCCCATGTCTTCTAAAACCAAATTGTCTGTTGATCCTGATGGAAAGGCAGCCGATTTGAAAACCTATCGGGGTATGATCGGCTCTCTACTGTATCTCACGGCTAGTAGACCGGATATAATGTTTTCTACCTATCTCTGTGCTCGTTTTCAAGCAAGTCCCAAAGAATCACACTTACTTGCCGTGAAACGTATCCTCAAATACCTGAAAGGGACCCCTGACCTTGGTCTGTGGTATCCCCACGAATCATCATTTAAACTGCTTGCGTATTCCGACTCGGATTATGTCGGGTGTATGTTGGACAGGAAAAGCACGTCAGGGAGTGCACACTTCTTGGGCGATCGTTTGGTCTGCTGGAGTTCAAAGAAATAGAACTGTGTCTCTACATCAACTGCTGAAGCTGAATTTGTGGCTACTGCAAGTTGCTGCTCTCAGAGTCTGTGGATGCGAACTCAGCTACAGGACTTTGGTCTTACCTACTCCAAGATTCCCCTGTTGAGTGATTCTCAAAGTGCCATTGCCATTTCCTGCAATCCTGTTCATCACTCTAAAACCAAGAATATTGATATCAGGTACCACTTCTTGAAAGACAACGTCGAAAAGGGTCTGATTGAGCTCCAGTACGTTCCTACTGATCATCAGCTGGCTAATCTGTTCACTAAACCACTAGACGAAGCCCGATTCTCATTTCTGGTATCCAAGATTGGCATGCTAAACCTCAAACTCTAATTCCATACTGTTTTCATGTCTTGAACAGATTTAAGCGCTCTTTTATTCTCTGTACAGCTATACAGGTGCTCCTGTCTAGGGGGAGCGTTGCGGATTCACTGGTTAACACGAATGTTTTCCGTGCATTCGTGTAGGAGCAGAAATGTGCAGAATTTATCGTCACATATGATTCTTCGTCAGATGTTTATTTTATTGTTTGTTTTATCTCACCAAAATGAAGTAGAAAACCACAAAAATAATGAAAAATAACTTTTGCCAAAATGAAGTAGAAAACCACAAAAAGAATGAAAAATAACTTTTGGGCTTAAATAATGCTAAAATTTGAGTCATGGGCCTAAACAGAATAGATTGGACCAAGCATCAAGTTTGGGCCAAACCGGGTCGATCCGACAGTCGGATCAAAGCCCCGATCCATCCGACCGTCGGATAGTCTATAAATAGAACTATCCGACAGTTCCTTTCCTTTCACGCTTTCGAGAATTCAAAAAGCAAAAACAACTATTCATCTTCTTCCCTCTCAACTGCTCTCGATCGAACTCACTTGTAGTGAAACTTGTTGTGTTTAAGCAACACAAAACTGAACGGTAAGATGATTGAAACAAGGAATGATGAAATTTCTGTGGTTTACATGTCCAAAATCAAAAAAAAATTCATTTTTCAACCCCTGTTATCGAACAGTTGGGGTTTTCTTTTTCTTTTAATCAAAAACACCATCAATGGTGTTGTTTGCAGTATTTGAATGGTAAAGAGTAGTTCTTGAATGGATGCGAACACAATGGCACTAATTTCATGTTCTAGGTCACACAAAATCGAGTTATTTGGAAGTTTTTTGTTTGGGTTTTGGGTACTGTTCTTCGCTTTGAAGAACAGAGAGTTTCAAGTCCAAATGTGCACAAAATAGGGTTGTTTAGGCTTGGTTGAGAGTACAAACTTGTTTGGGGTTAAAATCCAAGTCTGTTGGTACCATCTTTGAGTCTATAAACTTAGTTTATGTCAAAAATCGTTTTGGACTTAATATAAACTAACTGGGTGTTCTTAACTGTCAGATGAAGGGAAATGTAGTTTCATCCGACAGTCGGATGAAATTGGTCTATCCGACTTTCGGATGAAATTAAATGTATGCGAATTTCGAATGGATAACTTTACACCATGCGACTTTTGAAACAAAATTACTCTGAAAAGACTAAGTCTTATGCCATCTGACTTTCGGATGAAACAAGTCCATCCGACTTTCGGATGAAACAAGTCCATCCGACTTTCGGATGAAACAAGTTCATCCGACTTTCAGTTGAAACAAGTCCATCCGACTTTCACTTGAAACAAGTCCATCCGACTTTCACTTGAAACAAATCCATCCGACTTTCGTATGAAACCAAAACCATCCGACTTTCATATGACTGTTAAACTCATGCGACTTTCGGATGAAACAAGTCCATCCGACTGTCAAGTTAACTTTCATGCGACTTCCAAGATTAACACTCATGCGACTTTCACCTCATCCGACTGTCGCACTACTTAAGCTCATCCGACTTTCAACACTTAGAAAATTTTTGACTTGCTTCAAATTTCATAAGTCACAAAATCAAAGTCAAAGTCAAAACCAAACACTCACATGTGCATTGAACTATGATACACATATTCATTCATGCGTTTACATGTGCATCAGCAAATATCTGTTTTTTCTCTTATGCTAATATGATCTATCTTATCTTTGATAGATGGCTGCTAACGAACCCCTTCCCGAGGAAAGCCTAGTCCCGACTGCTGACAGGCTTGAAACTCTGAGCAACAATGTGTACTTTGACCTAGCCACAGATACCAAAATCCCTATCATCACTGATATAATCCGTGCCCATCCTCTCCGCCAGGAAATCACTGAAAACCCAAACACATCACCCACCCACTTACCTGAAATCTATCTACAGCAACTATGGTATACCTTTACTGAGGGTGTCACCCGCTTGGGACACAAGTGCCTCCGGGGCCGAATTGAGAATATCCGTACAACTCTTTCTGCTGTCAGACTGACAAACCTACTGGACCTACCTGCTGCTGATCACTATCCAGGCAGAGCTGACTTTGATGAAAATCCAGGTGTTGATGCGGTACTAGACCTAATCAGAGGTCTTGGATATCAAGGAGAACTGAACCAAATTCATCAGTTCCGACGAACAAATCTTGCACCTCTCTGGTAGACGCTAGCCACTATCATCTCCCGTACCCTGACTGGTATTCACCGAGGCATAGATGGCGGCTCCTACTACACCCTACTACTGTTGGCTGGTGTTGCTTACCACCGCCACTTGGACTACGCCACCATCATATTTGAGGAGATCGTCCGCATGGTCAAGGAAAAGGAAACCTCTCGCCAGAAAACCTTTATTCCTTTTCAACGATTCCTGACCATCTTCATCGCCACCGACCTGGAAACCTACCACACCATCCCTCGACGACTCAATAGCCCGCAGGTCCATGTATAACGCCTTGCCAGATTACTACGAATCAGAGACCTTCCCGATGTCGTAGCCATGATCGTGCCTATTGCCCTTCTTCGAACGCTGAATCAGGAAAGCGAGGTAGTGCGCGAGTACATGAGAGTTAATAGGATTGCTCCTCTAGCGCAACCAGAGCCGGTTGTGCTTTCCCCGGGAGCAGTAGCACCTGGTGAGGGTCCTAGTGGTATTAGGGCTCGGGTGCGCAGGGGTGCCCCGAGCAGGGTTGTGATTGAGAGAGAAGAATCTGTAGAGAGGGGTGGTGGAAGTGGTGAGGGAGGAGAGATACAAGAGAGCAAGGGTCTTGTAATCAGTGACTCGGAGGCCTCCATCCATGCTGAATCAAAGAATAAGTCCTCCACAGAAAGGACTCAAACCGAATCCTCCTCCTCAGGACAATCTATCTCGTTTGGTCCACAACCTTCTCCAGTCCGTGTCGAATCCACTGGCACGCGACAAGTATCTGATCATCCCGAGGACATCCATCATGATCTATCTGACATATCTGCCACCTTTGGTGATGTACCGGTAATGGAAAGAGAAGATGAAGAAGTAGAGGTTGTGGTGAGTGATAGTGCAAGTGAGAAAGAAAATGATGAGGGTGAGAGTACCCCAGACCAAGAAAGCCGGGAAGCCTCATCCACTACCGGTCGGGACACTGTTCCGGCTGGTATTTAAACAGACACTGGCATCCCACCAGTGCAAGCACCTCACCCACCAGCCACTCTGCTTCCACTCAAATGCAAGTGGTTTCATTGCACGGGGATCTATCACATACACAGTCGGAAACTCGTTCGGAGTTTGCTGGCTTTGAAATCAGTGGACCGCCTCCCCCGTCCACATCTTCTTTCAAAGCACCATCGAGTCTAGCGCCAACCTTGACTGGTTTCCAATCATTTGCTAGGACACAATTAGCGCTAGCACGTCTTCGTGACGTTGCTGGAACGCCCGTAGCGGCCTCTACTGCAGAGGTAACGCGAGGATCGAGCGGAAGTCCCTCCAGTGCTACAATTTTTCCAACACTGCGTGAGGGCCACAAGTCTGAAAGACCTATGCCAACCGAGCCTCTTAGTGAGGTCGGGGTTACACCAGAACTTAGATCTTTTATGAATTCTAAGTTCTCTTCTCTTGACTCTGGCCTGAGGGAGTATGTCAACAAACAAATCCATTCTGAAATCGACTCCCTCAGAGCCCAAATACGAGCCCTGGAAAACCGCCCACCTACTGTCATTGAGCGAGATTATTCAATCGATGAACTAAAGGACCTCCGCCATGCTAAACTGAACAGTGTTGCCAATCCTACACCCGAACAATCAACCATACTTGCAGCACTGCAACACCAACCCCAGCCCTCCTCCTCCAGCTCTACCACCTTCCAAGATACAGTCCTCCAAGCCTTGAATGCCTTAACCTCCACCGTCTCAATTATAAGCAAAAGGCTGGAAGTTGTGGAGGAGTTCTGTAAAGCTCAATCTGAAACACGCAAGCGTAGGCATGATGATCCTGAGGATCCAGGACATCATGAGGGGGAGAAGCGGCAGCAGCGTTACATTGGGGCTCAAAGCACAGTCCTCCGAATTGAAGCCCCCCCAATGTCAAAGCCGTCAGAAGGTCAAAGCGGCAGTGGGAGTGGGGGTAAACAACAACAAACTGAGCCTGCTACTGAGCCTACAATTGCAGATTTTGAATTTGAAGCAGGTCAGGGGGCGGAGTCAGAGACAGAAAGACAAGAAACCCCAACAATCCTCCCAAACATCCAAACTCCTTCAATCCAAATCCCACAAATTCAAACACATTCAAAAGAACCAGAATCCTTTCTTCCTGAATCCTCAACCGAAAAATCCAAATGCAAAAGGCCAATTACTGAGAAAGTAGAAGAGACTCCACTGATCAACATCCGCAAAGTCTTCACAAAGGTAAACAGGGAGCTGCTTGACATCTTTCCACCTGAACAGGGGCAATTCAACATTGCGCCCATCGATCTTATAAGTCAGCAGCAACCTCAAGAATCTGAGAAAAAAGAGGGTGAGTGGCCGGTACCTGCAACTTATCATGGAGGACCTATGCCCCTGGCCACTTACGAGAGAGTAATAGTAGAAAGGCCAAACATCAGAAACATCAGGCCTAGAGAAGCTCTGGCAAAAGACTAACCTCGATGGCCCACTCAATGGCTACATACTCCGTATCTTAAAGAAAGAATTTCGGGTATCTTCTCAGAGACTGTCAGAGAGGTTGATGATCTATATGTGCTAAACTCAGAAGAGCGTGAAAAGGCCGTCAGATTCGCCGCCACCTTCCATACAAGTGAGAAACAACAAGTAGCCTCCAAATATCCAATCGTCAAGATCGATTTCGTGTACTTGCGTAACTTCCTCAACTACCAAATGGTTCACTTCCATGTAACCAGAACAGATGGGAAAAGGTATACATTTCATGAGGTCGAGCTTAGATTTTTGAATTTAGGAGACATAACACATATGGAAGATGAGCTGGCCTGCAAGCTTGAAAATACTCGAGAAGAACAAAGGGCTCTCCAAGTCGTCAAAGACTTCATGAGAAAGAAAATCATTCTGTGCAGAACCCACGATCTACAGCTGGGTGCTGAGGCTGATCTTGCAAAGATAAATCTTCAAAGGCCTAACCAACAGCATTCCAAGCTAGACAAACACAAAAAATACACTATTATAGAAGAATTGGATGAAGACTACGAAGGGGCCGATGGATTCGTCATGCCAAATCTTAACGGAGACAAAGGATTCCTTCGACTTTCGGAGCTCAGTGCATATTCTGACGGAACGCTTCAAAGATGCATATCTAAATTCCGCAGAACATGCTTCAGAAACCGTCACTTGCCTGATCAATCAGAATTGGTAAAAATGACCAGAATAGCAGATCAATTGGAGGACAAGATTCAAGAAAGAAAGGCCATCCGGAGTTGAGAAAGACTCCTAGGTCAGAGGAGCAGATGAAAAATTACCTGCTTCAGCACAAGGCAACAAAAGGGGGAGATTGTTAGATATTAAATAGTTTGTTTGCCTTGTGTTCTTTTGTTTGTAATATGTATATCTAGACTAGTTTATTATATGGGCTTGGTCCACTTTCCTTCTGTATTGTTTAGTCTAGTTAATTGTTAGGATTGGGCCCATAAGGCTTTAAGGCCCATATGCCTACTTGTATTTAAACCCTTGCAAACCTAGTTTGCAAGGTAACTCTTTGTAATAGAGGAATCTCTGCACTTACGCTCAAGTTATATTCAAGGGAGATTCTTCAAGTTCATGCAAAGTGTTCATACTTGTTCATACTAACTTCATCCTCTTTACTTCAAGTATTTATTGTTTACTCATCTTTTACACAACAAAGGACTTTCATGTGTAACATTTGATTTTTTTTTTGTAAGTAAACTTTTGAATTTGTCTAATATTCTTTAACTTTTTTTAACTCGAGTAACATTTGTTTTTAATAATTATTTTATGATTATTATTATTATTATTATTATTATTATTATTATTATTATTATTATTATGGCATAAAACTTTGGTCTTACTTTAAAAAATGTTATCTTGGTATAATTGTTTTATTCGGCCTATTACTTGAAGATTTTTATATGATTGTTGCTGGTTTCATTAATGTTGTTATAAAAACTTTAGACACTTAATTGTTTAAGAAAAATATTAATATATGTAATATTCTGAAATTTAATACGACCTCATTATTTGTTAAATAAGTGCTTATGATGTTCAAAAGAAATGCGTTTCACGTTTGTAAAAGAGTTTATGATATATTATAGTTAATTGGAGAAATTAATGTATAAAAAGGGTGATTATATCAATTTGATGTTATTTGATTATGAGATACAATTGATAATGCATAAGTACTATTGATTGAAGTTATAAATATTAGTGATGTAAATTTTATAAGATATATCTTGTAAAGGTAAGTTGGGTGAAACGGTGTTTGGTAGAGAGAAAAAAAATGAGAAGAAATGGTTTCTCTTATTTGGGAGAAACGATTATAATTTTGGGAGGAGAAATGGTTTCTCCACCCATTTCCATTTCTCCCCTTCCTTTGTATTTTCATTTCTCTTCAAATTATGAAGAAATGGAGAGAAATGACAGCCAATGTCTACTCATCATTATTGATGTCCGATTGCAATGTGTTTCCAGCATTCTAATCATCATCGTCGACGTCTAGCAAGGCGGCCAACGCCGCAACCGCCGTCCGGCGACTTGAGCCACCATTTCTCTGTTTCATTTCTTTCCTGATACCAAAAAAGAAATCAATTCCAATTCTCCACACATTTCTATTTCTCTCCATTTCCATTTCTCCCCTGTTTAAATTTTCATTTCTCTCTACCAAACACCCATAGTGGGGGCTTTAGAGGGGTCAAAAGTGAAAAGTTAGTTATAAATATCCTCAATTGAGTCAAAGGAGAGCCCCATTTCATCTGGAAGCATCGAGAGATAGAGGGAGAGCTGGAGAAATTGATTCAACAAGAAGAAAAGGGAAGAATTTTGGTAGTTTGGCTGACTTTAAAGTCAATTTGGGTTGGATTTAGTCATTCTTCCTCCATTGATGCTTGATTGAGCTTGGCTGGTGTAAGACAAGAAGGGATTGAAGTTTCAAGTAAGTTCTATTCTTCATTTGTGTTTGATTTTAGTCATTCTTGTTGTAATTGATGATCTATTGTTGTTTGATGTTGAGAGTCTTGGCAAATGGGTCAAAATCTTCAATCGAAGGTTTTATCACCAAATTCAAGTGTGTTGAAGTTAAATGGTTGTTTTAAGTAAGTTTTGATGAGATATTAAGTGCTATGTAAGTAGCAAGTGTGATAGAATTGGTTGGTAACTAAAATTTTAAGAGGAACAAAGGAGAAATCTGGGTTGTGCAGACCCGGTCACGACGCGACGCGTCGCGTGCTGTATTGTGTTCTTCTTCCTGAGATTTTCTCGCGGCGCGAGGCACCCTGAACTTTCTAAAAATTATGTTTTGACCCCTTTTGACCTTGTATATGATTGGAGTTTGATTCTATTGGTTATAGAAGGTTTATATGGAGTCTTTTAAGATCCGAATGAGTGTCAAAGGCTAGAATTGAGCTATTACTCTTAAGAAATCTTGCTTTTGGTTGACTTATGCAAGTTGACCTTGTGTTTCGTGATCATAGGTTAATGGTAAAATGTTTGAGCTTTGTTTTGGTTGGGGTTGTGATCCTCATCACACCCTCAGGTGAGTACACCCTGCGGATACCCAACTTATTGTTAAAGATTACAAGTCATCATGATTGTATTTTGATTGTTTGGCAAATGTTTTATAAAACTTGTTGAATCAAAGGATGTGGAAATTATGGATTTATTTTATAATGTGTTTATTAACAATGGTTTTCAAAGTAAGACCAATGCTCCATTTCGGAGAAGGTCTAAGTTAATGTTGTGCTTTTACTTGATGGTTTCTTGAAACATGATACTCCATGAAGGAGTGATTTTTGATATTGTAACAACATATATGATTTTAAGTTAATGAAATGATGTTAACACCTAAGGTGTATTGTGGGCATTATGATGCCAAATGTGATATGATCTGTTGGGCATTTATGCTCAAGAGTTATGACTTATGTGACACTTGCTTGTTTTATGATAAGCTTATATGCTCGGATTATTTGGCCTTTATGGCATGTGATATATGTGACCCTTGTGGTATGTGTGGTCTGGACCAGTGTTTGAGATATAGTACTTTGTACCATGATGGTTCCTAACCGTTGAGACGTGTACCGGTTCATGTGGCCTCGGTAATTGGGAACCTAGATGCACGGGTGGTTGAGGAATTGGTGCAAAGAGTGGAGGGGGGTGATAGTACCTATTATGACCGTGTAGGTTCAATGGGCTGACGAGCCACCAAACCTAAGCAACACGAGTGGATTTGGGGAACAGATCATTCACTCCAAGTAACCGTTGTATGGTGGATTGCTTCGTGCTTCCCCCACCTTGACGGGGAGATGTGGTTATCCCCCCATATGGGCACGTGTTGACCGTGGCTAGCTACCACGTGGAGATATTGTGGCTCAATGGACAGATCTGTATCCTTATGTGTTTATATGGATACTTTTATAGTATGTTTGTTGCCAAACTTGTATTTTCAAAAGATGATGACTTGGTTTTGAAAAGACTAATATTTTTGGTTGTAGTCACTAGCTATGTTTATAGCTAACCTAGTGAATTAAATATTTTGTATCCACAGATTGTCTAGTGGCCTTTGTGAGGCAGGTAGTTGCTTTGGGGCTTTGCTTTGGCTTGTGTTAGCTTTCGGTAATCTTGGATTTCCTATTTGTTTGGTTATGGTCATGAGATTAACTATAGTAACACCAAAATATTACCGTATTTTGTATAAATACTGTAAAGAATTTTAGTGCTTCCCCTTCTAGTTAAAGGGTTTTATATAAACCTTGTTTAGACGGAGTTTTGAAAAGTTTAAATTTGTATTGAATAATATAGAGGTATAATTCAAATATAATATAATATTAATTAATATGGAAATGAAAGTGATGTGAAACTGAAGGAAAGAGAAACAGAGTTATACAATTTTCAACACATGTACCACACCTTAATAGATAAAGGGAGATGATTTGCACACAACAAGATTTGAGCATAACTTGTGGTATATTTTCTCATCCACATATTTAGGTGTATTACTGTCTAAACACGTATATTTTATTTTGTATGGCAAAACCTTGTTGTATGTAAGTCATTTCCCATAAAACTTAAACAGAGTCAACATAGGCAATGTCAATTGATCTCCAAGTGTAACGAATAAAATCATCGATACAATAAATATGATATATAAAGCCTCCTTTCGTGGAGACAAGAGAAGATCTCCCTTTACACATCAAAATGTATAAAGTCAAATGAGACAAAATAAAAATAAATGCTTTATTGAACGGTAAAGTTGGCAGTTTACATCTAGTACATTTAGAAATATCATAACTGTCCAAATGATCTAAGACTCATGTGACTCCAAAAACTGTTAATGAGACACAAAAACAAACAAGAAAGCCACAGATAATAAATTGAAGAAGACAAAGACAACCGGAACGAAAGAGAAATCCACACCAGAAGTTGTAAGCCTATAACTACTCAACCCTTGAAATTATCCAAGACATAGAGTCCTCTTTGCCTATAACCTATCCTAATCACCTTATGAGATGTTCAAACGTTGTTAGTCCCAGATTGAGTACACAACAACAAATGTTTGTAGAAGGGGGGTTGAATACAAACTTTAGCTTTTAAAATTAAAGACACACTGATATACTTTTATATAATTCTTATTGATATTGAATCAAGAATTACATGTACTAGAAGCGGAAGTTCTAAGTACAATAAAAGGTGGCAATATATTTGTCTAACACATAGACAAGCTAACTCTAAAACAACTAATGTATATAGAGTGTTCAACACATGAACAAGTTTGATTCTACACAATGCTTAAACTCTACGAATTTCTCAACTGATGAGATTTTCTTTCTGTGGAGTATCACTGTGTTGTATTTTGCATGTCCACCATGCATGAGTATATATAGAAATTTTGGTGAATCCGGTTGCATGAAGGTAAGAGACAAAAAGGATGTGAAAATATAATATTTTAATTGTAAAGGTAGTGGATGAAAAGTAAAGTTACTTTAATCAACTGTTTGATAAAAGTAATTGTACTTTTCTGCAAAAGTGCAACCCATTCACAATATAAAATATTAAAACCCACATCTACTGTCATGTAGAAGTTTCTTTCCCTTTCCATGCTTGTACTTTAATCAACACCATGCTTCTGTTTGATTTGACTTTACCAAGTATGGGATTGCCAGTCATACTTAGTTGTTTGAACAAATCTTCAAGATCTTCGTCTGTTTGAGGTATCATTATCCTTTTCCAGAGGATAAGATCAAACCTTTTTGTCTCATACTTGATCCAAAAAGTGCATTTTTACTTTTACATATAAAGATCTAAGGCATAATAGAACAACACATGTTCTGCCTTTTACATATGACTTACAATCTGAAAAGATAGAATAGATTTGACATTTTGCACGACTCAGCTAACAGATTGTACTAGGAACTCTGATATTCACTACTCAGTTGACAAAATATATCAGTTGGTCACTTTTTGCTAGGACTCAGTTGATACATATTGCTCAGCTGATCACATAGATGCTCAGCTGATCAATAGTAAGCTTAGGAGAGCATAAGCTCATGTATTTATTTGATCAGTTGATCAAGAATGCTCAGCTGATCAATCAAATATATCAGTTTATGAGGGGAGATGACTTGTGTAAAGGAAGACTTACTTAGCTGATGCTCTGGGCCTCAACTGATCCATTTGTTCACTTAGCTGATCGAGTAGGCACTCAGCTGATCAATTTGTTCACTCAGCTGATGGAGTATTTTCCTCAGCTAATCAACTTTTTCACTCAGCTGATGGCTTATTTTCCTCACTTGATGGTCTTCTTTACTTGTTTTCTTCATTTGATGCTCCTTAGCTGATATCCCTTGGCTGATACATTGAGTAGGATCTGATGCTCAGCTGATGGTCAGCTGATGGTTCCATACTTAGCATATTTTTACATAAACTGATTCAAACAACACATGTTTGAATTCTTTCTAAGTCACACTGAATGTAGGGTTTGGTTATTATCAAATTCTATGTTTTAGAATACGCAGAGTTGATTATTAGGGTAAAGTGATTATCTCCCCAACAGTAATGCACAAGACAACCATAAGTAGAGAAAAACACATTATATCTAGAATGATTAATTTGTCGTTAGATTCATAACAAGACCATGGATGTAGTAAACATTAGACAAAAACAAAGATGGAGTATCTATAGTGCCAATACTGGCTAATGAAATAGAATTAGCACTAGCAGTTGCAATTGACATGTATAATAACCGAACAAAAGATGAAAAATAATGAGACGTATAATTAGTGGCTCTTGAATTTATGATACATTTGTCAGTAGATATACTTGTTGATGCTAATGTATCTTGAGATTGCATAGCTAAGTTAGCCTGAGGTTGGGAAGTTAAGAACTTTTGAAACCGATAAATCAAAGATGGATCAACAATACCATCATTAGACCGAAGATGGCACGTTATTGTGGTGGGTGAAACTGCTACCACGGAGAAGGAGGCTGTTGTTGTGGTGCATGTGACTGTTGTGAAGGTTGTTGCTAAGTTGCCTTATTTAGTATTATATAACGTTGAGCTTTCCAATGGTTCTTCTGTTTGCAGTAAGACCACTTATCAGAGACAACTTTACTAGCATGTTGTGTCTGTTAAGTTCCGATAGGAGACCGGTTTGAAGATGCAAAAACAGATGAAGTGTATGAAGAATTAGTCTTGTGATCATTTCTAAGTCATGAATCTAATATTCTCTACAAACAATTCACTAGCAACACCATCAATATAAGGCATAAGGTTACAACGTAGAATAAAACCATGCAAACCTTCAACGTCACTATGCAAACCCATAAGAAACTAAACAAAACGCTTGATTCGCTACGAGTAATATAAAGTACAAAAGCACTTATATTTACAGGTTTAGTCAAAGCAAGGTAGAATAAAACTCTTGAATGCTTATATCGTTATGCTAAAAAACACGAATATCCATCTCCAATTGAGTTTGGCAAAATTAGACTATGTATATGAACAATACAATTGATCCCCTACTTATTTTGTAGTATCATAATTTAATAGTTGAGCACTAATCGAGTGTGTAACAAAATTATTGATCCTTAGAATTATCAGCCTCCCAAAAATCCAATGTAGTAGCATATCATCCTTTTTAGTATCAAACAACTCTGTTTTTAACATGAGACGCATAACCCCACATGGACTTTATTAATGAGCGCTAGAGACTGAAGATAAACATATTTACGAGTTACAATAACCAATTGAATGCAAAAATGTAACGCTAGTTTTCTTAGAAGCAGCTTTAAAATATTCTTTACTGATTAGCACCAAAAGATATCAGAGTTTAACAGAATACTTTATGTTATTTACATTTTGCTAATGAGTACAAACGACGTGTTCAAAAATTTTCTTTATTAAACATCCGGAGCTATCCAAACCATCATAGAGCTGGGGTCTAATCCTTGTTGGAACCTAAATCACCTGCAACCAGAACATCAAAACAACATAAGCTTTTGCTTAGTGAACATACTAGCTAACTCAAATAATCACATAACAAGAGTAGAATCTCCTTAGGATGTCTCACATCCAAGCTGTAACACCTACAAAGCTATTCAAATTCTCATTGTTTTGGAGTATAGCTGCACCACGTGCGTAGCCATACTCCCTAACATTGTTTTGGTGTATAGCTACACCACCTGCGTAGCTATACACCCTGTCACTGTCACTGTTATAGTATACAGCTACACTACCTACATAGCTATATACCCTATCACTGTTCTTGTGCATAGCTATAGCACTAGCATAGCTATATACTTACATGTTGTTAATGCAAAAGAAATAGTAAACTAACCTCGTATTTGATTACTGCGCTAAACAAGTAAAGTGTTATGTCGAATAACCAGGCACCTCCATATATCAAAGAATAGGCTAAACATTACAAACTGAACAACTGGTCTGAAAATATGCTAAGATGACCGAATACGGTGACTACCCATCTCTATTGAATTCGGTCATCACAATCGAATTCGGGTCAAGTCTGTCACCCGGAAACCTTTAGGAGTCCACAACCGAATTCAGTCACCATGACGGAATTCGGTCATCGCTAACTTTAACCGAAAACCACTAACCGAATTAAAATGAAAACAAACCACTCAACCGAATTCGGTTAACATAACCGAATTTGGTCACCGCCTTATCTCAACCGAATTCGGTCATCACAGACTATGGAAGAATACACCTCTTGTTTTTGGTACTAAATCGATCCTTTCTCTATTTTTAACCACATAGGAGTGTTTTCCTACACCCCACACACTCAAAAACATATAAACTAACAACAATAACCCTCGATAACACCTTTTTAGCTATGATTCAATCTTTGAATCCTTTTTACCAATAAAGAACTTCAAACTAATCAAATAAACATACCTTGATGTTTATGAGATGGGGATGATGATAACTTGATGCTAACTTTGCTATTTCTTGCTTCACATCAGAAGTTTACTTATGGTTGGTTCTCCTTTCTCCCTTTTTCTCTCCTTTCTTTCCTTCTTTGTGCAGAAGATGTGCGGGTGTGTGTAAATGTCGGCTGCAACACCCTTATATATATATATGTGTGTGTGTGTGTATATATATATATATATATATATATATATATCCATTTCTATGAGTTATTGACAAAACCACCCCCTCCTCTTTATAAACTTTTATTTTGGCAAAACTAGCCCCTCAAACTGTATTAACACTTCTCATAAGAAGGTAACACATATTATTCATAACTTTTATTATCATAAACTTCAAATCTTGAGGCGTTACAAGAAACCCTAAATATCAAGTCACATAGATATCGACAAACCTGAACCGCGGAAACAACAAACTAGAAAACGATAGCTACAGAAACCGAGTCTTAACCCGAAGCAACGGCCAAATGATACACCAAAAAGGAATTAGATACACAGTCATATTCCCAAAAGCAATTCAAAATCCAAAAAAATGATAGCCAACCCTAGTTACGACATAGAATTGCAAAGCAGCCAAATACAAACTCAATCCGTAAAACCAACTCTTAACAAGAACTCTATTTTTACATGGGTCGATTGGTGATTTGATACCATGTTAAAATCAAAGAGAAAATATACTATTAAACTCATTAAAAACACAAAAAAGTTTAGAGTGAGTTACATATTTAGTTTTTTTATGGCTGTAAAGCCTATGACACTTTTTTTTTAATCGAAGAAAATACTTTGACCAATGAAATAAATCTCACTTTGACCTAAGCAAATTTCCCCCTTTTCAAATCCACCGCCAACATGAAGCAAAAAAAAAAAAAAAAAAAAAAAAAAAAGACCGAAGCATTCACGCTACTCTTTAAAAAAGCTTCTTTTTATCAAACTCATTTGCATTTTTGAAACCCTTTGATTACTTGCTAAGGAAACCCCTCTGTGATTCAGATGGCTTCCACATTCCTGTTGGTTGTGGTTTTTGTGTTCGATCTCGTTGCTTTTGCACTTGCTGTTGCTGCTGAGCAAAGGAGAGCTTCTGTAAGTTCTTTTACGTCTTTCTATTTCCAGTTTTCCCCAACTTCATCTCAATTATCGTGTGTGTTTTGCTCGATCTGATATGGGTATTGTTGGTTTCATCTCGTAAGCGATTAATTTAATGTTTCTTGAAGATTATCTAGTGATTTTGTTGTTTAATTCCTTGTTTAACCCACTATTCGTTTGAAATTTGAAATTTAAGCTTCTGAAATTCTAAATCTGGATTAAACCCTTGTTTGTATAGATTGATTTAGTACTCTTTTTCGCCTTAGTGTTGAAGAAAATTCTTGTCAATTTCAAACCTAAAAACTGATTTGTCAGATTTTTATAGGCAAAAGTTGAATTTAGCTCTGGAAGGAGGAATGTATGTGTTTGTATGAAAGTTAGAGTAATGTCTTTATAGGGTATTCAGGGCTTCATCATAAGGTACTTAATATGATGTTTTAGAACAACATTTAGCAGTGTTTTTGCTAGATTTCGTGTTGGATATAATGACCAAGAGAATTCTTTTCAACTTCTAGTTATCCATTTGACTTGTAGAAGTCCAATGTAGTAGAGGTATGAATGTTTGCATCCTACCTCCCATACCCTGCCCACGCAGGATTGGGTGCTGCTTAATGTTGATAATTCTGGATTTATCGTATGGATGATTAAACTACTCCATTGCAAGAATAATTGGTGTTGTTTTGCTCAACTTCTTGCTTAATATATGCAGTAGTCCATTGTTAAATTTTAATATTTAAAAAGTACAACTTTTTTTATTCAAAATCTGCATTTTCTCCGTTCTTTAGAATCCATGTTACTAGATTTCTTAACCTTAAACAACTCCTTTGGCAACTGCATCAGCCTTTAAATTCTTCTACTTGTGAAGTAATGTAGTTTTTTTGAATCTCTATACGTGCAATTCCCTCGACACTGGAAGATGTTTTCATTTATTTTGTACATAATTCTTGATATAATTTCTTATTTTTTGATCGCACATTCTTTCAATCTGTCCTTACCGACCCAGTTCTGAGATAATTAAATGAGATCCTGTTTTCTTTGGCTTCTGCCATATTCAAATACTATAAAATGCTCTTCTTCAAGTTGATTCTCAAACCAATGGATGATTAATGAAAGCACTCGAGAACTCGTTTCATGTTTCTAAATGATATTCAACCTGCTATTGCAAAATAATATTTTATATGCTAATTGTAGGTGAGAGATAACAGAAGATGTCTCTCTTGCAACATTAATGCTTTATACTTTCGAACAACTCAAGTGACAAGCGGGCTTTCATTTTCACACCATTCACATTAGTTGCTTTATTCACTCTATTTTTCATATTCGTCATCACATGCTAATATTTCATCTTTGACACATAGTTGAACTAAATATTCCGCTCTTTGTCAAATACCTCACAAATAAAGGTATCTTGTGCACCCAAGTTTATGCTATCAGTTTATTCGTAATGATGATGATGAACATATACGTAAACTTGAAATCACCCCATAAACTAACCAAAGTTCTTGAAAGCCCCGAAATGGAAAACATCTCAATGTTCATGGAACGGAGGTACCTAGTTGTTGGCTTGTTGCTACTTAAAACTTTTATTGATCCCTAATGTTTGAGGGTAAATGCGATTTCACTTGTACACAGTAGTGGAGCTTGAAATAATACAAAGAAGGCATGCAATTTACAAATTGGTTATAATTGACAGATTTTGCTTCTTCAGGTTGCCTTTTAACCCAATGTTTTATTCGTATAACAGGCGCACATTGCTCAAGATGCAAATTCAAGATATTGTGTTTACGAATCAGATATAGCAACAGGGATGGGTGTGGGTGCTCTATTGTTTCTTCTTCTGAGCCAACTCCTTGTGATGTTTGCAACCCGTTGCATGTGTTGTGGGCGAGCCCTGAGCCCTGGCCGTTCTAGGGCACTTGCTGTCTTCTTATTTATTACCTGCTGGTAAGTTACATTTTTGCGCTTGCACCTAACAAAAAGTAAGCCATACATTGTAATAATTGCCAACAAGAAATGACAAGTCAAAACATGGTATTTACAATCTTACATGATTCAACATTTGGATGAGAATGTTTTTTAGCGATACGAAAAATTCCCTGTTTTGCGCCTGCAATTTTGTCACCTCTAAAATAAGCATTCCTGACAAATCAAACTCCATATCAACAGAACTATGCACAAACACCATTATCTTGTATTTTGTAATTTCCATTTCTAGTAATTCTCTATGTTGTGTCCAATTCGACTAGGGTTGCATTTATCATTGCTGAAGCATGCTTGCTTGCTGGTTCTGTGAGAAATGCATATCACACAAAATATAGGAATGTACTTTCGGGTAACCCTCCTTCGTGCGAAACCCTGAGGAAAGGTGTGTTTGGTGCTGGGGCTGCATTTGTGGTTTTCACTGGTATTACCTCCGAGTTCTATTACGTTTTCTACTCGAAATCTGATGAAGGTGTTATTCCTACAAGAGATACTGGCATAAGAATGGGAGCATTCAACTGAATCCGTCACAAGTTTGATACCTTGTTAATTACCTGTTTTTTATTGTAGATTATAGATATGATTTATGACATTCTTACTATCTTTTTTGAACTTGTTGAAGACGCGGTTTATTCTAGAATTTATGTGATGATCAAGGTGTTCTTTACGTTAATTAGGTTTATAAAAGCGTAAATGAAAATCGAAAGCTATTTGAAAGATTGAGGGGTTTGGATTGGTGTTTTTGCTTCTAACAAAAATCTGCAGCAATGTTTACACAATCCAACATCCATAGTAATACACAAATTCAGCTAACTGAAGAAAATAGTAAAGTTTGATCTCTATGGCTGTGGTTGCAGTAATCTTTTTATTATGGTACTTTAGACGACTTTATAACCTAAGAGCATGCGGAGTACCATTAAACATGGTCTCGGCATGCTAATTTGGACATCGGTACCCAACATGAACATCATCCCCCATGCTTTGGTACCGAGCCCAAGCATGGGTTCTTGGCATTTTACTACTGAAAGAGAGAGAGGAGAGATTAGAGAAAGAGAAAAGAGGAGAGAGGAGAAAGAAATTATTTATAAAAAAAACTTTGAAGTATGTGAAGCGTGAATATTTTCTAAGTTTAAGTATAGAGAAGTAAAAAGAGGGTATTGCTAATGTGGCGGGTGAGTATAGAAAAATCTCAAGATTGTTTAATAGTAGGTTATACGAAAATCTAAAGAGATACGGGTTCAATCTTTCTTAGGTAAACATCTTGAATAGTCACATAGAGTATAGGAAACGATTAGATTGCATACATTAGAGCATAGCTTGATTCTCTCGAAAAACATGATAAAACATGAAATCTTTATTTAGAAAAAAGTATTGTTGTGGTGTAAAATAACAACTTAATTTTAACTTCATTACAAAGCAATTAATATTACACACTTGTGTAAGTTAAACATGCATTCAATATGTTAGTTTAATCTATGGATTGACTAAAACAAGCAAAACTGAGAAGATTTATAAATAGAGTACTTTAGTCAATGCAATGTCCAAACACACAGGGTCTTTTTGGTTTGAGTCATCCAAGTATGGTGGAGGGTATTACTTCCTCATGGCGTGTGGTTTGAGATTTACATACTGTCTTATATTGATGTCACTGCGACCCAGCTCACTAACTTAACATCGCTGTTCAAAAAAAAAATAATAAAAAAATTGCCATTCATCAAGTACTTTAAGTTTGGCTTTTATACAAGATTATATCTAAAGCTTAGCAGATTCTGTGAATCTATGATTTTCTTTTTTCAAACAAAACACACATATTAGTTATATGTAAATAATCACAAATAAGTTGTAAATTATGAAAAATAAGGTATTATACCAAAAGCCTGACTTCTGGCTTATATAGGTAAGACAATACATGTTACAACCATATTTTTTTGGACCTTAAATTGATTCACATAGATAGGATTTTGTTTAAATGCCAAATGAAGTAATTGTTTAATACTATTGACTAATATTTTAACCCAGTTTCCATTATCTACCTTTTTGCATCCAACAACATCAAACCTTCATACCCATTATAAAAATATAAACATAAGTGTTCTAAGTAGCACCTGTCTTAATTAACACCTTAGCATGCATATGAACAAAGTTGACACTACAAGAGAAAATAGGTTTTGCGGCAACGGGCTTTTGCGGCATCAACACTCAGCCATCACCGCAAAAGGTCCGCTACAAGACAAAATCCGAGTTATGGAATCTTTGACTTTCAACAAAAGGATTTTGAGGTGTCAGACCGTAAAAGCTTAAAAAGATTTTAATTATTTTTTTCTCACGAAAAAAGAGACAGGAAGTTTTCCCACCTAAAATAATTCAAGTCGCCGCTAAAAGCCTCTTGATGCCACAAAAGGTGTTGCCGTAAACAAATTTTTTATTGTTTTAATTATTTTTAGTTTTCAGAAATTACCTTTTATTATTTTTTAAAACTAGAAAATACGGCTTCGCCGCAAAAAGTGTTATTGCATATAAGGTTTTGTTGTCATTTTTTTTCTTTCTTTCTAGCTTACCTCTCGATCGATTATTCTCTCCTCCTCTCTGCCGCTAAGCTCTCTCCTCTGGTGACCATTGCCGCCGCTCCGCCGCGCCGCCTGCTGCTCCGGTTCTCTCTCCTCCCGTGACTCCTCTCTCTTCGGTTCTCCTTTTCCTCTACTCCTTGACCATCTCCATGTTCCTCCACCTCCAGCGCCACGCCGCGACAATTTGCAGCGATAAGTTGACCTGTTGCTGCGATAATTTACGCCGCAAAAGGGTGTTTTTTTGTAGTGTGAAAAAGATAAAACCAATTAACGCCTCTTGATAGAAAACGGAAAACGGAAAGTTTGACTTAAAATAAAGGGAGATGATTTTTATATGGAAGAAATTGGTTTATCCATGGAAAAATGAATGTTTTACCAACTTGTACATTAGCTTCAAAGTGTTGTAATTTGTGGAAGAATCAATTTCTTCGATGAAAGAACGAAGATTCAAGAGATAGAAAACGAAAAGACCTAAAAACCCTTCTAAAACCAAACACTGGGATTTTCATCCTATTAAATACTCACCAACTAACACGGGTGAGATTGGTTTAAAAGCCTTACCAGACTGAAACTCGAAATTTATAAAAAATAAGGACCAAAGACCGGACCTGGTCCAAGCAGGTTTCGATCCGGTTCGTTGGTTTTTTTGATCTATTGGTTGTGTTATATACTGTATTAAACCAAATCAGACTAGAAACCAGAAATCTATAAAAATAAAGAATGAAGACCAGATGGGCCCGGTCCAAGCTGGTCTCAGTCCGGTAATATATCCGGTTTATCAAGCTGGTCTCATTCAAGATAAATACTTGGTCAATGTTTAAGAATGCAATTGAAAGAAGTGGTCAGCGTTAGTGGTTTCAAACGCTGATATATCCTTATTGTTAAGCGAGTTTTTTTCGGTCGTTGTTTCTTACTCAATTAGTAAAGTACTCCCACATTCTCTCAAGATAGTAAAGTACTTGCAATTTTTGTAAAATTTTTTAATTGTGTATTCTTTAGTTTTGGAATTATCTACTCGTTGTTGAGTACTTGGGTGACTTTGTAATGACCTTAATAAGGATAATTAGCAACTCCATTCGTAGCCAATTGGTTTTGAGTTGGAATTCCATAAACTTATATGGTATCAAAGCTAGCCAGGTCTACCCGTGGTTGGCCAAACAGCCACTCACACTCCACGTAACCCATAAGTATCCATGTGTTAGGCGTAAAAAAAAGCCACATGTGAGGAGAAGTGTTGAGTATTGTCCCACATCGGACAAGTGTGACTTTGTAATAAACTTAATAAGTGTAATGAGCTACTCCACTCATAATCAATTGGTTTTGAGTTGAAACCCTGTAAATTTACATTCTTGAGTTCTCTATGTATTGAGCAACTAGTCAAGAGCATGTTCTCTTTGCAAAGATTATGTTCTTCACTTCTACCTCTAACACCTTCCCATTTATAAGTCTTTCCTATCTTCTTGTTTATTCTACAAACAAGAACATTTGTTTTAATACATTACAGCATTTGAGAATTTATGTTATATATTATGTTTTTAATAAAGTATGAGAGGTGATATATCCTTCTACTTTTTCCTCCTACTCACAAGATCAACACAATTGTTAAAATCAATAAAAGAGCCGAGGAAAGAGAATTAGTTGACTCTACATGTCATCTTGTGATGAGTAGAAAGATAAAGTAAGAGGAAAAAGTATTAAGATATATTATTTTTCATAAAGTATTAAACCCCCATTCTAGTTTAACAGTCATTAGTTTCAACAGATCAAACTCCATTACAAAGATCAAAAGTCATTAATTAATACTAAAAGGGTACTAATTAAAATGCATATAACATAAATGTAGCATGTACTTCAAACTAATGACAGGTTTACCTAATTACCTATTATGTCAATTGTCAAACTAATCTTTCAATTTTTCATGATAATTTCAGAATTGTTTTGGTAACTATGACATTGATTCGTGATATAATGAGCATGTGAGGTTTTTCAAATTCTCACGAGATTCTGAAGAAAACGATAATTTCAAATCTCTGTTTCTTTCTTGCTTTTCTCTCCAAGTGGTTGGTGTTGAAGAATATGAACCGATTTACACACTTTTGGGCCGGTAATTGGTTCATATATTTTCTTTATTTCGGTTTTTTGTTCCACTGGGTTCGTTTTTTACCTTGAACCGAACCGCAATTGATTAGAAACAAACGGTTCGGTACTCGGTTCTTACATTAGGACATTTTTTAGTTCCCATTTTTCAGATTCGGTACGATTCGGTTCGGTTTTTGAATCAAGCTCATCCCTAATCCTATGCCTATCATGGTCAAGGAATTGCAAATTCTTGAATATTAAAAAACAACCCAGAATTAGAAAGGAAAAATCATCATAAAAAAATAGACTAAAAACATCCGCATACCGAATAAAGAGAGAGAAAGAAAGGAACTCAGAGAAGTGGTACTGATCAATGGAGAGGAGGTGTGGGTAGTAGGCAGTGGCGATTAAGAGAAAGTGAGTTAAAGATGTAAGTATAGAATAGAGATCAAAAGATCAGACAGAAAACAGTGGTTAGACTTTGGAGAGAGAGAGAGAGAGAAAACAAGTCTTGCCACGGTGAATTTGATGTTTAGGAGGTTTTATCTTTATGGGTTTTGAATCTTGAGGTTAGGATAAGCTTTTTTAAGTGAATGATATGAAAATTCAATTTGAAATTTTGAATAATAGTTTCATAGTAACTTCATTATTTTAAAAATCAAGTGTGAATATTACCAAAGAGCCTTGAGCCTTTAGCTCAGCGATACTAATGTGTGTATGACGTTTCTGGTTCCCTCTCTTTCTGAGGTTGAGAGTTGAAATCATATTTGAAACAAATGTGTAGATTTAAGATATGTTTGTATATTTGTTGTACGCAAAAGTGAATTATTAATGAAGTTTTAAGCACATATAGAAATTGGTTACTTTTACGTAATTTACTTTTTTTAAGTAATGGATACACGTAAAAAAATTAATATAAAAATTTACTATTTTTCCGCTGTAACGTACGGGTTATTAATACTCGTTTTAATACACTTACTTATGCAATGATAGGTATTCTGAATTGCCCCACAATTAATTTCCATTTTGAAGCAGACAAGAGGGAGAGAATCTTGCATCAACTCAAGCAATTGAGGTGGATCATGGATCATGTCTTTCACATGGATGTCCCTTCAACTTCTTTCTTATCATCTCTAGCAAACCTAATCCTAGCTACACTTTTATCATTGTGATGTTTTTGAACTTTTGAAACATTAATGAATTAAATCTCTACTTGTAAATTTGGTCACCATAGTTATATGTTGTGGTTAGATCGACCACACGCATGAAAAGCGGGTATTTGTAGCGCATCATAAGTCTCATGGACCTCCATGGACGGTCGGTGAACGTTCGCCAACATTGCACTGGTTATGAAGTACTAGGTCTACTCATAGAGGGAAGAGACATACAGATGTGTGCAGATATAGGCCCCTAAAATAAAAATAGTAATTAATTAGTTTTTAGATACATTTATATAATATTTAGTTTTAAAATATTATTTCTTTAAAAAATTGTTTTGTAAAAAAATGTTTTTAGAGGTAGGCAAGCTTAAGTGACACCACGTGATAACTAAACTTTAGTTTTTACAAGTTTAATTTTACACCATGAATATTCTCATATTAAGATCAATATATGTGATAAATATAACATGTGATATACTTAGGGAGTGTTTAGGTTCGCTTATTATTTTAATTTAAGCTTATTAGTTTATAAGCTTAAATGTTGGGATATTGTTTGGATCGGCTTATATTTTATTAGTTTAAAGATTATTTATAAATAGTAGGAAAATACAAAAAAATTGCTTACATATTAAAATGTTTAGATTACGTAATATTGAAGACAAAAAGAGAATTAGATAGGCAATTAAGTATATTTATTTTATAATATCTTAATAAGCTCTTTTAAAATGAGTTATTAAAACGAGTTTATTAAGACCTTAATAAGCTAATGAACTTAAGCTAATAAACTAGGACATATACTAATTTTTAAAAAGCTCCTTAAATAAGTTAATAAGTTTATACGTCACCAAAACAAGCTAACCCAAAAACTCTCTAAAAATAAAAAAGAAATATTGAGAGGAGAAGCCAAATACTCTTGGATGAGTAGTATCTTAATTCAGAGATGATATATGTTACTATTATCTTTTTTTACTTACAAGATCGATATAAGTGTTATAATTAATGAAGAAAGTGAGTAAAAAAATTAATACATTACACATTTCATCTTAGTTATAGAGAATTATTTCCGAAGTTCTTAATTACCTTAGGAGCGTGGTGGAGCCAGTCACGGCATGTCACCGATGTACAACGAAGCTAGTTCCAAGTCTAGTCATCCCTCTAGGTGAGGGGTGTCATGTTCAAGTCGTGATAAGCGCGTCATCCTAATTAATTATAATTACGTTCTTAACGGGAGACATTAAAACTAAAATTATTATTATTATTAATTATTACTACTATTGCTTAATTAGTTATCCATGTTACACATGGTTTATTTAAACAACTAGCACGGTACCCGCGTAATGCAGCGTCGGCAAATAATTTATAGTCGATAATATAACTGTTTTTGATAACGTAAAGGTATGATATTCACATACTACGATGACATTGAATAATTTTCATTCGCAACATGTCCATTTTCCTTCTCCTTTTCCCATTTTTATTTCTCTTTTATCTGTCAATTATTTTATTAATTTTTTAAGTAACTATGGTGACATTGAATAATTTTCATTCACAATATGTTTATTTTTCTCATTTTTTCGTTTTTAGTTCTCTTTTATCTATTAACTATTTTATTAATATTTAAAATAACTTTTGGAAAACAATAAAAATGTAACACCGCTTCTGAAAACAGTTACTTTAGTGATAATTTAGGTTTAGCAGCGGAATTTTTTCTTTTAATATTAACAAACGGTTAATTACATTATCTTTGTTTCCAAAACATTCATTTGTGTTACCTATAACAGGAACCGACCATAAAGTATCTTATTATATTACATCAAAATTCAAGTGTTTCACCCACAAGGGGCATTTACATTAAAAGTTACCCGACTCACCAGGCTTCTAGTCTTTACCTGAAAAGGGAAATCATAGCACCATTAGCTAACAATTAGCTAGTGAGTACATACTTAACATAAGCATCAATACAGTAAGTCATGCATCATACACATCGTACATAAGCAATCATTGCTAGCTTAACACATAACGGTGTACTGACAAGATCAGTAAGAGTCATGTCTTGCAGAGGAGTTTGTCCTGCTCAATAACTCAAACCGGGGGATCAGACACAACCATCCGCGCTGGTAGGGGAGCATAAAGCAGTCCACCGAGCATCGTTTACGGAACCAAAGGTTCCCTAGTAATCCCAGCTGATTACAATCTCACGTTAAGGCACGGCGGTTCTGTAGAACCTCGACCCAGGATGCACCCCGAATCACCATTAAATCCCGAATTATGACCAAAGTCCCCTTGGGATCCAACTACAAAGTTGACCTTAACCATGCGTCAGATTGTCTGCAGACAGTGCACATACACATATACGTACATTTGATCCCACAAGGATCCATCATCATCATTATCATATATCGTACATATGATCCCATAGGGATCCATCATTCAATCATTCATTCATACTGTACATCATTAATAACTAAGTGGTTCCAATCTAGACCCGCTAGCATGCACCTATTATACATCTTACAGGCAATCATAATATCATTCAAAACTTACAATCACCTTCTTGAGCATACTTGCAAAAGCAAGCTAGACATACATAATACATTCACATATACATCTAGCATGCAAACCTTACTCTATTGAGTCTCACGAAAGCATGTACTCACCTGAGCAGTTTACTACGTACGGGTATTTGTATTTGACTTCACTACAACAAGTTTACCTAGAATATCATACTGACATTAATCATTCATGCATGCACAACAAGACTACAGAACAAATACTTAATTTTGGACTTGGCACAAAATCCGCCAAAACTGTCGGATTTAGGAAATCCGATAGTCTCATGCGGATTTGAAAATCTGACATTTATACATGAAATCCGATACTCATCTATCGGATTCCAACACAAGAATTCCAACCATGCACACAGAATCCGACACTTGCGGATTTCGACACATAGAAGGAAATCCGACATACATAAATCCGACACTTTGGAATGAAATCCGATACTATCAGATTCCAACACTTGGAATCCGGGACACACACACAAATCCGACACTTTACATGGAATCCGACACTTTGCGGATTCCGATAATGAAATCCGAAGCATCCGTAATCCGAGACATGTGGAAATCCGATACTTCTATCGGATTCCGACAAACCATCGGATTTCAACAATTACGGATTTTGACAATCGAATTTCTTCTCAACAGCGGATTTCAAGGTCTCGGAATCCGACAACTTCATCATTCAAACTTCCGATTCATGCATAAGTCATACTAACAACTTCAAATTCGTTGGGTTCAAGCCCAGAACCCCTTAGAACATCATGTTCTATCCATTTAACCTTCTTAAACACATCAAATCCATATAAGAACACCAAACATGACAAAACCCACTTCAAAGGTAAGCTTTTTCATGTTCTTTCATGGATGTTCTTATATGAACTTGTGTTTCTAACCATAACAAAGCATGTATATATCCTTATAACATGTTTAAATCCAACTACTAACCTCTTAAAATAACAACAACAGCTGCGTTCTTCTTCTTCTTCTTCTGGAATCCGAGAGAGTAGAGAGAGAAATAGAGAGAGAAGTGCGCGTTTTGCGGTTTGTGTGTTTGTTCTTTTGACTTTTGAGTCAACAAACACACACACACATTCCAGAGGCGGTTTGCCTCTGGATTTTCTTAACTTTCTTTTCTTTTTCTTTTTACTTAAATACTCAATAATTACATACATATATATATATATATACATTTAACATACATATATATGTACACACACAAATATACAAACATACATGTATTCAATTAACTTAACATGTACAAATAAATACTCGCCTATTACTTTAAGTACGTACTCTTACGTACTATTTACAACTAGGCCCAAGTTGAGCATGTTACAAATTTACCCCCTTAAGAGGATTCCGTCCTCGGAATCCGCTCAGTGATAAACAGGTGAGGGTATCTTGCCTTCATCGCGTCCTCAACTTCCCAAGTCAGGTTTGGACCTAAGTTGTACTTCCACTTCACAAGGACTAGCTTGATCATCTTCTTGTGCAGCTTTTTGACCTTCGTGTCAAGAATCTCCACAAATTCTTCAACTAGTCGCTTAGACGAATTAACCTTCAATTCCTGTAGTGGAATGATCTGCCCTCTTCAACATGGCACTTACGTAAGTAGCACACGTTAAAGGTGACATGTACACATACTAGTTCAGGTGGTAGCTTGTGGGTTACCGTCTGATCATTGACTTTACGCACGACTTTGAATGGGTCTATAGAACTTGGACTTAGCTTCCCCTTACGTACAGAACAAATGACGTCTCTCCAAGGAGAAACTTTCAAGAACACTCAATCGCCAACATCGAATGTAGCGGAACAGTTGCTGGGATCCGCATACATCTTATGTTGGATTTATCTACTTTCAACTTTCTAAGAGCTACACACGTACTAGGCACATCTTCTAACGTTTGGATCGTATATCCAGATTGGCCATCAGTTTGCAGGTGATAGGCAATGTTCAGGTGAACACATGTGCCTAACTCACGTTGCAAACTTTGTCAGAACTAGGGACAACAGATAGTCAAAATCAAAATAATCAAACATGAAAGATCGTGACGTGACACAGTCTCATCAACATAAAACTGAATCAAATGAGTCAACAAAACAGACTCATTTGTGGCTAAGAAACGAACATCAATTCTGGAATATTAAATCGTTGCAGACGATTACAAGGTCTCTGGTATTCATCTCAAATTGCGTGCACATCTGACATCATCGTGATCTTCATAAATCTAGCTCCCGTTGACGATCCTCTACAACTTAAAGCATTCATTACAACACTAGCTTCACCAGGGTGGTAACGGATTTTACAATAGGTAGTAAATTCTCCCGAACCATCAAGCAAGGTGAGGATCGGAGCTTCACATAACAATCGCTTCAAGGTCCGAAACGCTTCCTCCTAAGCTTCCGAACAGACAAACGCTATATCCTTACGACTCAGTTTGATCAACGGACCCAAAAGCTTCAAGAAATTGCGGATAAATCGTCGATAGCAGTCAACTAAGGCAAAGAAACTTTCAATTTCAAAAGGAGTTCGAGGAACTCTCTAATTCATCATAGCTTCTACCTTTGCTGGATTTACTTTGACACCATCCTTACAGATGATATGACTAAGGAAATACATTTCCCTTAGCCAGAACTCACACTTAGAAAACTTAACATACCACTGTTCTCGTTTTGAGAACATATCAAAGATGGAGCTCTAGCCACCGTAGTAGCTCCCGGAACAACTCAATCTCACAATTGACATCACTGACCGGAGGTAAACCCGTCAGTTCTTCAGGAAACACATCAGGGTAATCAAACACTACCCTGATATCTAGAACTGGTCGTTTCTCTATCTTGAATAAATATGCGAAGAAAGAGTCACAACTTTTGAAATAGACTTCTAAGTTCTTAACAACGGAGATAACAGGAATATCAGACTCCTATCGTTCTCCACGAGCTATAACATAAGATTCATTAGAAAGAGGAATTTTAATCATCTTTTTCTTTGGGAACGGAGAATCTCAGCATTTTGACTGCTGAGTCAATCCATCCCAATAACAGCATCAAAGCCCACAATAGGCATAACAAAGAATGAGATAGGGAAACTGCTTCCCTCGACTTCTAGAACAGCTATTGATACTTTCTCTATAACAGAGACTACCTTACTACTAGCAATTTCCACATTAAGTGGATTGATCATCTTGGAAACAGGTAATCTTAGATTCTAACAACAAGACAAAGAAACAAAGGAGTAATCAACTCCAGAGTCAAAGAACACATAGCAGGGAAATAGTTAGTAAAGAATGTACCCGTAACGACATCCCCCGCATCTTTGGTCTCTTCCGCCGTCATCTGAAATGCCCCCCCCTTCGCTCGAGGCGCATATTCTCTCTTTTGGCCCCTAGAAGACCCCTTAGATCCGACACCCTGCCTTTCCGGGCAATCTGTCAACTTGTGCCCAGGCTTATAGCACCGATAGCAGACATCCTCTTTAAAACCACACTCAGAACTAGCGTGGCCCTTCTGTCCGCACCTCCAGCATCGTTGGGTAGCACTAGAACAATCAACAGAATGGTAGGTGCGACACTGAGAACACCAAACATTTCCGGATCTCGGCTTCTTTGAAGTTTCAATCTTCCCGCCTGCTGAGGATTGTCCTTTAGAGGGACCCGATTTATCAGACGGTTGAAACTTTCTCTTTAACCCTCCACTGGCATATTCGCCCTTGCAGTGAATGCAATCTCCCTCCATTTGCCGGGCTATTTCAAAAGCCCGATTCCAAATTAGCAGCTACCCGTACATGAGGGCGAAACTCCAGTGGCAAAGTTGCCACAAATCTTCTTATTTTGGTGGTCTCATCAGGAATCAGATGGGGAACAAACCTCATCTTGTCAGTGAATGAGGTGATATGTTCTTCTATTGGTTTATCTCCTTTCTGGAGATCAGTGAACTCCCGCTCCATCCTCTCCATGTCATATTCCGTACAATACTTCTTCAGCAACTTCTCGGAGAATTGCTCCCATGACAGAGCACTCAGTATCTCCTTGCTGACAGAAGCTTTTACCATATCCCACCAGAAGATGGCACGGCCTTTCAGCATACGTACTGCGTATTTCACACAGTACTCTGGCTCGCATTCACATGATTCAAAAGTTTGCTACATTTCTCGGAGCCATTGAATAGTGACGGTGGGGTTATCACTCCACTCAAACGTTGGAGGCTTGCAGGACAGGAACTTCTTGTATGAACAAGTCTTCCGGGGCTTGTTCAACGTTGCCTGCAACAAGAGCTCTTTAGCGACTCGTAGCTCTTCCTCCAGACGTCTGATATAGGCAGCCTGATCTGGTTCAGGCCTGACACCTCCAATATTGTGCTGAGATCTCTCATCCTCAGCCTGATGAGGCATATGAGAAGCCTCATCTTCCATCTCTTTCAATGCCTGTTCAGTATTGCCACGTCCGGCAGCCATCTTTTCTAAATTTCAATATGACAGAGAAAGATCAGTTAATACTGTATCTCACTTACTTATCTTACTAACAAATCATCGTACAATAATAGCATACATATAACACTCTCACTCAACCCCCCCATAGGAACACTTATTTATGGTCGGGCCCGAGTTTGAGATTGAATACTCTTGCAAGTACCTAATTCACTCAAACTTAGGTTCTGATACCTAATTGTAACACCGCTTCTGAAAACAATTACTTTAGTGATAATTCAAGTTTAGCAGTGGAAATTTTTTCTTTTAATATTAACAAACGGTTAATTACATTATCTTTGTTTTCAAAACATTTATTGGTGTTATCTACAACAGGAACCGACCATAAAGTATCTTATTACATTACATCAAAGTTCAAGTGTTCCACCCACAAGGGGCATTTACATCAAAAGTTACCCGCCTCACCAGGCCTTCTAGTCTTTACCTGAAAAGGGAAATCATAGCACCATTAGCTAACACTTAGCTAGTGAGTACATACTTAACATAAGAATCAATACAGTAAGTCATGCATCATACACATCGTACATAAGCAATCATTGCTAGCTTATACACATAGCGGTGTGCTGACAAGATCAGTAAGAGTCATGTCTTGCAGGGGAGTCTGTCCTGCTCAATAACTCAAACCGGGGGATCAGACACAACCATCCGCGCTGGTAGGGGAGCATAAATCAGTCCACCAAGCATCGTTCACGTAACCAAAGGTTCTCTAGTAATCCCGGCCAGATCCTGGCTGATTACAATCTCACGTTAAGGCACGGCGGTTCTGCAGAACCTCAACCCGGGATGCACCCCGAATCACCGTAAAATCCATAATTATGACGGAAATCCCCTTGGGATCCAACTACAAAGTTGACCTTAACCATGCGTCAGATTGTCAGCAGACAGTGCACATACACATATACGTACATTTGATCCCACAGGATCCATCATCATCATCATCATCATATATCGTACATATGATCCCATAGGGATCCATCATTCAATCATTCATTCATACTGTACATCATTAATAACTAAGCGCTTCAAATCTGGACCCGCTGGCATGCACCTATTATACATCTTACAAGCAATCATAACATCATTCAAAACTTACAATGACCTTCTTGAGCATACCTGCAAAAGCAAGCTAGACATACATAATACATTCACATAGACATCTAGCATGCAAGCCTTACTCTACTGAGTCTCACGAAAGCATGTACTCACCTGAGCAGTTTACTACGCACAAGTATTTGTATTTGACTTCACTACAACAAGTTCACCTAGAATATCATACTGACATTAATCATTCATGCATGCACAACAAGACTACAGAACAAATACTTAATTTTGGACTTGGCACGAAATCCGCAAAAACTGTCGGATTCAGGAAATCCGATAGTCTCATGCGGATTTGAGAAATCCGACATTTATAAATGAAATCCGATACTCATCTATCGGATTCCAACACAAGAATTCCAACCATGCACACAGAATCCGACATTTGCGGATTTCGATACATAGAAGGAAATCCGACATACATAAATCCGACACTTGCGGTTTGCCTCTGGATTTTCTTAACTTTCTTTTCTTTTTCTTTTTTACTTAATTACTCAATAATTACATACATATATATATATACACACATTTAACATACATATATACGTACACACACAAAACACACAAATATACAAACATACATGTATTCAATTAACTTAACATGTACAAATAAATACTCGCCTATTACTTTAACTACGTACTCTTACGTACTAATTACAACTAGACCCAAGTTGAGGATGTTATAAAAAATAAGAAAAACTAATATCTATTCATAGTGATCACGATACAAATGGATGGATTGAATGTTGGTATTGTTTTAGGATTAGAGAATTACATAATTCATTTTAATAATTAAGACATTTTCTATCCTTAATTATAGTTTATTTGATATAAACCATTTCCAAGAATTTCCTATACATACGAATGGAATGTTTTTTTTTTGTAGGAAATCAATATGTAAAGTTATGGTATTTTATCATTTATATGTCGATTTACAATCCAAGGTATTTTTTGAATTTTATAATTTGAAAATTAATTTCTACTCTAATTATAGTATTTGATCATTTATAAGATACTGATTGCGTTATAGTTTCCATATTAATTTTCACTCTAATTATGGCTTTAATATTAAAGATATGTTGTAATGTTGTGGGGTGGTAAAGTAATTTCAACTTACTTAAAATTAAGAGGATTAAGTAAAATGTGTAAATGCTTCATAGATAGTATAGATAGTAAATATTAAGATTAATAAAAATATGCACTACAAGAAATTGGGGTCTTTACCAACACATCTTATGTGTGGGTAAAATACAAACATATGTGAGTATTTATCTTTACCTACACAAAAGACATGTGTTACCATGTGTGGGCTCATGCCTGTAGGTAAAGATCTGTACCCACACATATATTATGTGTTGGTATAGATAGTATCATATACCTACACATATATGTGTGTTTAAAAGTAATCAATATGTGTTGCTAAATGTGTTATAATTTAGTGTTCGGTGACGTGGCTGGTGACATGTCATACATTGATGATGTGGCATGAACATATAAAGTGTTAGTGACACGTGTCATTCATTATGTATGAGTAAATATATTTTTATGTGTAGGTAAGATGTGTTAGAAAAATCACTTATGTGTGGGTAATAAACATAATATCTGTAGGTAATAATATTCACATATGTGCAAATAAATAGAAAAAGTGTGGCTAAAAATCGTTTTAAATAATACATTGTAATATAATAGTTTTTACCATAAAAACCCAAATACCAATTATGTAGCACAAATAGTAAACAAATAAAAGAGTCAACAGTCATAAGTGTTCTATAAATGCGTAGACGATGTCAAATATTCAACCTATATCACGAAACTAATCACTACTTCACCATACTCATCATAATGAGACTCTCCGGACCAAGGGTGGTTAGACACATCGTCTTGGACAATTTGAGGCATAATATTTTTCTCGATTAAAAGTTTATGCATAGTTCCAACGGTTGCTTCCAATTCTTGAACTCGATGTGTCAATTGATTGTAACTAGGACGATTTGACTCCATAGTACTTGTGGTCTTAGCCGCAACAGGATCATGAACCCACCCACCCAAACGAACAGAACTTCTTACAAGTACCTTTTCCATAATAGCCTTATCGCTCATTGTGTCTACTGAATTGTCGTTTCTTAACTTCAACATTTCTTCCTGAACCAAAAGGTAACCCAAATATAATAAATATAAAATTAACAATAATCAACAATATTAACGCATGTAAAACCAATATTTTATACATGTAGCGGACCAAATTAATCTCTTATTAAACATAATTGACCCGTTAGCCAACCAAACCCATAACTAGCACTATTAATAAAATATAATTTTAAAAGCAAATTCTGCATTATATCACGTAACACATTGATTGATTGTTTATGTCTAACCTAATCAAGCTAGATGAAGGCTGATGCTGCAATCATGCCATAATCAAGCTAGATGACAAGAATCACCACGCAAAACAACCATAAAACTGAATATATGCTTAAGAAAATAAATCACATGCACCACAATCAAACTAGTTGGACGATGAACTCAAACACGACAATATAAGGAATGTGTTAATTACAACTTCATAAATCACTTATCACTTAGTCATCATAGGAAAAAAAATCCTTAAAATAGGTTTTTGTAAAATTAAATTTTGACATTGCACTTTACTTAGAAAGGAGTAAGTAAAATACATATTTTGTAGCTGCTTCTGTAGATATCCAACCTTTTTCAGCATCCCAATGCGTAAGATGCCAAGTCTCAATTTGACCACAAGAAGACCCCAAATCAAGGCCACGCTCAATGTGATAGCGTATTGTATTCTTTGAATCATTTATACTGCCCATTGTTCGCTTTCCACGAGCCATTATCCTTTTCTGTGCGGTTTCCTTTAAAAAAAGTACAACAAAAAACGAACAACTCATTTTTTAAGGTCTAATAATATGAAAGTAAAAATATTGTTCACATATTACCTGGTATTTTGGCTCTGACCACATGTTACAAAGATATTCCCAGTCTTCTTGGCTATTTAAATATGAAAGCTTTGTAGTCTTTGCTTTATTCAAATCTTCTTGCCCTCCAATCTCTTTAAAGTAACAATGCAAATCACTTTGATAATTGATACCCTCTCCATGCCTTTGCCATGTAAGTATCAATAACTTTAAAATCATACTTAACAATAAAAGAAAATCTTACAAGTAGCTTGAGGCGCAATGGTGCCCGTACATGCCTCCACTCTTTAAATTTCAAGCTACAATTTTTATGTAAAATGTAACCACACTCGTACATGAAAGATGAGTCATTGTCACATACTACTCGTTGTGCATCAAAAATGAACTCTACTGTTAATCTTGTCTTTGAAACTTTCATTGCTTTCCGCGCTCATTCACCACAAGTAATGCCACGTTTTGCTCTCATATGACCACTACCACTTTGTTGCTTAGTTTCTCTCATTGTGTCTTAGAAAAAAAGTAGAAGTTAATGTACCTTTACAACACACACACACACACACTAAAACATATTTAACTTTATTACTAACCATGTTGATGTTGACCCATTGTGTAGGTATTTCTAATGCCACGTCATTTTTTAAAAACCAATTTAAAAACTGTTTTTTTCATATACCTTCACATTTATAAAAAATATTATGTGTTGGTATTATTTTAATAATTACCCACACATAAGATCACATTTTGTATTTGTATAGGTAATTTACCCACACATTAATATAATTTATCTTATGTGTAGGTAACTAAATTTGATATCAATCACAAATTATAGAGGGAGAATTTCCCTCCAAATTGAAGTGTGTGTAAAATGTATCACCCACACATAATAAGTGCTAAACGTCATTAAAAATTGAAAATTTTAATTACCTACACATATATAAATAAGTGTGTGTAAAATGTATCACCCACACATAATAAGTGCTAAACGTCATTAAAAATTGAAAATTTTAATTACCTACACATATATAAATATGTGTGGGTAAATACCCTAATTTCTTGTAGTATATTAAATAATTATAAAATACAAAAAATACGAAAATTTATAAATATTGTCGACAGATAACATTAATATCTAGACAAACAGTAGAAAAGTCAATGCAAGGTTGTACAATCTATTTATCATTATTATTATAATTAAGACAAATAAAGTCAAGTTTTTATTGTTATAGGGTCAATAATGGTTTAACAATCAAAGTTTTACTTCAATTTCGGTTTAATCATCAAAGTTTTTTTTCAAACAGTTTTATCATAAAGTTTGAATTTATTATTATTTAATCATCAAAATTACACCTTCTTTTTGGTTTAAACCTTAAAGTATTATTTTAAACGATTTCCATTAACTTTTTGTTAAAAAATGGTTTAACCCTCTAAGTTTTGTTAACTTTTTAAAAAAAAAGTAAAATGCATAATAAGTAGAGAGGGTAAAATCGAAAACCATACAAAACTTAAGTGATTACTTAGTTTTTTTAACAAAACTTCAATGTTTAAATCATTTGAAAAAAGTTTGAGTTTTAAATCATAATAAATTCAAATTTTATGGTAATATCGTTTAGAAAAAAACTTTAATGGTTAAACCGAAATTGAACGAAAATTTTGATGATTAAATCATTATTGATCCTTGGTTATAACTAACAAAATTTAACTTGATTATAAAAATATTTTAAAATGATAGAATTAAGAATTTGGTTAAATTAAATATGATATTTTAAAATTTTATAAAGGGTAAATATGATATTTGTAAATTTGGGTAGACAAATATGATTTTTTAAAAGTTTTAATAAGTACATATATGATAATTCTGTAAGGGCGTGTTTGGTTCGTTAGATTTTGAAGGAGAATTTACATTTCAAATCCGTTGAAATCCCATGTTTGGTAGAAAATAAGAAGGAAGAGATTTGGATTTCAAATCCTATAGATGTGTTATTTCAAAATCATTGAGGGAGGGTTGGTATTTTTAAATTTCTTATATGTGGGATTTCAAAATTAGAACCTACCTAACAAACAATTCACTGTCCGGTTGTCCCTTTCACCACATCAACCAACACTTCGCTCTCGCCGTTGTTGCTTCCCTACTCGGTGTTAGGATTGATTCAACAACTATTTAAACATACTAGCAATTCAATAATAAACAAAGAAGTTTGTGGAATAACACTTTGAATAACAAGGAATATTGTATTGATAGCTTGATTCAATGACTTACATAGAATAACAATCAAAAGCTCCAATCTGTTGATTAGTAACGATTCAACCGACGTACGATATTTTTCTATACCGTAAGGATCAAGAATTAATCTTGAGGCTAATTCTAATAACTCTTGAAAGCTTGATCTATTCTATCTACATACAAACAAGTACTTATAAATGAAATGGTTATAAACAGAATCAACTAATCATGCTAACAGAATCATTTAATTACGAATAGATAAAGAAATTCATCCTTATCACGTTCAGCAACTTTAAACTTGATTCTTCACTACAGGAATTAATTTCTTCAAACAGTAGTAACTTTATTGTAGCAGCATTAACTTTGTACTAGCAGTAGTAAATTTGAATACTACCAGTATTAACTTTGATCACTAGTTCTAACTACAAACAATATTACACTTCATTCAGCAGTATTAATCTTCAAGACAATCTTTCAACCTCAACAATCTCCCCCTACACTTATGTTGTTATGCAATAAGTTTCTTTGTACAATTTAAGTTGTTTGTTGAGAATGCAACCAAAACCTTTCTTGTTTACACCCTTTTCTTCATTTCCTCTATCAAATGCCTTATCTTCTAAAGGGTTTTAATGACCATTAATATGACCTCCTCATGTTATCCTCATTCAAACTCAACTGGTTTGAACCAACACGAAGAGTAAACTGGTTAATCCTTACAAAGGCAAAACTTGAGGACTAACACACCCCCTAAACCCGAGAGGGTTAGGATCTTTTTAATCTCAATTATATAATGTATATATATAATCGACACATGTAGGTACAAAAACAAGAATCAAGAACTAACTCTCGTATATTCATATAATTAAAAGATAAGGATAAAAACATTGTACCTATCTATACCATAGGTTTCTCAATATATAGTCCACCCGGGATGAGACCAAATGATACACGCTAGGAATGATTGCAAGCCACCACACAGATTCATGTGTCTTCGAGATCAACCAAGAACCGAGCTCGGTTCTTGGGGTGTTACTCGGCCGAACTCCAAGAGAAGAGGGAGAGGGGGAGTGTTTATTCTAAACCTTTAGAATTGTATATTTCAACTTGTATCAACTAGTTTAATCTTCAACCTTGATCTCCTATTTATACTATAAGGAATTAGGTTGTTATTAGGAAACCAATAAACTTTATGGATTAAACAAAACTTATTCACCAAGTTACTAATAATTAATAATTAGAAAAGGAAAATAAATATTTATATATATATATATAAATCTACGGCCGTTTATATATATATATATATATATATATATATATTTATTTATTCATTTTTCAATTTCTTTAATTATTAATTAATAAACATTATCCAAAATAAATAATTTAAAATTAAATAATTAATCTCGAATATAATTAATAAACAATATATATTTATTAACTAATAAATATATATTTACTTATCTATTAATTAACTTGGTAATTTCTCCCTTTCGTAAGTTAAAATCGTAACTTACGATTTCTGATTTATAACTAACTAGTTATAAATTCGTTATCTTGAGTGTGGTTGCATTACTTTTCGGATTATAGGCCCTCACAGGTGTGACCCTCGAGTGCCTTATGACGTTGGACGTGACATCAGAGTTCGCTGACTATGCATACAAAACCAACAGACTCCCACTTGTGCAAGTCGGCAACCCATGCTTTATGACACTAGCCTAAGGTGGCCCCTAGACAAGCTCTTAGGGTAACTAGGTCATTAGGACGCTAATACCCATGTATTGTGATAATGCAATAAATAAATAAAAACTTATAAAACAAATTGTTTTATAATGGGTATACTTTAGGCTTTTCTCTTTGTAGCTCGATATTTCGACTGTGAGCATGGTAAGAGTCAACTCTTGAACACTCAGAATTTTTCTTGACTATTCGATTTTGACTAAGTGATAAATGACAAAGAACAAATCAGTTCGTTTGGGCATGACCATGCACTTCATCAGTCTAAATCAGTCAAGGGCCCAGAAATATCTCTCCTTAAAAGGAGTTGCAAATGCCTCTCGCATATTTGCATTTGGCAACACGGTTTTCGCTGCACCGAGATATGTCCCGTATGGTCTCCCAGTTATGGTGTGACGTTAAGACGCACTAAAGTACAAAAGTCCCCATGTCCCAAACCAAATATCTTAGGCTTGAGGACAACCTATGTGATGAATATCTTTGACTTAGACCACGAGATATTCTTCACGATGGGTCTATCCAATATTCATTCCCTAATGAATATCCGCCAATCCTTCGTCTACAACCTTGTAGCTATCTTCCATAACTATGAATCTCCACCAAGGATCACGATGATGTTAGAACCTTATCGAGGTTCCCACCAAGATAAGTAGTCACGGATAACAATTCTAAATAAGAATTTTTATTCATGGATATTACCAAAACATGCAAAATAGTGAAGAATAATGGGATTAATAAAGTAACCCCTATATTACGGCCTGGAATAAAATACATAATTAAATCTAGTCCATTGTTTCAATTCACGGTGTCTATTTGTGTTTACTATATTGGTGTTAAGTGTAAGTTATCACGAAATACAATTTGTAACTACAATATTACTATGAACCAAAAACAAGCATAACATTAATTAAAGATTAGTGCTCCCACTTGCTTTGCTAGATAAATTATTTTTCACAAACTTTGAAAACAATTCTAGTCTTTTTAGTTTTATCATATTTCTTAAACTTGGAGAACTGGAACAACTCCTTGTCTCTGAATATATAAATAATCCCGTAACTAAACTTAGTTACATTGTAGATATAAGATTACTTTCTATTCCAAGAAATAGATGAAATAATAAACTCTTGTTTACTGAACTTGTAAACACTAAATTAGATGCCAAGTGTTTGAACACTTATCTAATTGTCTGTTTATTATTTTCAACACTTAACTCCTTTATATATTAATATTAGTGACATTGAGTTTTAATATATAATTATGACATCTCATATAAGATGCTTCAAAACTTTGAAACATTTCTATTATAGGTAACTCTCAAAATTGATGTCATTTTGACTTTCTGGGATTGTTCCTACTACTTGGATTATTTTGAAACCTTCAAAATTCCTGTCTTGAATTATATATTCCTAAAACTCAATAAGCTAGCAAATACTGTGTTGTCCGAATACTTATTAGCTTCTACGTGATTATTAGTTAATCAACACATGATAACTTGGCGTAGGTCAATTGCTCCCACTAACTATTATGAAAATATGGCATTACTTGAAATGTTCTATTGACTTAGTCAAAACTCGACTCTTGAGTCAAAATACTGATTTCAAGTATTAAATCTAAAATGTAGATTTTGGATAAGAATCTTAACGTTTGATGAAACCTTAAACTTGGATTTCCCTTATATCCATTATATCCTATTATGGAAATCGGTTTCTCGAAACTTTATATTATTACAAGTATAAACACTTGTAATGATTCTTATTTAAAACATGTGAGTATTTTAAAACTTGATTACAATATCTATTATAATCACTTTATACTTAGAAATGTTTTATTCTTAAACACGTCTCTCATAAATAATATCTATTATTTCAAGTGTTTAATATTAGTTACAAAACTTGAACTTGTTTTCATAATTACTTATTAAATTACTTAATTAGACAACATTTCTAATTTGCAACAAAATCTTTGTTGTTTCGGGTAGTTTTATAAGTTTAGTCAAGCAATTAATATTAATATATTCTAACGGCAATAATTAATGCATATGATCTAAATCAACTACTAATAAGTCAAGACTTTGACTTGTTAGTCATCCTCTAGTCAATCTTGACTAGATAGATTCAGAACACACGTGTAAGGACATATCACTGAATAATTCATTAATATTTTAAAACCATAATTTCAAAAATTATCTCTTACAACTGGAAATAGAAATAGAAAAAGTTTTAAATCTAAAAACTATGAATTATTAATATCCTTGATCTTTACGTGGGATCCTTGCATTCTTGGCATCTTCACTTTCCATGACCTATTGCAATAAACGATTGCAAATGTCAAACTTACTTATAACAAATATAAGTAGAAAGTAAATACCAAAGTTAGTCATAAAAACTACCTGTGGTGTGGGCTTATCACCACCTTCGTCACTCTTCGGGCAGTTGACCTTGTAATGGCCAACCTTACCGAACTTGAAGCACCGATTCTTGGCTGTTGCTTTGTACGGTTTGGCATTCTTGCCCTTGTCCTTGCCATTGCCATTGCCATTTCCCTTGACCTTAGGTGCACTGTGTTCTGGCTCAGTTTTACCCTTGCTTTTTCCGCTACGCCCCTTCCTCTTCTTTCCACCTCCTTTATCCATCATGAGGACATCCTTGGACTTAGTCCCGATATTCAACTCAGCAGTCTTGAGCATCGAGTGAAGCTCAGCTATGGATTTCTCCATGTTGTTCATGTTGTAGTTGACTATGAAAGGCTTATAGTCATCTAACAACGAGTTGAGTATCATATATGTTGCTAGCTACAATGGGATTGGGTGTCCTAGCCTTTCCAAGTGGTCCATGTGTCCTTTAATTTTCATGACGTAGGCACTAACCGAGGTCCCCTTAGCCATCTTGCAAGTGTTAAGAGCTCTTATGGCGTCGTAATGCTCAGTACGAGCTTGCTCTTGGAACATGTCCTTTAGATGATGGATATTGTCATATGCAGAAGTATCCATTATGCTTGTCTGAAACTCTGGACTCATCGTTGCAAGCATGAGGCAGCTTACGTCTAATACGTCATTGACACGTTTCTGGTGAGCTTCCCTTACTTCAGCTCGTGCATTAGATACAGGGGAATTTCCTACTGGCTCTTCTAGGATGTACCACTTCCTGTCATGCCTGAGCACAATCCGGAGATTGCGCTCCCAGTTGAGGAAATTAGATCCGGTGAGCTTATCCTTCTCAAGGATGGAACAGAGTGAGAGGTTGTTAGTGTTGGAAACGTTTGCCATCTACAAATATATATGGTTCAATTAGTAACACAAAAATAGAATTTTCTAATACATATCGATAAAAACCCTTAAATGATAAGTATTAGCCCTAGGATCTATATTTCACACGTGTCGGTGCACGGTTTAGGCATGACAACACCGACCCCATGCTATTTCTGGTAGGTAGGTTCCTTTACCAATCGTATCTAACTGACACGAATCCTAGACTTCGTAGAGTTTTAGATAATAAAATCTAAACATGTTTATCTCTACTCTAAGTGCACTTTGGGCCCGTCACATCAGGGAATCACCAAAATAGACCGCACCACCTAAGACAGGGTGAACTCTGGCCCATCACATCAGGAAATCGCATAGTCTTTCACCCCCTCTCATATCAGTTTGAACCCGGATGTGCACGGTTTGGGCACGACAACACACCAAGGTACTGGGAACTGGTAAGGTGTACCATTACATGGGTAGCACTACTGGCTTAAGATTTAGTGGGTTTTATCCAAATTTTATGAAAAACTTATTAGTTCCAGTTTTTGTAAAATAATTTAAAACTAACTGTTTTAAAAACTGTATTATAAGTATACCTCAAAACTTGGTACACAATACGTGTTATGATAAAATCATTTTAAATAAACTTTTAAAATGTTGATACGACAATCATAAAATAATCAATTTTATAAAACTATTGTCGTATACCAATTTTATCACAAACCGTGGTTTTACTCCCGATTAATAATAACTATTATCAACTCCTACTTTAAATTTATTGTCACATAAAAATCATAAATATAAAGCACAACCACACAGTTATAAATAAACATGTTATAGTTTTGCCAACTTTGTCTTAAGGAGTCAGCTAAGAACAACCTAGACAAGCTAGATCCCGTCGCTTGGTGGTAGATCTTTCTCTTGCTCCCACTGCCCTTGACACCAGGTCTTGACTTGAGCAACATTCGTCTTGTTTCTTCATCTTGAAAATCTTTATCTTCCGTCTCGGTAACAATAATAAAATAAAAATAAATAACATATTATATTACATTTACATTTGGTTACAATAATAAAATAAAAAATTGTTCCGTTACTATTACATCATGAAGGGGTTGTAGGTGGCACGCAGGCCTCCCCAAAACCAAAAACAAAAGAAACAGAAAGAAGAACACAACCACGGGTCTAAGTTTGCAAAAACTATAACCTACATGTCTGACCATTAGAATATACTGTTCACTTGTTTAAGTCTAGTACTTGCAGTTGACATGTATAAACTGCAAGTATGACTTAAGAATACTAATGCGACTAGTATACAAGTTAAACCTATTCTAAAGCATATATATAACAATATATAAAACAATCATGCATTTAAATACAAACTATAAATAAAGCGAGTAACTACATACAACTTGATCTATTAAACTTTCTCAATATTTCTCAATTAATTAAACTATTAATTGAGACGAGAAGACAAAAATAATTTTTGTCAACTTTTAATCAATTATAAAACTATTAGTATAATGACTATTACACTAAATGGTGTTTTAAACCAAAACACTCAATTGATTAAACTAACTTGTTCTTAATTTCTTTGTTCAAATAATACACTTATCATGATTAAAATTTATTATATTTTAACTAAACATAATAACTACCTATTTTAACTTAACTAGTTAAAATAATCCTTGAATCATAAAACATATATATACTAACTTTGAAACTTAAAGTTTATGTATACATATACTTGTATTATTTATGTTATCCCGAAACACGTGCTATAAATTTACAGCTGAAATTTATAAACGAAGGACCTATGGCCCGAAGCCCACTTTCCGGTTTGCCCTAAATGGGCCGAGAAGCCTATATGCCAAAAATAACTATTTTGTGCCCTAAAGCCCAATAAAACTCATTTTAGTTTTAGGGAAAAAGAACTAAAAATAAATATTTGAAACCTTTTAAAAGTAAAACCTTTTAAAAGCTATTGGGTCATTTCTTTTGGGTTGGGCCAAAAGATAAACCGGGCTACCAAATGGACCGTTTGCGTAGGCCTTTTACCATCAAGACCTGGCTAGGCCGAGCTCATGAGCTCCTACGAATGGGCTGTAGCATGTGCTGGGCCACCGTCACTGGGCTGCCGCGGCCGATGGACCACCGCTGTCGGGCCGCCACTGCCGGGCTGCCTCCGGTGGTCCATGATGATTTTGTCACCGGAAAAAATTCAGAATAATAGAATAATATATATATATATATATCAAATTAAAATCTAAAATTCTAAATTTTAAAGTTTAAACCTTTAACTAAAACAAAAACTTGTTTTGATTAAAAACTTTAAAATACAATTATATTAATATAACTTGCTAATATATATACATATTAGGATTTCATATTTTAAAGTTTAAAACTTTAACCAAAACAAACTTGTTTAGTTTACAACTTTAAAAACATCCACACTAACATAAACTTGTTAATATTTGTACAATTCGATATATATGAACAAAAATTAAACCTTTTAAAGTTTTAAAATCTTAACCGGTTAAACCCATCTGGTTTAACCTTTCTGATCAAGATTAAAACTTTAAAAACACTTTGATACCCAAACAAAACTTGTTTGAATATAAAGTTTGAAATTTTGAGATTAACAAACTTGTTAATCTTGATTTCATGAAAACATATATATATATATATATAGAAGCAAAGAACAAGATATATAAACAATAATAGATCAAAACATACATATACATTGAGATTAATAAGCTGAAACTCTGATACCCCTGAAGGGTATTAATGACCATTAATATGACCTCCTCGTGCTATCGTGATTCAGACTCAACTAGTTTGAACCAACACGAAGAGCAAACTGGTTAATTCTCACAAAGGCGGAACTTGAGGACTAACACACCCCCTAAACCCGAGAGGGTTAGGATCTTTTTAATCTCAATAAAATAATGTATATATATAATTGACACATGTAGGTACAAAAAGAAGAATCAAGAACTAACTCTCGTATATTCATATAAAAGATAAGGATAAAAACATTGTACCTATCTATGCCTTAGGTTGCTCAATATATAGTCCACCCGAGATGAGACCAAAGGAGACACGCTAGGAATGACTACAAGCCACCATACAGACTCGTGTGTCTTCGAGATCAACCAAGAACCAACCTCGGTTCTTGGGGTGTTACTTGGCCAAACTCCAAGAGAAGAGGTAGAGAAGGAGTGTTTATTCTAAACCTTTAGAATTGTATGTTTCAACTTGTATCAACTAGTTTAATCTTCAACCTTGATCTCCTATTTATAGTAATAGGAATTAGGTTGTTATTAAGAAACCAATAAACATTTTCTAATATGAATTAAACAAAACTTATTCACTAAGTTACTAATAATTAATAATTAGAAAAGGAAAATATATATTAATATATATATATATATATATTAAACTATGGCCGTTTATATATATATATATATAGATATATATATTCCAATTTCTTTAATTATTAATTAATAAACATTATCCAAAATAAATAATTTAAACTTAAATTATTAATCTTGAATATAATTTATAAACAATATATATTTAATAACTAATAAATATATAGTTTCTTGTCTATTAATTGACTTGGTAATTTCTCCCTTTCGTAAGTTAAACCGTAACTTACGATTTCTGATTTATAACTAACTAGTTATAAATTTATTCTCTTGAGGGCGGTTGCATTACTTCTCGGATTATAGGCCCTCACAGGTGTGACCCTCGAGTGCCTTATGACGTTGGACGTGATATCAGGGTTCGCTGATTATGTACACACAACCAACATATTCGACACAAGATATGTAGCCATTTGAGAGTTTCAAAAATCACTTAACTTCAAACTTATCATGGATTTCAATCTGTTCAAACTGTAAGTGTAATCTTTTTCCACCAAGATGAATTCATATATTCCATATGAAGTTAACACAAGATGAACTCCACAATCTTCATGTAATAGCCATAAGTGAATATCATGAGTATGATTAAACAAATTTTAAACTCTCTCTGGATCAAACATCATAATCATGTACTCCATAGCTTTTTGTATCAACATACATTTATCAACATCCATACTCATCAATCCTTCATACTTATTCAAACCAATCTTGTACATTTTCTCTGTATCCTCCCTACAATGTCTTGTAGAATCCTTAGAAAATTTTGATAACATATCACACTCTTAACTGCTTTGGTTAACCTGTAATTGTATTCATCATCCTTAAAACAACATCCCAGTCAATTAACATACGAGGTTTAGTACTCAGAAGCATTACATTCGTTGCTTATACCTTAGAAACAATTATCATGTTTATGGTTGAAAAAATTGTAAATTTTTTCTCTTCTTTAATTTCACTTATTTCTTCTCATCTCCTTCACCTATCATTACTTCTTCAAACTAATCTTGGAATACCTGATCTTCCTCTTCTTACAATCTTCATGCTAATTCTTCAACTGCATCAATTTATCTTTTCTATTTCTTCTACTTCTTGGAAGGCTCATCAATTTCTTTGCCTTTTCCTTTATCTTTTGGATTCAAATCAATAATCTCTGGATCTGCTGTACTTGATGACTCTCTACTTTTACCAATTACAACACCTTTCAATCTTGGCCTAAAAACAGTTTCACTTTTCTTTTCAACTTGAACCTTCTTTCTTTTTTCAATTGATCTTTTCTCTTCTACTCTTTTGTATCTTTTCTTTTCTCAATTGGCTTTTCAGTTTCATCTTTCTTTTTCTTTGACTTCTCCCCCTTTTTTTGCAGCATCCTTTAAAGAACTTGAGGAGGTAGAGGAAGAGTAAATCTTCTTCCTTTTCTTACTCATGAGTTTGGACACTTGAGCCTTTAACAACTCAATTTCCTTTCATTGTCTACCAGAATAGCATTTTGATTTAGAAATTCCTTCAACATGGTTTTAATCATTGTTGTCAATTCAGTATAGTCATGAAAGTCCTTTGTTGTGAATAAGATGAGTAAACAATGAATACTTGAAGTAAAGATGATGAAGTTAGTATGAACAAGTATGAACACTTTGCATGAACTTGAAGATTCTCTCTTGAATATATTTGAACGTAAAGTGCAGAGAAATTCTATTACAAAGAGTTACCTTGCAAACTAGGTTTGCAAGGGTTTAAATACAAGTAGGCACATGGGCCCAATTCTATTAATTAAACTAGACTAGAAATTACATTAAGAAAGTGGACCAAGCCCATACATTAAACTAGTCTAGAGATATATATTACAAACAAAAGAACACAAGGCAAACAAACTAATTAATATCTAACAATCTCCCCCTTTTGTTGCCTTGTGCTGAAGCAGGTAATTTTGCCATCTTCTTCTTTGACCTAGGAGTCTTTCCCAACTCTGGATGGCCTTTCTTTCTTGAATCTTTTCCTCTAGCTGATCTGCTATTCTGGTCATTTTTACCAATTCTGATTGATCAGGCAAATGACGGTTTCCAAAGCATGTTCTGCAGAATTTAGATATGCATCTTTGAAGCGTTCCGTCAGAATATGCACTGAGCTCCGAAAGTCGAAGGAATGCTTTGTCTCTGTTAAGATTTGGCATGACGAATCCATCGGCTCCTTCGTAGTCTTCATCAAATTTTTCTATGATACTGTATTTTCTGTGTTTGTCTAGCTTGGAATGTTATTGGTTAGGCCTTTGAAGATTTATCTTTACAAGATCAGCCTCTGCACAGAATGATCTTCTTTCTCATGAAGTCTCTGATGACTTGGAGAGCCCTTTGTTCTTCACGAGTCTTTTCAAGCTTACAGGCCAGCTCATCTTCCATATGTGTTATATCTCCCAAATTCAATAATCTAAGCTCGACCTCGTGAAATATATACCTTTTCCCATCTGCTCTGGGTACATGGAAGTGAACCATTTGGTAGTTGAGGAAGTTACGCACAAACTCGATCTTGATGATTGGATATTTGGAGGCTACTTGTTGTTTCTCGCTTGTATGGAAGGTAGCGGCGAATCTGACAACTTTTTCATGCTCTTCTGAGTTTAGCACATACAAATCATCAACCTCTCTGACAGTCTCTGAGAAGATACCCGAAATTCTTTCTTCAAGATACGGAGTATTTAGCCATTGAGTGGGCCAGTGAGGTTGGTCTTTTTCCAGAGCTTCTCTAGGCCTGATGTTTGGCCTTTCTGCTATTACTCTCTCATGAGTGGCCAAGTGCATAGGTCCTCCATGATAAGTTGCAGGTACCGGCCACTCACCCTCTTTCTACTCAGATTCTTGAGGTTGCTGCTGACTTATAAGATCGATGGGCGCGATGTTGAATTGCCCCTGTTCAGGTGGAAAAATGTCAAGCAGCTCCGTGTTTACCGTTGTTAAAACCTTGCGTATGTTGATCAGTGGAGTCTCTTCTACTTCCTCAGTAATTGGCCTTTTGCCTTTGGATTTTTCAGTTGAAGATTCAGGAAGAGAGGATTCTGGTTCTTTTGAATGTGTTTGGATTTGTGGGATTTGGATTGATGGAGTTTGGATTGTTGGGAGGATTGTTGGGGTTTCTTGTCTTTCCGTCTCTGACTCTGCCCCTGACCCACTTCAAATTCAAAATCTGCCATTGTAGGCTCAGTTGCGGGCTCAGTTTGTTGTTGTTTACCCCCACTCCCACTACCGCTTTGACCCTCTGACGGCTTTGAAACTGGGGTGGCTTCAATTCGGAGTACGGTGCTTTGAGCCCCAATGTAACGCCGCTGACGCTTCTCCCCCTCATGATGTCCTGGATCCTCAGGATCATCATCCCTATGCTTGCGTGATTCAGATTGAGCTTTACAGGACTCCTCCACTACTTCTAGCCTTTTTCTTATATTTGAGACGGTGGAGGTTAAGGCATTCAAGGCTTGTAGGACAGTATCTTGGAAGTTGGTGGAGCTGGAGGAGGAGGGCTAGGGTTGGTGTTGTAGTGCTGCAAGTATGGTTGATTGTTCGGGTGTAGGATTGGCAACACTGTTCAGTTTCGCATGAAGGAGGTCCTTGAGTTCATCGATTGAATAATCTCGCTCAATGACAGTAGGTGGGCGGTTTTCCAGGGCTCGTATTTGGGCACTGAGGGAGTTGATTTCAAAATGGAGTTGTGTGTTAACATAATCCCTCAGGCCAGAGTCAAGAGAGGAGAACTTAGCATTCAGAAAAGATCTAAGCTCTGGTGTAACCCCGACCTCACTAACAGGCTCGGTTGGCACAGGTCTTTTAGACCCGTGGCCCTCACGCAGTGTTGACAAAATTGTAGCACTAGAGGGACTTCCGCTCGATCCTCGCATTACCTCTGCAGTAGAGGCCGCTACAGGCGTTCCGGCAACGTCACGAAGACGTGCTAGTGCTGATTGTGTCCTAGCAAAAGATTGGAAACCAGTTAAGGTTGGCGCTAGAATCGATTGTGCTCTGAAAGAAGATGTGGACGGTGGAGGCGGTCCACTGATTTCAAAGCCAGCAAACTCCGAACGATTTGCCGACTGCATATGTGATGAATCCTCGTGCGATGAAACTACTTCCATTTGAGTGGAAGCAGAGTGGCTTGTGGGGTGAGGTGCATGCACTGGTGGGATGCTAGTGTCTGTTTCAATACCAGCCGGAACAGTGTCCCGACCGGTAGTGGATGAGGCTTCCCGGCTTTCTTGGTCTGGGGTACTCTCACCCTCATCTTTTTCTTTCTCACTTGCACTATCACTCACCACAACATTTACTTCTTCATATTCTCTTTCCATTACCGGTACATCACCAAAGGTGGCAGATATGTCAGATAGATCGTGATGGATGTCCTCAGGATGATCAGATACTTGTCGTGTGCCAGTGGATTCGGCATAGACTGGAGAAGGTCGTGGGCCAAACGAGATAGATTGTCCTGAGGAGGATGATTCTGTTTGAGTCCTTTCTGTGGAGGACTTATTCTCTGATTCAGCATGGGTGGAGGCCTCTGAGTCACTGATTACAACACCCTCGCTCTCTTGTATCTCTCCTCCCTCACCACTTTCACCACCCCTCTCTACAGATTCTTCCCTCTCAATCACAACCTTGCTCGGGGCACCCCTGCATACCCGAGCCCTAATACCGCTAGGACTCTCACCAGGTGCTACTGCTCCCGGGGCAGGCACAACCGGCTCTGGTTGCTGCGGAGGAGCAATCCTATTAAATCTCATGTACTCACGCACTACCTCAGTTTCCTGATTTAGCGTTCGAAGAAGGGTAGCATGCACGGTCATGGCTACGATATCGGGAAGGTCTCTGATTCGTAGGAATCTGGCGATGCGTTGTACTTGGACTTGCGGGCTATTGAGTCGTCGAGGAATGGTATGGTAGGTTTCCAGGTCGGTGGCGATGAATATGGCCAGGAATCGTTGAAAGGGTATGAAGGTTTTCAGGCGAGAGGTTTCCTTTTCCTTAACCATGCGAACGATCTCCTCAAAGATGATGGTGGCGTAGTCTAAGTGGCAGTGGTAAGCAAGACCAGCCAACAGTAGTAGGGAGTAGTAAGATCCGCCATCGGTGCCTTGGGGAATAGCAGTAAGGGTACGGGAGATGATAGTAGCAAGTGTCTGCCAGATAGGTGCAAGATTTGTCCGTCTGAACTGGTGAATTTGGTTCAGCTCTCCTTGATATCCAAGACCTCTGATCAGGTCTAGTACTGCATCAACTCCAGGACTTTCATCAAAGTCAGCTTTGTCTGGATAGTGATCAGCAACAGGTAGGTCCAGTAGATTTCGCAGTCTGACAGCAGAAAGAGTTGTACGGATATTCTCAATTCGGCCCCTGAGGCACTTGTGTCCCAAGCGAGTGACACCCTCAGTAAAGGTATACCACAGTTGTTGCAGGTAAATTTCAGGTACGTAGGTAGGTGATGTGTTTGGGTTTTCAGTGATGGCCTGGCGGAGAGGATGGGCACGGATGATTTCAGTAATGATAGGAATTTTGGTATCGGTGGCTAGGTCAAAGTATACATTGTTGCTCAGTGTTTCAAGCTTGTCAGCAGTAGGGACTAGGCTTTCCTCGGGAAGGGGTTGGTTAGCAGCAATCTGTCACAGATAAGATAGATCACATTAGCATAAGAAAAAGGACAGATAGTGTCTGAAGCACATGTGAACTGATGAATGAATATGTGTATCGTAGTTCAATGCACATGTGAATGTTTGGTTTTGACTTTGACCTTGATTTTGTGACTTATGAAATTTAAATCAAGTCAAAAAAATTTTAAGTGTCGAAAGTCGGATGAGCATAAGTTGTGCGACAGTCGGTTGAGGTGAAAGTCGCATGAGGTGTAAGTCGCATGAAACAATTAACTTTGAAAGTCGCATGAGTTTTAACAGTGAAGTGAAAGTCAGATGTGCTTAATTCATGCGAAAGTCGGATGGTTTGAAATATGCGAAGGTCGGAAAAACCCAAGTTGCATTTAAAAGTCGGATGAGCACATTCTATGCGAAAGTCAGATGGTTTTGTTTCATGCGAAAGTCGGATGGATGTGTCTCAAGCGAAAGTCGGATGGACTGTTTCATGCGAAAGTCGGATGGCATAAAACTTAGTCTTTTCAATGTTATTTTGTTTTTGAAAGTCGCATGGTGTAAAGTTATCCATTCGAAAGTCGCATAGGACAAAGTTCATCCGAAAGTCGGATAGGCCAATTTCATCCGACTATCGGATGAAACACATTTCCCTTCATCCGACTGTTATGAACACCCAGTTTGTTCATATTAAGTTCAAAATGTTTTTTGACATAAAGTAAACTTATGAACTCAAAGTTGGTACCAATAGACTCGGATTTTAACCTCAAACAATTTTGTAAACTCAATCAAACCTAAACATCCCTATTTTGTGCACATTTTGACTCAAAGAACTCTGTTCTTCAAAGCGAAGAACAGTACCCAAAAGCCAAACAAGAAACTACCAAATGACGTGATTGGGTGTGATCTTTAGCGCGAAATTTGTGCCATTGTGTTCGCATACATTCAAGAATTACTCTATACTATTCAAACACCACAAACAACACCATTAATGGTGTTTTTTATTCAAGAAACCTAGAAAACCCAACTGTTCGATAAACAGGGGTTCAATAACCCAAAAAAATGATTTTGATGGGAGAATGTGGAAACGATTCACCATTTCTTGTTCAAAACTCCTTACCTTTTAGTTTGATGTTTAAACAACACAAGGATTTTACTTAGAACAAGATTTTCGACCGAGAGCAGATGAGAGGGAAGAAGATGAGCAGTTGTTTGCTTTTTGAAATCTTGAAAGCGTGAAGGGAAAGAAAGGGTCGGATAGTTCCATTTATAGACTATCCGACAGTCGGATAGGTCGGGGCTTTGATCCGACTGTCGGATTGACCCGGTTTGGCCCAAACTTGGTGTTTGGTCCAATCTGTTCTGTTTAAGTCCTAGATTTAAACTTCTACATTATTTAAGCCCAAAATTTATTATTCATTCTATTTGTGGTTTTCTACTTCATTTAAAGAAAATATAAAATAAACAGTAAAGTAAACATTTGACGAAGAATCATCTGTGAAGATGAATTCTGTACATTTCTCCCCCTACACGAATGCACAGAAAACATTAGTGTTAACCAGCGAATCGCATCGCTCCCTCTAGATAGGAGCATCTGTATAGCTGCACAGAAAGTAAAAGAGCGCGTAAATCTGTACAAGACATGAAAACAGGAATGAATCAGAGTTTGAGATTTAGCATGCCAATCTTGGATACCAGACATGAGAATCGGGCTTCGTCCAGTGGTTTAGTGAACAGATCAGCTAGCTGATGATCAGTAGGAACGTACTGGAGCTCGATCAGACCCTTTTCGACGTTGTCTTTCAAGAATTGATACCAGATATCAATATGCTTGGTTTTAGAGTGATGGACAGGATTGCAGGAAATGGCAATTGCACTCTGAGAATCACACAACAAGGAAATCTTAGAGTAGGTAAGACCAAAGTCCCGTAGCTGAGTTCGCATCCACAGACTCTGAGAGCAGCAACTGGCAGCAGCCACAAATTCAGCTTCAGCGGTTGAGGTAGAAACACAGTTCTGTTTCTTTGAACTCCAGTAGACCAAACGATCGCCCAAGAAGTGTGCACTCCCTGACATGCTTTTCCTGTCCAACATACACCCGGAATAATCCGAGTCGGAATATGCAAGTAGTTCAAATGATGAGTCGCGGGGATACCACAGACCAAGGTCAGGGGTCCCTTTCAGGTATTTGAGGATACGTTTCACGGCAGGTAAATGTGATTCTTTGGGATTTGCCTGAAAACGAGCATAGAGACAGGTAGAAAACATTATATCCGGTCTACTAGCCATGAGATACAGTAAAGAGCCGATCATACCCCGATAGGTTTTCAAATCGACTACCTTTCCATCAGGATCAACAGACAATTTGGTTTTAGAAGACATGGGGGTTGATTTGGACGAGCAGTCCGACATTTCATATTTTCTTAATAAATCGTTAATATATTTAGACTGATTTATGAAAATGCCATTGGAAATTTGCTTGACTTGTAGGCCGAGGAAGAAATTCATTTCTACCATCATGCTCATTTCAAAGTTGCTCGCCATTAGTTTTGAAAACTCTAAACTGTACTGCGGGTTCGTAGAGCCAAATATAATATCGTCTACATATATCTGAACTGAGATATAGTCATCCCCAATTATCTTAGTGAAGAGGGTGGTGTCAATTCATCCCTTGGAATAGCCTTCACGAACCAGGTAGGCCGAGAGAACATCATACCAAGCCCGTGGATCCTGTTTGAGGCCGTAGAGGGCCTTATCAGGGATGTAAACATCAGTCGGTCGTTTGGGATCAACAAAGCCTTCTGGTTGAGATACATAAACTTCCTCCTTAAGGATTCCATTTAGGAATGCCGTTTTGACATCCATCTGGTAGACCTTGAAGTTCCGGTATGCAGCATACGCGAGAAAAACTCGGATGGCTTCAATACGGGCAACAGGAGCAAAGGTTTCGTCGTAGTCAATACCTTCCTGCTGGTTGTATCCTTTTGTTACTAGTCTGGCTTTGTTCCGAATTACCACACCGTCGGAATCTTTTTTGTTCTTACAAACCCATTTGGTGCCAACTATGGTTTTGTCATTGGGTCGGGGCACCAGTCTCCAAACCTTTAAGCGGGTGAGCTGATCTAACTCTTCTTGCATGGCAAGAATCCAGTCTGGGTCTTGCAGGGCGTCAGCAGTTCGTGTGGGTTCTAACAGACTAAGAAAGCTTGAGAACTGACACTGATTTGCTGTGGCACATTTGGTCTTAACGCCGGCATCTTTGTCTCCAATAATTTGCATTTCAGAATGTGCAGCCGTCCACCTGGTGTTATGGGGAAGGGTGTTATCAGTTACTTCATCAGCAATATTATGAGGGAAGAATTCATCCATGCGTTGTTGAAGAGATGTTTCACCCTCAGGAGTAAATGACTCTGGGAGGGACTGAGGTGTTCTATTTTCGTTATCCTCAGTGGTAGCATCGTCGAAAGTGTTTACTGTAGAGTTGGATGTAGTGTACCGTTCACCCAGAATAAGGAACGGATCAGCAGGTGAATTAACAGGCCCTGATGTAGATGTAGTGGTAGTTTGTTGCGTGAGTTCAAGGGATTCCTGAACAACATCTGTAGGCCTGTCAAGAGGTACACTATTAGTTCCAGAATCATCAGTATCTAAGAAATCAAATATATACTTTAAATCAGAAGAATTATTTGCGTGTGTTATATTTGTTTCTTGTCGATTAAGTCCCGGTGCTGAACTGATATGTCCAGAAACGATTGCAGGTGACTCAGGTGATAAAGATGTAGTGGTTAAAGTGTCATCAAAAGTCACATTAATGCTTTCAATCACAGCATTTGTTCATTTATTTAACACACGAAACGCTTTAGACTCTGAAAAATAACCAAGGAAAATTCCCTCATCAGCTTTGGGGTCAAACTTTCCTAGGTTAACCTTTTCATTAAGAACAAAGCACCTATTACCAAACACGTGAAAGTGTTTAATATTGGGCACTCTGCCATTGCAAGTTCATAAGGAGTTTTGTTAAAGCGACGGTGAAAAATTGTGCGGTTTTGCGTGTAGCATGCTGTGTTGACAGCTTCTGCCCAATAGGAAGGTGGCAAATCTGCATAAGACAACATGGTGCGAGCTGCTTCTACAAGCATTCGATTTCTTCGTTCGACTACCCCATTTTGTTCTGGAGTATATGCTACGGAGAGCTGATGCATGATTCCCACGGATTCAAGAAAAGAATCCAAGACTTTGTTCTTGAATTCGGTGCCATTGTTGGTTCGAATGGTTCCAACCTTTCCCTGTGATTGATTCTGCACCTATTTGAGGAACGAGATGATTGTAGATGGAGCTTCATCCTTCGCCCTCAAGAACTTGACCCAAGTGTATCTCGAATAGTCATCAACTATCACAAGAATGTACTTCTTCCCAATACGAGATGGAACCCTCATCGGCCCGCACAAGTCCAGGTGCAACAGTTGGAGAGGAGCTTTTGTGCTGGACACCTGTTTGATTTTGTGAGATGCCCGTTTCATTTTGCCCCTCTCACAGTGCTCACAGAGGTGCTCCTTTTCAAACTTCAGTTTGGGCAATCTGCGAACTAAATCATCGTTGACAAATTTGTTAATATTCTTGAAGTTTAGGTGAGATAATTTACGATGCCACATCCATGTCAGTTCCAATGAAGCCTTGGACAGAAGACATACCGACTGTTTTCCTTCCAGATCTGCGAGATCAATGGTGTATAGATTTGACCTTCTGGACCCAGTCAGTACCACATCACCGTTCTCAGTCTTAGCTGAGCAAATTTTTGCCTTGAAGTTAACTTCTAACCCCTTGTCACAAATTTGCCCAATACTGAATAGGTTGTGTCCCAACCCTTCTACATACGATACTTTGCTTATTTTTATATTTTCTTTGATAATGTCTCCAGTTCCCATTATTGGTGCCACGTGGTTGTTTCCAAAACGAACATTTCCCGAGTATTTTGGGACATAGTTCGTAAGGAGACTCTTTTCGCCCGTCATATGCTTCGAGCATCCGGAGTCCAGGTACCACCGGCTAGATATCTGTACATTGAAGACAAAATTTGTTGAGGTGCCCATTGTGTATTGGTTCCTTGACTGTTAGCAAACACAACAGTATCACATGCAGCTTCAGTTAATGAATTCGTTGTTAGAGTGTTGGGAGTACAAACTTGTGACACTGTTTGTGGTTGAGACGGTGGTGGTGTTATGTTTTCTTTGGATATGGCGGGGAAATTTGTTGCTCTGGATGTGACGACAGATTGTTCAATTACCACGTGATTACAACCTTTTGGTAGTGAGACATCATCGACGATGTATTCACTTGATTTCTTTGGGATTCTTGCCTTGGTTGTTTCTGTTATCACTTTGATGGGTTTATATTGAACTGTAGGTTGTTTATGCTGTATGAATTGAGTTTGCTTACTCAATTGATTTGTCACAGTTGGTTTGATAACATTTGGATTGGCGTGATTCCAATTATTGTGGTATCTGCGATTTGGAGTCCATGAAGTGTGCCGATTGGTAGAATTTAATTCTGGACTATGTTCAAAGATCACACTTTTATTACTCATTTGGAATTTTGCTCTCGTCGAGCGTTTCTTTCGCCAATAGGTAATTGTGTTACCTCTTTTGTTTATGAAGGAAGCTTGTTCATGAGTGGATTCAAAGGATTTATAGTTTGGATTCGGTTTGATTCCTCGTTTCTTTCTATCATCATCATACATACATTTGAAAGTACAATGACCATCCATGCAACCATCACTCATGCAAAATATTTCAGTTTGAATAGAATCAAGTGGAGTTCGAACAGGTTTAACACTTAAGATTGACGAATCATTACAAAGTAACAAAGTTGTTTGTTTATTAGAAATAGCTAGGTAAATCAAACACTCTTCGTCTTGTCTTCCTCCATCTTTCTCTTGCTTCTTCCGCCATCCAAAAAACTGTTTTCATTCGCTCTTCACAGTTCCACCTAGAAGGACATTTGGGTTAGAAGTAGGCATTGCCAAACTATCATTCTTGGAACGAGAGCGTGTTGTTTGTTTCTTGATTAGCTTTTTTTTGGATTTGGATGGTTTTGAGGTGCTTTTATTTCGTGATAACGGTGTATCAATTATCTGAGCTTTTCCCTTAAAGTTAATGGATTCAATTGTTTTCATTTTGAAAAAATCATTCTCAAGTGTATTAAGTTTCTCATGAAGAGTGAATAATGATTTTTCTGATCTTCTGCATTGTTCACAATTTTCACCAAGATTCATTGGGAATACATCACTTACATGTATGTCGGAATTTGAGTTTCCAGATGTTGAACATTCACCTTCTTGCACGTGAGGAATCGGGATTTTAGACGTGGTTATGGCAGCGGAGTTTTGTGATTTGGTATTTTCAGTGGCAAGGTGATCAATCAGGTTATGAATAACTGCCTTTTCAAAGTCAAAGAATGGATCTATGGACAAGCTCAAGTTCAACTAACTCAAGGTGTCGTTGTAGATCCATATGAGGGATATAGAGGCGAGGCTCGGGTGGAGAATCTGAGTTTGATGGTAATGGCTCCATTTCTGTTTGGGAGTAGCTTCGGAAATAGTCATCAAAGATTGTAGGTTTGAAGACTTCGGTTATGTACGACTGATTTAGGCTTTCGTAGTCGTATGAGGTTAAAGCTCTGTTCGTGATGCGTCTCTTGTGTTCCTCCTCGGCGAGTTCGTCGACTTGTCGAACGAACACCATTTTCTTGGTTAACCCCATATTCATGCTTTCAAAGTCGTATAGCTGTTTAGCACTTATCTTGTCACTTATGTGAGGATTAACGTAACCTAAACCTTCGTATGTCCATTTAGAAAATTTAACATCCTTAGGTTTGTTTAGAAAAATGGTTTGTGCCGTTTGATCTCTTTTAATTAACAGGTCTTCGAGATCTTTTATTTTTTAGTATAGTTGACATCGTTCTTTTTGTAAAAACTTAAAATCTTCTTCAGCTGAGACTTTGGCCGCTTTTAAGTTATGAATTATTACCTCATTTTCACTTCTTAAGGTGTTTAGTTCATTCTCTTTTGCGGTTAATTCTGTTTAAAGATTGTCTAAGTTAGATCTTGGTTGATTATTGATTCGGTGTTCCAACTACATCATCATTGTGTGTTTCTTCAAATTCATCAGCCCCATCAGCTTCATTCTCATCCTCATCATCTGAGGAGACTACATCATGAGCCATCAAGCAAAAATGAGCTTGATCAGTACCATCTTCGCCTGAATCATCTGGGTCGGTCAGAAATTGGTCTTCTTCAACAAGCATCGCTCTCCCACTGTCCTTTTTCCTTGTCAATCGCAGTTTGTTACGATAGTATTCGGCATCTTTGGTCTTAGGTTTTCTACAGTCTTTGATAAAATGCCCTGTTCTACCGCAGTTGTAGCATTTCTTTTCCTCTTCCTGAGGTTCTGCGGGTTTGTCCGTCTTCCTCTTCTCATCAGCTACCATCCCTTCACGTTTTCTAGGTCCGGATGTGTACCGCTGTCGGTTGTTGGTCTTTCCATACTTGTTCTGGAAAGCTCTCGTAATCAATGACATAGCCTTCAGTACTGCATCCTTTTCTGACATCTCCATCTCTCCTTCCAAGGAGTCGGAGTCAATCACAATCTGCTTCCCCTTGCTACCTCTTGATGATTCCCGCGGTCTCCTTTCAGCCACTAGTGCAACCGGGTCAGATGGTTTCTTCATTGAGAGTTTGGTGAGAACCTCATCTTGAAACTGATTCAAGTCCTCATAAATCGAGTGGTGAGATACCGCCTTGAGAATCCGATTAACATGTTTATACAAGCGAACATGTTCACTCCATTCAGGACCAAGTGCATTGATCCAGTTGACATTTATATCTAGATCGGATCTCGTCACGCCATGATTCCTCATTTCGTTCAACAGTCTGCAGAAGCGACTGTAAGTGTCCTGCAACAGTTCACCTTCACTGGCCTTGAATTCCCTGAAGGTGTTAACAAGCTGTGTTTCCCTGATAAATGACCCTTGCTTAGTACCTTGCATCTGTTGTTTTACTTCATCCCAAATTTCTTTGGCAGAAGTCAAACTGTCTATTTTTGAGTAGATTTCCGCACATAGCCCTTGTTTCAAGTAATATTTTGCGTCTTTGTCGGCGCGTGCACGGTCTTTCTCTTCTGCAGTTAATTCTGATGGGAGCTTCCGTCTGCTTTCATCAACAATTGGTGGTTTGTTATCTAGAACTGCCTTGACAACTTTCTCAAAGATGGCATCACTGTTTAAGATGCTGTCTTTCATCATCTCACCATATTTTTCATTGTGCTCTATGAAGTCCATAAACCTTCCTTTCCATACATTGTACTCATTTCTGAAAAGTACCGGAGGTTTAGTGTCTGATCCTATGGCAAGAATTTCGTTGCTTGAACTCATCTTTTCTTTGGATCTTTCTCCCTGAAATAGAATGGTTAGTGTGTCTGTGAGAGAGAACTTGTGAAGTCGGTTGAAGTGTTTGAGGATTGAGTGAGATTATCCAACTGTCGGAATGCTTGCTTGTGCGACTGTCGGATTTGATGCGACTGTCGGATGATCCGAAAGTCGGATGGACTAAAGGTTGGGTTTGTGTTTCTGTGACTGTCGGATTGTGACTATCGGATTTTGGTGACCTTAGGATTCTGGATGCGAAGGTCGGATAAATTTTGGTGATCCAAAAGTCGGATGAGATTGATTGTGATTCAAAAGTCGGATGAGGTTTTCAGTCCGAAAGTTGGATGAACCTTGGTGATCCGAAAGTCGGATGAAACTAATTGTGATCCGAAAGTCGGATGAGTTTTTTCAATCCGAAGGTCGGATGAACTTTGGTGATCCGAAAGTCGGATGAAGTCTTGAATTGCAGGTCGGATGAGTTTTCACACCAAAAGTCGGATGAGACTGATGGTCCGAAAGTTGGATGAAATATTGAATCTAAAAGTCGGATGAGACTGAAGTTGTGTGCCTTTCAAAAACAAGTCCGGATGAACCTAGAGCAAAATTCGCACGACAGTCAGATGAGCTAAGAGTCGCACGACTGTCGGATGGGTAATAATCCAAAACTTGCAGGTCTGTACTCTGTTATCGAACATACTGCTAATTTTGCCCAAAACACACTAAAAACTCACTAAACTTTTGTTTTGACCTTTCCTTTTACTAGAAACACTTCCCTTTACTGATTTCAACCCAAAACAACAACAAATTTTTAAAAATTTGATGAAACAGTAGAAAACTCTAAAAGCTTGAAGAACACTAAATTTTCAAGAACACTACCCAGATGTTGTTTGTTTGTCCTAAAAACACTTAAAAAGGTTTTATCCTTCTTAAATACTTCTTAGATACAACAAATAACTTGAAAAGCAAGAGATTTTGGCTAAATGGGTTTTTCTTCTTTCTAAGCTTTACGCAAGCAAGAACAGAAGCTGCTTCTGGGTTTTGTTTCTCACACACAGATGTTTCTTTCAGGTAATGTTGAACCAATCCAGTAGGGAGTTGGCTCTGATACCAATTGAAAGTCCTTTGTTGTGAATAAGATGAGTAAACAATGAATACTTGAAGTAAAGACGATGAAGTTAGTATGAACAAGTATGAACACTTTGCATGAACTTGAAGATTCTCTCTTGAATATATTTGAACGTAAAGTGCAGAGAAATTCTATTACAAAGAGTTACCTTGCAAACTAGGTTTGCAAGGGTTTAAATACAAGTAGGCACATGGGCCATAAAGCCTCATGGGCCCAATTCTAATAATTAAACTAGACTAGAAATTACATTAAGAAAGTGGGCCAAGCCCATACATTAAACTAGTCTACAGATATATATTACAAACAAAAGAACACAAGGAAATCAAACTAATTAATATCTAACAAGTCAACACTACCCTCATCACCATCTTATGTGTTTACCATCTTAGGTGAATCCTTGGGAGTAGAAGCCATCTTAGGCCTAGCCTGAACAAGAACTTTCCCCTTAGTTTCTTGGCGCCGGGGTCCCTCCTGTAAGTGAGTTTCCAAAGAAACATCCTTACAGGTGGTTGCTTTGGATTGGGTCTTAATTATGTTCATACTGGCTTGAGTAGTACCTTGTACTTTCTCAATAGTATAAGCCCTCACCAAATGATCACTCATCTCCTTGGCGATCACCTTCTTGATCTTGGGAGATTACTCATTGGTTTCCCATTTGATATTCTCAATTGGAGAATTCTCCATTTGAGGGCTTTTAGCTTGATGGGTAGAGGACTTGGAAGAGGAAGGAACTCATGTAGTCCGTGTTCTTTTTGAAGTTTTAAGTGAAAGGGCTTGTGTTTGAACAATAGGAGACATAGGTGATTTTTGTGGTGATTTTGGTTTGGCTTGAGACTCAATGGTGTGCCAGATATGTAGGCTGCTAGCTTGGCCTTTCACTAGTTGTAGTGGGACTCTCATCATTGTGGAGAACAAAGGAGTGATAGAACCTGAAAAATCTTTTCCAATCCTTCTCATATTTGCAAAAACTTTCTTTGTATGAGAATGAGTCACATACTTTTGAACTGGTTGTGACAAGCCGGGAATTTCAACATCGAAAATTGTTTGCACGAAACGAGGATACATCAAATTTTTTGAAGAATTGGTGATATTCCACACCAATCATTGAAAATTATTTGAGAAAAAATGAAAAATTGATTTGTTGCCAAACACACATATGTCGTGGCCAATGTTGCGCCAAATTCATTCCATACATTTCTTTTCTTTGAAATACACTGCTATAAAATATGTGCGAGAAATTTCCATTGTGGAGGTAAGAGGGCCTTTTGAAGTGTCAAAATAGAAAGTGAACCCTTATATCCCATTAACCTAAAACAATCAAGAACAAAATCTTTATAGAGGGATTCAGTACCCGAGGCATTGTTTAATATGAGATGCGTGCGAATTGTACTTTTAGTAATAACCACCTGCTTACCTGTAACTTTTGCCTTAATGCACTTGAAACCCTTGAAATCTGCAGATGATACAGTGACCCAGAAATCATTCATATGATCATTGTAAATGGTTGGGTTTACAGTCAACACATATAAGATATGAGACCTGCACAAGAAATTGATTATCTCATGGAATCCATTTGATTCCTTTACCTTTTCCAGCATAGCTAACATATTGTGTTGATCACAATATGTCAGACCAACGTTTGATTGGGACGAAGAAGAACTTGATGCCATTCTAAAGAGTTGGTGTTGCAAGAGAGAGAGATGAACCAAGACTTTGAATGTTAGGGTTTTTGAAAAATTCAGAAAGATGTGTATGATCAGCAAGAAGTCAAAACGATTAGGAAAAGATTGTTTGAGTAATTCTAAAATCATTTCCTAATCTGGATTTTATACACTGATATTTCTTCCAACGGTTGTTGCTGTTACTGAAGTCACAACGGCTAAAGACGTCTTTCAGTACAAATGGTTACAAGCAGTACTAAAAATGAAAAACAGTACTAACTAAGTTGAATAAAATTAATAAAACTAGCAGTATTAGCAAATCTAGCAGCATTAAGTTGCAAGATTGTATAAATAAAGCTACTAGTATTAATAATGTTAACTAAGATAGTTCTACTACCAGTATTATAAATATGAACACCATCATTTACCTGTGATTCTAAAACAACTTACCATCATGCTAAACTCATTTTGAAGACACAAAGTTCCTTCTATTATGTGCCTAGAGCAGTTTCTGACCATACCTGCTCTGCACATGAAATCAAACAATCATTCTGTTTGGAGAACCCAAGCCAAAGTGGTCTTGTGACGCCCTTGAGCATCAAAGTAACTTATCTTCTTTAACACTTAAGATTTTCTGAGTTCATCACAATTTATAACATCATGACTTGAATATTCTGAAAAGCTTTTAGCACTAATAGTATTGGTAGTACTAATAGAGCAATCAGTACCAACATTTGTTTTAGTACTAATAGGCTTAGCAATATTACTAATGCAATCAACACTAACATAAGCTTTCATCTTTGGTTCCTTATGAGTAGCAGTAGATCGATGAACTAGCTTGAGATTTTGAACTAGCTTCATTTACTCTTACCCACACTTTCTGTTCAGGTTTGAAAGACTTTTGAAAAACTTTTGACTTTGTTTTGAACACGTGTTGTTTAGCTCTGGCAGTATTAACAAACCTTGGTGTTGCTGATTAATTATACTAAATGTTTTGCTTATTTCTTGAAAACAAATTTGATTCTTTATATTTGAAATGATTTCTCTTGTTTAAAGGATTAAAGAAAGATGCCTTTGCGATATGATTTGTTTTTCCATAAATAAAACATGGTTTTGGTTTAAGAGTTTTGAAATTGATACCATAATTCTGTGTCATCTGTTGAGTCCAATTCCTCTGATTTCTTCTGACAGTTAACTTGTGAGTATTGCAACAAGAGCAATGAGTATTTTTAACATTTGACTAAAATACTTTCTCCTTTTCTTTGACTTTCTCATATTTGACATAAAGATTTCCTCCAAATTCATTGATGACTATATAATTCTCTTGAGGAATCTTTTCATGCTTAACTACATTTCTCATCCCTTTTTCAGATTTTTCCACTTCATACTCCTTTTCTTTTTCTTCATCCTTCCTACAAGTGGATGAACTTGGATCAATCTTAATAGCTTTTATGGGAATTTTATTATTTGTGTACTTAGCTACTACATCCTTGGTGGGTGGAATATAGTTCTGATTATAAGGTGGTGCAACACTCTTGTATCCTATATATACTTGTTTTGAGCTTATCATGAATTTGAGACTTAGATTTTCAACTGTTGTGGAAGCATACTCTAGCTTTTCCACATCTAACTTAAAATTTTTCAGATTCTTTCTTAGCTTCTTCTTCTAATTGCCTCAAAATCTTTTCTAACTTCAAAGTTAACTCCTCTTTCTCCCATTTAGCAATTTTTTTTTCATTCTTAATGTATGCTTTCACTTGCTCCTCGTAACTTCCTATAGACTAGTCTCTCTCCTTCTCTCTTCCCACTTGGTTAAAGTATCACACATGACCTTATTATGATCTCTATACTTTTTAACAGTATAAATGCATTCTTTTGAACAAATTTTAGCTTTTACCTCTTTTGGAATACCACTTATCAGGATCAATTCAACAACTATTTAAACATACTAGAAATTCAAGAATAAACAAATTAAGAAGTTAGCGAAATAACACTTTGAGTAACAAGGAATATTGTATTGATAACTTGATTCAATGACTTACATAGAATAACAATCAAAAGCCCCAATATGTTGATTAGTAAAGATTCAATAGACATACGATACTTCTCTATCGTTGAAGTTGAATTCTAATAACTCTTGAAAGCTTGATCTACTCTATCTACGTACATTACAAGTACTTTTAAATGAAATGGTTACAAACAGAATCAACTAATTACGTTAACAGAATCATTTAATTACGGATAGATAACCATACATCTTATCCATAGTTATCATCCTAAAATAAAGGAATTCATCCTTATTACATTCAACAGCTTTAACCTTGATTCTTTACTGCGAGTATTAATTTTTTTAAACAGTAGTAACTTTGTTGTAGCAGCATTAACTTTGTACTAGCAGTAGTAATTTTGAAAACTACCAGTATTAACTTTGATCACCGGTTTTAACTACCAACAAACAACATTAAACTTCATTCACTAATATTAATCTTCAACACAACCTTTGAACCTCAACACTCGGCGACCACCATAACCATCACCGTCATCACCATTGTAAGCCTCCATCACCGCTGTAACGGTCACTCTTCACCATCTTCGCGTTTGTTGTCGTCTCCCTTCAATGTCTTCGCTTTCCCCTTCTTCGCCGTTTCCCCTTTTCATCTCCGATGTCGTCGCCGTCTCCCTTCCCTGCTTCCGCTGCCGTTGTCCATCCCCGTCTCTACCACCGCACCCTTTTGTGTCATTGTCGTCTCCGCCTCCACCTCCACCGTTGTTTCCTTTCTCCCTCCTCAGCATCAACCTTCTTCGTTTCTACCTTCACCGCCGCCACCCTTCACCGTCTCCGCCTCCGCCGCAGTCGCCTTTCTCCGTCCCTGCCGTTGCCCTTATTCATCTTCGCCGACCTTCACCGTCTTTTCCTCCGCCCCCGTCGCCCTTCAACGTCTCCACCTCCGCCGTCGTCGCCTTTTACCGTCTCCGCCTCCGCCGTCCCCCTTTACCGTCTCCGCCTCCGCCGCCCTTCACCGTCTCCACCTCCATTGCCCTTCATCGTCTTTGCCTTAGCCGCAATCACTCTTCACTACCTCATCCTCTATCGTCGTCGCCTTTCACCATCTCCAGCTTCCCCATCTCCGAGCTAGTCAAGTTGTGAATGTGAGTCAGCTTCTTCACCATCTTTGCCATATAAATCGCATTGTATTTTACATGAACCAAACAAGGGATGTGATTGAATTTGAAATCCTATAGGATTTGGAATCCCATATATTTGAAGTCCATGAACCAATCATCCCATAATAATTTTGATTTAATTTTAACCAAGAAAAGTAAAAATTGAAATTTCAATTTTGATTAAATTAATGGTAAGATTGATCAGTTAAATTTTATTAAATAAAGTGTTAGAATCGTTTAATAAATTTAATGCATTTAATTTTTTATTTTATATTTCAAGATTATTATTGTTATTTTGGATAACAAAACAATGTTACTTATTTTTTAAGAAAAAATGTGTTTATTTATTTTCTTAGATTCAACAAAACTAAGAATATTACATCTTGTGGGTTCTGAATTTGATTTCTCGTTAAGCATCTCATCTTCCCACGACAACAATAATTACGACTCAACAATTCATAAGACATTTGGCTATTAAACAATAAATTTTACTTAATTATACAAGAACTTAAGGAATAGACTAACATAAAATTAATAGAAAATAAAAACCTATAAAAGATTAAAAATAGAAAAAAAAACATTATATTTCTCCATCTTAAATAAATTTGTAGTGAACGTATAATTAATTCAATATATATTGAGTAGCAGGCTGATCACGGATCGAGTACAAAACCTTTCACATAGAATATTGTACTGCAATTATATATACAAGATATTGTACCTGTCAAATCATCAACTTGAAACAATGATTTCATACATATATAATAATTTTTAGCTATACACAATAAGATATAAACAGTTAATACATATTATATAAGTTGATGATGCATAAATTGTTTTGTATAATTTTTTTTTTGTACGAATCACCTTTCTTTCGAAAATCATCATTCACTCTTAGTAATCTTGGGTTTATATCAAGTTGAAGATTAATTAGGGAAAAAACCATAAGCTGATCTAAGTTCAAGAAAAATAAAAATAAACAAGAGTAAGAAAAAGAAAAATAAATTAACTCAATGAACACTAAAACAAGATCATCAAGTCATCCATCAAAATACAAGATTTCTTTCCTTTTTTTTAACTGCACTCTTACCACAAGTTACGTTTTGAATGTTGGATCCTCCCAGGGTTTGTTCAGATCTTCAAAAACCATAATATCAAGATCATTAATCCAGTTCAAACTGTTTAGCTCCATGAGACTACTTTTTTCTTGAGAACTTAGCATAATCTTGTTTGTTGCAATACTTAAATCCTCTCCATTTTCAGGTTCTTCTATAAATGATCTTGAACAGCTTGACCTTGGGTTTGTCTCAAAAACACTTGACATTTTCGAAAACCCTAAGCTTGAAAGATCTTCATAGCCGAAATCTTGCATTCTACAACCTGTAAAAGTTTCACAGAAATCCCAAGAAACGAAACCCTTTAACTCTTCGATATCTGTATACGATTCCACATCGTCACTTCTTTTACCGTCAATCGTTTCCATAAAAGAAGAATCTTTCGAAACATCAAATGTTTCATTGGGACCACTTAAACTTGGGAGAAGGCAATCTTGATCTATAGAGCGGTTGTTCTTCACAGTGGCGATGGTGGTTATGGTAGTTTGTCGGAGACGCTTGTTTTTCCGGCTACCACCAATTGGAACATTGCGAAGAGTTCCACCTTTGGTCCAATGCCTCTTACAAGATTTGCAGAAGTAACGAGGTTGGGTTTTATTGTAATTATTGAAGTAACAGAACTTTGTGTTTGTTGATTCACAGCGTGGACATCTTAACGGGTCGGGTTGTTGAGTTTGTGGTTGCCTTCTTAAAGATCGACGTTTTGGCGAAGCAGGGAAATCATGATCAGATTCTGACATCTTCTAACTGCTGAATTTACAATGATTAAAGAAAGCTTGATTGCTATATATAAACCTTGAAAGGACATATATATGAAGTTGTAGAGAGTTTATATTTGGTTGTAGGTAAATAAATAACGTAGAGAAGTTGAAGATTTAACTATTTAAGGTAGAATGTACATGGTTGTAAGAGTATGAGGAGGGTAGTGGCTAAAACTACTACTCAGTAATTTTCTTGTCAACTTTTAACTCCTATTACTTAATTCGTCACTTAGCTGTATTAATCACTTCTAACTAAATTAAATTCTCGAAACTACATATTATCCTACTACCTAATCGAATATAGGAGAGATATCACCAAAGGGGTGTCTCAAGGTAAAGGTGCTAAAATTATCACTTAAGAGCTCCAAAATTTTGAGGCCTCGTGTATGGAATTTTTTTGAAAAGAAATGTATTTTTTACAGAAATTATCAGAAGTAATGCAAGTCTTTCAAAGTTTTTAAAAGTAGAGTTTTCGGGATTTTAGATCCCGAATTTGAAAGAGAATTCCGGATTTGAGATCCTGAATTTGCAACATGTCACGTAGGTGCATTTTTTAGTTTTTTCTTTGTCATTTTCAATGCATTTGATGATTATGCTTGGTCAAATTTGAGATCCCAAATTCCGAATTTTTCATCAAATTCGGTATCTTAAATCTCGAAAACTCTACTTTTGAAAATTTTGAGAGACTTGCATTACTTTTAATAGTTTTTATAGAAAATGCATTATTTTTAAAAAAATCTTCATGTGTGTGTGTTGTGTGTATACACACACAATAAAATATAATAGTCATTATTTGAATAAGAATTAAATCTTTTTAAAGTTTAAAACCTTAAAGTAGTAAATAAGACTATGTTTAAGTTTTTTGAGATTCAAATGCCTTTGATTTGCATTTTGTTTGACACTTTTTCGGACTATCAAAGCAATTTCTCATATCTGGAATAACATACATTTGCATCCATGATAATAATTAGAATATATTTAAATGTTGTAAGGAAAAAAGAAATTTTCCATACGTTTTACGTTTTGTTGATGATGTTAAACTACAATTAAAATATATTCTTTTCCTTTTTTCAAACAAATTGAGAAAATGGATATTCTTCACTATGTATGTAAGAATATCTAAACTCTTTATCAGAAACTTTTTGAGTTCGCTTTCGACCCCTAAGTGTTTGAGACGCAAAGAGAGCAGGCCCGTTGACTCACCATTTTTTGAACCACGCCTTTTTCTCCTTCATTGTCTTCTCCATGCAAACTCAATCACCAAGCCGATGCAAAGTGGTCGGCCATAGTACGCATGGTGTGTGGCTTCATAAGGGGCCATATATACACCGTCTATTCTAAGTTACAAGTGCGAGTTCATTTAATAACTCAACTAAAATAAAGAAAAACTCAAAAACCAATCAAGACCATATCCACTAGATCTAAGGCATAAATCAAAAGGGATTTAGTTTGATGTTAAAAACTGGGGGTTTAGTTCACCAGAATTTATCTAACTTTACACATTTTACTATTGTATGTATCTAATTTCAAAACCTATAATTTAATATACTCAACGTTCAAAAACTGTTGTTTAATTCGTATATCAGAAAACCCTTTGAATAGGTAAAAGTTATCTTCACTGCCATCTCTTGCTACTCGAGACACCTTTCCGGGTTGGAACACATTTGTGATTTGTCAGTTATCTTTACCAAGGACAATCAGTCTGTAAGATGAGAGAGAGGAGGTGTTTGTCAATGGATTTCAATGCAAATGAGTCGTGAATACGGTAGATGAAAGCGGTAAATGATCACAGAGAATTCACCTGCATGGAGAAATTACACTACATGATGGTAAGATGATTGGTGGAAACCTAATAAACTAATTGGTAACTTTTGAAAGTTCAATATATAGGTAGATCTTGAAGTTGAATACATACATGTAAAATTGAATATATATTTTTTGAACTAAACCCAATTAAAAATGGTATTTGTATACATATATAGATATACAAAGTTAAGGGTAATAGAAATAATTATAGTTTTGGGAGGAGAAATGGTTTCTCCATCTATTTCCATTTCTCCCTTTCCTTTGTATTTTCAATTCTCTTCAAATTGTGGAGAAACGAAGAGAAATGGTAGCCAATATCTACTCATCATTGTTGATGTCCAGTAGCGATGTTTTTCAGACATTCTAATCATCATTATCGACGTCCGGCAAGGCGGCCAACGCCGCAACCGCCGTCCGGCGACTTGAGCCACAATTTCTCTGTTTCATTTCTTTCCTGATACCAAACAAGGAAATCAATTTCATTTCTCTACACATTTCTATTTCTCCCCATTTCCATTTCTCCTATATTTCTATTTCTATTTCTTTCTATTTCTTTTCTCTCTACCAAACACCTCCTAAGAGTAGATTGGGTATTTTAAGATGGTGATGTACGTTGACGTCCAGTTCATTAAATAAGATCTTCAACCCATGTAATATCTTTGTTAAAACTCCAATAAATAACAAATTTATTAAGAGTAGAAAAAGACACAAAAATAGACAAACTTCTTACTATTTATAATGTCAAATCATATCACGATAATTGTTATATTATATAATATATAATTTATTTTTCTTTTAATTTAAATTAGGTTTCCCATCGTTTGTAAGATTAAATATCTTAATAATAATCAAAATTTATATGGAACAGATTACAATAGAAACGAGGATTTGTACTCTTTAATTAGGTTATTTAAATTTTATGTGCATAAGTTCAAATGTAAATAACTTCATACAAATTGAACTTAGATTATTTCTGATTTTTACTAAAGTTTATTAATATTTTAATTGTTATATAATATAGTTTATTTTTTCTTTTAATTTAAATTACGTTTCTAGTAGGATCATTTTAATTGTATCCAAGTATTGTAAATATATCATGAGTGAAAATGTTCTTTATTTAAGTATAATTACTCGTTAGTATTTATTATCTCGTAATAACTAATTTTAGACTATTATTATAGATAGTAAAAGACAATGACCTCTTTTGTATTTACTTGTTCTTGTAAGTAAGTAGTGTAATTTCTTTTATATAAAAGTCAATGAACTCTTTTGTATTTACTTGTTTTTGTAAGTAAATAGTGTAACTTTTTTTATATAAATAGAATTTAAGTTAAAACTGGAATTCTAAAGTTTCATATGTTCTATAAACTTTGAAAGAGTATTAGTGTATGTCCTAGTCTCTAATAAGTGTTATGCATCTTCTACATATTTATTCCATCATTTATTATGACTTTATGTTAGTTTTATTATTTGATACTTGAATTATGGACAAAAAGTTTCCCATCTTTTTCAGAATTAAAATATCTTAATAATAATCAAAATTTATATCAAACAAATTACATTAAAATCAACTATTGTATAAGTTCAATTGTGAAAAACTACATACAAATTTAACTTAGATTATTTCTGTTTTTTACTAAAGTTTATTGAAATTTGATGAGTCAATAGTTTAAAGAGATCATTATTATACGTCTTTTTAATTTTTTACTTTTTATATATTCACATATTTGTTGTTCTTTGGGTGTTCATATTCTAGTTCTTTAAGTTTTTTAAGTGGGTTTTTGTTAATCCTGGTTGAAAAAGGTCATATGTTTAGATGGATATGGAACATTGAAAAGTTGTTAGGGGGTGCTTGTGGGTCTCTTGGAACTAGTTTAAAGCAAAAACAATCAAAAAGTTTGTGTTTTTGGAAGATTAATTTTAAGTTCTTACTACTACACCAAAGTTGTTCTTGAAGATTGCCCGATCTTAAAGCATCTCACACCATCTTTCACTTGAGAGACATCCTCACTTTGGTTCACCCCATCTTGTGAGACATCTTATTTTGGATTGCTCCAAACTTCCTTTCCACTTAACCAAATCTTGTAGAACCCCATATCAAGTAAGTAACACACATTACAAGAAAAAATGATATTTGACTTAGAGGTATGTGTACTTGTCCGAAAAGTTTATTTGACTTGTTCATTTTATCACTGCACTATTTTGTTTGTGAGCTATCTAGTAAGCTATCTTGTTTGTAAGCTATTTGGAGCTATCTTATGACCTATCTTGTTGGCGAGCTATCTTGTTTGTGAGTTATCTTGGAACTATTTTATGAACTATCTTGTGAGCTATTTTCTAAGCAAAGTTTGAACTAAGTTCTTACAACAAAATTATATACGTTGAACCATCACAACTTTAGCTCACACAGGCTTAAGTTTAGTTCTCCCCATCACAACTTTAGCTCACCCATCCTAACTTTAGCTCGCGACATTCTAACTTTAGCTTGCATCATCTCAACTTTAGCCCGCAACATCCAAGTTTAGCTCGCACCATCCCAACTTTTGTTCACACCATCCTAACTTTTCTTGCACCATCCTAACTTTAGCTCGCATCATCTCAACTTTAGCTTGTACCATCCCAACTTAGCTCGCACTATCGCAACTTTAGCTCGCACCATCGCAACTTTAGCTCGCACCATCCTAACTTTCGCTCGCACCACTTTTAGTTTAGCTCGACTCATTCTAAGTTTGGCTTGCCCCATCCTAACTTGAAGTTTCAGTTTTGAACATCAAGTTGAACATAATTCTATTAAAATCGTTTCTCAACGATCATTTTTCAAGTATCACAATCATGTCTAGAGACGTACTTGCTATCGATTCAGATACCGAGCCTCAGGTTCTTTACCTTCATAACCTTTTTAACAAGGATGACCACAACTCCAACAAGTTAAAGTCCACCTCTAACGTAAATCATGACTCCCTTGAAGTAGAAATTTTGATTCATAACTTGCAAATTAGAATTACTGAATGATAATAAGAAAGTTAAGTTGCTAGAAAAAAGGTTGCACGATAACTTAGAAAATACTAAGGTGGCATTTGGTTCGCAGAATGTTTGTGAAGGAATTGAAATCTTTAAAGAAATTGGAATCTGTCACGAATTGGAATTTAAATTTGTGATATGTTTGGTTGATAGTAAATGGAATTGAAATTTGGTTTCAGTAATGTAAAATGAGAGAATTTCCCTTCTTCTTTTCTTACTTATTTTTAGTTTGTTTTATAACTTTTATGTAAAAATATATTATGTAAATTATAAAAATATTAAATTTCATTTTATTGATTGAGCATTCATAGCAATAAATTATAAAAATCACTCTAATAAATATCATAAGTTAATATCATTATAATACACATCCGCATATATTCAAGTATCATCGGTCTCAAATCACCGCCTTCTCAAATCATCAGTTTCATATTGTAAGTTAGATAGATTCAACATTGTGGAGGAATATATATAGAGAGAGAGAGGAGACTCATCTGAGGCTAAGGCGAAAGGCGGCAACAAAATGGCGAAATCTGGCGACTACGACCGGAGGAAGAAGATGATGTGTAACAACCTCAAAATGGGCCTAGTCGTGTTCGAATCTGGTACGTCTAAATTCTAATTAAATATTGAATAAAAGGAAAATAAAAATATATTGTTGGTTAAATAAGAAAATAAGGGAAAATAATAATGAAATGATAATATTAAAAATATTATTGAAAATAGATAATAATAATGAATTATTAAATGGTTTAGAACGAGATTTCCAAAAATATCCCCGTTGGTTAAAATAGGTACTCGTGCGTTAAGTTGTAAGTTGAAAAGGGAAACAAGATACCCACTTGTGGATATGCATAACCCACAAGTAGGCACCTTTGCCTCTCCACGTATACACACAAAACACAGACATTTTGGTTTTGACTCATTGTGTTGTTGTGTGTGTGTGTGCAAAGCTTTAAAGAAGAAGAATCAAGATCATCCAGTTAGCAATCTGTTTTGCTGTAAATTCAAGTGCTAAATCCAAGTTCAAATCTGCTGTGAAAATTCTTAATCATCCTCTGATTCAAGTAAGCTCTTTGTTCTTGATTTTCTGGTTTCACCAAGTTTAGGTTCCAATTGGGTTTGGGTGAAATTGATGCCAAGAATTAAGTTTGATGTTTCCAATCTGTTTCTAAATGATTTCTAAGTGCTTAGGAATCAAAATTTGTAATTAAATTGAAGGTTTGAATGAGTTTTGAGAATTAAAGTGGCTAATGGGTCAAAATGATGATTTTGGTCCCAAGTTTTGATTTTGATGTTTTGGTATGTAAAAATGGTACCTTTGAGTTGTATTAGAAGTGTTATTTCACATATGAACCATAGAAACCGATTGGTAATACTCTGGTTGTGATTTGGTATGTTTTTGGATGGAAAACAGCAAGTTCTGCACGAACCTGCTGCTGTACATTAAAGGGCACAGGCGTGCCTCTCAAGAACAGACCGTACCTTAGGGCGTACCTAGGAGGCACGGCCGTACCTCCCAAGGGTACGGGGCGTGCCTAACCCTAGCGACCCCGGGGTACCCTAAAGTTACGGGGTGTACCTGAGACCCAGGTACGGGGCGTACCCGGGGCGTGTCATGCCAGGCACGGGCGTGCCTTGGCAAGGTACGGGCGTGCCCTGCCCCTGGCAGAATCTGTTTTACAAGGTTTTAATAGCTGTAAACCTTGTTTAGGTATTCCGATTGATCTAGAAGCTACAGTATCGTAGAGAGAAGTATTCTAACTCGACAGGTGAGTGCCTGATAACATAACGATTAATATATCTATAACATATATTAACAATGATTACAGAATTGTAAACCATGATTTGTACACGCACTTGTTCAAGTGTAGGATTGCATGATGATGCTAGAATATACCATGTTGACACAGTATAGTATGCACTTGATTAGGTGTATGCTATGATGAGTATTGAATATATATATATATATATGCGCGCATTGACTGATGATTCGATTGAATCAATTGTTTGTTTGTGGTTGATCCGGATCCTATGGACAAAGCTGTCCTGGACAAAGTTGTCCTACGAGAACAAAGCTGTTCTACTTAAGGACAAAGTTGTCCTCTTTGGGTATAGTTGCGGCTGTACAACAGAGGAATCTGCAGATTCCAAAACGCAACGGTGGACGTTGTATAGCTCCCCCACCAGGGCGGTTGATGTGTTTGGTACCCCAGTTTGGTACATTGAGCCGGGTTAGCTCCCCTACAAGATATGTTACCTTCTGACTACGCCAACTCATCGCGAGATGCTAGGATAGAATTATCTGAGCATGATTGATGATATGTGATGTATTTATGTTAATCATATGCTATTTGAGTACTCACTAGCTATTATAGCTAACAGATGCTACACCCTACATGTGCAAGTGATCCTCAGTGAGCTTGGGACCCTGCGGGTAGTTTGTTTTTACAGGAGGAACACTTTGTCTGTAATAACTCTAATATAATGTTTCTTTGTATATATACTAATGGTCGACCGTATAAGTAACAGTAACACCGAACTTGTATGTGGCATCTTTTGGTTTGTAATAAATTTGCCACGTGTTTTCTATTTCCGCTGCATGTTTTCAAATGAATAAGATAAATAAATGTTTTAAAAAGAAAACTCTGGTCCTCGAAAATGGCGGTGTTACAAGCTGGTATCAGAGCCTAAGTTTGAGTGAATTGGGTACTTGAATAAGTACTCAGTCTCAAATTCAGGTTCTCGACCATTATTTAAAGTGTTCCTTGGGAGGTGTTGGGGTGTGAGAGAGATTGATATGATTTACATGACTAATACAGTTTTTGATTATTTGCTTATTGATTAACATGATTAATCAAGTATGGAAAAGTATACTAAGTATGTTTGACTTTAATGATCTAACAGAACTTAGAGATTGACTATGTCTGGGAGTGATGATCGGGAGGCGTATATTCGTGACTTGGAGGCTCGTCTTAAAGCCTCTGAGGAGCGTGTTCTCGAAAAGAAGATGGCCATGGGATTAAAGGCCTTCATGATGTGTTCACCACCGACCTTTGAAGGTAATATGGATATGGTGATCATTGAGCGGTGGATCCGCGATACTGAATTGGCCTTCGAGACATGTGAGGCTGATGAATCCAAGAAGGTGGCATATGCACGAAAGATGCTGCGAGGTAGAGCGGTGTCTTGGTATGATACGGTGATCGCTTCTACACCGGCTGCTGTCCTCAACTCTATGACGTGGTCTGATTTTCTGAGGATTATGAGGGCTAAATACTGTTCAGCCCAGGCGGTAGAAGCTGTGGATAATGAGTTCCGAGCCTTGTCTAAAGGCAATCGATCTGTTGAGGAACTCATCACCAGGTATACCGAATTGGTTCGTTTCGTGCAGGGTTCCTTACCGGATGAAGAAGCAAAGATTAACCGTTTTGCACTTGCTCTGCCACCAGATTATCGATCATCCGTCCGGTTTGCCACTACTCTGGACAGAGCATTCGATATTGCACGCCGGTATGAGACCGATCATGCTACACAAGTTGGGGGAACTTCCAAAAGAAAGTTTGAACAGTCTTCGGGGTCGAAGGCTTCAGGTGGAGGATCATGGTAGACACAGCCTCAGCAACACCAACAGCAACAAGGGGGTTCCAGGTATAATCCGTCTGATGATCTATGGTGTGCTTCGTGTCGATCTAGGCATACTGGGCATTGTACCAAGGATACTGCAAGGTGTCCTAAATGTGGTCAAAAGGGGCATACAGCTGAAAGCTGTAAACATAAAGATAATATATGCTCCAAGTGCTTCAAGCCGGGACACTGATCGGCTGATTGTAGGTCGGGTTCCAACACCGGATCGGGAGGAGCTGGTGGATCTTCCTCCGGTCGGGGAATGAATGTTGCTCCAGGCAGGGCATTCCAGATGACAGCCGATGAGGCTAAGGCTGCAGGGGATGTTATCACTAGCACCTTTCTTATTAATAATTCTCCTGCCTGTGTTTTATTTGATTCAGGAGCAACATATTCGTTCATCTCTACATTCTTATGTGCTAAACTTCAATTGCCTATATGTACACTGACTGATCCGTTAAGTGTTGAAGTTGCTAGTGGTAGGATAGTCTCTGTTGTTCATAGAGTTCCTATTGCACTGATTGATGTTGACGGGACTAGTTTCCCTATTTCTTTTTTGGTTATGCCGATTGCTGGGTTTGATGTAGTAATCGGGATGGATTGGCTCAGCAAACAAAATGTTGAGATTATTTGTTCAAAAAAGATTATTAAGATTCCTTTCTCTGACAGGTCATATGTTGTGGCTCGTGGTGAAGGAAGAACTTCTGAAACTCCATTGATTTCTCTTATGAAAGCTCGCAAGTTTGTAGCCAAGGGATGTGAGTCCTATTTGGCTTATGTTATTGATACACATATGGAGAAGAAAGCTGTAAATGACATTCGGGTAGTTTCTGAATACCCAGGTGTTTTCCATGATGAATTACCGGGTTTACCACGGGTAAGAGATGTAGAATATCAAATAGATCTTGTACCAGGTGCTACGCCTGTAGCAAGATCTCCTTATCGTCTTGCACCATCTGAGGTTCGCGAGATGATGACACAGATACAGGAACTTCTTGATAGAGGTTTCATTCGTCCCAGCTCTTCGCCTTGGGGAGCTCCAATTTTGTTTCTTAAAAAGAAAGATGGGATGATGCGGATGTGCATTAACTACAGGGAGCTAAATAAGCGAATTGTAAAGAACAAGTACCCTCTTCCTCGTATTGATGATCTGTTTGATCTACTTAAGGGTGCTACATGCTTTTCAAAGATAGATCTTCGTTCTGGTTATCATCAAGTCCGTGTACGTGATGTAGATATTCCAAAGACGGCTTTCAGGACGAGATATGGGCATTATGAGTTTCTTGTGATGCCTTTCGGATTGACAAATGCTCCAGCCATATTTATGGATCTTATGAACCGTGTCTGTCGTGCCTTTCTTGACAAATTTGTCATTGTATTCATTGATGACATTCTTATCTATTCCAGATCTGAAGTAGAACACGAGACACATCTTCACATAGTTCTTGACACGTTGATGCGAGAACAATTATATGCTAAATTTTCTAAATGCGAGTTCTGGCTCGAAAAGATACACTTCCTTGGGCATGTGATAAGCAAGGATGGTGTAATGGTTGATCCAGCCAAGGTTGAGGCAGTGATGAATTGGGGAATTCCCAAAACCCCATCTGAGATTCGTAGCTTCTTAGGACTTGCCGGGTACTATCGGCGATTCATTCAGAATTTTTCTAAGATCGCAGGTCCTTTGACGAAGCTTACACGAAAGGATGTTCCTTATTCGTGGTCTGATGAACAAGACAATGCATTCCAGACATTGAAACAACTCTTATGTCAAGCTCCAATTCTGACTCTGCCAGATGGGTCAGAAGATTTTATTGTTTACTGTGATGCTTCTTACGCAGGTTTGGGAAGTGTCCTTATGCAGAAGGACAAGGTTATATCTTATGCTTCCCGCTAACTGAAGCCACATGAGAAAAGCTATCTGACTCATGATCTGGAGTTGGCAGCTGTTGTCTTTGCTCTGAAACTATGGCGCCACTACTTGTATGGCACCAAATGTGTGGTATTCACTGATCATAAGAGTCTCCAGTATGTTTCTACACAGAAGGAGCTCAATATGAGGCAACGCAGGTGGATCGAGTTAATTAATGATTATGATTGTGAAATCAAATACCACCCGGGCAAGGCTAACGTCGTGGCTGATGCTTTAAGCCGAAAGGGCTCCTCAAAAACCGTTAAATTCATGAAAATTACTATTGTTTATGATCTTATCACTCATTTAAAGGAGGCTCAGCAGGAAGCCTTATTAGAAGCTAATCTAAAGGCGGAAGTTATGGTTAAATTGAAGGAGCAGCTACAAGATGACAGCAGGGGATTGAAGACATAGAGGTCCCGAAATCTGGGTACCTAGCATCGGAGGGAACCGGGATCTTATCTTGAAGGAGGTGTACAGTTCTCGTCTATCTGTTCATCCTGGGTGCACGAAGATGTACCATGACCTTAAGGCACTTTATTGGTGGCCTACTCTGAAACGTGACATTGCCTCTTATGTGGAGAAATGTCAGATCTGTGCACAGGTGAAGACCGAGCACCAACGACCCTATGGTAATTTGCAACAATTACCAATTCCTGAATGGAAATGGGACAACATCACCATGAATTTTGTTACTAAATTGCCCAAGACTTCTAAAGGGCATGACATGATCTGGGTGATTGTTGATAGACTCACCAAATATGCACACTTTCTAGCTGTGAATGAATCTTCTTCTATGCTTAGACTTGCTCAGATCTATATAAATGAAATTGTTGCTCGACACGGTGTTCCTCTATCTATTGTCTCTGATAGGGATACATGATTTGTTTCACACTTTTGGAGCAGTCTTCAACGGGAGCTCGGTACTCGTGTTCATTTGAGTACCGCATACCATCCGCAGACAGATGGACCGTCTGAAAGGACTATCCAAACTCTTGAAGACATGCTACGCGCATGTGTACTTGAATACGGTGGCTCATGGGATTCTCATTTGCCCTTGATTGAGTTTGCTTATAACAACTCATATCATTCTAGTATCGGTATGCCACCGTATGAGATGCTTTATGGTAGGCGTTGTCGCACACCTACCTGTTGGCTTGAACCAGGGGAGAAGCAGTATGCTGGTCCTGATCTGGTCCAGATTACAGCAGATAAAGTTAAGCTTGCACGTGAGAAGCTTAAAGCAGCAAGGGATAGGCAAAAGATGTATGTTGATCCTAAACGCAGGCCAGTTACCTTTGAAATTGGTGATCGGGTATTCTTGAAGGTTTCTCCCCGGAAGGGTGTTATCAGATTCGGCAAGAAGGGAAAGCTGAGTCTGAGATATATTGGTCCTTTCAGAATTATCCAGAAAGTCAACGAGCAGACAGTATCTTTGGAGTTACCTCCAGAGCTATAAGGTATTCACAATACCTTTAATGTCTGCTATCTTCGTAAGTGCAAGGTGGATGAAGATCAGATTCTACCCTTGCATGATCTGAAAGTTGATTCTTCTACACGGCTCGTGGAAGAACCCGTCAAGATTATGAACACGAAGACCAAACGGCTGAGAAAGAAGACTATTCAGCTGGTCTTGGTCAAATGGAAGCACAATCTCGGGTCAAACCTGACGTGGGAGATCGAGGAGGATATGAGGGCCCGCTATCCCCATCTTTTCACTTAAAGTAGATTCCGAGGACGGAATCTTTTTAAGGGGGGTAGATTTCTAACAACCTCAAAATGGGCCTAGTCGTGTTCGAATCTGGTACGTCTAAATTCTAATTAAATATTAAATAAAAGGAAAATAAAAATATATTGTTGGTTAAATAAGAAAATAAAGGAAAATAATGAATAAATGATAATATTAAAAATATTATTGAAAATAGATAATAATAATAATGAATTATTAAATGGTTTAGAATGAGGTTTCCAAAAATATCCCCGTTGGTTAAAGCGGGTACTCGTGCGTTAAGTTGTAAGTTGAAAAGGGGAACAAGATACCCACTTGTGGATATGCATAACCCACAAGTAGGCACCTTTGCCTCTCCACGTATACACACAAAACACAGACATTTTGGTTTTGACTCATTGTGTTCTTGTGTGTGTGTGTGTGCAAAGCTTTGAAGAAGAAGAATCAAGATCATCCAATTAGCAATCTGTTTTGCTGAAAATTCAAGTGCTAAATCCAAGTTCAAATCTGCTGTGAAAATTCTTAATCATCCTCTGATTCAAGTAAGCTCTTTGTTCTTGATTTTCTAGTTTCACCAAGTTTAGGTTCAAATTGGGTTTGGGTGAAATTGATGCCAAGAACTAAGTTTGATGTTGCCAATCTGTTTCTAAATGATTTCTAAGTGCTTAGGAATCAAAATATGTAATTAAATTGAAGGTTTGAATGAGTTTTGAGAATTAAAGTGGCTAATGGGTCAAAATTATGATTTTGGTCCCAAGTTCTGATTTTGATGTTTTGGTATGTAAAAATGGTACCTTTGAGTTGTATTAGAAGTGTTATTTCACATATGAACCATAGAAACCAATTGGTAATACTCTGGTTGTGATTTGGTATGTTTTTGGATTGAAAATAGCAAGTTCTGCACGAACCAACTGCTGTACATTGAAGGGCACGGGCGTGCCTCTCAAGAACAGACCGTACCTTAGGGCGTACCTAGGAGGCACGGCCGTACCTCCCAAGGGTATGGGGCGCGCCTAACCCTAGCAAGCCCGGGGGTACCCTGAAGTCACGGGGTGTACCTGAGACCCAGGTACGGGGCGTACCCAGGGCGTGCCACGCCAGGCACGGGCATGCCTTGGCAAGGTACGGGCGTGCCCTGCCCCTGGCAGAATCTGTTTTACAAGGTTTTAATAGTTGTAAACCTTGTTTAGGTATTCCGATTGATCCAGAACCTACAGTATCGTAGAGAGAAGTATTTTATCTCTACAGGTGAGTGCCTGATAACATAACGATTAATATATCTCTAACATATATTAACAATGATTACAGAATTGTAAACCATGATTTGTACACGCACTTGTTCAAGTGTAGGATTGCATGATGATGCTAGAATATACCATGTTGACGCAGTATAGTATGCACTTGATTAGGTGTATGCTATGATGAGTATTGAATATATATATATATATATATATATATATATATATGCGCGCATTGACTGATGATTCGATTGAATCAATTGTTTGTTTGTGGTTGATCCGGATCCTATGGACAAAGCTGTCCTACGAGAACAAAGTTGTTCTACTTAAAGACAAAGTTATCCTCTTTGGGTATAGCTGCGACTGTACAACAGAGGAATATGCGGATTCCAAAACGCAACGGTGGACGCTGTATAGCTCCCCCACCGGGGCGGTTGATGTGTTTGGTACCCCAGTTTGGTGCATTGAGCCGGGTTAGCTCCCCTGCAAGATATGTTACCTCCTGACTACGCCAACTCATCGCGAGATGCTAGGATAGAATTATCTGAGCATGATTGATGATATGTGATGTATTTATATTAATCATATGCTATTTGAGTACTCATTATGCTACACCCTACATGTGCAGGTGATCCTCAGTGAGCTTGGGACCCTGCGGGTAGTTTGTTTTTACAGGAGGAACACTTTGTCTGTAATAACTCTGATATAATGTTTCTTTGTATATACTAATGGTCGACCGGATAAGTAACAGTAACACCGAACTTGTATGTTGCATCTTTTGGTTCGTATTATATTTGCCACGTGTTTTCTATTTCCGATGCGTGTTTTCAAATGAATAAGATAAATAAATGATTTAAAAAGAAAAATCTGGTCCTCGAAAATGGCGGTGTTACATGCTGTGGCGGAGGGTCTGGAGGCGGCGGTAGAAGAAGGCTGCGACGGAAGGTCTGGAGGCGGCGGCGGAGGTTCTGGAGGCGGCGCCAAAGGAAGGCAGCGGTAGAGGAACTAGAGGTGGCGGCGGCAGAGGAAGGATACGGCGGAGGGTCTTGAGGCAGCGGCAGGTCTGGCGCATGAAGGATACAGCAAAGGGTCTGGAGGCGGCGGCGGAGGAGAAAGGCAGCGGTGGAGGGTCTGGTGGAGGAAGTCTGCAACGGAGGGTCTAGAGACGGCAACGGAGGAAGGCTGCGGCGGAAGGTCTAGAGGCGGAGGAAGAAGTCGTCTGTGTTTGGAGGGTAAAGTCGGCACATGTGTTATGTCGATGGAATGAGATAGATAGATTAAGGTTATAGAGATGTTTAAGGGTAACAAGGTAATAGTCCACATTCCCTCATTCAAAGGATTTTAAAATCCCTCCATCTAGTGATGAATTCACTTTCCCTCATTGATGGATTCCAATTCCTTCAAATTCCCTGATTAAAGTGAACCAAACATAGGAATCATTAGGAATTGGATTCCAATTCCTTCAGAATCCCAAGGATTCCAATTAACCAAACGCCACCTAAGAAACGTCGGTTAGAAAAAGCCCTAGTGAACGAGAACTTAAAGAAACAAAAGGTGAACTTACAACGCTAGAACATGACCTCTCAAAACTTAACATTCACATAGTTGAACTAACTGACAGAATTAGGTCAACAGAGATGAATGTGATAACCTTGTTGTCAAATTTGAAATCATTTTCACAGAAAGAAAATATTTATATTGTAGAATCAAACTTCTTGAAGATAAGTTTATCAAACGAGGTCAAACTGATTAGATGATTCACTTAAACAAACCAAAAGACATAAGATTTTACAACCCTTTAGAGGGTATAGGGTTTGAAAATCCGAAAATCTTCTTTTTTTGTAAATAATTTTACCACATTAACTATATGGGACTAGGATTAAGCCAACTATTGCAATTCACTAGTGCATGTGAGGATGATGAGATGGAAAAGGAGAAAAGAAGTAACTCGAAAAAGATATAAACTCTGTTTGACTATGGCCTTGAATGATAGTTTTGAGACTAAGGAAATTTCTCTGTCAACTTTCTATATTCATAGCTATAGTAAGGCAAAGTTTGGATCTTATTTTGAAAATGTTTGTGAAAATCAACCCGAAACTATTTCTATCAAACCAAAAGTTTCAAAAACCTATACTCCAAATTATATGCTAGAAAAACAAATTAAGGTTTTAGAAGTTATGTCAGAAAAGAAAGACAACGGTCTACAAACGACATAAACAAACTTTTAGCCAAAATTAAATCCCCTTGAGAACTCTTTGAAAAACTGTTTATGAACGGGAAATTACTGAATCATTGATTCTTACGCTCACAAAACTCTAACCGATTCAGTAATTATTCGGTGTCATGAGACTAATCTTGATGGAAGTTTAAATCATGTTGATAATTTCTTTAAGTTTGTGGAGACATATTCTTCTTCACCTACCTCAATTCTAAGGATTGTAGAAGTGGATCCTATAATTGAAAAGAATATAATGATCCATCCCTTTATAAGGATATAAGGATGATCATTCACATATGTTTCAAAAACAGTTTCATGTTAAAAGTCTTTATATATTGATTACTGGTATTGAAGCAAGACATCATACACCCAGTGATGCAATGCACTAACCCCACCTAGCTATTCAACTATTTCTTAACAACGGATTGTTTCATCTTCACACGGAGACTTAGAACATACACTATTGATATCTCATTTGGAGATAGTTGACATTGAAAATAGGAAGACAGCTACTCTGGTTCTCGACTTCTTTTAATGCATTTATTGATTCTAGAGCTTATTCATCTTGATTATAATTTGTTTCTAGGACACCTTCTCTCAATATCACATGTATCACGTCTTTATGACGATATATCAGAACATCTTGAGTAATATCTTTATGATATTTATAGTGATAGACGAAAATCCTACCACTGCTAACATCATGCCAACTCTTACGTAGGTTACTCAGTTTATTTAATCTAAAGTTCTAATGGGTACTCTATGTGATCATGGTGTTACAACTTGTTGGGATTTGTTTCCAAGGAATTTTGAGACAATGCCTTGAAGATTGTCTCTAGTGCTTAAACGGTCACATCATTCTAGTAATGACAAAGATCAAAGTGTTTACCTTTCCAACACCATGATGAGGAGGTTTTTCAAATTCTGAAATATTCATGTGTACGCCATGCTACAAGCAGATGACACATGTATGACGATTACAAAATATTGATTATCATGAGGGGGGAGACACATGCTCTTAAGATGTCAATCTCAAGATTCACATACTTAACCTTAAGCCTAACCAACGTGTGGTGTCTAATCAGTCTACATCTTCCGGAGCCATAGGAGAGCCTATTATTGTGCCTTCACTGAGCCATGAAATTTAGATCGAAGAAATAGCCAATCCCTCGGGTCAATTATCCCTTGCTAGCCCGACTAACAAAGCATAATCCCTATATAATTCCCCTACTCATTCATTGCATGATTCTAGCCATATATAATATTTTCACGTCTTACACTCCCTTACATGAAATGTCAATGAATCTCTTAGAAAGTATGAAGATTGACAAGGTTAACTTTCGGGCTCCCTTAATTCTAGAGCTCAGACCTAACCTTTAGATATGGAGCCCCAAACCTTACCACATGAAGTTGACTCACAAGTTACTCCGACATAGATAATTCCTTCTAATACTCTAGAAAGGATACTTTGAGTTCAAGCTGATGAATGCATCTCTACAAAGATTAGATCCAATCCATAAGTCCGCGTCTACTCAAGGTGGTTTAGACAACTTGATATAGCATATTAAAAACTAGTTTGTGCTCCTTCATGCCAAGAGGAAGAAGAACAAGAGGCAGATCTTTGAAAAGGTAGACAACTTGGCTAAGGAGGTAAAAGAATTAAAGTTTGCAGTTGGTCTTCATCAACAATAGAAAATAGCATTAACCCATATTAATGAAGACAAAATAGGGGAGAACATTCAAGATGAATCTGGTCCATCGATAAGGGACAAGGATCAAGTTGTGGGGGAGAGATCTTAGACTAAAGGGGTAAGAGAAAGGAAAGGAAGTTGAAACAAAGGCTGAAGCTAAGCTCACTAAAAAACAAAAAGGAAAAAGAAAAAGAGTGGTAAGCTTATAAGAGACTCGGTCTGAGAAAAGGAAAGTGATCCTAGGTGGATTTGAATCATGATGAATTAACACTCAAAGAGATAGTTTCAAACCTTCGATAGAAAGAATTGAAAAAGAAGAAGCTAACAAGATGAGTGTATCCTTGGAAGAACTCAAAAATTGAAAAGCTGCCGTTCAAGCTGAGCTAAAAAATAGAAAGAAAAACAACAAAAACAACTTCTTAAACAACAAATTTAAAGACAAGAATAAGAATTACTTCAACTTTAATAGCAAATTTTTCGTAAATATGAGGAATTGGTAATGGAAGTTGAGGACATAATTAGGTGTTTTGTCCAAAACTACTTTTCATTAAGGACTGAATCACTCAAGTTGAGCACCATACAAGGTATTGTTATTTTGGGGTTTACGTTGACAAGTGTTGCAACAACATACCTAGACCTTAACTTACTTCATAAAATAGGATATTATGAGTGGAAGTCTATAGACATCTTAATCAAAGACATTGAAAGGTCAAGTGCAAGAAGTTACATTAAGGATGAGCTACTGAGACTGTTTGCTAAGGCTGAGAAGCTAATGATCAAATGGAAGCTATTCTTAAAGATGAGATCAGGACACTACTCACATCTTTATGTAAGTCTGGAAAGATAGGGAGAGAAATACCTCCTAGACTAGGAGATGCCAAAGATGAGTGCAAAGTTCCATAAGGGCTACGCTTCAAGGGGAAACATTGACCAACCCATTAGTATTCATTTTTTTAAAAAAAGGCAAGAAAATAAATGCTTCCTGAAGCTTTCATGGATTGGAACATCACAAGAATTAGTTGTGTGAATACTTTGTGACAGAAGTGAAAAAAACATTTTTTTAGGTATAAAGTAAATAAAACTATGAGATCAAGAAAGGATAAACTAAAACACCTACCTAACTGTGATAAGCTGATTGAAGAGATTGATCAAGAAACATCAGAGTTGGAAGCATATAATCCTAAATATTTCAAGAAGACTTAGAGAAGTTCTAAATTATTTGTGTAATTAGATGTTAGTCATCTATTGATTTCTAAGCACACACTAAGTATGTAAACTGATCTTAGTGATCATTAAATATTTTTCTATTATGTGATTAGTTTGTTATAATATGAATTCATCTTTTGATATGTTCAAGCTAATTGTTGATATATTCAATTTGATATTTATAAGTTCGATTAAATTGATGTACTCAAATAAACTTTGATAAGTTCAAACAAATCTTTGTCAGTTCAAGATTTGACAGCATAATTGCTATTAATATATTTAAATTGTTTGATGATTTTGTCATCATCAAACATCGGGAGTTTGTTAGTCAAATGACATTAATAGTTTACATTTGATGAGACAGAATATAGTTTAGAAGATAGCATTTAAATTATAAGTTAGGAATTATGTAAGTATGTTCACATTGACTAGTCAGCTTAAACTGAGTATGTCAACTCCAGAACAACAGATATAGGGTTTCTATGCATGTTTTAGATACCTTAATGACTTCTTAGTTGAGTTTAGGTTTCTACATTGTATGTACAAGTTAAAGACTCAAGATTGATGTGTTTCAAGATGAGTAACTAAGCCCGAAGAACTTGAATATGTATCAAATTGTTCAAAGGTTTAAAACTCTCAAACCTACGATTAGATAATAAGATTGGAAGTTCAAGATTTGAATATTCAAGGTTATCCAAGTTATCTATTCGTCTAATAGAATAGATAAGCTAGTTTTGAATGTTAGATTTGAATAGGTTTTATTTTAATGTTTTTCCCGTAAGAACATGTATATAAACAAACCTCTAATATGTTTAGAGGTTATATCTTTGTTCATGAAGATCTGGTTAGTCCATCAATTACGTAAGTGGCAACCCTAATCTGAGAGTTCATATGTTGAAACAGTAAACAAGGTCAAGCAATTACTTTGTGAGATAAGAGAGAGAGAGAGAAACTATAATCCGTGTTTTGAGTAAAAGATTGATCTTGATTTGTATTAAAAGTTTGAAATCATTAATAAAAAACATTCGGTTTATTTTTATTTGTTTAATAATTTTGAATCATGTATTCAAACTCCCTTTTACACACACACACACACACACATAGGGGACGATTCAAACGAAAACTGTTTTTCGTACGAGAATTGTGAGAACCAATCTTAGCCGTCCAATTCCTCCTCCTTCAATTGGATTGCCCACCTATGAATTCCTTACATGTACCTTGCCACACTCAATCCCCCTCACGCTCTTCATTCATGAATTCCACTTACCACTTGAATAACCAAGATTGGTTTTCGCAGTTCTCGTAAATAAACAGTTCTCATTTGAACCACCCATATATATATATATCAACCTATTGATTACCTCTTTAGGACCAACATATTTATTGCTTAGCCAGTGCTAATTTAGGCTTCTTGCCGAACTTTATAGCCAGTCTAAGTTGCTTTCCCTCTTTTCAGTTTTGATGGATGTAGAAAAAGTTTCATGTGGTTGTGCTCATTTGTTTTCATATAACACAAAATTATTAGTTTATTTTTATGTCATATGTACCTTGAGAGTTTAGATATCAAGAATGTTTTAAATTTATGTAGTTCAGATCTTTTCAGATACGATGATTTTGTATGAAATGCATTATTTGAATGCTAATAAGGTTTTGGTAAATTATTTAATGGATACTCGTGTAATACGACGGCGATGATTAAAGAAAAATGATGGTAAATACTTGTGGTGACGATTACAGAAGAAACAATGATTCTTGCGAATGAAGACTGAATTTTACAATAGATTTGAAATAATTAAGTAGTATTATTTATCAAATTTATGTTATAAGAAAGTTTTTATTTAATAGTGTGGTAATACTGTTTATACACTTTTACTTAAAAGCAATATGAGACAATACAAATAATCCTAATATTATATTTTGAACTTAAAGATGATAAGCACTATTTAAAACTTATACTGTTTTCATATTAGTCAAGAATAAAATGTTAGTGTAGCCACTAAAAAAATTGAAATGTATGTTTTTAGAGAGAAATAAATTATAATTCGTCATAATTAAGATATTTATTTGTTAAAGGAGAGAAGAGGTGAAAAGTATAATGAATCGATCAATGAGATTAAGTAACTAAAATTAAGGGTGTAATATTAGTTTTAATTGAAAAATTAATAACTCTTTTTTTTAAAAAAAAGAAAGAGTGTTGTATTCTTAATCTATACTACTATATAAATCATTTAACACTCCCTCTCCTCCTTAATTTTAAGACTTCTTAAAATTCAATCAAAACAACATCTTGGCCTTTCATTCTATTTAACTTAATCCCATCCACTCAATCTTTAACCATTCAAATCTCTCTCCTAATTTACTTTAACTTTTTATTCAATTAAAATATACCCTCACACAAACATAATTATACACCCATAATAACATAATTTCTAATATCTTATTAACTTCTCTATCCTTATTTCACAAATATGATTTTTTTCCTTATTTTAATGTCTTTTAGATTTTATTTTTAAAATTAATAAAATATTTTATGTAAATAAAAGAAAATTTGAAAAAAAATGGAACATGTTGCTAAAGAAAATTTTTTGTGACATTGAATTTTACGAATAACATATCATTACATTTTTGAAAGCGGCATATTATAAAACAAAAACTATTCGACTCCGCAGCATTGCGCGGGTACGATGCTAGTATAGTAGTATAGATAGTCGAGTTTTGATTCTAGATATGCATTTTGTTTTTATTAGTTGACAAATGGAAAAAAGTATGTAAAAAATTAAAAAATAGGATTAGACATTTTTTATTTATAATTAACAATGACTCTTTATATTATTTTATTTTTAAAATGGGGAATTAGATCATGTTTTCAAGAGAAAACCAGCCTACTAACTAGTTTCCTTGATTATTTGGACTTGTTTTTTTTAACAGGGCTACTTAATATATGTAAGGAACCGATCTCTTAACCGGAGAAAAATATCCATCTCTTCAAACCCCTCAGACCACGCGTAGTTGTTGTCATAAGTGATAACATTTGTCAGGGACGGATCCAGTATTTGAAATAGGTGGTGGTACCGGATCAAGGATTTGAAATAGATGGTAGCACCGTCTCGAAAAATTCAGAATTTACACTACGGGAGATTGAAATTTACACTAAGCAAACAAAATTGGCTGGTGTCACGTGCTACTACCGACACAAACTTGGGTCCACCCCTAACGTCTATGCCTTTGCCATCATTGTTCTCCGCTTGTCCCTTACTATTGTAGGGTTCTTTGTTTGCTCGTCATCCGAATGCTCATCGTTTTGGTGACGAGTTCGCTTAGCTCGCTATCAATAATTTTTTTATTTTCTTTAACCAGTCCTATTAATATAAATTATTATTACATGGTATTAGAGATGTTAGTTATGAGATATTCATATGTTAGTAATGTTAATATGTCAAACACGAATTAATATGTTAATATGTTACTACGTGTAGTTTTGCTAAAACCGATCGTTAAGATGTTTTTGTATACCTACAACCGATCTAATCTAATATTTAAACACGAATTAAAATTGGTTACCGATAAAAGTGTGTTGAGGAATCTAGTAAAAAGAAGATCAACATAAATATTAAAATCAATGGACGAAATAAGAAAAGGGACGTTGGGTAGTGCTGAAGTAGGAGGAAGAGGGAATAACACATTGGGAAAATTGAGACCATTGGTAGTGCTTTATGTGTCATTTGGATACTTAAGCTGACCTAAGAATCTTCATTTTCCCATTTTACCCCTATATAATCACATTAACGTAAAGACTATAAGTAGATGTGTGAAAATGTTGATGCTATCACAATTCCTAAATGATGAACCGAATCTTTATATATTAAAATTTAGAAAAATTATTTTATATAAATAGGTTAAGAATTCACATAATCTCATCCTTAAACATAGAATTCTAAGGCCAACTCTCAGCCACTAATTTAAAAGGGCATATTAGGAATTGTAAAAAAAATTCAAAGTCTACGTCCCTCCTTAAGGCTTCCCAAACGTTTCCTTTTTTAATTGTTTATTTACTTTTTAAATCTTTAAATGACCATAACTATTTCAATTTTAAGAATTTGAGCAAAAAAAATTATACCAATTTACTTATTTTTTAATTCTCTTTCAAACAAGACAACTTTTCCCATATTTCTGAAAATTTTATTTCGAAAATGCAAACTATATCAAAATGTTATCATTTTAAATCATATGAATTTTTATCATTTTCGGCTGAAAATGTTATCATTTTCAACTGGTAACTAGAAGTTATCATTTTCAATTGGAATTGTTATCATTTTCTCCTGTAAAATTATCATTTTCGGTTGCTGGAAAATGTTATCATTTTCAATTGGATTTGTTATCATTTTCGGTGGCTGAAGATCATTTTATGCTAAAATTAACATTTTCGGTATGGAAGTTAAAAAGAAATGAAGGGGCGAAATTTATGGGGTGGTGGATTCCCATAATACCCTTCCTTCTATAATTAAATCTTATAATGTTTACTTAATTACAAAAGAGCCATTATTAGATCTTGACCATTGATTTAAAAAATCTAATGGTCTAGATTTGGACTTTGGGTTATATATTTAAGCATAGGACCTTTATTGATCCATTTTCTATATATATATATATATATATATATATATAGAAATTGGATCAACATAGAATGACTTAATATTATTTGTATTTTCGGTTATTTGCATTTTTCTTATCTTCTTTTATGTTCGTTGCATTTTGCATTTTGTATTTTCGTCAAATAATTTGCATTTTTGTTATCTGTTTTTTTTTCATTTCTGGCAGCATTTGCATTTTTGTCAAACAATTTGCATTTTTGTAAAAAAAAATTAGAAAACATTTCGATCCTGGTCTTGAATTAAAGAGAATAAAAAACTAAATCTAATGGTCTATTTTTTTTTTGTTAAAATTCTTAAACATGAATATATTATGATAATTTGAATGTTTAGTAAGATTTTTTTTTTAAATGGAAGTTTAGAGGTTGAAAGAAAGAGAGAGGGGCATGAGTATTAATTTGTAATTCTTTTTCCAGTTTTGTCCTTACTCTTGATACCACGTGTCATCACCAGGTTTGTTCTTTAAGTTCTATAAATAAATAAAGTTCTATGTATAACCTCACCTTATATATATAGAGGGTTCAAACGAGAACTGTTTTTCGTACGAGAACTGCGATAATCAATCTTGACCGTTCAAAAGAACTTTTGCCCCTAAGAAAATACCATATTTTTATATATAATTTTTTATTTTTATTGGTATAAATACATATTTTCTTCTAAAAAATAGATAGGAACCGTAGTTTATTTCACTATGACACTTACATATATATAACTGATACAACTGTACAAAAATATTATAGAAAAAAGTGTAAATTTAACCTACATAATTATATATATCTTTATTAATATATTTATATATAAATTTTAAAATTAAAATACATATATGAAATTATACTTAATTATATAAAATTATAATTATATCATATTTAATTCGGGTTAGTGGATTCATCTATGGATGAAAAATCTTTATTCATATCCAATCCAATAAACATCCATATCCATTCCATATCCGATATTCATCCATTTAACGTCGTCCGTATCCATCACAGATGGATCGGATCGGGTGGATGATCATCGAATCGGGTGACAATTGTCATCCCTATTTGCAACTCGGTGCAAAAACCTATATAACGCAGTGTTGTAAAAACTGTGCAATGTTGTATTGTAAAAACTCTGCAACATAGTGTAAAAACATGTAACGCAATGTAAATATGCGCAACACAAATCCGATGATGTTCAACGTATTAATATTGTCTAAAATAGTGTAAAAGTTGTGTAACACAGTGCCAAATGTGTGCACCACAATAATATGTCTCACAATACGAAAATGGTGCAACACAGTATAAATATTGTGCAACATAGTTTCAAAATTATTTAAAAAACATGCAATACTAATATTAAATGAAACATCATAATTTTATCTTTTAAATAATGTAATTTTTAATAATAGCTTAAATATTTAGGGAGTGTTGGATTTTTATACATAATCCACTCTCCTTTTCACAAGAGTGACCGACACCTCCACTTAGTTTTACCATTTTACCCTTCAGACACTTTTTCCATACCCTTCTCAGTTTCCACTTATATTGCATTTTAGTTATCAAAATACCACCGATCATTTCAATACTAAATTTAATTTGATCAGATTACTTCCTATACTTCTTAATTTAACACTTCTTCATGGATTCCCACACTATATATAGGGTTCATGGCATGTTTTGATCCAGATTTTATTTCTAGATTTACTTAGTTTTATTTTAGATCTTGATTTATGCTTCAATAGGTTTTGAATGTGGTATCTTTATGCTTGGTTTTGAGTTTCAGGTAAAACACAATAACATTTTGGGCATCTTTACTTTATCTTTTTAACATCCATAAGTTTCTCCTGTTGAACAAAAAGAATAAAATGAATATTATAGAACATAAATATTTAGAAAATAAACAAATTTTCAAGTATACAATCATTAAGACTTAGAAAATCCATTGTGTTATTTTTTTAAGTTAATTATATACAATGATAAATAAAATAAAGTTTCTTGTATTTATATGTAGTTTGCCCTTTACATTAAGGATCGATAATAGTTTAACTATCAAATTCTTAGTTCAAAGTTTTTTTTTCAAATAGTTTAAACTTGAAGTTTTGTTAAAACAAATTATTAATCCCTAAAGCTTTGAACAATTTTTATTTAGCCTCTTACTTGATACACATACTTGATACACATGTTAGCTTTATTAAACTCTTAACAAAACTTAAAGATTAAACTATTTATTAACAAAAATTTAAGTCTTAAATAAATTAAAAAAACACTTATGACTTAAACCATAAAGAAGGTATAACTTTAAGGATTAAATTATAATAAATTCAAACTTTATAGTGCTAAGTGTTGGGGAGATAATCACTTCACCCTAATAATTAACTCTACCTATCCTAAAACAGAGAATTTGATGATAACCAAACCCTATATTCAGTATGACTTAGAAAGAATTCAAACATGTGTTGTTTGAATCAGATTCTGAAAAATATGCTAAGTATGGAACCATCAGCTGACCATCAGCTGAGTATCAGATCCTACTCAAAATATCAGCCAAGGGATATTAGCTAAGGAGCATCAGATGAAGAAAACAAGTGAAGAAGACCATCAGCTGAGGAAAGTAAACCATCAGCTGAGTGAAGAAATTCGATCAGCTGAGTGCCTACACTATCAGCTGAGCAAGGACATTTGCTCAGCTACACTATCAGTTGAGTGAACAATGAATCAGCTGAGGCCCAGGGCATCAGCTAAGTAAGTCTTTTCTAACACAAGTCATCTCTTTACATAACAGATGTATTTAAATGATCTGCTGAGCATTCTTGATCAACTGATCATATAAATACACGAACTTATGCCCTCCTAAGATAACTATTGATCAATTGAGCATCCATATGACCAACTGAGCAATATGTATCAACTGAGTCCTAGCAAAAATTGATCAACTGATATATCTTGTCAACTGAGTAGTGAAATTTAAAGTTCCTAGTACTTTCTGTTAGCCGAGTCGAGCAAAATGTCAAATCTGCTCTATCTTTCAGATTGTAAAAGTCATATGTAAAAGGCAGAACATGTGTTGTTCTATTATGCCTTAGATCTTTGTTTGTAAAAGTAAAAAGCACTTTTTGGATCAAGTATGAGACAAAAAGGTTTGATCTTATCCTCTGGAAAAGGAGAAAGATACCTCAAACAGACGAAGATCTTGAAGACTTGTTTCAACAACTAAGTATGGCTGGCAATCCCATACTTGGTAAAGTCAAATCAAACAGAAGCATGGCTGTTGTATAAAGTACAAGCATGGAAAGGGAAAGAAAGTTCTACACGACAGTAGATGTGAGTTTTAATATTTTACATTGTGAGTGGGTTGCACTTTTTCAGAAAAGTACAATTACTTTTATCAAACAGTTGATTAAAGTAACTTTACTTTTCACCCACTACCTTTACAATTAAAATATTATATTTTCACATACTCCTTGTCTCCTTCCTTCATGTAACTGGACGCCAAGATTTCTATAAATATACATGCATGGTGGACATGCAAAATAACACAATGAAGCCTCTACACAACAAAAAGAAATCTCATTAGTTGAGATAAATTCGTAGAGTTTAAGCATTGTGTAGAATCAAACTTGTTCATGTGTTGAACACTCTATATACATTAGTTGTTTTAGAGTTAGCTTGTCTATGTGTTAGACAAATAGATTGCCACCTTTTATTGTGATTAGAATTTCCGCTTCTAGTACATGTAATTCTTGATTCAAAATCAATAAGAATTATATAAAAGTATAATGGTGTGTCTTTAATTTTCAAAAAGCTAAAGTTTGTATTCAACCCCCCCCCCCCTTCTACAAACATTTGTTGTTGCGTACTCAATCTGGGACTAACAACTGGTATTAGAGCAGGTTAGATAATCAATATCTACATCTGTTGTTCTTACTCTACAACTGCTTCTACCCCTCTCAAAATGGCCTCATCATCAAACAACATGAACATCTCAAACACTGGGTCTTTAACAAGATGTCCCATTTTGATGCAGAAAACTTCTCCATGTGGAAAACTAGAGCATATCTTTTCTTATCCACCCTTGATATCCAAATGCTTGAAATAGTTACTGAGGGTCCTTATGTTCCAACATCCGTGTTATCCATTCCATCAGAATCTGAAGGTCAAACCTCCACAACAAAAAGAATCATTACCAAACCCATGCATCTGTGGACAGATGAAGATAAGAGGTTGGTTAGCCTAGATGTTAAGGCTAGATCAGCTCTTGTCTCTACACTACCCAATGAGATCTATCATCAAGTGCTTAACTGTACTTCTGCTAAAGAGATGTTAGATACACTCACAGTTGCATATGAAGGGACTGAGGAGATGAAGGAGAACAAGAAGGTCCTCCTCAATAGAGAGTATGATTTCTTCTTTGCTCAGAAAGGTGAGAGTCTTACACAGACATACACCAAATTCAACTGCCTAGTAAATGATTTGAAGAGGGCAAACATATCCAAGAGCAACTTTGTCTTGGTGAATAAGTTTCTAGACTCCCTCCCTAAAACATGGGATCACTTTTTCACGGTACTAAGGCATAGTGAGAAGATTAAAGGGATGTCTCTGGTTGCTCTCTATGGTAACTTACTCAACCATGAGCAATCAGTCAAGCAAAGGAAGTTGTCATCCAAGGAGATGAAAGAGGTTGTGAAAGCTGCACCAACTGCCCTTGTATCAAGAGATACAAAGATGAGAAGCTTTGCAGCTATTGATTCTGGTTTTGATGAAGAAGGAGATGAAGAAGAGAGTGCTGCAGAAAGTGATGAGGAGAATGGTTGTGAGGAGAATAGTTTGGAGGAGCTAGTTGAAGGAGTAGCCATGCTGGTTAAGAAGTTCAAACCTTTTAAGAAGGGAAAGGGTCTCAAGAGGTTCAGCAAGAGGCCATTAAAATTTGTCAAGTCCAAATCTACTTTTGATGCCTCCACAGCAGAGTGTTACAAATGTGTCAAGATTAGTCACATAGCCAGTGACTGTAAGTCCAAAAATAACACTGGTTCTTCATCTGTGCCAAAGCAGGAGGGCAAAATTGATTATGAAGCCAAGTATAAGAAACTCCTTGCTGTTGTCCTTGATAAGAAAAAGAAGAAGAAAGCCTAGGGCCAAGTTCTTGTAGCTGAAGAAGAAGATTGGGCAGAAGAAGATCTTTCCTCAAATAAAGATGAGGTGATCTCTGCTCAGTTCTGCATGATGGCCAACAACAATGATGGTAGTTCATTTGATGAAGATATGAAGAAGGCTGCAAAAGCTTGTTCAACTACCAACTGGGATCCTTCTTCAATGTATCAAGTTGGAAAGTTTATTGATTATGATGATAATGAAAAGAATGCTATGTTTATTGATTTCTAGTTTGCTATTCAAAGAGAGAAGAAGTTAAAACTAGAAGTAGAATCACTCATGAAAAAATTAATTCTTAAAGATGAGGAACTTAAGCAGATAACAACTTTAAATGATGAGATAGCTAATCAAAAGATACTTAATGAGATCTTAGTAAAAGAAACTAGTGAAGCAACCAAAAAGTTTAATGACCTCCAAAAAGTAGTAAAGTTTTCGTGTGTATCTGCAGAAAAGACCACTCAGTGTGCCAAGGAGCACATACCCAAACAAGTTCAAGCTATTATTGGAGGAAATTACTCTAAGGCTGCTAAGTATGTTGATTCTAATAAGAACCTTAATATCTTAGACAATGCTGACATTTTTCCCCAAACTTTTCACAAGACTGTTATAGGCAAAAGTGTGTTCACAAATAAGTTTGTTAGAAGCAAAAGTACCCACCTAAAAGAATCAATTATTCCTTGTGGTTAATCCTCCTCTAGTAAGATTTCAGAATCTAAAAATACTAAGAACACTAAGTCAAAGGATGTGAGTAAAGGAAAGGAATCATTAGTTGAGACCACAGAGACATTATGTTGTCAAACCTTGAAAACAGATGACTTAAATCTTAGTATTTTACAAACTGAAGAATCATTAGCTAATACTACTTTATCAACTGATATGTTAGTAGATGATAAATGTTTAGCTGATGGCCTTGAAGGCATTCGTTTTGCATAATCAAGTAGCAACGGAAGCAACATGTATAACAAAAATTAAATCCAAACCAACGAATACTTCCAAGGACCAAAATCTAACCATGAACTTGCAACTATAAAGAAAAACAAGATGAGAAGAAAAGATTATACCTCAATGCAAAACAATGATCTTTTCTTGTCAAGCTCCAAGAATCCAAAGAAGGACTCCTCTAATGTAGTCCACCCCAAGCAACTATTGATTCCCAAATGCTAGTAAGTTGGTGTTATACACCAAAACAACAACCAAGTCAATATCATGCTCTCTTGTGCACCAAAAAGCTCACCAAGAAGAAGATGAAGTTTGAGAGAAAACTCTTGTGATGAACTAACTCCAAGCCACCCCAAAAGTTTGTGTTCTAGTAGAGAAACACGTTACCTTTTGGTCTAGCAAAGTTAATACCATAAAGTCCATTAAACATAGTGTTTAAGGCAGTTAATTTTGCTGTCACAGCGGACGTACACGGCCCGTGTTCACCAACACGGCCGTGTAGGCCCAAAGTCCACGGCCCCAATTGGGCTAAGACGGCCCGTGTTTAATAGGCTATACACGGCCCGTGTTCATCTACACGGCCGTGTCGGCCCAAACTACACGACCTCTAATTGGGTCAAAACGCCCCGTGTGCTGGACTAGACACGGCCCGTGTATCACCTTGCCAAAACCTATTTTGGCCTTTTCTCTTTTTTTGCTTGATTGCGTTTCCGGAACCAATACTTGGTGTGTGACCCAATAGGCCTATACCTCATCGGTAGTGCCATTAACTCGTTCATGTCAGCGGGCATATTCCAACAGACTCCTACTTGCACGTGACACGACTACGAAAAATAACAAAAACATAGAGCGGCCTCTAGCAAGACATCTATGCTCCCAAGTTAGTATAAGGTATGCCACTCTTGACAAGATCCCCAATCATAAAATGATTGTCCTAAAGATAAATGAACATGTACATCCATTTGTTCGTGATATCCAATGTGAACCCAAGGCATGGAATATAGTCAACCTTAAGATCGTTCACGATTATGTTTCTCGATTCTAGATTAGTGGTGACCAACAAACCAAGTTAATATTGATCCATCATCAATATAACTTGAGCACGGCCATGCATATGAACGTCAGCACTCAATCATCGAGGGGTCCATGGATATTCTCTCTATACATAGAGGAACAAATACCTTTCGACTAAATAGTCCCGCCACATAGGTAATACTCTACCCAGTTATCTCCCTTATAACGACCAGTTACGGACCGCGTTAGGAAACGATCAAAGCAAAGCAGACCTATGCTTTGGGATCACATGTATCTCTAGTTTAAGGATGAAATTCCATTACCATCCCGAGTTACTTGTGACTAAAACCATGAAGTAAACTCGGGTGCGGGTCCTCCAATCACTTGAAACCCCTTTCAAGTATAGGTAAGAATCACGTTTTATCAAAACCAATTCTTTACCTCAATCTTAATTCATACTTCCTTCCCACAAAGTATGACCGATTGTGGAGATTTAAAGATTGTAAAACAATCTAGGGAAGAATTTAAACATGCAAAGATAGAACACAATAAAGACTAAATGTAAGTAACCGCAACATGCGTATATATAGATCTCTACAATATAAATCGAAACAAACATTAGTTACATTACTGCTTAACGTTCCCAAATACATAATGGTCCACACATAAATTAAAACTAAACCTAAACCAAGTCATGAGCAAATCTAACACCTATTGCCATAGTGTGGGAATCATGAGAAGCTTGTGACAACGGTTTAGTAAACGGATCGGCCAAATTGCCTTTCGAGGTTACTCTACTAATAGTGACTTCACCACTTTCAATCATCTCTCTTATCAAGTGGTACTTATGAGGTATATGTCTCGTTCTCTTGTGAGCTCTCGGTTCCTTCGCTAAGGCCACCGCACCCTCATTGTCACAAAATATCTCAATAGGGTCAGATATGCTAGGAACCACTCCAAGGTCTCGGATGAACTTCCTTATCCACACAGCTTCTTTAGCAGCTTCACTTGCTGCAATGTATTCTGACTCTGTAGTAGAATCAGCAACTGTGTCTTGCTTTGAACTTCTTGAAGTAATAGCCCCACCATTCAATAGGAACACAAACGCCGATTGTGATCGGCAGTCATCCCTATTAGTTTGGAAGCTAGCATCAGAGTAACCATTTACTTTGAGCTCTTCCTCACCACCAAAGATCAAGAACATTTCTTTAGTCCTCCTAATATACTTAAAAATGTTCTTTACCGCAACCCAATGTACTTGCCCCGGGTTTCCCTGATATCTACTAGTCAAGCTCAAAGCGCATGACACATTAGGACGAGTACATAACATGGCGTACATGATCGAGCCCACGGCCGAAGCATATGGTACTCGCTTCATTATTTCTAGTTCCTCTTGAGAACTAGGACATTGAGTCTTACTCAATATCACTCCATGTGACATAGGAAGATTTCCTTTCTTGGAGTCCTCCATCTTGAACCACTTCAAGACTTTGTCAATGTATGTACTTTGACTCAACCCGAGATGTTTTGTAGATCTATCTTTATAGATCTTGATACCCAGAATATATGCCGCTTCTCCTAAGTCTTTCATTGAAAAGCATTTTCCAAGCCAAGTTTTAACACTTTGCAAGGTTGGAATATCTTTACCAATGAGCAGGATATCATCCAGATATAAGACTAAGAAAACAACGGCGCTCCCACTAGCCCTAACGTATACACATGGCTCGTCTACATTCTTCGAAAAACCAAACTCTTTGATTTTCTCATCAAAGCATAGATTCCAACTACGAGATGCTTGCTTAAGTCCATAAATAGACTTCTTTAGTTTATACACTCTATTAGGATGCTTTGGATGTACAAAACCCTTTGGTTGCGTCATATACACCTCTTCGGAGAGCTTCCCATTAAGGAAGTCGGTTTTGACATCCATTTGTCATATTTCGTAATCATGAAATGCGGCAATTGCCAAAAGTATCCTAATAGATTTCAACATGGCCATTGGGGAAAAAGTTTCATCATAATCGACGCCATGTGTCTGGGTGAAACCTTTAGCCACCAGCCGGGCTTTGAAAGTGTTAACTTTTCCATCCATGTCGGTCTTCTTCTTGAAGACCCATTTACACCCTATTGGTTTACAACCAGGTGTAGGATCAACCAGTTCCCAAACCTGGTTATCCTCCATGGATTGCATCTCGTTATCTATTGTCTCCTTCCATTTAGCAGACTCGTGGCCCGCTGCCGCTTCCCGATAGTTGGTGGGCTCATTAAGATCCACCAATAACTTGTCGCCCTCAGATATGAGAAACCCATATCTATCTGGCTCATGGCGAGCTCTACCGGATCTACGGGGAGGTAATGGATGTACGTTATTCTACGCATTGTCATGCTCATATTCAACCTCACTAGGTTGTTGGCTAGTGCCAACGTCAGGCCTTTCATCCGTTGACCCTTGAATTTCTTCAAAATCAATCTTGTTCCCGCCTTGCTGATTGGATATTAATTCTCTTTCTAAAAAGACCGCCCTCCGAGCAACAAATACTTTGTTCTTGGAAGGTTTATAGAATATATATCCAATACCTGGAGCTGGATATCCGATGAAATAACACTTTTCGGATTGGGGCTCTAACTTGTCATCTACCTCACGTCGTACGTAGGCTTGACAACCCCAAACCTTTAGATAGGCAAGAACGGGAGGTTTCCGATGTCACATCTCGAAAGGTGTTTTCTCGACCTTCTTCGTCGGAACGAGATTAAGGATTCTTATTGCCGTTTCAAGAGCATAACCCCAAAGGTATATAGGCACTTGGGTGTGACTCATCATAGACCGAACCATATCTAACAATGTTCGGTTCTTCCTCTCGGCGACACCATTTAATTGTGGCGTCCTAGGAGGTGTAAGTTGTGAGATAATTCCACAACCCTTGAGATGATCACGAAACTCTTGACTAAGATACTCACCACCCCTATCGGATCTAAGTATCTTAATCGTTTTGCCCAATTGATTCTCTACTTCGTTTTGGAAAGTCTTAAAGACCTCAAAGGCCTCGGACTTTTGTCTAACCAAGTAGACATACCCGTACCTACTATAATCATCTATAAAGGTAACGAAGTATCTAGAATTGTCTCTCGTGATGTGCTTAAATGGACCACACACATCGGAATGTATGATGTCCAATAAGTCTTTTCCCCTCTCATTCACGCCGGAAAAGGGTGCTTTAGTCATCTTGCCTAATAAACAAGATTCGCATACTTCATTTGACTCATGGTCAAATGATTCCAAGATCCCATCCGCTTGGAGCTTGGCGATACAAGTCTTGTTTATATGGCCAAGTCGACCATGCCACAAAGACAATTTGTCTAAACCATTTTTAGACGTTGAATCAATATTCATGATTGAACATTTATTACTAACGTATGCATCTACTTCATAAATACCATGACAAGGATAAGCTTTAAAATAACAAATATTATTTTTAAAACATACGATAACCCATTGTCAAAAGTAAAACCAAAACCATCGTCGTGCAAAGCATAAAAAGAAATAATGTTTCGCACCACAAGCGGCGAATAGCATACGTTTAACAATAATATAGAAAAACCAGAATTAAATGATAATTCGACTTCTTCTCGAGCCTTGACCGGGACAATCTCCTTGTTTCCCATAATCAAGTCAAGCTCGCCATTCTCCATCCTTCTACTTGTCTTTAGCACCTGCACAATATTACAAACGTGAGTGCCACAGCCGGTATCTAATACCCAACTACCAGATGTAGAAGTATGATGGAGTTCAATCATGTACGTACCTGAATCGGAAGTTCCTCCGATGCTTAACCCCTTGAGCTTCTTAAGACCTTCTAGGTACCCCCGGGCAGTTACGGCGCCAATGGTCCTTCTTCCCGCAGAAGAAGTATTTCGCTTCATCCGGTGTTTTGGCTTAGGGAATCATCTTCCCCTTGCCTTTACCCTCCGAAGCGGGGCTAAATTTGGCAGTGCCAATCTTCCCCTTCCCTTTACCCTTAGGGGTATAAGCGGACTTCATCTTCTTCTGGATTCGCCCCTCCCTTATAGCAAGAACGGGATTTGGAACGGCGGGATTGTTTTTGGTCATGCTAGACTCCGTTGTCTTAAGCATACCATGAAGCTCCATAATGGACTTATCCATACTATGCATATGATAACTCATAACGAATTGATCATACGCGGTGGGCAGGGACCATAGGATCAAATCCACGGCTAGCTCCCTCCCTATGGTAAATCCGAGCCGTTCCATGCGCTCCACGTTTGCTTCCATGCGCAACACGTGAGCACTCACATTCCCGCCATCGGACATCTTGCTACCAAGAACCGTCTTAAGACACTCAAACCTCTCTTGTCTCTGTTGCCGCTAGAACATTTCCTTAAGCTGAGCGATCAAGTCAAAAGCACTCATATGATCCATTTGCTTTTGAAGCTCGGGGATCATAGTACTTAGGATGAGGTAAGTAATGTCTTCGGTATCCTTGACACGCTTCTCATAAGCGTCTTGGATAGCCCGAGTGGCATTGGCAGCAGGAGCCTCGGGTAGGGTCTCCTCTATGGTAACCATCTTCCCTACTTGGAGTAAGAGAAGCTTAAGTTGCCTAAACCAATCCAAGAAGTTGTTACCATTGAGTTTCTCCTTTTCAAGGAAAACTCTAAGCGAAAAATGGTTGGTGGTGTTGGTGCTGCTTGAAGACGCCATCTAAAATAGCAAAGTAGTTTTAGTTAGTTTGGAAATCCTTGTTAAAATAAGTACCCATAGTTTTAAACAAAACACTTTATTTGTAACAAGGGCTAAGAACCTTATTTCACCTCGCACCGTGACGGGTTTACTGCAGATCACGTGGCGAAGCTATTTAGGCCGGCAACCATTTTTCCAATTGTAATTTCTATTACAACTCTTAGACACTTGCGGGATCCGTTGACATCCATTATGTTGGTTGGAATTTTTGATCCCTTCCTTACACCAATCTTAATATATAATTTTTGTTTAGCTCGTGCTTAGCTCGACAACTAACCAAGAATTATATACTGAAATTGTAAAGCGTCCGACAAGACACACGGATGGCACTCTCGACCATTAATTGGCTCGTGCTTAGCTCGACAACCAATCATGCGAGTTACCCCACTCACCTTCTACACAACTACACAAGGAATGACTTGTGCTTAGCTCGACAATCATCCTTGCTTCGTTAGATTCGAGTGGTGTCATCTTACGGATGGTGCGTGATTTAAATTTTGAAAAACAGGATTTTTTTCCGGTTTATAAAAACCCTTTTTGTGAATTAACAAAGTAAGTGTCAAAAAAATTTTAAGCACTTTTAAATATAATACCATTTTTATATTTTCTTTGTCAATTCTATTCGCGCGAGATTGTTAACCATTTTAATAAACGTTGTATTTTATTTAATTTTATAGAAAAATTGTCTAGCATGCGAATCCTAATCCATCACGCAAATATATATATATATATATATATATATGATTCGGTAACATTCCCAAAAATCCTATGCGTTTTCCCCGTGAGCCACAACGTGGAAAACGAGTCCAAAACCTAAGGACAAGATATTGTCTCGTTCGGTGAGCTCCCACTGAATCCAACACCTCCAATAGCGTGTTCATTCCTTCTCGCCAAGACGTCATCACAATGACTCCCGTTGACTACTCCGGTTCTAATTCTATACTATATACAAATGCATAGAATATATATAAACGACATGCAGGTCGCATTCCTACGCTATTTATACAAATACATAGAATAAAAGAAATGGCATGCAAGCCGCGCCAACAAATAAATAAATAAATACTATTACAACAATACAGCACGCAGGCCGCCAAAAACCAAAATAATCAACCACCACAACACATAGGTCTAAGGGCATATCATGTTACCGAATCAAACCAAACATATCAAATAGAAATATGGTGTGCCACACATAACCATGATACATAAATATATATCTATATTTTAGTTAAGATTGTCAAAACATCAAAGGCACCAAAAAGACAATCCTTGTACATATGCATTAGTGTACCAAACCATTTTTGATACACATATTCATATATACATTTATAAGTATATATTTGTGTACACTTCATACCGAGTTACAACAAATATATAAATATAAAAACTAAAATATTAACAAGACTACAAATATATCAATTCTAGCCCAACAAGAGTCTCAATGAAAAACCAATTTTAAGAAAACAATTTTCTTATAAAAAAACATTTATGGTTTTTCTAGACTCAATAGTGCAAAGCCATGTTAGATATGGCTCTGATACCACTGAAGGTATTCGTTTGGCATAATCAAGTAGCAACGGAAGCAACATGTATAACAAAAATCAAAGCCAAACCAACGAATACATCCAAAGAAGGACTCCTCTAATGTAGTCCACCCCAAGCAACTATTGATTCCCAAATGCTAGTAAGTTGGTGTTATACACCAAAACAACAACCAAGTCAATATCTTGCTCTCTTGTGCACCAAAAAGCTCACCAAGAAGAAGATGAAGTTTGAGAGAAAACTCTTGTGATGAACTAACTCCAAGAGACCCCAAAAGTCTGTGTTCTAGCAGAGAAAAACATTGCCTTTTGGTCTAGCAAAGTTAATACCATAAACTCCATTAAACATAGTGTTTAAGGCAGTTAATTCTGCTGTCACAGCGGACGTACACGCGTGTTCACCAACACGGCCGTGTAGGCCCAAAGTCCACGGACCCAATTGGGCTAAGACGGCCCGTGTTTAATAGGCTATACATGGCCCGTGTTCATCTACACGGCCATGTCGGCCCAAACTACACGACTTCTAATTGGGCCAAAACACCCCGTGTGTTGGACTAGACACGGCCCGTGTACCACCCTGCCAAAACCCATTTTGGCCTTTTCTCTCTTTTGCTTGTTCGCGTTGCCGGAACCAATACTTGGTGTGTGACCCAACAGGCCTATACCTCATCGGTAGGGCCATTAACTGGTTCGTGTCAGTGGACATATTCCAACAGACTCCCACTTGCACGTGACACGACTACGAAAAATTACACAAACATAGAGCGGCCTCTAGCAAGACATCTATGCTTCCAAGTTAGTATAGGGTATGCCACTCTTGACAAGATCCCCAATCATAAAATGATTGTCCTAAAGATAAATGAACATGTACATCCCTTTGTTCGCGATATCCAATGTGAACCCAAGGCATGGAATATAGTCAACCTTCAGATCGTTCACGATTATGTTTCTCGATTCTAGATTAGTGGTGACCAACAAACCAAGTTAATATTGATCCATCATCAATATAACTTGAGCATGGCCATGCATATGAACGTCAGCACTCAATCATCGAGGAGCCCATGGATATTCTCTCTATACATAGAGGAACAAATACCTTTCGACTACATAGTCCCGCCACATAGATAATACTCTACCCAATCATCTCCCTTATAACGACCAGTTACGGACCGCGTTAGGAAATGATCAAAGCAAAGCAGACCTATGCTTTGGGATCACATGTATCTCTAGTTTAAGGATGAAATGCCATTACCATCCCGAGTTACTTGTGACTAAAACCATGAAGTACACTCGGGTGCGGGTGCTCCAATCACTTGAAACCCCTTTCAAGTATAGGCAAGAATCACGTTTTATCAAAACCAATTCTTTACCTCAATCTTAATTCATACTTCCTTCCCACAAAGTATGACCGATTGTGGAGATTTAAAGATTGTAAAACACTCTAGGGAAGAATTTTAAACATTCAAAGATAGAACACAATAAAGACTAAATGTAAGTAACCGCAACATGCGTATATATGGATCTCTACTATATAAATCGAAACAAACATTAGTTACATTACTGCTTAACGTTCCCAAATACATAATGGTCTAAACATAAATTAAAACTAAACCTAAACTAAGTCATGAGCAAATCTAACACCTATTGCCACAGTGTGGGAATCATGAGAAGCTTGTGACAACGGTTTAGTAAACGGATCGGCCAAATTGCCTTCCGAGGTTACTCTACTAATAGCGACTTCACCACTTTCAATCATCTCTCTTATCAAGTGGTACTTACGAGGTATATGCCTCGTTCTCTTGTGAGCTCTCGGTTCTTTCGCTAAGGCTACTGCACCCTCATTGTCACAAAAAATCTCAATAGGGTCGGATATGCTAGGAACCACTCCAAGGTCTCGGATAGACTTCCTTATCCACATAGCTTCTTTAGCAACTTCACTTGCCGCAATGTATTCTGACTCTATCATAACTTTTTTAGCAGCTTCACTTGCCGCAATGTATTCTGACTCTGTAGTAGAATCAGCTACCGTGTCTTGCTTTGAACTTCTCTAAGTAATAGCCCCACCATTCAATAGGCGTTCAAATAATGTTGTTCAATGCTCCAAGACCACAAAATCTCAAAAATGTTATTAGTGTGGAAGTACAGAGCATAAGGCATTTGAATGCTCTTTAGAAGGGAATTCAAGACAGCGAACTTGTAATGATAATATAGTCATTCCTCTCATTCATAAGAAACCTGAAATGAAGTGGAAAGCTAGGTGCATTCCACAGGGATCCACTAAGTAGTGGATTCCTACTTTTGTCACTAACTCTTCTTTCTTTCAATCTGTGTCGGGTGTTGGTTCATGGTTTCTTGACAGTGGATGTTCAAGAACTATGACAGGTAACAAGGCTTTGGTCAGTAACTATAAGAAAGAGAAAGGTCTAAGGGTGACTTTTGGTGACAACAATCATGGGCAAACAAATGGCTATGGTGAACTTCATAATGGGAACCTTAAACTGTCCAAAGTATCATATGTCAAAAGGCTGAAATACAATCTCATAAGCATAAGTCAATTGTGTGATGGAGATAATGAAGACCACTTCACAAAGACAGGAGGCTCCATAATAAATAAGGAAGGTAATACAGTGTTGAATGCCAAGAGAACCAAGGATGTGTATACTCTTGGCATGTCCTCTGGTGATCCTTCAAAGGAAACATGTTTGTACTCCAAAAATAATGAGGATACAAATTGGATGTGGCAGAAGAGGCTTTCCCACCTTAATTTCAAAAATATCAACAAGTTGTGCAAGGGTGAACTAGTGTCAGGACTACCTTCTCTGACTTATCTTAAGTCTAAACCTTGAACTGCTTGTGAGAAGGGAAAACAACATAAGACATCATTTCCATCCAAACAGGCCTTCTCTATTACAAAACCTTTCTATATGTTGCACATGGATCTCTTTGGTCCTGTTGCAACTGCTATTATTGGTGGAAGTAAGTATGCTCTTGTATTGGTTGATGAATTCTCAAGATACACTTGAGTTTTCTTTCTTAAAGCAAAGAGTGAGGCTGCTGAAGATATTATATGTTTTATCAAAAAGATGGAAGTGTTGAATGGCAATCTAGTGTGGAGTCTTAGAAGTGATCATGGAACTGAATTCAGAAATCTGACTTTGGAATCTTTCTGTGATGAGAAAGGGATATCTCAAAACTTCTCTGCTCCAAGAACTCCACAACAGAATGGTGTAGCTGAAAGAAGAAATAGAACATTGATTGAAGCTGCCAGAACCATGTTGTGTGAAAGTGGGTTACCCTTTAATTTCTGGGCTGAGGCTATAAGTTGTGCATGTTTTACAAAGAACAGGTCCTTTATTATCAAGAGGCACAACAAAACTCCATATGAAGTGCTCAAGAGAAGGAAGCCAAGTATCAACTTTCTGCACATTTTTGGATGTCTATGTTTCATCCTCAATCAAAAGGATCAATTGCAGAAGTTTGCTACAAAAGCTAATGAAGGAGTGTTTGTAGGTTACTCGGTGATTTCCAAAGCATACAGAGTATACAACCTCAGAACCAAAGTTATATAAGAATCCATCAATGTAAGTTTTAATGAAAATGACTTTGTTGCTTCCTGTTCCTCTAATCATGTTTCAGGTGAAGAATTTATTGATCTCATGCAAACTGGAGAAGACACTCCAGAGCAAGTTGATCCCTCTCCACCTACTGCTCATGATATAGATGAACCTGTTCCTATCCAAATCTTTAACCATGTGCAACCATCCTCATCCAATCCTATACCTCTATTGAATCATGTGGAAAATGACTTAACATCATTGGATTCTAATTCCATATCACACATTCCCTCTTCAATAGAGATACGCACAAATTGTGACAATGAAGTTATATCAACCACTCAAAATGAACTCATTTCTACTGTTGATAGTCAACATATAACTTCTTCTCCCCAAATCCAAATGAATCCCAATTCCCAAGAAATCCAAAAAGCCTTCAAAGACCACAAGTATCATCCTCATGATCTAGTGATAGGCAATATAGATGATCTAGTTAGAACAAGATCTAAAGCTTGCAACATCTGTTTGTACTCTGGATTTGTCTCAATGATTGAACCAAAGAAGGTTGATGAAGTTCTCAATGATCCCCACTGGGTGACTGTCATGCAAGAAGAACTGGCAGAATTCAAAAGAAATAATGTATGGACTTTTGTAACTAAACCAAAGGATAAAACCATCATTGGAACAAAGTGGGTGTTGAGAAACAAGTTACATGAAAATGGGCAAATCATCATAAACAAAGCAAGGCTAGTGGCACAGGGGTATTGCCAAGAAGAAGGTATTGATTTTGATGAAACCTTTGCCCTTGTTGCAAGATTGGAAGCTATCAAATTGTTCCTAGCCTATGCTGCCTTCAAGAACTTCAAAGTATTCCAAATGGATGTGAAGAGTGCATTTCGGAATGGAGATATGAAAGAAGAGGTTTATGTAAAACAACCTTCTGGTTTTGTGGAGTCAAGCTTACCTGATCATGTATTCTTTCTAAACAAAGCTTTATATGGTCTTAAGCAAGCTCCAAGAGCCTGGTATGATACACTCTCCTCTTTTCTCATTAACAAAAGTTTTACAAGAGGATGCATTGATAACACTTTGTTTATAAGGAAGTACAAAGGTGATGTGATACTTGTGCAAATAAATGTAGATGACATAATATTTGGGTCTACTAATTTGAAACTATGCAAAAAGTTTTCTAAACTCATGTCTGATAACTATCAGATGAGCATGATGGGTGAATTAAACTATTTTGTTGGTTTGCAAATTAAACAAGAGGTTGATGGTATTTTCATTCATCAAACAAAATATGTCAAAGATTTACTTAAAAAGTTTGATTTTGAAAATTGTTTCTCAATGAAAACACCTATGTCTACTTCTATAAAGTTAGGAAAGGACACTGATGGCAAATCAGTGAACATTATTGCTTCTAGAGGAATGATTGGGTCACTTTTATACCTCACTGCAAGTAGACCAGATATAATGTTTTCAACATGTCTCTGTGCAAGATATCAAGCAGATCCAAAGGAATCACATCTTGCTACAGTTAAAATAATATTTAAATATCTCAAAGGAACTCCTAATCTTCGTCTTTGGTATCCCAACGACTCAGATTTTGAGTTAGTTGGATATTCTGATTCTGATTTTATAGGATGTACACTAGACATAAAAAGTACTTCAGGTGGTTGTCAACTTCTAGGAGGAATATTGATAAGTTGGTCTAGTAAGAAACAGAATTCAGTGTCAACATCCACTGTAGAGGCAGAATACATTGCTGCAGGAAGCTATTGTGCTCAAATTTTGTGGTTACAAAATCAATTACTTGACTATGATATGAAGTTTGAAGACACCCCAATTCTGTGTGACAATACAAGTGCCATTTCCATCTCAAATAATCCAGTCATGCATTCAAAGACATAGCATATTGAAATCAGACATCATTTTCTCAGAGATAATGTGCAAAAGAAAAAGGTAACTCTGCATTACATCAACACTGATTTGCAACTTGCAGACTTGTTCACAAAACATTTGGATGAAGCAAGGTTCAATTTCCTAATATCCAAACTAGGTATGCTTAATTTTTATATTAGAATAGTGGTAATTTAATTTATGTTAATTGATAAGTGTTGAATATCATGTGTTACTTATCTAACTATCTCTAAGTCTTACTAAGTCTGTGTAAACTAAGTAACTTTGCTCAGCTGATCAAATTTACTCAGATGATCACCCTCAGATAAGAAGGAAATGCTTAGCTAAGTACTTCTCTCAGCTGATACACCCAAAACTTTCACTATCAGCTGATAGTCTTTCATCAGCTGATGTCTTTCAACTGATACATTTCAATGCTCAGCTGATGGTTCAACACTTGGTAAATTTTCATCTTTTGTGTTCATTTAATGCTTTTTAACCCTAGTTATTTACTTCGTCTGTCAGATTTCATTTAATAGCTAATTAATTTGTTTTCCGTTAAAATGTTTCTCAGTATCTAACGATCTATGTTAACTACCCTTCATAAATATCCCACTTCCTCTCATTCATCTTTACCTATTCAAATTCTCAAAATTCCCTCTCTCTCTAAAAATCCTTAACCTAACTCTCTCTCTCTCTCTCTCTCTCAATACTTCTCCATTTCTCTCACTATTCATCATCCCTACCAAATGGCCACCTATATTCCTGACCCTGTTGTAAACCCCGGTGAGAATGTTGCTCCTAACCAACCCATGAACATAACTCCCAACAACATTCTTCTTTGCACCACAATTCCTGCTGTAACACCGCTACCGAAAACAACAACTTTAATGATATATCAGATTTAGCAGCGGAAATTTTTCTTTTTAAAACCATAACAACTGTTAATTACATTATCGTCTTTCAAAACATTCAAGGTGTTATCTAGTACAGGAACCGACCATAAAGTATCTTATTACAATACATCAAAATAAAGTTCAAGTGTTCCACCCATAAGGGCTATTTACATCCATAAGCTACCCGCCTCGCAGGACATCTAGTCTTTACCTGAAAAGGAAAATCATAACATCATTAGCTGAGACTTAGCTAGTGAGTACATACTATCATAAGTATCAATACAGTAAGTCATGCATCATACATATCATACATAAACAATCATTACTAACTTAGCACATAGCGGTGTGCTTATAAGATCAGTAAGAGTCGTGTCTTGTAGGGTAATCAATCCTGCTCAACAACTCGGACCGGGAGATCAGACACGACCAATCCGTGCTGGTGGGGGAGCATAAAGCAGTTCACCAAACATCGTTCACAAAGCCAGAGGCTCCACAGGTAATCCAGCTACAACCGGCTGATCACCACTCACGTTAAGGCACGGCGGTTCTGTAGAACCTAGGATCCAGGATGCCTCCTGAATCACCATGAAATCCCGAACTCATGGGATCCAGTTACAACCGACTGACCTTAACCATGCGTTAGATAGTCTGCAGACAGTGCACATACACGTACATATATATGATCCCACAGGGATCCATCATCTTACATATAACATCTTTCAGGTAGTCATTCATGCATAGCATCATATATTAACTAAGTGGCTCTAGTCTGGACCCACTAGAATGCACCTAGTATATTCTGTAACATCATGCAACACATAAACTTACCTCCTTGAGCATACCTGCAAAAAGCAAATTAGTCATACACAGTACATTCACATAGTCATTTAGCATGTAAGCCTTACTCTATTGAGTCTCATGAAAGCAGGCACTCACCTGAGTAGTTTACTATGCACAGGTATTTGGTTTTGAGTCCTCAAATATAATAAGTCCACCTAGCATGTCATACTTATATTAATCATTCACATGTGCACAACAAGACTTACAAAACAAACACTTGGACTTAGCACAAATCCACCAGACGGATTTGGGGAAATCCGATGGTTCTGTCGGATTTATGAAATCCGACATATAAATCATGAAATCCGATACTTCTTCAATCGGATTCCAATACTTAAGAATTCCCACCATGCACCCGGAATCCGATACTTGCGGATTCCGACACATAGAAGGAAATCCGACACATTGAAATCCGATACTTTGGAATGAAATCCGATACTATCGGATTTCAACACTTGCAATCCGGGACATACAAATCCGACATACGAAATCCAGAACTTAGGAAATCCGACAACTTGCGGATTTAGGGAATCCGACAACTTGCGGATTTCAACACTTAAAAGGAAATACAGGACATGAAATCCGACAGACATGCGGAATCCAACACTTTTATCGGATTCCGACAAATCCTTCGGATTTCGATACTTGCGGATTCCGACACCTTCATAAACTTGGAATCCGACAACTTCATCATCTGAAATTCCGATACACTCATTTAATCATCTAAACAACTTCATTCTTGTTGGTTTTAAGCCCAGAACATCTTAGGACACCATATTCTACTTGCAGAAACATCTTAAACATACCAAATCCCAACAAGAACACCATTTATGTAAAACCCACTTAGAAGGCAAGTTTTCCATGTTCTTCAAGGTGTTCATTCATGGATTTGTGTTTCTAACATATATGTAATCTTTGAATCTGTGTTGCTAACCTTTTGTAGATTAAACAATCGAGAGTTCTTGTTCTTCTTTAAAAAACCCAGAGCAGCGAGCGAGAGAGAAGAGAGAAATGTGGGTGTTTTCTTTATGCTTGACTTTTTTTGATAAGTCAAACTAAGCACATGCACACATATGTATATGGTCACGTATTACAGAGGCGGTTGCCTCTTACTTCACTTGGGGTTTTCCTTCTCCTTAATTTCTAATTAATTACACACATACACACTTAATATACATATATACGTACATACACACAAATACATATATATATATATATATATTCATTCAATTAACTTAGCAAGTACTTACAAGTAAGACACTCCTATTACATTAACTACGTACACTTACGCACTATTTACAACTAGGCCCAAGCTGAGGATGTTACACCTGCCTCTCGCGAAAATCAAGGTTATGAGCCTATGGTATAGTTTCTTCAGGCTCATCCTCTGTTTGAAAGCCTTACTGCTGATCCCCATTATATATTCCCCACAATCATCGGTGAGCTATGGTACTCTGCAACCTACAACATCAATGACAATACCATCCATTGTACTCTAGCTCAAGGTAACTATCATCTTCAAATAAGCACTGAAACCTTAAGAGAAGCCACTGGAATTCCTCACTTCCCCCATACAACGCTTTTCCCTCAAGAACTTAAGTTCAAACGGTTCTACAAACAATCGGCTACAATGAGCCTGTGATGCATGGGCAAGTGAAAGTTTCTGCTCCTTCTCATCCTTGGAAGTATCTAGCCACCGTGGTCATTCGCTGCTTTGGTCCGAAATCTGGAAGCCACCATCTCATCAATCAAACAGAGCTTCAAGTGCTCTATGCTCTAGTTTTTGGAGTTAACATCGACTTTGCTCAGGTTATATTCTCTGATCTTATAGATAAAATCACACAGAGCACCAACAAAAAGTCATCAAGGTCTTAGGTGCCCTACATTCGATTCTTAAGCCTGATTGCAATGAGGGATATTGGAGAAAATGACTTTGTGAGCCTAAATGAACATCTTGATAGCATTCCTGTCCCTGCCATGGGTGAGAAAGTATTCCATTTTATAAAGGCAAACAGAGGTCCTCCCATCACTGCTCAAATGCAAGAGTTGATTGATGTTGCTGATGAAAATGCAAATGATGGTGATGAAAGTGGTGGTGATAGTAATGATGATGATGATGTTGAGGAAAGTCATAATGGCAACAATGATGATGATGATGATAATGCTGGTGATGCTAGTGATGCTGGTAATTTTGGTGATTTTGAATTCACTCCCCTAAGTCCAATGGTCATAAGTCCTCTTGGTGATGATGCTGAACATCAAGAATAAGAAATCTCTGAGCAACTCCTTGAGCTCATTGATAGAAGCATGCACATCATGTCCGAAGGTAAGGATAGCACTAACTCAACCTCTGAGGATATTCAAATGGTAGTCCCAACCTTTGATAGCCCATCCTCATCTCTAGTCCATACACATATTCAACATCCAAGCTCTAGTGAACCTCCTGTGGTCACTATTTCTACTCCCATTCATAGCCCCATATATACAAGGTCAATAGAGGATGCTCCTAACGAGCCCCTTGAGGTAGTGACATCCACACCTCTGGCCTCAACTCCAATTACCCTTCCTCATGTTGAGTGGGAGCAATTGGATGTTGCTAACCCTAAGCCAGTGGATGTATCCTCACAACAGGATACATCTGTAAATATGGGATTAAAACCGCAATCTGAGGCAGCCTCCCAAAAGATTGTTCTCATTGAAAGACAGACCTCACCCCAAGGTCATACTGTGTCTATACCCCTCTTGAGTCAGCCTATACCATCCACATTCTCCCAACAGAATATGGATTCAATAAGGGATTCCCTCTTATTGAGTGCATCCCACACTCACTCCACCTATCTTGCACCTATAATTGATTCAATTCTTACACATGCACAGCCTGCCAATGCTAGTGGTAAAACCAACCACTTGTAAAGGGCTCAACGGTCTTTCCCAATGAAATTGAGCTTATACACCAAGGCTCAAATGAGGGAACACAAACCTTACCCCACTTCTTTGAACCAATCTCAATCCCTTCCTCCTCTCAATCCTCTACCTTTACCCAAACACAAAACCTTACCATTCTTCAAACCATACACCAAAACCTTGATAATCTTACCCAAGCCTTCCAAACCTTCCAAACCCAAACCAATACTCAACTGTCTAGACTTGCTCAAGACATAGAGTCCCTTAAAACCCATTCCCCACCCTCCCCTGCCCCTCTCCACACTTCATCTGACATCTCTCCCATTCTAGCTAAATTAGACCAATTATCTACCCTTCTTCCATCTCAACAACCTATCCCCATCCTACCTCAATCCACTCTCTCTTCTCTCAAGCAAACCATATCCAACCTTCTCACCCAGCTACAAACCCTACGGCCAATTAACCCAAACATTTCCGTCCCCATACCAGAACAACTTCTTCCAATGCCTTCCTTTCTCAAAGGCATCCTTGATGATATTGAAGCCCTTTCTGAACAAAGCAGAATGAGCCATCTTTCTCTCTAGAAGGCTCTCAGGGATCTCAAGGATGACCTCTCCCTCCAACTATCTAAACTTACTCCTACCCCTTCCTTAACCACTAAAACTACCCCTGCCCCTACCTCATCCCCAAACCCAACCACAGGTGACTCCCCTCCTCCTTTTGATGATGCCAAAAAGGGAGAGAAATTTTCAAGTTCAACAAGGGAGGATGATTGATGTGCGTGTAGCGTACCGGTTTTAAATTTATAAATCCGAATTATTTAGCACGACTTCAACACAAATAGGCAAGAGAACCTAATTGTGTCGTAGTATAGTAAATAAGTACGGGTGTCGAACACAAGGGGAACGAGTATGATTTTGAATATAACTATACTAACTAAATATTAAACTAAATAAAACAACTAAAAAGGGAATTTAGAATCTTATCAGTAAGGATCCAAACTTTACCACTCTAAATCACTCCTAACACTAGCAAACACTCAAAAGCAAACCAAGAACAACAAAAGCAAAGATTTTTATGGATTAAACTTATTAAATTAAAGCTTTCCCTCCCTAGATTCGATTTATAGTTTTTCAAAACATTTAATTTCCAATTAATCGTGCAATGAACATTTGTTTCATCTCACACCAGTTTCTAAAATGGATAGACTCTTGGTCCGAGTTATAACCCTATAATCATGCATTTATTCAATTCTATGGTCAAGAAATCGTTTAAGTGCATAATTAGACATATTTAAGTTCGTGTCAAACAAGACTCCACCGTAAACAATTGTTTTGGTTATTAAATTGTTAAATTGACAAATAAAGGTCATTACATGCCAATTATACACATTAAAGTTCCATTCTTGATTATTTAAGCCTAGGGTTTGATCTACCAGTAGTCAAGATTAATTATTGATCCTAATTAATCACGATAAAAGCTATAAAAATATATTGGTCCTCTAATTTTTATAAACTCAGAATATAAATAATCAAAAAATAGATTCTTAAACACATATGGATCATTGGTAAGGTTATAAGACAAATTATGAGATGAAAACATGTTCTAATAAATGGAAATCAAACATCTTTACAAAATATAATCTCCTCTAGGGAGGAAAACAGAAATACTAGCTAATCACAGTCATATCAAGCTTCTAGAAGTAATAAATAAACATTAGAAACAAGGGAAGAATGATAAAACCGTAAAAGCAAATATTCCTAGCCACTTTAATCTTCAAATTTAGCTCCAATCCTTCAAATTAAGCTCCACGGCTCCTTGAATGACTTTTGGACGTGTTTTGGCAGAGTTTGGATAGTATAAATTGGGTGGTTCACCCCAAAACCGATCTGGATGTTCGTTTATATAAAAAACTGAAAACAGGGGCATTGCGTCGCGAAAAGTAAGTGTCGCGTCGCGACGGGTGAGTTTGGCACGATCCAAAACTCTTTGAAATTTGAAATTTTGATCTGATCGTGGCGTCGTGCCGCGACATCGATTTTTTAAGACTTTGACCATAAAATTTATTTTGTAGCCCTCTGAGTCTAGTTTCCGTGGTCTTTTGAATCACCTCAATCCGAGTTCGTATGGGTGAGATATGATCAAAACAGTGGAGGTGTGTCAACGCGGACAGCTTTTCATATTTCTTTGGTTTCTTCCGTTTTTTGCTCAAAACTTTTCATATTCCGCCTTTTTAACCTGAAATAAATAAATGAAGATAATTAAGTGTCTTTTACTTATTTACGAACAATAACAGGCTAAAATAAAAGAGATATCGCTTAAAATATATATATCTAAATTTGGCGATATCAATGATCCTGATTCAGAGGAGATAGATGCTGCCTATTCTGAAACTGCCTCAAAGATCTTGCAGCAAGAAGCACCCAAAGCAACAGCTCCTCCTACTCTCAAAATAAAAGCACCTTCTGTGGGGGAGCAAGATTTCCAAAGAGATTGAAAAGAATGGAAAACAGACCAAAGCCAAGAAGAAAAGTTGCCGAGGGTTGCTCTCCTCCAATAGATGTAGAGTCTGATTCTGATGATGAGGATGATACTCCACTATCTGACATCCTCAGAAGAAGAAGACAAAGCCCTAAACCATCTGCTCCACCAGTCCAATCTACTCTAAAAGTCCAAAAGCCTTCAACCTCTGCTCCCAAAGATAAAGGAAAAAGGAAAATGACAGAAGAGCAAGTTGAAGAGGATGAACAAAGAAAGAGGGAGTTTGCCCTTAAAGAGTAAGAGGAAAGGGAGAATTCCCAAATGGCTCAAGCATTGGGTGTTCCAGTTGAACAGATCTACCAAGCCAAAGAGCTAGCATACCAACAAGAACAAGAAAAATCTCAAAGTCAAGCTGCTGCTCAACTTAAATTGGCAAGGGAGAAATCTCAAGCTGAAATGCTCAAAGCAAGATCTCATGCGGATGCAATCAAAACCCTATTCAGTCTTGACCTATTTGCTTCCTACAATTTAAGTCAACAAAGATTACAAAGCTTCAGAGAAAGAATCAATATTTTGAGAAACAGAACCGAGCCTACTCCTAAGACCATATCTACGAACAAATTGCAGATTAAATATAGAACTTATCTTTTCTTTAAAACCGTAACAATCTCCTTAATTAGAACATATCTAATTAATTTCATTTGAGATCTCTATCTAACTAATAGATAGTTTAAATTAGGTTCAGATATCCTAATTTAAATGTCATAGATATTGAGATTTTATAACAGAATTTAAAACTTACTTAAATTCTTGAACTGAATTCTGGCGTTGAACTGACTTACTCAATCTTGATGTTATCAAGCTGAGTTCTTGGATCTTCAAATCCTCAAGTCTTCATTCTTGAAACCTATCTCAGCTTAGAAGTCACTAAGTTATCTAGTACTTACATAGAAAACTCTATATTTGTTTATACGCTGACTACTCGGCCTAAGTTGACTAGTCAGTCTATAACAGACTTACATAATTCCTAATATTTAACCTATCATCTATACATAGTTATGGTTTGTCTCATCAAATCTAACTATTCTAAACATGGGACTAACAATCTCCCCTATTTGATGATGACAAAATATTGAATCAAAGTAAGTATAGGTTAACAGAATTATGTTGAACAACTCTGGAACTGACCAAAGTTAGTTCTTGAAATAAGTATTGAACTGATCTATACCTATTCATCATTTCTTGAACTTACAAGATTTTAGGTTACAAATCTATTCTAATACTCGTATTCTAAGTATTTGAACATACAATTACTCAGATACTGAACTTATCAGAATTAATTTAAGTTCTGATCTTACAAAACTTATATTACTGAACTTATCAGTTTATATTTAAACATATCAATACTCAACTTAAACTTACAAAGCTGTTTATTTGAAAACATCAAACAGTTGAACATATCAAACTTAACTTTCATTAATAAACATATTATTTACATTTTGCTTGATCATTTTGATCAGCTTATGCACACTTAGTGCTTACAAAAAGCCCAACTTGTACAGACATCTCATATCTAGACCAATTTCATGTTTGTTGTCTAGTATAAAGTTGATTATCACCAATTCTCCTTTTTTACTCAATGTGACGGATTCGATCTTGTGATCAAAGTGTGTTCTTTTATAGCAATGCCTTAGATCAACATCTGAGTAGGGAATTAGTTCAACATCAGCTCTTGCAGCCTCAACTTTAGCCTTTTCTCTTTGAAGCTCTGCTTGTCTTTGTTGCTCTTTCATTTCCTCCATAGACATACCCAGTTCTTTGGCCATTTCTTGTAACATTTGCTCAGCTAGCATGTCACTGGCCTTTTGTGTTGCATCAGCTTCATCACTTGAGTCAGAATCATATGCAACGAGTTGAGACTGACCTTGTTGCTCTAGCTCACGTTCAGCGATGATTACTTTTCTTTTTTGGCTAGAGATATAGAACTTGTTCTCCTTTTTCTTTTTACAGTTTCTATAGCCTTCCCTTTCCCTTTGTCAGTTTGTGTGGCTAGAAAAGACTCAGCTTCACCAACCTTTGACAATTCAGCTTGTAGCACTTGAAAAGGTTTAGCTTGAGGAATCACAACATGTGTAATGTCTGGTTGAGTTGACTTTTGTTGAAGGGGTTGATCTACGGTACTCATGAACTAATCATGAGCTTCTTCTTCAATTTGCACTTCCTCTGTATGCTCCCCCTCAACCACATCATCATTTTTCTTTGATCCTTCCTCCCCCTTTTGGTCATCATCAATAGGGGAGGGTCTTGATTTAAGCACGATGCTTTCCAAGTTGGCCACAGAGTTTGTAAGATCAGTCAGCTTACGCATCAACTTGGCTTTATCACTCTTTCTCTTCTTGCGTAGAAGCTTAAACTGATTTTGGAGATACAGCATAATGGATTGGGCATCAGTGGCCATCAGCTTGGGCTCCTTTGGTCTCTGCTTAACCTCAAAGTCCTCCTAGCCAGTGGAGGAATGAATTTCCACTGTATGAGAGGTTGTTGAGTGTGCCTCATGAGGTGAGAATGTGGGCCCCATATCCAAAGGTTGGTGCTGACCTATTGAATCAAGGGGGCCAGAATGGGGACACTGTAAACCTTCCTGGTGTATAGAAGGTTCATTGACAGGTCGTGCTAGAGTGTGTAAGAATAGAAGAGAAGAATAATGACCAAGGTCGTGTGCTTTGGTGATAAGGTAGGCTGGGTTGAGTGGTGAGGAGGGGGTAGTTGACCCTGGGGAGAGGTCATATGTTCAATGCTACCTTCATGTGTCTGTGAAGGCACATAAATGCGTTCTCCCATGGCTAGAATAGGTATGGGCTGAGTAGACACCACACCCGGCTTAGGCTGACTAGATGAAGTGAGCCTTGAGGTTGGCACCTTAAGAGAAGGTGTCTCCCCCTCAGCTCCTGCCGGTGGAGGTGTCAGTGTGACATCAGCTCCATGGTCCTTTTTAGGTGAAGGACCACCTTTGGCAGTTTTACGAGTGTAGGTTTGGGAGATATCCTTGGTAGCAGTGGGCTTACCAAGGTTGGTTGTAGAGTGAAGAGTATATGGAGGTGTTTGTGGTGGGGGAGAGGGGTTAGACTGAGATCGGCTTGACTCAGTCTTATCTCCCTGTATAGGAGATGGAGAAATGCGAGAGAAAGAAGGAGATGAAGGAAGAGAGGTTATACCTGCTGCGCCTATCAGTGATGACTCTGAGCTAGGGAAGATACTCTCTTGCTTAGAGCTGGAGGTGGAAGAAATCCGTTGAATGCGCGATCGGAGCTGAGTCCTTTGAGGTTCAGCTTTGGAGGACTCAGCCTCAGAATCATTGACCCCTTCTGTTTCCTCCTCAACATTTTCACTTTCCTCAGCTTCACTTGACTCTGAAGCCGGAAGCTGTGCATACACCCTCATCTGAGCACTAATTGTTGGGTGCTCAGGGAAAATATCATGGGCGAACATTCTTGAGCTGAGAACAGGAGTAGGGGTTGACTCATATTGTGCAGTGTATCTTCTACCCAACCTGTCCTCAATCATTATTGATAAAAATCTTACAAAGGGCACAATGGTATCCCTCACATGCTTGGTCACCAAAGACTTGAGTGCCTCAAAGATTAACTCAGCGTAGTCCAATCTTCAATCATAGAATATGTTATATAGAAGTTACATTTCAAAGTCATTAACATTATCCAGTCCACCCACCTTGTATCCAAGTGAACGAACCACCGTGGACACCATGAATCCCCATGCTGTCTGGAAAATGGATTTCCTTATTACTCCAACGAATTGAGGATGACCCAATTAAGGGTAATACACTCCTTGACGTTTCCCTAGAAACCGTGGCCTCATACTGATTGTGAACCGGGAGATGTAGAATTCGTCATAGACAGTTTGCATCTACGTCTATCGCCACTTGTCCCCTTAGGACTGTACCTCTTATGACGTGTTGATTGGCATCCATTCTGCACGTGAACCAAAACTCTGTGAGGAGTTGTGGGATGAGCATAGCAGGACCACTAAGAAAAGCATGTTCCAGGGGTCCCTTTCGAATGTAGGAGACCCAGTCCTCATAACCCTTGCCAATCTTTGACTTTGGTATGTCGACACAGGCTACGACATTGTTTTGTTTGTAGATGGGGAGCGCATTATTCTTGAAAGTACCACCACGAATCATTTGATCAGACAAATTAAGAGTATATCCCTCCATTGATTTCAAACTGATCGTATTTGATTGTACTTAGCAGTTGTAGGGTTTCGCACTGAGCGATTGATTCTGCACAAAGCAATGTTAGGGTTTAGAGAATAGTGAAGGAGGTATAGGATTTGGAAGAGTAAACGAAATACGGTGAAGAGTCTCTCTATTTATACATTTTCAATGTGAGAGAAAAGTTACCAATATCATATGGTAATAAATATGACCGTTACAGTAACAACTGACTACGCAGTTTGTTATAACGGCTATTTAATGTAACTTACCTAGACTCACACTGTTAGATTGATCCGAATTCTAACAATATGAAAAGAATTATTACCAAGAATATATTTTAAATAATTAATTTGTAAATGAATTACGTTTATTTTTAATGGACATATTTTATACTTACCATAGTGTTGGACTTACATATTGTTAGGACTAACGTAGACATGTGGAATTGACCACATCTTATAACTGATTACTCTGCGTAGATTTAGCACTCAGCTCAGATTTAGCACTCAGCGTATATTAAATAGAGATAGAGAAATAATGGAACATACCAAATTAAGGGTTGAGCATGCCAATATTGCCAAGTAGAGTTGTGAATCTTGTGCCTTCAATTGGTTTAGTGAAAATATCTGCAAGTTGATCTTCAGTCTCAATGAAGACGAACTCCATCTTTCCCATTTCTACTATGTCTATGATGAAGTGATGTCTTATCTCAATGTGCTTTGTTCTTGAGTGAAACACTGGGTTGTGTGTGATGGCAATAGCACTTTGATTGTCACAGTATATGGGAGTCTTTGAATAATGTAAATCAAAGTCCTTAAGTTGATGTTGCATCAACAATATTTGAGCACAACAGCTCCCTGCTGCAACATACTCAGCTTCAGCTGTGGAAATTGCCACTGAGTTTTGTTTCTTGCTTGTCCAGCTAACTAATTTTCCACCCAATAGTTGACATCCTCCGGTAGTGCTCTTTTGATCTAGGCCACACCCTACGAAGTCTGAATCTGAGTACCCTATCAGCTCAAATCCTGATCCTTTGGGATACCACAAACCTAAATTTGGTGTTCCCTTCAGATATTTGAGAATTCTTTTAACAGCTTGCAAGTGTGATTCCTTTGGATCAGCCTGATATCGTGAACAAACACATGTAGCATACATTATATCAGGTCTGCTTGCTGTCAAGTAAAGTAATGAACCTATCACTCCTCTATTTGTAGTTTGACATACAGACTTCCTATCAATGTCCTTGTTCAACTTGACATTGTGTAACATTGGGGACTTTGCAGGATGGCTTAAGTCTAATCCATATTTCTTAATCAGATCAAAAACATACTTGCTCTGATTAATAAATATACCATCTTCTTTCTGGTTGATTTGAAGTCCCAAAAAGTAAGTCATCTCACCCATCATGCTCATTCTGTATTGATTTGACATTATCTTAGAGAACCAATCACATAGATCTTGGTTTGTTGAACCAAAGATGATGTCATCCACATAGATTTGAGCTAGAATAACATGTCCTTTGCTCTTTCTTATAGATAGAATTTTGTCAATACTTCCTCTAATAAAATCATTTGAAAGCAGATAGGTGGATAGTGTATCATACCATGCTCTTGGAGCTTGCTTGAGTCCATATAGAGCCTTGTCCAACTTATAGACATAATCTGGATGTTTAGGATCAACAAAACCAGGTGGTTGTTTCACATAGACTTCCTCCTGTAGTGAGCCATTTAAGAAAGCACTTTTAACATCCATTTGATACACTTTAAAGTTTTTGAAGGCAGCATAGGCTAGAAACAATCTTATAGCTTCAATCCTTGCAACAAGGGCAAAGGTCTCATTATAGTCAATACCTTCTTCTTGTCGATACCCCTGAGCTACTAGCCTTGCCTTATTTCTAATCACTACTCCATCCTTGTCCATTTTGTTTCTATAGACCCACTTAGTGCCTATAATTGTTTTTCCTTCTGGAGCAGGGACAAGGGTCCAAACCTTATTTCTTTGAAATTATGTCAGCTCGTCTTGCATAGCTTCAATCCAATCTTCATCCTTTAGAGCCTCTTCAGTCTTCTTTGGTTCCATTTGAGATAGAAAACTAGAGTAGGCAACATAGTTTGTATTTGCCTTAGATCTAGTTAATACACCATCTTTAATGTTACCAATAATATCATCAAGAGGATGGTCTTTTAATACTTTGAAGGTTGTAGTAGGAGACTGTGGTTCTGAGTCTGAATCTGAGCAGTGTCTCTCAGGCTGAATAGGACTTACTTCTTCGGTCTGGGTAGGGATTGAGAAATCACTTAGATTTTCAATCTGACTTGTACTTGATGATTCACCTAGATTTTCAGGCTGAGTATTAGTGTCAAAAGACTCAGTTATGTGATCATCATCAATATTGATAGCTTCTTTCGTTGATACAAGCTTGTCAGATTTGCCACCATCCTCATCATCAGAATCATCCATAACATACATGGGATTTGGTGTGAGATCTTCTTTGCTCCTTTCAAGCTCACTCAGACTAACCTGTTCAGCTTGAGCTTTGTTAGATTTGTCAATACTTGTCTCATCAAACGTAACATGTACTGACTCTTTAATTACTTTTCTTTTAAGATTATAGACTCTGTAAGCTTTGGAAATTGAAGAATATCCAACAAATAGACCTTGATCAGCTTTAGGTTCCAATTTATGAAGCTGATCTCTTTAGTTTAGCACATAGCATGTTGAACCAAAGATATGGAAGTATCCAATATTAGGTTTTCTGCCATGATACATCTCATAAGGTGTTTTACCATGTCTTTTAACTATCACAGATTTGTTCTGTGTGTAGCACGTTGTACTTATAGCTTCCGCCCAAAAGCTCAGCTTGAGCTCTGCTTCACATAACATGGTTCTGGCAGCTTCAATTAAGGTTCTATTTCTCCTTTTAGCAACTCCATTTTTTTGTGGAGTTCTTACAGATGAGAAATTCTGGATAATTCCCTTCTCTTCACAAAATCCTTCAAGGGTTAAGTTTCTAAAGTCAGTCCCATGATCACTTCTGAGCTGCTTGATAGACTTACCTTTTTGCAACTCTTCTTGTCTTATGAAGCTGATTAACTCATATGCAGCTTCACTTTTGGCTCTAAGAAGACCACCCAAGTGAATCTTGTGAACTCATCAACAATCAATAGAGTGTACTTTTTACCACTTAGGCTTGGGGTGCTTATAGGTCCAAATAGATCCAAATGCAACATATGCAATGGTTCTGTAATTCAAAAATTCTGTTTGGACTTGAAGGATCCCTTATGATGTTTTCCCATTTCACAAGCTGAGCAAAGTCTGTCTTTGGCAAATGTGATCTTTGGCAGACCAGAGACTAACTCTTTGCTAAACACTTTGTTAATATACTTGAAATTTAGGTGTGACGGTCTTTTGTGCCACAACCAACTCAGCTTGGGAGTTGAGCCAGAATACAGGCAGGTTTCAGTTGAAGGATCTGCGGAGCTAAGATCTAACAGATAGATATCTCTCTCTTTTTGCCATTAGTATTGGCTTTCCCTTCTTATCATAAATTGTTCCTGCATGCTTTCTGAAGGTGACTTCATAATCCTCATCACACAATTGACTGATACTTATCAGATTGTGTTTAAGGCCTTCAACATATGCTACCTTTCTGAAAGTGACTGTTCCAGCAGTTATCTTTCCATAACCTTTAGTCCTTCCTTGAGAATTATCCCCACATGTCACCTTGGGTCCTTCATTGATTTGGAATTCACTTAGAATCCCTTTGCTTCCTGTCATGTGCCTTGAGCATCCACTGTCTAAGTACCACTTATAGGATCCCTACACATGATCAACTAAACATATTAGTTTCTTTTAGGAACCCACTGTTTGGTGGGTTCTGAGGATGAGCACTTAGCTAATCCTTTAGTGACTGACTGGTCAGCTTGGACAGGTTCTGAGTCCTTCTTAGACTGACCATTCTCTATTTTCTCAGGCCTCAGATTGAAACTTACACAATCCTAGGCTTCATGACCTCTGTCACCACACTTATAACATTTTCTTCTAAAAAGAGGTTTTTGGGTGATCTCTTTAAGTTTTCCAACATTAAATTTGGATTCTGTTTTAGGATCATAAGATGTGGATAACCTTTCAATCCTTTTAGACAATTTGTCTACTTGATTTTCTCTGACTTTGGACTTACCTTTGTCAGCTTTATGGTTACCCTTATTTGGTGAAGTCTGACTTACAGACAACTTCCTGTTCTTAGACATCCTTTCATATTTGACTTAAGATTTATGTCTCTTTGAGTTGATGTGAGTTATTTTGTCAAAGACAGTTGTTCTCATAGGATTGTAATCCAATCTTTTGAAAACTGACTTATAGTTTCTGTTGGATCTAGAACACTTAGCTTGATGGTTTGTATGAATAACCTGGGGGCTTTGGGTTGGTGTCACAAACTTATTGGTTTTGACCTGCTTTCCATCCTTGTTTCTTAAAAATGTATTTGAAAGTATATCATCAGATTCCACATTTTTATCTTCAAGACTGACTTGTTCTTTGTTGATTTCGTCAGTAGCAACACTATAATCTCCCCCTAGCACTGCTTTTACTTGATTTGGTATCTGCTGGTTGATACATTTTTCTGCTTCTCTTGATAACTTACACCAAGATTCACAAATCTTTCTTAGATTATCAGCTTGCTCTTTTGATTCTTGTAATTCTTCACTTAGAAATTTGTTTATGTGAAACTTACACTCATAATCACTTTGAGTCTTTTTACCAGCATTTATGAGAGTTTTAGAGTGTTTAAGTTCATCTTTTAATTTTGAAATTTCAGTTTTCAAATTAGATTGAACTGTAAGAGAGGTTTTGAAGTCATTCAACAAATAGTTGAACATTAAGCATTTTTGTTCATCAGTGTAAGAGCTGAAATTGTTTACCTTATACATTGAGGTAGGATCCCAGTTGTTGGTTTGCTTACTCATCTTAGCCACTTCTGCTAGATCCTCATCAAAGGAACTTTATTCTAATTCATAGTCAACCTGTTCCTCTTCATCCTCAATGGCCATCAAACACCTATTTGGCTCATCATCATCTGAAGTAGATGATTCAGTATCCCAGGTCTCAGCAAGAAGACCTTTGGTGTTTTCATCTGGCTTGGCTTTGAGTCTCTGATATTTCTTTTTATATTTATCAGCTCTGTATGCATTCTTGTCAGCCACTGAAGCTGAGTCTCCCTTCTTAGATCTGCACTCAACAGCTATGTATCCTATCTTCTGATAGTTGTAGCACTTAGCTTTCTTAGGATCAAAAGTAGACTTACCACTTTTGCTTTTGTCAGATTGACCCCTTCCTCTTCTGAGCTTTCTAAAATTTCTTGCTAACATTGACATTTGTTTTGTAAGAGTATCCATCTCTTCATCATTTGAGTCTGAGTTAGGACTTACCTCCTCAGATTCAGATTCAAAGTCAGTCTCAGCTTGAGACTTTCTAGATCCCTTCTTCTTCTTTTCTGCAATCAATGCAGATCCAGCACTATTGATAGATTCTTTTAGTTGTTGTTGGGCTTGATGTGCGTGTAGCGTACCAGTTTTAAATTTATAAAATCCGAGTTATTTAGCACGACTACAACACAAATAGGCAAGAGAACCTAATCGTATGGTAGTATAGTAAATAAGTACGGGTATCGAACACAAGGGGAACGGGTATGATTTTGAATATAACTATACTAATTAAATATTAAACTAATAAGAACAACTAAAGGGGAATTTAGAATCTTAACAATAAAGATTCAAACTTTATTATCTAAAATCATTCCTCACACTAGCAAACGCTCAAAAGCAAACCAAGAACGACAAAAGCAAAGATTTTTATGGATTAAACTTAACAAATTAAAGCTTTCCCTCCCTAGATTCGATTTATAGTTTTTCAAAATATTTAATTTCCAATTAATCGTGCAATGAACATTTGTTTCATCTCATACCGATTTCTATAATGGATAAACTCTTGGTCTGAGTTCTAACCCTCTAATCATGTATTTATTCAATTCTATGGTCAAGAAATCATTTAACTGCATAATTAGACGTGTTTAAGTTCGTGTAAAACAAGACTCCACCTTTAACAATTGTTTTGGTTATTAAATTATTAAATTGACAAATAAAGGTTATTACATGTCAATCATACACAAAAAGTTCCATTCTTAATTATCTAAGCCTAGGATATGATCTATCACTAGTCAAGATTAACTATTGGTCCTAATTAATCATGATAAAAGCTATAAAAATAGATTGGTCTTCTAATTTTTATAAACTCAGAATATAAATAATCGAAAGAACAGATCTTTAACACATATGGATCAATGGTAAGCTTGTAAGACAAATTATGAGATGAAAACAAGTTCTAGTCAAAGGAAATCAAGCATCTTTACAAAGTATCATCTCCTCTAGGGAGGAAAACAAGAAAACTAGCCAATAACAGTCATATCAAGCTTCTGGAAATCATGAATACACATAAGAAACAAGAGAGGAATGATAAAACCGTAATAAGCAAGCTTCCTAGTCACTTTAATCTTCAAATCAAGCTCCAATCCTTCAAATTAAGCTCCACAGCTCTTGGAATGACTTTTGGACGTGTTTTGGAAGTATTTGGGTAGTATAAATTGGGTGGTTCCCTCCAAAATCGATCTGGATGTTCGTTAATATAGAAAACTGAAAACAGGGGCGTCGCGCCGCGACGGGTAAGTGTCGCGTCGCGACGGGTGAGTTTGACGCGATCCAAAACTCTTTTAAAAACTGAATTCTGACGTGATCTGATGCGTCGCGCCGCGACCCAAGCAACTGTCGCGCCGCGACGACACGTGGCGAGCTTTTGGACCTTATCTTGAACAGCTCCGTCGCGCCACGATTCTTGAAGGTGTCGCGCCACGACATCGCTTTTTCAGCCTTTGACCATAAAAGTGATTTTGTAGCCCTCTGAGTGTAGTTTCCGTGGCCTTTTGAATCACCTCAATCCGAGTTCGTATGAGTGAGATATGATCAAAACAGTGAAGGTGTGTCGGCGCGGACAACTTTTCTTATTTTCTTCAGTTTTTCTGGTTTTTGCTCAAAACTTTCCATCGTCCGCCTTTTTAACCTGTAATTCACTAAATGAAGATAATTAAGTGTCTTTTACTTATTTACGAACAATAACAGGCTAAAATAAAATAGATATCGCTTAAAATATATATCTAAATTTGGCGATATCAAAATACCCCACACTTGAACTTTGCTTGTCCCCAAGCAAACTACAACTCTATCCAGGCTATAAATCTTAAATAATCAATACCACTCTTTGAAAAATTAAATATCACTTACAAATGTCAAAAAGGTTGATTAAAAACAAAACATTTGATATACTTAGAATTATGCACATACTCACGATTTGATCAATATTTACTTTTCAACCATCCCAAATAATTTTTTCATTTATACATATCCAAACCTTAACTTAAGAATTGCATTTATATTTAATTTGGTTAATTACCCTTTAGGAATCCCCCAACCTCAAGACTTATTGCGGATTTTCAACTTTATTTTCACATATGTTTTTTATCTTTTCAGCTCTCTTTTTTTATAAGTCTATGACTTTCTATGGAACCCATGTAGCGAATCCTCAACTCAACCGATCCCAAACCAGTTGGCTTTAGGTGGCTAGGTGTAGAACACCCCACAGAGTTTACTAATTCGAGTTCCAAAAGCCATTTATTTGACTTATATATTTTTTTCTAGCTCTTTTATATATTTTTTTAATTTTGCACATTGGCTTTTTTCACTTTTTTTCTTTTTTAAACATATGTTTATAAAAATTGAAAATTCATACTCAGTCTATTTTTGTCAAGCTTAGACTCAAAAATGGCTTAACCTCATAATTTATTGCAACAATTCAAAAATTAAAGATTGGATACTATAGACTCGAATTTCTAAAGAATTGGCGAAAAGCCACAAGCACTATACATAAAAGCTAAATATAACTATGAAATGTTTATAAATAAACAATCTTGACAATCTTAAAATTTAACGCCCAGATACAATCAACAATTTACTACAAGGACAAATAAATTTCAAGCGAGAAATCTTTTTCTAACCCCTACCCCACACTTAAATTGTACAATGTCCCCATTGTACACATTAAAAGACAACACAAGGTAGAAAAAGGTTAGAAAAACTCCCTGGGTATTATTAGGCGAACGGAGCAGATAGATGTCAGCATATACGCGTACTCCATAAATTAAAATCCATAGCTGAAATATAAACCACTCAGAGCAAATCGTCAGACATACAATAATATAAACATCAAAGAATATTATTGTATATGAAGAATTCCAGAAGCATATATAAAGAATTATCTAGGCTAGGACTCCCTAAAACAAAAAACAAAAAGAAAAACCTAACTCACTTTCGTAGGAATCACGGTTGCATTTAGCGTATGCAACAAGCCTTTAAACCCCTCGGTAGCCCAAGTGGACGAGTTATAGTCTCGTGAGGGTTTCTAGTCAACACACCCACAAAGTTGAACAAAAAGGAAACGAAATACAAAAATAAATAAGAAAGGAAAACCTAAACTAAACACGGGTTGCCTCCCGAGAAGCGCTTGTTTTTGTCTGAGTCTCTAGCTTGACTCCGGATTTATTTATCGTGACTTTGAACGAATGACCCCACACTCGCAATCAAGTGCGGGTGGTAATATTTATACATACTGGGTGATGTATATTTGTTACCGATTTGAAATGCTACTGCGAGTGCTGCGTTCCACTACACCTCCTCGATCTCTACAAACATCTCTCTCGCGTTCTGAATTTTGGTTCCTCCCCGTGATTGTGAACTCAATTGTGACTCAAGCAAAGACTCCAACCGGCTCCCGATGTTGTCTAAGTTATCCTCCTGATCCTTTTCTGCACTTGAAGTACCCCACATAATTCCCGGCGCCAAAGGGATTCCATAACGCGACTCCAACTCCTCACTCGATCCCGTGGTTACCTCCTTTTCTAATTTCGGAGCGTCCTCCTCGAAGAGTAGAGATTCCAGATAGTCCAAGATTTCTTCTGCACAATTCTCCATGTCTTCTCTCTCAAGAAGGGAGGGTCCCCATATGGGCTTTGGTTCTAAACCTAACGTGGGTGTTGGTTGAACGAGGGTCGACGATTCATCCTCTAGATATTCTTTTGGCTCCTCAAGCAGGTCAGCGAGACACTCCAGAACATCTCCATCAGACTTAGCATCTTCTCTCGACTCCACCTCCACACAAGCCTCAAAATGTATACTATCATCAGAATCGGAGTCGTCTGAATTGTACGGTTCAGGACTAACATGTGGTTCATCAGGACAGCCAATCGGGTGGTCATTCTCATCATCTTTTGGGATAAAATCGTAATCATCCCGTTCGATGCCATCGTCGTAAAATTCATTCAACAAATCTTTAAGGAAGGAATCCCAACAGATCGGATGATCCTCGGGCCAATACATATTCACAAAAGAGACATCGAACAAAACTTGGAAAAGCGCGAGAAACGACTAGGATAGGTAGAAAATACTAAAATACGAAAAGTAACTTCCTTTTGAGCCGAAACTCGCGGGAAGGATCGTTTAATAAAGAATTAGTCAAGTTATACCAAAATAAAACCGTTCCCCGGCAGCGGCGCCAAAAACTTGATGTGCGTGCCAGTTTTAAATTTATAAAATCCGAGTTATTTAGCACGACTACAACACAAATAGGCAAGAGAACCTAATCGTATGGTAGTATAGTAAATAAGTACGGGTGTCGAACACAAGGGGAACGGGTATGATTTTGAATATAACTATACTAATTAAATATTAAACTAATAAGAACAACTAAAGGGGAATTTAGAATCTTAACAATAAAGATTCAAACTTTATTATCTAAAATCACTCCTCACACTAGCAAACGCTCAAAAGCAAACCAAGAACGACAAAAGCAAAGATTTTTATGGATTAAACTTATCAAATTAAAGCTTTCCCTCCCTAGATTCGATTTATAGTTTTTCAAAATATTTAATTCCAATTAATCGTGCAATGAACATTTGTTTCATCTCATACCGATTTCTATAATGGATAAACTCTTGGTCGGAGTTCTAACCCTCTAATCATGTATTTATTCAATTCTATGGTCAAGAAATCGTTTAAATGCGTAATTAGACGTGTTTAAGTTCGTGTAAAACAAGACTCCACCTTTAACAATTGTTTTGGTTATTAAATTGTTAAATTGACAAATAAAGGTTATTACATGTCAATCATACACAAAAAGTTCCATTCTTGATTATCTAAGCCTAGGATATGATCTATCACTAGTCAAGATTAACTATTGGTCCTAATTAATCATGATAAAAGCTATAAAAATAGATTGGTCTTCTAATTTTTATAAACTCAGAATATAAATAATCAAAAGAACAGATCTTTAACACATATGGATCAATGGTAAGCTTGTAAGACAAATTATGAGATGAAAACAAGTTCTAATCAAAGGAAATCAAGCATCTTTACAAAGTATCATCTCCTCTAGGGAGGAAAACAAGAAAAGTAGCCAATAACAGTCATATCAAGCTTATGGAAATCATGAATACACATAAGAAACAAGAGAGGAATGATAAAACCGTAATAAGCAAGCTTCCTAGCCACTTTAATCTTCAAATCAAGCTCCAATCCTTCAAATTAAGCTCCACAGCTCTTGGAATGACTTTTGGACGTGTTTTGGAAGTATTTGGGTAGTATAAATTGGGTGGTTCCCTCCAAAATCGATCTGGATGTTCGTTAATATAGAAAACTGAAAACAGGGGCGTCGCGCCGCGACGGGTAAGTGTCGCGTCGCGACAAGTGAGTTTGACGCGATCCAAAACTCTTTTAAAAACTGAATTCTGACGTGATCTGATGCGTCGCGCCGCGACCCAAGCAACTGTCGCACCGCGACGACACGTGGCGAGCTTTTGGACCTTATCTTGAACAACTCCGTCGCGCCGCGATTCTTGAAGGTGTCGCGCCGCGAAATCGCTTTTTCAGCCTTTGACCATAAAAGTGATTTTGTAGCCCTCTGAGTCTAGTTTCCGTGGCCTTTTGAATCACCTCAATCCGAGTTCGTATGAGTGAGATATGATCAAAATAGTGATGGTGTGTCGGCGCGGACAACTTTTCTTATTTTCTTCAGTTTTTCTGGTTTTTGCTCAAAACTTTCCATCGTCCGCCTTTTTAACCTGTAATTCACTAAATGAAGATAATTAAGTGTCTTTTACTTATTTACGAACAATAACAAGCTAAAATAAAACAGATATCGCTTAAAATATATATATCTAAATTTGGCGATATCAGCCACTTTCTTGTGTTCCATGATCTATTGATGATTTAGAAGAAAACCATAGATAGATCTGAGATCATATTTTCCTAAGGTTCCTCCAGCATGAAGAGCAATGGTGATCTCATTCTTGAAATCTATCTTAGCTTAGAAATCACTGAGCTATCTAGTACTTACATAGAAAACTCTATATCTGTTTATATGCTGACTACTCAGCCTAAGCTAACTAGTCAGTCTAAAACAGACTTACATAATTCCTAATATTTAACCTATCATCTATACATAGTTATGGTTTGTCTCATCAAATCTAACTATTCTAAACATGGGACTAACACTTCAATAGCTGTGAAGTTGTATCATATGAGAGGTGTCACTTCTATGGGTTCACAAAATTGGTTGAGATCGTGTACCTTCTCTACAAATCCAAAAGCAAGCTCAAAGTGCAATTTATTCAAAAGATTCAGAATTGGATAGATCTTGTTGTGTCACAAAAGGCCTTCACTCCTAATGATTACTATAGGCATGTGCACACAGTTGATAATCTACACAAGAAAGGCTCCAAGCCCTTTAAACCTTTTGAGCTAAAAGAGGTGCTGCCCCAACATGAATATTTGTATGATTTTGAGGGTCTCAACACAACCTTGCCACTCAACATCATCCCCGAGCTTTTCAAGTTTATATCTATGCCTGTTGAGGGCATCTTCTTTCTGGACAGAGGTGGCACATGGAGGTTCTTTAGGCAGTCTGAAATCCCTAAGGCAAGCAAGAATTTTCTCTGTGGACTAAGGATATCTATAAGAGGCAGAACTGGAAATGAACAATTTGAAGCCCTTGTCCAAGCTCAATGTGAAGTCCTAGCCGAAGCAGATCCTCTAGCAAAAACATTTGATGTTAAAGAAGAAGAATGGTGGGATTGAAGACTGATCTATCTCTGAGGACTTGTTGATCTCTAGTTGACTGTATATAACTTGTAAATTTTGTTTAGACTAGTTTAGTTAGTAGTTAATCTTCTGTAAATACTTCTGTACATTTCTTTATTCTGTCATTCAAGTGTTGTTTATGTAATCTAGAAAATCAAAAATATATGAAAATGGAAAATGAAAAGATAACACAAAAATAGAACAAAATGGTACAACAAAGAAAAAGATTCCACAAAAACAGAACAAAATGGAACACTAGAAAAAAAACTAAAAACAGAACAAGGTTCAAAATAAAAAGAGCTACCAAAAACAGATAGCTAGGTAGCCAAATGCACTTAAAAGTTTAAATATTTTGTATTTGAAGTCAAACTGATTCTTCAAAATGAAAAAAGTTTTGTCATCATCAAATAGGGGGAGATTGTTGGGGAGATAATCACTTCACCCTAATAATTAACTCTGTCTATCCTAAAACATAGAATTTGATGATAACCAAACCCTACATTCAGTATGACTTAGAAAGAATTCAAACATGTGTTGTTTGAATCAGATTCTGGAAAATATGCTAAGTATGGAACCATCAGCTGACCATCAGCTGAGTATCAGATCCTACTCAAAATATCAGTCAAGGGATATCAGCTAAGGAGCATCAGATGAAGAAAACAAGTGAAGAAGACCATCAGCTGAGGAAAGTAACCATCAGCTGAGTGAAGAAATTCGATCAGCTGAGTGCCTACACCATCAGCTGAGCAAGGACTTTTGCTCAGCTACACTATCAGTTGAGTGAACAATGGATCAGCTGAGGCCTAGAGCATCAACTAAGTAAGCCTTTTCTAACACAAGTCATCTCTCTACATAAACTGATGTATTTAAATGATCAGCTGAGCATTCTTGATCAACTGATCATATAAATACATGAGCTTATGCCCTCCTAAGATAACTATTGATCAACTGAGCATCCATATGATCAACTGCGCAATATGTATCAACTGAGTCCTAGCAAAAATTGATCAACTGATATATCTTGTCAACTGAGTAGTGAAATTTAAAGTTCCTAGTACTTTCGGTTAGCTGAGTCGAGCAAAATGTCAAATCTGCTCTATCTTTAAGATTGTAAAAGTCATATGTAAAAGGCAGAACATGTGTTATTCTATTATGCCTTAGATCTTTGTTTGTAAAAGTAAAAAGCACTTTTTGGATCAAGTATGAGACAAAAAGGTTTAATCTTATCCTCTGGAAAAAGGAGAAAGATAGCTCAAACAGACGAAGATCTTGAAGATTTGTTTCAACAACTAAGTATGGCTAGCAATCCCATACTTGGTAAAGTAAAATCAAACAGAAGCATGGCTGTTGTATAAAGTACAAGCATGAAAGGGGAAAGAAAGTTCTACACGACAGTAGATGTGGGTTTTAATATTTTATATTGTGAGTGGGTTGCACTTTTTCAAAAAAGTACAATTACTTTTATCAAACAGTTGATTAAAGTAACTTTACTTTTCATCCACTACCTTTAAAATTAAAATATTATATTTTCACATACTCCTTGTCTCCTTCATTCATGCAACCGGACGCCAAGACTTCTATAAATATACATGCATAGTGGGCATGCAAAATAACACAGTGAAGCCTCTACACAACAAAAAGAAATCTCGTTAGTTGAGATAAATTCGTAGAGTTTAAGCATTGTGTAGAATCAAACTTGTTCATGTTTTGAACACTCTATATACATTAGTTGTTTTAGAGTTAGCTTGTCTATGTGTTAGACAAATAGATTGTCACCTTTTATTGTACTTAGAATTTCCGGTTCTAGTACATGTAATTCTTGATTCAAAATCAATTAGAATTATATAAAAGTATAATGGTGTGTCTTTAATTTTCAAAAAGCTAAAGTTTGTATTCAACCTCCCCTTCTACAAACATTTGTTGTTGCGTACTCAATCTGGGACTAACAACTGGTATCAGAGCAGGTTAGATAATCAATATCTAGATCTGTTTTGCTTACTCTACAACTGCTTCTACCCCTCTTAAAATGGCCTCATTATCAAACAACATGAACATCTCAAACACTGGGTCTTTAACAAGATGTCCCATGTTTGATGCAGAAAACTTCTCCATGTGGAAAAGTAGAGCACATCTTTTCTTATCCACCCTTGATATCCAAATGCTTGAAATAGTTATTGAGGGTCCTTATGTTCCAACATCCGTGTTATCCATTCTATCAGAATCTGAAGGTCAAACCTCTATAACAGAAAGAATCATTACCAAACTCATGCATCTATGGACAGATGAAGATAAGAGGTTGGTTAGCCTAGATGTTAAGGTTAGATCAACTCTTGTCTCTACACTACCCAATGAGATCTATCATCAAGTGCTTAACTGTACTTCTGCTAAAGAGATGTTAGATACACTCACACTTGCATATGAAGGGACTGAGGAGGTGAAGGAGAACAAGAAGCTCCTCCTCAACAGAGAGTATGAATTCTTCTTTGCTAAGAAAGGTGAGAGTCTTACACGGACATACACCAGGTTCAACTGCCTAGTAAATGATTTGAAGAGGGCAGACATATCCAAGAGCAACTTTGTCTCGGTAAACAAGTTTCTAGACTCCCTTCCTAAAACATGGGATCACTTTGTCACTGTACTAAGGCATAGTGAGAAGATTAAGGGGATGTCTCTGGTTGCTCTTTATGGTAACTTACTCAACCATGAGCAATCAGTCAAGTAAAGGAAGTTTTCATCCAAGGAGATGAAAGAGGTTGTGAAAGCTGCACCAACTGCCCTTGTACCAAGAGATACAAAGATGAGAAGCTTTGCAGCTATTGATTCTGGTTCTGATGAAGAAGGAGATGAAGAAGAGAGTGCTAGAGAAAGTGATGAGGAGAATGGTTGTCAGGAGAATAGTTTGGAGGAGCTAGTTGAAGGAGTAGCCATGCTGGTTAAGAAGTTCAAACCTTTCAAGAAGGGAAAGGGTGTCAAGAGGTTCAGCAAGAGGCCATCAAAATTTGTCAAGTCCAAATCTACTTTTGATGCCTCCACAGCAGAGTGTTACAAATGTGGCAAGATTGGTCACATAGCCAGTGACTGTAAGTCCAAAAATAACACTGGTTCTTCATCTGTGCCAAAGCCAGAGGGCAAAATTGGTTATGAAGCCAAGTATAAGAAACTCCTTGCTGCTGTACTTGACAAGAAAAAGAAGAAGAAAGCCCAAGGCCAAGTTCTTGTAGCTGAAGAAGAAGATTGGGTAGAAGAAGATCTTTCCTCAGATGAAGATGAGGTGATCTCTGCTCAGTTCTGCATGATGGCCAACAACAATGATGGTAGTTCATTTGATGAAAATATGAAGAAGGCTGCAAAAGCTTGTTCAACTACCAACTGGGATCCTTCTTCAATGTATCAGGTTGGAAAGTTTATTAATTATGATGATAATGAAAAGAATGCTATGTTTGATTACTTGTATAAAGATTTCTAGTCTGCTATTCAAAGAGAGAAGAAGCTAAAACTAGAAGTAGAATCACTCAAAGAAAACTTAATTCTTAAAGATGAGGAACTTAAGCAGATAACAACTTTAAATGATGAGCTAACTAATCAAAAGATACTTAATGAGATATTAGTAAAAGAAACTAGTGAAGCAACCAAAAAGTTTAATGACCTCCAAAAAGTAGTAAAGTCTTGGTGTGTATCTGCAGAAAAGACCACTTAGTGTGTCAAGGAGCAAATACCCAAACAAGTTCAAGCTATTATTGGAGGAAATTACTCTAAGACTGCTAACTATGTTGATTCTAATAAGAACCTTAATATCTTAGAAAATGCTGACATTTTGCTCCAAACTTTTTACAAGACTGTTAAAGGCAAAAGTGTATTCACAAATAAGTTTTAGGACTATTTTTTTACATGGATTTTATTAAACACAACTCTAAACGAGTACTATGAAAAAGATTTACAAAAAGAGTGGTTGAATTATTCTTATATTAAAATTAAACACATATAATAAAACTACATAGTAATTACTTTTATTATTTATTTTAATTAATTATTATCATAAAATCTACTTAATAATCCTAAATTTATTATGAATTAAAAACTAGCATTAATTAATTTTATTATACAATTCTATCCCCTTATTTTCTTAAAATTAAGAGTCTTCTTTAATTATACAATCTCATTTGCTCTTTTGGTCAAAATTAAAAATTACATATATCCATAAAGTTTCTTACGTGATCCGTTTAAAATTTGTATTTACAAATATTAACAATTTTACAAAAACATATAAGCATTAAAATAAATAAGGGTTTATTTTTTCAAAATATATTAAATTATAACCAAAATATTAATGTGTGTATCCATCTTCAAAAAATGTTATTGAGTGTATTAAACTTACTACTGTATGTACTAAACTTGTAATTTTTTTGATTTTTTATGTAATCAAAATACATACAATAACAACAAATTAAAAGTTTAATACACACGATAACATTTTTAAAATGTGGATACACATATTTACATTTGTGATATTGTTTAATAAATTTTGAAGAAGTAAACCCATAAAATAATATCATTTCAAATCTCTAGTTATTGTTTTCAAACATTATCTTGTAAATATATGAAACATTACTTAAACTGAGATAAACATTAAAATAGTACCGTTTCGACTATGTAATTATTTTTGAAATATTATTTAGTAAATATCTAAAAGATTATTTAAACTTAAATAAATATTGAAATAAGACTATTAAACTTTGGATTATTTTTTTGAAACATTACTTTGAAAATATCTTAATATCACCATTTAAAGTATTTTATATTTATTAGAGTTAATTATAAAAATGGTTCATGTGGTTGTTACTAATTTTCACTTTTAGCACTTAACTTCAAAAATTACGAAAATTGTCACTGTGATTGGCACTTTGTTTCACTTTTGGTCATTTACACTAACCGGTGTTAACTTTGACCGTTAGTCAAATGGTACTTTCATCTTTTTTTAATTCGATCCTTGCTACCAAACATGATTTACCTATTATCATAGTTACCAAACATGTTCTTTTTAATATTCCCTTTAACCTTTTCTTCTTCCAAACACACTATATCTTCATTTCTCTCTCTCTCTCTCTAATTATTTTTCTATATCATTTTCTATATAATTATTTTTTACCAAATAAAATATCTTCATTTCTCTCATTTTCACTCTCTATAGACTTCACCGGCGCCACCACCACCTTCCCCTTTCCTCTGTCGGATGCCATCACCACTCTCCCTTCCCCTCCGCTAGACACCACCCTCCCCTACTTTAAGTCTCCCTCTTCTTCTCACTCGAAAACCACCACCAACAAGAGACCACACCTCTTGCATCGGCAACCACCACCAACCCGAGATCACCACCGGTAGCTCTTTTGTATAACCACCATCGCAAGCATAAACCCTAGATCTGGGTCGACGGCAAAACAAAAATCGTAGATTTGGGTCGACGGCAAAGAATAAAAAAACCCTAGATTTTGAGACGTGATTGCCACCACCGACCACCACCGGCGGCTCGCTTGTACAACCACCACCAACCTGAAATGTTCAAACGTTTTTTTCGTAATTCTTGAAGCATTAGAATCCTACTCATTTAAAGTCGTTGATTTTGTACAATTTCATATTCAATTGGGTTTCTAGTTGTTTAAACTTATGATTGTAGATCTGTATAAAGTAAGCACCTCCCTTAGATTTGATTTTGCCTGTATATTCATCTGTAGATTTTGAGTATGTATTTGATTTTGTTTGCACAATCTTCACATGTTCATATTATTTAGGGTTTAATTTTTTTCCTCAATCGTAAATGCAAACCCAGATTGTGCTTCACTGCTTGATCTTGATTGGGTTTTTATAATTCATCTTTAGCATGCATATTTGTTTGAAATTAGAACAAAATGGATTATTAAAAGAGTAAATGATTTGTTTGATGGGTTTCATGTTCTTTGATTTGAAACATAGCAATGTGTAGGACGATGGCGACGGTGGTGGTTGTATGTGGATTGACGTTGGTGATCGTAGAGGAATAGGGCTGTAGGGGATTGACTTTGTTTTCGTTTTTAATTCTTTAATAATGTTTGGTTAATAAATAGTGAATAAATTAAAACGAAAAGGGTAAATCATGTTTGATAACAAGGATAGAATGAAAAAAGACGAAAGTACCCTTTGACTAACGGTCAAAGTTAACACCAGTTAGTGTAAAGGACCAAAAGTGAAACAAAGTGACTATTATCGTAATTTTTAAAGTTAAAGGACTAAAAGTGAAAATCAGTGACAATCATATTGACCATTTTGTAATTAACTCAATTTATTATGTTAGTAAGATAATTCCAATAACAAATTACCCATATCAAATGTGTATATAAAATCATTCATATATCAAACTATTGTTGTCATTTTTTCATGTGTTTAATATTTTATTTTTTTCATTTTCTTATTCCTTCAACTTTAATTCACGATCATGTTGGGCAAATAATCATTTCAACCCAATAATTAAATCCGTCTATTGGATTTGATATTAACAAAACTAGATGTTCAGTAAAGACTTATAAGAAAATTAAACATGTGTTTTTTTATTTCTAACTTAAAAGCTACAAAAGTTTAAAGTATCATCAGAAATATGCTAAAAGACTAAGCATCAGTCGAAAACATCATCTGAAGAAGTACGCAAGTGCAAAAGATCATTCAAATGAACATCTAAACCTGTCAGCTGAATAACCCAACACATCAGCTGAATGTCTATATACTGAGCTGAACAATCCCTTGATCAACCAAGGCATTCAAACATTTTAGCTAAATATACTCTTTCAACACATAGTTCTAATTTGACAGATATATCTAGGTCGATAAGGTTTACACTCTTTTTAGTCAAATGGAATGATCGTATGAAATTTCATAATCAACCTTTCTCATTTGAAACTTCCACAATCGACCTTATCATCTGAACTTTCCATAATCGGTCGTTATTGTTTGAACCGTCCATGATCGACCGTTACCATTGAAATCTCCATGATCAATCTTCATCGTCAGTTTTGTATAGTTGAAGTTATGATACATATGCCCTAACTATTTCAGTAGCATACTCTGATTTATAATGTAAATTGTTTTAAGTTAAAGACGGAACATGTGTTGTTCTTGTGACTTAGATTTTCTTTATGTAAAAGCATTCACAGTATTTGTATCTTTAAAGTACAAAAGGTATAAAACTTTAATCTTGAAACGATTAAAGTTACTTCTGAAGAGAAGATCTTGAAGCTTTGCTCATTTACTCAAGTATGGATGGAAACTACACATTTGGTAAAGTCAAATCAGAAAAAACATGACCGTCATTAAATGAACTAACATGGAAAGAAAAGTTTAGCGTAACGAAGCACAGTGTCATAAAAGACAATATTACTTTATTAGCAATTGAGTGATCTCTAACACGAAAAATAAAGTTATTTTATTTGATAAAATAAAATAATATTACTTTTCACCAACTTGCTCGTATAATTAATATTATCTTTAATACACCACTTGGTTCCCCAACTTCCTACTTGCTGTCAATACTTTTATTAAAAGATATGCATACTTGATATCGCCATATTTAGATATATATTTTAAGCGATATCTATTATATTTTAGCCTGTTATTATCATAGATAAGTTAAAAGATACTTAATATCTTAAATTATTGGTTTTCAGGTTAAAAAGACGGATTATGAAAAGTTTTGATCAAAAACGTAAGAAAAATGAAGAAATGAGAAAAGTCATCACCTCCGACACACCTTCACTGTTTTGATCATATCTCACTCATACGAACTCGGATTAGGGTGACTCAAAAGACCATGGAAACTAGACTCAGAGGGTTAAAATATTATATTTATGATCGAAGCCTGAAAATATCATGGTTTTAGGGCTTCAATATGACGATAGAAAGCCTCTAGAAGTGATTTTTGAAGCCTGAGGGAGGATTGGGAACTCAAGAATGAAGAATCAGAATTAACGAATCATCGGCTTTCATTCGGTTTGCTTTATTGTCTATGTTTAGCATTCTATCTACGAATTCCATGTGTGCTTTTCTTTTGATTATTGCTTAAATTCCATGGATTTACTTATTGGATGTTTTATTAGTTATATATTTATTATGTCTTGGTTGATCTAAGACCCATATGTGTGAAAGTTTCAATCTTTGTTAATTGACTGAGTTTGCATATGTTTGAGAACCAATCTATCTATGTATACTTTTATTATGATAATCTAAGACCATTAGGTGATTGTGACTAGTGATGACCAAATCATAGGGTTAAGTGACAAAGTAGTTAACTTTAATGTGTGTGAACAATTGCATTTGATAATCAATATGTGTGATTAATTGATTGAATAAATAATAACAATCAATAGTGATTAAGTCTTACATGATTCGAAATTAATTGACTAATTGTGATGGTACTTATCAAATGACTATACGATTAGTATTTTTCATGATTATAGGGTTAGAGTTTCTGATGAATAATATCTATTGCACTATCTTGAAATCAACCATAAATAAGGGATAATCAAATCTAAGTGAGAACACTTCTTTTCTTGATCTCATTCCAAGCTCTCCACTTTATATATCTTACTTTTGAGTTGTCTTCTTTTTTGTCTAATTACTATTGCTTATCGCATTCTTATATTTATTCCCAAACCATTTAATTGCTTTCTCTAGACTAACTAATAATTAAATTTTTTAAATCTGAAATCATACTCGTTTCTGAAGTGTTCGACACTCAGTCTTACCAGAACTATACTGCGATATGATTAGGTACATTTGCCTATTTGTATTGTAGTCGATACTTTGATGATTCAAATTTATAAATATAAAACCAAATTTAATTCACACACATCAATACTCAACATGCAAAACACACCTAAACTACAAAAAAAGAAAAATCATTCTCCAAAAACAAGCTTTAAGCTTTTAAGCAAAAGCAAGTTTTTTAGAGTTAGCAAAAAGTGTAGAAAAACTTGTTCATGTGTTGGAGCTCTTAAACATTAATTGTTTTAGATAAACTTTATCTATGTGTTAGACATTTTAGTTGTCACCTTTTATTGTATTCGGAATTTTTGTTTCCCTATACATGTAATTCTTGATTCATATCAATAAGAATTATATTAAAAGTATTAGCGTATGCATTTAAATTTAAAAAACTTAAGTTTGTTATTCAACCCCATTCTACAAACATTTGTTGTTGCGTACTCAATCCGAAACTAATAGATCATTCACAAATGATGCTTTATTACCAAGCCCACTTCTAATCTATCAAGATTGCAATATTTGTTTTTAGAAACAGCCGCATAATCAAAACAAGTCCAATACTAACTTATTAAGATGGATGTAGTTAAGGAGCGAGTCAGTTGTTTATTTCATACTTGTGTAACATATTTTGAAGACTTCAAAATGTTTATATCATAAGATCAAATGTTTAATTTCTAATAGTCGATTGTCACGTTATTTTAAATTGAAAAAAATTAGGAACTACCTTTTAGAATTTAGACGACCTACCTTTTAGTATTAGATAAAATAAAATAAATATAAAATACATTAAGCCCAAATTTTATCTCTTAGCAAAATAATCCAAAAAAACACAATCCAATAAAAACTTAAACTAATAGTTAATAAAATAGGGCAAAAAACCTTCGTAAAAACTTATCGTTGCTGTCTTTTCGTCGACCCTCGTTGTAACATCAAGTGTAGAACGTGCATTTTCAGGAATGAAGTTGATAAAGACCGATACACGCAACAAAATGGGTGATAAATTTTTGAGTGATTATTTAGTGTCATATATTGAAAGAGTTATCCTAGAAAGTATTAGTATTGAAACAATTATGCAAATATTTCAAGGTATAAGACCTAATCGCGTACAATTGTAAGAACTTTAATATAATTATCGGGTATATGTTTAAATTTAGTTTTAACGATCCCGAGTACCCGTCCAAACACACACATACAGTTGACATTTTTTATTTTTATCGGTTTAACTTAATTAGGGAACCACGTTGTTTTCTATCCTAAATTCGCCATTGGACTCATTGTACTTAATACAATCGACACTACACTCACAATGTTTACCAAAATATAAACTTGTGTAATACATACGTATTTAAACTAGTTATCTATTACTTAATAATTATACGTATTATATTTACGGAAAACTTCCATCAACTTTTCATAAATAACCATTTAAATATGTAAATTATGTATTATCACCGAAATTTAAGATCATTAACGTTCTATAAAAATACTATAAGTCGAATTAGGAATTTAAGAAACCATTAGTTCATCAATGATTGCTTAAATGGTGTAGTACAACAAAATATATTCAACTTGTCAAATTTTGTTATTTTATAATCAAACTTTCGCATTTAGTTTTTCATTTATTTAACTCTCAAAACTTAGGCTGCGTTCACTTTCAGAAAAATCCTTCATTTTTTCAGGAAATTTTTATAAGAAAATTGAAAATCAGAAAACATGTTCACTTGCACATTTTTTCAGAAAACTCCCTCACTTTTTCACATTTTATTTTTCCAAACTTTCATACTTTTTCAAACAACTTTAATTTCAAAGAAAACACTTAAACCAAACATGTTTTTTATTTTTTTCTGAAAAAGGAAAACCCTACCCCTTCATATAATCACGTTTTCTATTTTTTTCAAAAAATGATAACTCCACAATTTTTCACAGAAAACGAAAAATAGAAAATTTTTCTCCTGCTAAACGCAGCTTTAGCATTTAATGTCTCTCGTTGCCTAGCCTAGAAACCAGGCAACTAATAATTATTTTTATTTTTTATTTATTTTAATTACTACATCAACTATTGTTGCCAAATCATTGATTAATGTACCAATATTCATATTCATCCTTTTATCATAAAGAATCCATCAATGAAATAAATAACCATTAAAACAAATCCATCAAAAAAAAATCAAAATTGTTATGTTAGACTTGGAAATCAAAAACTAGAAAAACATATATATGAAGCAAAACAAAACATAGAAATGGGAAGTTCTTATGTTCATCAATTCGGGAACCGAAACAAAACACGAATTTGGGTTTTGATGAAAACCCTAGAGATCAAAAACCAGAAAAAATAAGAAAACCCTATAAAACCATGAAGATGGACATGGATCTCCTATCGGGAAACCAATTCCAAGTTCCATGGCTAGTTAGAATACAAATTAGGCTTAAAGCTCTCACCTTGCCAATGAGCCAATGACTCTATAAAATGAACAAAGAAAAGGTCGATGTTATTTGCCATATCATTGTCACATCATCAAAACATGTGCCAAATTAGCATATAATTTGATACATTAAATGGTAAATTTTAAAAGTTCAATATATTAAATGGTAAGTTTCAAAATTAGATACGCACAGTAATAAAACATGACAAGTTGGATATATTTTTATAAACTAAAATCTAATTTAAATATAAAATAATGTTATTATTATATTATTTGCAAATATCTTCGTATTCATATATATTAGTGGTTTGATAATATGGTTTTGAGTTTATAGAAAGAGAAAAATTATAAATATAACACATGAATTTTTATTTTTATATGTTATTTAGTAGTAACTTTTTGTGCCTTAATTATTTATGTAAATATATATATGTATTCAAACTAAACATTGATAACTAATCATGAAAAAGAACTAGTATATAACTATGTTGGCCCAAGGATTCAAGTATCACACAATTACTATGGTAGATCTATGTAGAAATGTAGAGAGGAATTTTACACACCAAAACACATACTTAAGAATGCACAAAGTATACTTTGTAAAATGGCAATTCTTAATTTCTTATTCAATCATATCCCTATATGTAATATGAGGAATCATCATTTTCTGGCCTACAGTATTTTACAAGTTTAGTCCTTTGACTATGTAAACAATTACAAATCCACACACAATTTACACTATTATTTGAATATAACCAATATAACTAACAATCTCTCCCTTTGTATTTAAATAGTAGTAGTTTTATCTTTTCAACATCTCTAACAATCATTCTTATTCGAAATCAATCTTCATCTTTTGAAATATACAAATATTCTTTTTCTAACGGCATTTTGTAGAAATCTTAGGAATTAAACTTTTTGAAATATGCAAATATTCTTTTTTCTAACGACATTTTATAGAAATCTTATGTTAATTAAACTTGAATAGAATCTCACTTATAATAGATTTTCATGTCTTCATTTTGATTTCTTCCAAATGTATTTTCACTTTGAAAAATACACTATTCTCTTTTTAAGAACAATTTTCGATCTCTTCAAAACTGCTGAGAATCAAATCAAACTAGACATACATCAATAATATCTTTCTTGTCTTATATCTTCCACCGTAACCTTAAACTTTACACCCTTTAATTGTATGATCATTTAGCATGTAGTGGTTTTAAGCACATACAACATTCAACATCTTCTGATGTTGAACTTTCAAATGACACGTTACGAATCCTTAATAAATTACTTTAGTTAATTATTATCATAAAAATTCTTAGTAGTTATATTTTACCTAATAATTATCAATTTATATTTACATAACACTTCCACCTATTTTTCATACACAACGTATTTAACTATTTATGAATCATCACTTATTACCAAATTTTAATATCATAAATGCTATAAAAATAAATAAATAAATGTCATAAATGAGGAATTAGGAATTTAATAAACCATAAGTTTGTCAATGATTATTTAAATTTAAGAAGAATGTTTTTATTTTACTTATAAATAAATGTTACACTCACGTTTCTAGTTTAATATGATAAATAGTCGTAATTTTTAGTACGGTAATGATTTATCAAACTTAATACACATAAAAACAATAAAATGTCTATTATCATTCGAGACATTGAAGCAATAATTTAGTATATAACTAAAACATATATTAGGATGACACGTGTCATCTTTTTTATGATGACACGTCATCAATTTATAATTAATTATTATCATGCATCTATATGGCATGCTACCGAAGGAATATGTTATCGAAAGAGAGCAATAATAGATCTAAGATTCTAAATGAAGGTATGCACCGTTTAGTGAGCCATTTATAAGGAAATCCAACGACCACAATTCTATTCATTAAAATAAATCAATGGTTAATATTTATAAGTGCTCATTGATAACTTATTAATGTGATCATTAATGAGTTGTATTTTTGAAATATCAAACTATACTCATTAATTACGGTCCATCAAATGCAATGCACGGTTGGTAAATAAGCAAATGACCCAAATATCCCTAATAATAAATTATTAATGATGTGACAAATAATTTTGGCATGAAAAATAATTCTCGTTTGAACTTATATATATATGGGAAGGTTCATTTGAGAACCGTTTTTATTACGACAACTGTGAGAACCAATCTTAACCATTCATTTTGGATATTGGAATTCATGGATGAAGAGCATGGGGGGATTGAGTGTGGCAAGATGCATGTAAGGAATTCATGGGTGGGCAAGGAGGGGGAATTAGACGACTATGATTGGTTCTCGCAATAAAAACGGTTTACAAATAAACTTTTCACTATATAGGGGAGAATTCATTTGATAACCATTATTAGTGTGAGAGCTGTGAGAACCAATCTTAGACGTTCAATTGGTATGTGGAATTCATGGATGAAGAGCGTGGGGAGATTGGGTGTGTCAAGGTGCATGTAAGAAATTCATGGGTGTGCAATCCAATTGAAGTAGGGAGAATTGGACGGCTAAGATTAGTTCTCGCGGTTCTCGCAATAAAATCAGTTCTCATATGAACCTTTCACTATATATATATATATATATATATATATATGGGATTTTTCATACGAGAAACTTTTATTTTGCAAGAAGTGCGAGAAGCATTTTAAACCATTAGAGTTTACTAGTCAAGATCTTAGTAAAAAGGATAGTAATGTTATTTTTATATTTATGTAATTAATTCACTCTTAATTTACTTGTGACAATAAATCAACTATCTCTCATCTTTAAATATTATGAATTTTTGATGACATACTCGCCTTCCCTTTTTTAAATTATTTTAAATTCTTGTTTTTTAATTCACGAAAGATTCTTCTTTCAAATTTATTTTCTTCTGCAATTCAAAAAAATCTTCTTTTTTAATTCTCAAAATATATAACCTTTTATTGCATCATATAATGTGTGAATATTAATCACACGTTTTTTTATTGAATCATGGTTTAATAAACATCTAATTGTACATAGTTGTAAACTTTTTAACCACTTTATAAATTTTTTTTGTATCATTTTGAGTTCACTAATGAATCATTTAATTACAAAATTTCATAATTGTTTACTAATGAACATGTGAGTTGTTAGGAACATTATAAAACAAACTATTATTGGGCACTACTGAACAACATAGGAAAGAAATGATGTACACTAGCTTTTATTTTAGGAGAAGTGAACTGTTAGAAATGTGTGTTCATGGCACTACATTCATTCATGTCATCGTGTTTCCAAATGTGTGTTCATGTTCACAAGCGAACCTTTAGAAAGTCCATGAAACCTAATGTTTACTAGTGAACAAATACATAAACAAGAGTTTAAACAAGTTCCATTGTGTTCTACATCGACTCTATTCACTAATGACCAAATACATAAACAGAAGTTTAAATACAGTCTAATGTGTTCTACATCTATTGTGTTCACTAGTGAACAACTTAAAGAAATCAAATTTTCCCATGTCGAATGTCTCTATTAACTTGAGAATAACAAATAAAAAGTTAATGAAAATTAGATACTAATTTAAATATTCAGTCCAAATAAATAAAACTCAAAACTATTAATTTAAAAAAACTCTAAATAAAGTTAATAGGTAAACACGTTCATTAAAAAAAACAACTAAATAAAAACCATTAAATTTTTTGAGCAAATAGCTCCATTAAGGAATAACTAACTAAATTGACTATTTAAAAAAAACTCTAAATAAAAGAATAAAGATGTCGCAAAGGCTGGATGAAAAACAACTAGAATGCAGGTTTAGCTTTAGAAGCTTATAATCACCATCATCCATCATCCAACAGCCAACCAAAAACCATCATTCAACAATGAGATTTGTTGAATATAATTAGGCTCCACGATAATCGATAACAAATTTTGTAGATCTAGAAGAAAAACAGTTGAAGAAAAAGAGAAAAAGGTAGCTACGGGGAGGTGACGAAAGGCTTCAACGGGTGTAATCGTTGATGATGAAGGGCAGAGGCAGAGGCGGCGGGGGCGAGGGAGGATTAATAGCGGTGTTGGCAGATTAAGAGCGAGAGTGAATCACTAACATGTACGAAAGAGGTAGGTGGCGTTGGTCGACGGGTTAGGCGAAGATCGAGAGCATGACGGTGATGGTGGTTGTAATTTGAGGCCGGCTGCCATCTCTTTGAAATAGCCGAGAGAGAGAGAGAGAGAGAGAGATGGGAAATGAAATATATGGCACATGAATGGAGAGACAAAATAGGAGCTTTGTTTATTAAGGTAAGGATTTAGTTGCGTTAAATATACTATAATACCCTTTTTTATTTTAATAACATTTACCTTCTAAATTATTACAAAAATGTCATAATCATTAATTTACATCCATTGATTTAATAATCCAATGATCCTATTTACTTCTCGCATTTCACGTAAAAAATAACTTCTTGCATGAACCCTACGCTATATATATATATATATATATATATATATATATATATATATTCACACACTAGATATTATACCCTTGTGATACACGGGTTGGTTTATAAACAATAAATACTAGGCATTAATAAGAAGATATTAAATAATTATAACTCATGAAAAAATGAAAACTTAAAAAAATGTTAGATAATTGTCTTGATACTTGCATAAAAGAATTTTTTTAATATAATATCGAAATTTTATTCACCCTTTATTTCAACTCACTATTTATCATTTAAGGATAAAACTATGGTTTATCCTTAAATCCATCAACTAAATATATGTTTTTGCCTATTATGGAATATGTTATCCTTTTGTAGTTCGACCTTAAACAATTTGATTTATGTTAGAATTAATGAAAATCTGCCTCTTACAACCTTTACAGTCAAAATTGGTTTTTAATTTAGATCTTAAACAGTGTTTATATTATTTTTAATTTTGACTAAAAGGAGATTTAGGATAAAACTTAATCCTCTTACAACCTTTACAGTCAAAATTGGTTTTTAATTTAGATCTTAAACATAGTTTAAGAGATTTAGGATAAAACTTAATCCTACGTATGATTTGGAATTAGAAATTAAAAGAGTTATTTTTTGAATTCAAATAATACTATATTTATCTTCTACTTTATCTCATATTAAAAAATAAATCTAAATACATCTTATTAATTTAAAGTAAAAATTAAGTTTTAAGTTTGACTAATTAAAGTCAAAATTAAGATTTAATTTTGATCAAAACGAATGGCCGGGATTTAGATTTGACTAAATAAAGGGCTAGAATTTTTTCTAATTAAATTGCTTAAGGTTATTCTTTTATATAAAAACGGTTATTAAATAAACTGATCAATATATATATATATAGAGAGAGAAAAAGGTTCATATATATATATAGAGAGAGAGAGAAAGGTTTCTAAAATTGCGAAAAATATAAGAAGCAATGTGAGCACCAAGTTTCTATTCATTTTTATATATTTGAGCAAGTAACTTTTTTACGTATAATACGTCAAAATAACAGTAATAATGAAGTTGGAAAAAGGAGAAGATGTAGATATGAAATAATAGTGAACAGAGGAAGGTCGGTTTGTCTTGTTTCTACTTTTACTAAATCAAGTGTGTACTACAACACTCTTTTCGTTCTTTCAATCGGACTACATGTGATATTCTGATGTTGATTCCTTGCATCGACATAGTCTTTATAGTTGGACATAGAATTCAATAAAACACAAATTACTCCTTTGATTAAATCTCTTTATGAACTAATTAATCTTAAAGTGAATATTTTATATAAATACAACATAATCTACTCTAAGACAACGGCCACAAAATCTATCTTGTTTAATATTTGAGATTATTTCTATATTTTAAAAATAAAAAGCAAAGAGAGTTTATTTGTATATGTTAAATTTAATTTGGGTTACAGTAACATTAATAGCTATAACAATTTTTCAATATATTAAGTACCATGGTATGTGATTTTTCACACATCTGCAGTATAAACTTAAAAGAAATGTCAGGATCGGATTAACAACCCACTCACACAAACAATTCAGAAATAAACAAAGAAGTTTGTGAAATAACACTTTGAGTAACAAGGTATATTATATTGATAAATTAATTCAATAGATTACAAAGAATAACAATAAAGCCTCAATCTGTTGATTATCAAGAATTCAACAGATATACAATACTTCTCTATTGTAAGGATGAAAAAATTAATCTTAAGCAAAAATTCTAATCACTCTTATGCTTATGATATTTACGTGCATACGACTATTTATATTTGAAATGATTACAAAACAAAATAAACTAATTACGCTAACAGAATCTTTTAATTACGGATAGATAACAACACATCTTATCCATAATTATTATCCCTAAAATAAAGGAATTCATACTTATCACGATTAGCAGCTTTAACTCTGTTTTCTTCATTAACAATATTAACTTCTTCAAACAGTAGTAAGTTCATTGTAGTAGTATTAACTTTGTACTAGTAGTAGTAACTTTTAATACTACTAGTATTAACTTTGATCACATGTACTAACTTCAAACAAACGGTACTAATACCATTCACTGGTATTAATCTTCAAAACAACTTTTTCAACCAGACAATCTCGCCTTAAACTTATGTTGTCAAGCAATAAGTTTCTTTATACATTATGATTGTTTATTGAGGATGTTGCCAAAACTTTTCTTTCTTACTTTCTTTTCTCCATTTCTTTTATCAAATATATTACCCTAGAGAGAAGATATGCAACCATTGAAGAATTTCGAACAACACTCAGCTTCACATCAGTAATTGATTTTAACTTCTCTAGGCTGTGATTGTATTCTCTTTCCACTAAAAAGAATTCATATCTCCCATTTGATGTTAAAATCAAATGAACTCCACAATCTTCATGCAACATCCATACAATCAAAGAAACACCAGATTGATTGAACAAACGTTGAACCCTCTCTGGATCAAACATCATAAACATGTACTCCATAGCTCTCTGTATTAACTTACACTGATCACTCTCATCTAATCCATTCATACCTACTCAAACCAATCTTGTACATTCTCTCCAGATCTTCTCTATCAATGTCTTAAAAAATCCTTAGAAAATTTTGATAGCATATTTCACTCTTATCTGCTTTGGATAATCTGTACTTGTATTCATCATTCTTTAACACAACTAAGGCTGGCAATTTCTGGGTCGACCCGAAACCCAACCCGACACGAAAAAAGTGACACGAACCCGAAACGGGTCAAAAGCGGGTTGACACGAAATCGACACGAATATAAATGGGTCGGGTTAGGGTCAACCCGCCAACCCAAAAATGACCCGTTTATAAGTAAAACTATAACATTTTAAAATTTTCTTTAATACTTAAAATTTAAATTTTGAAAAGAAGATTATGAATTCAAATAAGAGAGTGACATTTTAGGACAATAAAGCCCGCCAAAAAAAGTACAAAACCCTTAAACGTTAAATACTAAAAATATACAATTAAAGATCTATAGTTAAAACAATAGTACATTATTTTAGTATTTGCTATTTTCACTATATGATTTTGATACTTTTACATTTGATTATTTGAAAGGTGATACTTTAGTATTTTGGATCAATTCATAATTCTATTTAATGATGAACAATCTTATATTATTCGATTGTTCAATGACATTATTTATTCTTATAGAATAGTAATACATCTTAGTTTTTATTATATTCATTTGTATAAGCGAATAAAAAAGTAAAATCAAAATTTCAATCAAACTGAAATAAATACCAAATTTAAAGTTCGAATACAACGGAAACGAACATTGATTATTAAAGTTATAATATAAATGAAAATCATTTTCGAAATTTGTGCCGAACGTTGGAAAAGAAACATAGAATTTGAAATATTGATAAAGAAAATCGTACCCGAAAACCGAAAAAATTCTCGTTGATGACATTTGGCATAAATGGGTCGACCCGAACTCGACCCGAATAAAACTAACACGACCCGAACTTGACACGAAAATAAATAGGTCGAAACTGGGTCGACACAAACTGACCCGAACCCGATAACACGAACCCGACCCGAATTGACAGCCTTAAACACAACAAATCCCTACATTCAGTATGACTTAAAAAGAATTCAAACATGTGTTGTTTGAATCAGATTCTGGAAAATATGCTAAGTATGGAACCATCGGCTAACCATCAGCTGAGTATCAGATCCTACTCAAAGTATCAGCCAAGGGATATCAGCTAAGGAGCATCAGATGAAGAAAACAAGTGAACAAGACCATCAGCTGAGGAAAGTAAACCATCGAGTGAAGAAATTCAATCAGCTGAGTGCCTACACCATCAGCTGAGCAAAGACTTTTGCTCAGCTACACCATCAGCTGAGTGAACAATGGATCAGTTGAGGCCCAAAGCATCAACTAAGTAAGTCTTTCCTAACAAAAGTCATCTTTCTACATAAACTGATGTATTTAAATGATCAGCTGAGCATACTTGATCAACTGATCATATAAATACATGAGCTTATGTCTTCCTAAGATAACTATTGATCAACTGAGCATCCATATGATCAGCTGAGCAATATGTATCAACTGAGTCCTAGCAAAAATTGATCAACTGATATATTTTGTCAACTGAGTAGTGAAATTCAAAGTTCCTAGTACATTCTATTAGCTAAGTCAAGCAAAATGTCAAATCTGCTCTATCTTTCAGATTGTAACTATCATATGTAAAAGACAGAACATGTTTTGTTCTATTATGCCTTAGATCATTGTTTGTAAAAGTAAAAAGCACTTTTTGGATCAAGTATGAGACAAAAAGGTTTGATCTTATCCTCTGGAAAAGGAGAAAGATACCTCAAACAGACAAAGATCTTGAAGATTTGTTTCAACAACTAAGTATGGCTGGCAATCCCATACTTGTTAAAGTCAAATCAAACAGAAGCATGGCTGTTGTTTAAAGTACAAACATGGAAAGGGAAAGAAAGTTCTGCACGACAGTAGATGTGGGTTTTAATATTTTATATTGTGAGTGGGTTGCACTTTTTCAGAAAAATACAATTACTTTTATCAAACAGTTGATTAAAGTAACTTTACTTTTCACCCACTACCTTTACAATTAAAATATTATATTTTCACACATTCTTTGTCTCCTTCCTTCATGCAACCGGATACGCCTAGATTTCTATAAATATACATGCATGGTGAACATGCAAGATACAACACAGTGAAGTCTCTACTCTACAGAAAGAAATCTCATCAGTTGAGAAATTCGTAGAGTTTAAGCATTGTGTAGAATCAAACTTGTTCATGTGTTGAACACTCTGTATACATTAGTTGTTTTAGAGTTATCTTGTCTATGTGTTAGACAAATAGATTTCCACCTTTTATTGTACTTAGAATTTCCGCGTCTAGTACATGTAATTATTGATTCAAAATCAATAAGAATTATATAAAAGTATATCGGTGTGTCTTTAAATTTTTTAAAAGCTAAAGTTTGTATTCAACCTCCCTTTCTACAAACATTTGTTGTTGTGTACTCAATCTGGGACGAACAACTGGTATCAGAGCAGGTTAGATAATCAATATCTAGATTTGTTTTGCTTACTCTACAACTGCTTCCACCCCTCTCAAAATGGCCTCATCATCAAACAATATGAACATCTCAAACACTGGGTCTTTAACAAGATGTCCCATGTTTGATGCAGAAAATTTCTCCATGTGGAAAAGTAGAGCACATCTTTTCTTATCTACCCTTGATATCCAAATGCTTGAAATAGTCACTGAGGGTCCTTATGTTCCAACATCCATATTATCCATTCCATCATAATCCGAAGGTCAAACCTCCACAACAGAAAGAATCATTACCAAACCCATGCATCTGTGGACAGATGAAGATAAGAGGTTGGTTAGTCTAGATGTTAAGGCTAGATAAGCTTTTGTCTCTGCACTACCCAATGAGATCTATCATCAAGTGATTAATTGTACTTCTGCTAAAGAGATGTTAAATACACTCACAGTTGCATATGAAGGGACTGAAGAGGTGAAGTGTAACACCGTATTTTTAACCCAAAAATTTTCACTTTTAATTACACTACGGAAGCGTTTATAAATACCAAAGTAATTACAATTAATTACAAACCACTGTTTACAAAATATCAGTATTACAAAACACGGCTCGTCACAAATACTATATCAGAGTCCTAGGTGATTACTCCCCAAGCTAACCACTCTCAGCCGAGCCGCTGACTAACCAAAACCTGTAAAAGAGTGAGAGGTGGGGGATTAGCACAAAGCTAAGTGAATGGAGTAACACACAACAGATATATCAGCTTGAACCGCATGATCTCAACAACCACAAATAAGCACCCTCGGAAGACCGGCAGTTCTGAAGGAACCTACAACCAATGCCGGCCAAAGCAAAGGTTTACCGATAGTCCATTTGCTATCCTCACACAGTATCATCCTCTGGTAGCAACAAATGCATCCCAAGGTCCTGATACTGCTTAGCTAATAGCAAATGAACCCAGCCCATAAGCCCAGTCATAAACTGACTTCCCTTCCAACATGTATACATATCACAGAATACAACAATTAACATTCACAATTAATTAACCAACGGATATACAATTTATCCAACAATAGTAGCAACCAAACCAGCACAACTAATATCACCCTTGAGTAAACATCCACTCACCTCAAGCTTTCAGCTTTTCCACTCAGTGATCTTATATTACTAAGCCTTGTCTGTTCCTGAGAACACAACAACCAACCATCAGTATTCAACTCATAAATATATATATATCAAACATATATACTTATATCCATTTAATCAAACATAAACATGTAAGATTCACATATGCATGCACATATAACACAAAGCATTAAACAATGCAAACAACAACCAAGCTATCGGATTTCATGAGAAGTCCGATACTACCATTGGATTTACACCAAATCCGCATCCACCATCGGAATCCGCCACTTTTCATCGGATTTGAAGGAATCCAATACACCCATCGGATTTCCATACTTGTGTCTTAACTTGGCACCCACAATCGGATTTCATACTTGGAATCCACTATCGGATTCAACATTCGGATTTCAAGAGTATCGGATTCTAAGTATCGGATTTACCATGCTCCGGATTCTAAGTTCCGGATTTATTGTATCGGTTTTCACCATCATCACCAAAATCCGCCACCTTCATTATTTCAAGAATCCTATAACTTCAAACTTGCATACATCTCATATCCAGATCATAAACAAGTTCATAAAAACACATATAAACATGTTTACACACACAAGCATGCATCAAAACACCTTTATACCCCAAGAACACCAAATCCGACAACTTCATAAAGCATATATTAAACCCACTCAAAACCGTAGCATGTTAATACCAACCCAATCATATTAACAAGAACCAACTAAGAATCCACAAACCTTTAAGCTTTGAATCACAATTCACAATCACCAACAATCCGATTGCTTTGTTCCTTCTTTCTTCTTTTGCTCTCGGTTTCACACTCAAACACACACACACATGCAAAACTTCTAAACAAGGTATCCACCTCTAAACCCACGTATATACATAACTAAGCATGAGGTGGCACCATTAGGTAAAGTTAAACACATGCACACACACACACACCAATCCATATATATATATATATATATATATATATCAACAAACCAATTAATTAAATGATTAAATAATTAAATTAAACACTTAATTAATAACCACTAATATGACATAATAACTCACATGTAACATACCCAATGCCTACGTTTCTACTAGGCCTAATCTCAGGATGTTACAAATCTTCCCCCCTTAAACTGGATTCCGTTCTCAAAATCTATTCATCATCAAACAACTGCGGGTAACGAGCTTTCATGTCGGTCTCGGTTTCCCATGTCAAGTCTGAACCCAAACTGTGTTTCCACTTAACCAAAATCATCGGAATCTGTTTCTTTCGCAATTTTGTTACTTTCCGATCCAATAGTTCTACGGGTTCTTCCACTATCCTCTTGCTGGAATCCACTTTAAGATCATGTAGAGGTAGAATCTGACTCTCATCCTCAACTCTACATTTCCGCAAGTAACACACGTTGAAGGTATTGTGAATACCTGAAAATTCTGCTGGAAGATCAAGAGTAATCGTTTGATCATTAACCACCCGTTGGACACGAAACGGCCCAATATAACGCGGAGCTAGCTTTCCCCGCTTCCCAAAACGGATAACCCCCTTCCACGGAGAAACCTTCAGATATACCAATTCCCCCTCAACAAATACAACCGACCTACGACGTGGATCAGCATACATCTTTTGTCGATCCTTCGCAGCTTTCAATTTATCTCGCGCAATAGCCACTTTGTCTGCGGTGATCTGTACAATATCAGACCTTGCATACTGTTTCCCACCCGCCTCTAACCAACACGTAGGAGTACGGCAGCGACGACCATATAGCATCTCATAAGGCGGCATACTGATACTCGAATGGTAAGAATTGTTATACGCGGATTCTATCAACGGTAGATGGGAATCCCAAGAACCTCCGTATTCTAACACACATGCCCGCATCATATCCTCAAGTGTTTGAATTGTTCGCTCAGATTGCCCGTCTGTCTGGGAGTGGTAAGCTGTACTCAGATTCACACGTGTACCAAACTCCCGCTGCAAACTGTTCCAGAAGTTTGACACAAACCTGGAATCTCTATCTGACACAATCGAAAGCGGTATACCATGTCGGGAAATAACTTCATCGATATACAACTGAGCCAACTTACTGAGTGATGCCGTCTCACTGGTAGCCAAGAAGTAAGCACTCTTAGTCAATCTATCAACGATCACCCAAATCATATCATTATTCTTCTGCGTACGTGGAAGTTTTGTTACGAAATCCATCGTTATGTGCTCCCACTTCCACTCTGGAATCTGTAACTGTTTAAGTGATCCATAGGGTTTCTGGTTCTCTGCCTTAACTTGTGCACATATATGGCAAGATTCCACAAACTGTGCTACATCCGTCTTCATTGTAGGCCACCAATACAACACCTTTAGATCGTTATACATTTTTGTGCTACCTGGATGAACAGATAGTCTAGACTTGTGAGCTTCAGTCATAATCACATTCCGAAGACCTCCAAGCAAAGGCACCCAAACACGAGATTGATAAACCTTCAATCCCCTAGTGTCATCATTCAAGTCATTCTTCTTCTTAGGCATAATCTCTGACTTCAGATTTTCATCCCTCAAGGCTTCCAACTGAGCTGCCTTTAATCTGTCAATCAAGTCGGAGACTATTTCAATTCGCATAAACTTGACATGTTCACTAACTCCCTTGCGACTCAAAGCATCGGCAACTACATTGGCTTTCCCTGGATGATAGCGTATCTCGCAATCATAATCTTTAACAAGTTCTAGCCATCGCCTCTGTCGCATATTGAGTTCTTTCTGCGAAAATACATACTGCAGGTTTTTGTGATCCGTACAAATGACACTTTGTACCATAAAGATAGTGTCTCCACAATTTTAATGCAAAAACCATAGCTGCCAGTTCTAAATCATGGGTTGGATAGTTCTTCTCATTCGGTTTCAACTGACAAGAAGCATACGCAATCACTCTATCGCGTTGCATCAACACACAACCCAACCCTGCCAATGACGCATCACAGTAAACTATGAAGTCATTTGATCCTTCCGGTAAAGCGAGAATAGGAGCCTGGCACAAGAGTTGTTTCAACGTCTGAAAAGCTCTCTCCTGTTCATCACTCCATCTAAATGGAACCTCCTTGCGAGTCAGTTTAGTCATGGGATTCGCAATCTTAGAAAAATCTTTAATAAATCTTCTGTAATACCCAGCCAATCCCAAGAAGCTTTTAATCTCAAAAGGCGACTTCGGAGCCTCCCGGTTCATCACTGCTTCTATCTTTGCCGGATCAACCTTGACTCCATCACTGCAAATGACATGTCCCAGAAAGTGAACTTCCCGCATCCAGAATTCACACTTTGAATACTTGGCATACAATTGCTCCCGTTTCAACATCTCAAGAACTTGTCTCAAATGAATCTCATGATCAACTTCATATTTTGAATAAACCAGAATGTCGTAAATAAATACTATCACAGATTTATCCAAAAGTGGTCGACAAACCTGGTTCATCAAATCCATAAACACTGCAGGTGCGTTAGTTAAACCGAACGGCATGACTAAAAACTCATAATGGCCATGCCTGGTATGGAAAGCAGTCTTAGCAATATCCCCGTCAGAAACTCGTACCTGGTGATAACCCGATCTCAAATCAATCTTCGAGAAATACGAAGCACCTTGCAACTAATCAAACAAATCATCAAATCCTGGGTAGAGGGTATTTATTCTTCACTGTCCTCTTATTCAGTTCTCTGTAATCAATACACATTTGCAGAGCACCGTCTTTCTTTTTCACAAATAAGACTGGTGCACCCCACGGTGAAGAACTCGGACGAATAAATCCCCGATCCAACAAATCCTGAATCTGCGTCATCATCTCCTTTATCTCAGAAGGAACCAACCGATAAGGAGATCTAGCCACTGGATTAGAACCCGATATTAATTCAATCTTGTACTCTACCTCTCGAACGGGAGGTAGCCCAGGTAACTCATCTGGAAATACTTCAGGATATTCTGATACAACTCGCATATCAGTAACTGCCCGTTTCACTTTTCTAGCATCAATCGCATATGCCAGAAAACATTCTCATCCCTTACTCAAGGATTTCTTGGCTTTCAACATAGAAATGATAGGAAACGCAGACTTGTTCCTTTCCCCACGAGCCACCACACGCGACCCATCAGATAACGGAAACGAAATCAGCTTCCTATGACATTTAATACTCGCCCTGTGCTTACTCAGCCAATCCATCCCTAAAACCACATCAAAACCCGCTAATGGCATCAACATGAATGATAAAGGAAAGCACTTACCATCTATGTCTGTTTCAGCACCTGTCACAGAAGTTGTAACAGGCACTATCTTACCATCTGCTACTTCTATATCAATCGGCACAGAGATACTAGTAGTAGGCAAATTCAACTTAGCACAAAATGCTACAGAAATAAAGGAGCGATTCGCTCCAGAATCAAATAATACACGAGAAGGTAAGGAGTTTATAAAGAACGTACCGGTGATCACATCATCAGTGGCAGTAGCATCATCTACTGTCATCCGGAACACCCTACCCTCCGGAGTTGGAGGATTCTTCCTTTTCTGCCCTGCCGCTGCAGATGAGCCCCCAACCGCCCCTGCCCCGGGTCTTCTCCCTGTAGGGCAATCACCTGCCCTGTGCCCCTCCTGGTGACAATTCCAGCATACGTTTCGGGGATACCTACAATCTTTCGATTCAAGCCCGTGGGTTCCGCATCTCACACAACGCATCGTCTGAGCAGTACACTGCCCAGTGTGAGAAGACCTGCACCTCGTGCACCATTGTGATTTACTCCCCGAATCTCCTGTAGGAGCTTTTCTATTCTGATTGCCCTGGGACTGGTTACCCTGCCATTTCTTCTTTTGCTGGCTACTCCCAGCCTGGTCATACCTTGGCTTCTGCAAAGCCGCCTCATCCTTGTTTTGTTTATCTATGGCCTGGATGTCCCCCTCAGGAGATTTTGCTAAGGTGAAGGCCTGGGACATAGATCTAGCTAATCTGGTGGTGCTCCTATAATCTGGCAACAATGCCCCGATAAAGTGCTGAACCTGGGAAGATTCATCAGGCACCCACTGAGTTACAAATCTCAGTTTAGAATTGAACTGTTCAATCAGTTCATCCACCATCATTTTCCTCGTCATCTTCAGTTCCGTGAACTCCTGCCTTATTTTATTCAATTCAAAGGTGTTGCAATATTGTTCACACAATTTATCCCGAAATTGGTTCCAAGTAATTGAATCCATTTGTGCTCTCGATAAATGTGTGGTGATGGAATCCCACCAAACCATTGCATTGCCTTTCAACATTCAGGTTGCAAAGCATACTCGCATTTCATCCTCACAGTTGCAAGCATCCAAAATTCTTGCAGTATCCCTTAAGTAGTTCAAAGTAACATTGGGATCCGTGCTACCATGGTATTCATCCGGTTTACAATCCAAAAACTGCTTGTAAGTACACGGCTGCCTGTATCCCATGCCAGGTGGAAATCCCATAAACGGATACGAGTAAGATCCAGATCCTTGTGACATTGACCCAGGTGGAACAGATCCTTGCGGATAGGGCCACTGAGGAAACAAAGGATAATAGAAAGGTTGTGTCATCGGTTGAGTAAATGGTGGTATTGGCATTGACATCGGAGGAACCTCTGCTAATGTAGTCACTGCTGGAAAGATAGGGGGTATCGCAACAGTAGTTGATGTTACAGGAATAACGGGTGGTTGTGCTGCAGGAGCCTGCCTCTGCTGCTCTAGTTCTGTTCTCAAATCTTGCAGCTGACCCTCCAGTTGGAATATATATTCATCTTTCATCAACCGTTGTACCAGATGTACCAGCGTTAGTAAGAACTTCAACTGTTGCAGTAGGGACTTCTGCAGTAGTTGGGACAGTAGGGGTACCGGTTGAGTAATCACGGCCAGCCATTGTCATCTGTAACAATCACATCAGCTCATGATTTATTAGATAAATCCATTAGTACACAACATACTAACTCCACCACACCCTAATTCATCCCAATCCCACACCCAAGGAGTAATCGACCTACCACGAGCCAAGATTTGGGAATGTAACACTTCCATTGTGACTACACTGCCAAACCAAAGCTCTGATACCAAAATTGTAACACCGTATTTTTAACCCAAAAATTTTCACTTTTAATTACACTGCGGAAGCGTTTATAAATACCAAAGTAATTACAACTAATTACAAACCACTGTTTACAAAATATCAGTATTACAAAACACGGCTCGTCACAAATACTTTATCAGAGTCCTAGGTGATTACTCCCCAAGCTAACAACACTCAGCCGAGACGCTGACTTACCAAAACCTGTAAAAGAGTGAGAGGTGGGGGATTAGCACAAAGCTAAGTGAATGGAGTAACACACAACAGATATATCAGCCTGAACCGCATGATCTCAACAACCACAAATAAGCACCCTGGGAAGACCGGCGGTTCTGCAGGAACAACCAATGCCGGCTAAAGCAAAGGTTTACTGATAGTCCATTTGCTATCCTCACACAGTATCATCCTCTGGTAGCAACAAATGCATCCCAAGGTCCTAATACTGCTTAGCTAATAGCAAATGAACCCAACCTATAAGCCCAGTCGTAAACTGACTTCCCTTCCAACATGTATACATATCACAGAATACAACAGTTAACATTCACAGTTAATTAACCAACAGATATACAATCTATCCAATAATAGTTGCAACCAAACCAGTACAACTAATATCACCCGTGAGTAAACATCCACTCACCTCAAGCTTTCAGCTTTTCCACTCAGTGATCTTATATTACTGATCCTTGTCTGTTCCTGAGAACACAACAACCAACCATCAGTATTCAACTTATAAATATATATATATCAAACATATATACTTATATCCATTTAATCAAACATAAACATGTAAGATTCACATATGCATGCACATATAACACAAATCATTAAACAATGCAAACAACAACCAAGCTATCGGATTTCATGAGAAATCCAATACTACCATCGGATTTGCACCAAATCCGCATCTACCATCGTAATCCGCCACTTTTCATCGGATTTGAAGGAATCCAATACACCCATCGGATTTCCATACTTGTGTCTTAATTTGGCACCCACAATCGGATTTCATACTTGGAATCCACTATCGGATTCAACATTCGGATTTCAAGAGTATCGGATTCTAAGTATTGGATTTACCATGCTCCGGATTCTAACTTCCGGATTTATTGTATCGGTTTTCACCATCATGACCAAAATCCGCCACCTTTGTCATTTCAAGAATCCGATAACTTCAAACTTGCATACATCTCATATCCAGATCTTAAACAAGTTCATAAAAACACATATAAACATGTTTACACACACAAGCATGCATCAAAACACCTTTATACCCCAAGAACACCAAATCTGACAACTTCATAAAGCATGTTCATATTAAACCCACTCAAAACCGTAGCATGTTAATACCAACCCAATCATATTAACAAGAACCAACTAAGAATCCACAAACCTTTAAGCTTTGAATCACAATTCACAATCACCAACAATCTGATTGCTTTGATCCTTCTTTCTTCTTTTGCTCTCGGTTTCACACTCAAACATACACACATGCAAAACTTCTAAACGAGGTATCCACCTCTAAACCCACGTATATACATAACTAAGCATGAGGTGGTACCATTAGGTAAACTTAAACACATGCACGCACGCACACACACACACACACACCAATCCGTATATATATATATATATATATCAACAAACCAATTAATTAAATGATTAAATAATTAAATTAAACACTTAATTAATAACCACGAATATCACATAATAACTCACATGTAACATACCCAATGCCTACGTTTCTACTAGGCCCAATCTCAGGATGTTACATGAAGGAGAACAAGAAGCTCCTCCTCAACAGAGAGTATGAATTCTTCTTTGCTCAAAAAGGTGAGAGTCTTACACATACATACACCAGGTTCAACTGCCTAGTAAATGACTTGAAGAGGGCAGCCATAACCAAGAGCAACTTTGATTTGGTGAACAAGTTTCTAGACTCCCTCCCTAAAATATGGGATCACTTTGTCACTATACTAAGGCATAGTAAGAAGATAAATGGAATGTCTCTGGTTGCTCTATATGGTAACTTACTAAACCATGAGCAATCAGTCAAGCAAAGGAAGTTGTCATCCAAGGAGTTGAAGGAGGTCGTAAAAGCCGTACCAACTGCCCTTGTATCAAGAGATACAAAGATGAGAAGCTTTGCAGCTATTGATTCTGGTTTTGATGAAGAAGGAGATGAAGAAGAGAGTACTGGAGAAAGTGATGAGGAGGATGATTGTGAGGAGAATAATTTGGAGGAGTTAGTTGAAGGAGTAGCCATGCTGGTTAAAAAGTTCAAACCTTTCAAGAAGGGAAAGGGTGTCAAGAGGTTCAGCAAGAGGCCATCAAAGTTTGTCAAGTCCAAATCTACATTTGATGCCTCCACAGCAGAGTATTGTAAGTGTGGCATGATTGGCCACATTGCCAGTGACTGTAAGTTCAAATATAACACTAGTTCTTCATCTGTGCTAAAGCAGGAGGGCAAAATTGATTATGAAGCCAAGTATAAGAAACTCCTTACTGCTGTCCTTGACAAGAAGAAGAAGAAAACCCAGGGCCAAGTTCTTGTAGCAGAAGAAGAAGATCTTTCCTCAGATGAAGTTGAGGTGATCTCTGCTCAGTTCTGCATTATAGCGAACAACAATGATGGTAATTCCTTTGATGAAGACATGAAAAAGGCTACAAAAGTTTGTTCAACTACCAACTGGGATCCTTCTTCAATGTATCAGGTTGGAAAGTTTATTAATTATAATGATAATGAAAAGAATGCTATGTTTGATTACTTGTGTATTGATTTCCAGTCTGCTATTCAAAGAGAGAAGAAGCTAAAACTAGAAGTAGAATCACTAAAGGAAAAATTAATTCTTAAAGATGAGGAACTTAAGTAGATAACAACTTTAAATGATGAGCTAGCAAATCCAAAGATACTTAATGAGATCTTAGTAAAATAAACTAGTGAAGCAACCAAAAAGTTCAATGATCTCCAAAAAGTAGTAAAGCCTTGGTGTGTATCTGCAGAAAACACCACTCAGTGTGTCAAGGAGCAGATACCCAAACAAGTTCAAGCTATTATTGGTGGAAATTACTCTAAGGCTGCTAACTATGTTGATTCTAACAAGAACCTTAATATCTTAGACAAAGCTGACATTTTGCCACAAACTATTCACAAGACTGTTAAAGGCAAAAGTGTGTTCATAAATATATTTGTTAGAAGCAAAAGTTCTCACTTAAAAGAATCAAGTATTCCTTCTGCTGAATCATCCTCTAGTAAGATTTCAGAATGTAAAAATACTAAGAACACAAAGTCAAAGGATGTAAGTAAAGGAAAGGAATCATTAGTTGAGACCTCAGAGACATTATGTTGTCAAACCTTGAAAACAGATGACTTAAATCTTAGTATTTCACAAACTGAAGACTCATTAGCTAATACTACTTTATCAACTGATATGTTAGTAGATGATAAATGCTCAGTTGATGGCCTGTCAGCTGATCATGGCTCATCTTCTAAACAGTCAGTTGATCTAGAAGTAATCAACTCTCTTTCATTAGAAGAACTATGAGTAAAAAGAATGATGTTCACATTGTTCCCATTTCTGCCACTCCAAAGATTGGTCAAAAATTTTCTAAGTCCAAATATCAATCCAAGGTGCCTGTAAATAAAGACCTAATAAATTTACAGGATAAGCTTCATAAGCTGAATGGTCAAGTTAGTCAAAGGATAACTGATAATTGTCAAAAGACTAATAAGAAAACTCATATGCATTCAAATAATGTTGTTCAATGCTCCAAGGCCACAAAATCTCTAAAATGTTATAAGTGTGGAAGTAAATAGCATAAGGCATTTGAATGTTCTTTAGAAGGGAATTCAAGACAGCGGACTTGTAATTATAACATAGTCATTCCTCTCATACATAAGAAACCTGAAATGAAGTGGAAAGCTAGGTGCATTCCACAGGGATCCACTAAGTAGTAGATTCCTACTTGTGTCACTAACTCTTCTTTCATTCAATCTGTGCAGGGTGTTGGTTCATGGTTTCTAGACAGTGGATGTTCAAGAACTATGACAGGTAACACGGCTCTGCTCAACAACTATAAGAAAGAGAAAGGTCCAAGGGTGACTTTTGGTGACAACAATCATGGGCAAACAAAAGGTTATTGTGAACTTCATAATGGGAACCTTAAGCTGTCCAAAGTTTCATATGTCAAAGGGCTGAAATACAATCTCATAAGCATAAGTCAATTGTGTGATGGAGATAATGAAGTCCACTTCACAAAGACAAGAGGCTCCATAATAAATAAGGAAGGTAATACAGTGTTAAGTGCCAAGAGAACCAAGGATGTGTATACACTTGACATGTCCTTTGGTGACCCTTCAAAGGAAAAATGTTTGTACTCTAACAATAATGAGGATACAAATTGGCTGTGGCACAAGAGGCTTTCCCACCTTAATTTCAAAAATATCAACAAGTTGAGCAAGGGTGAACTAGTGTCAGGATTAATTTCTCTAACTTATCTTAAGCCTAAACCTTGCACTGCTTGTAAGAAGGGAAAGTAGCATAAGACATCATTTCCATCCAAGCAGGCCTTCTCAATTACAGAACCTTTCTATATGTTGCACATGGGTCTCTTTGGTCCTGTTGCAACTGCTAGTATTGGTGGAAGTAAGTATTCTCTTGTATTGGTTGATGAATTCTCAAGATACACTTGGGTTTTCTTTCTTAAAGCAAAGAGTGAGTCTGCTGAAGAGATTATATGTTTTATCAAGAAGATGGATGTGACATCCGTCACCAAAACAGGGGGGTTTAACTCGACCTGTAACCTACTACTAGTAAATAGTCCATTTTATGTGCTCGTGTAATTTCTAAGATCTATTGAGTGCTAAATTCATAATGACAAGTAAGATAGACTACCCAAATGTTGAGTGGTGTCAACGATAAAAATAAGCTGAAGTCTTACACCTTAGAAAGTCGAACAAATTTCTAGAGCACGAGCTACATGAACAAATGTCTTTAGAACAATGTAGTGATGAGTTAACTACACAAATTTATCTATCATGAAAGCCAAAACTCTAAACTAATTAAAACCTTCAAAAGTGCACCCAAGAAACCTAGTGAAATGATATAACACGTTAAATAATAAGTGTACCTACAAAAAAAGCAAGCTACAAAATATAAGACAATAAATATGTGAACAATAATTTAAATAAATAAATAAATAAATAAATATATATATATATATATATATTTATGAAAATATATTAAGGAAATCATCCAAATTAGGGGGGGGGGGGTTATCAATCTCCCGTAAACACATAACCATAAATAACAAACAATTCCTTATAATTGATAAACTTCCTTAAGTTTGAAAAAAAAAGAACCATATACACACACAAGCATCAAAATTCGACCCCCTCTTCATCCTCCTCTCTAAACCAAGTTTCAAACACACTATAATCCATTCTTGGTGTTCTTCAAGGTCACAAGAAGAATCAAGCCAAACTTGATCTTCTAATCCTAGGTATGCGCTCTTATGCTCTTAATAAACTCTTATTCTTTTCTTCTTTCTCTGTTAAAGTTAACCCTAGACGAGGGATCATCATAGGGACCAAACACATAAATATCATACATTAAGTGATGATTTTGATGTGTTAGGGTGAATAACAAATCCATAAGATTGGTTAATTGGACAAAATCATGAAGAACAAAGAGTTTCAATCTGGACAGAAAAAAATAAGTGAACTTCAAGAGCTCATATCTTGACCAAAACAAACCTAAATAAATCGATTTTTGATTCTAGAATCAAGTACTCTGAGTCTATTTCATCTCCAATTGATTTCATACAAAACTAAGTTGATTTGGTCACTCAAATAACCAAAATCATTTAGTTGTGCAAATCTGTGTTTTCTGACAGTTTAATCTACCAACTTTGAAATTCCTAAAACCTATCCTAAACATCACTAAAATTCTTCAAGATAAATCTGGGGAATATTTCATGAGTTTTAAAATTTATGTTAAATTTTAGAATTTATTAAGTTGTTTTACTATTTTAATTAACTAAAAACATTTTGTTGGTTGAATCTGGAAAACCTAGGGTTTTTTATAACAGAATTTAAACCATCATAACTAATCCAACATTTCGAATTAGAGGCCAAAACTTAATATGGGTAAACTTTAGGGTGTTTATAAGCACTGTAGAAAATATTATGATTTATTAGTTTTATTTTCTATTTTAATTGTGTAAACAATTGTCAAGTCTGGAGGTTTAGAAAACTTCCATATTTAGAGTTTAAAATATTGTAAAATATGCAAATGTCCGAATTAATGAAAACAATTTGGTGTGAATGAACTTTTATGTGTCTTTAAGTTTTGTAAAATTTTCAGAATTTAATAAAGTTTTTTTTAGTATTTTAAATAAATAAAAACATTGCGACGCGCAAACTGGAATCATTTTCTGACCCACACCAATTAAAGTATTTTTATAAAATAATAAACATGTTATTAAACTCTAGAAAATTTATATAAAATAATAGAAACATTAAAGTCTCTGCCGTAAAAATTTAGGAAAATAATTGGAACGATTGGATTATTTTAAAAATACATGTAATGTAACCAAAATTTCAGAATTTAACCTATACAATCAAAAAGGCAAAGAAACAACGTTTGAAATCTTATATATATATATATATATATATATATATATATATTGGGGTTAGACCCAAGAAATGGATGCACATATGAAATCTAGTGTAAAACTAAATAGTGAATCCAAATTAACTTGATGATTCAGAGTTAGTACAAAGAGGATTTTACGCGTGAATAGAATATAACGTATATCCTACCATTGTGTAGATTTGCGAGCACGTTAGGAATCAAGTGGCAAACCAACCAACTAAGGTGAGTACTCGTGACCCTTTTTTACTATATTTATCGGGGGAGAATGACACTCAAACTCTCTTTTAAACTTTTTATGCCGTGATGACTATTTCTTATATCCTTTAGGACAACTTATGTGATGTATATGCAAAGACTACTTGTTGTTGGTTGATGACTATTGATTCCTATATTCCTATGAGCCAACGGTTTATGCTCCAGCTGGGTATGCTATAATAACTTATTGGAAGACAATGATTTGATTCTTATCGATTCCTATTGAAACGGGTGGTTTGGATGTTGGTACAACATCTACCCGCTTAACATGCTATACGTGCACATTTGTCCTACTTAAACACTTTACACGACAACTATGCTATTTCTATAAACCTGCGAGCTTACCAACTTTATGTTGAAATTTTCTAGTGTTCATTTTCAGGTAATGCTAATAATAACGCATAAGGAGTCTAGATATTCTCTAGTTGGACCTTAGCAAGACTCGTCGCATGTTGAGACAATAAACATTTATTTGTGGTGATTCATTTCCTTTGCTTGAGATTTAAATTCTTAATTACTTTGGACATGTTGTCCTTGTACTCAACCCGGGTTGTGGGAATAAATATTGTGAGTGATGTTTTTATTGACTATGATTGTCGTGGGGTGACTGACCACGACACAAGTCCCCTCTTGTGTTGGGGAACGTCATGACGCGTTGGTGTGTTACATTTAGAATTTTCTCTATCCTTAAATCAATGTGTTATGACTATCCACTCCGTCACACTTCGCGTTTCCGCCTTGGCGGAGTGTGACAATGGAAGTGTTGAATGGAAATCTGGTGAGGAGTCTTAGAAGTGATCATGGAACTGAATTCAGAAATCAAACTCTGGAATCTTTCTGTGATGAGAAAGGGATATCTCAAAACTTCTCTGCTCCAAGAACCCCACAACAAAATGGTGTAGCTGAAAGAAGAAATAGAACATTAATTGAAGCTGCCAGAACCATGTTGTGTGAAAGTGGGTTATCTTTTAATTTCTATGCTGAGGCTGTAAGTTGTGCATGTTTCACACAAAACAGGTCCCTTATTATCAAAAGGCACCACAAAACTCCATATGAAGTGCTCAAGGGAAGGTAGCCAAGCATCAGCTTTCTGCACATTTTTGGTTGTCAATGTTTCATACTCAATCAAAAAGACCAACTGCAAAAGTTTGCTCCAAAGGCTGATGAAGGAGTGTTTGTAGGTTACTCAGTGATTTCCAAAGCATACAGAGTATACAACCTCAGAACCAAAGTCATAGAAGAATCCATCAATGTAAGTTTTAATGAAAATGACTTTGTTGCTTCCTGTTCCTCTAATCATGTTTTAGGTGAAGAATTTAATGATATCATGCAAACTGGAGAAGACACTCCAGAGCAAGTTGATCCCTCTCCACCAACTGCTCATGATGTAGATGAACCTGTTCCTATCCAAATATTTAACCATGTGAAACCATCCTCATCCAATCCTATACCTCTACCGAATCATGTGGAAAATGACTCAACATCATTGGACTCTAATTCCATATCACACATTCCCTCTTTAGTAGAGATACCTACAGATTGTAACAATGAAGTTATATCAGCCACTCAAAATGAACTCATTTCTACTGCTGATAGTCAACATATAACCTCCTCTCCCCAAATCCAAATGAATCCCAATTCCCAAGAAATCCAAAAAGCATTCAAAGACCATAAGTACCATCCTCATAATCTGGTGATAAGCAATATAGATAATTCAGTTAGAACAAGATCAAAAGCTTGCAACATATATTTATATTTTGGATTTGTCTCAATGATTGAACCAAAAAAGGTTGATGAAGCTCTCAATGATCCCCACTGGGTGACTGCCATGCAAGAAGAACTGGCAGAACTCAAGAGAAATAATGTATGGACTTTGGTACCTAAACCAAAGGATAAAATCATCATTGGAACAAAGTGGGTGTTCAGAAACAAGCTAGATGAAAATGGGCAAATCATCAGAAACAAAGCAAGGCTAGTGGCATAGGGGTATTGCCAAGAAGAAGGTATTGATTTTGATGAAACCTTTGCCTCTGTTGCAAGATTGGAAGCTATCAGACTGTTCCTAGCCTATGCTGCCTTCAAGAACTTCAAAGTATTCCAAATGGATGTAAAGAGTGCATTTCTGAATGGAGATCTGAAAGAAGAGGTGTATGTAAACAACCTCCTGGTTTTGAGGAGTCAAGCTCACCTGATCATGTATTCTTTCTAAACAAATCTTTATATGGTCTTAAACAACCTCTCTTCTTTTCTCATTAAAAAAGGTTTTACAAGATGATGTATTGATAGCACTTTGTTTATAAGGAAGTACAAAGGTGATGTGATACTTGTGCATATATATGTAGATGATATAATATTTGGGTCTACTAATTTGGAACTATGCAAAAAAAATTCTAAACTCATGTCTGATAACTATCAGATGAACATGATGGGTGAATTAAACTATTTTCTTGGTTTGCAAATTAACAAGAGGTTGATGGTATTTTCATTCATCAAACAAAATATGTCAAAGATTTACTCAAAAAGTTTGATTTTGAAAATTGTTCCTCAATGAAAACACCTATGTCTACTTCTATCAAGTTAGTAAAGGACACCGATGGCAAATCAGTGAACATTACTGCTTATAGAGGAATGATTGGGTCACTTTTATACCTCACTACAAGTAGACCGGATATAATGTTTTTAACATGTCTATGTGCAAGATATCAAGCAGATCCAAAGGAATCACATCTTGTTGCTGTTAAGAGAATATTCAGATATCTCAAAGGAACTCCTAATCTTGGTTTTTGGTACCCCAAAGACTCAGATTTTGAGTTAGTTGGATATTCCGATTCTAATTTTGCAGGGTATATATTAGACAGGAAGAGTACTTCAGGTGGTTGTCAACTTCTAGGAGGAAGATTAATAAGTTGGTCTAGTAAGAAACAGAATTTAGTTTCAATATCCACTGTAGAGGCAGAATACATTGCTTCAAGAAGCTGTTGTGCTCAAATTTTGTGGTTACAAAATCAACTACTTGACTATGATGTGAAGTTTGAAGACACCCCAGTTCTGTGTGACAATACAAGTGCCATCACCATCTCAAATAATCCAGTCATGCATTCAAAGACAAAGCATATTGAAATCAGACATCAGTTTCTTAGAGATAATGTGCAAAAGAAGAAGGTAACTCTGCACTACATCAACACTGATTTGCAACTTGCAGACTTGTTCACAAAACATTTGGATGAAGCAAGGTTCAATTTCCTAATATCCAAACTAGGTATGCTTAAATTTTAGATGAGATTAGAGGTAATTTAGTTTATGTTAATTTATGAGTGTTGAATATCATGTGTTACTTATCTAAGCATCTCTAAGTCTTACTGAATCTGTGTAAACTAAGTAACTTTGCTCAGCTGATCAAATTTACTCAGCTGATCACCCTTGTAACGTCCCAAATTTTTTTTTCATAATAGGTATTCATAATCATTGATATCGTAACCACACATCAAATTGTTCCCTGAATAAACATTCATAATTCATTAAGTTACAATCATCCTCATTGTCTGTAATTAAAACTGTTGCTGTTGAAAACTATGTTAAAGGGTTGCGGAAGCTTGGGAATTGAGCTATCATCGCTGCGCTGGAGCCCCGCCATGGTCGTTACCTGAAAAGATATAAAACAACAACTGTAAGCCAAAGGCTTACCGAGTATACTACTTACAACCGAAATAGTTCGCACACTACTTAACTCATACCCACTACCGTAGTAAGTGGTCTCATCATACCCGTCACTAGGACAGTCTCGTCTCACCCGTTGTCGTCACAACGGTCTAACATACCCGGCACCGGAGTGCTGGTCTCATACCCGACACCGAAGTGTACGGTCTAACATACCCGTCATCGGAGTGAACGGTCAAAACATACCCGTCACCAGAGTGAACGTTCTAAACATACCCGACACCGAAGTGTACGGTCTAAACATACCCGACACCGAAGTGTACGGTGTAAACATACCCGTTACCGAAGTAAACAGTCTAAGTACAATCAACTATAACTCGTATATTCATACATATCTGTTATCCGCATACATACACAGCATCTGGAATCTATTCAAGTTATAAGTGAGAATACTCACCTGTCAGCTGTCGTAGCTACTGGTTCTTACTGAAGGACTCTCCTTGCTTAGCTCGGTACTGACTGCTACCTGACCAAGTCTAAACATTGGTTACTACTGTATTTAACTGTTACTTATTGAAAGTCACAACGCATACATGGCCTGAAAGTCGCATGAACTGACACTTATGCATATGAAAGTCGCATGGCACACACACTGGGACTTGAAAGTCGCATGAACTGACACTAAGCCATATGAAAGTCGTGTGGCACACACATTGGGACTTGAAAGTCGCATGGCATGTTCTCAAAGTCGCATTAACCTATATTCTACTCATGAAAGTCGCATGGACTTATACTCTATACACAAAAGTCACATGAACTCACATACAACACATGAAAGTCGCATGAAACACTATTCACTACATGAAAGTCGCATGAACTGAGGCTAAAAGTCGCATGGCACAATACTCATACACTGAAAGTCGCATAAACTTACACCTGGGTTATCTGAAAGTCGCATGGCACATAAATGTGTCCATGCGACTGTCGCATGGCACAAGAATGTGCCCATGTGACTGTCGCATGAACCAACATGTTCCCTGTAAGTTCAACTTTTTGAAAAACTCAGACTCCATAGCCATAATCAAGCTTCCTTAAAACTCAACCAATTGAACTCAAACTTGTTGCAAAACATTTCTCCACTTATATAAAACATTTCTTTAAACTTAGAATCATATTATATCAACTTTCAAGGTGTTCTTGGTTAAACTTTCTCCTGGGTTTTTCTTAAACCTTCAACAACCCAAAAACCCATATTCTGAAACATTCAATCATCGCTCAAACATGGCAAGAAATGATGTCTATATGATTCTAAAGAATAGAGAAGCAATACCTGATGATTTCTTTGCTAAAAATCTCAAGTTTCCAACAATGAAAGCCTTCTTCTTCTTCTTTCTCGTAGCTTCTCCAATGGCACAGAATCCTCACACAAAACTCGAATGAATGCAACAGTAACTTGGCTCTTGAGTGGGAGGCTATGCCCTAAACCTCTATATATACTCTCAAACCCCTCTTATGGGCCTGGGCCCATTTCCATATCTCAAGACCATTCTACAATCCTAACTCTTATTGGATTGTGATACATATAAGCCCAAACTACTTAATAAAATTTCAATCCACCACATACACATATATATATATATGAAACATAAGTCCATCACTTAAATAATTCCCAATCATCATGTGCATAAATCACCAATAATATTCATTTAAAATGTTCTTGTGCATTTTTAAAATGTGGGTATTACAACTCTCCCCCACTTAAACACGATTTCGTCCTCGAAATCCTTATTCGAACAACGCCGGGTAGTTCTTCTTCATCTCATCTTCGGACTCCCAGGTCCACTCTGATCCCTTTCGGTGCTCCCACTGCACCTTCACCATCCCTACTTGCTTGTTGCGTAGCTGCTTGATTCTTCTTTCAATGATCGCTACTGGTTTCTCCGCATAATTCAACTTTTCATCCACGGTGATGTCTTCCAAAGGTACAAATGCCGACTCATCGGCTAAGCACTTCCTTAAATGTGACACATGGAAAGTGTTATGTATTTTCGATAACTCCTCTGGTTGCTCTAAACGATAGGCCACCTTGCCAACTCTCGCAATGACCTTAAATGGTCCTATGAACCTAGGGTTCAACTTTCCACGCTTTCTGAAATGAATTACCCCCTTCCACGGGGACACCTTGAGTAATACATGATCACCCACTTGAAATTCTAATAAGGACCTTCGCTTATCCGCGTAGCTTTTCTGCCGGCTCTGAGCCGCTTTCAATCGTTCGCGAACTTGTTGTACGTACTCCGACATTTTCTGAACTATCTCTGTGTTACCAAGCTCTTTCTGTCCCACTTCCCCCCAACAGATTGGGGTCCTACACTTCCTCCCATACAGCATCTCATAGGGCGGCATCCCGATGCTGGCGTGGTAACTGTTGTTATAGGAAAATTCTGCGAGAGGAAAGTACAAATTTCAACTTCCCCTGAAGTCGATCACGTAAGCTCTTAACATATCCTCAAGATTCTGTATGGTTCTCTCGCTCTGCCCGTCGGTTTGCGGGTGGTATGCCGTACTGAGATTTATCCTCGTGCCCAGATCCTCGTGAAATTTGTTCCAAAGCTTGGATGTGAACCGCACATCCCGATCTGAAATGATAGTAACTGGCACTCCATGCCTCGATATTATTTCCTTCACGTAAATATCTGCTAATCTCTCCGACATGCTAGCTTCTCGGATGGGTATAAAATGCGCGCTCTTGGTCAATCTATCCACCACAACCCAAATGGCGTCAAAATTTCTTGGTGTCTTAGGCAGCATTGTTATCAAATTCATGGTTATGTGCTCCCATTTCCACACCGGTATCTCTAACGGTTGCATCTTACCGTGTGGTCTCTGGTGTTCTACTTTCACCCGTAGACACGTTAGACACTTTTCTACGTAGCTTGCCACGTCTCTCTTCATCCCTGACCACCAGTAATCCACTCTTAAGTCTCGGTACATCTTAGTAGCCCCCGGGTGTATAGAAAATTTCGACTTGTGGGCTTCATCTAAGATAACACTTTGTACCTCTGTAGCTTTCGGTACCCAAATCCTCCCGTAACGGGTCCACAATCCCCGACTGTCCTTGGCCATGAAGGCTAACTGGCCCTTAATCCGTTCCGCTTTCTGGTTTTCCTCCTTTGCTGCCGCACCCTAGGCCGTCAAAATCATCTCGAGTAGTGAGGTTGTAACCGTCATTCTTAGACATTTAACGCCGAACTACAACTAGCTCGCCTTACGACTCAACGCGTCCGCCACCACGTTGGCCTTTCCTGGGTGATACAAGATTTCACAGTCATAATCCTTGATGAGGTCTAGCCACCTCCGCTATCGCATGTTCAAATTCTTCTGATCGGCGAAATACTTCAAGCTCTTGTGATCTGTGTAGATGGTGCATTTAACCCCGTATAAGTAGTGTCGCCAAATCTTGAGCGCGAACACAACTGCTGCCAACTCTAGGTCGTGAGTTGGATAATTACACTCGTGAGGTTTTAGCTGTCTTGAAGCATAAGCGATAACCTTCCCCCTCTGCATAAGAACACACCCTAGCCCCACATGAGAGGCATCACAATACACCACTAAATCTTCCATTCCTTCGGGTAAGGTCAGTATCGGAGCTTCGCATAGTTTGCCCCGAAGGGTTTCGAATGCTTTCTGCTGATCGGCTCCCCAACAAAAAGGGGTATTCTTCTTTGTCAATTTAGTCAGTGGTACTACCAGCTTCGAGAAATCCTTGATGAATCGTCTGTAGTAACCGGCTAAACCTAAGAAGCTTCGGATCTCCGTCGGACTCCTCGGCGTTTCCCATCTCATCACGGCCTCTATCTTTGCCGGGTCCACTTTGATTCCTTCGCGGTTTACTAGGTGCCCGAGAAACTGCACCTCCTTTAGCCAAAATTCGCACTTTGAAAACTTCGCATACAACTTTTCCCTTCTTGACGTTTCTAGAACCTCTCGAAGGTGCTTCTCATGTTCCACCTCGGTCTTGGAGTAAACTAGGATGTCATCGATGAACACAATCACTGACTTGTCAAGCATCGGTCGGCAAACCCGATTCATTAGATCTATGAAAGCTGCGGGCGCGTTGGTGAGGCCGAATGGCATCACCACGAACTCGAAGTGCCTGTATCTCGTTCGAAATGTTGTCTTTGCTACATCTTCTTCTCGGACCTTGAGCTGATGATAACCCGACCGCAAGTCTATCTTTGAAAAGCAGGACGCACCTTGCAACTGATCGAACAGGTCGTCTATTCGAGGTAGTGGATACCTATTCTTCACTGTTACCTTGTTGAGCTCTCGGTAGTCGATGCACATTCTGAAAGTTCCATCCTTTTTCTTTACAAACAGAATCAGGGCTCCCCAAGGTGAGCTACTAGGTCGGATGAAACCCTTGTCAAGCAATTCTTGCAGTTGCGTCATTAACTCCTGCATTTCTGGCGGCGCTAAATGGTATGGCGCTTTCGCGATAGGCGCTGCTCCTTGTACCAAGTCTATACGGAATTCTACTTGTCGGCCTGGTGGTATTCCTTGCAGATACTCTGGGAATACCTCGGGATATTCACACACCATTGGTACATCGGATACCTCCAACTATTCCTTTTCCTTCCTCGAGTCTATAACGTGTGCGATAAACGCAGCGCACCCTTTGCGTAAATACCTTGCGGCTTTGGTTACGGTGCAGCAAACCGTCGTTCCCTTCTGTTTCTGACCGTAGATAAAGATTTCTCCCTCACTCGGATTCTGGATCCGTATGATGCCCTGCTTGCACAAGATACTGGCCTGGTGACGCCCCAGCCAGTCCATTCCCACAATTACTTAAAATTCCCGCATCGGAGTTGGCAGTAAGTCTTTAGGGAATCTTACATCGTCTATTACTATTACATTGTTCCTATAGATGGTAGTTACACTCAAAGCCTTATCATCAACTATTTCTACCTCTAGTGGCATTTCTAGCTTCACTGGTTCTACAACAAAACTTTTACAAAACGACAAGGATACAAAGGACTTGCTAGCCCCGGAATCAAAAAGTACAAGTGCAGGTAAGGAGTTAACGATGAAAGTACCAGCTATCACATCCGGTTCTTTCTTAGCCTCTTCCACTGTCATCTGGAAGGCACGACCCCGCGGCTTAGGTGCTTCGGGCCTCTTCCCCTTCTCCCCATCCGTGATTCTGAGTGGCGGCTGCCGCTTGCCTTCCCACTGCCCCCAGTTGCTTCGGGGCACTCTGCCATCCGGTGTCCTGGCTTGTTGCACTTGAAGCATACATTCAGGTGGGCTTTGCAATCTTTGCCATGGTGCCCACCTCTCCCACATCTGTAGCATCTATCCACCCCCTGACGACAGTTTCCAACATGCGTTTTACCACATCGTCCACATCTGGACCCTACGTTTGGCTTCTTAACTGGTTGTTTCCCCTGGTGGCTGCCGAGAGTGGCCCGCTCTGCAGTACGTTTCTTATTTCTCTCTGTTAGATACAATTCTCTCTTTCGGGCCCCCTCAATCAGCTGGTCAAGAGTGGAATACTGACCATTAGCTACAAACTCCCGAATATCCTCTTTCAACATCTGGGTGTACCGGTGCATCTGCAATCCCTCGTCACCGGCATAGGCCGGGCAATACAACAACTTCTCCTTGAACACCGCAGTAATCTGGTTGACCATCTCGGTGGTCTGCTCTAACTTCATGAACTCATCCATGACCCTCTCCACTTCAACCTTTGGTGCATACTCAGCATAGAATAATTCAGTAAACTCTTCCCATTTCATCCTGACGATTGACTCACCCTTCATCTTACGCAGCAAGTTCCACCAGTCTTTGGCGGCTCCCCTCAAGAAGTTGGATGCGAACCAAACCTTCGCACCGTCAGCACACTTGCAGGTGAAGAACGCCCCCTCCATTGCTGCAATCCATCTGGTACTTAACACAGGGTCTGGCAGACCCTCAAAAGCCGGCGGCTGACATGCCGAGAAGTCTCGAAAGGTACATCCTGGAGTTACCTGGTTAGTAGCTGGTGTCACTAGCTGGGTGTTTGCCGCTGTCATACTTGCTTCCTTTGCGGCCCATAGACCACCCAGCTTCTGATCTATCATGGTGCTCATATCCTGCTTCAGGTCCTCTACCACCTTAGGTAGAAGTTCTTACAAGGTATTGGTCACCGTTGTGGTTACCAAATTAGTCATATCTACCTCTCCGAACTCTTCACTTTCAGGGTCGTTCGGTACTGCATTCTCAGGAGCCATGTTCTCAGGAAGTGGCTGGTTAACAACTGGTTGCATGCGGGGGTCATTCTCCCCGGTCACACTAGCATTTTCCCCGTCTGGCAGGTTTTCAAATACCCTCTCTGCTGGAATAACTCTTCGGTTTCTCGTGTTCACCATACTGGATGTATAGATGGTGCACTAATAAATAGGCGGCATTGCCATACAGTCCTCACTACTATCAAAGCATATAACAAGTATCGCTTGTCAAAACCTAGCTAGCAGGCAACCCTAGTCTTTCTAAGGCACCCTAGCTACAGGCATCTTACCTCTACAAGTACCCCTCACCGGATTCACAAGATTCTCTTGGATGCTGGTAGGTTCCCGCAAGTATCGTGTGCAACTAATAATATGGGCCCTATTATTACCAACACACTATACGTACTGGATCCTAGCATTACCCTTGAAAATCCCGATTCACTGGCTTGGGCCATGTATCATCACTTCTACAACATCTGATTCTCATGTATAGGTCTCACTAACCCCTTGCTACCCTTCTAGAGCAGCCTACTGTCAGAAATCATTTACAACTAGCATATAATATAATACTATAAGTACCTTGTACCTCGCACGTGACCACTCGGACTAGCTCCAGCTGATAGCTCATTGAAAACTTTTTTCATTTGCAAGTTATGAACTTCGTTTAAAAATTCTTTAAGAACCAAGGTTTAAGTCTAAACACGCCGAAACGCATCTAGATCCCTTAAACCTAGGCTCTGATACCAAGTTGTAACGTCCCAAATTTTTTTTTTCATAATAGGTATTCATAATCATTGATATCATAACTACACATCAAATTGTTCCCTAAATAAACATCCATAATTCATTAAGTTACAATCATCCTCATTGTCTGTAATTAAAACTGTTACTGTTGAAAATTATGTTAAAAGGTTGCGGAAGCTTGGGAATTGAGCTATCATCGCTGCGCTGGAGCCCCGCCATGGTCGTTACCTGAAAAGATATAAAACAACAACTGTAAGCCAAAGGCTTAGCGAGTATACTACTTACAACCGAAATAGTTCGCATACTACTCAACTCATACCCACTACCGTAGTAAGTGGTCTCATCATACCTATCACTAGGACGGTCTCGTCTCACCCGTTGTCATCACAACGGTCTAACATACCCGGCACCGGAGTGCTGGTCTCATACCCGACACCGAAGTATACGGTCTAACATACCCGTCACCGGAGTGAACAGTCTAAACATATCCGACACCAAAGTGTACGGTCTAAACATACCCGACACCGAAGTGTACGGTCTAAACATACCCGTTACCGAAGTAAACGGTCTAAGTACAATCAATTATAACTCGTATATTCATACATATCTGTTATCCGCATACATACACAGCATCTGGAATCTATTCAAGTTATAAGTGAGAATACTCATCTGTCAGCTGTCTTAGCTACTGGTTCTTACTGAAGGACTCTCCTTGCTTAGCTCGGTACTGACTGCTACCTGACCAAGTCTAAACATTGGTTACTACTGTATTTAACTGTTACTTATTGAAAGTCACATGCCACGCATACATGGCCTGAAAGTCGCATGAACTGACACTTATGCATATGAAAGTCGCATGGCACACACACTGGGACTTGAAAGTCGCATGAACTGACACTAAGCCATATGAAAGTCGCGTGGCAAACACACTGGGACTTGAAAGTCGCATGGCATGTTCTCAAAGTCGCATGAACCTATATTCTACTCATGAAAGTCGCATGGACTTATACTCAATACACAAAGGTCGCATGAACTCACGTACAACACATGAAAGTCGCATGAAACACTATTCACTACATGAAAGTCGCATGAACTGAGGCTAAAAGTCGCATGGCACAATACTCATACACTGAAAGTCACATGAACTTACACCTGGGTTATCTGAAAGTCGCATGGCATATAAATGTGTCCATGCAACTGTCGCATGGCACAAGAATGTGCCCATGTGACTGTCGCATGAACCAACATCTTCCCTGTAAGTTCAACTTTTTGAAAAACCCAGACTCCATAGCCATAATCAAGCTTCCTTAAAACTCAACCAATTGAACTCAAACTTGTTGCAAAACATTTCTCCACTTATATAAAACCTTTCTTTAATCTTAGAATCATATTATATCAACTTTCAAGGTGTTCTTGGTTAAACTTTCTCCTGGGTTTTTCTTAAACCTTCAACAACCCAAAAACCTATATTCTGAAACATTAATCATCACTCAAACATGGCAAGAAATGATGTCTATATGATTCTAAAGAATAGAGAAGCATTACCTGATGATTTCTCTGCTAAAAATCTCAACTTTCCAAGAATGAAAGGCTTCTTCTTCTTCTTTATCGTAGCTTCTCCAATGGCACAGAATCCTCACACAAAACTTGAATGAATGCAACTGTAACTTGGCTCTTGTGTGGGAGGCTGTGCCCTAAACCTCTATATATACTCTCAAACCCCTCTTGTGGGCCTGGGCCCATTTCCATATCTCAAGACCATTCTACAATCCTAACTCTTATTGGATTGTGATACATATAAGCCTAAACTACTTAATAAAATTTCAATCCACCACATACACACACATATATATATATATATATGAAACATAAGTCCATCACTTAAATAATTCCCAATCATCATGTGCATAAATCACCAATAATATTCATTAAAAATGTTCTTGTACATTTTTAAAATGTGGGTATTACAACCCTCGGATAAGAAGGAAATGCTCAGCTAAATACTTCTCTCAGCTGATACTTCAAAATTTTCACTATCAGCTGATACCTTTCAACTGATACTTTTCAATGCTCAGCTGATGGTTCAACACTTAGTAAATTTTCATCTTTTGTGTTCATTTAATGCTTTTTAACCCTAGTCATTTACTCCGTCTGTCAGATTTCATTTAATAGCTAATTAATTTGTTTTTCCGTTAGAATTTTTGTCAGTATCTAACGATCTCTGTTAACTACTCTTCATAAATATCCCACTTCCTCTCTCATTCAGCTTTATATGTTCAAACTCTCAAAATTCCCTCTCTCTTGAAAAAGAATTACCCTAGCTTTTCTCTCTCGATACTCACTGTTCATCATCCCTACCAAATGGCCACCTATATTCCTGACCCTGCTGTTAACCCTGGTGAGAATGTTGCTCCAAACCAACCCATGAACATAACTCCAAACAACATTCTTCTTTGCACTACAATTCCCGCCTCTCGCGAAAATCAAGGTTATGAGCCTATGGTACAGTTTCTTCAGGCTCACCCTCTGTTCGAAAGCCTTACTGCTGATCCCACAATATATTCCCCTCAATCATCGGTGAGCTATGGTATTCTGCAACCTAGAACCTCAATGACAATACCATTCATTGTACCCTAGCCCAAGGAAACTATCATCTACAAATCACCACTGAAACCTTACGAGAAGCCATTGGTATTCTTCACTTCCCACCTTACACTGCTTTTCCCTCAAGAACTCAAGTTCAAATGATTTTGCAAACAATCGGCTACAATGAGCCCGTTGTGCATGGTCAAGTGAAAGTTTTTGCTCTTTCCCATCCATGGAAATATTTGGCCAATGTGGTCATTCGTTGTTTTGGTCCTAAATCTGGAAGCCACCATCTTAGAAATCAAACAGAGCTTCTGGTGCTCTATGCCCTAGTGTTTGGGGTTAACATCGACTTTGCTCAGGTTATATTCTCTGATCTTATTGACAAAATTACACAGAGCACCAACAAAAAGTCATCAAGGTCTCAGGTGCCCTACATTCGATTTCTAAGCCTGATAGCAAAGAGGGAGATTGGTGAAAATGACTATGTGAGCCTAATTGAACATCAAGATCATATTCCTGTCCCTGCCATAGGAGAAAAAGTTTTCCATTTTATAAAGGCAAACAAAGGTCCTCCTATCACTGCTCAAATGCAAGAGTTGATCGATGCTGCAAATGAAAATGCAAATGCTGGTGATGGTGATGAAAGTGATGGTGATAATCATGATGATGATGCTGAGGAAAGTCACAATGGTAACAACAACAACAATGATGATGATGATGATGATGATGATGATGATAATCGTGATGCTGGTAACTATGGTGAGTCTGAATTCACTCCCCTAAGTCCAATGATAATGAGTCCTCTTGGTGATTATGTTGATCTACCAGAACAAGAGATCTCTGAGCAACTCCTTGAGCTCATTGATAGGAGCAGGCAAATCATGTCCCAAGGTAAGGACATCACTGACTCAACCTTTGAGGATATTCAAATGGTAGTCCCAACCTTAGATAGCCCATCCTCCTCTCTGGTCCATACACCTATTCAACAGCCAAGCTCTAGTGAACCTCCTGTGGTCACTACTTTTACTCCCATTCGTAGCCCCTTATATACAAGGTCAACAGAAGTGACTCATTTTGAGCACTTTGAGGTAGTGACATCCACACCTCTGGCCTCAACTCCAATTACCCTTCCTCATGTTGAGGGGAAGCAATTGATATAGAGTCTGATTCTGATGATGAGGATGATACTCCACTTTCTGACATCCTCAGAAGAAGAAGACAGAGCCCCAAACCATCTGCTCCACCAGTCCAATCTAATCCAACAGTCCAAAAGCCTTCAACCTCTGCTCCCAAAGACAAAGGGAAAAAGAAAATGACACTAGAGCAAGTTGAAGAAGATGAACAAAGAAAGAGAGAGCTTGCACTTAAAGAGCAAGAGGAAAGAGAGAATGCCCAAATGGCTCAAGCATTGGGTGTTCTAGTTAAAGAGATCTACCAAGCCAAAGAGCTAGCATACCAACAAGAACACGAACAATCTCAAAGTCAAGCTACTGCTCAACTTAAACTAGCAAGGGAGAAATCTCAAACTGAATTGCTCAAAGCAAGATCTCATGCAGATGCAATCAAAACCCTATTCAGCCTTGATCTATCTGCTCCCTACAACTTAAGTCAACAAAGATTGAAAAGCTTCAGAGAAAGAATCAACATTTTGAGAAATATAACCGAACCAACTCCTATCACAAGAGCTACTGTCCATAAAGGTGATGGTGAACCCTACCTCAAAGTTGTAAGGCAAAACAACTTCAATAGCTATGAAGTTGTATCATATGAGAGGTGTCACATCTATGGGTTCAAAAAATTGGTTGAGATCCTGTACCTCCTCTACAAATCCAAAAGCAAGCTCAAAGTGCAATTCATTCAAAAGATTCAGAATTGGATAGCTCTAGCTGTGTCACAAAAGGCCTTCACTCAAGATGATTACTATAGGCATGTGCACACAGTTGATAATCTACACAAGAAAGGCTCCAAGCCCTTTAAACCTTTTGAGCTAAGAGAGGTACTGCCCCAACATGAGTACTTGAATGAATTTGAGGGTCTCAACACAATCTTGCCACTCAACATCACCCCCGAGCTTTTCAAGTTTATATCTATGCCTGTTGAAGGTATATTCTTTATGGACAGAGGTGGCAGTTGGAGGTTCTTTAGACAGTCTGAAATCCCCATAGCTAGTAGAAACTGTCTCTTTGGGCTAAGAACATCTACAAGAGGCAGAACTGGAAATGAACAATTTGAAGCCCTTGTCCATGCTCAATGTGAAATCTTAGCCGAAGCATATCCTCTAGCAAAGACTTTTGATGTAAAAGAAGAAGAATGGTGGGATTGAAGACTGATCTAACTTTAAAGACTTGTTGATCTCTTGTTGATTGCATATTCTGTTCAGACTTGTTTAATTAGTAGTTAATCTTCTGTAAATACTTCTGTACATTTTCTTTATTCTGTTATTTCTAGTGATGTTTATGTAAATCAGAAAATCAAAAACATATAAAAATGGAAAAATGAAAAGATACCACAAAAACAGAACAAAATGGTACAACAAAGAAAAAGATTCCACAAAAACAGAACAATATGTAACACTAGAAAAAGAAACCAAAAACAGAACAAGGTTCAAAATAAAAAGAGCTACCAAAAACAGATAGCTAGGTAGCCAAATGCACTTAAAAGTTTAAATATTTTGTATTCGAAGTCAAACTGATTCTTCAAAAAGAAAAAGGTTTTGTCATCATCAAATAGGGGGAGATTGTTGGGGGAGATAATCACTTCACCCTAATCGTTAACTCTGCCTATCCTAGAACATAGAATTTGATGATAACCAAACCCTACATTCAGTATGACTAAGAAAGAATTCAAACATGTGTTGTTTGAATCAGATTCTAGAAAATATGCTAAGTATGGAACCATCAGCTGACCATCAGCTGTGTATCAGATCCTACTAAAAGTATCAGCCAAGGGATATCAGCTAAGGAGCATCAGATAAAGAAAACAAGTGAAGAAGACCATCAGCTGAGGAAAGTAAACCATCAGTTGAGTGAAGAAATTCGATCAGCTGAGTACCTACACCATCAGCTGAGCAAAGACTTTTGCTCAGCTACACCATCAGCTGAGTGGACAATGGATCAGCTGAGGCCCAGAGCATTAGCTAAGTAAGTCTTTCCTAACACAAGTCATCTTTCTACATAAACTGATGTATTTAAATGATCATCTGAGCATACTTGATCAACTTATCATATAAATACATGAGCTTATGTCCTCCTAAGATAACTATTGAGCAACTGAGCATCCATATGATCAGCTGAGCAATATGTATCAACTGAGTCCTAGCAAAAATTGATCAACTGATATATTTTGTCAACTGAGTAGTGAAATTCAAAGTTCCTAGTACATTTTGTTAGCTGAGTCGAGCAAAATGTCAAATCTGTTCTATCTTTCAGATTGTAACTGTCATATGTACAAGGCAGAACATGTGTTGTTCTATTATCCCTTAAATCTTTGTTTGTAAAAGTAAAAAGCACTTTTTGGATCAAGTATGAGACAAAAAGGTTTGATCTTATCCTCTGAAAAAGGAGAAAGATACCTCAAACAGACGAAGATCTTAAAGATTTGTTTCAACAACTAAGTATGGCTGGCAATCCCATACTTGGTAAAGTCAAATCAAACAGAAGCATGGCTATTGTTTAAAGTACAAGCATGGAAAGGGAAAGAAAGTTCTACACGACAGTAGATGTGGGTTTTAATATTTTATATTGTGACTGGATTGCACTTTTTCAGAAAAGTACAATTACTTTTATCAAACAGTTGATTAAAGTAACTTTACTTTTCACCCACTACCTTTACAATTAAAATATTATATTTCCACACATTCTTTGTCTCCTTCCTTCATGCAACCGGATACGCCAAGATTTCTATAAATATACATGCATGGTGAACATGCAAGATACAACACAGTGAAGTCTCTACTCCATAGAAAGAAATCTCATCAGTTGAGAAATTATGGAGTTTAAGCATTGTGTAGAATCAAACTTGTTCATGTGTTGAACACTATATACATTAGTTGTTTTAGAGTTAACTTGTCTATGTGTTAGACAAATAGATTGCCACCTTTTATTGTACTTAGAATTTCCGCTTCTAGTACATGTAATTCTTGATTCAAAATCAATAAGAATTATATAAAAGTATATCGGTGTGTCTTTAAATTTTTTAAAAGCTAAAGTTTGTATTCAACCCCCCCCCCTTCTACAAACATTTGTTGTTGTGTACTCAATCTGGGACTAACAACATCCCAATCTATCAACATAGGCGGTTTAACCCTCAAAGGTACTACATTCATCTCTTCCTCGGAAATAGTTATCATATTCACAGTAGTAGGTCTGATCTCCTCTTCAATTTGTGTCTCATCATTTTCTTTTTCATCTTTCTACCCCTCTTCTTTCTTAAAAGGCTCCTTCTTTTCACCTTCTACCATCACTGATTTGCTTCAAACTGTACCTGGAATAATTGATCTTCTTCTTCTTGCAGTCTTATTGCCAACTCTTCATCAGTATCAATATGCTTTTCTTGATTTTTTTCTTCTTAGAAGGCTCAGAAATAGCTTTACCTTTTCTTTTATCCTTTGCATCAATGTTAATAACCTCTAGTTAAGCAGTGCTTGTTGACTCTTTTCTTTCACCTATCACCACACCCTTCCATCTTGGCTTTAAGAACCTTGGCCTAAACACAGTTTGTTCTTTTACTTTCTCAGCTTGAACCCTTTTTCCTTTTTTTAGTTGACCCTTTCTCACCTTTACCTTCTTCATTTTTTCCTTTTTCAGTTGACCATTTCTCACCTTTACCGTCTTCACCTTTTTCATTAGACTTCTCTCTATACATGGTTTCTCAGTTTTATCATCTTTTTGCTTTGACTTCTCCCCTTTTTAGGAGCATCCTCAGAAGAACTTGAGGAGCTAGAGGAAGAGTCATCTTTCTTATTCTTGTCCTTCATGAGCTTAGAAACTTAGGCTTTTAGCAAAACAACTTCCTTTCTTTGGCGAGAAATAATAGCATTTTGAGTTAACAATTCTTTCAAGGTAGTTTTAATCAAAGCTTTCAATTGCATGTAGTCAACACAACCCTCATTACCATCAGATGTGTTTACCATCTTAGGTGAATCCTTGAGAATTGAAGTAGAAGCCATCTCAGGCCTAGCCTGAACATGTGATGCCCCTTTGTTTCTTGGCTCCTGGGTCCTTCTTGCAAGAGAGTTTCTGAAGAAACACCCTTACTGGTGGTTGTCTTGGATCGGGTCTTAATTATATTCATACTGACCTGAGGAGTAACTTCTACTTTCTTAGTAGTATAATCCCTCACCAAATGATCACTCATATCCTTGGTGATCACCTTCTTGAGCTTGAGAGGTTACTCTTTGGTTTCCCTTTAGATATTCTCAAATGGAGAATCCTTTATTTGAGGGCTTTCAGTCTGTGAGGTAGAGTACTTAGGAGAGTAATGAACTTTCGCAATCTTGTTTCTTTTAGAAGTTCTAAGAAAAGGGGCCTATGGTTAAGAAACAAGAGATTGAGGTGTTCGTTGTGGTGATGCTGGTATAGGTACGGACTCATTGGGTGTGCAAGATAATGGGGCAGCTGACTTGGTCCCTCACTAGTTGCAATACGCACTCCTACCATTGTAGAAAACAGAGTGATAGTTCCTGAAAAATATTTTCCAATCCTTCTCATATTCGCAAAGGTTTTCTTTGTCTTAGAAAGAGTCACATTTTTAACTAGTAGTGACAAGTCGTGAATTTTAGCATTAAAAATTGTTTGCAAGAAAGTGGATACATAAATTTTTTTTTTGACGGATTAGTGATATTCCACACCAAATCATTAAAAGTCATTTGAGAAAGGTTGAAAAATTGATTTGTTGCCAAACACACATACGCAGTGGCCAATGTTGAGCCAAATTCATTCCATGCATTTCTTTTCTTGGAAATTCATTGTTGTATAGTGTGTACAGTAAATTCCATTGAGGCGATAGAAGGGCTTTTTGAAAAGTCAAAGTAGTAAGAGATCCCTTATACCCCACTGGCTTACCTGCAATTGTTGCCTTGATGCACTTTGAACCTTTGAACTCCTTAATGGATGCAGTGACCCAAAAATCATTCATATGATCGGTATATATGGTTGGGTTCACAGTTAGTGCATAGAAGATGTGCAACCTACGCAAGAAATCAATAATCTCATGTAATCTACTTGATTCCTTAACCTTTTCCAGCATAGCTAACATATTGTGCTGATCACAATATGCCAGACCAACATTCGATTGAGATAAGGAAGAAGAACTTGATGCCATTCTAACATATTTGATATTGCGAGAGGGATGGAATGAAAACTTAAACACTAGGGTTTGTAAGAACTCAAGAAGATGTGTATGATCAGCAAGAAATCAAGAATGGAGATTGTTTGTGTGAACTCTAAAATCACTTCCTAATTTGACTTTTATACTCTGAAATTTCCTCCAAATCACCTACAATAACTGCAATTCCAATGGCTACAAATGTCTTTTAGTATTAACGGAAACAAGCAGTACTCAAAATTGAGAGCAGTACTAACAAAGTTGGGCAGCATTAATAAAACTAGCAATATTAATCAGTCTAGAAGCATTAAGTTGCAAGACATTATTAACAAAGCTACCAGTATAAGTAATGTTAACTAAGATAGTTCTACTAGCAGTATTAAGAATATTACTAGTAGTATTAACCTGTGATCCTGTCTTAACAAAAAAAACAACCTTACCATCATGTCAGAATCTTTTAAGACATGGGATGCCTTCTATTATGTGCCTAGAGTAGTCTCTGACCTGACATACTCTACACATGAAATCAAACAATCACTCTCTTTTGGGAACCCAAGCCAAAATGGTCTCGTGTTGACTTTGAGGATCAATATAGCTTATCTCCTTTAACACTTGAGATTTTCCGAGTTCATGACAATTTATAACATCATGACTTGAATATTTTGAAAAAATTTAGTACAAATAGTCTTGGCAAGACTAATAGAGCAATCAGTATTAATATTTGTTTCAGCACTAACAGACTCATGAGTAATTCTAATGCAATCAGCACTAATAGATGCTTTCATCTTTGGTTCCTTATGAGTAGCAATAGATGAACTAGCTTGAGATTTTGAACTAGTTTCATTCACTCGTATCCATTCTTTTTGTTCATTCCTGAAAGATTTTTGAAAAACTTTTGGCTTGGTTTTGAACATTCGTTGCTTATAGGGGAATCTCCTCTATTTCTTCTTTTTCATCCTACCTACAAGTGGATGAACTAGGATCAATATTAGTAGCTTCTAAGGGAATCTCCTCATTAGTGTACTTAGCAATTACATTCTTTGTGGGTGGAATATAGTTTTGATTATAAGGAGGTGCAACACTCTTGTACCCTATACTTGTTTTGAGCTTATCATGGATTTAAGACTTAACCAAATTCTGAACTGTTGTGGAAGCATACTTTAACTTTTCCACATCAAGCTTAATTCTATCATATTCTTTCTTAGCTTCCTCTAGTTGCTTCAAAGTCATTTCTAACTTCAAAGTTAACTCTTCTTTCTCCCATTTTGCATAAGCAAGATCATCTTGATATTGTTTTTCATTCTTAATGTATGCTTTAACTTGCTCCTCAAAACTTCCTAAGATCAAACTAGTCTCTCTCCCTCTTTATTCCCATTAAGTTAAGGTATCACACATGACTTTATTATGATCTATATACTTCTTTACAATATGAATGCATTCCTTTGAATAAAGTTTAGCTTTTACCTCTTTTAGAATATCATTGGGAGCTGGTGGCATGATGTCTGCCATCAGTGCTTGATTTTGTGTCTTATATGTTACATGATCACTCCAATAAAAACCAAATTCATTTTGAGATACCAATGTTGTTTCTCTGGAACTTTCTTGCCTTCTCTCACTTTTGCATTCCCTTGCAAATGTCCTATTTTGTGGCATTTATAGCATTCAACCTTGCTTTTATCAAACCCAACATTATCCTTCCTTTTTAAAGCAAAATTCCTTCTACCAGTCTTTTGCATAAACTTTTTTGCCCTCATGGTGAGCATAGCCATTTGCCACTTGATATCCATTTCTTCTAAATAATCTAGTTTAATATGGTCCAGATCATCATTAGTTAGTGCAGAATGCACATGACTAGCCAGAAAAGCTTCCAATGAAGTATCACTTGTATTTTCATATTTGATTTGCTGATTTGACACTTTAGCATCCTTTGAATTGCTTGATCTCTCAGATCCACTTCCCATAGAAGACAGAAAGACAACATTTTGAGAAGTACCTGAAGGTTTTATCCTTGCTTCAACCTCACCTTCAAAGACTCTTAGATCATTGTACATATCATCAACCTCTTTATCTTCCAAATCATCACTTTGCCTAAAGGACACGGTGTACATAGTCCCTTCATCTCCTAAAGATCTAAAAAACTTCCTATTCAAATTATCCTGATCAATTTTAACACCTGCAGTTGCTAGTTCTCCAATAAACTTGTTAAACCTATCAAAAGTTTGTGTCATTGATTCTTCTTTTTCCGCCTTAAAATTTTCATATTGTTGCTTCAAGTAGGATCTATGTTTTCTTTCAGTGCTTTTGGTTCCTGCAAATCTTTTCTCCAATGCTTCCTTTTAATTCACTCTGTCTTTCTTTCCTTTCTTTCTTGTTAGTTGGAGGAGGCCTTTGTTTACATTTCCATATTCATTGAACTCAACTGCTCCTTTTTGACCATTTTCAATAACATCCCACATAGTATAATCAGTGAGTAGAATGTATTGCTTAATGTGAAGTTTCCACATGTCAAAGTCATTTGATTTTAACATTGGAACTTTGGAAATCATGACTCCCTCATTCAAGTTAGCCATGATTTACGACAAATAGAGATTTGAATCAAGAAATATTGAAATCTGTGTTGATATTGGATCAAGAGCACTAACAGAATGTGATGGCTCTGATACCACTTGTCAGGATCGGATTAACAACTCACTCACACAAACAATCAAAGAATAAACAAAGAATTTTGTGGAATAACACTTTGAGTAACAAGGAATATTATATTGATAACTTGATTCAATAGATTACAAAGAATAACAATCAAAGCCTCAATCTGTTGATTATCATGAATTCAACAGATGTACAATACTTCTCTATTGTAAGGATCAAGAAATTAATCTTAAGGCTAAAACTCTAATCACTTTTATGCTTATGATATCTACATACATACGACTATTTATAATTGAAATGATCACGAAACCGAATCAACTAATTATGCTAACAAAATTATTTAATTACGGATAGATAACAACACATCTTATCCATAATTACAATTCCTAAAATAAAGGAATTCATCCTTATCACAATTAGCAGCTTTAACTTTGCTTTCTTCATCAACAACATTAACTTCTTCAAACACTAGTAAGTTCTTCGTAGCAGTATTAACTTTGTACTAGCAGTAGTAACTTTTAATACTACCAGTATTAACTTTGATCACCCGTACTAACTACAAACAAATGGTACTAATACCATTCACCGGTATTAATCTTCGAAAAAGCTTTTTCAACCCAACAAGAAACTTGTCATTGTACCCTTTTGTAGATTTTAATCTGCTATTGTGGTTCACCATCTTCCACGTTGACATTTTATTTTCTTCACATCTAACACTTATGAGATGTAGACATTCAACTCAAAATTCTCCATAAATACCTTAATAAAAGTAATGATTCTTGAGTCTTTAGAAAAATAATCAATTTATTTATAAAGTAAATCAAAATGAACGACCAAGCATGAGTTTAAAATAAGTCGGATCATCAAAAAATAGTAAAGGTGTCGAACAGGTTTGGTTTAGGACATACCCAACTTTAATTAGTGATTTCTTGACATATACTAGATGAAAATTCTTGATCTTGGTGTTCTTTGAAAGGTAACAATAATTTATAAAAGTGATATAAAGGGAAAGTGATGAGCTGGTGAGGGTTTAAGTTTTCTGGGAAGTGATACGTACGTCAAACATTGCCTATCTAGTGTTGTTGTTTGTACATACATAATATTTAAATCATTAAAATACTCAAATGACTAAAATATTTTTCATTTAAGTGTTATATGTGCGGTACATGGATCAAGAATTTAGCAAAAATCATTTTTAACTTTGTTTTAGAGATGATAGTAATAAGTTATGCGACACATTGAACTCATTATTCTTCATGAAAACTAAATGAAACTTTATGATTTCTGATCATATGATAAGGTGGTCTATTTTTCTATAATTTAATGCAAAAGGAACTACTAAAAATTGAGTTGAATCATCAAAAAGCACTAAAAGGATGGTTAGTTGTTTGATTTAAGACATACCCAACTTTAACTAGCTATTTCTTGGCCTACAATTGATGAAAGTTCTTGAACTTGGTTTCTTTTAAAAGAAAAAAGATTATCTACTAGAATCTATCCAAAGAAATAGGCAAATCGATGAAATGGAATTAAAAAGATGATTGAATGCTTGTCTTGTTTTCTTTTACGTGTTGAACAAGTTGGAGGTTAAGAAATAGGCATAATAACATGTTAGGGAAATGTTATAGCTATTTTGAAATTTTAACCCTTTAATCTAGGATTTAGTTCATGAAAATGATCTAAGTTTTCACCTTTGGCTATTATGTGTATCATACTTTAAAACTTACCATTTAATGTATCAAAATTTTAAAGGTTACCATTTTACGTATCATGTTACCTACAAAATAATTTGCAGGTAACTTTTTTAATATTTTATTTTTTCTAATGCCACATCATTATTAGGTTCAAAAAATTAAATAGATATATGAACAATACGAAATGGCCTCATCATCTACTTCAGCTGGTCTGCCAGACAATGGTTAACTCACAAAGTGTCCATGTTTGATGCATAGAACTTTTCAATGTGGAAAAGTAGAGCTTTCTTGTTCCTATCAACTTTGGATGTCCACATATTGGACATAGTTCTAGATGGTTCATATGTGACCGTTTCTATCCTCAGTGTCACCACTGAATCTAAAGGTCAACCCTCTGCTTTTCATAGGGTGATCACCAAACCCATTCATCAGTGGTCTGATGAAGGCAAGAGACTTGTGAATCTCGATGTCAAAGCAAGGTCTACAATTGTCTCTACTATTCCAAATAAATTCTATCACTAAGTCAACAACTATGTTACTACTAAGAAGATGATAGACACTCTGACCATTGCGTATGAAGGCATAAAGGAGGTTAAAGAGAACAAGAGTTACTTCTTAACCATGAATATGAGTTCTTTTTTGCTCATAAGGGTGAGAGTTTGACTCAAACTTACACTAGGTTTAATTGCCTTGTTAATGACTTTAGGAGGGCAGAGATAACCAAGAGCAACTATGTTTCGGTGAACAAGTTCCTTGACTCTCTTCTAGAGTCTTGGGATCACTTTGTTACAGTTCTCAGACATAGTGAAAGAATCAAGGTAATGACCCTTGTTGAGAGGTGTATGGAAATCTGTTGAACCATGAGCAATCCACCAAACATAGGAAGATAGCCACCAATGAGATGAAGGATGTGGTGAAGTCATCTTCCATAGCCTTTGTCTCTATAGATAGCAAGGTGAGAAGTTTTGTTGTTGTTAATAGTTATTCGAGTGAAAAGGAAGAGGATGAGAGTGAAGCTGAAGAAGGTGAGGTTGCGGAAGAAGAAGAGTTAAAGAGTCTTGAAGCAGTCTTTGAACAAGTTGGTATGCTGGTGAGAAATTTCAAACCATTCAAAAAGGGGAAATGTTTTAAGAAGTTCAATAAGATGACTCCAATAGATGACAAATCCAAATCCAAATCATCCTTTGATGCCTTCACAGCTGAGGCTACTCTTGTGGAAGGATTGGTCACATTTCTAATGATTGTAGATTTAAGAGTTTCGGTGGACCCAAAGCTATGTCTAAGCAAGAAGAGAAGGTGGACTATGAAGCTAAGTAAAAGAAGCTACAGGATGCTATTGTTGAGAAGAAGAAGAAGAAGAAGAAGAAGAAGAAGAAGAAGAAAGCCCAAGGAAAAGTGCTGATGGCTGAAGATCAAGATTGGGCAAAAGAAGATTTGTCTCTTGATGAAAGTGAAGAAATCTTTGCTAAGCTTTGTTTGATGGACAATACTAATAGTAGTATCTTTAATTAGGATATGATACATGATTCTAAATCATGTACTACTACTAACTGATATCCTTCTTCTATGTATCAGCTTGATAAATTTGTGAACTATGATGAGAATGAAAAGAACTCCATATTTGATTACCTGGTGTTGATTTCAAGTCTCCTAAAAAAATGTGCTAAGAACAAAACTAAAATCACTTAAAGAGAAATTATGTCTTAAAGATGAGGAACTTAAGCAAGTGACATCTTTGAAATAAGAACTAACAAAGCAAAAGATTTTTAATGAACTATTAATAAAAGAAACCAATGAATCAACCAAAAAGTTCAATGATCTTCAAAAAGTGGTAAAATCTTTGTGCGCCTCTGTTGAAAAGACCACTTAGCGTGTCAATGAGCAGATTCCCAAGCAAGTTCAAGCTATTATTGGAGGAAATTACTCTAAAGTTGCTAATTGTGTTGATTCTGTTAAGGATGTAAACATCTTAGAAAAAGCTGATATTATACCACAAACCTTTCACAAGGTCGTTTAAGGAAAGAGTGTGTTCACTAATCCATTTGTTAAAGGCGAAAGATCTCATAAGAAAGACATAATCATTCCTATATCTGATTCACATTCTATGTTGACTTAAGAATGCAATAATACAAGTCTTGAGAAAACTAAATCAAATGAAAAGAGTAAAAGGCAAGGAATCATGTGTTGATACCTCAATGACATACAGTTGTCCATCCTTGAAAATTGATGATTTAATCTCAAGTGTTATACAAACTGAAAAATCATTAGCTAATTGTTTTGTATCTGTCAATTAGGGGATACATGATAAATGCTCAACTGATAGTTCTTCGAATGATAATAGATCGTATGTTCAATGTTCAACTAATCATGAAAAATCTTATTCTCTCTCAATAGGAAGAACTTTGAGTAAGAGAACGATGCTCTTTTTGCTTCTAAACCTACTACATCAAAGATTGGTCAAAAACCTTCAAAATCTAAAGATCAATCTAAGGTGCCCATCAGTGAAGACCTTAAACACTTACAGGATCAACTTTAAAAGTTAAGTGGTCAAGTTAGTTGGTTGGTGACAAATAGTCATCAAAGAATTGACAAGGTAGCTCATAGGCATTCTAAGAATGTTGTTCAGAACTACAAGCCTCTAAAAATAAAAAATGTTACAAATGTGGGTGTAAAGAACATAAGGCCTTTGAATGTCTTCAAGAAGGGAAATCAAAATAGTTGCGGACTAGTACTGCGAATTTGGTTGTTCTTCCTATTTCTAAGAAACCTTACGTTACGTGGAAAGCTAAGTGCAATCCGCAAGGATCCACAAATTAGTGGAGGCTCAAAGTGTTACTAATCCTTCTTTCATTCATATCTATGCAGGGCAACAATACTTGCTATCTAGACAGTGGCTACTCCAGGACTATAACAGGCCACAAAGCTTTGCTCAATAACTTCAAAAAGAAAAAGGGTCTAAAAGTAACATTTGGTGACAACAACCATGGCTAGACTAAAGTTTATGGTGAAATTCATAATGGGGACCTCAAACTTTCTACGGTTTCTTATGTTAAGGGACATAAGTATAATCTTATAAGCATAAGTCAATTGTGTGATTGAGATAATGAAGTCCATTTCAACAAGACAGGGGGTTCCATCATCAAAAATAAAGGCAAAGAAGGGTTGAGTGCCAAGAGAACCAACTATGTGAATGTTTTAGACATGTCTTACAGTGATCCATCTAAGGAAACTTTTTTGTATTCCAAAAGCATCATTGATACAAATTGGTTGTGGTACAAGACACTTTGTCACTTGAACTTCAAGAATGTTAACAAGCTCAGCAAAGGTGAACTTGTGTCAGGACTTCCTTCACTAACCAATTCAAAGACAAAACCTTTCTCTATATGTTAGAAAGCGAAACAACACAGAACATCATTTCCATCCAAGCAATCTTTCTATTTCAAAACCATTATTTCTATTGCACATGGATCTATTTGTTCTAGTTGCAACTACAAATTTTGGTGGAAGTAAATATGCTCTTGTGATAGTTGATGAATTCTAAAGATACACTTGGTTTTTCTTTTTAAAAGCTAAGAGTGAAGCCACTAAAGATATTATCTACTTTATCAAGAAGATGGAATTGATTAATGGTAACTTAGTTAGGTAATTTAAAAGTAATCATGGACCTCAATTCAGAAATCAAACTTTAGAGGAATTCCGCGATGAGAAAGGGATATCTCAAAACTTCTCTACTACTAGAACCCCACAACAAAGTGGTGTAGCTGAAAGGAGCAATAGAACTCTCATTGAAGCTGCCAGAACAATATTATGTGAAAGTGGGTTGAGCTTCGATTTCTAGGCTGAAGCTGTGAGTTGTGCATATTTTACTCACAACAGATCCCTTGTGAATAAAAGGCATAACAAGACTTCATATGAAGCCCTTAAGGGAAGGAAGCCAAATTTCAGCATTTTGCACATCTTTGGTTGTCAATGCTTCATTCTCAATGATAAGGATCAACTACAGAAGTTTACTCCTAAAGCTAATAAAGGAGTGTTTGTAGGTTATTATGTGATCTCCAAAGCTTATAGAGTCTACAACCTCAGAACATAAGTCATTGAATAATCTATCAATGTAAGTTTTAATGAAAATGACTTTGTTGTTTCCTATTCTACTAACCATGTTTCAGGAGAGGAGTTTAATGACTTGATTCAATTTGGAGAAGTTCCTTCAGAGCAAGAAAGTAAATTTTCACCAATCGATGATGACTTAGATAACCTGTCTTAAACCCAACTCCTTCATGCACACACACTCCTGCCGTTCATATTGCTTATCTTCTAACCGCTGGAATTAGAGAATCTACTTCACTGGACTCAAACTCCATACCCAATATCCTATCTACTATTGAGTTACCCACAAAAAGTGTCAATGAAGTTTACTAAGTTTATCAACATGAAGACATCTAGTTAGCTGATCAACCAACTACAACTCACCAAATCCAAAAGCACATTACTCCTACCAATATCCAAAATTCCTTTAAAGACCACAGACATCATCCTCATGGTCTCGTTATAGGCAACATACATGGTCTAGTAAGAACAAGCTCAAAATTTTGCAAACTCTGTTTATTTTCTATATTTGTATCTATGATTGATTCTAAGAAGGTTGATGATGCTTTGAATGACCCTCATTTGATTAATGCCATGCAAGAAGAGTTGGCCGAGTTTACAAGGAACAATGTATGGACTCTTGTGCCAAGAACCAAAGACAAGTCCATTACTAGTACAAAGTGGGTGTTCGGAAACAAGATAGATGAACAAGGTATGATCATCTGGAACAAAGCAAGACTAGTTGCACATGGCAATTGTCAATAAGGCATTGACTTTAATTAGACTTTTGCTTTTATTGTAAGACTAGAAGTAGTAACTTTGTTCCTAGCCTATGCTTCCTTTAAAAGCTTAAAGGTTTTTCATATGGATGCCAAGAGTGCACTTCTGAATGGAGAAGTGAAGGAAGAGGTGTATGTCAAACAACTTCCAGGTTTTGAGGACTTCAAGTTTCCAGACCATGAATACTTTCTCAACACAACTTTATATGGACTGAAACGAACTCCAATAACTTGGTATGATACCATCTCTTATTTTCTTACGACTGAAGGTTTTACAAGAGGTTGCATTGGTAGCACTTTATTTATAAGAAAGTACAAGGATGATGTGATACTTATGCAAATATAGGTAGATAATATTATATTTGGGTCTACAAATCTTTCTTTCCTTATAGAACTGACCTTCCTCCTTCCTTGACTCACTTAAAGTCCATTCCTTTCTCTTATCTAGTTCTACACTTGGAACTATGTAAAGGTCTTCTAAACTCATGTCTGATAATTATCAAATGAAATTGATGGGTGAGTTAAATTACTTCTTGGTTTGCAAATTAAACAAGAAGCACATGGAATTTTCATACATCAATCTAAGTATATCAAAGATTTACATAAAATTTTGATTTTAAAAACTGTTCTTCAATGAAAACACCCATGTCTACTGTTATTACATTAGAAAATGACACTGACGGTAAATTGTTAAACATTACTGCTTATAGGGGTATGATTGAGTCACTTTTGTGTGTCACTGCTAGTAGACCAGATATCATGTTTTTAACATGTCTTTGTGCTAGATATCAAGCAGATACAAAAGAATCCCATCTGTCTGTTGTTAAAAGGGTATTCATGTATCTCAAAGGAACTCCTAATCTTGGTCTTTGGAATCCCAAAGATTTAGATTTTGAGTTAGTTAGATACACTGATTCTGATTTTGTAGGTTGCACCGTCGACACAAAGAGTACTTTAAGAGGATGTCAAATTTTAGAAGGAAGACTAATTAGTTGGTCTAGCAAGAAATAGAATTTGATATCAACGTCTACTTCTGAAGATAAATACATAGCTACAGGTTGTTATTGTGCTCAAATTCTATGGTTGCAAAATCAACTTCTAGACTATGACATAAAGTTTGATAACACTCCCATATTATGTGAGTATGTGACAATACAAGTGCAATATCAATCTCAAACAGCCCATTCATACATTCAAATACCAAACACATTGAAATTAGACATTACTTATTGAGAGATAATGTGCAGAAGAAGAAGATTTCTATGCACTACATCAATACTGATCTTCAATTGGCAAATATGTTTACAAAACCTTTGGATGAAGTAAGGTTCAACTTTCTAATATCCAAACTAGCTATGTTAAATTTATACTTGTTTGTGTGTTTGTGCATACTTTATTATTTGCTAGCGTATATAGTTGTGTTTTTTCTATCAAATATTTTACTTATCTAAGCATCTCCATAACTTAACTGTCACAAATAGCTAGGTAGTTTCACTCAGCTAAGAGAAAGTTACACAGCTGAACATGATTAGCTAAGTAAGAAATGCTTAGTTAAGTGATTCATTAGCTATTCTCTACTCAGTTGAGTGTGCCATTTTCATTAGATGATGTTTTCTCTTGATCTTCTGATACTCCCATACTTGTGTAAATTTATTTTATTCTTTTGTTTTTCCCTAGGTCATGTAACGGTCACTATCATCTTTTGTCCATTTGTTATTAAATGTGTTCTCTGTTAGTGTCTTTTTCATTTATTGACAATTTCCATTAATATCAAAAGCTATAAATACATTTTTCTCTCACTCTTCCCTCACGTTTCAAATTTCCCAAATTCCGTGTCTATCTCTCTCTCTCTCTCTCACAAAAATCTCATAACCTAAAAACCACATCTGCTCTCAATTGTTCATCATCTTCTTCGTACAAAAATGGTTGAAACCTACGTTTATAGCCCCATTGATGATCTCACTCTCAGTGAAAACGTTGTCGATGGTCAAACATGAATATTCCACCCAACAATTGCGTTGTCTGCCTTTCCATCCCTCCTTCAAACAAAATCAAAGATTCGAGCCAATGGTACACTTCATAACTGCTCATCCTCTTCATAAATACTTAAATTCAAACCCCAATGTTATGTTCCCCGGCCTCTTGGATAAATTCTGGTACACTGCTAAATACAATATATGCTCACACAGATGTTATCTCGGGCATGATTCTCTTTGGTTCTTTCCTAATGAAAATAACAGTTACTACCCTTAGAACCTGCCCTTGAGATCCCTTCATTTGATTCCTACTCGCCATTCCCATCAAAATCCCAAATCAAAACCATTCTTGATGTTTTTTACTACAACGAACCAAAAACCAGTGGCCAAATTAAACTGTGAGCTCTTGCCCATCCATGGAGATATTTGTCCCATGTGATTAACCATTTCTTCGGCCCCAAATCTGGAAGCCATAACTTCTTAAACCAAACAAAACTCCTAATGCTTTGTGCCTTGGTTAATGGATTGAATATTGACGTTGCCCATGTCATATTCACTGATCTTATAAAGAAGGTAACCCAGTCAACCACCGAGAAATCAACAAGAACCAAGTCCATTTTGTGACGTTCTTGAGTTCGATATTTAATGTTGTAATTATCAAGGAAAATTATAATATATGGAAGCTTGGTTTAAACCATCTCCCTGTTCCAGCCATGAGAGAATAGATATGTTGTATTGTCACTCCAACAAGGGGACCAGAAATAATAGAAGAAATTCAAGAGGTCATTGAAAACCCTTTTGGAGGTGAAAGTGGTGATGATAGTGTGTTGGGGATACTAGTAATGATAATGGTAGTGATGATAAAACTGATGGTGCTGATCAAACTGATAGTAATGATTCTGCTAGTGATAGTGATAACAATGATGATGAGAAGGAGAATGAGGAGATGATTGCAGCTGTAACACCCTGATTTTTAGTAAAAATTTAAACTTTTTAAAACTCATTTTTTAAGCATAGTTTATATGAAATCTTTTAACTAAAGCGGAAGCGTCATAAACTTGTAGTAATTTTAAACTTCTTTTAAATATCTTTGGAAATTTGAATACATTGTTCAATTATAAACTTAATAATATTTCATCATTATAATCCCGAACTTTGGGTGTTACAAAAATCAATCTCACGACCGTCAACAAATAGATAGGAAATCCAGAAATTACCATATAGTTAAGCAAGCCCAAAGCTTCTACCCGCCTCACAAAGGTCACTAGTCTACCTGCGGATACAAAAACATTTTATACACAAGTTTGCTATATGAATATAGCTATCAAGTTCCACCAAAAATATTTGTCTTATATAAAACAAGTCATCATCTTTGAAAACGTAATTTTGGCAATTAAACATGACATAATAGAATACACAAAGAGCATATAAGGATGTGGGTCTGTCCATTAAGTCACAATATTTCCTTGTGGTAGCTAGCCACGGTCAACACATGCACACATGAGGGATAACCACATCTCCCCATCAAGGTAGGGGCGCAAGAAGCATTCCACCATACAACGGTTGTCAGAAGTAAATGACCTGTTCCCCAAGTCCACTTGTATATACACTGGTTTGGTTTGCTCGTCAGCATCTTGAACCACACGGTCATCCTTGGTACTATCATTCCACTCCACTCTTTGCACCAATTCTCCATACATCCATGTATCTAAGTTCTCAAATGTTGAAGCCACATGAACCAATACACATCACCCAATGGTTGAGGAATAATCACGGTGCAAAGCACATAATCACAATCACGGGTCTGGACTAAAACTCATACCACAAGGGCCACATAAATTACATGCCATAATGGCCAAGTAGCTCAAACACTTATGCTCAACCATAAGCAAATAGATGCCACATAACTCATAGCTCTTAAGCATAAATGCTCAATAAACAATATCATATTTGGGATCTCAATGCCCATATCACACTTTAAATAAATGTAAACACAACTTATCAATTCAAAATCACATGAGTTAATAGAAGATCATAACTCACTCCTACATAGAGTGTCGCATCGCACGAAATTATCATGTACCAAGATGTTAATAGCATAAATCTTCTCCTAAGTGGAGTATTGGTCTTACTTTGATTTCCATAATGATGTTCATCAACGTAGAAAGATTACACAAGTTCCACAACCTTTAATTCATTGAGTTTCATAGAACAATTTGCCAAACATATAAAAACACAATTAATGATGACTTATCATTTTATGAAAAGCTAAAGATATCCGCAGGGTGTACTCACCTGACAGTGTGATGAGGATCACAACCCAACAAATATGCAATTGCTCACTAGATGGTAATGCGTATAATTTGAAACGCATAAGATCATCTTAGTTGATAAAACTAAAATAATACTCCTAAAGACTCTCTAATGTCTAAACCATGTTTGAACATATGGTTGAGCCATAAAAACTCCATTTTAACCTCATATAATCATTAGAAACAAACCCCAACAAGTTAGATAGGCAAAAGGGGTCAAAACATGATTCTTGGGGTGTTCGGGGTATCTCGCACCACGAAACAAAGCATCTCGTACCCAGAGAAATTCGCTGTAAAAATGACACTATGCTACAAGGACGCGTCATGCCGCAACACTCAACCCGTCGTGCCGCGACCCTTGCTGCACAGAACAGTTTTGATCTTTTGTTCTTCTAATTGCTACCATTTCGTCCATTAAACATTTGCATATTACAAGTTACTCATTTATACACCAAAACATACCAAAAACAACCTTCTAACTCCAGCATAACATATGTTTGAGTAATCAAACTTTGTCTTTATATAAACCACCCAATTTGACCCATTTTGGATTAAGAATCATAAAAACACACCAATGGATCCCAATCAGTTATAATTACAACTTCTAAGAATTCTTTCACATACTAAAACAAGTTCAGAAACATCATAAACAAGGATTTATTATAACTTATTTGAATTAACTCCAACTTGATGGGTTTTGATCCATTTGACTAATAAAGTCAAACAAAACCTCAATGATACTTAAACAATTTATATTTACATTATATAACTCAAAAATCAACACAATCAAAGATTAAAACTTACTTGCAATCACAAATCAAATCTGTCAAGCTTTAGATTACTCTCAATACAAAGCTTCGATGATGATTTCATCAAGAAAACTAATCCATTTTGACTTCAAAGTCAACACAAACAACAATCTTCATGATTCCTACTTGTTTCCATCATCTTACTTCCTTTCTCCCCCTTTCTCTTGAAACTTCCAGAAGACAAGAGCCAATTGAATTACAAATCTGGAGTTGAGGGCTTATAAATTCACAATTTTACACATTCAGTTCCTAAAGTTTCAAACTTAACATAGTTAGCCCTTAAAGTCTCACCCAATTTGCATATACAAAATATAACTTATAAAATATGCATTACTAACATTCATAGCTTCAATCAATAGCACTTTGTGTTGGGTTTTCGTGGTCCAAAAATCATAGCGGAAGCAAAACGATAGAAAAATAGTTTTCATTTTGACCACGCAATACCCACTAAATGGACCAAAAAACCCTAGACAGGACAAAGCAACAAAAAGAAAGAGAATAGGAGATAGTATCATACCCTTGATTCTAACTCCTTCTTGCAATTGAGATTGAGCCTTGGAAGGTATGTGTACTAAGATGTACACCTCTAGTGAAGTCCACACCAAGATGTTATCAACTCCCACTTGCTAGAGTGCTAGATGTGTCAATCTAAACATCACAATGTATCTAACACAAAAGTATCAAAGCCTTGTATACCTTTTGTGTATTTGAGAGAGTTTTGCAATATGTAACAAATTAGTGTATTCAAATCAAGCAACCAAACTCATATGACTTCATGTGGTTTATATAGAACTCAAAAAGGAGTTCAAAAAACGTGCAACATTAAGTCTATAGTTGTTACAATATTAATGACCATAATCTCCACTTTAACTAGCTTTGAAAGCCTAGTAAAGAGGTTGTTACTGCATAAGGCACGGTTGTGCCTTTGACCAGGCACAGGCGTGCCAGCCCAAAAGGCCACGCCCAAGTCACACCTGACTTGGGCTCGTGCATGTCCATTGGGCACCGGGAACGGGTACACCCACAGGCCACGCCTAAGTCACGCCCGACTTGGGCTCGTTCCTACCCGTAGGGCACGGCCGTACCTCATAGAGGCACGGGCGTGCCTAGGCCCCCTAGAACTAGTTTCTGGCTTTCATCTGTAATGTCGGAATCGATACTTAGCGTGTGAACCAATAGGCCCTTGCTTCATCGGCCATGATGCCAACTCGTGTGTATCAGTGGGCATTATCCAACACTTTGTGCATTATCAGTTGTACGTCATGACCAAATAACATCAAATTTGTATAATCATCATTATAAATATTAATTTTCCAATTTCTCCGTAGTACAACATGGTTTGTTATATAAACATGAATACAAATTCTCTTGAGCATTATAACTACCTTATTAACTAATATTAATGATATCTTAAAGTTTTGGATATTACAACAGCAATCCAAAAGCAATTTGAGGTATATCTCTCTTTCCCTCTCACTAAAAGAGATACAAGCACTTTTCCTCAAAATCCAAAGAGGATACACAGTATGTAGACCTAACATCTGTGAGCATGTCCTCATCTCCAGTCCGTACAGAACTACATCAACGTACAAAGCTCAACAAGTCCCAGTTCTATGCCTCTGAAAAGCTATAAAAAAGGTCTAGAAGGACAATGACGACTACACTAGTCTAAGAGGTAATGGCATCCACACCTCACTAGACCTTAATGCCAATTACTTCCTCTTATGTTGAGGCGGAGCATGTGGTCATTGATCTAAATGAACCTATTAGCCTAGTAAATGCAGTCTCACAACAGACTGTATCTGTAAATATGGGAATCTTATACAATGGTTCATCATCCCAAAAGGATGAAACCGTTGAAAGACAGACATCCACCCAAGATCATACAGAGTCTATATCCCAGAGTCATCCACCTCCCTCTACATCTCCCTAACAAGATGTAGTTGTAACAAGGAAAACCCCTTTGAGTGCATCTTACACTCCACTCCAGTCTTTTCTATTCTTACACATACTACATATTCTATCAATGTTATTGGTGTAAACCAATCACCGACATAGGACTCAACATCTATTTCTAGTGATCTTGAAGTTATACATCAAACTTCAAATGAGGAACCACAAACAATACCCATAATTATATCATTACCCTTCTTCACTCCAACACCTACCCCATAACCAGACACGTCTGCCCAAATACTTCAAGCCTTCCTAATCCTTAACCAAATCCTAGACACCCTCTCTACCAATTTTCAAACCTTCCAAGCCCAAACAAAAACTCATTTGATTAAACTTACCCAAGACATTGAGTCACTTAAAGCCAACAAAGCCTAAACCCAATCCTCTCACCAAACCATCCTAGATACTCTCTTATCCAACCTAAACAACCTTTCTCACATCTTAAACCAAATCCTTTCTAAACCAACACCTACACTAACCAAAAACGTATCTCAAGCTACCATAGATTCCCTAGACCACGCCATATCCAACCTTCTAACCAATATTATCAATCTTAAACCTATTAACCCTAACATAATTGTCCTTATCCCCTATGAACTCAACATCCTACCTACCCTTCTATGCTCACTTAATACCCAACTCCACTACCTAAGCCAAAACGAACTAAATCATTACTCCACCCTCTTTGATGAATTTCTTAAAGTCATAAGAGAGGTTCTTAACCTACACACACCAAAACCTTCCACCAGGATTACCTCATCCACCTAACCACCCCAAACCTTAGCCACCCCAACTCCATACCCAACCCATACCACCCCAGTCCCTGGAGTACCCTTTAAACAGTCTAAACCAGCATATGACTCCTCATCCTCCCATGATGATGCCAAAAGGGGGAGAATAATTCTATATCAAATCTAGAAGCTATCAATAAAGCATACCAAGAATCAGCTAAAAACATCAAGGCTAAAGAAGCTTCTAGGTCTGAGAGTTGCCCTGATCCCTCAAGAACCACCTCCTTCTACCTCTGCTCCTAGAGACAAAGGAAAGAGAGTCATGGATCCTGAGTAAGTAGAAGAGGAAGAAAGAAAAAAGGATGATCTCAAAAGAAAAGCTGTTAAAGAAGAAGAAATGATCTGAATGGTTGTTACACTTAACATAACCCTTTAGGAGATCCTTCAAGCAAGAGAGTTGGTTATCTCCACTAAAAAGGAACAAAAGCTTCAACAAACTAAGAAATCAAAAGAAGAAAAGGAGACATACCTAAATAAAGTCTAATCAGGAAAAAAAGGCCATCCTAGGGCTTAAGAATGTGCCTCTCATAGATCAATTCCATGGAAACCACATGAGAAAGAGTGTGTACTTAAAGAATCTAGAGAGCATTACAATAAGGTTTGACCCCAATCCCATCTTTAGACTAAACTTATGCAAGAAAGATAGTGTTCCATACATGAAGCTAATCAGAAAAATTGTCAACACTCAAGCATAAAGTGTATATCTTATGAAAGATGCCACCTTTATTGATTCACTTAGATGATTGAGATTTTATACCTCTTATACAAATCCAACAACAAGAGATATTTGGAAGTGTCAAGTCTGGATTGCTCTTTCAGTGAGTGAAGGCATGTTCCCTAAAAATGACTACCTCAGACAAAAGAGGCTCAAGACCTTTTGTTCCCTTTGAAAGGAGAGAAGAGATCACTTACACCCATCTGAAGTGGTTCAACAACCTTAAACCTAAATGCCCATCAATATAATACCTTAGCTCTTCAAATTCATATCATTCCCAGAAGAAAGCATATGCTTTCTAGACTGAACTGGCACTTGGAAATTCTTTAGACAGCCTGAGATCTTAAAAGGCAAAATTCAATTTCTCTTCCCATGTAAATCGGTCATTGAAGGCAGAACTAGAAACCCAGACTTTGAGAAGATGGTTAATGACCAAGCTTCAAAGCTGTTGAATGATGTTTCTAATACGCCTCAAGTTAAAGAAAAAAAGTGGTAGGAAGATTAAAAGTGAAGACTTGTATTTAGAATCAAATATGTATAATAATTTTTATAGTTTATTAGCTTTGTTCCCATCTTTGTAAATACTCTCTACATTCTCTTTTTGGTTTTGTAATGAAGCTTGATTCATTGATCATGGACTACTTGTCATTTGCAAGTATAGATGCATCTTAGTGATAGCTTAATTAGTATAAAAACAGAAAATATAAAAATGCTAAAAACAGAAAAAAGGAAAGAAAAGATCTTACCAAAACAAAACAAAATGGTACAACAAATAAAAGAATCCAAAAACGGAACTAGGATCACAGTAAAAGAGTAACCAACAATAGAAAGATGGATGCCAAATCGAACTTATAGGTTAATTTCTTTTGTTTTATTCGAAGTCAAACTGATTCTTATTATAAGGGTTTTGTCATCATCAAATAGGGGGAGATTGTTGGGGACATAACCATTTCAACTAATTAATCAAACCTGTCTATTGAAATTAATAGGATTTGATGTTAACAAAACTAGTGTTTTAGATTAGATTAGAACTATATCTTAACATGTGTTGTTAAGATTAGACTTGTAATTTTACCAAACTAAAGACTAATTGCTGAGATCAACTAAGTACATTGGATGTATCAGCTAACACCTTCAAATGAGATTAGTTGAGCGAGAAACAAGATAAAGGCCGGCTGATAGAGTTTGCCTTATCAGCTGAGTGACCAAGAGGATCAACAGAGTGACCAGAAGATCAGTTGAGTGCCCAAAAGATCAGCTAAGTACCCCTTATCCTAGTTTAGCTATTATTGACAAGCTAATCACTCTATATGATCGGTTGAACTTATTGATCAGGTGATCATAGAGGTTGATAAGATCATCTTTGATCAGCTAAGCATAGAAACGATCAGCTAAGCACATTTTGATCAGTTGAGCATGTCTGTTATCAGCTAAGCATTCCTTTGATCAACTGAGTGTTGGGAGTTAGGCTGAGAATCTTATTTTTGTCATCCTAGTACAAATGATTAGTTGAGTCGTAATTTTGACTCGTATTGTCTTTCAATTTACTTTCTTTATTCTGTAAAACATGTATTGTTCATTACCGCCTTAGATCTTTTATTTATAAAAGTATTTGCACTTTTTGTTCTGCGAAGTAAAACAAAAAGGATAGAACTTTAATATGTGGAAAATGTTAAAGTTACCTTCAAAAGAAGATCTCGAAGATCTTGTCAAGTAAAAAAGCATGGCCGAGAACAACATGCTTAAGAAAGTCAAGATACAAAATCTAAGACAGCTGATAAAAGTACCAAGCAGGAAAGTCTCGCTTTACAAGGCAAAAAGGTATAAAAGATAATATTAAATATTGTTAGCGGGGTGTACTATTCAAAAAGTAATATTATTTTATTAGGAACCCGATTAAAATAATAATACTTTTTTCACCACTAACTTTATAAATAAAATATATTTTCTTTATACCACCTTACTTCCAAGTTCCAACCACCAAAGCTGCCCTCAATGTCTATATATACACATGCAGAAGTCCAAATTAAAAAACACGAAATACATCACTAGAAAATACTCAAATATCAAGCTAAAGCTTTTAAGCAAATCAAGTTTAGAGTTAGCATAATATAGAAACTCATTTGTGTATTGAACTCCTTAGACATTAGTTGTCTTAGGAAAGTTAGTCTATGTGTTAGACAAAGATTGTTGTCACGTTTTATTGTATTTGAAATTTTCACTTTCATGTACATGTATTTTTGATTAATCATCAATAAGAATTATATTTAAAGTAATTGTGTATTCAAGAATTTTAAATAACTTGAGTTTGTATTCAAACTCCCTCCCCCCTCCCTTTCTACAAGCATTTGTTATCGCGTACACAATCTGAGACTAACAGTTATGATGATGATGATGATGATGATAATGATCGTCGTCGTCATCATCATCATCATCATATTATTATTATTATTATTATTAAGAAAAAAGGAGTCATCATCCGCCATGTCATTGACACGTCAGCTATAAAATGCCATGTCAGCATGCAATCTACTAGAGCAGGTATGATACATAAGTATGAATGTTTATTACATAAAATAATAAAATATGACAACTTTGATACATTTTGATGAATTATTATTTAAAATCATGTTTTGCATTTCGCAACACTATCGGGAAAAATAAACATGTGCATATTCTCGAAGTCATATGCGAAAAATACACATGTGCACTGTAATGAATAACCAAAACATATGCATTGAATTCTTTTTACTTATTTAAACAATATACTTAAATTCTATTGAATTCTGACTGTCAAGGATTAAATTAACAAGTACAACAACCAAGGATGATGGGTAAATCTAGCTGCAAATTCAGAATCAAACACCATATATTCCTAGAGAGAGAGAGAGTGAGAACTGACATTTAAAATAAAAGACCGTAATTGAAGTGTCGGTCACCGATCAGATTGGAGCTCAGATTGGTGGTGGTGTTAGTTGGGTAACGAAGTGGCCGCCAGTCAGATCGAAGCTCAGAAGAAGGTGGTTGTAGGCAGGGGGAGGGGCGGCACAGGACAGTGATTGACGGTGGATGGAGGTTCATTGGACAATGAAAAGAAGGTTAATGGATATGGATGTGTGGTTATAGCAGTCGCTAGTGGCCTGTGGGAAATGGTCACCGGGGTTAATTGCTGGTGGATGGTGGTTCATTGGACGAGAGAGAAGGATAACAGATCTTGATGTGTGGTTATTGGTCTGTTGGAAATTATGGTCATCAGAGTTGATTGTTGCAATGGTCGTCCTTCATAATGCCTGTTACAACTACGGCTAATGATACCAGGTGTCGGAGTTTATCTGTTTAACGAGAGTCGCGTTGACACCAATGGTGGTTGTAAACCAGTGACAGTCTAGAAAAGTAAAATGTATCCGAGATCGATCTTGAGAGTAGAAGTAAAATGTCATTTATGATCTTTTTAATTTATTAAAAATGTTACAAGAAATTAGTTTATTCGTTGATTTCATTCAAATTGCTCTCACGACACCCCTGTGACAACCACTCGTGACATTGAACAGCTTACCCTTCACGGCGTCGATCAGAAGGTACTACAAGGTGTCCCCAAGAGGATCCACACCTGATGCCACCATCTCAGACACCAAGCCGAACCGTTACTATCACCACCACTGCCACCACATCACCGTCATTGGCATTATCACGCACCCAAATCAAATAAACATGTACTCAAATCAAGTGTCAAACCTAAATGATCCCTACCTGATAAAGCAAAGCTGAGATTGACTGCTGTCTGCTGGTGTGGGTTGTTTCACAATCTAGCTTAAAATGTTTAATCTACAACACGATTTGTTACTTCCGCAAAAGATACAAGTCATCAAGCATGTGAAAAAGCTCTAGTTGTAGTTAACTAATAATCATTTCAGTAATAACATGATAACCATAACAACCTTATAAAGGAATCTGAGTTCGATGATCAAAATATAAATTGTTGGAACCCATATTCAGCACCAATGCATTATACTCGGCAGAGAGGAAAACGAAGTCAGTCCTAAAACTTGAAATCCTTTTTCTTTGATTTGCTGTCCTTTTCATGCATCTTTCGCTTCCTCTTCTTTTCGTTCTGCAACATAACACAATTAATTTCCCATTATCGGTTATAAAATTTGTTAGTTTTTGTTGTTTGGTGTTGAGATTGAAAACCGAAATATGTTGTACAGGTATACACACCTCAGCAACCATGTCACTGAAGTCCTCCCTTTGACTACGGAGCTTCTCTTCCTCACGCGCCTCCTCGTATCTAAACAAAATAAGGAAAATAATTTTATTTTAAAAGCACATCAAAATTAATGTGATTGAGGGGCAATGAAGGTGCAAGACTTACTTGGCAGGCAAGACATTTTCCATGAGCTCCAATTCTTCAGGCTGTAATGAAACGTCGACCCTATCTGTTTTCTGACCTCTAAGCAAGTCAACCTGTCAACCAAAAAGGAATTAAACTTAGTTGTCCAAACATTCTTAGCGGGGTAGCTAATAGATGGTGATGTGTTTGGTTTAGAAATAGATAGCTTCTACGGAGGGTCAAACGGGTCATGTCAGGCTGACCCACAAGCACTTTTCTAATACAGGGTAATGTCATAAAAACAGTAACTTGCTTATCTCAACACTTCATATTGGTCATCAAACTTTGAAATGTCCCCAAAATTGTAACTAAAGTACTAAACTTGATAAATGTGTTTTATTTCGCCAATTAACAATTACTAGTGTGAACACATGAGAAAGTATGTTGTTATTTTATTTAGTTATATAAAGTATATTAATATTTATATAACATTGCCCGGTTTCTTGAATTCTGAAAGTACATTAAAATTTTAAGATGACACCCTTTCAAGATCTCAAAATAACCAAAATCGATTCAGATATTGATCAATGCTAATCTAACAAAGCGATTCAGACTTCAGATGACATTTGAACATTCAACCAACCGATTTCCTTTTCAGCTAACTCCTTTAGGTTTAGCACTTTAGCCTAATCTGTTATGAGATATAAAATAACCAAAATCGACTGATTTACAAGTAAATGGCTAAAAATCGCCATCCCTAACTCTGACTTTGTTAACCTTCCATATAAAAAAAACGTAAAATTTACTAATGTCATCAAAAGAGATTGGTATATTACTACATAACCATTGATATCAAATATACATACCCTCTTGGCAGCTGGCTTGTCTTGTGGGGCACCACCTATCACATAACTGTCAGGCAAAAACGAGTGAAAAAACAAGATCAGTTATTTTAAGTCTTTTATTAACAAAATAATAAAGATACTGTTAAGAAATCATTTATGATAGCAAGAAAGTTGACTGCATACGTATGTGTTGTTCCCAGCAAGGTTCCTGGAGCTATCTTTTCTTCTTTTTCTTCCAAAACCTTTGCAAGAATTAGGTCAGATTAATTTTAGTTATAAAAATATGACAGAATTAAAGTTCTTAAAAGGAGAATTGAGACATTGAACACTCACTTGGTAAAGCGGTTTCTCCGGCTCTTTCCTCTGTTGCTTGCGAAGGTCAATCACGTCTGGAGTCTCTACGCCAGTTGGGGTACTGAAAAGTGATTTAAAAAAAAAGCAAATGAATCAACAGTTCAACAAGCTATCAAGAAGAAAAACATGCTAATATGTAGCCAATTCCAATACATTTACTTATCAATCAGTCTATTAGGATTATGTTTTAACTGTAACAAATCAAATGCGTAAAATTAAAAATATATATATCAACAAAAGGAAAAGAACTAAATGAGTTGAACATACAAACAGGTTAAAATCACACATATTGTGTTTTTAATGAATAATATTAAACCTAATATCATATCAGTATATTATTAAAAAATTCTTATACCTTGAGAGACTATCAACAGACTGAATGCCATCCTCCAATTCTTCTTCCTCGTATTGCTCTTCTATTTCCTCCTCTTCTTCCTCCTCCTCCTCCTCTTCCTCTAAATCACCCCAGTGCTTACTCTTATCAACTGGCTCTTCCTGAAGTTCATTTAGAGACACAAAAGAAGGTGATGCAGATGTGTAAATCAATGCAAGCAAAATACATTTGGAAAAAGGTTTAGTCATGCTTTTAGCATTGTTATAATCTAAATCTAGTTATTGCACATAGGCTAGGGCAAAAACAGCTTGCTGCTGAATATGTGTCCTGTAACTTGTTCAGAGGCGTAAGATAATAATTCAATACGAGCAATTCAAAGCCAGAAAATAGACGTGGAAAAACAGGAGAATTAGACAGGTTAGACCAACAGGTCAAAATCGTTTGGATTAAAACGATAAGTTTAGATGCAAGCTAACGAGTTCGGGTTAAGCCGACACAACAAACACTTTCTTACCCATTTTTTTAGAAATTAATTATTAAGAATCTATTAAATATGAATTACAGAAAAATATTCCAAATTTTTTTTGAAGAAAGTGAGGTCTTACGCATTTAAATTTAAATACACTTCGTATTACTTAAAACCTGTTGGACCCATTAGAGATAACACATAACCCAATAAATTGGTAGCCACCTCTGCCATAATTCAAGTTCAAAAAACTCAAAGTATCATCATGTACCTCATAGTTCGGTGGTTCTTCTTGTTGTCCAAAAACATCCCCATAGACTGGTCGCCCAAACTTCAGGAAGATAGAATTATGTAAGAATTAAAAAGAGCAAGATGACAAAAAAAATAGATTAGATTAGATTAGATTTACACGCATAAATCAGAATAACCTACCTCATCAACAGGTGGCTTGCCCCAACCTCCGGGATGGTAACCAAAGCTAGCCCCAGGAGGAATAGGAGCATTCAGTCCTGGAATCTTTAAATGTGGATACGAAGGTGGAGGGCCATATCTCTACAAATTCATCATATCAAAAGAAGCTCAGAGACATTAAACATAGTATATTATAATGAAAATTTTTAAAATAAGAAAAGTTGTTATTTAAAGCTGTCATTCACCTGCATATTAATAAGCCATGGAGGAGGAGCACCTTCTGGCATTCCTAGTGCTTCTTTAAGTTCATGTGATAGGGTACCAGGCTTCATCTCTCTAAGTTTTACCTGTGTAGCCCAAAGTAGGTCCAGTTATCAATCATCATAAACATAATACTTTTAGGTGTAACCCAAGGTTTACCAAATAAGGTACATGGCATTTTCCAGCCATTTTATTCTGAGAAATATACAAGATAAGATAGCAACACAAAAGTATGTTACCTCGAATTCTTTCCCTTCATGGTAAAGATCGCCGTGTGATGTCAGTTTTGGTTTAGTCTGGTATTTGAAAAAGGCGTCATGGAGAACCTGCACAATCAGTCTCAAGAATGATGTCAAAGACCCAGATGTAGAACTGAAACTGAAAAACTAATTGAGAGAAGGAAAAACAGCAAGCATATATTATCCACAAAACGTAATAGGAGTAAATGATGGTCTATATCCAATATATTACAGAAGATTAAGCAACCAGACCTGATAATCTATATCCATCTTCCCCATTTTTGGCTGCATTCGTTCACGCTGCTTCTGTTTGAGTTTTTTATTATCCTCCTTTTCAATGTAAGCCTGTAAAAAGCAGCAAGAAGATAGTTCAGCCGTGATGAATCATCCGAGTAAATACATAACCTTGTTTTTTCTAGCTTACATGTTGAGCAGAAACAAAAAAAAATGATGGAAATATTATAAACTTGTCTTTACCCAGAATATAGAAGAAATTTGTGGACTCCAAAACCACCCTTGTTCAAGTTGCATGTTTTTGAAAAGTAAATACAGCTTTCTACTTCCCATATTTAATTCTTGTCTACATCATTACAAAGAATAGAAAGGAAAGGAACAGGCAGCCGATAATGGAACAAGCACCAATTTATTTAAGTGCTGATACATCAATAATATTTGCTCATAAAAACCAACAGCCCCAGATTTTACAAGCAATAAAAGATAAGCACAACATGTCAACATGATAGGCTAGAGTAAACTTTGGCAACTTAATAAGAGCAATCTTCATATACAAGACAGGAATCACAAGATATAAGCTTACTTGTCTAATTTTCTCGATTCCTGTGGCAGCAATAAAGTCAGGAAGTTGAAATGGCTGTTTCTCAATACCCCGTTTCCCCTGTCAGGCAGTTTCAAAGCTAGATGAGATGCATGTCAATCAGCATAAACATATATGAGCTAGAGTTTGTTTGTGTAATATCTATATTAAAGCATGTGCACACAAAACCACATAATCAGCATCCAGATTGCTCAAGTGAACAGTCCTCAACATGTATACATTATTAAAATATTTATTATATAATTTAGTTTATAAAATCATACAAGCTCCAAGTCCCAAACCCCATTATAAGAGAAACCATTTTAAAAAAACCCATTCGCAAAACACCTACATGTCCAGGCTCCGAGATTGTCAAAGCCACTCCCCTGCAAGAATCACATATATACATATAAGACAAACCTCATCATCTTATCTTTTATCGCCCATTCCCCGTCAACCCTTATATAATGTCTAATTTACAATCATTGAAAACAAATTACACTCCTATATGCAACATATTTTTCCCACAACAGTGACTTCTTATTAAGTAACTCACCTGTAAAAACTTTCTTTTCTGACACCAATGTCTAGGCACTGGAACAGTATTACGATATGATTTGAGGAAAACCAGCAATTTGGGATCAGCTGAGGTAGCATCCCATACCTGAAACTCATGTAAATGAATTAGTAGATAGCAATGCTGGTGACAAAGATAAAAATAACATGATAAAACATAGCATCAACAACAAAGTAATAAGTGCTGGCAGTGGAGCAATACAACAGATGACCACTATAACACTGTTCACCAAATCAGATATACTATCTACTAAGAAGTTGCAAGGAAAATTAACCAACAATACCAGTCTGTGTGACCATTTTATATTTTTTAGAAGCACAAAATGCAGGGATGGGATGTTTCAAGAGATTACCAAATGGATGAAGAATAATCTTAATAAAAAGCAGGTAGAACTTTTGACAAGGAAAAAAATCATTTTATTGAAAACAATTTTCGTGACAGGAACATGCTTCAATGTGGCCATTTAAAAACTGGCAATCCACTATGTAAAGAAGGTTATAATACCAAACAATGCCAACCAAGATAATGTAAAATTAACAATGAACATAAGGAACACTAAAGAACTCACCTCAACAACATCTGGCCTTGAACTAATCTGCTTAAGTTCGGCAATCTTCATCCGGCGTTGAAGCTATAATAGCATATGCAAGCAAAAAAATAAATTAGTACAGATTTGTCAATGAGAAGATAAAATATGAGTGCAGAATGCAACCAAATGTGCAAAATATAACCTTTTTCTTTTTATTAGAGATGCCGCCTTTCTCCTTTTGTTGGTCATCTTGTTCTTCTTCCTCTGAGTCTGAATTAGCTTTCTTGTTTGATACTGCACTCACAGCAGCCACCTCACTCTTATCATTCTCCTGAATAAATTACCAAAAAAAAACAAAAACAAAAAACACAAAAAAGGATGAGGTCAGACTAAGATGATAAAAGTCATTAAAATCTTGAAATGTGAAAGGAGAAGAAACCCTTTTTACCTCAGAAGCAGCAGATTCCCTGAAAGTGAATTTCTCAAACACTTTTCTGAATTCATCATCCAAATCACCATCTAGTTCTGCTTTTTCAGGGATATACTCGATTTCTACTTGCTCCATAACCTTACAGTTACAAGAAAATTAATAAAACCAAAACTATATAGACATAAAAAAGGAGGGTTCTGTGCAAGGTGACTAAGCAATATTATACTGAACATATGGAATCACAGATACATGCAAATAAAACCAATATAAACCAATTTACATTGGCATCAAAAGAAAACGATATCAATTTGACAACCACTTGTAATCTAATATAATGAATACAATGTTTCCTGCTAGTTAAGATATGCACCATGAATAATGCCACAACAAATGCAACTTTTTTTTGGGTAGCGAGGGAAACAATGTTGCAAAAATCGTTAGGCGCTACTTCAGTGGCTGACCGGGGAGTAGCGAGTACTCGGTCTAGGCTGGGAGTACTCAAATTGCGATTTTTTATATATAGATTTGAAAGTATACATGTAGTGTGTTCGAAAATAGTCAAATATAAATATAATTGTTCACCCAATAGATATGTTTGAAACAAAAACATAATTGTTAAGAACTTCAAATTGTGTCGCCAATCGTGAGGAAAAGTGCAAGAGAGACGATTGATTCGTAGCCTTGATAAATATCGGAAGAGAGGAAATGGATAAGGTTAAACAATACAATTGCGTGTTTGCCGTGTGCCTTCAAAAATTCAAAAAAAATTTGACTTCAATTGACAGAGTAGTGCCGAGTAGGTCTGACTATCCAAGTAGGACCGAGTAACGCCGAGTAGGACCAAGTTTTGAAAGACTTTGACCGAATCCAAGTAATATGGCCGAGTAGTCCCGACTCGCCTCGGCAGGTGGCCGATTTCCAAGTACTCAACCGCCTAGGCCGAGTTTTACAAGACTACAAGGAAATCCCAGCCAAGTCAACTTTGTCAACCTAGCAGAGAGACCACGGGCTCCATGAATACCCCGCTAACCCCTGGAACTGCGCAAACAACCCAACGATCACAGTTGGACGTTTTAGCAGGTGGCTCCAAGCCTCCAAGGAATTTAAACTTCCAAGATCTGTAGTTTTGCACCAATGACCTCCTTTGGAAAATCCAGCACTTTCAACACTCAGCCACCCGATTTAGTCAGTGTTTGGGATTCTTCATGTTCGAAAAATGGAGTTTTCTTAATGACGTTTTGCAAAAGCAGGTGTGGACCTGCTTCTTGAAAACCATGATTGCAGGCAAAATAACACCCATAATCATGTTCTCAAACAGCAATACCAAACACCCTTATGGTGTTTACAGATCGCAAAAGCTGAAAATAAACCCAAGGACCCCCTAAGAAGAGGAAACAAATGGGACTTTTGTGTGTTCTTCACCACAAATAAAGTGGAACTAACAAATAACAATCAATGACCATTCTTTCTTAACATCCAAATGTCAACATATTCCCTTGCTAAATATTAAGCAATACAACACAATTAACCTTTCTTCTCAATTTCACCAACCATTAGAAGGTAGATATTAACAGTATAATGATACGCAAAATGAAGGGTCTGCCATTAAATGCAGTAAAGGGCTCATCAAGCTCACACTTTTGCTTGCTACAACTCCTATCCTGAATAGAACAAAATCCTTCTCAGATTAAACTATCTAGATAATCTTGGTTGGCACTTTCAGCTTTGACTAATGAAAGACGTTCTCAAGCAACCTTAGAGCTTAGATTCAGGCCTCAAGACAAACTTAAAATCAAGCCACATGAATACAACTTAGGCGCACTAGTAATGTGCCTACATCAAAATACTGTCATCTATGATCAATCTAAAAAAGCTACAAGCATATAGCCTACTGATTGCTTAGAACAATTGTTACCTTTGTAATTTGATAGAGAAACGGCCCTGTCCAGAAAGTATTATCCTTAAATTACCATTGCTGTCATCTCTAAGTTAAAAAAGTCTGTTGCCTTAAAACCTTTTCAGATGTAAGAAAACATATAAGTTGTTATACTATATCTGATACAGAAATAGAAAGCGCCCATTAGTCTTGAACTAAATGACATTTACTTTTGAGAATGTCAAAACTGGAACTTGTTTAGAACTGAGATTTCCGGATGATAATCTTCGGATTACCTATGTTCCGAAAGCTGAATTTGTAGCTTCCTATTTATTTATCAGTTTGTGAACGTATATTCGTTATTCGTGAGTTTAATCATGTGTATTCATTTGCCTTGTTACTGAAAGAGCATAAAGTAGTATAAACAGGCAAACAGCCTTAGTTTCTTAAGGAACTAGAATTTTTCTTAAAGATAATCCAACAAACATTAATAAGCCCTTTCTTGTTTCTGTTCATTTACAGCCTCATAATTCTTATTATAGAGCTACTTCTTTCTAGCCGAAATCAGCTTGTACACTTTCATAATATGTATTGTACATTAAAGTCAGCATAATACCTAACTAGACGAGCTTATAGTGGTAATCAACGTTTAAAACTAAAAATGTCATAAAACCCTAAGAAGCAAATCAGACAAGGCAATACCTTTTGAGGATCAGAGTTCTCTTTTGCGCTATCATCTCCAGTAACTCCATCAGCATCATTACCGGAGTTACCAGTGGCAGTATCCTCTCCACCGGCCGACTTGTTTTTCTTCTGTTTCCGCCGCCTCCGACGGCGTTCAGCATCGCGCGATTTCTTCGACGTCTGGTTGTTATTATCTTTAGGTTTCGAATCTACGTTCGAGTGAGAGGGTACAGACTCCATTGCGCCGGTTGAAACTTCGACTGTCATCGGAAATCAACCTGATGAACGGTGACGCAGGTGCGGACTTCGGTTCAGGATGGAACAGGGAGGTCTGGGGAAATCTATTTCTCCAGCAAAATATCGTATTCCCTGATGGCCTGATGCTTGAATAAAAAATGGGCCTTGTTTAAATTATATAAAGGGCTTTAAGGCCCAATTATATAACAATATACATGGGCCATTAGAGTTTGGTTCGTACTTCTTGTTCATAGAGAAGGGGTCGAATGGGCCAAATGGTTGGTCTCTATAATCTGTAATGGGTGTGATTTTGGGTAAGAATAATGATGGTGACCATACCAGCCTACCTGTAATCATACGATCCTATCAATTTGAACTTGTGAGCTTGTTAGGCTAATCAATATATAAGAAAGAGGTAGCATCTTGGTCATTAGGAATTTCTATTGGCTTAGTGGTATGCAGTTTGATCCTAATAATTGGTATCAGAGCGAGGTCATGGGTTCAACTCTCACTTTTGTTAAAAAATGATGGGATAGATAAATGAGTCATTGGCCGTCATATTCCTAAATCTGCTCGTAGATTATGATGAGTTGGAATCCATGGGTCTAAGGCATTGCGGCAAATGCTGGGGAGGAATATTGGTGACCATACCAGCATACCGTGAACATACGACCTTATCAATGTGAACTCGTGGATGAGTTAGGTTACTCTAAATATAAGAATGAGATAGCGCCTTGAGTCACTAGGAATCCCTTTCGATCTAGTAGTAAGTGTCGCGATTCTAACAAAAACTATTAACAACACTTAATGTCATAGAACTAGATAGGCGCTCTACAAGCGGTCAATTGAATGTAATGACTAATCAATGTAGGTGGAAAGAACTTGCATTGGTATTTAGGGATATTCAAAAGGGATTACTTCTCCAATATGTATTAAAATATTCCTCGAATGTTAATGTGTGTATCCACCTTCCAAAAATGCTATTGTGTGTATTGAACTTTTAATTTGTTGTTATTGTATGTATTTTGATTACATAAAAAATCATAAAAAATATATGTTTAGTACATACAATAAGAAGTTTAATACATATAATAATATATTTTTTGAAAGTTAGATACACACAATAACATTTTTGAAGGTGAATACACACATTAAAATTTGGAGTATAGTTTAATACATTTTTGAAGAAGTAAACTCATTCTAAAATTATATATACGAGAAATAGCCAAATATTATATGTTCATAGTAAAAAAAAATAAATATCTTCTATCTTCTAATTTTAATAAAATACTAACATGAATCAAATCTATTAGACAATTCTAACCATTGATTTAAATAAATATTTTAGTTATCAAATCTAAGTCATTCATTTTGGTAAAAATTGAAACCCATTTTAACTTTTATTGGTCACAACATATATTTAAAAAAAATTACTACACAATATTATCAATATTTTGGTAAATATTTATTATCTAATATTTAGGTAAGGTAAGAATATGTTCAACATAAGAGTTGTCAACATTTAAAATTAAAAAAATAAAAACCTATATATATATATATATATATATATATATATCCATTCTACTATATTAAACATAGAACTCTATCTCTCGTATTAAAAATTAAGACTTCTTAATTTTCAATCAACACAAAATCCCACCCTTCATTTTTTCTGAAGGAATCTCATCCGTCCATCACACTCTAATTCTAACCTCATCTAGGTTTCAACAAAAAATCGTTGTATCATTCATTTTGTCCCTTCTCTCAAACATCGTTGATGGTTGTGTTCTACTCTTCCCAAGTGATCTCGGCCGTTGTTCCCTTTCGTTGGATGCCATTCCGCCCCTTCGCCTTAGGTTTTTACTCTCCGATGGTCGGATGCCATCTCCGATCTCGCCTCGCCCCTTTGCCCTTTCGCCGCTCCCTTTCCACTCTTCCCAAGAGGTCGTGAGTACCATAATCATTTTAATGTTTGAAATCAAATCCTATTTGGTCTCTAATTTTTGTTTGTTTCAGTCGTTTTAATGTTATTGTGATTCATACATCGTTTAAAATCATATCCTATTTGGTCTATAACTTCTGTTTGTTTTGACTAATTTTAGGCTATGAAAGTTAAAGCGTTTACCTGAAGAAACCTATTTGATTAGTTTCTTGTGTTTATACAATCTGTGCAGGTTAAGGTTCTTAACTGCTGCCCCTTCCTCTATGTGATCAGAATGTCTGATTTGTACTTCTCAAAAATCGATTTTAACTTAGTTTTTCAGTTTTAATACCCATGTCTATTGAGGAATAATCAAATCGCAACTTATAAACTTAACATTGTTTGAAATCAAATCCTATTGGGTCTTTAATTTCCTTTTGTTTTGACTAATTTGAAAGTTAACATTTTTACTTGAAGAAACATATTTGGTTAGTTTCTTAGGCTTATATTTGTTAGATTATTAGGTTTATATGATGTGTGTAGGTTAATATTCTTAACTGCCGCCCCTTCCTTTATGTGATCAGAAGGTTTGTCGGTTCATTTTTGTTTGTTTTGACTAAATTTAGGCTATGAAAGCTAAAGGGTTTTACTTGAACAAACATATTTGATTAATTTCTTAGGCTTGTATTTGATTAGATTCTTAGGTTTATATGATTTGTGCAGGTTAATGTTCTTGGGCTTATATTTGATTAGATTCTTAGGCTTATATTTGATTAGATTTTTGGGTTCAATACCTATGTCTATTGGGGAATATAATGAATTGAATTTTGGGGCTTACCTCTCCAAATTTGATTTTGACTTCGATTTCTAGTTTCAAAAGGGTTTGCTTTTTACTTAATTTTATCTATTACTTTTATGTTGCTATGTATTTGTCTAAATATAGATCATATATCATTGCAAAGCTATCTGAGTTATCTATGTATTTACCAAATGTCTTTGTATTACAAAGCTATCTATGTTAGACAAAGATCTGTCAAATATGTCTTATGTTGCGATGTATATGTCTATGTATTTTTAAGTTATCTCTTCAAAGCTATATGTGTTATCCGTACGGGGTTTTTATCTAACAAACATTGTTTCATAAAAGGTCTTTTATCTTCTCAAAATACTCTTGCATAAATCACCGGCAATAAGCATCAAGGCTCACAACTGTTTATAATTTGAAATGTTATTGTTTCTAATGTAATTCCTTTTCAATGCATACGATATAGAGAAACGAGAATATGTTTAGGAATAAAAGTCCTTTGAGGTCGTCTGTTTAGGAATAAAAATCCTTTGAAACCAGTATGAAATCATATGTTGGTGATTTACCGGTAATAATATATGAATTATGTGGTTATTATGTTAGGTTTGGGACTGTGAAAAGACTGTCACCATAACCAACCACTATTTTTCTTTATCTCTACTACTTTATTAAACATAAACCCCTCTCTCCTCTTAATTTTTAAGAACTTCTTAAAATTATGTCAATCTCTAATCTTCACCATCCATCTTTTTTCTATCAAATTTGGCCTTTCAAATGAGAAATAGAGTTTGAATCAGTTTTATTCTCAAACTACTTCCTCCACCATTCCCCCTCCCGTTTTTTAGCAAATGCCACCTTGCCTGCCGATGGAATCATTCTACCATTCGACATTCATCATCTGCAGCAGCTCTTTGCAACTCAAGCACATCTCTCTGCCCCTCGATCTTCATCAACTTCTAATGGCATCCCTAAATCCGGTCGGCCCTTTTACCATTGGTTTGAAATCCGAACATTCTTACGTTTTGCATGTGTTTTCTCTATTAATGTCTTGCTGATGTCGTATTAATTTAGGTTATTTAATAAATATTGTAACTTTGATTCATGATTTTGATTACAGGCTACGAAAATCACTATCACTGCCGTTGTTTGTGACCACTGCCTTCCTCCCTCATTCAAGTTTAATTCATCCTTTAACAATGTTTTTTACGGAATCCAAACGATCATAGAAGGTATTAAGGTTCTATTTTAACTTTGATATGTTTATTGGGGAATATGATAATTTGAGTGTTAGGGCTTCTATAAGTTGATATTGACAAAGAAAATAAGGATATTTTCTTTACTGAAGGAAGAATAAACACCGAATGCTTATCTTGATGTATTGATAAAGAACGACTATTGAAAGGAAGAAATGGTGCTGAGGTATTATTATACTTTTAATTTTCTACCACTTCCTTCTAATATATGATTATGATCTTCATAACAGAGTTTGTGTAACACCGGAAAACTCAAGCCATTTTTTTTAAAACGCTGCGGAAGCTTAGATTAAGCAAACTTATAATAAACAAACCATCATTTACAAATGTACATCATTGTTTACAAACCACAATATCATTTTGGTGTTACAAAAACTACAGGCTCGTTTCATTTAATCAAAATATCAGAGTGGGGTCAACTTCTTCTTCAGCATCTACAAACACGAACCTGCAAAGCATCAACTGAGGGGAATTAGCACAGGCTAAGTGAGTAGAGGCTAAAGCATCAAATGCAAACATTCACAATTAACATCAGTCATATAATCACATATCCAGAGAAGATCGGCGGTTCGGCGCAAAACCTACAACCAATGCCGGCCAAAGCAAAGGTTTACCGATAGCTTTCCACTGAATTGGCACAGTAAACTCCCCTCAGAGCAACAAATGCAACAGAAAGGTTACTACTGTTCAACTGTAACACCATATTTTCACCCATAAAATTTTCACTTTTTAAATACACCGCGGAAGCGTTTACCAAAACATAAAAGTATTTACAACTGAAGATAAACCACTGTTTAACAAAACCAATCAGTTTGAAATACAGTATTACAAAAACTATGGCTCGCCACAATTCCAATCAGAGTGCCTGTCAATTATTCCCCAGGCTACACCCCCTCACAACTAAACCGCAGAACTCACCAGCCACCTGTAAAAGTAGTGAGGGATGGGGGATTAGCACAAAGCTAAGTGAATGGAACTAAACCACCACAGATATACTAGCAAATAACCGCATGATATCAACAACAGTAAACACATAATCACCCTTTGCCTCACGAGAAGACCGGCGGTTCTGCAGAACCTACAACCAATGCCGGCCAAGCAAAGGTTTACCGATAGTCTATTTGCTATTCTCACACAGTATTATCTTAAGTTGCAACGAATGCATCAAAAGACCACAATACTGATTAGCCGATAGCAAACAAACCCAGCCCAATATGCCCAGCCGATAGCTGACTTCACAATAGGCGCAACAATCAATTAACATATCACAGTTAATCAATTAATAAACAACAGTCTATCTATGCATCAATCCAATAACAGTTGCAACCCAAGCCAGTTACAACTAAGAACACCCGTGAGTAAACATCCACTCACCTCGAGTTCTCAAACTCCCACTCAGTGGTCTAATGTTACTGAGCCTTGTCCTTTCCTGAGATCAGAATAAACTGAAATCAATAACCGATTCATAAATATATACTACACATATATTTATATCTCTATATAACTTGTATACAACATAAAATAACCATATAAATGGTAATCCATCACATCCCAAACAAGTGACAATCAAAACAATCAAAATCCTAAAGTTGCCCTGTCGCGCCGCGATACTGTCGGATTTGGGTTCCGGATTTTGAGTATCGGATTTGGGTTACGGATTTTGAGTATCAGATTTGGGTTGCGGATTCTTGGGTTCCGGATTTTCCTTTTGTCGGATTCTCACAAGACCCGGATTCTCGGGGTCGCGCCGCGACCCTCAAACGTCGCGCCGCAACGCGTCGGATTTCAAATCTTCTTCCTCCAAAACTGTCGGATTTGCAGCCAACTTACAATTTTCAACATCCGATTTAAACACTTGAAATCCCATAACAACACTTCTAAAACATGTACAAACATATTATAACATGTATCTAACATCAACAACACATCATAACCAATTAAAACACCAAAACACACAAAACCCATTTGTCAAGTATGGAGCTTCAAGCTCCATTCATGGTGTTTCATCATATACACATGTATTTCATCAAAAAAGCATATCACTACGATCAGAATCAAACCAAGAACATCATCATACCTTCACTTTGAATTAACACCCAACAATCCTAGCTTTCACCTTTTCAAGTTTGTGTTCTTTCTTTGCTTTTCTTTCAAAACACACACAACCACACACACTGTCGGTTTTCCAATCGGTAAAACATATCAGAATTTAATTTCTATAAGGCTCACGTATACCTTCTCACAAAACCAAGCAGGAGGTGTAACCAAGTATCACACAATTCCTACACATGCAAACATATACACAAACTTGCATACATACAAATGAATATATATATATATATATATATATATATATATATATATTCGTACACACATATATACACATTATCCTTTTTTGTTAATTTACTAACTTATCATTAATTAAAATCATTTAATTAAATGCTAAACAAGCAAATAATCAAACTTTAATCACGTATAAACGTACCTTGGCCTACGTAACAAGTAGGCCCAAAATCAGGATATTACATCAACCAACCAGTTAGACAAGCCCAGCCCAAGTCCACGTATAGCTGACTTCTCAACGCAACTCAAAATCATCCTAAGAGCGCGTATCGACCAAATAGTCATGCAACAGATATCAACGATCAATATCACAATCAACAGTTCAATCAATCAATCCAATCTCAATCAGAATCATGCATCACATCAATAACATTAACTGTAATCTTTACCATCCGCGATTAACGTCCACTCACTTCTTGTTCTCAAACGGGGAACCCAGATATCTTATATTACTGAGTCTTTGTGTTTCCTGAAAACACAACAACACCAGAATCAGTCTTTTCTATCATAAATATATATTTCCTCATATATTTATCTCATAATTTTCAATAAATAACAATTCAAAATATCCAATCAAACAAAATCCATTCTGAAAAATATAGCCAAACATGACGCAAAAGCCTTCGAGTGGTTCAGACTTCGAACAGAAGGCCACTCCGAACAGAAGGCGACTTTGAACAGAAGACCACTTCGAGCAGAAGGCCACTTCGAACAGAAGACCACTTCGAGCAGAAGGCCGCTTCGAACAGAAGACCACTTCGAGCAGAAGGCCACTTCGAACAGAAGGCCACTTCGAGCAGAAGGCCACTTCGAACAGATCTCCATTCGAAACAAACCACTTCGAGTGGATCCCCCTTCGAGCCAAGACCACTTCGAGCGGAGTCCCTCATAGGCCACTTCGAGCGGATCCTCCATAGGCCACTTCGAGTGGATCCTCCATAGGCCACTTCGAGCCTTCGAGTGGTTCAGACTTCGAACAGAAGGCCACTTCGAACAGAAGGCTACTTCGAACAGAAGACCACTTCGAGCAGAAGGCCACTTCGAGCAGAAGCCCACTTCGAACAGAAGGCCACTTCGAGCAGAAGGCCACTTCGACCAGAAGGCCACTTCGAGCAGATCTCCATTCGAAACAAGCCACTTCGAGCGGACCCCCCTTCGAGCCAAGACCACTTCGAGCGGAGTCCCCCATAGGCTACTTCGAGCGGATCCTCCATAGGCCACTTCGAGCGGTTCCTCCATAGGCCACTTCGAGCTCCTCCCCAAAGGCCACTTCGAGCTCCTCCCCAAAGGCCACTTCGAATTCAAAGCCTAAAGGCTGGGCCCTCAAATTTAATTAATTTTTATTATTTAATTATTCTTTTCATCTTCTTCTTCAACAAATAGCCATCAAAAACTCCATGGATCAAACCCAGAATTTACAAAACTTACCAAAACTCACTAAAAACATATATAATCATCTTTAAGCATAATTTCATGCATCCTAAACATCTTTTAATCCAACAAAACACAAAATCCATCAAAACCATTTGTTTATAAAAAGCTTCAAACTTAAACATGGTGATTTCTCATATGATCATGTATTTTAACAAATAAACATATCAAACTAAATCAAAACATGATATAAACATATCCTCAGCTTTAGTTTGAATTATCAAACACCAAATCTTGACTTATAAATTCCAAGTTTGCTTGCTTTGAAGGTTTCTTTCACCAAAGGTTTTTCTCTCAACTTACACACACTACACACTTGCACTTTTGAAAATAATGGGCAGAGCTCTATTCTCCTATACACGTACACATGCATTTGTTTAAATCAAAGCAGGAGGTGGCATAGAGTGTCATCTTACCATGAATGCATACATACTATTATATTTGCATACATACATACATACTAATTTCTTTTCTTTTCTTTTACCAGTGAACCAACACATTTATATATATATATATATATATATATATATATATATATATATATCATTTTATCAATTAAATTAATTAACTCATACATTCATGCAATCAACTTAAATGAAATTAAGTACATACCACAATCCCGCTAATCTCCTAGCCCGGGTTTGCAGGTGTTACAGTTTGATGATATTTTTATTGAATGCCTTATTACTGTCGTCGAAATTGGACTTGGGGCCTCTAGGGAGCTCAAATATCCTTCTTTTTCAGAAAAAAATGGGGTAGAATTATCCTAGTATTGGTCAGTTTCAGGTATTACGCTTTTAATTATTTACCATGTTAATTTATCCAATCTCGACTTAATATTCATCTAAATCATGCAAAAAAATTTTGGTAGTGTTATGATAAATATATGCAACTTAATCTACTAAAAACATCAAGTCTACGTGGTCACACTTTTTGGGCTAGAGGGCCTGAAAATGCTGGTATTCCAGACCACAAGAAACTGGGTTTTTTTTTGAACAAGGTGATTATGACATCTACTATGGGCGTTTCTTTCTTCGGTGGTATTCTCAGTCTTTAATAAATCATGCAAATATTGTTCTCTCTCTTGCAACCATTTGCCAATATTTAGTTTTAGTTGACTTTTTGTAATCATTTTCCTTTTTTTATTACGAATGAGGTTGTTGACTTATCTATATTAAATATAGAATGAATTTGGTATTAGTTATTTATATTAAATTTGGAATGAATTTGGTTGTTAACTAAAATTTGCAACTCATGAATGGAAAAGTCAAAAGAAATAAGTATTCATAATTATCAAACTAATTTCCCTAAATACATCATCTAATTATGTAGAGTTTTCGTGGATAAAAAATCTCATTCTATTGTAATACTATATATATACCATACCCATTACCTACAAAAGAATAACATTGTTCTTTTATTTGCAATTTGCAATAGCAAAGGTAAACAACCACAATTTGTTTCTCTTTTGTTCATTGTCGATCTACTTTCTTGTTGTTTATTAACACCTTGTTCTTCTTTTCTTTCATAAAGTCGACAGCAATATAAACTCCGAAATGAACCTCAACTATGCTACGGAAAGCAACAACATTGTTGAACTGTTCGAAGACACTCTAATGTTTAAATACACTCTTGTTCCTATGAGTGAAGACACTCCTCCTGCTCCTATAAGTGAAGACACTGCTCTTATAACTGAAGACATTGCTCATTTAACTGTTGTGACAAATGATGTCGTTCAGGTAAATACATTTGATCCACGTTTGACATTTAGATTTTTCTTCCATTTTGACATTTTTTTGCTGATATGAGCTGAATTCACTACCCACTTCGATTTGTTTATCATTCTTGCCATGTGAAAGCTCATTCCCTACTCGTGAATAATTGTTTTCTTAAACCAAATTTATTCAATTGTATAGTATGATAATAACTAATTGTAACACTTATACTTTAATAAAATGTAATAATTTATTTCTAAACTTTATATATACTTCTGCTTAACATTTTTAATACTTTATAATAAACCATAATATTGAACGACTCAGAATGATATGTTTACTCACCGTCGCTATTACTTGTATGTAATCTTCTCCCAAAAAATCATTTATATTATATGATTTCGTTTATTACTTGTATTTAGAAAAATGGTATTTCATACTAATACAAGAATACTAATTTTTAACATTTATATTGTTTAGATTAACAAAAAGAAAAAAAGAGAAAAAAATCTATTAAACTAGGACTGGAATGATGTTATCGATGTTGACAGTACTTCTAAAGATGAAAGTTTGAATATGAAAAATGTGAAAAGAAAAAAAAGAAACCAAATCTTGGTGTTTAGCCGAAACAAAGTTTATAGGTTGATAGATGAATCCGAAGACGAGTACTAAAACTTTGATTAGCTTACTTTCTATTGCAACGAATATTATCAAAATTTTATGTTTTCTTGACTTATGTAACTGATACGCGAATATCAGTCTTAAATTTTAACACTAATCTAACCTAAATTGACTGACACACTAACGGGCAAGCGCACCCGATCGTATAGCAGTAAACAGGGCAAGACCAGGATCGTATCCTTAGGGAACATGAATAGAATGTACTATCAAGAAATTAACTAGCTAAACTAAAATGATTTAAAAGTAAAATGGGGTTTTGAAACTAGCAGCTAACCGCTACCAAGGTATTGAAGATTGGTTTAAAGCAATAAACTAAAGAAACAATTTTCAAAGAGTTTAAATCAGATGACAGAGATGTATTTACCAATGAATCACTCCCCCTAGGTTCAATTTGTTATAAACACAATTAATATGATAAGTTTCTAAGGGCGTTCGAACCAACAACCATCAGTCCTACTAATCCGATTATGACTTAATCTTTCTAAAACACACTTAACTCTCGTTGTATGGTGAATTAGACTCAAACTTTTATCTAAGGTATTACTGAATAATCTTAACCCTCATTATCTCTAAAAAGTTATCTATCCTATTGCATGCAAACATCATTGTCTCAGATCAAGCAAACAATATTCAAGAAGAAAATACACATGCAAGTCATTATCTGAGATCATGCACAAACTGTATCTAACAGATTACTCAACAAAGGTTAAGATAAAAAACTCAAGGATCATGATTAAGCATAAACAAAACTAATCATAAAATATAAAATCATAGGATTACATATCAAACCTAGGGGTTGTTAATTACGATAAATACAATAAAAATTTAGCCCATAATAAAATTAGAACTCATACATAAATCAAAAAATAGATTAAATGTAAACATTATAGAAAAGCTTACAATAATAAATCTCAATGAATATGAATAAATCGAGTACGTCTTTGTGTTCTGATGTCGACTCTCGAAAATATGCCTTCTGCCGTCGCTCGAAAAAAAATTATAAAAAATATATGGTGATGTAGCCGCCGTATATCTTAATATATATATATATATATATATGTCTCTCTCTTTAAAATCCCAAACCCTTTTTTTCTTTTCTTCCCTTTGCTGCTTTCCAGAAAGAATTCAAATTGCCAAGCCCAAGTCTAATTATTGATTTCTTCCTATTGGGCTTGTTCAGCCCATAACAAAAAAGAAATGGGTAGTCACCATTTGTTCTTTTTATTTTATGTTTCTCGGCTCAAATGCAGAATACTCATGGCTTATTTGAACAGCATAAACAGAATATTATTGTTTGCCATTTTCTCTAGTTTTCGTAGCATTTTGAATCTTTTCGTTTCGAGTTCGTACGAATGAGATACGACCAAAACATTGAAGAGGTGTCAAAGCTTTCAGTTTTTCTCACTTTCTCTTTTCTTTATCATTTCCCATCAAATTCTCCATTTCTTCTCCCAAGAGCCCTAAAACACATATTATAATAGATTAGACAAATAATTATCCTATTTCATCATAATAATTCAATCAAAGAATGAGATATCGGATACAAATAATATGTATAATTTAGACGATATCAAACACCCTACACTTAATCTTTGTTTGTCCTCAAGCAAACTATCTTTTAAAAACCACTGCACCAGGTAGAGCACATGAATAACTCAATAAACAACTTCCGTGTACACGTCAAACTGTCAAAAGAATCGTCAGAAACGTCACTCAACTCGGCAACTACAAATTACAGTCAGACCCATGCACATGTTTGTGTAAAAATCCACTCTAACTTTTCATTATTCTAAATAATTTCTCACTACACTAATCAACACTTATAACTCAAATCATACTCATTCTTGCATACTTTATTAACATATTCCTCCAGAAAACTCCCGACCTCAAGGTTTATTGGTGATTCCAAAGTTTACTCGACTAATGTGCTACTTTTTCTTCTTTTCTTTTCATTTTTTATGCCTTTCTTTTTTTTCTCTTGAATTTAATAGATCAAACGTGACTTTCTAATGGATCCATGTAGCGGACTTTCGGCCAACATATCCAGACCAGTTGGCCTTAGTATGCTAGACTTGAAATATTCGTCGGGTCTACTTGTCCGAATCCAAAAGGCCACATAGTGTTTTTCACTATTAATTTAGGCACATAACTCTTGTAAGCAACACATAAGATTTGTAAAATTAAAGAATCAATCTCAACCTATTTTTGTTAGGATTCAGCTATCTCATTATTTATCGTGGTATCTCAGGATACCGACACGCTGATTCTAATTTTCTGAAGGTTTTATCATATATATTATGCAAGACTTTTTGTACTTTTGAATCATTTAGAATTGAAAGTGAGCGAAAAAATTTTACAATGATGAAAAGCCACAAACATTGATACATAGAATCTAAACATAATCCCGCCACCAAGTTAAATTCTTTTTCTTAACAACTCAATTAACAATTAGCGACGTGTCTAAAAATTAAAAATTTCTGGCACAATAGGCAAAATTTAAAAACTATCTAAGCTTGGAGATAGTGCTCACAGGACAACAAGCAATCGATTAAGTATTTAACCCCCACCACACACTTAGAAATTTGCATTGTCCCCAATGTAATGATACAAGCAAAATAATGTGGAACAAATATAGGAGTTTAAAGGAACAATACTCCCTGGGGGTTGTCGGCGACAGGTCAGCGGATCGAACTCTTGCATTCATCATATTATCGAGATTAACTACTGTAAGCACAGAAAATAAAACACACAAACACAAAGCAATGAAATAAATCTAATTTTTTGAACTTTTCTATTTTTTTTGTTTTATAGTTTTATATTTTTTTTTGTATTTTTGGGTTTTATAAAAAAAACAAAAGAACGGAAAAAGAAACTAATGAACCGGGTTGCCTCCCGAAAAGCGCCTCATTTATTTCCGGTAGATCAGCATGACCTCCTCGAGGTCGGGTTCTTGCATCTCATTGTAATATCTCAAGCGATGTCCATTAACTCGGAATGGACCCCTATCCGACTCAAGATCAACGAAACCCATCGGCGATGCTTTGATGACTATATAAGGACCAGTCCATCGCAACCGTAGTTTCCCAGGCGTGAATTTCAAACGCGAGTTGAAGAGTAAAACTTTGTCACCCGGTTTGAATTCTTTGACACTTTTTAAGCGCTTGTCATGTTATAATCTTGACATCTCCTTATACATCAATGAGTTATCATAGGCCTGGTACCTCAACTCATCCAGTTCATTTAATTGGAGAAATCTATGTTTTCCTCCCTCCTCAGGGTCGAGATTGGCATTTTTCAATGCCCAGAACGCGCGATGCTCAATCTCGATAGGGAGGTGACAAGCTTTACCGTAATCCATACGGTAGGGAGTGGATCCAGTGGGTGTTTTGTAAGCCGTCCGAAATGCCCACAAGGCATCGTCAAGCTTTTCGGACCATACTTTCGGGTTAAACCCGATTGTCCGTTCAAGAATGCGTTTCAACCCACGGTTTGTGTTTTCGACTTGTCCGCTCGTCTGCGGATGATATGGGGTCGAGAATCTATGGGTTACCCCATATCGTTTCAAGACTTTCTCTAACTGTTGATTACAGAAGTGAGAGCCTCGATCACTGATGAGTGCTTTCGGACACCCAAATCGCGAAAACAATGTTTTCAGAAAATTGACAACTACTCGGACGTCATTTGTAGGCAAGGCTTTTGCCTCCGCCCATTTGGAAAGATAATCGACAGCCACGAGTATGTATTTGTTTATGTGAGATATAGGGAATGGACCCATGAAGTCTATCCCCCATACATCGAATATCTCACAAACCTGGATGCCTTGCTGGGGCATTTCATCTCTTTTGGAGATGTTCCTAGCTCACTGGCATGCATCGTAGGTTTTGACCATAGCAAAAGTATCTTTAAAAAGGGCCGGCCAGTAAAAACCACTGTCCAACACCTTTTTAGCGGTGTAATTCGGACCGAAATGTCCTCCAGTGGGACCTTCGTGACATTCACGCAGAACTTGTTTGGCTTCAGTACCAAACACGCAACGGCGCAAGACATAGTCTGCACCTAATCGAAATAGATGAGGCGGGTACCAGTAAAAATGTTTAACATCAGACAGAAATTTTCGTTTTTGTTGATGTGTCAACCCCTTTTGGATGAACCCTGCTGCTAGATAATTAGCTATGTCAGCATACCAAGGTTCTTCCTCTTGTTGAGACTCGATCATCTGTAAGAACTCATCAGGAAACGTGTCATCGATGGTAGACTCGTTGAGTTCTTCGAGATTTGGATTCTCGAGTCTAGAAAGGTGATCAGCAGCTAAATTTTCTGCACCTTTTTTATCCCGGATCTCAATATCGAATTCTTGCAGAAGCAGAATCCAACGAATGAGCCTGGGTTTTGCATCTTGTTTGGCGAACAAATATTTGAGAGCGGAGTGGTCGGTGTATACTATGGTCTTCGATAGGACTAAGTACGGGCGGAATTTGTCGAATGCAAATACCACAACTAGGAGCACTTTTTCAGTAGTAGTATAATGCTTCTCTACATCCGTAAGAGTCCTACTCGCATAGTAGATGGGCTGGAAATGATTGTTCTTTCGTTGGCCAACACCGCCCCGAGTGCATAATCACTCGCATCACACATAAGCTCGAATGGTAGGGACCAATCGGGCGGCACCATGATAGCTGCATGTGTGAGCTCATATTTTAACAGATCAAAGGATTTTCACACATTCTGGTGAGAAAACGAATGGTGTATCCTTCTCGAGTAGCTGGGTCATGGGTCGGGCGGTTTTAGAAAAGTCTTTGATAAAACGCCTATAGAAGCCGGCGTGACCCAAGAAGCTACGAACAGATTTAACATTTGTGGGTGGAGGGAGTCTCGCAATAACGTCAATTTTGGATTTGTCAACCTCCAACCCCACACTTGAGATTTTATGTACGAGAACAATGCCTTCTCGGACCATAAAGTGACATTTCTCCCAATTTAACACGAGGTGGGACTCCTGGCATCAAGCTAGGATGCGATCAAGGCTAGCAAGACAGGAATCGAAACTGCCAAAGACAGAAAAATCGTCCATGAAGACCTCCATGCAGTCCTCAATCATGTCATGGAAGATTGCCGTCATACACCGCTGAAAAGTAGCGGGAGCGTTACAAAGGCCAAATGGCATCCTCCTATAGGCGAAAGTTCCGAAAGGACAGGTGAAGGTGGTTTTCTGCTGATCTTTCGGGTCTATTGGGATCTGAAAATAACCAGAGAAACCATCAAGGAAACAATAGAACTTGTTCCCTGCCAGTCTCTCTAGCATTTGATCGATGAAAGGGAGCGGGAAATGATCCTTACGGGTAGCATCATTGAGTTTTCTGTAGTCAAAGCATACCCGCTATCCCGTGACCATACGTGTTGGAACGAGTTCGTTCCGTTCATTGAGCACCACGGTCGTACCTCCCTTTTTAGAGACTACCTGAACGGGGCTCACCCAAGGACTATCAGAAATGGGATAGATGAGCCCGGCATCCAGTAGTTTTATCACCTCTTTCTTAACTACCTCCTTCATATTTGGATTTAATCTCCTATGTCGCTGCACACATGGCTTATAAGTGTCTTCCATGAGAATTTTGTGTGTGCAGTAAGAGGGATTGATCCCAGGTATGTCGGCAGTTTTCCAGGCGATTGCCCCTTTGTGGGCCTTAACGATACGAATTAAACTCTCTTTCTCACTCTTGGAAAGGGTAGAAGAAATGATAACAGGTAGAGAAGATTCTCCTTGCAGATACGCATACTCGAGATGTGAAGGTAAAGGTTTTAGTTCAAGAGTAGGAGGCTCCTCGAGAGAGGTTTTGATCCGGATCTCCTCAGTGGGAGAGATTTGCTCGAATGCTCCGTCGGTCGTTTGGGCATCTACGGCGTCAGCATGTAGGATTTCTTCGAGCTCTCGCATCATGGCATCCGGGTTAATGGCATCAGTACCATTACCCAACAAGCTTTCCTCAGAAGTACCGGTCATTAGAAAATTTTTCAATTTAGCATTGAGGCAATTATCAATAATATCGACAAAGTAGCAGGAGTCGTCAGCAGTGTGTGCATGTGACATGGCCTTGTCTATAGAAAAAGTAACTCTATCATCAGCTATGCCTAGATTTAGTTGTTTCTTCGAGACATGAACAATGGCATCTGCAGTATTCAAGAATGGCCTACCTAGAATTAAAGGCACATGACTATCCTCTTTCATTTCTAGGATGACAAAATCAGCAGGGAAAACAAAATTATCCACTTTAACAGGGACATTCTCAGCTATGCCTATAGGATATTTAAAACTACGATCAGCAAGTTGCAGGCACATTCTAGTTTGCTTAAGTTCCCCTAAGTCTAGTTTAGCATACAAAGTAGATGGCATTAAATTAATGCTAGCTCCTAAGTCTGCTAAAACATTGCAAACAGTATCAAAACCTAAAAAGCAAGGGATAATGAAACTCCCTGGATCTCCTAGTTTAGGAGGCATGGCTGTAGTCTGCAGGATAGCTGAGCATTGCTCCCCAAGAGGTAAGGTAGTGGCCTCCTCCAACTTCTTCCGGTTGGACACCAAGTCTTTCAAAAATTTCCCATAATTGGGCATACCTGTAATCACATCAACAAGGGGCACATTAGTTCTAATCTGCTTAAGTAGATCAACAAACTTACCATATTGCTCTTTAATGCGCTCCTTTCGGAGACGGTTAGGAAACGACAATTTTGGCTGGTATTCCTTCAAAGGAGGTTGAGTGGCCTTCTTCTTGCTGTTAGGCTCTGCTGAAACAACCTCAGGTTCCTTAGGCTTTTCCACCACTGTGGTATCGATCTCATCATCAGATGAATCATCCTGCACACTAGGAGGAGAAAAATCGTTAGTAGATTCAATAGTATTATTACCAATGGACTTACCTGAACGAGTCATAATGGCTTTGACGTGCTCGTTTCGATGGTTATTAGCATTCGGGTTCTGTTGGGTATTGCTCAGTAGCGATCCACTCTGCCGACCCGCTAAGATTTCCGCTAACCTCCCCAAATCACGCTCCACAGTCTGAATGGAGGCTTGCTGATTTCTTTGAATTTGCTCGTTCATGCTTTGGTTTTGTTGTACAGTAGTCTTCAAGGACTCTACTGATTGAGTAGTGGTGAGCATGAAATTCTTTAAGAGGTCCTCTATACTGGCACTTGACCCTCCTTGCGATTGAGTATGTTGAGATTGAGGTTGAGGAGGAGGTGCATTACCTTGGTTGAACCGATAAAACCCCGGTGGGTTTTGTCTCTGGAAATCACCTCGGTTCCCCTGCCAGTTCGATCCACCACCCTGGTAGTTACCTCCGGGTCTCTGATTGAGAAAATTTACATCTTGGGTTTGATTCATTGGGCGATCCTCACAGTCTTTGGTGAGATGAGGTCCTCCGCATGATTCACATCCTACCTGCATAGCGTGGATGGATTGGATAAGTTTATCAACTTTCCTTTCTAATGATTTCTGATTATTCGCTAAGGATGCAACAGTGTCTCGGCTGCCCTCGTCTTCAATGGCAGCTACCGTCCTCCTGGACGACTTTCTCTCGACATTCCAGCCTTTCTTATGTATTGAAATATCTTCAAGCAACTTGTATGCTTCTCTTGGACTTTTATACTGGAAGATCCCACCACAAGCTGAGTCGATCTTTTCCCTGATATCATCATCCATTCCTCAGTAGAATGTCTGAACTTGCTCGCTTTTGTTGAGCCCATGATTTGGACACTCCCTGAGCATCTTCTTGAAACGGCTCCAAGCATCATTGAATGATTCTCCAGCTTTTTGAGAATAGTTGAGAATATAAGCTTTCATCCTTTCCTCTTTAGCTGGAGGGAAAAAGTGGTTGATGAAAAGATTCTTCATGTCATTCCAGGTTGTGATGGATCCTGGTGCTAAAGATTCGAGCCATTCTTGAGCTTTCCCAATTAGAGTAAATGAGAAGACTCTCAGGCGCACAGCATCGGTGGTAGCTCCTCTGACTTTAAACAACTCACAGATGGCAAGGAAAGACTGGATATGGCGGTTTGGGTCATGCTTAATCCTCCCATCAAAATTTAGTTCTCTAGCCATGCTGACGAACTGTCCTTTGATCTCAAATACCGCATCATTGATCTCAGGAACTCGAATAGCAGGCTCCGGGGCTGGTGGTGCAGTCTCTCGGGCGGACCACATCGGTGTATCATCCTCGTTCGCCATAGGTGATGGTGGTCCCTCGAACTCTTCCTCACGATCAGATGCTTCTCGATAATCCTCCGTGGTTGCAGAATTTAGTGCACGTAGACGACGATTAAATTCTCGCTCTGGTTCTTGAAACGGAATTTCCAAGAAAGACGAGGAACTACGGGTCATACACTAGCTCGGCCAGCAAGGGAAAAATCAAGCAACACCTAAATACTAGTTCTAACTAAAGGAAGGAAACTAAGGAAATAAAAAAAATAATAAGAATTAAACTACTAAAATGGCAACTTACTCGAGGTAAAACCTAGAATAAGGATCGAATAACTAGAAATTTCTAGATAGCACAGTCGGTCACCGTTTCCCGGCAGCGGCGCCAAAAACTTGATACACGAATATCAGTCTTAAATTTTAACACTAATCTAACCTAAATTGACTGACACACTAACGGGCAAGCGCACCCGATCGTATAGCAGTAAACAGGGCAAGACCAGGATCGTATCCTCAGGGAACATGAATTGAATGTACTATCAAGAAATTAACTAGCTAAACTAAAATGATTTAAAAGTAAAATGAGGTTTTTGAAACTAGCAGCTAACCGCTACCAAGGTATTGAAGATTGGTTTAAAGCAATAAACTAAAGAAACAATTTTCAAAGAGTTTAAATCAGATGACAGAGATGTATTTACCAGTGAATCACTCCCCCTAGGTTCAATTTGTTATAAGCACAGTTAATATGATAAGTTTCTAAGAGCGTTTGAACCAACAACCATCGGTTCTACTAATCCGATTATGACTTAATCTTTCTAAAACACACTTAACTCTCGTTGTATGGTGAATTAGACTCAAACTTTTATCTAAGGTATTACTGAATAATCTTAACCCTCATTATCTCAGAAAAGTTATCTATCCTATTGCATGCAAACATCATTGTCTCAGATCAAGCAAACAATATTCAAGAAGAAAATACACATGCAAGTCATTATCTCAGATGATGCACAAACTGTATCTAACAGATTACTCAACAAAGGTTAAGATCAAAAACTCAAAGATCACGATTAAGCATAAACAAAACTAATCATAAAATATAAAATCATAGGATTACATATCAAACTTAGGTGTTGTTAATCACGGTAAATACAATAAAAACTTAGCCCATAATAAGATTATAACTCATACATAAATCAAAAAATAGATTAAATGTAAATCTCAATGAATATGAATAAATCGAGTACGTCTTTGTGTTCTGATGTCGACTCTCGAAAATATGCCTTCTGCCGTCGCTCGGAAAAAAATTATAAAAAATATATGGTGATGTAGCCGCCGTATATCTTTATATATATATATATATATATATATATATATATATATATATATATATATATATATATATATATATATATATATATATATATGTCTCTCTCTTTAAAATCCCAAACCCTTTTTTTCTTTTCTTCCCTTTGCTGCTTTCCAGAAAGAATTCAAATTGCCAAGCCCAAGTCTAATTATTGATTTCTTCCTATTGGGCTTGTTCAGCCCATAACAAAAAAGAAATGGGTAGTCACCATTTGTTCTTTTTATTTTATGTTTCTCGGCTCAAATGCAGAATACTCATGGCCTATTTGAACAGCATAAACAGAATATTATTGTCGGCCATTTTGTCTAGTTTTCGTAGCATTTTGAATCTCCTCGTTTCGAGTTCATACGAGTGAGATACGACTAAAACATTGAAGAGGTGTCAAAGCTTTCAGTTTTTCTCACTTTCTTTTTTCTTTATCATTTCCCATCAAATTCTTTATTTCTTCTCCCAAGAGCCCTAAAACACATATTATAATAGATTAGACAAATAATTATCCTATTTCATCATAATAATTCAATCAAAGAATGAGATATCGGATATAAATAATATGTATAATTTAGACGATATTAGTAACGAATTTAGGGAATAATACTTAATTTAATATTAATGCCAATATGTTGCACTTTGAGTTATGTTGTTTGTTAACATTGTATATTGTTATTTCTGAATGGTATGTTTAAAATGAGGTTCGAGACTAATGGAACATCAAAAGAATTGAAACTTAAAAATATATAAGTGTGCGCCGAATCAAATGCAAGTATATAAATCATAAACATTAAAAGTACACTGTAAATACTATACATAGAAAAGTAATTAATTGATTTATAAATCTTATACTTTTATAAGTTGCATTGTGTACAACATTCTATTATTATCAACTATTTTATATACTACTGTATTTCCTTTGCTACTTTATTCTTTTGTACATTTTAACGAGTCATAATTAAATGTTTTTATAGTGGATGGATCCGTATTTCTATGAAGTATTTTCTGAATTTCAACCACGTAATGGTTGATTCCAAATCAAAACTGTTAGGGTTCAATTAGTCTACAAGGACGTTCGAGGAAACCAATTGTATTTGTTTTTACTCAATAAGAACATAAGTAATTAGATATTTATTCAGATCTATTTTAAATAATTATTATACTGTATGCAATATTTCTAATATGTTTAATAAAATATATATTATAATACAGAGATAGAATTCTTGCGGTTATTCCTTCCGGTTTGATGGAGACCTATGAGCCAATGAATTTAGAAGGCGGTATATTTTTAAGAGTTTTTTCAATTCTATCCAATTGGGTGTGACGACTTTCCGATTTATCAAACTTACTCTCTCCATCCTAACAATTATAAACTTCGGTTTTACAGAAAAACAAAGCTTACACCGTTGGAGAGTACATCAGTTGGGTTCGAGCTTCCATATTATGTAAATTTTATTCATTTAGGTATCTTCGGGGTGTGAAAGTAAAAATGTTGATAGGTATCAATAGAATTTGCATCATCCTCCTTATCTAGAATTAGCATCAAAGGATTTTTCGTAAGCTATTTAATATATATATTTTTTAAAAAATTTGACTAGAGTATTTTTATTGTTTATATGGCTTATAGTACACCAAAACATATATATTTTGATAAACTAGAACTATTTTATTCATATCTAGGGCCCGAGAGTTAAAAGTGAAATTGTATGATCCATGGAGTTTACATCTTCCGGGACCTCTCGCACGAGCAATACAAAATAATTTCTTAATTTTATTACACAAGTAAAACTTGACCCAACGAGAGAAAGTAAGCACTACATTACATTTGATCAAACAATTTAAAATATTGATTGTTAACTAACAAACAATTATAGTTTATCTAACAATCACTTTTACTTTCGGAAAATGTTTTGAATTGCATGGGTTTGTCGACTATAGAGCTTGAACCGACGATGCCGAAAGCGGATGACATGGGACGTCTATTGATTTAAGGGGGCGTTTGGTTCGCAGATTTTTTTCATGGGATTTTCATTTCGCATGATTTGCATTTGGTAGGATTGTGAATCCAGTCCTGTGTTTGGTTGACCGCATTTCTAAAATCCTATTTGTTTTGTAAATCAATCAAAAGATTTGAATTGTTTCTGTGACAAATGATAGAATTGCCCTTCAGTTATATTTGGGTAGGGTAGGGTGGGGTAGGGTAGGGTAGGTGTTGGTATATGCCCGCTGACATGCACGAGTTAATAACACTATTGATGAGGTATAGGCCTATTGGGTCACACACCAAGTATTGATTCCGGCAACACGATCAAGCAAAAGAGAGAAAAAGGCCAAAATGGGTTTTGGCAGGATAAGACGCGGGCCGTGTGTTTGAACACGGGCCGTGTCTAGCCCAACAGGCACGGGGTGTTTTGGCCCAAATCGAGGCCGTGTACTTTGGGCCGACACGGCCGTGTGATTGAACACGGGGCGTGTCTAGCCTATTAGATACGGGGCGTCTTGGCCCATTTTGAGGCCGTGGACTTTGGGCCGACACGGCCGTGTATGTACATTGTAACAGCAGAATTTACAGCCTTAAACATTCTGTTTAATGGAGTTTATGTCAATTAATTTGGCAGCTTCAATGTGACGTTTTTCTATGCATTTGAAGAGTCTTGTGAAGACAACAAAAGTGTTGGTTCATGCTAATTTTCTCTCTACCTGATATTCTTCTTGGTGATCAAGTTTTGGTGCACAAAGGTGATATACACATATTGATCTTGTTGCTTTGGTGATCTACACCAACACACTAGCATTTGGGAATCAACACATCTTGGGGTAGACTACACTAGAGGAGTCTTTGGTTGGATTCTCGCGACTTGACAAGAAAGAATTCTTTGTGCTTTGCATTGTGGTACAATTCTTCTTATCTTGTTTATTTGTTTTAGTTGCATAACCATGTTTAGATTTTGGTCCACGGAAAGTATTTGTTTGGTTTGGTTTGAAATTTTGATCTATATTATGCTTCCGCTACTACTTGATTATGCCAAACAAATACCTTTAGTGGTATCAGAGCCATATCTAACGTGGCTTTGCACTAACAAGTCTAGAAAAACCGTATAAATATTTTTATAAGGAAATTGTTTTCTTACCATGGTTTTTTCGGGAAGACTTTTGTTGAACTAATCTTGATATATTTGTAGTCCCCATAATATTTTAGTTTTTATATTTATATATTTGTTGTAACTTGGCATGAAGTGTACCCAAATATATACTTATAAATGTATATATGAATATATGTTTCAAAATTGGTTTGGTACACTAATGCATATGTACAAGAATTGTCATTATGTGCCTTTGATGTTTTAGACAATCTTAACTAATATATATATATATATATATATATATATATATTTGTATCATGGTTTTGTGTGGCACACCATGTTTCATTTTGTTGCGTTTGGTTGGTTTGATTCGGTAACATGATATGCCCTTAGACCTATGTGTTGTGGTGGTTGACTAATTTGGTTTTGGTGGTCTGCGTGATGTATTTATGTAATTTTATTTATTTACTTATTGGTGCGGCTTGCACGCCATTTCTTTTATTCCGTGTATTTGTATAAATAGTGTAAGAATGCGACCTGCGTGTCGTTTGTTTATTCTATGTATTTGTAAATAGTATCGATTTTGAACCGGAGATGCCAACGGGAGTCATGATGATGACGTCTTGGCGAGAAGGAGTCCACACGATATTGGAGGTGTTGGATTCAGTGGGAGCTCACCAACGAGACATTATCTCGTCCTTAGGTTTTGGCCTTGTTTTTCCCGTTGTGGCTCATGGGGAAAACACATAGGATTTTTGGGCATGTTACCGAATTATATTTATTTGCGTGGTTGTATTTTATTTTCTATGCATGGTTTAGGATTCGCATGCTAGACAAGTTTTCTTTAAAAATAAAATAAAAATACAACGTTTGTTAAAATGGTTAACAATCTCGCGCAAATAGAATTGACAAAGAAAATATAAAAATGGTATTATATTTAAAAGTGCTTAAAATCGTTTTGACACTTACTTTGTTAATTCGCAAAAGGTTTTTATTAACCGGAAACAACATCCCGTTTTTCAAAACGTAAGTCATGCACAATCCGTAAGATGACACCAACTGAATCTAACAAAGCAAGGATGATCGTCGAGCTAAGCACGAGTCATTCCTTGTGTAGTTGTGTGGAAGGTGAGTGGGGTAACTCGCATGATTGGTTGTCGAGCTAAGCACGAGCCGATTAATGGTCTAGAGTGCCACCCGTGTGTCTTGTCGGACGATTTACAATTTTAGTATATAATTCTTGGTTAGTTGTCGAGCTAAGCACGAGCTAAACAAAAATTATATATTAAGATTGGTGTAAAGAAGGGATCAAACATGCAAACCGACATAATGGATGTCAATGGATCCCGCAAGTGTCTAAGAGTTGTAATATAGATTACAATTGGTAAAATGGTTGCCGGCCTAAATAGCTTCGCCACGTGATCCGCGGTAAACCCGTCACGGTGTGAGGTGAAATAAGTTTCTTAGCCCTTGTTGTTAATAATCGTTTTTTAAAACTATGGGTACTTATTTTAACAAGGATTTCCAAACTAACTAAAACTACTTTGCTATTTTAGATGGCGTCTTCAAGCAACACCAACACCACCAACCATTTTTCTATAAGAGTTTTCCTTGAGAAGGAGAAACTCAATGGTAACAACTTTTTGAATTGGTTTAGGCAACTCAAGCCTGTCTTACGCCAAGAAGGAAAGATGATTACCATAGAAGAGGCCCTACCTGAGGCTCCTGCTGCCAATGCCACTCGGGCTATCCGAGACACTTATGAGAAGCGTGTCAAGGATACCGAGGACAGTACTTGCCTCATCTTAAGTACTATGATTCCCGAGCTCCAAAATCAAATGGATCATTTGAGTGCTTTTGACTTGATCGCTCAGCTTAAGGAAATGTTCCAGCAGCAAGCGAAACAAGAGAGGTTTGAGTATCTTAAGACGGTTCTTGGTAGCAAGATGTCCGATGGCGGGAATGTGAGTGCTCACGTATTGCGCATGAAAGCAAACGTGGAGCGCATGGAACGGCTTGGATTTACCATAGGGAGGGAGCTAGCCGTGGATTTAATCCTATGGTCCCTGCCCACCGCGTATGATCAATTCGTCATGAGTTATCATATGCATAGTATGGATAAATCCATCATGGAGCTACATGGTATGCTTAAGACAATGGATTCTTGCATGACCAAACACAAGCCCGCCATTCCAAATCCCGTTCTTGCTATAAGGGAAGGGTGAATCCAGAAGAAGAAGAAGTCCGCTTATACCCCTAAGGGTAAGGGGAAGGGGAAGGTTGGCGTTGCCAAGCCTATCCCCGCTTCGAAGGGTAAAGGCAAGGGGAAGATGGTTCCCTAAGCCAAAACTCCAGATGAAGCGGAATTCTTCTTCTGCTGGAAGAACGGCCATTGGCGCCGTAACTGCCCGGGGTACCTAGAAGGTCTTAAGAAGCTCAAGGGGTTGAGCATCGGAGAAACTTCCGATTCAGGTACATACGTGATTGAACTCAATCATACTTCTACATCTGGAAGTTGGGTATTAGATACCGGCTGTGGCACTCATGTTTGTAATATTGTGCAGGTGCTAAAGGCAAGTAGGAGGATGGATAATGGAGAGCTTGACTTGATAATTGGAAACAAGGAGACTGTCCCGGTCAAGGCTTGAGGAAAAGTTGAATTATCTTTTAATTCTGATTTTCTAAATTATTATTGAACGTATGCTACTCGCCGCTTGTGGCGAGGAATATTATTTCTTTTCACGCACTACATGCTACTCACCGCTTGTGGCGAGGAATATTATTTCTTTTCACGCACTACATGACGATGGATTTGGTTTTAATTTTGATAATGGGGTTATTATATGTTTTAAAAATAATATTTGTTATTTCAAAGCTTATCATTGTCGTGGTATTTATGAAGTAGATGCATACGTTAGTAATAATCAATCAATCATGAATATTGATTCAACGTCTAAAAATGGTTTGACAAATTGTCTTTGTGGCATGGCCGACTTGGTCATATAAACAAGACTCGTATCTCCAAGCTCCAAGCGGTTGGGATCGGAATCATTTGACCATGAGTCAAATGAAGTATACGAATCTTGTTTATTAGGCAAGATGACTAAAGCACCCTTTACCGGCGTGAATGAGAGGGGTAAAGACTTAATGTACATCATACATTCCGATGTGTGTGGTCCGTTTAAGCACATCACAAGATACAATTCTAGATACTTCGTTACCTTTATAGATGATTATAGTAGGTATGGGTATGTCTACTTGGTTAGACAAAAGTCCGAGACCTTTGAGGTCTTTAAGAGTTTCCAAAACGAAGTAGAGAATCAATTGGGCAAAAAGATTAAGATACTTAGATCCGATAGGGGTGGAGAGTATCTTAGTCAAGAGTTTCGTGATCATCTTAAGAGTTGCGGAATTATTTCACAACTTACACCTCCTAGGACGCCGCAGTTAAATGGTGTCGCCAAGAGGAGGAACTAAACATTGTTAGATATGATTCGGTCTATGATGAGTCACACCCAAGTGTCTATAAGCTTTTGGGGTTATGCTCTTGAAACGGCAACAAGGATCCTTAATCTCGTACCAACGAAGAAGGTCGAGAAAACACCTTTCGAGATGTGGCATGGGAAACCTCCCGTTCTTGCCTATCTAAAGGTTTGGGGTTGTCAAGCCTATGTAAGACGTGAGGTTGATGACGAGTTAGAGCCCCGATCCGAAAAGTATTATTTCATCGGATATCCAGCTGTGGGTATTGGATACATATTCTATAAACCTTTCGAGAACAAAGTATTTGTTGCTCGAAGGGCGGTCTTTTTAGAAAGAGAATTAGTATCCAATCGGCAAGGTGGAAACAAGATTGACCTTGAAGAAGTTCAAGGGTCAACGGATGAAAGGCCTGACGTTGGCACTAGCCAACAACCTAGTGAGGTTGAGTCCGAGCATGAAAATGCAGAGACTAACGTACATCCATTACCTCCCCGTAGATCCGGTAGAGTTCGCCATGAGCCAGAGAGATATGGGTTTCTCATATCTAAGGGTGACGAACTATTGGTGGATCATAATGAGCCCACCAACTATCGGGAAGCGGCAGCGGGCCACGAGTCTGCTAAATGGAAAGAGGCAATGGATAACGAGATGCAATCCATGGTGGATAACCAGGTTTGGGAATTGGTTGATCCTACACCCGGTTGTAAACCAATAGGGTGTAAATGGGTCTTCAAGAAGAAGACCGACATGGATGGAAAAGTTAGCACATTCAAAGCCCTACTGGTGGCTAAAGGTTTCACCCAGACACATGGTGTCGATTATGATAAAACTTTCTCCCCAGTGGCCATGTTGAAATCTATTAGGATACTTTTGTCAATTGCTGCATTTCATGATTATGAAATATGGCAAATGGATGTCAAAACCGCCTTCCTTAATGGGAAACTTTCCAAAGAGGTGTATATGACGCAACCTGAGGGTTTTGTACATCCAAAGCATCCTAATAGAGTTTGTAGACTAAAGAAGTCCATTTATGGACTTAAACAAGCATCTCGTAGCTGGAATCTATGTTTTGACGAGAAGATCAAAGAGTTTGGTTTTTCGAAAAGCGTAGACGAGCCATGTGAATACGTTAGGGCTAGTGGGAGTGCCGTGGTTTTCTTAGTCTTATATGTGGATGATATCATACTCATTCAAAAAGATATTCCAACCTTGCAAAGTGTTAAAACTTTGCTTGGAAAATGTTTCTCAATGAAAGACTTAGGACAAGCGGCATATAGATCTAGAAAACTTCTTGGGTTGAGCCAAAGTATATACATTGACAAAGTCTTGAAGCGATTCAAGATGGAGGATTCCAAGAAAGGTAATCTTCCGATGTCACATGGAGTGATATTGAGTAAGACTCAATGTCCAAGTTCTCAAGAGGAACTAGAAGTAATGAAGCGGGTACCATATGCTTCGGCCGTGGGCTCGATCATGTACGCTATGTTATGTACTCGTCCTGATGTGTCATGCGCTTTGAGCTTGACTAGTAGATATCTGGGTAACCCAGGGCAAGCCTATTAGGTTGCGGTAAAGAACATTATTAAGTATCTTAGGAGAACTAAAGAAATGTTCTTGATCTTTGGTGGTGAGGAAGAGCTCAAAGTAAATGGTTACTCTGATGCTAGCTTCCAAACTGATAGGGATGACTGCCGATCGCAATCGGGGTTTGTGTTCCTATTAAATGGTGGAGCTATTACTTGGAGAAGTTCAAATCAAGACACAGTAGTTGATTCTACTACAGAGTCAGAATACATTTGTAACACCGACTTTGCATATACCAAAATTTTAACAAAAAGTTTGCATTTTTAACCAAACGTGAACTTAATCACGATTAATTAACATTAAGCAGCGGAAAATATTTACATTGAACTTGTTTCATTATCTGGTGTTACTCTACCATAACCGACCATAATGTATTTATTAAAACATAAGTGTTCCAGCAAAATATTCAGAGGCAGGGGACCCGGTTCACCAGGAAATCTAACTTCGATCTACAAAAGCAGTTAACATGGCACCGTCAGCTACACTTAGCTAGTGAGCACAAACTTAGCATAAGCATCATTAGAGTAAGTCATGTATAACAGGAATAAGCATACAATGCTATCTTATCACATTGTGGTGTGTTGACATGATCGGTATAAGTTGTTTCTTGCAGGATAGCTAGTCCCACTCAACACAGATACACCGGGGGATTAGACACAACCCTCCGCGCTGGTGGGGCAGCATAAAGCAATCCACCAAGCATCGTTAACGGAACCAGAGGCTCCTTAGGTAACTCATCCATTTCTGACTGATTACCCCACATGATATAAGGCATGGCGGTTCTGCAGAACCTACGATCCGGAATGTTACATCGAATCACCGTTAAATCCCAAATCTCCTGATCAAGGGTCCTTGGGATCCAGCTAAGCGGCTGACCTTAACCATGCTTGAAGATGTCCGCGAACACATACACATATCTTAGCATGCATTTTCAATTACTTCTTTTATCATGCATTTATCTTTACTTAATTCATGATGGATCTAGTCTGGATCCCTAGCATACATATCATTCATTTAACTAGGCGGTTCCAACTCTGGATCCCGTTGGCATGCACTTAATCTTACGTATGACATTTATTTAGCATGGCATTGTACTTAAAGTAGCATGGCAATCCTTAGTCATTTACTTATGAGCATAAGTTCACTTAAATCACTTAACACATAATTCTTCCTCTACTGAGGCTTATGAAAGTCAGTACTCACCTGAGTAACTTAAAACAGATAGTTTTATTATCTCTGCCTTGTCTAGGGTGTTAAGTTCACCTAGAACATTAGGACTTGCATTAATTATCTTTACATACTTAAAATAGCTTATAATTAACAAAGGAAATTCCAAAATCCGGATTCTACACAAATCCGACAAACTGTCGGATTGTGGGAAATCCGACACAACTGTCGGATTACATGAAATCCGACACTTAGGTTTCAATACTTGAAACACTTGTAAACTTTGACACACAAGTGGAAATCCGAACTTTATCGGAATCCGACACTTTTGTCGGAATCCGACACTTTCAAAGGAATCTGATACTTTCGGATTTGACTTGCGAGTTATACATGTGAATTCAAAGAATTCCGATACTCATCGGATTTAGAATAATAACACAGATTCAGACCATATGTGGATTTCGACACCATTAGGTCTCGGAATCTGACACTTATCAGATTTGGGCAACTAGCGGATTCCGACATACTCATGTCTCGGAATCCGGTAGCTTCATTGCTGGGAATCCGCCAACTTTATTGGCTTATTTCCAGAACTTGTTTCTTGTTTGTTTTGATATTTATACATTCTAAAAACATCCACTTTCATTAGTATGACTTTGAAAACACATCAAACCCACACAATAACACCAAATAACCAAAACCCACTTGCAATGTAAGCCTTGAATGTTCTAAATAGTGTTTTGCAAGGATTTGAGTATTTTATCATGTTTTAAACATAAAAACAGTTTCATATATGTTAAATCTTAACAAAAAACATAAATTTACCTTTGCTTGGAAATCAAAACACTAAATCTTTCACTTCAAGAGAACCGAGAGGAAACCGAGAGAGAGAGAGAGTGTAGAGAGAATTCCGATAGTTTGCTTGTACGAGTGTGTTCTTGCCTTTTTCACCAACTTTGACCACAAGTCAAAATTTTCCTTTATTAAGCTAATTTACTTTTAAATATATAAAAACATATATACACATAACACATAAACACATTAAGCACATTTACATATAATATTTCTCTTCTTATTAATGTAATTAACTTACAACTTAAATATACTTATACACGATTAACAGCTAGGCCCAAATCGAGGATGCTACAAATCTACCCCCCTTAAGAAGATTCCGTCCTCGGAATCTACTCAGTGATAAACAGGTGAGGGTACCTTTTCTTCATCTCGTCCTCGACCTCCTATGTCAGGTTCAGACCTAAACTGTGTTTCCACTTAACAAGAACCAGTTTGATCCTCTTCTTTCGTAGCTTCTTAACCTTCGTGTCAAGAATTTCAACAGGTTCTTCTACGAGTCGCTTAGAAGAGTCAACCTTCAATTCTTGCAACGGAACAATCTGTTCCTCTTCAACGTTGCACTTACGCAAGTAGTATACGTTGAAGGTCTCATGGATTCCAGATAGTTCAGGCGGCAGCTCAAGAGTTACCGTCTGATCATTAACTTTTTGCACAATCTTGAATGGGCCTATGAAAGGTGGACTTAGCTTCCCTTTGCGCCCAAAACGAATAACGCCCTTCCAAGGGGAAACCTTCAAGAATACACGATCACCGACATCGAATGCAGCGGGACGACGTTTAGGATCCGCATACATCTTCTGTCGGTCTTGGGCTGCTCTAAGCTTTTCTAAAGCCACATTCACTTTCTCAGAAGTTATCTGGACAATCTCAGGTTCAACAAACTGTTTCTCTCCGGGCTCCAACCAGCAGGTTGGAGTGCGACATCGTCTCCCGTAGAGCATTTTGTACGGTGGCATTCCAATACTGGAATGATACGAATTGTTATAGGCAAATTCAATCAATGGGATATGAGAATCCCATGATCCACCGTATTCAAGTACACACGCCCAAAGCATGTCTTCAAGAGTCTAAATCGTTCTTTCTGATTGGCCATCGGTCTGCGGGTGATAGGCAGTGCTCAGATGCACACGGGTGCCTAACTCACGTTGCAAACTTTGCCAAAAATTAGATACAAATCTAGAGTCACGATCAGAAACAATCGAACAAGGAAGACCGTGACGTGATACTATCTCATCAATGTAAAGTTGTGCCAAACGAGTCAACGAAGCCGACTCGTTGGTTGCCAAGAAATGAGCACTTTTAGTCAGTCGGTCAACAATGACCCATATCATGTCATGCCCTCTGAGAGTCTTTGGCAGCTTTTTCACGAAATCCATCGTGATGTGATCCCATTTCCATTCCGGAATGTCAAGTTTTTGCAAATTACCATAAGGCCTTTGATGCTCTGTCTTGACTTGGGCACATATCTTACATTTCTCCACGAATGAAGCAACGTCTTTCTTCAGAGTGGGCCACCAATACAACTTTTTCAGGTCATAGTACATCTTGGTGATACCCGGATGAATATATAGCTTAGACTTGTGAGCTTCTTGCAGAATCAGCTCACGATTATCTCCGAAAAGAGGCACTTAAATCCTGGATTGAAAAGTCTTCCATCCACGATTATCTTTACCCAGCTGGTCTTTTAACTTACTAATCGTTTCAGATTTCAGATTGTCTTCTTGCAAAGCTAACTACTGGGCATCTTTTAACCTTGCAATCAAATCTGATACAACAGTGAGCTTCATAAACTTTGCCTCTGCTGTTGCCCCTTACGGCTCAAAGCATCCGCTACAATGTTGGCTTTACCCGGATGGTAGCGAATCTCACAGTCGTAGTCTTTTATTAACTCTAACCAACGGCGCTGCCGCATGTTGAGTTCTTTCTGTGTAAAGACATACTGCAAGCTTTTGTGATCAGTAAATATCACACACTTAGTGCCATAAAGGTAATGTCTCCATAATTTCAGCGCGAAGACAACAACAACAAGTTTGAGATCGTGAGTTGGGTAGTTCCTTTCGAGAGATTTCAGTTGCTGAAAGGCATAAACGATTACTTTATCTCTTTGCATAAGAACACAACCCAACCCCGCATAAGAGGCATCACAATAAACTACGAAGTCCTCCGAACCCTCTGGTAAGGCAAGAATCGGAGCTTCGCATAATAACCGCTTTAAGGTCTGGAACGCTTCTTCTTGAGCTTCCGACCAGACGAATGCAACATCCTTACGGGTCAGCTTGGTCAACGGACCCGCAAGTTTCAAGAAATTACGAATAAATCGTCGATAGTAGCCGGCCAAGCCAAGAAAACTCTTTATTTCAGAGGGAGTTCGAGGAACCTCCTAATTCATTACCGCTTCCACCTTAGCCGGATCTACCTTAACGCCTTCTTGACAGATAACATGGCCCAGAAAATGTACTTCCCTAAGCCAGAATTCAGATTTAGAGAACTTAGCGTATAACTGTTCTCGTTTGAGAGTCTCGAGAACTTGATGAAGATGAAGCTCGTGATCAGCCTCAGTCTTCGAGTAGACAAGAATGTCGTCAATGAAAACAATCACGTATTTATCAAGAAAGGGACGACAGACGCGATTAATCAAATCCATGAATATGGCAGGAGCGTTGGTTAAGCCGAATGGCATAACCAAGAATTCATAATGGCTGTAACGAGTCCGGAATGCCGTCTTCGAAATGTCTTCTTCGTGGACTCGTACTTGATGATACCCCGAACGAAGGTCAATCTTTGAGAAATACGTAGTTCCCTGCAACTGATCAAGAGATCATCGATACGCTGAAGAGGATACTTATTCTTTACAGTTCGCTTATTTAGCTCACTGTAGTCGATACACATCCTCATGGTTCCATCCTTCTTTTTGACAAATAAGACAGGAGCTCCCCAAGGCGAGGAACTAGGACGAATGAAACCCTTTTCAAGTAACTTCTGGATTCGCTTCATCATCTCGCGGATTTTAGAAGGAGCGAGACGATATGGAGATCTTGCAACAGGTGTAGGTCCAGGAATCAGTTCTATCTTATACTCAACATCTCTTACCGGAGGTAAACTCGGTAATTCATCAGGAAAGACCTCAGGGAATTCAGAAACTACCCTAATATCTTGAACTGGTCGCTTTTCCATCGTAGCATCAATAACATATGCGAGGAAGGAATCACAACCTTTGGCAACAGACTTCTGAGCTTTAATGAGGGAGATAACAGGAATATCAAAATCCCATCGTTCTCCTCGGGCAACTGCATAAGATCCATCAGCAAGAGGGATCTTAATCATCTTCTTGGAACAGAGAATCTCAGCATCACGCCTGCTAAGCCAATCCATTCCAATCACGACATCGAAGCCCGCAATAGGAATAATAAAGAATGAGATAGGGATGCTACTCCCATCAATATAAATAACGGCAATAGGAACTTTCTCGGTAACCGAGACTACTTTGCCGTTTGCAACTTCTACATTAAGAGGTTCGTCTAAAGGCACAACAGGTAATTGGAGTCTTTTGCGGCAAGCAACAGAAACAAAAGAATATGTTGCTCCTGAATCAAATAGTACACTGGCAGGAATATAATTGATAAGAAATGTACCAGTGACGACGTCACCTGCAACCTTTGCCTCGTCTGCAGTCATTTGAAATGCCCGCCCTTTGGCACGCGGGGCATTGTCTTTCTTCTGCCCTCCAGAAGATCCAGTTGCTCCGGAGCTTTGTCGGTCAGGGCATTCTACCATTTTGTGACCGGGTTTGCGGCACCGGTAACAAACATCTTTTTTGTATCGGCATTCATTCACCGAATGACCTCTTTGCCCATACCTGCCGTACCTCGTGGTTGCTGCTGAGCATTCTCCGGAATGATAGGTACGGCATGAAGAACACCAAGGGTCGTTAGGTCTTGGTTTCTTAGGAGATTCAGTTTTCCCACCTCCTGAGGATTGCCCTTTTGAAGAGCCCGATTGGAGAGATGGATGAAACTTCCTTTTACCGCTCTCACTGGCAAATTCACCCTGACACTGTATACGATCACCCTCCATTTGTCGGGCCACTTGAAATGCCCGATTAAGTGTTGGAGCTGCCCGTACATGGGCACGAAATTCTAGTGGCAGAGTCGCGACAAACCTTCTTATCTTGGTAACTTCATCTGGAATCAGGTGTGGAACAAACCTCATCTTATCAGTAAATGAGGTGATATGCTCCTCAATCGGTTTATCTCCCTTCTGGAGATCAGTAAATTCTTTTTCCATCCGCTCCATATCATACTTGGTACAGTACTTCTGGAGCACTTTCTCAGAAAACTGCTCCTAAGAGAGAGCACTTAACACCTCTTTGCTAACCGAGGCCTTTACAGTATCCCACCAGAAAATAGCGCGATCTTTTACCATACGTATCGTGTAGTTCACACGGTACTTAGGCTCGCACTTGCAAGATTCAAAAGCTTGCTCCATTTCACGGAGCCATTGGATAGTAACAACGGGGTTATCACTCCCCTCAAACGTCGGTGGATGACACGTCAAGAATTTCTTATATGAGCAGGGCTTGCACGGTCTGCCGAGAGTGGATTTTAACAAGAGCTCTTTAGCTAGACGGAGCTCTTCCTCCAAACACTTTATATAAGCAAGTTGGTCTAGATCAGGTACTGCGCCACCAGCATTATGCTGAGAGCGTTGGTCTTCGGCTTGGTGAGGCATATGGAAAGCCTCATCTTCCAATTCCTTGAGCGCTTGCTCAGTATTTGCTTTATCAACAGACATGTTCTTTATCTTAACTCTTCTATATAACACAGAAGAGTAATCAGTACTTAATCATTCTTACTCGTCATATCTGACAAGCTATGTCATAGCAAGTAATAGTCATATAACTCTCATACTCAACCCCCCCCAAAGGAACACTTTTATGGTCGGGCCCTTGTTTGAGATTGAATACTTTTGCAAGTACCCAATTCCCTCAAACTTAGGCTCTGATACCTATTTGTAACACCGACTTTGCATATACCAGAATTTTAGCAAAAAGTTTGCGTTTTTAACCAAACGTGAACTTAATCACGATTAATTAACATTAAGCAGTGGAAATATTTACATTGAACTTGTTTCAGTATCTGGTGTTACTCTACCATAACCGACCATAATGTATTTATTACAACATAAGTGTTCCAGCAAAATATCCAGAGGCAGGGGACCCGGCTCACCAGGCAATCTAACTTCGATCTACAAAAGAAGTTAACATGACATCGTTAGCTACATTTAGCTAGTGAGCACAAACTTAGCATAAGCATCATTAGAGTAAGTCATGTATAACATGAATAAGCATACAATGCTATCTTATCACATTGTGGTGTGTTGACATGATCGGTATAAGTTGTTTCTTGCAGGATAGCTAGTCCCACTCAACACCAATACACCGGGGGATCAGACACAACCCTCCGCGCTGGTGGGGCAGCATAAAGCAGTCCACCAATCATCGTTAATTGAACCCGAGGCTCCTTAGGTAACTCAACCATTTCTGATTGATTACCCCTCATGATATAAGGCACGACGGTTCTGCAGAACCTACGATCCGGATTGTTCCTCGAATCACCGTTAAATCCCAAATCTCCTGATCAAGGGTCCCTGGGATTCAGCTAACCGGCTGACCTTAACCATGCTTGAAAACGTCCGCGAATACATACACATATCTTAGCATGCATTTTCAGTTACTTCTTTTATCATGCCTTTATCTTTACTTAATTCATGATGGATCCAGTCTGGATCCCTAGCATACATATCATTCATTTAACTAGGCGGTTCCAACCCTGGATCCCGCTGGCATGCACTTAATCTTACGTATGACATTTATTTAGCATGGCATTATACTTAAACTAGCATGGTAATCCTTAGTCATTTACTTATGAGCATAAGTGCACTTAAATCACTTAACACATAATTCTTCCTCTACTGAGGCTTATGAAAGTCGGTACTCACCTAAGTAACTTAAAACAAATAGTTATATTATCTCTGCCTTTCCTAGAGTGTTGTCACACCCCGCTAAAGCGGAAACACGAGGTGTCACAGCACAAGATATCATCGCACAAGGTAAATAGACAATAACCATTATATTAAATTAACAAAAATAAGTAGTTCGGATAAAACATAAATAAAAGTTACACAACCGAATATTAATTAAATGACATTGTCTTGCACGATGCGTAAATAAAATAGATATTGTTTTTATAAAATGTGACGATGAAGATGATGATGCTACACATCATGCTTCTATACATAAGGTACCTAACGACGATCACCTGAAAGCACGGGTAAAAGAAAGAAAACGGTCAACTACTAGAGTTGGTGAGTTCATAGGTTTTTAATATGCACAATATAACTTTTAGATGAGAAAAAGTTTAAATAAATGATGGAGGTTTTTGAATAAAATCCAAGTATGAAATAATGATAGATGTATATTAAATGACGTTAGTAGTGGTAAAGTACATCTATAGTTCGTCAACCATAAATGGGAGACGTCAGAATCTCCAAATAGCGCTACTTACAAATACCATCGGCTCACTAGCGGAGTTAAGGAATAATGTCCAACGAAGGGCCTTACAACGATAACTCAATCACATCAAAGAATAATACCATAAGTGCTCAAAATAATATTTGAAATATATAAGAAGATAGGCAATAAACTTTTCATGAAATATATACACATGCTTTCACCCCAAAAATAATATGAAATACGGTAAAAAGAGGCTATGATACTCACTCGGTATGCAAATGTGTTAACTTGTAAGGATTTTTGTTCCTACCGAAGCTCCTTTCCTAATATAAGAGATATGTAGCTCTATTAGACTTATTTTATTTATTATTTTGTATTATTTATTTGTTGTTAACTTATTTATTAAATAGTTAAAGGTTGTCTCTATTTTTTCATAAATCATAAGTGTTCACTGGAATTTTTATTTCTTTAAGTTGAACTTTAAAAATTAAAAACTGTATTTTAGGAGTCATATTAAGGCTTGATATTTTAATATAGTCTTAATACATGTTTCTAGAATGTCCAGTAAAAATATAGGAATTTATAATCCATGTTTAATATTTTTAATAATTAAAAGTGTATAAGATGTTCACTGATCAGTGTCTGGATGACATGTTGTTACTAAAAAGTCTGTTTAGGGCTCATAGGACCTCGTTTTTACATTATTCAAACTGGGAATTAACCAAGACTCAAAGATGAAACTTTAAAAAAAAAACTAGACGTATTTTGACCCAAGAATGAGTAAATTACATGTGTTTAAAGTGTACCCTTTTAAATCTGTCAGATTTCCAGATTCAACATATGTGTCTTTTGAAATGTGTTTGAAGGATCAAACGTTCATGAAAATTAGTGAATCCAGTTTTAAATGAAAGGTAACACTTTAAAATAAGATTAGAAAAAAGAATCAACGGATTTTAATACCTAGAACTCCAGATATAACAAAAGCAAATGGGGAGTTCTAGCATTAGAATCTGCCAGATTTATTATTCTTTTTGCTTGTGGGTCATAACTTTAATATAACATGTTTATATTTATGATTAATCATCTTGTATGAGTATAAGCTTTGATAATCCATGTGTTCTTACAACAATGGTAGGATGATACACATTTTATGTGTTCCTTACAACATTTGTTAAGATGAAACACATGCATGATTAAAGTCTTATTTTCTTGATTTTTAGTTGATTAAGTTCCATACAACAATGGTAGGATGATGCACATTTCATGTGCTCCTTACAACATTGGTAGGATGTTTATATTTACATGATTATAGATATAAATAAAGGAAATAAGATGAACATCAAAGAAAATAAATAAAAAGAAAGAAGAAAGAAGAAAAGAAGAAAGGTAGAAGAGTAGAGATGAGTGTTTTATGATCATCTTACCAACTCTTGTCTTTGATTATGTGTTGGATCTTCACAAGATGAACAATCCTTGATGTTCTTGGGAGATTTTTGATGTTGAAAGAAGAAGAAAGAAAAGAGAAGAGATGGAGTGTGGTGGTAAAGGAAATGATGAAGAGAGGAAGGGGGATTATATAGAACATGGGGGAGATTAAGTGGTGGTTCTTGGAAAGAGGAGGCACGAGAAAAGAGAGGGGGGGGGGGGGGGTAGGCTTGGCCGGCCATGGGGGGGGTTTCTTTTATTTTTTTTTTGAAATATTATATGTAATTTGTTTAAATAAATTTTTGTATAATTGGTGATTTTGTTTAAATCTTTTAATTACAAAGTTTTAATTATTTTTATGAGTTTATATATATGTTTTATATTTTAACTTATTTATTTTTATTATGATGTATTTAATTATTTTTATTGATATTATTATTATTATTGTACATGCTTTGTAATTCTTGACTTTTAATAATTCGATTTTTCGAGCTTGGGAAGGTTATAATTATAAAGGCGGGATTTCTATGAAATCTAATATTATTATGGATGTATTTAAATCATAAATACTATTTTTAGTCGTACCAGGCTTAAAATTAGAATTTCTAATGGCTAACCTGGGAAATTTGTTGCCGAATGTCACATAAGTTCACCTAGAACATTAGGACTTGCATTAATTATCTTTACATTCTTAAAATAGCTTAAAATTAACAAAGGAAAATCCAAAATCCGGATTCCACACAAATCCGACAAACTGTTGGATTGTGGGAAATCCGACACAACTGTCGGATTACATGAAATCCGACACTTAGGTTTCAATACTTGAAACACTTGTAAACTTTGACACGCAATTGGAAATCCGACCTTTATCGGAATCCGAAACTTTTGTCGGAATCCGACACTTTCAAAGGAATCCGATACTTTCGGATTTGACTTGCGAATTATACATGTGAATTCAAAGAATTCCGATACTCATCGGATTTTGAATAATAACACAGATTCAGACCATATGCGGATTTCGACACCATTAGGTCTCGAAATCCGACATTTATCGGATTTGGGCAACTAGCGGATTCCGACACACTCATGTCTCGGAATCCAGTAGCTTCATTGCTGGGAATCCGCAAACTTCATTGGCTTATTTCCAGAACTTGTTTCTTGTTTGTTTTGATATTTATACATTCAAAAACATCCACTTTCATTAGTATGACTTTGAAAACACATCAAACCCACGCAATAATACCAAACAACCAAAACCCACTTGCAAAGTAAGCCTTGAATGTTCTAAATAGTGTTTTGCAAGGATTTGAGTATTTTATCATGTTTTAAACATAAAAACAGTTTCACATATGTTAAATCTTAACAACAAACATAAATTTACCTTTGCTTGGAAATCAAAACACTAAATCTTTCACTTCAAGAGAACCGAGAGGAAACCGAGCGAGAGAGTAGAGAGAATTCCGATAGTTTGCTTGTACGAGTGTGTTCTTGCCTTTTTCACCTCACAATCCAGAGGCACCGCCTCTGGACTTCTCTCTATTTCCTTTATTAAGCTAATTTACTTTTAAATATATATATACATATATACACATAACACATAAACACATTAAGCACATTTACATATAATATTTATCTTTTTATTAATGTAATTAACTTACAACTTAAATATACTTATACACGATTAACAGCTAGGCCCAAATAGAGGATGTTACAACATTGCGGCAAGTGAAGCAGCGAAAGAAGCTGTGTGGATAAGGAAGTTCATCCGAGACCTTGGAGTGGTTCCAAGCATCTCCGACCCTATTGAGATCTTTTGTGATAATGAGGGTGCGGTAGCCTTAGCGAAGGAACCAAGAGCTCACAAGAGAACAAGGCATATACCTTGAAAGTACCACTTGATCAGAGAGTTGGTTGAAAGTGGTGAAGTCGCTATTAGTAGGGTAACCTCGGAAGGCAATTTGGCCGATCCGTTTACTAAACCGTTGTCACAAGCTTCTCATGATTCTCACACTATGGCAATAGGTGTTAGATTTGCACATGACTTGGTTTAGATTGAGTTTTAATTTATGTTTGGACCATTTTGTATTTGGGAACGTTAAGAAGTAATGTTACTAATGTTTGTTTCGATTTATATAGTAGAGATCTATATATACACATGTTGCGGTTACTTACATTTAGTCTTTATTGTGTTCTATCTTTGCATGTTTAATATCTTCCCAAGGTTGTTTTACAATCTGTAAATCTCCACAATCGGTCATACTTTGTGGGAAGGAAGTATGAATTAAGATTGAGGTAAAGAATTGGTTTTGATAAACGTGATTCTTGCCTATACTTGAAAGGGGTTTCAAGTGATTGGAGCACCCGCACTCGAGTTCACTTCATGGTTTTAGTCATATGTAACTCGGGATGATAATGTCGTTTCATCCTTAAACTAGAGATACATGTGACTCCAAAGCATATGTTTGCTCTACTTTGATTGTTTTCTAACGCGGTCCATGACTGGTCGTAATAAGGGAGATGATTGAGTAGAGTATTATCTATGTGGCGGGGCTATGTAGTCAATATGAATTTGTTCCTATATAGAGAAGATATCCATGGGCCCCTCGATGATTGAGTGCTGACGTTCATACGTATGGCCGTGCTCAAGTTATATTGATGATGGATCAATGTTACTTGGTTTGTTGGTCACCACTAATCTAGAATCGAGAAACATAATCGTGAACGATCTGAAGGTTGACTATATTCCATGCCTTGTGTTCACATAGGATATCGCGAACAAAGGGATGTACATGATCACTTATCTTTAGGACAATCATTTTATGATTGGGATCTTGTCAAGAGTGGCATACCTTATACTGACTTGGGAGCATAGATGTCTTGCTAGAGGCCACTCTATGTTTGTGTTATTTTTCGTAGTTGTGTCACGTTCAAGTGTGAGTCTATTGGTATATGCCCGCTGACACGCACGAGTTAATAACACTACTGATGAGGTATAGGCCTATTGGGTCACACACCAAGTATTGATTCCGGCAACACGATCAAGCAAAAGAGAGAAAAAGTCCAAAATGGGTTTTGGCAGGATAAGACACGGGCCGTGTGTTTGAATACGGGCCGTGTCTAGTTTCTTGTCAAGTCGCGAGAATCCAACCAAGGACTCCTCTAATGTAGTCCAACCTAAGATGTGTTGATTCCCAAATGCTAGTGTGTTGGTGTAGATCACCAAAGCAACAAGATCAATATGTGTATATCACTTTTGTGCACCAAAACTTGATCACCAAGAAGAATATCAAGTAGAGAGAAAATTAGCATGAACCAACACTTTTGTTGTCTCCACAAGATTCTTCAAATGCACAGAAAAACGTCACATTGAAGCTGCCAAATTAATTGACATAAACTCCATTAAACAGAATGTTTAAGGCTGTTAATTCTGCTGTTACAATGTACATACACGGCCCGTGTCCATCAACACGGCCGTGTCGGCCCAAAGTCCACGGCCTCAAAATGGGCCAAGACGCCCCATGTCTAATAGGCTAGACATGCCCCGTGTTCAATCACACGGCCGTGTCGGCCCAAAGTACACGGCCTCGATTTTGGCCAAAACACCCCGTGCCTGTTGGGCTAGACACGACCCGTGTTCAAACACACGGCTTGTGTCTTATCCTGCAAAAACCCATTTTGGCCTTTTTCTTTCTTTTGCTTTATCGTGTTGCCGGAATCAATACTTGGTGTGTGACCCAATAGGCCTATACCTCATTAGTAGTGTTATTAACTCGTGCGTGTCAGCGGGCATATACCATCAGTAGGGTAGGGAGAGAGTGAGAGAGAGGGTAAGGTAGGGGTAGGTGGGGGTAGGGTGGGGATGGGGTGGATAGGGTAGGATAGAGGGAGAGGGTAGGGTGGGGGTAGGGTGGCGTGATGGTTAGGGTAGGGTGGGTAGGTAGAGTGTGGGTAGGGTAGGAGTGGGGTAGGGGTGGTGGGAATACGATAGGGTAAGGTGGGGCTAGGGTAGGGATGGGGGTTAGGGTAGTGTAGGGTATAGATGCGCGTAGGGTAGGGGTGAGTAGGGGCAGGGTAGGGTAGGAGTGGGTAGGGGTAGGGTAAGGGTAGGGGTGGGTTACGGTAAAAGTAGGGTAGTGTAGGGGGTGGGTAGGGTAGGATACAGGGTGAGGGTGAGGGTAGGGTAGGGTAGGGGTTAGGGTAGGGTAGGGATGGGGTAGGGTTGTTAGAGTTAAATTTGTGTTTAAGTCTAGTCACAATTTAATGTTTTTCTGTTTTACTTTGTACTTAGTATATATAGTAGTGTTGTCTTTCTTCCTTGTAACCTTGAATATTATATAGAATAGAAAACACACACATTAAGGTGTTTCCATACTTTTCTCTCTACTTGAATCACTTGTGTATTCATTGAATTGCTCTACAATTGGTATCAGAGCCAAATCTTTGCGAAGATAAGGCTCTTGATTGAAGATTTCAGGAGATTACAGCAACAATCCGAAGGAATTTGTCTATTTTTGAGGTACTTTGGTCGACTTTGAGTATAATCTGATTTCTATCGAATTGTGTATGAAAATGGAGGATTAGAAGTTTATTGGATTCACAATCATCATTAGAATTAACCCGTGTGAGTCCGCGATCAATCATTACAACAGTTAGTGTCGAATTTGAGATTTTGTATTTTTCGGTTTTTGAGAAAAATTGATCTAAAATGTATTCTAGAGGTTGAATTTTGTTGTATATTTGATTCTGAATTGTAATTCGTGTGTATACGAAACCTCTGGAAGAAAAAATTCGCGAATTTGATCTAAATTCGGAAGAATTTGAAGTTTGAAAGTTGGCGGTTACAACAATTACAAGAACTTTCGGATTTGATATCAAGAACAATCGGATTCTGCAAAATCCGAAGATTTCAATCGGATTCCGATACTTATCTATCGGATTCTGTGTTGCGGATTTTGGAAATACAAGGATTGAGTTGCGGATTTGGGGTTTGCAATCGATTGTTTAGTTATCTAGTTTAATTTCGGATTTGCCAAGTATCGGATTTTGGAGTCGGATTTGATCAACGGATTTGATTGATCGGATTTACAAAGTTGGAATGATCTCGGATTGCAAATCATCGGATTTGAATCTTTCGGTTTTTGAATCATTCGGATTTCAAATCGGTTTTTCAATCTTTCGGATTTTGGATCATTCGGATTTCGAATAGATTTTTTCAATCTCTCGAATTTTGAAACATCCGGATTTCAAAACATTATCGGAATTCTAAAACATTCGGATTTTGAATCCATCGGATTTCACTTCAATCGGATTTTCACTATCGGATTTTGACTAGGATTTCAAATTCATTCGGTTTCTTAAGTCTCGGATTTTGAAGTTTTGATAGGAATCGGATTTTAAGACTCGGATTTTAGACAAGTGAGTTTCGGATTTCAGTGAGTATCAGATTTCAGATTACAAAAGAATTCTTCAATCAATTATCTTACAAAGAAAAGATCCTCAAAGCAAGAATGAGTACATACAGTGAAACACTTTCATTCGGTTCAGACACGAAGTCACCAGTGTTGTACAGAGGAGAATATCATGTATGGAAAGGTCGGTTTATGGATTTTATAGACAACAATGAGCAATATGGCGAGGAAATGAAGAAAAGCATATTTTTAGGATAGATCAAGAAGCAGATTCTCATCATAATCCGCCTTTGGATGAAATCCACAGAGAAAAACTTCCATCTGAGTACACTGTTGAAGAAAAACACAGAGCCACTGCTGATCGGAAAGCAAAGTACTACCTAAAACATGGCCTTTCTTCAGAATTTTACATCAAGGTGAACGGTCTCAACACTGCAAAAGAGATATGGGACGAAATTAAGAGTCAGATGGAAGGCACAGAGTCAGGGGTATGGATCAAGGAGACTACACTGGTTAACTCCTTTGATCATTTCAAAGCCAGAGAAGGGGAAGCACTAATTGAAACTTACAGTCGCTACTGTAAACTACTCAACGACCTCAGAAACCAAAAACTTGATGATTACTCGAATCTAACAAAGAATACTAGGTTTCTAAACTCTTTAGGATCTGAATGGAGATCTCAAGTGGCAATCTACAGACAAATGAATCAAAAGCACCTCAACAAGGTTACCCATCATATGATCTTTGAGGAACTAAATCAATATCAAGATGATGTTGGTTTAGGTACACAAAAAGACACTGTAGATCCACTGGCTCTGGTGGTAAATGAGAAAAGAGGTAAGAGTTCAACGAAGTCTGCTAAACTGAAACAAGTTATAGAAACAAAAACTTCAGATTCAGAGGAAGAAAATGTGGTTGACAATGAAAAGATCATGGAGGCAATGGCTTATTTGACCAACATGATGCAGAATAAGTTTCTGAAGACCAACACAAACAACAGACAGAGGTTCACGTCTGGCTCAAGAAGGAGAGATGACCAATTCCCAAAGAAGGATGGTCAAAGATTAGAAAGGAGGTATGAAAGAAAAGTAGAAACTGCCCAGGAGCGCAAATGTTATAACTGTGGCGGAACTGGGCATTTCATCAATGATTGCAAAAAGCCCAAGGTGAAGGACTCAGAATATTACAAGACAAAACTCAACCTCATCAAACAAAGAAATAGTGGGAGGGCATTACTTGCAGAAGAGGATCAATTCTTGTCTGACACTGATAACAGTGATGAGGATCCCAATGTCCATGCCCAATTTGTTCTAATGGCTGAGGTTGAGGACTGCCAGTTTGAGGAAACCGATGGGGAGAGTGAAGATGAAATCGTGAGAAATGACTCAGGTTTTATGGCTAGATTTGATGAGTCAGACATGGAGAGTGAATATGAGGAAGAGGAAGAGATTGAACCAGAGGTTGCTACTGAAGGCACCAATCCATCAGTTGCTGAGAATGAAGAGAAGGTATTAAAGATGATTCTGAAATTCCTACTGAGTATATACTAACTCTTGTGCAACAGGTGGAGATCTTAACTTCCAAGAATCAATCTCTCATAACAAGAACCAGAAGTTGAATGAAAAGAATATAAATCTAAAAATGGAACAGGCATCAAAAAGTGAAGTTGAACTAAAAACTCAATTCTCAAAAATAGAACAACTTCAACAAGAAATAAAAGACAAAGAAAATGCACTCAAAATATTCCAAAAAGAATCAGAGTTGAAAGTGCATGACTTGAATGTAGCCAAACTATCTGCAGAGATAAACTTAAATTTAATAATGAAGGAGAAAGGGAATTTTGATGAGAAAGTTCAACATCTTGAAGATATAGTTAAAAAGCAAGTAACTACACGTCATAGTATTTTCAAACACCTTGAACCAAATGTCAAGAACAGATATAAAGGGTTAGGGTATGATGAAAATAACTTCTTCTCAAAGATCAATTGCAGTCAACTGTATCAATTAGAACGAATGAATCAAGGTTGGACTTCAAAAATGGTGTTTGTGGGAGAGGAAGAAATTAAGCATGAAGAAGAAATCAAAAGAAAAACAACAAAGAAAATGCAAAACTCAATCAATTATGATGAACTGAACGCGTCATATGCGGACACTGAGAAGAGTGGTGGTTGTGCGTTAGAAGAATGCTTCATTCCTATCCCACCTGTAGTAAAGAAAGCTGTTGAAGAAGCAAATGATGGAAATGCTCGAGTGTATATTCCACACATGGAATTACAAAGGAGGCAAGAATTGCTTGAAGTTGCATGCATCGATCAGAAAATTAAATTTGATGTGGAAAATTGTGTTTTAAAAGAAACAATCTTTAATCTTAACAAGAAATTAAATTCCGCTGCATCTGAGATAAAGATTGAAATATCTGATGAAAAAGATAAAAATTATGATTTGCACAATTTCTTATTCCACAATTTATTTCCAATGGAATCGAACGGAGTATGCTTGAAGAGAAGGTGGAAAGATTGCTAACCGAATTGGACAGGTATCTGGATATTGTGTATCCACAGTGTCCGAAGGCTTGCAGAGAGTTCTTGTCACATAAATGCAATTAGTTTTGTGATTCAAACAGTATTACAGAAAAAGGATCATCTTCAAACACAAAGCAGATTCCTGAAATGTCAAAAATCAAAAAGACATCAACTGTGCATGCTTTAAAATCTATTAAATCACTTCACATGTCTAACAAAAATTCCTTGTCTGAATCAAAATCAGCTCAATCAAAAAGGAAAGAAGGTTCAAGCAACAGCATGAAGAAGTCAAACATCAAAGATGTGAAAAAAAGAGAGACAAAAACATCAATGAAGTGGATTGCGAAGGAAGATCTGAAAGAGATAGAGAAGAAGAAAGCACATGTAGTCAATACTGATTCCAAGAAAAAAGTGAAACCATTTTGTAAGATCCATAAATCCTACTGTAATAAAAATTGTGAGTTACTTTTTTCATGGAAAGTCAAAACAAAGAGCTCAAAAGCAAAAGTAGTTGATAACAAAATGTGTTATGTTGGAAATGGCTGTCCTGAAGGACAATGTAAGTTCAAATGTGAAAATCATCAAAATAAACTGAAAAGTGAATCAAAATCCAATAAAAACAGGAAGAATTCAAATGATAATAAAATTTTGTTTTGGTTTATCAATAAGAATGGATTCATTATTCACCAATGGATTCACAAACATCAAAAAGCAGGGCTATTAAAAAGGTATGGCAACCAAAAAATACCAATCCGTCCAGGACAGTGGAGAGAACATATGAACATAATGAACAACAATCAAACACATTCTCCAGCTCCAGTAGTTCATAACAAATTCACATCCTTTACCCAATCTCAACAGAAAGCTGTTTTCAATTCATCATATCAATCATATTCAACGAAGAATAAAAAACAGATGATGAATATACCTGTGTCATATCAACCCATAACAAAAAGCGTGTATGTTGTAAAAAACAAGCATTTCTCACCTGTGATCAAATCAACCGAGAAATCAATTGGGAAATGGATTGTAAAGAAAATGCTTAACAAAGAAAGTTTGAATGTTGTCAAAACACCTGAAACATCTAACACAACAAATCAAACGAGTTTCTTTTCCATGTGCAGAAAGATCATCTATGGTACATGGACTCGGGCTGCACTAAACATATGACGGGGAACAAAGGTCTTCTCAAACACTTTGTGAGCAAGTATACAGGGAATGTAAAGTTTGGGAATGACCAAGTCTCGCCGATCTTAGGCCACGGGGTAATAGAAACAGGAAATTTGAAGATAGAAAAAGTATCCTATGTGGAAGGCTTAGGCCACAATATTTTTAGCATAGGACAATTCTGTGATAAGGGTATGGAAGTAGTTTTCAAGAAAAGCTCCTGTTCATTAAGAACTGAAGATGGAGCAGAAATTTTGGGTGGCAATAGAAAGTCAAACTTGTATACAATTGACTTGTCTGAGAAAGGTTCCGGCACACCAGTATGCCTGTTGTCTAAAGCATCATCAGACCTAAACTGGTCATGGCATCGCAAGTTGTCGCACTTGAATTTCAAAAACATAAACAAGCTGGTGAATGGTAACTTGGTCAGAGGTCTACCGAAGCTTAAATTTGAGAAAGACCATCTCTGTAAGGACTGCGAAGCGGGCAAAATGAAGAGAGTTTCACACAAAGTAAGTCAGATATCTCCAACTACCGCGCCTTTACAGTTGATTCACATGGATCTCTGCGGACCAATGAAAGTCCAGTCAAGAAATGCAAAGAAATATATCTTGGTGATGGTGGATGATTATTTTCGGTACACTTGGGTCCGGTTCGTGAGTCATAAGAGTGAGGTACCACAACAAGTAATTCTATTTCTAAAGAAACACAAGTCTCAGAACGGACAACTGGTGAAGAGTGTTCGAACAGACAATGGGACTGAGTTCAAAAATAGAACTTTAGATTCCTATTTAGATTCTAAGGGAATTAATCATCAGTTCTCGGTAGCATATACTCCGGAGCAGAATGGAGTAGTTGAGAGGAAAAATAGAACTTTGGTTAAAGCTGCTAGAACAATGTTGCAATACTCAAAGCTAAAACCATCCTACTGGGCTGAAGCCGGGAATACTGCATGCTACACCCAAAACAGATCACTAATTCATCATCGCTTTAATAAAACTCCATACGAATTATGTAATGGAGTAGTTCCTATTATCAAATACTTTCATGTATTTGGTAATAGGTGCTTTGTGCTGAATGAGTCGAACAAACTATCAAAGTTTTATTCGAAATCCAATGAAGGAGTCTTTTTAGGTTACTCAATGGATAAAAAGGCTTTTAGAATTCTAAATCGGAGAACTAACATGATTGTCGAAAGCATAAATGTTACGTTTGACGATTTAGTCAATTTAAATTCCTTAACGAGTAAACCTAACTCATCCAAACATTCAATTTTAACAAATAACAAAACAGATGAGTCATCCGCACATTCAGAAGATATAAGCTTGGATTTTATGTTTGATTTCTTTAAAAAGAATGATAATACATCTACTGTCTTGCAGGATATTCAACAGGAGTCTGTGTCAATAACTGAGCCACCAAGTGTATCTAGAGTTCAACAGACTACAAATTCTGCTAATTCGGAGTTTGAAGCTACGAATATTTCTGCAAATGAACAAAGTCCAAGATATGATCAAGCGGCAGAGGACATTAATTCAACTGATCTTCAAAATCTTAATGACTTCATTCTGGTTCAATCCCCCAAACCTGTTTGCCTGAAGAGTCATCCAGAGACTCAAATAATAGGAAGTTTGAACTCCGGTGTTCAAACTCGATCTGCCACAGCTAACATATGTCAACACTCTAGTTTTCTAAGCATGGTCGAACCCACACGAGTGTCAGAAGCTCTAGCTGATCCTGATTAGATTATTGCTATGCAAGAAGAGCTAAATCAGTTTGACCGACTCAAAGTCTGGAGACTAGTTCCACGACCTGAAGGCAAATCTATTGTTGGAACGAAGTGGGTATTTAAGAATAAGAAGGATTCTGATGGTGTGGTGGTTAGGAATAAAGTTAGGCTAGTGGCTAAGGGGTATAATCAACATGAAGGGATAGATTATGATGAGACCTTCGCCCCTATAGCTAGAATAGAAGCAATTCGACTGTTCCTAGCCTATGCTTCCTACAGAAACTTCACTGTATATCAAATGGATGTGAAGACTGCCTTCCTCAATGGAAAATTGAAAGAGGAAGTGTATGTCAGTCAACCTGAAGGTTTCGTAGATCCTAACAGACCCAATGACGTCTATATTTTGGACAAAGCTCTATATGGTTTAAAACAAGCCCCGAGAGCTTGGTACGATGAGTTGTCAGAACACCTGCTTAATGAAGGATACATCAAAGGGAAAACTGACACCACATTGTTCAAAAAGGAGATTGGCAACGATTATGTGTTGGTACAAATATATGTTGATGACATAATATTTGGTTCTACAAATCCTAAATATGGCAATGAATTTTCAAATACAATGAAAAAGCGCTTTGAAATGAGCATGATGGGGGAAGTTAACTTTTTCCTCGGATTGCAAATTAAACAATTTAGCCATGGAATTTTTATAAATCAAGCAAAGTATATCAAAGATCTATTAAAGAGATTTGATATGACTGGCTGTTCATCAATCTCAACACCCATGGCTTCTCGAACAAAACTATTTGCTGACCCAGAAGGAAAAGCAGTAGATTTGAAAACTTATAGAGGAATGATAGGTTCATTGCTATATTTTACAGCTAGTAGGCCGGATATTATGTATTCTACATGTCTTTGTGCCAGATTCCAAGCAAATCCTAAAGAATCTCATCTTCTGGCGGTAAAACGCATATTTCGATATCTTAAGGGTACCCCAGATCTAGGTTTGTGGTATCCTAGGGATTCTGGGTTTGAGCTAATTTCCTATTCTGATGCAGATTATGCCGGTTGCATTCTAGACCGAAAGAGCACATCCGGGAGTGCACATTTTTTGGGAGACAGACTGGTTTGCTGGGGGTCCAAGAAGCATAACTGTGTTTCATCATCAACAGTTGAAGTAGAGTACATTGCTGCTGCTAGCTGCTGTTCTCAATGTCTTTGGATGGACTCAGCTTTCCGACTTTGGTCTGGTATATAACAAAATCCCTCTAATGTGTGATTCTCAAAGTGCCATTGCAATTACATGCAATCCGGTACATCATTCTAAAACAAAACATATTGACATCAGATATCATTTTATAAAAGACTATGCTGAAAAAGGTTTAATTGAATTAAAATATGTTCAAACAGATAATCAACTTGCTGATATTTTCACCAAAGCGTTAGACGAATCTCGTTTTAATGCTTTAGTGTCAATATTAGGAATGTTGAATTTGACAGTTTAACATAACATTCTGAATCAACAAATCTTACACGGTATATGCTAGTTATGTTGAATTTGGTCAATGGACAGACAGAGCAAATACAAGTTATGAATCACTGAGGGTTCATACTTGTAGGGGGAGAAAATATATCAGGTTTTGTATATATTAAATGAAAAATCAAAAACATGTACAAAACACACAAGACTCAAAAACATTTTTTTCTTCATCTCAAATTGTTGTACATTTGTACATAATTTGAGGGGGAGTTTTATTTTTTTTGTTTTTGAATTAAAATTGTCAAATTTTTGAAAAAGTTCATCTTCTTATTCAAAGAATTATTTTTAAAGATGAAATATAATGTTTAGGGGGAGTAGAATGAGTTGAAAAGTCAAATTTTTAATGAGGTGTTGAAAATCCGATAAAAGTTGTCGGATTCCGATACTTTAATCGGATTTTGACCAAAACCGAATGTTTTATCGGTTTTGTGGGTTCCGGATTTCATATGGATCGGATTTTACCCATTCGGATTTCGTGGGTCGGTTTTTCCTATAAAAACAAAAATCCGATTTCATTATCGGTTTTCCAAACCTTTTCAAGAATCCGAGAGTTCAAAGAATCCGAAAATTTCGAAGTGTTTTGTTGTGCAAACAAACAACAGATCCAAGGTCGCATTACCTTTCTGTTTCCAAAGGTATACTTTGTTTTCATTTTCATCAACGTTTAAGTGGTTTTTAATCGATTCTTTTGACTGAAAAACCCTCGTAACACTTCATGTTCAAATCTTCAAATCATATGTGTTTGTTAACATGATTGGACTCGGTTTTAGTTGTACTTTAATGGGTTGTATGTTGATTTCAAGATACTCGATCTTTGAGTTGGTTTTTGAATGATTTTGAATCTGTCGGTTTTGTTCGAGTTTAATCGGAAATGATGGTTCAAACGAGGAAGGATTTTAGATGTTATTTGTGTTGATTAATTCAAAAGGAGTTCTTAGTTTATGTTTAATTGCACAAATATGTTGATTTTTAAGTGATAAATGAACGAAGTAAAGATTTTTGGAAGAATCGGATTGTCGAACTACTTGCTCCGTTCATTGAACAAGAATTGTCGGATTTCATGGAAATCCGATAGTTAATCGGATTTCATGTTCAATCGGATTTTGACAAATCCGAATGTTTACATTGACTAGTGTCGGATTCAATAAACAAAGGATTTCAATGTTATCGGATTTTATATAAATTCAAATGGTTGTTGGATTTTATGTAAAACCGAGTTGTTGTCGGATTTCATATAAATCCGAGTGGTTGTCGGATTTTAACACAACCGGATTTTCAAATATCATCGGATTTTGTAAGTGTCGGTTTTTCATACTTATCGGATTTCACGTTCAAAAGACTCGGATTTGAGATAAATGAATGTCGGTTTTTCAAAGTCATCGGATTTTGAATAACATTGACTATTGGATTTTAACATATGTCGGATTTTCAAAGTACTCGATTGGATTTTAACATGTGTCGGATTTAGAAACAAAAAGGGTGTCGGATTTCATCTTATTGGATTTCTAGGTGTCGGTTTTTGCCAACACTTAGAAATTTTCAAAAATTTTGGAAATTTTTGAGATTTGTACTAATCGTTTTATTTAACAGATGGCTCAAATTCCATCCAATACCCTTTTCCCTCAAGCCAATTACCTACCAAACCAACTAAACAACGCCTACTTTGTACCGGACATTACCAAAATCGAATACCCAATAATCACCGAACTTATAACATCTCACCCATTAAACCACATATTCACTTTTAACCCTACTGAAGCCTTCCCCCATGTCCCGGAGGTGTACGTACAACAACTCTGGAGTTCATTATTGTTAACTGAAAGTGCTGAAGGCCTTCCTGTACTTGCTGGCCAAATAGAGCAAGTTGAATTTGAGATGGGTATCGAAAGCATACGCAGAATACTAAGACTACCCAAATCCACCTCTTATCCACCAAAACCTGACTTTGATCCAATCCCAACCGACAAAAAAATTCTAACTCATGTGATGGATCTTGGATGGAGAGGAGATGAATTAACTGGTGTATCAAAGTTCAAACGTTTAGGATTGGTTCCTCAATGGCAAACTCTATATGCTATTATCATGCGGTGTTTGACAAGTGTAACCAAAGGGATAGATGGGGCCAATATCTTTGCATTGAAAGTACTGGTTGGGATGGCTAAGCATTTTCATTTTGATTATGCCAGAATTATTGTTCATTGAAATAGCCAAGGTGGCCAGAGAGAAAGTGATACCCGGTAAAAGACGTAACTTCTTACCGTTTCCACGGTTTTTATCTATGATTATTCAACGGGTGATGGCCAGAGATACTGATATCTCAAGGCGTGATGGTGAACCAGCAGTGCAGATTCAAATGATGATCAAATTATACAAAATCCCGGCGATGCCTGATATTCAACCATTTGTGATGCCTGCTGAGTTAGTGCATTTATTGGATCTTGAAAGCGAGGTGGTCCAGGAGTATGTGAGAGAAAATAACATTGTTCTTATGGGTCGACAAGAGCCTGTTGATCCTACCCCAAGAACGTTAGGATCCCCGAGTGCTAGTGATATTAGGAGTCAGTCTTCTACGGGAGAAGCTGACAGGGGAGAGTTAAGAGAAAAAATAATCGAGAGGGGTGGAGAAGAAAGTGAAGGTGTTGGTGAGTTTAGAGAGGGAGTTGCTCTGGACACATCTGAAAGCGACACTGATTCATTCCAAAAGCATATTGAGAAAATGTTTCCAGATCAGATAGATGAGGAGTTAGGTCCTGATGGTCAAAGAGTACATACTAGTTTACCTGATTATGACCAAATGATGGATTTTTCTGATATTGATACGCAAATGATGTATGATGATATTACTGCGCTTAATGTAGATGAAGATGTTGAGAGGCAAAAACAAAGTGAGGGAGTGAGTGCTGTAAGAAAAGAATATGTGAGTGCTGAGATTCCTCCAGCAATTTTTAACCGGGAAACCTCATCTACTGTCGGGTTTATACCTGGCATTGAAAAAGACTCTGGCTTCCCACCAGAGCATGCACAAACCCCTCCAAGCCACTCAGTATCCTCTCAACAGGATATTGTTTCATCACACGGAGATAAAGCACAAAATCTAACGGTTCCTCAATTGGAGGAAACTGTTATTGAAACAAGTGGCACTCCTCTCCATGCCACACCTGTCGTTTCTGTGCACATCGATAACTATCAACAGATTGTTGATTTTCTTTCAAAACACAGGGAAACACTTGAAGCAATAACTGGTTTATTCAGTGATAGACCAGCTGGAACTACTATAGGTGAAGCCTTCACAGGCCATATCCGAGGATTAGTAGGAAATCCCACCACAGCCAATGTCAATCCAGCTGTGAAAGTGGGTGGTCCTTCATCTACAGAATTTGTTTCTGGAGATGCTGGAACCTCAACGGGTAATTTAAGTGATCCCGGTGTTACAACTTCTGAATCTGAATCGGCTAAGGAATTCGTTTCCAAGGCTGATTTTGATGCTGCTCTTGAACATCTGCACGTTAGAATTGATGATATTCAAAGATTACAACTTGACAAACTCACCAGAATCAAGAAAAAATTGGATGATTTAGTAGAACAGCAAGAAATGGACGTAAAAGATAAAGTTACAGATGCCTTTTCAGTGGATGAATTAAAAATCTTGTTAATGGTTAAACTGATTGGCAAGGGTGATAGCAGTTATGAGGATTTAGATATCTTATCATTGTTGAGAACTGAGGTGGAGTCTACGTGCAAAGCTGCTGGGTCATCAAAACAACCTAGGCATGACGATGATGATTCAGACACCGATCGTCCTGAGGGGGAGAAATGTTTGAAAACTTATTTTGATACCCCGGCTGCTCATCGAATCGGTAAAGTTGCTGCCAGATTGGAGGAAACATCGTTTAAACAAAAGTATAAGGGCAAGCAGACTGTGGTTGAATTTGAGGAGTCAAATGTGCCTGAGGTTGAGGCAGAGGATGAGGATATGAAGCTAGCCTTGTGGCTGAGCAAGCAAGAGGTTGAAAAGCCTTCTTCCGAGATAGTTGATGAATCTGGGCTTGAAAGTTATAATTTGGATAGTGTGTTGAAAGTACATAAAGAAGTAACAGAACAATTTCCGCCATCTCCCAAGCAATTCAGAGTCACTCCTTCAGACATCAAAAAGCAACAACTGAAAGAAAGTCAAATCAGAGAAATATCTAAACAATCAGAATGGAATATTCCTAAAACTGCTCAAATAGATCCGGTTCACACTGGGTCTTTACCAAATGTAAAGAAAAGTTATGTGCTAACTAGGGAGGCCCTGAAGAAAACCGTTAGAAACTGGAGATACCAAGATATACCAATGACCTTTCTAGAAGAAAAATTTGTTGACATCTACGTAGAGGAAATAGAAGAAATGTTAGACGTAAATATGATGGGTGCCAAAGATGCAGAAGATGTTAAAGCAAAGATGATACTCAATATGCATACTGCAAAGAAAGAGGAAGTCATATCAAAATATCATATCATAAAGCTCAATTTTGTTGGAGTTCAGAGAGTTGTTTACAAAGAAATGATCAGCTATTTAGTCACAAGGTCGGATATGAAGAGCTATACAATCGGGCATGTGGACCTAAAATTCTTAAACCTTAGTGATGTTAACTTTCTGCTAGAGGGGCTTGAAATGAAACTAGAAAAGAATGCTGAAGATTCAGCTGGTTATAAGAAGCTCAGGAAGTTCATCAGGCACCGATGTCAGATTGCAGAGTATACAGATCTTCAGTTGGGAGCCGAATCTGATAAATCCAAAATCAATCTGCTAAAGCCAAACACAAAACATTCAAAAATTGACCAACTGAAGATGTTTCAAGTTGTATGGAGTGATGATGAAGAGTTCGAGGGAGATGAAGGAATTGTCTTGTTTAATAGCAAAAGAGAAAAGTTTTTCTTAAGGTTCAAAGAAGTTAATGATTACTCAGACGGATCTTTGAAGATTTGGACCTTAAAAGTTATGGATTATAGCATGAGCCTAAAGGATGATGTAGACCAAGCGCCAAGAGTCAGATTAACAGAAGTCATAAAGCTATTCGATGCCAAACGAGATGAACGAAAGATGACCAGACATTGGCAGAGAAAGATGGGTCAAAGAAACATGAGCTAGACTTAAAAAAGGGGAAGATTGTTAGAGTTAAATTTGTGTTTAAGTCTAGTCACAATTTAATGTTTTTCTGTTTTACTTTGTACTTAGTATATATAGTAGTGTTGTCTTTCTTCCTTGTAACCTTGAATATTATATTGAATAGAAAACACACACATTAAGGTGTTTCCATACTTTTCTCTCTACTTGAATCACTTGTGTATTCATTGAATTGCTCTACAAGGGTAGGGTGGGTAGAGTGGGTGAGGTTTAGGGTTAGCATAGGGGTAGGGTAGGTTGGGTGGGGTGGGTGGGGTATGGTAGGTGTGGGGTAGGGGTGGGGGTAGGGTAGGCGTGTGGTAAGGGTAGGTAGGGTGGCGGTAGGTTGAGGATAATATGGTAATTTGAAGATTCCTTTGTTTATGGATTTGAAAATACTAGGGGGTGAGAGGATTTATAAAATCCCATGTCTAAAGTATTTGGTAGGATTTCCTTGAAATCCTATCGTTTGAAATCCTTTGCCTTTTTTCTAAACAAACACATGATTTCTCAAGATTTGAAAACCCAATCTCAGGAAATCCCACGAAACAAACAGTGCCTAAGATGTTTGTTTTTTAAACCATATATTTGAACCTTTGTCATGCACCATTTATGGCCTATAAGCTTCACCGTTTTGTTGCGAACTATATTAATTTATGTTTTTGTTTTCGTTTTTTAACGCCCCAAATTATAAAATTGACCTCTTTGATAAAAGTTCACATAGTTGTTTACATTCTGAAAGTTTTACATAAAGCGGAAGCGTAACTGTTTCAAAAGTATTTATCCAAAATTACACATATGTGAAAGTGCTACGAGTTTATCACAAAAACTTGTTCTGTATAACCAGGCGTTCATTTTCCTTATCAAATCAGTCAAACTGGAGCTTTGCCCTTGCCTTGATTGTGATCTATAAAATATATAAAATAATATCTGATAAGCTGTGAGAGCTTAGTGAGTAAACTAGACTGAAAATCATATATACACATAAATATAATCACATTCTGAACAAAGCCAACCACTGGTTCTAGACCCAGGGTAGCAATCTGAGCCACAGTACTGCGCTAATTCTGAGCCACTACTGCACAAAGCAGCATGCTTTATAACATATAAACAAATGCATATAAACATTCCTTGTAAAAACATCATTATGAACATATGAAACAAAGTCTAGAAGGCTCACCTTATAAACTGAAGTATTATAACCTAATCCACAGAAGATAAAGGTTCACGTATATGTCCTCAGCTAGTCAATACAGTTATATAACAATGATATGTATTAAACATATGCTGAAACAGAAGAAATCAGACTGAACAGGACAGGGGCACGCCCGTGTCTCCCCTTATCTGAACCAGAATAGTCCGGCAACTTGCTATTTTTCCAGCCAAATCCTCCAAAAACTCATTCAAAACAGTTTGTAAACACCTTTTGAATGGTTTCTAACATCCCTAACCATTTTAAACACTTAAAACTCATATATAACATGCTTTGATTCATATTTCAACCTTTGAATCACATGAACCCATTAAAACTTGAAAACTAATCAACCAAACATACCTTGAGTATACAAGTTTGAAGATGATGATGATGGTTTAGTACATTTTTTATTGATATCTATAACATAATTCTGAATTTTATGTTGCTAATTCTTCTTTGTGTAAGTTACAAAATTAATGTTCGACTCCTATTAATGTTTCGGTTTCATTCTATATCTTAATTTCGTGTTCTTCTTTATTATCCGGTTACTATCATGCATCTAAATATGTACAACACAATTAGGTAAATCAACAACCGAAAAATATAATTCTTGTTTATTATTCATTTATTCAATTAATATGGATGAATTTAATAAAACACTTCATTAAATTTTCAAACTGTATTTTCAATAAAGGTTGAACCATATTGAACAAAAAAGATAATAATAATAATTTGAGAATTAACTGATTCTTATACAAAATGATTATGTATCATTGACAATTGACAAGTATATATAATAACATTTAATAAAGTATACTTTATGTATTTTAAATTAAGATTGCAACAAATGACATACATTATATCTATCCATATATCATTCATAAACATATATTTTGAGAAAATAAAAGGGTTTAGTTAACAAAAATGCATTCAACTTGTCACGTTTTGTTATTGTGTGTATCGAACTTTAAGAACTTCTATTGTGTGTATCAAACATTTAATTTGTCTCTATTGTGTGTATTAAACTTTATATTGTATGTACTAAACTTATACATTTTTTTCTTTTTTATGTAACCAAAATACATACAATAGTAACAAATTAAAAGTTTGATACACACAATAGAAACTTTTAAAGTTCGATACACACAATAGCAAAACATGATAAGTTGGATACATTTTGGTGAACTAAAAAAATAAAATAAATATCTAGCCAACTTTGTTGTGTTGTGTTGTAGTTTTAGATGATGATGGCAAATGATCAAAATGCTAACAATGATAACACCCAAATTTATTGTGACACATGAAAAGGTATTTTATATAATCATGCTCAATATTTATATATCTCGGCTACAATATGAGAATATATATTTAATAAAACATATATCAATAAAAAATGAGTTGCAGAAAAACGAAAAGAATACAACAAACAATTTTATGATCGGAAAAAGGAGAACAAACTGAAAAAGACTGTTAAGGGTGATATATCACAAGTTGACGTAAACATAGAGAAAGATATATGTAAAAAGTAAAATGACTAATATTATGTCTTTTCATACTTGTAGTGATTTTGTTTGTATGTTTTATTATAACCAAATTCCATTTAGAACATCGAAAGGAATATAGTAGATGGTATTATGCACAACAAAAGGAGAATATTCAAATGAGAAAATTGACCAACGGTGAAGGAACCAATAAAAATCCAAAACCTAGATCAAATATGACAGCGGTAAATATGACTCGCATGAATTTAGCACAATCTGAGAGGGCTCCATTAACAATATTGCAAGATCCAACAAGAACACTTGATGTGTCTCATTTTGCTAACGATAGGGAAATACGTGGTACAACATTAAGGGTAAAAAATACGACCACTTCTCATGATATTTTAGCCGTAAACAAAGAAATTATTCGTCCGTCTCAGACACATGTCATAAATAAATATGGATGTGTCGAAACCCCTGTCCATTCAAATAAAGCTGCTGAAAAAAAAAAGAATTTGTAATAGAAACTATTACCAACGTAGTAAGGAAAAGAAGAAGATGACAACAACTGCTAACAACGTTGAGCAGAATGATACAAACACAGAAGGCATCACCCCAATGAAATCAGGATTAACACATTAAGGCGGTAACGGTAACAACCACATGTTTAATATTATTTTACCTTGGAGATATTTAATAAATTATGGTCTCTTTAATTTAATCTGTTTCCCAAATACAGACATCCGACGACAACGTGGTATACTTCTACCTCTATTCAATGAAGTCACCGATCACTCATCAACAAGTTAGTATTTAAACTAGATCTCAAGCCTGTGTAAACACGTGCCAGTTTATAATAGGTATTTTAATTTTGTTCAATATTAATGTTTTTTTAAACTAAGTTAACAACTACACATTTCAAATAAGGAGTGTACATACACTATCATTTTACACAAATTTTATAAATTGTCTTGTTTTGTTTTGATATTCTTTTTTCAGCTTGTTATGTTCTCTAAGCAACGTCATATTCATTCATTGGTATATGAAGAAGGAACAAAGTGTTTCTCAAAGTATATACACTACCATACAAATATCTTATTTGTTTAAATAACAAAGTAATTATACTACCGGAATATATTTCAAAGTAGACAATGTTTCATATATATGGTTATTATTGTGCTAACTTAAAACTGTTTGTTTGTATTTTTTTAAAGTAGAGCACCCAAAACAATCATACTTATTTGTAAGTATGCTAGCAGGCACAAGGTAATATAACCGTAAACACCACTTGATGATTATTTTGTAAGGCATTCACGTCAATTGTAAAAAGCAACTTAGTACGTTGTCTTAAGTTAAAGGTTTTTTGAAATCACTCCAACAGTTCTTCCATCATTCATTGTTTTGATATCTTCTTTTATAACATTATTCACCTAGGGATGATTTCTTCGCCGCATATGTTAAAGTGTGTAAGGCTTATCATTCGACTACCTAGATTAAAGATACGCATTCGAGTACCTAGGGATGATTTGATATCTTCTTTTATAGCATTATTCACCTAGGGATGATTTCTTCGCCGCATATATCAAAGTGTGTAAGGTTTATCATTCGACTACCTATATGATTTCAGCTTATATTACTCGACTACCTAGATTAAAGATACGCATTCGAGTACCGTTAGATAAACCCATTGATTGGTTAGCTATTGCATCCAAATAATTATGCATCATGTAACAACTACCACCAACGAATGAAAATGGTACGATGATCCTTGTACCCACCGATTGTACACTCGGATTGCCTTCTGCTAATGAATATGAAATATATATATATATATACACACACACACACACATATATATATATATATAAGACATATTAAAAAGCATATATATATATATTAAGTTTCATAATTGAAGTAGCACATAGATTTCAATATACTTGAGCTATTAAAAAATGCTAGTAAAGAGTGCCTAAATCTTGCAACTTGTAACAATCGAAGTTAATAACACATCTAATAACTAATAATACAAATAGGTAAAGAATTCCAAAAATTAAAACATAAGATTTAAAATTCAAACCAAAGTATGTTAATTCAAATAGTCCTTATCATCAAGTAGTTTAGTGAAATAGTGTTTATAAAATACTACCAAGGAAAACTAACGTACTTATTTTCTAAATGTAAAAAAACGGAAGACACATATCAAATCAAAAGACATAATTGCCTTCATGACTATTATGACGTTTCCAGCTGAGCTACTTGTAATAGGTTTGGATCCAACTTCAAGACACTCACTATCACAATAATCACAATAATTTACAACTTGATTATTTGAACCATCATCCTACATTTAAATTACAAGATAAATAAAACAAGCTTCATAATTCTACTCATTCTTTATGTATATTTCATTGTTAAATAAACATGAGTAAAAGCATACAATACCTTCAATAATTCCACCTCTAGAGGAAAGTTTGTATAGTAATTCAGCCTCACTACTTACATTACCAACATGTGTAAACATGGTAATTATTGGTAACATTATATTTCCCGATGCTTACCATAAACACATATAATTCCCCTATCATTATATTTAACTCATCATGAAACAAATCAGATACTATGTTTGGTGGAAGAGACTTGTAAAGGTCGTAAAGACTTATTCCAATGAGTTTAGCAGCATGATGATCAAAGAGACAAAGAGATACACAGCTTGATGTGTCCTTAACACAAGTTTGCAACTTATACCTATAATAATAATACGGTGTATATCTTGTGATTAGTATATACACAAAACAAATAAAAACAAAGCCAAAACCCATTTCACCATATTTTTCACATTTCCAATCCTTGCAATATTCAATTGTGTATTTATCTGGTATATCATCGGCAACAACCCTCAAACACCTGCAAAATGCAACATAATACCAGAGTTGATCTTTTTGAACACACAATATCTTACCAACTATGATAACTTTCTTTACCTACAAAATTTAAAGAAAAATGTTTGTAAAAACTAATAAAAGGTTAAGGTTAAACGCTTATATTTATTCCAAGTATATTAACTACCTCGGTAATGTCACGCAAATTGTTAATCAGAACATGTTTACAACCGGGAGTCCCTCACAAAATGTATAATCAATATTCAAACGTTCCATGTTTGCATACTTCTTTGGCGTGATTGGGAGTTTGGGATTAGCTAACACACTATGGTTATCATAGAAAGTTATTTACATAATTATCAACACATAACAAAAAATATTAACACAAGATTAAATTTATTTTGTAAGCATATACAAAAAAAATTAACATATACCGCTCCTTAAAATTCAAAACGGCAGGATCTTTAGAGTTGAAAATAATATTTGACCCAAATAGTAATTTGAGACACCAGGTTTCCTATAACATTATAACAAATAGTGGAAAAGATTTGACAAATAAATTGAACACAAGTAACAATAAATATAGCAAAAAATTTAACAAAATACTTAGCCAAGCACCGGATTTCATCAATTATAGAACAACTATTACGTGCACGTCTACATCACAAGCTCAAACACCTCCATAAAATGGTCAGCATGCTAAGCCCAAAAGGTGTAACATAGGCCTTGCTTTTTTTACCCATTTTTTGGTATGTCCACAAGTTTAACACCATAAGAATTCAAAAAACCAGAAACAAATTCTATGTGTAGAACGTCTATCGTTTGGTGTATCAATAATATTTGTGTATCCACCTAGCACACCAACGGCATCTACATACCAATCTACCAAATAATATGAAAAATTATGAAACAACATCTACATAACAAAGAGCAAAAATGTAAAAAAGAATATGCACAAAAGAAATTACCTATTACTTGCTCTTCCCCGACTTTTTTTCCAACAATATTGTCAAATGCCGTCAATGAAAACATGCTACGTCACGTGGATAACAATTGGTTACTTCTTTCACACAGGTGTGTGGCAAGAAGTTAACTCGGTAGGAATGTGTACTCATTTCAACACGAACATTATTATCCGCCACACCAAAATTATTAGTAGCATAAACATGACCCTCAACAATCAAATCTTGAAATTTCTTTATCAACCCTTTTTTCACACATGCCGAAATCCTATCTCCCTTTAAACAAACAAAACAACTAAAAAACGTACATAAGATCGTTTTATCTATTAAGAAGATTAAAAATGACATACATAGCTCCTCGTCCATCGAAGCCATTTCAATGCTATAAGCTTCGGAAGGTTTCATATACACATCTTGTTCCCACAATCATACCACATGAACCTTGATTCTCCACCCATCAGAATCGGGGTTAATTTCACCCAATAGATGCTACTGGGATGCCATTTTCTTAGTGGGAATAAAAGTATGTGTAAAAAAACTATGTAAAAACAAAAGCAAATCAAGAAGAATGTTAATCAATTTATAAAGGTTACATACAAATAAAAATTTTAAAAACCTTTCAATACCTTAAACTCACAAATAATTAAATCTAACCGAAAATGTAAATTAAGCTGATAAATAAATGACATAAAAATTAAGAAAACTCCTAAGTACTTGGGAAATGCAAATATAAAAAACATAAAAAAAAAGCAAGAAAACGCATAATGACTTGAAGCAAAATAAATGTAAAGGAGCAATCAATTAATGGTTGCTTCAAGGATTAAGGAATCTCAAACAAAACTAGCCGAAATTGTAAATTAAGTTATAAATAAAAAGCAAGAAACCGCATAATGACTTGAAGAAAAATAAATGTAAAGGAGAAAGCAATTAATTAATGGTTGTTTCAAGGATTAAAGAAGCTCAAACAAAACTAACCGAAATTGTAAATTAAGTTGATATATAAATGAGATTTAAAAATTAAGAAAACTATAAAACCAAGAAAACACATAATTAACTGAATTTAATATGGACAGTGGGCCTTATAGAAGGAATAAGAATACAATCTAAGCTCAAAGCCCACTTATACTTTTATTTAAGCCCAAATGTTTAGTTTTTTTGCCACATCATCAAAGCGTGTCTCCTAATTAGCTTAGTATAAGAAATTGCCATCATCTCATTGATGCCACATAGGATAGATTAGTTCTTGAGTCATAAGGGATATAGATTATGGTTTTTTATATTAGAAAGTTAAATCCAACAATTGATTATGCATGCTCTGGTATAAATTTCCCATTGCATTAATCATTAATAGTCAACATTACTGATTAAAATAAATATGTAACTTCATACTAATAAATATTATATAAACTCAAATGACTGACTTAGATGTTGAAAGACATGTTGATATATTTGTTAACCCATCAACCGAGGATGAAATCATCCAAGAGGATCCATACAATTTTGTTTATAATTGTATCCCTAAACAACACTGTGTCTTGAAGAAACAAAAACAATGTGTTAAATGTGGATTAAAGCGGATAAAATTGAATTCCCCACGTTTTGTTGCATAGGTGGGAAGACAAAGCTAGCAGACCATCACATTCTTGAAGAATTATCCGATCTATTTACGGCACAATATGAGTTAGGAAAAGTATTTATGTATAATATATGTGCATACAACATAAACTTTTCTTTCGCATCGATGGGTGTATCTTTGGATACTACGATGAACAATATGATAGCCGAAGTTTATACTTTTCGTGTCCAAGGATGGATTTATCATAGAATCAATCAATTAGTTCCAAGGGATGGTCAACTGAGGTACTTACAATTGTATTTTTATGACACTGAATCTGAGTTTGATCATAGGCTTCAATGGTAGAATCTAGATAAGAATATAGTCAAAAGATTGACGGATTCCTTTCGTGAAAACCCCTATGTGAAAACATTGCGAAGTCTTTCTGAGCTTGGACCTCTTGAAAACTACAAAGTTACTCTGAATGCATCGGTGGAGCTTGACTAGAGGGTCTACAACCGTCCAACTACTTCTGAGGTTTGAACATTTGAAACCAATAATGCATAATTACATACCTTGTATATATAATCGTAAATAATGTTTAAGTTGTACAAAATTTTAGGTTGCAGGTATTTGGGTTGAAGGTAATGATAACATCACTACATACAAGAGAAGTATTGTGGTGTATGGAAGGTCTAACTATAGTCAACAGATTCAACCTTACCATGCTTGTTATGTTCTGTTGTCTTATCCTTTGTTCTTTTCGAACGGAGAACCTGGATGGCATCAAAAAATGCCAAGGGATGGGGTCTCCATCAATGAGATTATCAATGACAATGAAAACATTGAAGATGATGGTTCAGAAGGTACGAACACAAACTCTTACTTTTGGTATAAATATAATTGCTCCTGCCTAAAGTGTACATATAGTTACATTATATATTATTTTTAAAATTTATACATCATGCAGGGACTAACACTAAAAGTCATAGAAAGACCGTAACTATGCGGGAATACTATTGCTACAAATTTCAAATCCGGTCAAATGCAAACTTGATTCTTCTAGGGGGAGACTGTTAAAACAATTTGTGGTTGATGTATACATTAAGATTAAGACTTTACATTTGGTTTTTTATGCTCAAAATCAATCTAAGATAATAGCGGATTTGTACCAGGGTATTGTGGATCGCGTTAATGCCGGAGAGGTTCAACCGAATAGAATTGGTCGGAGGGTTGTGTTGCCTGCATCTTTTATAGGAGGGCCTCGTGGTATGCGATAACTATTACACGATGCCATGACTTTTTATTAAAAAATGTATACATTTAAAATTTATAAAGAATAGATTGTATTTATAAATACGTAAACGGCTTAAGTATAGTATATTATTTTATTTAACTATAACTGAAAATACAAAATAACATCGAATTCAAATAGTCATGTAATAACCTTAATTTTATGCGGGAAGTTATAAGTTTAAAAATAAGAAAACTCAAATAACTCAAATCATTAATTAAAATTTCAAGGTGAAAGTTTAGTTACCAAAATTCACTTACATGATGGTTATTGGTTCAATTCCACTACTAGGTAATTATGTTGGGTTATAGGTCCTAGACAATTATTTACCACCCAGCAACAGTAGTTAAGAGTCATAACTGATAAAACTATAACTATAAAATAACACTTGGGGCAATATTACACAACCCCGTTCATTGGAAATTGCAAATTAGTTTTCTCAATACTTATAAATATTAGGCCACCATTTTAATAGTTTTTTGTTATTAAAATAGTTTTTCGGTTTGTTATTATCAACATTTCTTTTTCTAGCTTTGTAATGCACAATAACGTATAACTAATTACGCTATTATAATAAAAATACAATTTTTATAACCCTTCACAATACTCATAAAACCCACTCACAAATTTCATTCAACCCCTCCCAATTTAATTTGAATTTGAATTTGATGTTACAATTATGTATCATCTCACACTTTCTACTAATGAGAAGCTAGAATTTGTGAACTGCGAGAACCAATCTTCGCCGTTCATTTTAGATAATGGAATTCATGGATGAATAGTGTGGGGGATTGAGTGTAGCAGGGTGCGTGTAAGGAATTCATGGGTGGGCAATCCAATTGAAGGAGGGAGAATTGGATGGCTAAGATTGGTTCTCGCGGTACTCGTACGAAAAACAGTTCTTGTTTGAAATTTTGCCTATATATATAGGGGAGGGTTCATTTGAGAACCATTATTATTGTGAGAACTGCGAAAACCAATCTTAGCTGTTCAATTAGTTAGTGGAATTCATGGATGAAGAGCGTGGGGGATTGAGTGTGGTAAGGTGCATGTAAGAAATTCATGGTGGGCAATCCAATTAAAGGAGGGAGAATTGGACGGCTAAGATTGGTTCTCGTAGTTCTCGTACAAAAAACAGTTCCCGTTTGAATTTTTCCGTATATATATATATATATATATATATATATATATATATATATATAGTTGTTTTCACTTTTTCTAAAAAAATTATCACTCTTTCCGGAGCGCTGAAATAGAGAAGAAATATAAAGATGCTACCAAGAATCGACTTTACCAACCTGGTGAGGATTTAGTAACATCAGACACAACTAGGATTTTTTAAAAATGTAATGAAGAACTTCTCTTTTAGATAGATGATCCGTACACAACAAAAGAGATCAGACGAAACAACTTTATTCACCATCAACTTATACTATGTGCATTAACTGCTTATTGTATTTTGTTGGATACGATTAAAAACTGTTGTGTACGGATTAACTCTATTTTCTGTAAGGTAACACTCATCAAAAGATTAATTCTTATATTTCATGTCAAAAAATCATATATATTAATTTTACTTCGGCTGATGTTTACGAGTTTTGTTTTAAAACTATATTATGATTTGCAAAGTCTTGGAACTCATATTTTATTTAAAATCACTTTTGTTATATAAACATATAAAGTATCAACGTTATAATTTTGTTTGCCTATTAATAGGGATGTAAATAAGTCGAGTTATTTAAGCTCGGATCGCTCAAAGCTCGAAACGAGACGAGACTTAACAAGCTCAAGCTTGAGCCTAGACTAAAACTCATTTAGTAGACGGGTACGAAACTATCTAGTTAACATTGTACTAATTAATTACGAACTTCTATAACTATGCGATTATTGTTGAGTGGATAGTTATTTCATGACAAATATAATATGTACTAGATTTATGGATCCATGCACGCACGGGTATTGTAATACCCGAAATTTTGGTAAACTATAAAATTTATATATATGCAAGTTTAGATGGATATTTAGTAAATTATGTGTTTTGTTTATATTTAATGGCTACTTATTGTGTCTGTATGAGTTATAAATTATAATGGGTAACAAATGAAAGATGTATTATACTTGGAGGACCAATTGTGTAAATGTGTATGTATATATATATATATATATATATGTTAAAGCTTCAATAATTGAAGCTTAGAAAGTCCCAATTGCTAGAAACGTGGAGAAGGAGATAGAGAGTTCTAGAAAAGAGTTTTACAAGAGAAAGAAGGGAGAAACAAAGAAGAAATTGGGGGTTCTTGTGTTTGACTTCAAAATTTGAGAGTTTGAACCTCAATTTCTTGATTCTTGGCTTTGATTAGAGCAAAGGAAGCTAACCACTCAAGTGGGTGTTGGAATCAAGTAAGTTCAAACATGTGATTGAGTTTGATTTTAGCTTCATATGTTGTAATTAGTGATTTATGGTTGAAATTTGTGATTTGTTTTGGTAAATGGGTCAAATTTGGGGTGATTGTTGAAGTTAGGGTTTTGATGATCAAAATTATGTAAAGTGTTGATGTTTTGTTGTTATAAAGTGCTAAATGAGTCTTTGGCATGTTTTAAGTAAGATTGAATTGGAAGGAATTTTTGGCAAGATTTAGTGTTGAAACAAGCAGCAGAACACTGTTCACGTGAGGCTCGCGGCGCGAGGTTCTGCTTCCATGAAGGTCTTTCTTCCAGAGATTTTCTCCTGGCGCGAGGCACCCTGAAACCTCCAAAATCATTGTTTTGACCCCCATTTAACCATGTATTTGTTTGGGGATTGATTCTAATGTTTTAGAAGGGTCATATGAAGTCTTTTAGACCCGAAATATAAGTTTTGAGCCTATGTACTTTAGGAATGCCAAGTTTGGTTAACTTATGTTAGTTGACTTTTTGTTTTGTGATCATAGGTTTATGATCAAGTGATATCACTTTGGTTTGGATTGGAAGTGATCCTCATCACTTCCATCAGGTGAGTACACCCCGCGGATACCCAACTTATTGTTAAAGATTACAATTCATCATGATTATACTTTGTTTGGCAAATGTTTTATGAAACTTGTTGGATCAAAGGATGTGGAAATTGTGAACTCATTATATGACGTGTTTAGAAAAAATGGTTTTCAAAATAAGACCAATGCTCCACTTAGGAGATGGTCTATGTTAATGATGTGTTTTTACTGGATGATTTCTCGAAACATGATACTCCATGTAGGAGTGAGTTTTGAAATTGAAATAGCACATATGATTTTAAGATAATGAGATTATGCTTACACCTATGGTGTGTTTTGGGCGTTGAGATGCCTAATGTGATATTGTTTGATTGAGCTTTTATGCTCAAGAGTTATGAGTTATGTGACACTTGCTTGTTTTATGATAAACTTGATTGCTTGGATTATTTGGCCTTTATGGCATGTGATATATGTGACCCTTGTGGTATGTGCTTTAGTCCGGACCAGTGTTGAGATATGTACTTTGTACCATGATGGTTCCTAACCATTGAGACGTGTACTGGTTCATGTGGCTTCGGCAATTGAGGAAACTAGATACACGGTTGGTTGAGGAATTGATGCAAAGAGTGGAGGGGGATGATAGTACCCATTATGACCGTGTGGGTTCAATGGGCTGACGAGCCGCCGAACCTAAGTAACACGAGTGGACTTGGGGAACGGTCATTCACTCCAGATAACCGTTGTATGGTGAACTGCTTCGTGCTTGCCCCACCTTGACGGGGAGATGTGGTTATCCCCCATAGGGCACGTGTTGACCGTGGCTAGCTCTCACGTGGAGATATTGTGGCTCTATGGACAGACATGCATTCTTATGTGCTTATGTGGACACTTTTAAAGTATGATTGTTGCCAAACTTGTATTTTTAAAAGATGATGACTTGGTTTTAAAAAGGCAAATGTTTTTTTGTTGTACTCACTAGCTATGTTTATAGCTAACCCTGTGTGTAAAATATTTCGTATCCGCAGGATGTCTAGTGGCCTTGGTGAGGCAGGTAGATGCCTTGGGCATAGCTTTGTTTGTTTGCATTTCCAGTAATCCTGGATTTCCTACTCCTTTGTTTATGGTCATGAGATTGACTATGGTAACACCAAAAGTTCAGGGTTATATTCATTGATAATGATTAATGTTAAAATGCCTATATTCTGTTGAAATACTTAAAGAGAATTACAATGCTTCTGCAAATATTTAAAGAGTTTTGTATAAACTACGTTTTAACTGGAGATTTGGAAAAGTTTACATTTGGACTAAAATCAGGGTGTTATAGGTATTACAAAATAAAATTGTAATCAATAATTTTCTAAAAAAAGAATAATGAAATACTTAATTAATGTCTTCACTGCCATACATACCATAAAAATTAATTAATTTTATAGAATAAAGAAAATAACACACAAATACAAATTGTTAAAAAGACAAAGAAGAAATATTACATTAGATTTGTAACATCGAAAATCTCAAGCCATTTTTTTTAATCGCTACAAAAGCGTTTACTAATCTCTTTTGAACAAACACCCACAAAATACAAAGTACTATTTACAAAATACAACATCAACTTGTGTTACAAAAGATTTATAAAATACGGCTCGTCTGTTCTCAAAACACAATATTAGAGCGTTGGTCAAATTCCCCTTTTCTACAAACACAACTAAACTCATCAAACCGGCAAAAAGCAATCAACTGTGGGGAATTAGCACAAAACTAAGTGAATGGAAGCAACAAACAAGCTAACAACAACAACAGTCCACACTCGAACATCAGTCACCAACAATCCATCAATTCATCAATTTCTCAAAGCCTGAGGACCGGCGGTTCTGCCGAACCTACAACCAGTGCGGGCCAAAACAAAGGTTTACCGATAGCCCTACGCCGATCGGCACAGTGAAATTCCCCCTGATACAACGCATGTATCAGTAGGACTTCCACTCTTTGAACCAACCGTAGACGAGCCCAACCCTTTCAACAACAGCTGACCTCAACCAGCCTTTTCACATTAGCTGATCGCTTATAGCCCTTTACAAACAGCGGCTAGTTACCTCCAACCCTTTACAACAGAAGCTGGTGCTCAACAATACCAAATACACATCCAACCACGAACACAAAGCATAACTCTATCACATAAAAACACATATGCAATCATACAATTAATGATCAACAATTATCAGACTAAATAGTCTATCATAGCATATCAGACTCAACAGTCTATCATCACATATCAATATCTCTAAATCAAGTACTAGTAATAGTTACCACCAATACAACTTGTGAGTAAACCTCCACTCACCATAGATCTCCGAATCACCAACTCAGTGGTCTAATTTCACTGAGTCATATCTCCTCCTGAGAACTGTTCTCAGGATAACCAGAATTAGTAATCAATTCTTAATTATCTCAAAATATCAAGATTAAACAACAAAAAGGTCAAAACCAACCCGTTGCATTACACATGTTAAAACTAACATTTAGAACATGTCTAAATTGCATACAATCTATATTCAAGGTACTAAACATGTTACAAAGTATATATAAATAACAATTTACTCGCAAACGGGTCAAAACCAACCCGTTATTCCTAACATGTAAAAACAAAATTGAAATGCATGTCCAATAGTCTATGATCACTACATATAAGATACTTAACATGTAGTAATCAATGAAACTTGCATAAACCTTTCCAAACATCATTTTAAGATTTCAAGTAAGCATATAATCTCAAACAATAACCGATATATGTTATCCAACATCAACTAACCCAAGTATAACAATTGAATCATGATTAGAATCAAGTATAAACAACCAAAACTGAACATAATTGAAATAATGTAAAAAAACAATCAAAACTATTTCTGTCAGTAGGGGACGTGACGCGTTTCATCCTTGGGCGCGACGCATCCGTGGCCGAACATCAACAGACGTGCAGTTTTACATTGCCCTGTTCCAGCACACTTCAAACACCCAAAATGACCATTTGCAATTCTGGAAATTCATATGTAGCAGTTATATAGTGTTACTATACTCCTATAACATGTAGAACATAACCAAAAACACTTCAAAGTTTACCAAATCATCAAAACCCATTTCATCTTCATCTTCTTCCTCCATCAATGGAGTTCAAGGTTTTAAACCATAAAAACACAGAATTTGAACATGATTTCATTACCATATCATCATATACTTACTACCAAATTCATACCCAATATCAATTTCACCAATTAGCCAAATACCCATTTATCAAGAACCCTAAATATTGCAAGAATTTACATGGAGGAAGTTAGAACAATTCAAGAACCAATATATACCTTCAAACTAGGAATTAAACCACACAAATATGCAAGAATCAATGAAGATAAGGGTTACCTTCTTAGTATTTCTTCAATCCAAAGCAAGAGCACATGAGAGGATAAGTTCTAAATAACAAAGAGGAGGTGGCTTATGTCTACCTAATGACTCACGTAATTTTCACACACAGTGCACTTATCTGCTTTCTAACTCACAGTTAATTAATTAAACGGTCCTACTCAATTAATTATTTACCAACGAGGTATTATTCATGACCCTTATCTAAAAACGAATCCAAATAGTCAATAAAACACATAAAAATATAATATTTATATTTTCCCTTTTTAACCTCGTGGCTTTAAATTAAATTAATAATTTTCTAAACAAAACAAATAAACAATTAGCACACATACCACATCATGTCCTACTAGGCCGGTAACTAGGGTGTTACAAGATTCGTTGTAGAACTTCTTTATATGTTACGTTGTTATTTTCTCGGTCGGATTGTCATTGTCATCGCAAATAAGAACTTTTAATCCGGTCCTACTTTTAACACGTGAAAGTGCGACATATAATTGTCCATGTGTAAAAACACGTCGTTAGAGAAATAATCCGATAATAGGTAAAGACAGGCTCCGACTCTTGTTAATAGTCATTACAAAACAAACCATAATGGGACATTTGGTTCAAAGTCATGCTTCACAAAGGATGGTAACTCCTAAAGTAGTTGAAAAAAATAGTAAATTAGTAAACATAAGTATCAGTACCATTAGTAGTAAAAAAAGGAAATTTTGTCTTAATTAAAACTATTACAAAAATATTGATTGAAATGATGTTACCTTCTAAATTTTGATGACAAACTCCATGTAACTGCAAAAAAAGAAAGTCGAATGTAACCAACAGATTAAGAATGTATAATATACCGTGTATAAACATGGGGGAATGATTAATATAAATTTTAAACAGATTACAATGTATAATATCTTAAAAATAAAGTGAGCATTAAGGATATAATTAAGTTAATTAAAGTTCTATTTATGCAAAACTCTTCAGCTTTTAGATATCATAGTAAAACAAAATATACTCTAATGCCCTGATCAGATCAAAACAAATGTAGAACATTGGGCTAAGTATGTTGCTATATATGACATACCGTTTTTGTTATTGTGACATTATAAGCAACACATTATATGTTTCTCTAATTCATATGTAAAGTAAACAACAATATGACTATGTAGATAAGGTATGCCTACCAAATAATTTAATTATGCAATGATATAAGAGTGTCTTATTTGAATTTAAGAGAAGAACTAATTGCACTCGAACATATGTGATAGATAAATATATAAGTTACTTGGCTTATAAAAGGAAGCTTTTATTAGATAAAAATTGTTCTTTTGTAATAAACAACATATCTAAACACATACAAACATAGTTTCATCTTTATGAACATAAGCTTACATAGCTGACACTTAAACAGACTGGTCATACACTAATTTCTAAAAAGTCTACAAAAATGAATCACATTTGAACTATTTGTTTAGTAAAACATAATTAAACTATAGAAACATGGTAAAAACAACACTTAGATCTTGCAATAGGTCACTGATAGTGTATGTATATAAACATAATATTAAAAACACAACATCCTAAACCCAAAACAATATGTTTTCCAGCCCAAACTAAAACGAAGTTCCTAACCTACAGCCCAAACACAAAAGCCCAAGCTAAAAAGAGCACATTAATTACATTCTGCTCCATCGGATAAAGAACAACCAATCACGCCAAAGTCTTCCAAATCAGACAAAAACCACATCCCCAAACAGATCACAGCTGCAACAGACAAAAAGGAGCTGTAGCTGTCTAACTGAAAAGCTGGAAGAGGACACTGCATTAACTGCTGGATAGTGGTATGTTCCCCTTTGACTCCTTCACTATAAAATCAATCTGAAGCAGAGGAATGAAGGTAAGTAAACATACGATATCACCCAATTCTCTATACACCTATACACTTTCATATAGAACATCGACTTATCCTCACGCCGGAGCTTGGTCACGAGGATCACCCCTCGTGACGAGGCTAACGGTGTATTGTTTTGTAGGTACGTTGGGATCCTAGTCTAAGCTATCGGAGCTCGTTGCCAACCTTCTCTGGAACCTCTGTAGCAACATTTGACGCCATCCGTGGGACACGTCTAGGCATGGGTTCGTCTCCACCACGTATCTCCGAATTATTCACCCCCGATAGCACTAGGATAACGACGGTTCCGTTTTCAATCATACCAACAGATTCTACCATCGTAACAACTTTCCCTTCCGAAAGACAAATACCGATAACCCCCGAGTTAGTATGACAAAAATATCACCTCCTTAAAGCCCTCTTCGAGAACCACGAACGGGAAGAAAGGCTAAAAGAAATCCAAACGAGACTAAACTTCGGAGAAGGAACTGTAACCCACCCCCTAACGGAATTGCTCCACCTTTCCCATATTCTTACCTCGTCAGAATCATCCACTACCTTCACATGTTCGCTCAAACCCTCATTGGACCGGCGAGGGTATGGTTCGACCACTTACCTAGCGAAAGCATAGATACCTTCGAGGACCTCCAAAGGCGCTTCCTATCCAGTTTCATGCAGCAGAAGAGATACACCAGAGACCCAGTGGAGATTCACAATATAAAGCAGCAGGAGAACGAAACTTTGTGGGCATTCATGGGGAGATATTTGAAAGAAAGTCAGGAAATTGGAGGTGCGGACGAGAATATGAGGATATCCGGGTTTGTACACGGGATTAGGTCCAAACAACTCGTTAAAAGATACTATAACAACGTACCTAAGACTGTTGATGAAATGATGGAAATGGCGAGGGCGTTCATCAGAGGAAAGGAAGCCGCTAATCAATTGGAGGAGACATCCAGGAAGACAGTCATTCACCTCAAGCATTTCACATGGAAACCCCATCCTCCTAGAAGGACCTTCAGCTCCGTACCGCTATCACCCTACGGAGAGAAGAGAGCTACGGATAGCCGAAGGACTGTTACACATTCCGGAAATGATAGCCGAAGCCCCCATTTCACTGCGTTGATTAAAACTGTTGGTATCTGCCCACTGACACACGTAGGCCAGCATCACTGCCAATGAAGCGCGGGCCTATTGGGTCACACGCCAAGTTTCAATCTCGACAGCCTACTATAAGAAGAAAGAGTCAAAATGGTCAAATTCCAGTTGACCTAGACTTCACGACCGTGAAGGATGCTCCACGGGTCGTGAAGCAGCTCGTGTCTACGAGTCCTGTCGTGGGCCGCATGGTTCGTGAAACCCTAGGGCTTCACGACCCTACACGGCCCGTGAAGGAGGTCGTGAAGGCACGAACCCTCACGATTCTTGCACGGCGCGGCACGACTCGTGGAGGATAAATGGCCGGTCGTGGTGCATTTATCCTTCACGGCCCGTGAGAGCCCGTGAAGAAGTCGTGAAGGCAGAATTCCAAGTGACACTTGTGTTTTATTGGACCATTTGAGTTGGTCCAATGAGATGGTGCCATTGGGGTCCGACTCTGGCTCTTTTGAACAGAATGAAGGTCTTTAAAAAGGGCTCTCTTGGTTCATTAGCTACTCTTGGTCCATTTTGTGCAATACATATACTTGTAAGTTCTTCCATTAAGAGAGAGAGCAAGATCAAGTGTTGGTGATTTGTGCACAAGTGTTTCAAGGCTGTTCCAGAAGATATCCATCAAGTGTTGGTGGTGCTTCGGTTTGCTAGTACAAAGAGGTTGAAGGTTTCTTGGTGTGGACTTGCATTAGGGCTTGGAGCCTTTTGTTTCAAGCTTACATCCCAAATCCGAATTGTTCCAGCCAAGTATCAAAGTCTTCGAGGGTATGATTTGTTCTCCTTCTTCTCTTGGTTCTTGTTTTTGGTTGCATGCATGTTCTTGCAAGTTTTCACCACCATTGGGAAATCATAGGATCGTTTTGTGTGTTTTTGATGCTTCCGTTGCGTGCTTTGATCCCCATGGATTCCCAACAGTGGTATCAGAGCCATACTTGCAAGATGCATGCACCTTTGTGGCTTGAAAATCCATATTTTTTGATTTTGGACATTTGGTCCAGAAGGCCTTCACGGGCCGTGGAGCTTGCTTCACGGGTCGTGAAGGCCACACGACTAGTCTCGTGGGTGGTGGTCGTGAAAGGTTTTTAATCTGTTTCACGAGTCGTGGAGCGTACTGTCTTCACGGCCCGTGAGGGCCCGTGAAGAGCAGTAGCTTGTGAAGGCGTCGTGATCAGGCTGTTTTTGGCCTTTTTGAAAAGAAAACTTGATATGGATATTAGCATTTGATTTTGGTGTTTCGAGAATCATTTTAGGCTGTTTAGCCTTGTAGTTTAAGCCCCATAATATCCTAATTCTTTTATATGTATGTATTGGGTGGTTTTGGCATAAAATGCACACATGCATACATGTAAATTGTGTATATATGAATATGGATTTCAAAGTGTTTGGAATCCTAATGCATATGTACAAGGTTTATTCTTGTGCCTTTAGTTTTTGAATAAACTTAATTGGGATATTGTTTTGTGCATGGTTTGGTGTGGCACACCATGCTTTGTGGTTGTTTCGTTTTTGTGAGCACCGGTTTGAGCCTAGACCTTTGTGTGGTTGTTTGGTTGCTTTGTTTGTTGTTATTCATTTGGTGGTTTGTACCACATTTGGTTTGTAATAATTTATTTAATCCGGTTTGTAATAATTAATTTATTTGTGGCTCGCACGCCAAAGTATTTATTCTTTGTAATTGTATATTAGCTTAGAATAGATTGTATGGCTTGCATGCCATTTCTCTTTAAATTATGTATGTAATGAGAAGAGAAGACCGGAGGCACCAACGGGAGTCTTGGGATACGTCTTGGCTACCTCGGATCCGGAGGCGCAGGATCAAGTGGGAGCACGCCACGAAGTCTTGGATTGTTTGTCCTTAGTAGACTTAGTTCCTCGGTTGGCTCACCGGGGAACACTTAGGTTGGCTCAAATCGGTTTTGTATGCGTGGTTGTGTAGTTTTATTTATTCTTTTTCTTGCATGGTTGTAGGATCTTCGCATGCTAGAAAATCTTTTGAAAATAATAAAACTATATAGTTTTCCTTAATTGGTTAACAAACCTCGCTCGCTCACATGATTAACAAACGAATATAAAGTGTTTATGTTCAATTGGTGAAAAATGCGTTTTGTCACTTATTTGTTAATCAAAACGAAAAGAGGTTTTTAACCGGAAAAACAAAAGTCCCGTTTTTCTTAAAAACGTAAATCACACGCCATCCAAAAGATGACACCACCCGAATCTAATGAAGCATGGGACAATTGTCGAGCTTAGCACGAGTTGTTCCATGTGGACTTGTGTGGAAGATGCGTGTGGCGTCTTGAAATCTTTGGTTGTCGTGCTTAGCACGAGCCAATTATTGTCAAGGGCGTCATCATGTATCTTGTTGGACGATTTGCAATTCCAATTTAATACGCCTTGATAATTGCCGTGCCTATACCGAGTTGTCAAAGCGGCTTATTGAGGAATTGGTGTGGGAAGGGATCAAACATGCCAAACCGGTGCTATGAGTACCGAAGGATCCCGCAAGTGCCTAAGAGTTGTAATCACGGATTGCAATTGGTAAAGCGTTTACCGGCCTAAATACCTTCACGAAGTGATCCGCGGTAAACCCGTCATGTAGTGAAGTTATGTTGGGTTCTTAGCCCTTGTGTAAATTTAAGTGTTAAACTATTGGGTAATTATTTAACAAGGATTAAAATATGTCGAACTAACCTTTTGTGTGCTTTGCCTTCTTTTAGATGGCATCTACAAGCAACACCGCGACACACATTTCACTCCGTCCATTTTTGGAGAAAGAGAAACTCAGACGTAAACTTCATGGATTGGCTTAGGCAATTGAGAATTGTCTTGCGCCATGAAAGCAAGTTGTACGTCCTAGAGGAACCTCTTCCAGAGGCTCCTGCTACCACCGCTACGCGGGCCATTAAGGATGCTTATGAGAAGCGCCTTAAAGACACTAATGAGGTGACTTGCCTCATGTTGACGACCATGAGTTCTGAATTGCAAAGGCAATTCGAGGACGTTGGTGCATTTGACATGATCACGCAGCTGAAGGAAATGTTCCAGCAGCAAGCGAGGCAAGAACTCTACGAGTGTGTCAAGGCCTTTGTAGGGTGTCGGATGCAGGAGGGCGGGAACGTGAGCTCCCACGTGCATCGTATGAAGCAATACGTGGACCAGCTCGAGAGGTTGGGCTTTCCTATGGGGAAAGAGTTGGCTACGGAAATTATCCTCCAATCTTTGCCTCAAGCATATGGTCCGTTCATTGTGAACTACCATATGCATAATATGGATAATTCCTTGATGGAATTGCACGGCATGTTGAAGACCGCCGAGTCTAACATGGCCAAGGCAAAGCCATCGACCTCCGCACCCTTCCTAGCCATCCATGAGGGAGGTGCTAAGAGGAAGCGGCCCGCTTCAAGCTCCAGAGGCAAGGGAAAGGGGAAGGCAAAGGTGGCAACACCCAAGCCCAAACCACTCTCGGCGCCGGAGCCAAAGGGGAAGGAACCCGCTCCTATAGCCCCCTCACCGGAAGAGGCCACCTGCTTCTTCTGCGGGGAGAAGGGACACTACCGGCGTAGTTGCCCCAAGTACACGGAGGAGCTCAAGAGGCTTCGCGCCAAGGGACAAGGCGCCTCCGGTACGTATATGATTGAACTCCATAACACTTCTACTTCTAACGCTTGGGTCATAGACACCGGGTGTGGTACTCACATAGTTAATAATGTGCAGGTACTAAGAAGAAGTAGGGACTTGGTTGATGGGGAGCTGGATCTCATCATGGGAAACAAGGTGGTTGTCCCGGTTGAGAAGATAGGGAGCGTGGACCTCGCCTTTCCATCCGGCTTATCTATTACTTTATTAAATGTATCTTATTCGCCCTGCGTGCCAAGAAACATTTTATCATTTTATGCACTTGTTGACGATGGATTTGACTTTAATTTCTCTAATGGAATTATTTCATGCTTTAAGTATGATTTATTTTATTTTAAAGCACATCCATGTCGTGGAATATATGATACAAGCGTATGCTTGCAAAGTAATAGATCAATCATGAATGTTGGTTCTAAATCCAAATGTGATTTAGATAAGTTATCTTTATGGCATGGTCATTTGGGCCACATAAACAAGAAACGCATCGCCAAGCTCCAAGCGGATGGGATCTTGGAATCATTTGACCATGGGTCGGATGATGTATGCGAATCTTACTTGTTAAATGACCAAGGCACCCTTCACCGGCGTTTGTGAGAGGGGCAAAGACTTGTTGGATATCGTTCACACGGATGTGTGTGGTCCGTTCAAGCATGTCACTAGGGATAACTCAAGGTCCTTCGTAACCTTTACCGATGATTTCAGTAGGTATGGGTATGTCTACTTGGTGAGACAAAAGTCGGAAACCTTTGAGGTTTTCAAGACTTTCAAAAACGAAGTTGAGAACCAATTGGGTAAACGAATTAAGATGCTCAAATCGGATCGTGGTGGTGAGTATCTAAGTTCGGAATTCCGTGACTATCTAAAAGATTGTGGAATTGTTTCGCAATTGACACCTCCTAGGACACCACAATTAAATGGTGTCGCCGAGAGGAGGAACCGAACATTATTGGATATGGTTCGGTGTATGATGAGTCGTACGGATGTACCCATTAGCTTTTGGGGCTATGCATTGGAAACGGCCGTTAGAATCCTTAACCTCGTACCAACTAAGAAGGTCAAGAAGACACCCTTTGAGATGTGGCATGGAAAGGTTCCATCGCTTTCATATCTAAAGGTTTGGGGTTGTCCTGCCTACGTGAGACGTGAGGTGGAGGACAAATTGAAACCCCGAGCCGAGAGGTGTTTGTTCATTGGATACCCTGCCAGGTCTATGGGATATTTGTTTTACAAACCGTCCGAGAACAAGGTATTTGTTGCTCAGAGGTCCGTCTTTCTTGAAAGGGAGATGCTATCCAAAGACGCTAGTGGGAGAAAGGTAGATCTTGAAGAGATTCAAGAACCCTCCAATGACCAACCTGAAGTTAGCACTAGTTCACAAGATGATTCTCAGCACGGCACTGCTGGAGAACCTGACATGGATCCTTTACCTCTTAGAAGATCCGGTAGGAGTCGCAACGAGCCAGAGAGATATGGGTTTTTCATGTCTGAGGACCGCGACCTAGTGGTGGATCATGATGAACCATCATCTTATCGGAACGCCGTGGTGGACCCTGAGTCCGCTAGGTGGAAAGAGGCTATGGAGTCCGAGATGCAATCTATGTCGGATAACCAAGTCTGGGATTTGGTAGATCCGGTGCCCGGGTGTAGACCCGTAAGGTGCAAATGGGTCTTTAAGAAAAAGACCGGCATAGATGGAGAGGTAGACACCTTCAAAGCCCGATTGGTGGCGAAGGGTTTCACGCAAACTCATGGTGTAGACTATGATGAAACCTATTCCCCGGTGGCTATGTTGAAATCTATCCGGATACTCATGGCAATTGCCGCATTTCATTATTATGAGATTCGGCAAATGGATGTAAAAACCGCGTTCCTTAATGGGATACTAAGCGAGGAGGTCTATATGACTCAACCCGAGGGTTTTGTACATGCCAAGCATCCGGATAAAGTCTGCAAGCTTAAGAAGTCCATTTATGGACTTAAGAAAGCATCGCGCAGTTGGAACCTGTGCTTTGATGAGAAAGTCAAAGAGTTTGGCTTTTCGAAAAGCAAGGATGAGCCATGCGTATATGTTAGGGCTAGTGGGAGCATATTTGTGTTCCTAGTCTTGTATGTCGATGACATACTCCTCATTGGAAACGATGTCCCGACCCTTCAAAGTGTGAAAACTTGGTTAGGAAATTGTTTTTCAATGAAGGATCTAGGAGATGCGACTTATATTCTTGGGATCAAAATCTATAGAGATAAATCCAAGAGGCTTATTAGGCTTAGCCAAAGTACATATGTTGACAAAGTCCTAAAGCGGTTTAGGATGGAAGACTCCAAGAAGGGGTTCATTCCAATGTCGCATGGTTTGGTATTGAGTAAGACTCAATCCCCTAGTTCCCCAGAGGAACGGGGAGTAATGAAGCGAGTGCCATATGCTTCGGATGTGGGCTCGATCATGTACGCCATGCTATGTACAAGGCCTGATGTATCGTATGCCTTGAGCATGACGAGTAGATATCAAGCCAACCCTGGCGAAGCTCATTGGACGGCGGTGAAGAGCATTCTCAAGTATCTTCGGAGGACTAAGGAGATGTTCTTAGTGTACGGAGGTGAGGAAGAGCTTAGAGTAAAGGGTTACTCTGATGCAAGCTTCCAAACCGATAGGGATGACTGCCGATCACAATCGGGGTTCGTGTTCCTATTAAACGGCGGTGCTATATCCTGGAGGAGCTCCAAGCAAGACACCGTGGCCGATTCCACTACCGAGTCGGAATACATTGCGGCCAGTGAAGCTGCTGAGGAGGCCGTACGGATGAGAAAATTTTTGCTTGATCTGGGAGTGGTTCCAAGCATCAGCGACCCTGTTGAGATCTTCTGTGACAACGAGGGTGTCGTTGCTTTGGCAAAGGAACCGAGGTCTCATCGACGCACGAGGCATATTCCGCGGAAATATCATTTTATCCGGGACGTGGTCGAAAATGGAGACATCGTCATCAACAAAGTACACACGGATAGCAATTTGGCGGATCCGTTCACTAAACCATTGTCGCAAGCCAAGCACGATGCCCACACACGTGCTATTGGGATTAGATTTGCTAGTGACATGGTTTGAGTTGTGTATTGGTTATTGTATTCGATGTATTTACTATGTTATTGGGAACATTAAGCAATATTGTATTTTTGAATGTATTGATTATTAAATGGAGATTTAATGATACGCGTGTAGCGAATACTTTCTTTAAATCATTATTGTGTTCCAACTTTGCATGTTTTATCACTTCCTTGAATGTTCTACATTCTAAACTGTCCACGATCGGTCATTCTTCAAGGAAGGAAGTATGAACGAAGATCGAGGGAAATGATTGGTCATAGTGTTCAATGGGGATTGAATACAAGGGACGCAATATTTCGCCTATACTTGAAAAGAGTTTCAAGTGATTGGACGACCCACACCTGATCTTACTTCATGGTACATGTCAAGAGTAAATCAGGATGATAATATCTTTTATCCTTAGACTGGAGATGCATGTGTTTCACTATTTTGGTTTGCTTTATTCTGACTGCTTTCAAACGTAGTCCGTAACTGGCTATTATAAAGGAGGTATTTGGGTAAAGTATTGCCATTGTATTGGAGGCAATGTAGTCGAAGGAATTTGTTCCTCTGTAAAGAGAGATATCCCTGGGCCCAGCGATGATTGGGCGCTGACACCAAAATGCATTGCCATGCTCGAGTTTGCAATGATTGTTGATCAGTTGCAACTCACCTTTTGGTCACCACCAATCTTGATCGAGAAACATAATCGTGAACGATCGGAGAATGACTTTGTACCATGTCTCGTGTTCACTTGGATATCTCGAACAATAAGATAATTGATCACTTATCTATAGGACCATATCAAACTCTTTTAGTTTATCATGGTACTTGTCAGGGATGACATACCCCATGTTTAGTTGGGGGCAGGGATGCCTTGCTAAAGGCCGCTCCCTGACTGTGGTGCCCATGGATACAGTGTGTCATGTGCAAGTGGGAGTTTGTTGGTATCTGCCCATTGACACACGTAGGCCAGCATCACTGCCAATGAAGCGTGGGGCTATTGGGTCACACGCCAAGTATCAATCTCGACAGCCTACTATAAGAAGAAAGAGTCAAAATGGTCAAATTCCAGTTGACCTAGGCTTCACGACCGTGAAGGATGCTCCACGGGTCGTGAAGCAGCTTGTGTCCACGAGTTCTGTCGTGGGCCGCATGGTTCGTGAAACCCTAGGGCTTCACGACCCTACACGGCCTGTGAAGGAGGTCGTGAAGGCACGAACCCTCACGATTCTTGCACGGCGCGGCACGACTCGTGGAGGATAAATGGCCGGTCGTGGCGCATTTATCCTTCACGGCCCGTGAGAGCCCGTGAAGAAGTCGTGAAGGCAGAATTCCAAGTGACACTTGTGTTTTATTGGACCATTTGAGTTGGTCCAATGAGATGGTGCCATTGGGGTCCGACTCTGGCTCTTTTGAACAGAATGAAGGTCTTTAAAAAGGGCTCTCTTGGTTCATTAGCTACTCTTGGTCCATTTTGTGCAATACATATACTTGTGAGTTCTTCCATTAAGAGAGAGAGCAAGATCAAGTGTTGGTGATTTGTGCACAAGTGTTTCAAGGCTGTTCCAGAAGATATCCATCAAGTGTTGGTGGTGCTTCGGTTTGCTAGTACAAAGAGGTTGAAGATTTCTTGGTGTGGACTTGCATTAGGGCTTGGAGCCTTTTGTTTCAAGCTTACATCCCAAATCCGAATTGTTCCAGCCAAGTATCAAAGTCTTCGAGGGTATGATTTGTTCTCCTTCTTCTCTTTGTTCTTGTTTTTGGTTGCATGCATGTTCTTGCAAGTTTTCACCACCATTGGGAAATCATGGGATCGTTTTGTGTGTTTTTGATGCTTCCGTTGCGTGCTTTGATCCCCATGGATTCCCAACAAAAAATCCCCAAGAAATATTGGCCACTGAAGAGGCGAGCCAAAGCTTCATGCCTCCGAGACCTATGTTAGCCCCTCCCGAAAAAAGAAATCAAGATAAATACTGTGAATTTCACACCGACCGGGGGCATCATACAAACGACTGTTTCCAGCTGAAGAAGTAGATAGAAGACGCAGTAAAGACCGGGCAGCTGGCCCACCTCGTGAAAGAGATCAAACGTCCGACGATCAGGAATCAAAATCGGAGCACCAGAGATCAACTGCCAAACAGGAACAAGGGAAAAGAGATACTTATGATAGGGTCCGAAGGAAGGGGATGGAAGAGGCCATCTTGTAGTGACGAAGGATGGATGGATGCGCGAATCGAATTCCCACCATTAGGAAAGCAAGGACCAAAAATAGGTCTGGTGGTTGTCAAAGGCACGATTGCAGAGTATGAAGTGCATCGAATATACATAGACGGAGGAAGCTCCACGGATGTGATGTACGAGCATTGCTTCTTGAATATGGGAGCAGAGGTGAAGAATTTGCTAACCAGGCCAACTATTCCACTCATAGGGTTCTCCGGGGATCTGGTTTGGCCAATAGGGGAGCTTCATCTGCCCGTCACCTTTGGTCACCCTCCCTTAAGTCGAACGGTCAATCTAAAGTTCATGGTAGTCCGATCCACCTCCTTGTATAATGTTATCCTGGGAAGGACGGGAATAGGCTCTTTACGAGCGGTAGTGTCCACCATTCACTCTTTTATTAAATTCCCAATGCCCGAAGGAGTAGCAACAGTGTATTCGGAAGACAAGGTCGCAAAAGAATGCTTGCAAGTTGAGTGAAAAGAGCAGCAATCACAACAGAAAGCAGTCGAAGAAGGCCGGAACCGGGATGTGATCGTCAATGACGAATATCCGGAGCAACCCGTACAAATAGGCTCGACGTTGAGTGATGAATGCAAAAGTAGTCTGATACAACTGCTCCGGAAGAGCAAAGATGTTTTCTCGTGGTAGCCGGCGGATATGGTGAGATACCACGAGAAGTCATCGAACACCGGATAGGCATAAGCAAGATGGTCAAACCTGTAATCCAGAAGAAGAGATGGTTAGCACTGGATAGGAGCAGGGCTGCTTGCGCATAAGTAAGTAAGCTAGCAGACGCTGGAATTCTAAGAGAGGTGCAATACCAATCTTGGGTAGCTAATTCGGTGCTCGTCAAAAAGAAAGATGGAACCTGGAGAATGTGCGTAGATTTTACGGATCTCAATAAAGCATGCCCTAAAGATCCGTATCCTTTGCCAGAGATCGACTTGAAGGTCGAGTCATTATTCGGGTATCGTTTCAAATGTTTCCTTGACGCGTACAAAGGGTATCATCAAATACAAATGGCCGAAGAGGACGAAGACAAGACGGGTTTTTACACAGATAAAGGAGTTTTTTGTTATCAGAAGATGCCCTTTGGCCTCAAAAATGCCGGAGCGACATACCAACGCTTGGTAGAAAAAGTTTTTGAAGGGCAGATAGGGCGTAACATCAAGGCGTATGTCGACGACATAGTGATCAAAAGCCCCACCGAACAAGACCTGCTACGAGACATTGGAGAGACTTTCGAGAATCTCAGGCGTGTGAACATGAGGCTTAATCCCAAGAAATGTTCCTTTGGCCTGGAACAAGGGCGTTTTTTGGAACATGTGATCACCCTGGAGGGGATAAAAGCCAACCCTGATAAAACGAAGGCCATCATGGAGTTACGTTCACCCAAGACAGTCAAACAGGTGCAAAGCCTGAGTGGGAAACTAGCGGCTCTGCATCGGTACACGTCAAGAGCAGCGGAGCATTCGCTACCTATCTTCAAAAGTTTAAAGAATTGCATCAACAAAAAAGATTTCAAGTGGACGTCAGAAGCAGAAGATGCATTTCAGAACATATAGAAGATAATTTCAGAATTACCAGCCCTCGCAGCTCCGAAAGAAGGTGAAACGCTGATTATGTATTTAGCCGCATCTTCTCACACACTGGGAGCTGTCTTAATGGCAGAACGTGACAACAAGCAGATGCCTATATATTTCATAAACAAGGTACTACAAAGTCCGAAGATTAACTACCCAGCATTGGAGAAAGTAGCCCTATGTCTGGTCTTTGCTGCAAAAAGGTTACGATGGTACTTTCAAGCACACCACATCAAGGTGATTACCGACGCTCCAATTAAACACGTGCTGGGAAAGTCCGAAGCTTCAGGAAGATTGGCAAAATGGGCAGTCGAACTTGGGACCTTCGATATCACATACGAGCCTAGCACATCCATCAAAGGACAAGTTTTGGCAGACTTCATGGTCGAATCAACGGAATCATGGGAGCAGCACCAAAATATAGTAGACGAAGACGAGGAGTGCTGGAAGTTGTACACAGATGGAGCATCTAGCGCAGAGGGCTCTGGCGGAGGCCTGATCTTTACAAGTCCCACTGGATCTGAATTTACGTACGCCTTGCGCTTTAACTTCAACAGCTCTAACAACGAATCGGAGTACGAATCTCCTCGCGGGGCTCCGGATAGCACTCTCAACGAAGGTACGTAATTTGCAAGTATATGTTGATTCTAAGTTAGTTGAATCACAGATCAACGGCTCATATGAGGCAAAAGACCCAACGATGAAACGATGCTTGGAGAAAGCCAAAGAGATCATGGGCAACTTCAAAACCTGCACGATCAAGCAAGTACCTCGCAACCAGAACAAGAAAGCCGATGCTCTTAGCAAACTGGCCTCAGTGACGTTTGCACATCTCACAAAGGAGATATTGGTGGAGGTTGTGAATAAGCCATCCATTGAAACCGACGAAATCCACATCATCACAGAAGATGAAGAGAATAGCTGGATGACACCAATCATCCAGTACTTAATGGACGGAGAAGCTAAGGCGGGGAGTGACGACGGAAAGCTCGAATGAGTGGCAAGCAGATACAAGTTGATAGACAGAAACCTTTATCGAAGATCCTATATGGGGCCGGACCTTCGTTGTTTAGGACCAAGTCAAGCCAACTAAGTGATAAAAGAAATACACTAAGGTTCCTGCGGACTACACGCCGGTCCAAGGTCAGTAGTTGCGAAAGCAAAACAAATTGGGTATTACTGGCCAAGCATGCATTAAGATGCGTTTGAAGAAATCAAGAAGTGCAACGCTTGCCAGATACACTCACCACTACCCAAAGTACCAAAGAACCCCCTAACTTCCATTACCGCCTCCTAGCCGTTCCTAAAATGGGGGATGGACATAGTCGGTCCATTCCCCGAAGCTCAGGGTAAAGTGAAATTCCTGCTAGTAGCAATTGATTATTTCACAAAGTGGTGCGAAGCCAAGCCACTAGCTAGCATAACCGGAGCACAAGTAATGAAATTCGTTTGGGAAAACATCGTTTGCAGGTTCAGGCTCCCCAAAATACTAATCACCGATAACGGCAAGCAATTTGCCAACGACCCTTTCCGATCATGGTGTGTCGAAATGAAGATAGACCAACGATTCACATCTGTTGCCCATCCCCTGGCAAATGGTCAAGTAGAGCGAATGTGCAGAAGCTTAGTTGAAGGTATTAAGACAAGGATGACGAAAGACGGAGGAAGCTGGCTGGAGCACGTCAGTCATGTGCTATGGGCACATAGAACAATGATTAAGACGAGCAATGGGGAGACACCATTTAGTTTGACGTACGGTACCGAAGCAGTAATCCCTTCAGAGATTGGGGCACCTTCTTTTCGTTGCAGCCAAGCAAATGAAGATGATAATCATGTCGGCTTGTGCGACAATCTCGACGCATTGGAAGAACGACGAGAGATAGCGGCCATAACAGAAGCACGTTACAAACAGAAAATTGAACGATACTACAACAGCAGGGTCAAAGAAGTGACATTCAAGCCGATGGATCTGGTATGGAGAAACAACGAAGCAAGTAGGCACGAAAAGCAAGGAAAGCTAGCACCATAGTGGAAAGGACCATACAATGTCCGGACGGCACGCAGAAACGGTTCGTATGAACTAGAAGACCTAAAAGGAAACCTGATCCCACGAACATGGAATGGAATGCACCTCCGCAAGTGTTATCTCGCAAGTTGAACAAGTGGAAACCTCAATCAAACTTTTGTCCTAGGTCACAAGTCAATGTGCCCCAGAAATTAATACATTCCCTTCATTGACAGATTTCATGTACTCTTCTCTATTTTGAAGGTCTCATGAACCTTAAAAGTACATGAATAAAATAAGCGTTCCTATCGTTGTTGTTCATACACATATACAATTTGAGCAAAGCATGGTAACATACACACAATAGCATAACTATAGCTTTACATACGTGGATGATAATCCCTAACACAAGCACAACACACAAAGAAATTGCCTCGTAACCTTTGACGATAGTCTTGGGAGGCCAACATGGATATTAATCCAACAAAGTGTGGCACACAAATAGTCTGCCCCATAGTCCTCGACAACGGTCTTGGCTATGTAATCTACTCGAGTATTGATAATAAACAATCATAAAATGACAAACATGATACCATAAAGGCTACACTGCTACGAAAGTATATATCAAAGCACATGCAGAGGATAACATATTCCTCCAACAAAATAACATGCGCAACCCACGAACATATTGTCTTACACAAATTGTCATACCATCCACAAAATATTACGACATCAACACAGTTCAATTACACCCACCCTAACCTACATACTGTTATTTATAAAATATTAGTTACCTTCACCAGCTTCAGAGGAACAGCCAACAGAGCCAACCACAGGAGCGGACACCACCTCAGCAGGAGCATTCGGAAGAACAACACCACTTCCAGCAACATTCAGGGGTAAAGACCCACTACCAATGACAGCAAGCGCTAAGGACTTTTCACTTGGCTCCGGCACATTCACGACAGCATCACCTCCAGTAGATTTTCCCAACGACGACATACCTCCATCATCGTCATGCTGACCTTTCCCACCTTGTGGTGCTTCCTCACCCTCAGCTAATCCCTCCGGTCCAGGAGACCCCACGACGTGCTCCGGCGCCAGCGATTCTAGCTTCATGTTTTTAATGCCCTTCACATCTCCTATTTCAGCTACCTTCTGAAAAAACAACCCGAACGACGCCTTATCCCAAGCTTCGGCAGCAATACGTAACTCACGAGGAGCTTGAGTAGTGTAGCATGGTGTTGTCGAAAGATCCAATCCCCATTTTCCATAACCTTCCCCGACTTCCAGACCTCGTACATACCCGGCGGAATAACTTTTGGTTTGAAGATCACCCAACGGACAGAGGTAATCACTGCTCCGGCGAAGTTCTCCAAACACATGTTGGAACCCCTTCGATATGAGCCACAAGTTGTCCTTCTCCAGTCGATCAACCATAGCCTTTGCACCCCTTAACTCTTTCTCCAAGCGCTTAATCTTCGCATCTTTCGTAGATAGGTCTGTCTTCAACACGGAATTCTCCTCCTCTTTCGCAGAAGCTATTTTAGACGCTTCCTTGCAGGCGCTCTTATAAGATTTCCTTGCCTCACGAAGTGTGGTCATCTTTTCCTCCAACCCATTGATGCGCTCCTCATAATTTTCCACCCTTTCAGTCAATTCCTTGATCTTATTCTCCGCAATCTCAACATCTTCATCCGAACGTTCCCAACGATGATTAATCTCAGTGCTTATGATGCATAGCTTCACTAGATGATAAAACAGATGATTGGTAAGAAAGTCATTAGCCCTACTCGCTGCCTTCCGGAGCTCAATGGGCGTGATCCTTGCGTTAACCAAATTTCTGCAAACTACCGATTGATCACAAGTAGAATTATTCTTCACACAAGGAAGTGAAGGAACAAATTGCCCATCGTTTACAGCGGTGCTAGCTCCGAAAAAAGTAGGAATGTCTTCATCATCTTCTAAATCTTGTTCTGAAGAAGCAGATTTACCTTTCCCCCAATCCACCTTTTTTGGAGTGGCTTTTGCAGCCGGTGCTGACTCTTTCTTCACAGACGACTCACCACCCTTTCCCCCCATAGTAGGACAACTGCTAGTAGCACGTACCGGAACAGGCATTGGTGTCTCCCCATGTGCATCATCCGAATCTAATACCACCAAGTCAGATAAACGACTCCGGGGCACCAACTTCTTCTTCTTTGACGTAGGAGGACAGCTTCCAGATTCACCACTTGCAGCACGTTTCATGGACCTCGTCATAGCAGTCCTGGCTTCAGGTGCAGCTTCAATCAACGGCATGCTAAGATTATCCTTATTTGTCTCAACCAACGGCAACTCTTTGTTTCCGATACTCCCTTCCCCAACCTCCACCTCCTCTATGACAGGCAACAGAATAAAGTCCAGAACACTCATGGCTGAAACAGCAAACAATACAGATCAGCAAATAAATAACAGTTATATCAATTGAAAATAAAAAATTTTCCCCACCATACCCTGCCCATTGTGCAGAAGCACCGGTAGCTTGTTTGGACGATCCCACAAGCAACTTATACCGTTCAATACTAGAACTTCTTCCTCAAAGGACCGAACACGAATAGGATTCTTCACTAATCGTGTAAACAACTTCATATCCACTTCATCATCTTCCGGAACAGGATCAGCAATAGGACGTTCCATTTCTCTCCAAGACATTGCCAACGGAATGGCAGACGCTTTTACCCAAAAGAAATACCCTTTCCAAACTTTCAAACATGACAGTGAATCCATTATACACACAGGGGAAGGCGCTTTTCTTTTCTCCATAGTAAACCAATCGCCGGCCTTTCCTAACTTATAGAATTTTCGAAACAAGGGCACCAAAGGTTCACCCCCCAGTGCTCTACAGTGCACTTCAAAGCTTGTTATTTTGATTACCCCACGCGGTGACAGTTGTGACACATGGATTTGAAAATATTCAATCACTGATAGAAAAAACTTTGAAAAAGGAAACCTAAGATTTCCAAAATCGAACCATTTCATATACAAGCCTACAAAACCAGTTGGGAAATCTCGAATAGTCGCAGATTGATCGGGGCAAGTTGGGCGAAACTCTTTTCCTATTTGATACGCAGCACAAAATTTCTCAACACTACGCTTATCGACGACAGAATGCGTTGACCGGAGATTATCTTTAGGCATCTTCGAGTAAAGAACGACAGGGAGACGATAAGACAGAAAAACGAAAGCGAAGAAATATTACGAACCTGAAAGCACAGAACGATGATTCGACGGGAGATCTCCTGAAATTTCAACCGGAAATCTTCACACGATGAGAAACAATACTTGCTCACGGAAAACCCTCTCTTCAAAAACCCTCAAAGAAGAAAACCGGTTAATTCAATGCTATAAAGCTCTTCAAGTCATATTAATGAGGCGCTGATGTCACGTCCCGTCCCATCAACAACAAGTAGATTCAAATTTCAAATTTTATCTTCCTCTCACACACGTCAATAACCGGCGCATATTTTTCTCCCTATCCTAGATATTTTACCCCCCTCACTTATTACTCTTTATTAACTGTGTATCAACAACCCAAATAAAAGAAGAAGGAATAATAGGAAGTTCATTTATCAAGCCCAAAACCTTTTACTTTCATTTATTAAGCCCAAAACTCTTTACTTTAGTTTATCAAGTCTAGTGCCTATTATCTTTTGAACAGATAATACACCCTAGACTGAGGGACTTGATAGTGTATGTATATAAACGTAATATTAATAACACAACATCCTAAACCCAAAACAATATGTTTTCCAGCCCAAACTAAAACCAAGTTCCTAACCTACAGCCCAAACACAAAAGCCCAAGCTAAAAAGAGCACATTAATTACATTCTGCTCCATCGGACAAAGAACAGCCAATCACGCCAAAGTCTTCCAAATCAGACAAAAACCACATCCCCAAACAGATCACAGCTACAACAGACAAAAAGGAGCTGTAGCTGTCTAACTGAAAAGCTGGAAGAGGACACTGCATTAACCGCTGGATAGTGGTATGTTCCCCTTTGACTCCTTCACTATAAAATCAATCTGAAGCAGAGGAATGAAGGTAAGTAAACATACGATATCACCCAATTCTCTATACACCTATACATCGATACACTTTCATATAGAACATCGACTTATCCTCACGCCGGAGCTTGGTCACGAGGATCACCCCTCGTGACGAGGCTAACGGTGTATTGTTTTGTAGGTACGTTGGGATCCTAGTCTAAGCTATCGGAGCTCGTTGCCAACCTTCTCTGGAACGTCTGTAGCAACAGTCACAGATGTAAATAAACACAGTTCACAATCATAAGTAATAGGTGACAGATGTAAATATGTTGATGGATATAATTATAGCAATTTAGCAAGTAGAAAACTCTAGCACAATTCAATATATGACATATTACCAACACATTTTGTACACAAAATAAAGGGTTACGAATTTTCATTTAAAAATCAGTAGGGTGATAGAAGTGAGTTATGTAAGCAATACTATAGCCACTTGTGTTCAATCTCAAATGGTCAAATCAAAACTTAATACATAATTTGAAAAATATTGTAGAAAACAAATAACTTATTGATTGAGAATCAACGACTATATGTAACTAATCCTTAATTATGTTTCTACCTTTTGAATTTGACTAAGGTAACTCACGTTGAGCAACATTCATATGTACTAAAATTAAAGAACCAACTAATGTTAGCAAAACTGTTAAGAAAACGCTGTTAAAAAATAAGTTAAGAGTTAATTTCATAAATGGTCCTTTAACTAATCACGAATTGCAAGTTTAGTCCTTTTTTTGAAAAATTTGCAAGTATCATCCTTTAACTACTATTTTATTGCATATATGGTCCTTTTTAACGTTTTCTGTTAACTAACTCTGTTAACTTTTACAAAAAGACTATTGTACCCTTATTCTTTTTTTATTTATTTCTTAAAAATAAAATCATTATTATTATCAATTATCAATATTAAATATTAAATATTAAAATTTAAAATCCCAAAAAACCCTCTCCCCCTTTCATCTTGCCAGACACTTGACCCTTCCCATTCTTCTCATAAAACTCTCTCTAACCTAACAATCTAACACCACCTCACCTCCCCACACCGGAGACCACCGCGACCACCACCTCACCGGAGACGACGACGACTTCCACCTCGTCGGAGACAAAGTGTGTGTGTGTGTTCTAGCGAACTCAGGTGTGTGTTTAGATCTGACTGTGTGTGTGCGCTTAGATCTGACTATGTGTGTGTGTGTGTTTAATCTGTCACACACAAAGAGAGAGAGAGAGAGAGAGAGAGAGAGTGTGTGTGTGTGTGTTTCAGCGAGCTCAGGTGTGTGTTTAGATCTGATTGTGTGTGTGCTTAGATCTGACTGTGTGTGTTTGTGTTTAATCTGTCACAGAGTGTGTGTGTGCGTGTGTGCTTAGATCTTTCATTTGGTGTGTGTGTGTGCGCTTAGATCTTTCATTTGGGGTGTGTGTGTGTGTGTAGATCTGTTATTGGCGGTGGAGGTTGATGGTGGTGATTGGTGGAAGAGTTTTTGTAGATTTCAAGTTTTTGTGGTTGAAGTGTGTTCTTGTTGGTTTTGGTGGTGGTGATTGGTGGTAGGGTTTTTGGAGTTCGTTGGTGGTGGTGATTGGAGGTAGATGGTGGTGGTTTTTTAGGTGGAGTTTGTTGGTGGTGATGGTAGCAGCAGAGGTGGCGGTGGTGATGGCAGTAACGGAGGTGGCGGTGGTGATGACAGTGACGGAGGTGGCGGTGGGGATGTCAGCGGTGGAGTTGGAGGTGGTGGAGCCGAAGGTGGCGGTGGTGGAGGTAGGCTGTGTGAAGAGAAATAGAGAGAGAGAGAGAGAGAGGGGTAGAATTGTGTGTAGAAGAGATGTAGAGGATGATGAGATGATGGAGAGAGGAGAGAGAAAATGTGACTAGAAGAAGATGACAAGGTGAAGAGAGGAGAGAGAAAGAGAGTAAGAGAAATAATGTGAGATTTATTTAAAAATAGATTAAATATTATTTATAATCAATTAAAAATTAAAAAATGATAAAAATACCAAAATACCCCTGAGTTAACAGACTTGATAAACGAAAAACGTTAAAAAGGACCATATTTGCAATAAAATGGTAGTTAAAGGATGATACTTGCAACTTTTTCAAAAAAAAGACTAAACTTGCAATTCGTGGTTAGTTAAAGGACCATTTATGAAATTAACTCATAAGTTAATGAAACAGGAGTGTAAAAGAGTGTGTTTTCCTATTCGCTAACATATAACGGTTAGAATAAACTAACTTTTCAAATAGTTTTGAAATCATCACATCACCAAAGAAAAAAAAGGGAGTACTACTAATGTGAACTATACTACTATATGTGATTGAGCAAAAGCTCATAATTCCTTTAAGTACCAACTTACAGATTAACGGCGATGATGTATTAGGCTTTTGACAAAGATTTGAAGTTAATGGTTTTATGAGTGTACCCGTATAAAAAAATCAGATTAAAACAATAAAAAACGAACCAAGAAGAAGCATATGAAATCAAAGGAATATGATTCAAGAAAATTACCTTCACAATCCTGTAACCTAGGTTATACTGATGGCGCTGTTAACATGAAGAACCAAATCAAGAAATAAACAAAATGAAGAAGATGATGATGAATGACATTGAATCTTAAACCTTACCTATCGGAATCCTCGACAAATCGTCGTCGCCTCTGAAATCGCCGAAGGTAAGTTTAGAGTTTCTTTAAAAAGCTTGTTGATGAGCTTTACGAAAGGTTAAGTCGCCGAAGGGTTCCTTTGAAGTTGGGTTGTGTGAAATCGGGTTATGTGGACCACGTGTGATTAAAAATCGGGTCAAAATACTCATTTGTAATACATAGGCGGATATTACTAATAATAGTAGTCAAAATTGATGATTTTGGTCAAAATTGAGTGGGTAAATTATATGAAAATACAATGACCTTTGTCTTAATTATCATTGTATACAACCAACTTTATTTTTTAAAAAATAATACAATCAACTTTTATAATCCTCCCATTGTATGCAAGTTGTTGTATGTTGTATACTATGAAAATTATAAAAAAGTTTATTGTATACAATGGTAGCTAAAAACTAGATACAGAAAAAAGTTGTTTGCAATAAATGAAATTTGTTTGAAAGTTAGTTGTATTATTTTTAAAAATTTAAAGTTAGTTGTATACAATAACAATTAATACAAAGTTAATTGTATTTTCATGCATTTTGCCCAAATTGAGAGAATGAGGGGATACTATTGACATTGAAATTTATTTAAGAAAGCTTTCCCACGTATATGGATAAACAATGAAGTAAATTTAAGAATATTTTTAATGAGTGTATGTCTTTGCCATTAAAAAATTCATTTTTGAAAATTGGATTGAAAATTTAAGTCAATTTAAATGTTAATGAATTTATTCCATAGGATTGGCCTAAAGATTTAAGTTTGGGATTTTCGAATGGATAATTGCATGAAAATATAATGAACTTTGTCTTAATTATCATTGTATATAACCAACTTTATTTTTTAAAAAATAATACAATCAACTTTTATAATCCTCCCATTGTATGCAAGTTGTTGTATACTATGGAAATTATGGAAAAGTTTATTGTATACAATGGTAGCTAAAGACTAGACACAGAAAACAGTTGTTAGTATATAATGAAATTTTTTTAAAAGTTAGTTATATCATTTTTAAGAATTTAAAGCTAATTGTATACAATGACAATTAAGACAAAGTTAATTGTATTGTCATTCATTTTGCCCTTTTCGAATTTAAAAAAGTTTTTCAAATTAGGTCTATGTTTCGACTCAATTCTTGTAGTTCTTAACGTTTTTGCTGATCTTTTTCTAAAGAAATCGTTCTATATCTTCTTATTATCTTATTTATTTACTTAATCGGTATAAGAAAAGAGAATTAATAAATTACATATATAATCGCTTAGTCGATGGTAGAGCAATACACAAAGATAATTTAGTAAGAATAATATAATTCTTATTTTTAATATAATAAAATAAATAAAAACTAATGAGATTTAAAGTTATGATGAGTTCGGGAATTGTGGAGTGAAAAAAGAAAAGGTTGTAATCTAGCTCCAAACATGAATGATGAAAGCTTGAAATACTGAAATAGTTAGTGACAAGAAAGAGTACTCTCTCTCTCTCTCTCTCGCCAATGGCAATAGCAGGAGGGACCTCCCTACAATTCATTTTTGAATTAATTATTTAAATAAAGAAAAATAATATATCTTTATATTTTATTTCTTTTATTTCGTCTTCATACTCATTAGAAGATAATACGTGAAGTTTACTAATTCTTTATTCTCGCATTCTTTATTGATTTTAATACTTGTATTAATCTTTTAAGTAGAAAAAAAAGTGAAAGAATATATCACCTTTCTCAAAAAAAACATTTCGTTATCAAACCAAACTAGCTTTGATAATTTTGGCTAAAATTTAAAAATATGAAATTAGCCTTAAATAGCCCCATATTCATTTTCATTACCTACCACAAGACGTTATTTACTGCAATTATCGCATCTTGTCAACGAAATATAGTAAATATAATTCCAAGTTATGATAATATACAAAAAATAATTTGAATGTGACATGTCATAATAATTGGAAAATGATAAGCATAGTATTTATGGCTCTAGATAAAAGTAAAAAAAAAAAAAAATATATATATATATATATATATATATATATATATATAATTTTAATTTTTAAATATGATAACTATATCTTATGTATAGAAGCTGAAATATAAGTAAAAGATGACTAATATATATTTCTTACAAACGTAGAAAGTTGATTATAAAACATAAGTTATGATTGTTGTTTTTAGATATAAAGTATTATCTTTTTACTCTTATACACAATTTTAAAGACTATGGTTATCATTTTTCTAATATGTGTAACAACAATAATAATATAGAGTAGCTATAATATGTATAGTTTAAGTGGTTCAACATGAGTAAACGATACTTTCTTTTGTATTCGCTTAATTAATTACTAAAATTAAACGAACGAATATATATTTGTTTATATGTTTATATTTATTCATTTGTTTAACTAAAGTCAAATAAACATATAAATGTGGTTAAAGTGTGACTTGAAATTTAGCGGTTCGAATAGATTTATAAACCTATGTAGACAATGTGAAAAAAAAACTCAATTGGTGAAATTAACGGGATAAGTGTTTGTCATGTACAGCATCACGGGGGATCAAGGGTTGGTTTGAACCCGTTTTCTTATTTTGAATTTACTTGTATCTAAGCACGGTAACAATATTCGTAGTTAAGGTTCTCACTATATCACTTTGAAAAACATTCAAATAATAGAATATCTTCTAGTCTTGCTCATAAACATAGGTCAAATCATCTTTAGCTGAACCACGTAAAATCTTTATGTCGTTGTTGTTTGGTTGCATAACATCACATAACACATACAAACAATACTCATATTTATTTGAATTTATTTACTAACCTATTACAAACACTTTGAAGTAAGAAAGAAAAGTGGGAGATGATATATGTATGTATGTATGTATGTATGTATGTATGTATGTATATAAAGAAAAATAAAAGAATGAAAAGGAAGTGAGAGAGGGGCAGTTTGGATGAAGTGAGAGAGTGAAAGGAACAAGACATGAACACAACAAACAACAATAATATAAATGGCATTCTGTTTCTCTATTTGTCTGTCTATAAATCTCTTCTCCTCTCATGCATGGAAGAAGGTCAAGTAGTTGTTGGATTTAGAATCCCAATATGACACATACATACAACCCAGAATTCCACGCCTTCTATAATTTACCCTTTTCATATATTTCTTTTTTTTGTACCCATATATCCTCCGACTTATCATTCTACTTATAAGATCAATACAATTATCAAAATCAATAGAGTATATGAGTAAAGATAATTAGTGAACTTCATATATCATCTTGTACCGAGTAGAAGGATAAAGTAGGATGATATATCATTTTTCTTGTACCCTCAACTTGCTTAAATACAAGCAACATAATTTTTTCTTAAAGAAATTATAAATTTTTTATTTATCATTATGTATCTTCCTACTTTATCATTTTATAATATCTTTCCTTACCTTCTATATTGATTTTGAACTTATTTTGATATTGTAAGTAGTAGAATAAATAGGTAGATTTTGTAGGACGATATAGAACATTCCAAAATTTATATAAAATACACTCTGGTTAGGATGTTTATCATAGTTATTTTTTTTAATCTTGAGAGCTTGTTAGAATTTGAACTAAACCTATTGATCTATTTTTCGTTTGAGAAAATGCGTTAAAATAAATAAGAATCGATTAAGACTATTGGTTGGATCTTATAGATACATAAAATTATCAGTATAAATGATATAACACTAAAATCATCAATATTTCTTTTTTGTTTTACAAGATTATCAGTATAAAATTAAGAACATAAAATAAGTCATAAGATTAAACTGATAACATCATAACTTATAAGTTTACTAAAATTCTAATAAACTTATAAGTGAAAAAACAAGATTTCATAAACATTCTGAAAATCTAAGAATGTATATGAGTGTTTTGTCTTTTGTGAATGAAGTAATGTCATGTATTTACTACAAGAATTTTCAAATTCAAATATAGTAAAAGTATATATAATATTTAAGTTATCTTCAACCTTATTATTTGTTAAAAAAATTGTATTACAAAAAAATAAATTTCAGTGTTGTTGCATATAAAAAATAATATAAATATAAAGTAGATTTCTCTAAATTTTTATTTTTATAAATGAATATATTATTAAAAAAAATGATATACCCTCATATTGTTTTACTTATTCTCGTACACATCACAAGATGATATATGAAGATATGAAGTCTACGAATTTTTTTATATTCTTTATTAATTTTGACACTTGTATTAAAGTTATTAATAAAAAAATAAATAGAATTTCCTATATTTATATTGTCTCTCTATGGACTATGGTAAATTGGTAATTAAGTAAAGAAAAAATGAAAGAATGAATGAAAGAAGAGAGAGAAAGGGTCAACGCTGGTATTTGTTTGTAGGAATTGAAACAGACAAGTCCTTTTTGTGTCGATATTTCCTTTTCTGATCCCTTCCCAACGTGGAATTCCCTTTCTTTCACTCTTTCTTTTTGCAGTTATTATTAAGCACTCCCTCTCACTCTCATATATGCCACAAATAATTAATAAATAAATGCATTTTCTTACTCATTTCGATTATGTTTTAATTATTTCTATTACTTTTATAACTACAATAATATTACACTATCCGTATGGTATGTGATTCACGTTATCTAATCTAAATACTATATTAGCATCATATTATCTTCTTATTATCTTTTTTTTTACAACTCAAAATCTAGTATAATCTAATTTTATCCTATAGTTTTTTGTTTTATAATAATATATTTAAGGAGAAGAGAGAGGAGAGAAAAAAGCTTGGTTACCATAGCCCAAAATAATAATTAAAACCATCGGTGGTAATTATTGACACGACAAGCAATATCGATTAAAATGCATGCTATTAAATGAACCCGGTTATATATATATATATATATATATATATATATATATATATATATATATAATTCAAATATGTATACTATCACTACAACAAATATGTGTTTTTCTCACGCTTTATCAAAAATTCAAAAGCGTGTAGAATTTTAAAAAAATACACACTTAAAAGTGCGCAAAATAGGTTAACAAAATGTAGGTAAAAATAACAGAAAAGTTCACACTTTTAAATTTATAATATTGATTTTAAAAAGTTCACACTTTTAAATATGTAAAAATAGTAATTAATAGAATTTGAGAAAAATTCATGTTTAAAAGTGTGAACTTTTATAACATAGAAGTGTTTTTAATATTTTCACACTTAAAAATATGAAAACTTTAATTAATTGTTCACATTAATAAATGTGATACTGTAACTAGATTTATCACATTTTTACATATTAATTTTACAAAAAAATTTGTCACACCATATTTTTTCACACTTATTTATAATTCTTTACATTTTAAAGTGTGAAAATATTACTAAAAAGTATAAAAAATCAACATTGTTGTAGTGTATGTTATTTATATCAATATCGATTAAAATCCCAATTCGAAAAAGTGACAATCTTTGTAACCTAACAAAGAAATGGAGCAAAACAAGGGTAAGCATCCAAGGTTGAAATAACAAAACCCTAAAAACCAATGAGATAATGGTATATTTACAAATCTAACCCTGAAAATCTCATGAGAATATGTGCTATTGGTTTACAAATCTTCTAATATAAATAAAAGCCTAAAATGTATTAAACTTATTGAATAATTCTAACATTTTATTTAATAAAATAGATTTACGTTGTCTAATCTTGATCATCCATTTAATCAAAATTGATATCTCAATTTTGACTTTTCTTAATCAAATTTGAACAAGAGAGTTTCATATATGTCCTTCATAGAACTTAAAATATCATATTTGTCCATCTTTATTTAGAAATATCATATTTACACTTTATAACATTTTAAAATATTATATTTAACCAATTCTTAATTTTATCATTTAAAAAAAGTTATTATCATTTTAAATTCTTTTTAATTATATCTAATAAAAACTTGACCTTATTGATCTAAGTGTAATAATAATAGTTGATGTCTTTTACAAGAAATACAATCATACCTATTCGTATTATTATAGCACGTTTATGCCGTCACATCTGCCCTCAACCTATGCCGACGCTTCGATTACTGGTCTGAGTGTTGACGCCATCTGTCGTCATTTTTTTTAATTCTCATTCATTGATGTTTTATAATTTTTTAACTTTTTTATTTATATTTAATATTATTATTTTTTAAACCAAACCGTATATTATACGAGCATCTAATGTAGTTGATATATAAGTGAACGCGCTTAAGTCTTTTGAAAATAAAAAACAAAAATTTTACCTATGATACGATAGAAAAACTTGACACCTCATCAAAGATATTTTTTATTTTTAAAAAAAAACTTGACATCATTTAACATGCATGTTTAAATATAATGTGGCAGATACATATCTAAGTATATATTTGTGGTACATTTATGAGCTATTAAAAAAACTTTATATTATAGGTTTTAATAATACCGTTGTAACGCTCTAATTTCAGTAAATGATATAAAAGTAGAATATTTTTAATAAAAGCACGTATACAATTAAAAAAACATAAGCGGAAACGTTTTCATAGCAAAACCGTGCTCGTAGCAAAAGATACACCCTTGAGTACAAACTTAATGTACTGCCAAAGTGAAATATTTACACAAACGGGCATTAAATGTTTTACATTAAAAACTAAAAAGTAGTCAAACAGGAGCTTTGTTCTTATCCTTGTTGCGTCCTGCAAAACATTTTAAAAACAGTATCTGATAAGCTACGAGAGCTTAGTGAGTAATCTAAACAAAACATCATATAAACACACGTATACAATCACATGAAGATAATACACGCATGTCTAGCAATCAATGCTAGCCTCTGGTTCTAGACCCAGGGCAGCAACAAAGGCCACAATATTTTACCACATCTGAGCCTTACTGCACATAGCAGTACGCTTACATATACACATATATAACATCGCATGTTAGTAATAAGATATGAAATTACACATGCTGCTGATATGAAGTGAAGTCTAGAAGACTCACCTTCTGATTATAATATTTTGCAATGATCCACAGATGTCAATGATTCAGGTAATAAGTCAATCACCTCCTATATAAACAATACATAAAATATCACATAAGGTCATTCTGATCTAAAACAGGGCCTACACGGGCCGTGTATCCCTACACGGGCCGTGTCCCTTATATGCTACACGACTTAAGGTGGCAACATGGCCAGTGTGGTCTAGTCACCCTACACGGGCCGTGTACCTCTCATGCTACACGACCATGTAACCTTACATGGCCCTGTGACCGCCTTTAACACTACACGACCGTGTACCGCTACACGGGCCGTGTACGCTAAAGACCCAGTAGACTGTTCTAGCAAGAACTGTCGGATTTCACCAAGAATCCGATACTATCTTCATAAAACCGACTAGAGGTGTTTTCCTACACCCCATACACATGATAAACATAATCTAAACAATATAAAACATTCCTAACATGATTCCACCATTGAATCATGTGTTTAAACTTACAAAACTTCAAAAACAAAGGTTTAAACCTTACCTCAAGTTGGATACTTTCTATGTTCTTGAAGAAGCTACATGTTCTACTGGTTTGCTCACTGAAATGGTGAGGCTAGGAGCTGAGGTAAATGTGTTCGTAAGTTTGCAGATGAGAAGAATGAAAACTTTGACTCCTATGGTCAAAGTTGATGCTATATATATATATATAAGTTTCAACTAATGACACAATAGGTCCCTGCACTTAATCAACTTATAATTTGACGGTTTTAGCCCATCTAGTTTTACAAACGCATCTAATCGCAAAAAGGCAACTTGTATAAACATATAACCCTTCCTATTAAATAATAATTTAGGAATTTCGAACCTTGGGTGTTACAACTCTTTCCCACTTGGAATGATTTCGTCCTCGAAATCAACTGTTGAAGAGTTCTAGATAATTATGCCTCATTTCCTGTTCAGGCTCCCAAGTAAAGTCTGAGCCTTTCCAGTGCTTCCATTGGACTTTGACCAATCCAATCTGTTTGTTACGTAGAGTCTTGATCTTTCTTTCCAATATAGCTATAGGTTGCTCCACGTAGTTCAGTTTATCATCGATAGTAACATCTTCCAGCGGTACAATTGCAGATTCGTCTGCTAAACATTTTCTGAGGTGCGATACATGGAAAGTGTTATGAATCTGAGACAATTCATCTGGCAATTCTAACCTGTAAGCAACCTTTCCCACACGTGCAATAACTTTGAATGGTTCAATAAACCTTGGACCAAGTTTCCCTCTCTTTCTGAATCTGATTACACCTTTCCACGGCGACACTTTTCACCTGAAACTCAAGTGGTGATCTGCGTCTATCTGCATAACTCTTCTGTCTACTCTGGGCAGTTAACAATCTATCCCTGATAAGCTGAATCTATTCAGTTGTTCGTTGTACCACCTCTGTGCTACCCAATTCTTTCTGGCCCACTTCACCCCAGCATACCGGAGTTCTACACTTCCTACCATATAACATTTCATACGGGGGCATCCCGATACTGGAATGATAGCTGTTATTATATGAAAACTTTGCTAATGGCAAATAGGAATCCCAGCTTCCACCAAAATCAATAACACATGCCCGCAGCATATCCTCCAAAGTTTGAATAGTTCTTTCACTTTGACCATCCGTCTGAGGATGATACGATGTGCTGAGATGTAATCTAGTTCCAAGATCTTCATGAAACTTGCTCCAGAATCTAGAAGTAAATCTGGTATCTCTGTCTGACACAATAGAAACTGGTACACCATAGCGAATCACAATCTCTTTTACATAGACGTCAGCCAATCTTTCTGAAGAATAAGTCTCCTTGATGGGAATAAAATGTGAGCTTTTAGTTAACATGTCTACAATTACCCATATAGCATCATAACCACGTGGGGTCTTGGGTAATTTGGTAATCTGGTCCATAGTAATATTTTCCCATTTCCAGACTGGAATTTCTAATGGTTGCAGCTTCCCGTGAGGTTTCTTGTGTTCAGCTTTCACTTGTAAACAAGGCATCTTTCTACATGTTTTGCTACATCACGTTTCATGCCTGGCCACCAATATTCAATCCTCAGATCTTTATACATTTTAGTAGCCCCTGGATGAATAGAAAATCTGGATTTATGAGCTTCATCAAGAAGTATTTGATGTGTATCACCATAAGCCGGTACCCATATACGACCATAACGGGTCCAAACATCACGACTGTCTTTAACAAAATCTGCTACCTGCCCCTTAATTCGCTCAGAGTTATGATTTTCACTTTTGATTGCTTCCAACTGAGCCTTTCGTATAACATCAATAATAGCCGTTGTAACAGTCATTTTTAAAAATTGATTCTTTACAAGCACCGTTCCTGATTTCCTGCTTAAAGCATCAGCTACCACATTTGCTTTCCCTGGATGATAGAGTATATCACAATCATAATCCTTTAGCAATTCTAACCAATGCCTCTGTCTCATGTTGAGATTCTTCTGGTCTTTAAAATACTTTAGACTTTCATGATCGGTGTAAATAGTGAATCTCACACCATATAAATAATGCCTTCATATCTTGAGTGCAAAGACTACTGCTGCTAACTCCAAATCATGAGTTAGGTAATCACTTTCATGTGGCTTCAACTTCCGTGAAGCATAAGCAATGACTCTACCTTTCTGCATTAATACACAACCCAATCCACGATATAAAGCATCACAGAATACTACCCTGTCTTCAACTCCATCAGGTAAGGCAAGAACTGGTGTCTCACATAACTTCTTTTTAAGAGTTGAGAAAGCAGAGTGTTGTTCACTACCCCGGACAAATTCCACATTCTTTTTAGTCAACTGGGTTAACGGAACAACAGTTTTGGAAAAATTCTGAATAAATCTCCGATAATAGCCTGCAAATCCCAGAAAACTTCGAACTTCTGTAGGGTTCTTTGGTGGTTCCCATTTCATCATAGCATCTACCTTCACAGGATCCACTTTAATTCCATCTTGATTAATTAGATGACCCAGGAATTGCACTTCTTGAATCCAAAATTCACATTTAGAGAATTTGGCATATAATCGTTCTCTTCTCAAGGTTTTCAAAACTTCTCTGAGATGTCTTTCATGATCCACTGGATTCTTCAAATAAATCAAAATATCATCGATAAACACAATCACTGATTTATCTAGCATTGGTCTGCAGACTCTGTTCATGAAATCCATAAATGCTGCTGGTGCATTCGTAAGACCAAACGGCATCACTTCGAACTCAAAGTGTCCATATCGGGTTCTGAACGCGGTTTTAGGAATATCTTCCTTTCTAATTTTTAACTGATGATATCCCGACCTTAAGTCGATTTTTGAAAACCACGATGCTCCTTTTAATTGATCAAATAAATCATCTATTCTGGGTAAAGGATATTTGTTCTTGATGGTCACTTATTAAGTTCATGATAATCAATACATATACGAAAAGTATCATCCTTCTTTTTAACAACAATATTGGAGCACCCCATGGAGAACTAGTGGGTCTAATAAACCTCTTATCTAGCAGTTCCTACAATTGTTTCATCAATTCTTGCATCTCTGGTGGAGCAAGTCTGTATGGAGCCCTTGCAGCTGGTGAAGCTCCCGGTACTAAATCAATCCTGAACTCCACTTGTCTGTCTGGTGGCACACCCGGTAAGTCCTCAGGGAAGACATCAGGGTATTCACATACTACTTTCACATCATCTAGGCTCGTTTGTTTCTTTTCTAGTTTCGAATCTATCACATAAGCTAAGAAAGCCGTATACCCATGCTGCAAATACTTTCGGGCTTTAGACACCAAACACACATATGACTTTCCTTTTCTGATATCACCACATATAGATAGTTCTTCCCCACTTGGGGTATGAACTCGTATAACTTTCTGCCCACACATGATGGTAGCCTGATTATAGCCTAACCAATCCATTTCAACCACTACTTGGAATTCTCTCATAGTCATGGGTATAAGTTCAATAGGGAATCTAACTATATCTATTTCTAACACAATACGTTTATACACATCAGATACAATTACAAATTTATCATCAGCAATTTCAACTTCAAGGGGAGAATCTAGCTTTTCACACATTTGATTGAAATTTTTGCGGAAAGAAACAGATACGAATGATTTACTTGCACCAGAATCAAATAGCACAAGAGCAGGCAAGTTGTTGACAAGATATGTACCCGTTACTACATCCGGTTCGGTTTTAGCTTCCTCAGCCGTAAGCTGGAAAGCTCTTCCTTTGGATCTGAGAGCTTTTTCCTTTTTAACTTCTCTTACCCTAGATCTTCGTGGTGGGGGTAAGGCTGGAGTAGGTTTTGATCCGATAGACTGTGTGTTGGAAGAAAGTTTCGGGCATTCGGACCTCTTATGGCCCGGCTGATAACAGTTGAAACATACCCGTAATGGATTCTTACAATCCCTCCCCACATGACCTGACTTACCGCACTTGTAACACGCAGAAGACTCAAGCCGACATTCTCCCAAGTGATGTTTCTTACAAGTTTGACATAATGGGTAAGTCTTCTGTAACATCTTCTTGTCTGATGGTTCTACCCTTCTTGTATACTGGCATTGTCTTCTCAACCACCTTCCTCTCTTTATCCTGCCTTTCCAACTCTAACTCCCTTGTCCTAGCCGCGTCCATCATGGACTTCAACGTCTGATGCTTGCTAGCATCAATGAACTCTCTTACACTTGGTTTGAGTACCATCATATACCTGTACATCTTCATTTTCTCGTTCGCAACATAATCAAGGCAGAAGCGTGCTTGTTTCAAGAATTTAGCATTGATCTCTGGAACAGTTTCTGTTGTCTGCTTCAACCTGTGAAATTCATCCACAATCCTGTCAATCTCGTACTGGGGAACGAACTGCTCTATCACCATTTCCTTAAACTCCTCCAAGGTCATAGCTTCAATCTATGTATAACCTCTCTGCTTCACCTCCATATCCTACCAATCTTTTGCAGCACCCCGCATCTGATTGGTAGCGTACCTCATTTTAAATTCAGGTGCACATGAACATGTATGGAAAGCACCCTCTATCTCTGAGATCCATCTGTGGCTAATAACTGGATCTGTAGACCCCTGAAACAACGGAGGTTGACATGCCGAGAAATCTATGAACGTGCAAACTTTAGGTGCATCACGAATAATCACTTGTGGCTGGGGATTGAATCCTTCACCACTTGCAGCGAATCTGGTTGCAAACTCTTGTCTGATCATTTCGCGGTTCTGATCCTTTATCTACTCAACCACCTGGGAAACGATAAAAGGAATACTCTGTTCTAATGCCTTGCCAATCTCCCTGGCAACTCTCTCTTGTACTGTAGGTTCCACGATTCTCTCATTTAGATCTGGTGCTCCCTCATTTACAATCGGTTGATTCCTAATCGGAATCTGCTCACCAGTAACACTGGTTTCTACCTCTTCTGGTCTATGGCTAGGACCACCCTTCTGTCTATTGGCTACTCGAGAACCTCGTGTGTTTACCATCCTGATAGTATAGATAAAGCGTTAAGGTATAAGGTAGCTTTATCACACCACCTTCTATATCAACTAGTTACTCATATATCTAACAACTCAGTATACCTTATTTTTAAAACCAAAGTATTTCTATACATACTAAGGCATTCTATGTAATCATACTATACCAGGTATACTATCTTATTACAAATACCCCTTACCCGATTCACAAGATCCTTCATGATTCCATTAAGTTCCAACATGTATCATGTGTTTGTAATAATATGGGTCCTATATTATTCTAAACACACTACACACGTTTGATCTTAACTTTATCACAAAAAGTCCCGATTCACAGGCTTAGGCCAAGTATCATCAATGTAATGTCACATAATCATGTAAATCATAAAGATTTTGCATATAACATTGATAAAATTTTCAAAACCATGGTTCAAGTCCAGACTGTGTATAACACATATCCAGATCTCTCAAACCTGGCTCTGATACCAAGTTGTAACGCCCCAATTTCAGTAAATGATATAAAAGTAGAATATTTTTCATAAAAGCACGTATACGATTAAAAAAAACATAAGCGGAAACGTTTTCATAGCAAAACCGTGCTAGTAGCAAAAGATACACCCTTGAGTACAAACTTAGTGCACTGCTAAAGTGAAATATTTACACAAACGGGCGTTAAGTGTTTTACATTAAAAACTGAAAAGTAGTCAAACAGGAGCTTTGTTCTTGTCCTTGTTGCGTCCTGCAAAACATTTTAAAAATAGTATCTGATAAGCTACGAGAGCTTAGTGAGTAATCTAAACAAAACATCATATAAACACACGTATACAATCACATGAAGATAATACATGCATGTCTGGCAATCAATGTTAGCCTTTGGTTCTAGACCCAGGACAGCAACATAGGTCACAGTACCGTACCACATCTGAGCCTTACTGCACATAGCAGTACGCTTACATATACACATATATAACATCGCATGTTAGTAATATGATATGAAATTACACATGCTGCTTATATGAAGTGAAGTCTAAAGACTCACCTTCTGATTATAATATTATGCAATGATCCACAGATGTCAATGATTCAGGTACTAAGTCAATCACCTCCTATATAAACAATACATAAAATATCACATAAGGTTATTCTGATCTGAAACAGGGCCTACACGGGCCGTGTATCCCTACACAGGCCGTGTCCCTTATATGCTACACGACCTAAGGTAGCAACATGGCTAGTGTGGTCTAGTCGCCCTACACGGGCCGTGTACCTCAACACGGGCCGTGTACCTCTACACGGGCCATGTACCTCTCATGCTACACGACCATGTAACCTTACATGGCCCTGTGACCGCCTTTAACACTACACAACCGTGTACCGCTACACGGGCCGTGTACGCTACAGATCCAGCAGACTGTTCTAGCAAGAACTGTCGGATTTCACCAAGAATCCGGTACTATCTTCATAAAACCGACTAGAGGTGTTTTCCTACACCCCATACAATTGATAAACATAATCTAAACAATATAAAACATTCCTAACATGATTCCACCATTGAATCATATGTTTAAACTTACAAAACTTCAAAAACAAAGGTTTAAACCTTACCTCAAGTTGGATACTTGCTATGTTCTTGAAGAAGCTACTTGTTCTACTGGTTTGCTCACTGAAATGGAGAGGCTAGGAGCTGAGGTAAATGTGTTCGTAAGTTTGCAGATGAGAAGAATGAAAACTTTGACTCCTATGGTCAAAGTTGGTGCTATATATATAAGTTTCAACTAATGACACAATAGGTCCCTTCACTTAATCAACTTATAATTTGACGGTTTTAGCCCCTCTAGTTTTACAAACGCATCTAATCGCAAAAAGGCAACTTGTATAAACATATAACCCTTCCTATTAACTAATAATTTAGGAATTTCGAACCCTAGGTGTTACAACCGTCATCTTTAATGAAAAAAGCAAAAACTTAAATATTGTTTGGAAGGCAGATTTTTTTTTATTAAATCAACTCCGCATGCATGCAAGAGTAGTACAACATCAGTGTCACGTGAAGACACACATATATACATCAAGAAAACCTCAAATACTTTAGTACATAATATTCAGTTCTTGTGCATCAATATAATGAATATGTTTTGGCAAAAATTGTATAATTAAAATAAAAATGAATAGTTAGATGACTTATATTATAATTTAATAGATGGAAATTGTTACTAAAAAACTAATTAGATACTAAGCTTACTTCTAGATACATTGTTGTTACTTTAAACTTGTTTTTTAAAATATATTTTTATTTCCATTGTAAAAGCTGATCAGAACATAATAAATTTCATATATACATAACAGATACAAGCTAGTAGTAGTAATATAAGTTGATAAAGTATAGAGATATTATATTTATGTAACACCCAGAATTTTATTATTAAGTTTACGCAAGAAATGTACAAAGTGTTACACGATTTAGGAATGGATATACGCGATCAGATGTGGTTTTAAACTAGAGGGGCTAAAACCGTCAGATTTCAAGTTAATTAAGTGCAGGGGACTGTTGTGTACAAAGTTGAAACTTATATATATATAGTGCCAACTTTGACTTCATAGTCAAAGTTTCTCATTTGCTTCCTGCAACTCACGAAAGTATACACATACCAGCTGCTAGACTCTCTATTTTTAGTGAACAATCAGTAGAACAAGAAGCTTATTCAAGATCCTAGTAAGTATTCAAGTGGAGGTAAGTTTTTAAATCTTTATTCTTATGGTTTTATGAGTTTATATACATGATTCAATTGTGGAATCATGTTAAGAATGTCTTGTATGGTTTAGATCATGTATATTAGTGTTAGGAGATGTAGGAAAACACCTCTAGTCGATTTATGATGAAACTATAGGATTTCTTGGTGAAATCCGGTAGTTCTAGCTAAGAACAGTCTGCTGGTCTGTGATGTACACGGCCCGTGTAGCGGTACAACGGCCGTGTAGTAGTATTGGCGGTCACAGGGCCATGTAAGGTTACATGGTCGTGTAGTATAAGAGGTACACGGCCCGTGTATCGGTACACGGCCGTGTAGTGTGCTAGGCGGTCATAGGGCCATGTAGGGTTACATGGTCGTGTAACATGAGTAGTACACAGCCCATGTAGAGGTACACGGCCCGTGTAGGGTGACTAGACCACACTGGCCATGTTGCCAGCTTAGGTCGTGTAGCATATGAGGGACACGGCCCGTGTAGGGATACACGGCCTGTGTAGGCCCTATTTCGGATCAGAATGCCTTATGTATTATTCATGTATTGTTATATAGGAGGTGATTGACATAATACATGCATCAGTGATCTGTGAAGTATTGCATATTACGGTTATAAGGTGAGTCTTCTAGACTTCACTTCATATCAGCAGCATGTGTAGTTTCATATCAGATTGCTAACATGCTATGTAATACATGTGAATATGTAAGCTTACTGCTATGTGCAGTAGTGCTCAGATGCGGTACAGTACTGTGATCTACGATGTTGCCCTGGGTCTAGAACCAGAGGCTAGCTTTGATTGCCAGACATGCGTGTATTATCTTCATGTGATTGTATACGTGTGCTCATACGATGTTATGTTTAGATTACTCACTAAGCTCTCGTAGCTTATCAGATACTATTTTTAAAATGTTTGCAGGTTTTATCAAAGGCAAGGGCAAAGCTCCGGTTTGACTTCCATTTGTTAAACTCTTTGAAAGTAACGCCTGGTTTGTAAATATCAAGTTTTTGGTACCAAACTTATAACAGTATTTATGTGAGTATCTATTGATACGTCAGGTTTTCAAACAAATATTGCTTCCGCTTTTATATTAAACCTTGAGATGCAAACACTTATAGGTGTTTGATCTTAATATTTTAAATTTGGTTTTTAGAACCGTTACAATTTAGTATACCCAAAATATTCTTTTTAGTCAAATTGGTCAATCACTATATTTCCCATTAATAGACATTAATTATTGTACATATAGGGCATTCAGTTTTACCATGTTTAGGGTATCTGTGTGAATTCTCTTTTCACTTTCCCAAGTGACCTAGCTGCACACTCAAGGTTTACTTTCTTTTTTAAGTAGTCGTCCAATAAATTTTTCTCAACAATTTAGTTAGGGGTAAATCTATATATCCACTTGATTATTTATATAACCTTTGATTATTTATATAACTCTTTTGATTTGATATATGTGAGTGAAGAAGGTAAATTGAAAATATAACCCTCTTGATTTAACCTTTGGGTTTGTGAGAGGAGGAGGGCTAAATAATAGCACCCTTTAGTTAGTATCTTAGCTGTAACAAAAACAAAAAAAAGGTTTCATACTTGCATAAAAAAACAAATAATCTTTAAATGAAGGTGATTTGTACACTAACAAAAGTGACTATACATAACAATTATAGTTATATACATTATCAATTTATAGTATATATATTAGCTGTTTGTATCTTATTGTGTATGACTAAAAACTGTTGTGTATGAATTACCTTCCTCTTTAAAGTTTTAAGAACTATTTTATTTAAAATTTACATAATAAAAATCGCTTTATTTTCATATATAATATATTAATTATTGTTGAAGTCTATAACAAATACTTTTTTTTATAGAAAACGCATTATTTTTATAGGTTTACATATATAGTCCTTAATAACAAATAGAGGGTGTTCCCGGTTTGTTCAGGTTATTTGGAGAGCAAAGTCCACGGCTCAAAATATTCAATGTACGTGGTCTAACTTATATATAATCGTTTTTGAAATATTCTTTTACGACTTTCTTAAATCTTAAAATATTGTTTTAGTACACCATAATTCACAAATATCATAATTACTATTTATAATATTTTAAAATATCGTATTTAACTAAATACTTGATTTTATTGCCTATAATTATACTAATAATGATCGATCACTTGTATAAGAAATACCATCACGTCTATTCATAACATGATATCACGTTTTTGCAGTCATGTATATGTCCGCCCTCCCTCCCTCATCCCGACGCTTCTACTTACTGGTCTAGGTGTTAACGCCGTCTGACGTCATTTTTTTTTAATTCCAACTTTTTTTATATTTTATAATTATTTAATATCTTTTTATTAATATTTAATACTTACAATTTTTTAAACCAAATTATATATATCACAAAAACATTTAATCTAGTTTCGTATATTTATAGTTACATCTAGAGTGCTTTTGAGACTCATTTCACCCAATCATTTTGTAACATCTACCCGATCTAAATTATAAAAAGCTGAAAAAATTAATCTCATGGCATATATATTCCACACTTTCCAAATCCCTAAGTGAGTGAGAGCTATTGGTACAATCTATATCCATCACTCTCACTAATATCCCTTTTGCCCACCAAATAATTGACCATACCAAAATCAAACACCCCTAAATTTAATTTCCTCAACATATATCCTCACATTTTCACACAAAAAATTTATATACATAGCTAGAATATGTGGATGATGGGTTACAATGAACCTCATGATCAAGATCTTCATGATCCCATGGCCATGAACAATGGCGGCAGCCGGAAGTATCGACCGCTTGTTCCTCGACCACCTCCTCCCACTTGCGCTGCCGCCTCCTCCTCGGCTAACCGCTTTCACTCTGCGAGTACTCATCATGATCATCTCCATCTTCCCTTCAATCATCATCTTGGTAGCTAACTAACTAAAAGTTGTTTTTTGTGTTTTCATATTGTAGCTTTTTTACGCATATATAACAAACGCACACCCTAAACAACTCGTAAATCTGAACTTTTATGATATTGTGACTAGAGCTCATAGCCACCGGAACTGTTGAGCTAGAATCACTTTGGTTTTTCATCTTGTAGTTATATAATAATTGATCGAGCTTTTCAATTATATCTTTAATGAATTGGGTTTTGAAAGTGACAGCTGCTGATCAACAAAACAAGAGAGAGTATAACTCGCAACAAATGGTGGTTGTAAGCTCACGGTGGAACCCTACGCCGGAGCAGTTGCAAACCCTGGAAGAGTTATACCGTCGAGGAACACGAACACCGTCTGCCGATGAAATCCAACACATCACCGCCCAGCTCCGCCGCTATGGAAAGATAGAAGGAAAAAATGTTTTTTACTGGTTTCAGAATCATAAGGCAAGAGAACGCCAGAAACGACGTCGTCAGCTTGATAACAACCCTGCAAATGATAATCTTCATCAACCTTCATTCTTTGCTACTGATATTAACACCATCACTCTTGATCACTCTATACAATGCAAAGATTCAGGTAATCAAGTAATAATATTATATTATTATTTGTAATTAATATATAATGATTTTACACTATATATATATATATATATATATAAATTTAGTTTGTAATTGGGATATTTGAATGGTTATATATTTTACCCTAGTAAACCTATTCATTGTGAGAAAATTTATAGGTAAAGAATCCAACAAATAAGGGTTAGATGTCAGTCTTTAGTTCTTGTTTTTATTTAGGGCAAAATTATGGATGGTTGGGAGTGATTTTGGAATCTGTGTTTGTTTGCAGAGGTTGAAGAGACCAGAAACTGGGCAATACCTACATTTTCAGAGGTCTGCTGCTTCTTCCCTTTCTTTTCTTTTCATTCTTGCAACTTGACTATATGTCCTTTAAGTTAAAAATAAGTTAAATATCTATAAATTTAAAAAAAAAGTACTTTTATTATGTTAAGGTTGTAAATGACTTGTGATAGAATTTAGTTGTGATTTGACACATCCTATATATACAGCAGGAAGATCTTGATTATTAGATATTTCATGAAATATATAAAAACTAAAGTGTGTTTACTAAGGTATATATGTAGTGTGTTTTTGATTCTTCAGGTTAAAAATTTAAGTCTTAGTTAAGTTAGAAAGTATGATTTAGTGTGTGTTTGAGTTTGCTGTTAAAAAATTAAATATATCGATATCCAAAAATTCTAATATTTATCCAAAATTTATAGGATTGTAAACGAACAGAACGTTTATGAACCGTTCGTGAAATCGTTCAGCAGGAAGTTCGTTTATGTTCGTTTGTTTAATACACGAACGAACATGGACAATGTTTTCTGTTCGTTTAATTAATTAAATGAACGAACATGAACAGAGCTCTCGTTTGTTTATTTATGTTCGTGAATGTTCGTTTATGTTCGTTTATATTATATATATATATACACATATATTATATGTGTGTGTTTATTTGTGTTTAATAATGTTAGATTTGCAATATAGTGTATGTTCATTCCTTTACGTTTGTTTATCATTTAAATAAATGAACACAAATGTACACTAAGTAACCAGTCTTTTAAACAAGTGAACACAAAAGCTCGTTTGTTTACGTTCTTGTTCGTTCATTTGTTCGGCTAAGTTAAACGAACGAACACAGAAATCTGTTTGTTTATCCGTTCGTGTTCGTTTATTTGTTTAGTTAAAGTTAAACGAATGTACACGAACAAGCCTCGTTGGTGTTCGTTCGGTTCGTTTACAGCCCTAAAAGTTTATGGTAAGCATTTTTCATTATGATTTACAACTTCCGCAAGTATTCTAACTTATTCATTTATAAGTAAACTTAAAGACTTATGGTTTATTTGTTTTTTAAGATAAGTGTTTATTCTTTAAAAATGTCCGTGGGCAAGAACATACTTTTAAGAAAGATGGGTTGTTTATAATAAGTGACAATTTATTTGAAGATCTTATTTTATTTTATTCTCGAAGTGATTAATTTTCACCTATTCTTCGCCTATATTTTAACTATGCTACATCTTCTTATACGGATATAAAATAATACATATATAAGGCATTTTACCTTTTCTAAAACAAACATCACTTTAAAGTAATTGTTACTTCTCTTATTTCAGTATAATTAAAACTATATTAAGCGATATTTTTGTTTTTAGAATTAGTATTAACATAATTACATGAAATTATTGTACATAGGTGTATATATATATATATATATATATATATTAAGCGATATTTTTGTTTTTAGAATTACTATTAACATAATTACATGAAATTATTGTACATAGGTATATATATATATATATATATATATATATCCTTATCTCATTAATATATCCTTTAAATTATTATAAGGATCGATCTTGATTATATAAGTATTTGATTATATAGTATTATTATATGATCTTTTATTAGTTTACAAATGTTGATATAAATGAAGGAAAACCATTATAGATTTTGTATCAAGTTAACCATCTTATTTTAAAAATATCAAAAAGAAATTGTACTCACAAAATATAAACACATTTCTCTCTAATTGTATTTCACTTTTCTTTTAATCCAAAATCTTCATGTTTGTCAAGTACATGTTTCTTATTATAGCTTATGGTCAATAATCAACTTTCACTATCGTTTTGAAAACGAATTATATTTTTTCCTACCAAATTCTTATATTTCATCCTTCAAACTATTAGAAATAGGATTAGATTAAGATTTAGTATACATAAACTGACCTAATTCTATGCATAAACTAGGGTCCATTGCATACACTAAACACTAATATAATCCGGTCTCTAATACTAATTAACAACTAAATAACAAAGTGCAAATTCCATTAATTCACTTTTATTTGAAACTTCTCTCTCTATAAATTACTCAAACTCTCCTTCTTCTTTGGTTCAAGCCTAATATCACATATATATATATATATATATCATTTAAGAACATTTTTTATTGTGAGAACCGCGAGAACCAATCTTAGCCGTCCAAATCTCCTTCCTTCAATTGGATTGCCCACCCATGAATTCCTTACATGAACTCTGCTACACTCAATCCCCACGCTCTTCATTCATTAATCTCATTATCCAAAATGAACGACTAAAATTAGTTCTCGCGGTTCTCAAATGAACCATCCCCTATATATATATATATATATATATATATGTGTGTGTGTGTGTGTGTGTGTGTGTTTTTTCTTAAGTATGTACTAATTTTTAACAAATACACTTGAGTTGAAAATGATTGACCTAAAAAGCAAGATTAGGGTTTATAGTAATAATGTGAATATGATTAAAGAAATGAATTTTAAAAAATCACAAAATATATAAAAAACAAGTAAAAAGGGTTTTCTAGTATTTTCTTTTTCTTGGGATACGCAAACTGCATTTCTTCCATTCTGTCGGGTCCCCTCTCAAATTCCAAAATAATATAATATGATAATTAATTAATTTATTAAATTTTCCTGAATTCAGCAGCAGAAAAGTGTGTTAAGCGAAAGAGCAGGAAAATCAGAATCTAGGATGACAAGCATAGCAGCAGACAATAGATGGATACCTGTTGAACAACAAGAAGAAGATGATGATGAAGAAGAAGAAGGAGTAAATGATCAGGTGATGCTGGTACACCGTAGGAGGAAGAGCTTCCCTGCAAGGAATTCCACGTGGCATGACATGATGCAGTCTTTGTCTTCTTCTTCTTCATCTACTCCTACGAACCATATTATACGGCCGTTGATCAACTCTACTTGCACTCCTCCTACGATCACCAGTTATGCTTCCAAAACGGCGTCATCTGTCGTCGTTTCTTCTCACACCCAGCACCAATTCCGGCATGAAATGGATTCTTATCAGACGTTAGAGTTATTTCCGGTTAACAGCGACGGTCGTGGGTTAGAACAGCCGGAGAAATGTTTACTTCCGGCGAGTGACGTCAGCCACAGTCCACGTCAGTTCATTGAGTTCCTTCCTTTGAAAAATTAGTCAAATGCTTGCTTTTCATGCATGCTAACTGTTTCTTGTTATTTACTATTTGCAATATTGTAGTTTTTTTAACTTTGTTTTGATTTTATTTTATTTCTTGGCAACTAAACTTGTAGTTTTATGTATTGTTTAAAAATTAGCAACTAATCAACTTCTAATATTTTAACTTATATTTCCTCCTATGTTACAAGAAATTAATCTGTTACATTTTTATAAATTTTGTTAGTTATATTATCATGTAAAAAATTATAAATAAAGATGAAAATATGGTGTGCTTATATATTTGTAAAGTTTAGATTAAAATTATATTAAAGTATCATATTTCTTAGAGTAAATAAAAGTTTAAATCTTTACACTTTTAAGTGCAAAAATATTTGAAAACATATCTATATTACTTAAGTTCATGCTTTTAAGTGTGATATTTATGAATCTTTATTCGTAACTAGTTCTACATGCATGTTTAAAAATGTAAATATATTAAAATCAATTCTATATATTTATACGTGATGTTTTTGTTACTTCTACTAAAATTATGCTTAATTAACTATTCTGCACATTGTGCTAGTAAGCAGACTTGCCCAGTTAAAAATCGTGGGGAAGTAACATATTTGTTATAGTGTCAATAAGGCTGGTAATTTTTTACCTGATACAAGACTCGACCCAAACCCAACACGAATCTTAAATGGGTTAAAAGCAGGTCGGTATGAAATTGATACTAAAATAAATTGGTTGGGTTAGGGTCCCGATAACCCGAAAGTGACTCGTATACGGGTAAAACTATTAAATTAAAAAAAATTAATACTTAAATTTTAAATTTTAAAAGAAGATTGCGAATTCAATGAGGGAGTGACGTTTTAAGCAATAAAACCCGATAAGCAAAAGTACACAATCTTTAAAAGTTAAAAACTTAAATAATTAAACAATAAAATATTGAAAGCTAAAACAATATTACATCATGTTTGCTATTTGTTATATATTTTGACTATGTGGTTTTGGTACTTTGACATTTGTCTACTTGGTATGAAGTACTTTAACATTATGAGTTGGCTTCGTAATTGTATTTAATAATGTATTATTTTAATTTTATTTCGGTTGTTTAGTAACATTATTTATTTGTACTTGGTAAGAGCGTAGTAGATTATATTTTTCAATATATTTATTTATATAGGTTGAATAAAAAATAGAGTCAAAATTTGTATTAAACGGAAACAAACAATGTTTCTGAAGTTCAAATACAATCGAAACAGATATTGAAGTTAAAATCTAAATGAAAGTTATGTTCGAAATTCACATCAAAGCAAACAAGGAATTAGGAAAACTGAAAATGAAAATCGAAAAAAATTCCCAAATACATTTTGGCGAAATGCATGATCCCCATGAAACACGACCTGTACCCGACACAGAAAAAGTGACACAACCCGAACCTGACATGAAAATTAATTGGTCGACACGAAACTGACACAAACTCAATGACCCAACCCAACCCAATCAGCCATGCTAGTCAAATAAGCAGACTTGCCCGGTTAAAAATATTATTAAAGAATGGAAATTGTGGATCAATTTAATAGATGTTCAAGTTTGACTTATTAGATTGGGTAAAATCGTAAATTGTAAGAAAATACTGAACTTTGTCTTAATTATATTTGTATAATAAATTTTTTATTTAAAAAAATAATACAACCAACTTTCATATATAATTTTCTCGTTGTATGTAAGTTGTTGTATACAATATGAATTATATATGACAAAGTTTATTGTATACAATGTAACTAAAAAGTCAGACACTAAAAAAACTTGTTTGCATACAATAAAAGATTATGAGAGTTGATTATATTATTTTTAGAAAAAAATTGATTATATACAGTAGTAATTAAGACATATTTCCTTATATTTTTATCTAACTTGTCTTATTATATAGATTCTAATAGGTTGGTTACATATATAATGAATTCTTCAATGATATATTGGGCATGCAAGGGGGTTAATTTGTTATAGTTATGAAAAAAGACTAATTTAATTAAGGGTTAATAATGGAAAAAACCTTAAACTTTGGCTTACTTTTGGTTTAAACTTTAATCTTTGTTTTTTAATGATTTAAACCTTAAACATTGAATATATTTCTATTTAACCTATAAACTATCATTTACTTAATTAAAATAGGTAAAAAGTAAACCTACAACCTAGTAAACCGGTTGCCTCGTCTTCCCTATTAACACATGTCTTGCAAAATCAATTTGAGCGGAAAACCTAATAAGCCAACGACGAGAACAAGGATAGGAAGCGACGAAATCGACGACGGGAAGAAAGGGAACGAGCAACGAAATCGACGACGGGAACAAGGGGAGCGAGCAGCGAGGTATTGGATTTGTTAATGTATTGGATGTTTTTTACTTGGGTTATTATAATAGGTAAAACCAAATTTAAGGTTTAAACCAATAAGTAAAATAAAGTTGAAGGTTTAAATCATTTAAAATCAAAGATTAAGGTTTAAACCAAAAAGTAAATCAAAGTTTAAGGTTTAAACCAACAAGTAAAATAAAGTTTAAGGTTTACATCATTTAAAAACAAAAATTAAGGTTTAAAACAAAAAGTAAGTCAAAGTTTAAGGTTTTTTCCATTATTAACCATTTAATTAAATCCTTAATTAATATAAGTATATGCGTTATCTTTTATACTTATATCCATGGCAAAAGTTCAAATCTTGCACATAATCCAAGCCAACAACCACAACATTAATCCAACACCTCTCCAGATATCATGTGTTTGATCTCCACTTTCAATTTTTTACAGAAATTTATAAAATATGGAAGAATATATATATTTTTTACCATATTTTTAAGCAGAAATAAGAAATGGTTTGTAAAAATATTTGATAATTCTCTCCTAAACTTTCATGAAGTGAGAAGATTTGGAAAAAATAGGAAAAAAAAACTTTTATAACTATTTATTGATGACTAAATTACCTCTTCATAAATATTAATTTCTAGAGAATTAAAGTATTATTGTAAAATAACTTTTTTTCTTTCTTTTCACTCCAACACAAACACAAAAACATTAAATAAAACTATTTATTTTTCTCTTCATCATTTTGTTTTCTAAGTATTTTTTTTCTTTTCTTTTTTATTATATCCTAAATTATTAAAGTAAGTTTAGTATTTAATTTGTTTAATTAAATTATTGGAGGAGACTTGGTCTTTATTTCATATATTTTCTTATAATTATGTGAATAATTAGATGCTTAATTTCCATATGTGTAGCATGGTTAAATAATTAAGGACTTATGTTGCCAATTAAATTTCAAAATATTAGGTTATATTAAATTTGTGTTGTGGCTAAATTAAACAAGAAGAATAGAACTTAAGGGACTTGTGTTGCCATTTGCTAATTCATGAGTGGGTATATAAGGGAGTGTTTGACATTTTCTAAGTCAAAATTGGCGAAGTGGCGTGTGTGTTCTTCGAACTATCGGGATTTAGAAGAAAGACACTACAGGAAAAATCACTTTTAGAGACGACATTTGTCGTCCCTAAATCTTATCAAGTCGTCTCTAAAACCTTTTAGGGACGACATGTCGTTTCTAAAGGTTCGTATCTACCGTCCGTCCCTAAAACTATTTTAGGGACGACATTTCTCCACATTTAGGAACGACGCTAAGTAGCAACGACATTTCGTGGCTAAAAGTTTGATGCTAAAAGGTTATAAAATTTAATTAAAATGAAAAGAAAAGAACTTTTAGGGACGACATGTGTCGTCTCTAAATCTTTTTAATAAAAATTAAATCTTTATTAAAAATATTTAGGGACGACATATGTCATCCCTAAAAGTCTTTTTATTTTAATTATTCAGTAAAAAGGCGCACATATGCAAATCTTTTAGAACGACAGGTCGTCTTTAAAAATGTTTTTATTATTTATTTATAAACCTGTACAAAACAAGTAATAAATGATAATATATAACTAATAATCAGAAACATTAAGCAAATGCATCACAAAATCTGTAATTAAAATTTGCATACATTAATAAGTGTATAAGTCAAAGTACATCTAAATTATCAAGTTCATCGTCATCGTGTTCTTCGCTACCTCAACATCGTTACAAAACCGCTTGTTTGCCCCAAACCATTTTGTATGTTTTGAAGGATAAGTTGGTGTTGAAACATTTGTGGGTTTTGTTGAGCTTGAATTTGCATAATAAACTCTACTTGTTTTCTCAATGTTTCTTGTTCACGGGACTTTTGTGCTTGTTCTCTTCGGTTTTGAGCGAGTTCTTCTTGAGTTTGTTTTAATTGTTCTTGTAACATCTCAAATTGACTTTGTGGCACAAACCCACGTGATGGTTGAGAAATTGTTGACCGACCCGTCGGCAACTTTTGTCCCCATCCATGATAATGCCCACGGCGTGTTCCAAGTGCCTCTTCAAAAACTTCTTTATCACTCTTTGATGGATTCAAATTTTGAACCAACTCTTCCTATATATTCAAACACTTACATAAGATTATATATATACATATGGGTGTTGGTGTCAATTGCATCAAAGAAATTAAACCAACAGCATATATATTTTCAAAAGGGATTTAGCATACCTACTCATGTGTTCAAGAATTACAACCTAATGATTTTCTATAACCAAACCAACTGTGAAACCACCCACAACAATCGTGCAATTACTTTGATATCTAGAGCTTTTATCAACTCAAAATTGAAATAAGTATACTACTTACGACCCAAACATGATACCATATAGAGCTCAAAACAATAAAAATAAGAACTATGCTACCAAACTTGTAATACTAGCTGACTCTCAAGACTTAAAATTGCTGGAAATTTCTTCTATTTAATACTTCACTGGAACCATTCTACATATCCATAAAGAAACTATGCATGTCTCATACACCATGAAGATTAAGTTTACTAAGTCTATATTTTTCCCAATCTTTAAAAATAAAATTATGAAGGAAATATGGGAGCATATGGTATATTTATAAACAATAGAGAAATTAAATCAATTACTTACAAAGGTTTCTTGTGCTTTATCGTTGACAAACCCGCTACCTTCCTTGTAATGATTTTTGTAGAAAGAGTTCATGATTTATGTAGAAATATATAAAAAGAGCAAACTCCATAAGAAAGCCAAGTAACAAGATCCATAGTACTTTACCTCACTTTATAAGTTTGATATCTCAAAAATAAAATATTAGTAACCTACAACATAATATAACAAAATTGTTAGCAAATATAACATACATTATATAGAATAACATATATTAATCATGAAAGTATAACTATTTATATAAGCATACACTTGAAAGTATAACCAATACCTGGAACATTTTCGAAAAGGCAAAGTATAAGCATACAGATGAAAGTGAAGTTGTAAACTTACTTTGGTTTAATTTCAAATAGATACACAAACTATTAATAGACATTTGTGGTGAAAGAAATATATAAACAGGTAGCTGAAAAAAACATATAACCACCAAATATGGAGGAAAGAGTGAGAAGACACTTACCTCTGAAACTGTTCACCTTCTAAAAGAAGTGGCAGATTGAGAAATTTGATATACGGTGTGCAGCATTCCTCGAAACAAACTCACTTAGTCCTGATATATCACAACATATATTGGTATAAATAACTTAGTCCTAAATATTACAATCTGTTTAAACATGTTCTAAAAAACAGAATAACAGATTGCAAATAACACATTAACACTATAACAGAATGTTTAAAAAAACAGATTAAACATGTTACTACTTACAATCTGTTTTTAACAATATTACACTAACAATAAACAGAATTCAAGTTTAAACATGTTACAATCTGTTTTTAAAAATATTACCAAAATTTAAAGTTTATACTAACAGATCAGACATGTTACACTCTATTTTTAAATACAGATCAGACATGTTACAATCTGTTTTTAAATTTTAACAATAGTACACCAAGTCACTAACAGTAAACGGATTAAACAATATGCAAATAACACTCTGTTTTTTACAATATTACACTAACAGAAAACAGAGTACACAAATAACAGTGAACACTATATACATAATGTAAACACAATCAATGATCATCTATAAACAATTAAATAAGAATAGTGAACACTATATACATAACAGTTGAGCAATTGACGGAGTGTCGACAGTAGGAGTGTGAATTCGTGAATTAGAGCATGTAGGAGTGTCAGTAGGAGCAGAGATTGATTTATGGTGTCGGAGTGAAGGAGTTAAAGTCTGTTATTTAAAGAAGAAGAGAGAAGAATTTATAAAAGAAAAACAAAAGAATTTGGAAGTTAAAACACAGACTGGCGTAGCTGTGCAAATAGGATGAGTCATTATATATACCTAGATTCTTATTTAACAGCTATGTATATTGATTATCCTCACATAAATGATGTTAAATTTTGCCTTGATCGTTGCCTCTGTTGCTTGAAGCCCCGTTTGTATTCCTCCATGCATGTTATCAACCAACAAACTAACAGGTATGAATGTATATATATATATATATGTGTGTGTGTGTGTGTGTGCAGTATGTATAATGAATAGAAGAACAGAAGATATATACTTAAATAAACACACATACAGTTACCTTAAAATACTGTTTTGTACACCTATTTATAGGCCATATTGGTGGCAGTTTACTTGGCGCCAAAACTGCTCTTGGCAGTTGGCGGTGGTGGCTAACAACAGCCGCCAAAATACATGTGTGTGTTACACATACACACTTATTTAATACAAGTATTATCTAAAAGTAACAAGTATTAATTAATAAATAAAACTAAGTTCTATCATTTTGATTAAAACATTAAAGGTCCAACAAATGAGTCATTATATATACGCAGAAAACGAACTATGTTTCTATATCAAATGAAATGCAGTCTTTAATTCTTGACCATAAACCCACAATAGAAAATCAAAATATTTATATGAAACTTGATGAAGTGAAATGGAGATCAAAAACGAAATTAAAAGCAAAACCTTACAGAATATTTAATTTAACAAAGAAAGAGAGATGGTGCTGATAATACCTTATGAGCTTGGCAGAAGACTATTTAATCTTGATCTTGATCTATACATTGTAGGTTTTTCAAAGAGTGCGGCGAGTGCCCTCATCTGGTTGATAAACAAAGAAAGGAGCTTGGTAGAAGACTGTCCTTGAAGCCATTACAAGTGAAATTTTGGTTTCAGAACAAAAGAACTCAAATGAAGGCAAAGGTTGAATGTATTAGAGCCTAGCAATTGCATAAGTTATCTAAATAATGTTTATCAAATGATCAAATCTGCAGAATGAAAGACTGAAAGTCACACATTATTACTTAATTTCCAAGTTAATTATTTCGATCGGATCGATGTATAACATCTAAATTAATCTTATTTTTTATATTGTTAAGACTAATAATATCTTCCATCCATGTGTACGCATCAATCTAGGGGGCCTTTTAATTGGATTAATAGTGATACTACATATCATACATAATATCAGATCAATGATATATAGGAGCTGATATGTAGGTTTAATTAATTAGTCATCCTTTACATACAATTATGCATTACAATGACCCTCAAACATCAAATGGATCCACTATACTTGCATTTATTTCAATCAGAATTCAATGGTCAAATATACTTTGTACAGGAGTGGCTGGCAATTACAATGGAGCTTTGCAAGTGGTAATTAAGGGGATAAATCATCTAATTTGTGTGTTGTGGAGTTACTTTTATCAACACAGATGTAATTGTAGTTTGTATCTATACTTTCTGATGCATACACTAAGCTAAGCAGACTCCAAATACATTTCTCAATTAAAAAAAATAGAATACTGAGCCAAATGTTTGTAACTGTTCTACACTAACACCAGATAATGGAACACCTTACTATCATTTCTAATCTCTCTCCTTAACACAAATCTCATCATAAAATCACTAACGAAGGAAGGGTAAAATCAAAAAGATTTTATATACTGGAATCCTCTCAAACCAGTGACTAAATAATCTGAATTTGAGGTCTTTGAAAGCCAACCCAAACGAGCATATGTGTGCAGAAACTATAGCGTAAATTAGGGCAAGAGCAATACCTGCACACGATGAAAAACATCACAGGCGTTCGATTTATGTTGACTAGGAAGAACAACGACTTCAAACTAGGCTTCGATTCCGATCGAGGATGAAGAAGAACGACTTGCTGTTGGATTCCGGTCGACGAGCGGGCCTTGTTCGATCCTGTCGACGAAGATGAACAGCGAGAGACAGAGGAGGAAAGGAGATAGACTGCCTTCGAGCTTGGGTATCGGCGAGTGAAATCAAAGAAGAAGGGTTTTGGGTCGGGAAAAGGGGAGCTTGACTAGCAACGTAAGGTTTTGAGATATGAAAATAAAGAAAGACTTTTCATTTGCCTCCAAACATAAGATACCCGGAAACGTACAGTGTTTTAAATTTTTTTAAGACTTTTAGGGACCACACCTCGTTCCTAATTACTAAATATAAAACCTGATAAAAATCTAAAATAAAATATGAAAACCTTAATTACTGTTGGGGAAAAAAGAAATTGAAAAACAAATTTAAAATACCTTTAGAGACGACAAAAGTCGTCCCTAAAAGGTTAATTTCACCTCCTTATGATCTCAACACGATACGTCGCCGTTTTGTAACTTTTAGGGACGACATTATGTCGCCTCTAAAACATTTGCTTCTAAAAATGCTTTTTCTTGTAGTGAGAAGAAAATTTCTGAATTGGCTTGATTAAAGAGGAATTTAAGTGTTTATTGTGATTCAAGCTACAAGGTATGTTATAAGCCTGATAATTCGGATCTTGTTCGTGCTAAATGGTTCGTGTCAATGATTTTTCTATCTACCCATCTTGACCCACTTTAATTTCGTGTCCGGTTTAGTTCGTATCACTCAATTCATGTTCGGGTAGTGATTTCATGTCGATCCATTTTTCGAAGAAAAATCAAGTTATGTTTTTTTGTTAAAAAACTTGATTTTCAGACCAGGTTTTGTATAGATTTATTTTATAGGAAAAATTGCATATAGAACTTTATTCATTTATTGTGTTAATTTTACTAAAATTTATTACCCATTTTAATTGTCTAATTGTTCAAATAGCAAACATCAAAAATCAAAACTAAGTAGCTCTAAAACTTAAATCAAATAAACTTTACGACATAAGTTCAAAAATTCAAGCATACAACTAAAAATCCTTCAAACACATGAATACACGATTACAACTAAAAAATAGTTTTAAACCATAAGTAAAATGTTCGAAAATGAAACGATAAGTAAGAGGTGCAATTTCTCGCTCCTTAGTTTAATCCCAAAGACATGTAACCCCACTTATCTTTGGTGATTTCCGGCCAATAAGTCTTATCGGTATTAATTAAAAAATATGAAGAATGTTCAATATAGTCCGTAATTAATTCATAGTCCTAAGGGACTAATTTTAGCCATTGAATCAATGGTCTAGATTGCATTTTAAAATTTTGGACGGAGTGAAATTTTCGTAATTCACATGTGATTGTATACTGAATCACCTGTGATTGAATATTAAAATTTTAGGACTATGTTTTTTACATTGACTTTATTGAAAACAACTCTATAAAATATAACTATTTTTTAGAAACCATATGAGCAATGAGATATGGATCAAAATGGTGCTGGTGGATTGAATCATGTTTGGTTTTTTCTTAAATTTCAGTACTGGTAAACAGGTCTCCCTACAGATGAATTTAGCACACTGAAGGGCCTAAAACAAGGCAACCTTTTTCACTGTTCTTGTTCCTGCATTGAAAAATAAATTTCAAGGTGTGGAGATAGGCAAAAGAAGCACATTGTCTATTTCTCATTTCCAGTATGCTAAGCCATTATTTTCTTAGAAACATGGAGCTTGTTGAATGTTAAGAATCCAATGAACATACTTGAATGTTTTGATTTAGCACCCGACCCGCGGGATGGAGCGTAAGCTATACTCACTCCATCGCCCCCACCCCCCCTTAAATTCAAAGTGAGGGTTGGTCCATTCTCACGCAAACTTTTTCCTTTTCTCTCTCTTCTCTCTATCTCTCTCCTCTCTATCTCTCTACATTTATTTATTTATTTTAAATAGAGAATAATTAAGATGGATAGATGTGAGAATTAGTAGAATGAAGGGAGATGAAAAGAAAAAAATGATGTAACGCTGATGTAACAAAGGGAAAAAGGGGGATAGATGCACATCTAACAAAGAGGAAGAGCTAAAATGTGGCATCAGTTTTAAGGTGTAGGTATGAGGACCTCTCAATGATGTATCTTGATCTATCCATAGGAGCCAGCATGAAGAGGATAGAAAGTTGGATGCCTGAGATTAGAGGTGCACAAAAATCCGAATATCCGATTTCGCGCAAAAATTATCCGTAACCGGTTTTTGGGAAACCGTTTTTTTTAAAACCGGTCCGGTTTTTTTAAACCGTATAGTGTAACCGGTTTCTCGGATTTGGGCTAGACCGGATTTTTAGTCGGATAAAAAACCGGTTTGGAAAAAACCGGATAAAAAACTGGTAAAAAAACTGGTCCTCGAGATTCAAAAACTAGCCGTTACGTTACCGTTTTTTTGGCTTTTTTTCACATTTTTTCTCTATAAATAGTTTGGGAATGGTATAGGATGATTCACACAAACTTATATCTCTAAAAAACTCTCTCAAATCATCTTTTTTATTTTTTCATGGCTAGTGCTAGTAACACGGTTGAATCTTCCGTTGGGGGGAATGTCGACGTAGTGAGGGTAATCGAACACAATCGAAACAAAGAAATTTGGGAACATTTTGAATTGTGTGAGATGTCAAATGGCTCGAAAAGGGCGCGTTGTAAACTTTGCCGAAAGTTTTTTACACCGGAGGGGAACACAACGTTGAGGAACCATATTTCAAAATCATGCAAGGCTCTTCGATCAAGATCGGATCCAAGTCAAACGAATATTACTCCGCAAGGTGGTGTTTTTGTTTACGACAACGATGCACTACGGGCCGATTTGAACCTTGTAATGTTTAAGAATTTTAACTAACTTTGTAATGTTTTAAGTATTTTAATTTATAAAAATCTGATTTTTTTTTTTAAAAAATCGGATAAAATAAAAACCGGATATTAAAAAATCCGGTTACGATCCGATCCGAATCCGGTTACACCGGTTAACACTTTATCCTCAAAAAACCGGTTATGATCCGATCCGGTTTGAAAAAATCCGATCTCAAAAAAACCGGACCGGTTTTTATCCGATCCGGTTCGGTTAAAAAACCGGTCTTGTGCACCTCTACCTGAGATTAAAAAAAATGGCAAGTTGGAAAACAAAGTCCAAGAAGCCTTTCAAGTTTCAACCATCTCAGATGGGTCAAACAAATCTTCCCTCTCCAACTTTAGGTCTAGACCGACTAGTTTGGACTTTTGAACAGACTTGGTTCGGATTTTGCACCGGTTCGTGACAGACCTAGGATCCGGACTGGTTTGGACCGGGCCGGCACCGCAGTCTTGGACTAGTTCAGGACCAGTCCGGTCATGGCGGTATTCGTAGGACTACTCGGACCAGTTCGTTTTGTGCATCTCTACTTGGCCATTCATCAAAAATTAAACCCATACAAAAAAATGGGTACCCATGAGGCCATGACCCACCCTTCTCATATTCAAACACAACACCCTTCCCATATTCAAACACATCACATAACCGGTCGACACACTCACACATGTTATAGGGTCTACCCCTTAGACACTAATGAAACTATCCAAACTCTTATTATGTTATTGCTCCTAACAATAATTATGTACAAAAGGTTTTCTTACAGGTCCCTCAACCTTATGGTTTCTTCAGTGAAGTAAGATCTTTGGATGCATAAATCAATTTCTACCATATTCTCTTCTTGCTAAATTGCATACGAATGCGTACCATGGTTTTTGAAAACCGCATATATTTTACTTATTTAAATGTTAAATAAAAGAAATCCGGTTTGACTGTTTAATCAATCCCTTTCGGTTCACAAGAAACCAGTCGGTTTTTTGAAGGCGGATTGGTAGTTCACTTGAGCCCATCAAACAAACCAGTCAGCCTGGTTTCCAAAACAGTGTGCGTCCTTGTACAAAATTACGATGTAGTTAACCACATTTCAACCAGAGTCTTGGTCCTTTAAAAGTAATAAACACAAATACGCAAACAAGATATAGTGAATAATTTAAAGCAACAAAGTAGAATTAAAAAGCAAATATATGGTTATTTTTTCTTGTCATAGGCCTCTATGTTTTGGGGTTCACATTCAGGACTAAAAAGGCGGACCAGTAAAGCCGTGCTTGCGCTTACAGTGATGGCCCCAGTGCCTGCCCACCTCAGACTTCGAGGAATATTCACTCTAGGACCTGCAATGTAACACAATCGATGCAATAATTTTAGTTATAGATGTTATAAAATATGTATTTACAACATTCAAAACCAGAAAATGCAAGTTTATCATGTAAAAGATGCAATAGATGTGGTATAATATCTCATCATACAGAATATATGCTCCCATACTGGACAAAATTAAGATATAATCACATAAATGCACATTGTCACCATTATAAGTTATTGAGATAGTATTAGCTTTCATCAATAAGATTCAGCATATTTATTCATATCTTTAGACATTTTGAGTAATAGTCAAATAAATCAATTCCCTGCCCAAGCGGCATTGGATACCATCGTTATTGTTGCGAGTCAAATAAGTCCATTATACTATGTTTAGAGAGGAACAACTTCAAAAACTCAAGGGCATCTTCAACACAAACCATCTAAAATTAAATATCATAAACGACATACGTACTAAAGTTATAAAACATATCAAGAATATTCAGATGTGAAATGCCTATTTTCTTTCCAAGATAATTCAAGAATAACAATGAGCAGCATATAAATGCATACCATAATGCAAACGACAAAGAATCCAAAATCCTAAGGCACCCCCAACGCTAAAAACACCAGCAGTATGCCTCATTAGCCTTGAACAAGGTTTTGAATCAGATCGCATAAGCTCACCATCAGAAAAACCAAGAAAACGCCTCAACGCCATTGCTAATGATTCAAGAATGCTAATAAGAACTTCCACAAATCAACCTGAATTCAACTAGAAAACAATCTTCTCACAACTGTTGAGACTTGAGACCTGTAACTCAAAAAGAAAACATGCGAATGATATATATAGACACACACATATTTGCTAGCATGGTGTACAAGCTTAAATCAGTTGTCTCTGAATTCTGAAGCTATACCAATGATCTCAAATCTAACTAGACCACATTCAAGAAAAGATATAACTAAAATCAATTGGAATCACTGTCCTTTGGCATTCTACTTTTAAAATTTTTACTTTCTTTTGTTATAAAGACTTTAAAGCAGCATTAACACACAGAACTAGTAATTGACTAATTGTCAGATACTATGCAGATTAGCAAGTTTCTTATAACAATACAAACTATATAAGTGTTATTTTAGACTTTTTAGTCACCATACATGACCTCAAACACAAGATAGCAACTAACTGATAGGAGCCAAGGTAATTTCTTTTTGAAAAACAAAGAAACCAAAACCAAAAAACACAAAATTTGGTCTGCTTTCAAGAGACAGCCGTCCCTCCCAATACATAATCCTAGAACAATAATAAGAAATCATTCTATCCATGTTGCATGATTGTATACAAAATTACTATGTCCTAGATATGACCATATACAAAGATACCTTTAAAACTACTTCCAAACATACAAAACAAAATCATATCATATGCGAAAATAATCAAAATGACTACAAGATGGGCAAAGTAAAGATGAAAATAATTAACAAGAATTAGAAATTACCAGCCACTAAGGAGAACATACGCTGGAATTATTGTTATTATTAACGCTAAGGGTATTGTAAAAACGTGACAATCGGTGGCGAGTTAGGGGTTTGGGAAGATGGTGTTTCTTCTTAAGACCAAATATCTCCTGAACCAAAGGGACGTGAACCAATAGTAGCTTCCACGCCAGAAACCAACCAACAACAAGCAAGGAAAGTACAAACGAGAAGGCGAGAACTGGACGGAAAACAAAGAGGTTCAAGCGGTCTGAATATGCAAGAGTGCAGCCAAGAGATGATTCCATTTACCAGAGGTAAAAGCTTCTGCTAATAAATCCCTGAAAATAAGTAACCAGAGATGATAAACGGAGCAATCCAGTGAAGATAACTCGCGAGCTACTTGTAGTCGACACGAAAAATACTCAAACTCAGCTCAGTTTGATTCGTGTCAAGCTTGAGCTACGTAGGCTGTAAGTTAAGCTCGAGTAATAAAATACCTGGGGATTTACATTTTTACCCCTTTTCTATATGTATATTTACGTAATAATCATATATCTACTCGAGTCGAGTCAAGCAGAGCTCAAAAGTATTGGGTCAAGTAATACTACAACTGGTTATTAACTTATAATTATTATCTAGCATACCAATTTTGGTAGTCTAGTCGAGCAGAGCTCGAGTTTGAAAATAAAGGCTTGAGTCGAGTTTCGGGCTGAGTTTTATAATCCAGTTAAGCTCAACATTGACACTGTTTTGACTAGACTCGGCTCAACTACATCCTACAGCCCAACCAAGGCGAAGCTTATATGCACAAAGCTTCATGTACAAACAATAAAAAAATTAAATGGAAGGCTACAGCATTTGACGCTTCCTTCATATGAAATAGCTAAACAAAACGTTTTACGTTGATTACTCATTTCAAGTAATACTTTTAACTTTAAAAACCCTAATGTTTGGATGCAAACAAAATCATACAATTCCGGTCGCACGCAGGTGGATCAAATCTGTGAAAGCGAGAGTCAATTCATGCTTTATTGGAAATTTAGACATTTTACTAGACCTTTTCTTACCAATGTGTGACACACGGAAAAGTAATTGCACCTTATGTGGATCAGGTTACATGAGGTTTGCCCCTTTCCTACTTGATTTGAATCTCGATAATGAGTATTGAAATAGGAAGCCTAAAAACTAGAAAATAAAACACACAATCTGTAAACTAGAAAATGAGTATTCAAACCATGAACATTGATTCATGTAGACAAGCAAAAACGGGGGAAACTCAAAAAATAAATACATATACACAACTAAGGATTGGATAATAGAAAAGTAAACGATCAACTATGAAATTGATTGTAGTAATACCTGGTTGTGTTGAAGAGATTTGGGGGGACAGTAAGAATAAATTGTATTAGGGTTTTGTCAAACTCTTAGGAAAGACGTTGTGGAGTTGAGGAAGATGTGTGCGTTTGGGTAAGATCAAGTTGGGGGATGGAGAACGAAAGAAAAACGGCGGCGGCGAGGCAGCACGGCGGTGGTGGTAGCGGCGGAATTGAACTGCGATTGTAGGTGTCAAAATTAAAGGGCGACACTGCGACAGATAGAGGAGTGTTTTTTAACTTTTTGTGGGCCGTCGAAAGAAAAAGCGTGTAAATTTGACTTGGGGCGTGATTGGCGGAGATAGTTAGTTGGCGGTTGGAAGCTGTGTATTTTAGTTATATATGTATTCAGTAAATTCGTTGGTATATAAAAAGCTTTCAGTTAGTTTTAAAAGCTACTTCAAAAAGCTTTTTATTTCTGAGCTTTTTTGTTTAAAAAAACTTCCAGCATTTTCATCCGAACATGACTTGTAGTTTTTCTTTAAAAATAAAAAGCTACTAGCTCCAAGAAACTCTAAAAAACTCCATACCGAACATACCCTTGCTATGAGATTAATAAAAGTTTATTAGACAAACATTTTATAAAAGTGTAAATTTGGTATGGTGACCTATGTAATAATAGTGCGAAAGTGTCACATTAATTTTTTCTCTATCACACCGTTTTATCATTATTCATCACACTAAGTCCGCAGTTCACACCACCACGCTTACAAAATAAAAAAGCTAGATAACATGCATTGCCCTTTGACTACCATGATACTACTTACTATGAGTGGAACGCGTGCATCAGCTATGGCATGGTCCGCACGGACTCATGTGACTCGGTGAGAGTGGCTTTTTCACTCCTCACTCGCTTAACTAAGGTCACGTTCGTTTCGCAGGAATTAAAAGGAATGGAATGGAATTTAAATCCAATTCCAATGTAAATTGCGTTCGTTAATATTTTTAGGATTGGAATCAAATTCTTTGGAAAATATATATTCCTTTATGTATGGGAATGTCATTCCATCAGATATTAGGATGGAATTAAAATCCATTCCTTAAGGAATCTTGGTAAAAAGACTTATTTGCCCTTGTTTCAAACAATTTCTCGTACGCAGCGCTCATATCCGCTTCTTTGATTCACCACCGTCCAACTCCACTCCAGAGCGACGGCGAGACGCAACCACAATCGCAGCTCCATTCCGTCGCAGTTGTCGTAGATCTGAGCCATCGCCACAATCGAAGCTCCATTCCAGAGCGAAGAGTCCCCAGCCGCTTCAGGGTTTTCCTTCGATTGAGTACGCAACACGCTCACGGAAGTGAGTTAGCTTTAGGGTTTTCCTTCGATCGAGTCCTCAGCCGCTTCAAGTAAGAATTACACATTTCATATGGTTTTGTGATTGCAAATTTCATATGGTTTTCCTTCCCCCACCGCTTCTTCTTTTTAAACCTTCCACGTGATTCTGACTATATTTCTTTTGCAGTCTAGTGACTCTTACGACATCACACACACAAATACACACACACACATCTTCTTTTCCGCTCTCACACACACACACACACATTTCATATGGTTTTGTGCTACAAATTATTCATTTGGTATTGTCGATTCAAATAATTTGCAAATTAAACAGTTTGGTGATGTGGGGTTAATGATGATTGCTTATTTAAAATGCTTATCAATGATTATCTGCTCCTTTGAGGGTGAAATAAACAGTTTGAAAGTTGTTATAATTGACCATTGTATTACTAATGCATAATAAAAGTAGAGGTATTGACCATTGTCTATTGATATACAAAATGAGAATATATATATATATATATACAATCTGCAGTCTGTGTTTGAATTGGGAATAAGTGGCAACCATTTAAAAGTCATTATATTTGCATCATAGTTTCTACAGTCTGCTTATGTGGTCATTAGCTTCTACATTCTGTGTTTGAATTGGGAATAAGTGGCAACCATTTAAAAATCATCATATTTGCATCATAGTTTCTACAGTCTGCTTATGTGGTCATATTTGCAGTCTGCTTATGTGGTCATTAGCTTCTACATTCTGTGTTTGAATCGGGAATAAGTGGCAACCATTTAAAAGTCATCATATTTGCATCATAGTTTCTACAGTATGCTTATGTGGTCATATTTGCAGTCTGCTTATGTGGTCATTAGCTTCTACATTCTGTGTTTGAATTGGGAATAAGTGGCAACCATTTAAAAGTCATCATATTTGCATCATAGTTTCTACAGTTTGCTTATGTGGTCATATTTGCAGTCTGCTTATGTGCTTTGCTTATTAAAACATAATTCGAATAGACCCATTTACTTCAATAATTTGCTTCCCAATTGAATAATCTATGTAAAATTTGCATGTAAAATTTCCTTTACAAATCTAAGTTAATCAATTTGTGGCTTTTCTTTCTTCAGTTCTTCTACACAATTTTCCCTTTCCATATTTGCTAATTGTTTTGTTATAAAATGTACTTATTAAATAAAAGGAAAGGTAAATCTGGTAAGAGAAAGAACAACAAGAAGCAATATCGTTAGATGACTTTATTACATGACTTTTGGTTCATTATAGAGCAGTCGTAATTTATTGGTGATGTGGGGTTCTTGTTGGGTCTGATTCGGTATATAAGAAGATAGGCTATGAACAATATCCTTATGACTTCATGCTATTGTCTTAACTCTTTTCAACATAAACAGGTCATGGCTCGACTTAGTTTAACATGCAGACGTAGACAGAAGAGAAGGAAAAATGTAGTTGCATTTTGGAACCAAGTTATGGCAATAATTGTATGGTTTTTTATTACACTTTGCATGTTGGTAGTCAAATACAAAAGTTACACACCGCGTATTCGAAGCATTTCATCAAATTTGGATCGACGTTTAATATTGCATAGACTTGCTTACGTGAGTGACATTATGTGCTTATCACAACTTAGGATGAATAAGAGGTGTTTTAGAAAGTTGTGTGACATGCTTGAAAGGTTAGGTGGATTAAAAGGAAACAAAAATATGGATGTTGATGAACAAGTTGCCATGTTCCTTCATATTATTGCACATAATGTTAAGAATCGAGTCATAATTTTTCGTTTTCATCGTTCGGGAGATACAATTAGTAGAGTTTTTAGTCGAGTTTGCAATGCGGTGATAAGATTGCATCCCTATTTACTTAAGAAACCTGAACCTGTTCCCGAGAATTCTACGAATCAAAGATGGAAGTGGTTCAAGGTATATAATTATTATATACGTTTCATTTTTATACGTAATTAAATTAATGTAGTATATTGACCATTTATTTTTTGATTGTTCATAGAATTGCCTAGGAGCTTTAGATGGAACACACATAAAGTGTTTAGTGCCACTTGAAGACAAACCTAGATACAGAACAAGGAAAAACGATATTGCCACAAATGTGTTAGGGGTTTGTTCACAAGATATGCAGTTTATATATGTGTTACCGGGATGGGAGGGATCGGCTGCTGATAGTAGAGTGCTTAGAGATGCCCTTCTTAGGCCACATGGTTTGAAGGTTCCGAGACCGGGTATGTATTAATAAAAGTTAAAATACTAGTGCTTATTGAGGTTGTATTAACTATAAAATATATTTTAGGTTATTACTTGGTAGATGCGGGATATACAAACGGAGAAGGTTTCCTAGCCCCTTTTAGAGGTCAAAGATATCACTTAAATGATTGGCGTCATGGATACCAACCGGCTACCCCAAAAGAATTATTCAATATGAGACATTCTTCTGCGAGAAATGTTATAGAAAGATGCTTTGGCATATTAAAGGCAAGATGGAAAATTTTAAAGGATAACTCGTATTATCCAGTTGATTTAAAGAATAGGATCATAATGGCATGTTGTCTTCTCCATAATTATATAAGACAAGAAATGGAAATTGATCCATTTGAAGAAAACTTTGAGCTGGACGAGGGGACCGGAGACTACGGGGGTGGAGATGATGATAATGTCACTTCTATTGAGACGTCAACCGAGTGGACTACATTTAGAAATACTTTAGCACAAACCATGTTTGAGTCTTGGAGTGCAACAAACTAATGACTTTGTGTTTCTCTTATTTGAAATTTATCTTATTTATGTTTCATGTATGACTTTGTATTTATCTTATTTATGTTTCATGTATGACTTTGTATTTATCTTATTTATATTTAATGTATGACTTTGTATTTATCTTATTTATGTTTCATGTATGACTTTGTGTATTTATGTGAATATCATATATATAATGTTAGGTATGACGGATAGAGGTCGAAATTATAGGCGTTGGACATCTTTTGAAGATGCCAAACTTGTGGAAGCATTGGTACATATGGTGAATGGTGGCGCTTTTAGGGCAGATAATGGTTTTAAACCTGGTTATTTACAACATTTGGAAGGACTTTTAAAAATATCACTCCCTGATGCGGGGTTTACCGCTAAACCCCATATCGAGTCGCGTATCAAAACTCTCAAAAATGACTGGAAAACTGTGTATGACATGGTGAATGGAAGTAGTGGCTTTGGTTACGATAGTGTCAATCGATGTGGGACAGTGGAATCACAGGAGGTTTGGGCAGATTATATAGCGGTATGTGTGTGTGTGTATATATATATATATACAATCTTTGTTGTGTGTCTATATATATATATATATAATTAATTTTATATGTATTATTGTTATATGTCACAGACTCACAAGAATGCAAGCAAATGGAGAAATAAGCCATTTCCTTATTATGAAGATTTATGTCTCGTTTTTGGAAAGGATAGAGCACGAGGAAATAGAGCTCGAGACTTTGTTGAGATGCAACATGATGCAGAAACAGAAGATCAATCAATACCAATGGAAGATAATCAAGATAATCATGATGAGCCGGTGGAGGTTGGTGAAAATGCACAAAGTGAGGAAGTCTCGAGTGCACGTACTAGAAAACGTAAAAGCCGGGTTGATCCTTTTATTGAAGGGATTTCTAATGCGGCCATATTGCTTGGAAAAGAAATTCATGAAGCGACTGCCTCTTTGGCTCAATCTTTGAATGCTGACGTGGAATTGCAGAAGAAAACTGCTATGGTGAGTTCCGAGATTTCTAAAATTTCTTCCATCTCACGATTAGATAAATTCAAAGCAAGCCGAAAAATAATGCGAGAGCCGGAAGCAGTTTTAACTTTTTGGAACTTGGAAGGAAATGAGAGAGAGGATTTCGTAAAGTTTATGCTAGAAGAGTGATTTCTAATTTCTGAACTATTTTAGTCGGAGAATTATATGCAGAGTAGTTATCCTAATTCACGGTAAAATGGTAAAGTGAACTTGGTTGAATGTGTAGATTTGTTCCAATTGGAAAGGATTGTGATGTATGTCTCTTATATATATATATATATATATTTATTTATTTATATATATATAATGTGTGTGTGTGGGGGGGGGGGGGGGGGGGGCGGCGGCGGGAGGTATGGGTGGACCGCCGGGGGGGGGGGGGTTGGGGTGGCGTGGGGGGTGGGTTGTGGTGGGTTTAATATAAAATTTGAATAAAAGGGTATTTTGGTCTTTTGATATGATTCCATTGCAATTCCTTCCATAAATTTACAAACAAACGCAAAATAGGATTGGAATGGAATTCAATTCCATTCACTTTTCTGCGAAACAAACACGAACATGAATCTAATTCCTAAGAATTCAATTCCATTCCTTTAAATTCCGTGAAACGAACGGGACCTAATACTTCACCCTTAGAGAATTTGTAACCAAATGGCAGAATAACAAGGATAGCGGGAAGACAAGAACCTTTTTTTTTTCACAAATAATTGAATCTCCTCATCAAAGTTTGGGAGTTTGCCCAACAAACTGTGTAAAAAAATCAAGATGAAAACGCCATAATTAGTAAATCTTATATATTAAGCTGTTCTCGTGACGATTATATATGTCACAAAAAGTATGCCATATATGTGTATAGGTGCGGATACATGAATCCGTTGGGATGATTAAGAGCTCAAAGTTTCGTTATAGAGTAAATTAGATGTAGGAAAACAGACGGGTTTAGTAGCAGGTTGATACACATTCGCGCAAATCACATAAGTTTGAAAAAGTATCAAAAGGGTTCCGGTCAAAACGTGTCGTTTTTTAAAAATCCCCACAAAATATACAACATAGTAAGTAATGCAAAAGTGTAAATTTATACCCAAAAAGGTAGACATATGACATATTTCCAAAGGTGAAACCAATAAAAAGCAACAAACAGTTATTATTACACAAGATACAAGTCACTGAAGTTCATTGATACTTCTAACATACTGCACAAAATATAAGGAATTGAACAAAATCTTGAACAAATGAACAAAAAGAATCAAATCATTACAGAAAACAATCCAAACTCAATGAAGTATGTATAGTATCATTCAAGACTCTAAACTCGGATTACAACGTATCTGATCGAATCCCTGATTCGTCTAATAATATCCTAAATCATTGCTAATATCTAAACGTCGACTTACTTATTGACAACATATACAACGAAAGATTGATTCTTTATGAGGAATAAGAAGTCTGATACGATGAAGTTATCGTCTATTCTGTAGTACTTACAATATAGTCTTTGGTAGATGTTGTATTGCAGAAAATACAATGATCTGATAAAATCTTTCTAACAATGCTGCCTTGTTCAATTTGAAGGCCTCTACTTTGCTTATTCCAAAGGTGAAGGGTGTAACTCTGGTTTCTGATCTGCTCAAACTTTACTCTTAACCATTTTGAGTCGGTCTCATTTTTAGCCCCGCGAAAGAGGATTCGAACCTTGTCCCAGTTCACGGGATAAAAGGCCATTGGGGGTAAAACAGTAAAATTGTATCCAGGTCTCCCTTGGAGCCTTGCAACCACCCTTGAAACCAGATAAGGACCATTGTGACCCCATTTGTTCCCATTGAAAGTTAATGCAAATTCTTCAATGAATTTGTAAAGTAATGGATGCATTTTCTCAAACACCAAGACTGCATTGTTCAACCTACTCCAGTTCTTGGAGTTAGGATCCATGGTTTGTGCTCCAATTGAGTTCTTTAAGTTGGAAAAACTTCTCAAGATTATAACATCGGTGTCTATATAAATTCCACCATATTTATATAACAAACAAAGCCGAAGCAAATTCGATATGTTTTGCCCTAATGGGATATCACCAGCATGAATATGACCTCTGAGTAACCTTGAAAACCAAGTTTCTGCCATGGTGTTCTTGAACAAGAAATCAAAACCAGGAGCAATTGCTGTTACTTTAAACCCTTTGTCAGTAAATGGTTTTAGAGTCTCTCTTCCTTTGATCGAATCCAGTGAATTTGATACAATCAGAAGACACCCGTTTGGATGTGTTTTGAAAATTGATTCAATAGAATGAAATGCCCTTTCGTTAAAAGAATTCAACGGTGAAATCCAAGTCATAAAGAAACGAACCTTGCAAGAAGATGTTTCATTAATCTTCTTGCTAAAGAATTCCTTCACTCTCGCCGGAAAATCTCCCCCGCGACGGCCGCGAGAAGACCCAATTCCGGTCAACATTTTCAACAGTTTCTTGTTTCTGTTTTCCGATGAATGCTCAGATTCAATCTCGAAACTGTGAGATTTACGTAAATGTGGCAAATACGTGTCGGGATCCGCATTTACGTTTGGATATGGATGTGGGTTTTGTACTTCATGCTTAAAGAACGGAACAGAGACAAAATCTATCGGATCCACGGCAGCGGCCGGCGGTAATTCCGGTGACTGGGTTTGTACTTTCAAATGGGGTATTGAAATTTCAGATGGGGTTTCTTCATTTACGTCGTTAATCAACGGAGTTGATGATGGAGGTGAAGAAACAGAGGAAACAGATATCAAGTTTCTTGAAACTCTGGCTAGTTTCACCGGTGAGTGACCGATGGACGGAATCTTGACGGAAAATATCGAAAAGCCGTTAAAAGACAACAAGAAAAGGAAAACAAGTGTGATGAAAGCCAAAAGAGATCGATTGTTGTTAACGGTGTTGAACGCCATTGATGTGTATTTGATTGATTACTCAAGGGTTTTGAGCATGATCAGTGCTTCAATGGCGATGGCGGCAAAAGATTTAAACTCTGGTTTATGGGTTTAGAGCTAGAGAGAGAAAGATTGGGTGGTGGTGTTGGCGGCGGCGGTGGTGGTGGTGGTGAGTTTTCATGCAGAAGAAATTAACGATTATGATGGATGACGTGAAAGGATAGAAGAGGTTGATGGTATTTATAGTAAGTCACAGGAGTGATGAATTTACTCATTGGGTAGAAATAGAAATAAGTTGATGCAAGACTCGTTCAATCGAAATAGAAGTAAGTTGTTAGAATTTACTCATTTTGTGTTGTAATAAATTTTGATGATTAAAATTGGTCTGCATGGTTTAATTTTTAACAAAAGTTGATAATTACAGTAATAACTATACGCAGTATGTCAGTATTACTTCGACAGACTTTCAACTATTATGGAAACTCACAGGTTGGTTAAGTTGAGTGAACTACCTAGGTGCCATGGTAGTAATGTCCCGGAGCTTGGCTATCGACCCGAGGAGCCGATGGGGCTGTCCTACGGAGTTAAGCAATGAGTTGTAATAATAATAATAATAATAATAACAATAATAACAATATAATGATAATAATATCGATCTATGTTGTCATTTTTTTAAATATTATATTTATTTCACGTTTTATAATTATTTATTATATTTTTATTAATATTTAATATTTATCATTTTTCAAACCCATCTGTGTATCTAACGGCAATCTAATCTAGTTGTTATTATAAACAACTAAACATACAGTCCCGTTTGTTTTGTAAAATTCAAAAGAATGAAATTGAAATATTTAAGAAATTAAAAGTTCTTATGAATGAGTTTTCGTATCACATTTGCTTATTAAAAAGGGGAATTGAATTCAAATTCATTTTCTATATTTTGTTTGGTTTGTAAATTTGTCGAAAGAGTTGAATGAAATTATGTCACATGACCAAAAAAACGGAATATATATCTGAATAAAATGTCATTCCGTTCTTTCAAATTCCGTGGGATTATTACGAAACAAACTAGACAATTTTACACATTTTCTTGAATTTATACCCATAAACACAAAATTGAAAAGCATCTTTCCATAAATAAAAATAATACTAGTATTAATATTATTATGCATACATAAAAACTATTTTTAAAGAGAGTTGGTCTAGTTATGAGTTTAGTTATATGAGTAGAAGTAAGTTATAAGAATTTAACACGTGTAAATATCATAGTGGCAATTGATGAGAACTATGATTGATCACTTCGTTATAAATTAATGATCGTATAAGCTTGGTTATAAACGAAATGATAGAAGGTAAGAATGATAATTAATTTAGGCTGGGTTCGAGTTATCGAGTTCGTGTTGATCGAGTTATTTTCATGTTGAATTTGGGTCATGTTTTGTATCGACTCATTTCAGCCAAATGTATTTGAGGAGTAATTTTCGAATATGGTTTTCTTATTCAAGCTTTTTAGTCCCTTGTTTGTTTCGATTCGAATTTCGAATATGATTTTCGTTTAAATTTTAACTTCAATATTCAATGTTCGTTGCAGAACTCGAATTTCAAATTCGGTGTTAGTTTCAATTTGATTCGAATTTTGATTTTATTTTTTACTCAACTTTTAAAATGAATATAATAATATGGAGTATTACACTTCCAACAAGTACCAATAAATAATGTATCACTGATGTGAAGACAATCCAAATTTGCATGATTGACTTGAGAGTCGAGATTTTTTGGGGCCTTTGCGTCCGTAACCGGTTTTTGGGAAACCGGTTTTTTTTAAAACCGGTCCGGTTTTTTTAACCGGATAGTGTAACCGATTTCTCGGATTTGGGCTAGACCGGATTTTTAGTCGGATAAAAAACCGGTTTGGAAAAAACCGGTTAAAAAACCGGTCCTCGAGATTCAAAAACTAGCCGTTACGTTACCAACAAACGAAGACGACGACAACGATGACGAAGACGAAGCTAGACGAAAACGACGAAGATTAACTATTTGTATTTTAAGTATTTGAACTTTAACTATTTGTACTAGAAGTATTTTTAGTATTTTAATTTGAACCTTGTAATGTTTAAGAATTTTAAGTAACTTTGTAATGTTTTAAGTATTTTAATTTATATAAATCTGAATTTTTTTTTAAAAAATCGGATAAAATAAAAACCGGATATTAAAAAATCCGGTTACGATCCGATCCGAATCCGGTTACACCGGTTAACACTTTATCCTCAAAAAACCGGTTATGATCCGATCCGGTTTGAAAAAAATCCGATCTTAAAAAAACCGAAAAAACCGGACCGGTTTTTATCCGATCCGGTTCGATTAAAAAACCGGTCTTGAGGCCCAAGACGCAAAGGCCCCAAATTATGTGGAAGATCCAAATTAATCCACTAGGCCCTTTTAATTATTTGTGAGTTTGTGTTTGTTGGGCTTACAACATAAAGAATGATTCAGCTGCCCCTTTTGCCAATAACAATTAATAAAACCTTTGTTTTGCTTCTTTGGTTTGTCTCTAGCCCACTTAGCATATCCACCAACTTCCAAGTAAATGTAGCCCATTTAATTATTTCTCTCTTTTTTTTTCTTTTGAATTATGTACAATAATTTTAATCTAGTTTTCATAGTCACTTGAGTCGTTTCGTAACGGGTTTATATCAGTGAGATACGACTAAAATAATGGAGACATATCTAAGCTACCGACTTTTATCATTTGTTACCATTTCTCACCAGGTCGCAAATTTCCTCTCCTCGTAACCCTCAAACGAGTAAATGATGAGAACAAAAGCAATTATTAAAGTAAATGTATAAACTTGTGACAATAGTGAACGAGTAAGGTAAAAGTCGAAGTGAACATTAGTTAAAGTAATGAATGGGTCAATGGGTGATGATTGTTTATAAACATCATCCCTAATAGAGTGAATATAGAAAACCTTCATAACAGAATAAAGTGAAAGCAAGTCATACTAACACTATTTGACAAATAGTGTCAAGGAATCGAATATGTAATTACAAAATATAAGAAATAAAAAATTACGTAACCTGTTTCAGATTTTATAAGGTATAGGAATATGATAAGCACCTGTATACAAGCAAAGGTAAAGCAAAATTAACTATACATACATGTGAATATCTCGAATGGAAAAATTATAAGAATGTGATTTATACAATGAGTTAATTAGAATCGAGTGATTCGATTAAGATGGTGTCTAAGTAAGAAGTGGATTCGAACAAAAGTTCACATGTTCGTCGAATCTAGCATCTAAAATAAATAAAGAAATAATTCCTAATGTAAGTGTAGTGGCTAAGTACAGACTATTGAAATCGTTGAACCGAGAAACAGAAGATTATTGCTGGTATTACCCGATAAGGGTAAAGGTATGAAATTGTACCTTATGTAAGATTGAAAGTTAAAGTGTTTAATAACGTATACATGTGCATGTATAGATTAGTGAAATAAATTAAAGATGAAAATCCAAATTAGTCATATCTACAATGATGAATATGGAAGGGAAAGAGTGGAATAAAGCAATTGTTGTTGTAATACAAATGTAAATTATAAATTAAATTGTGGTAATAGGAATTAGTGAAGACCCATTCATAAGGTCTTGGTGTATACTAAGCTAAAAAGTAGCATCATGAAGAATGCTACACACATAAATTGTTCCATCTCGAGTTTCTCTCATGGCATCAAGTATGTCTGTAGGTGATGGTCATGATAGAATGTGAGGTGGTTTATAACCGCGTATATAACAATGGAAAGATTTCGATGACTGAATTCTCTTTAAGGAGTAGATTTGTAGCACCTTGAAATGGGCTTAGTTGTACCATGTGTTTTAAGTGTTGTAACCGTGATGAATTAATAAAATTCCAAGTTTTAAATGTATATTATAGATTGCAATTGTTTAAATGAGATTTCCAGTAAAATGATAAAAATGAATAAAAGTTATAAAGTATTATATGATTTTAAATATTGATTCTAAATATATCCTAGTTAAATATCACGAGTAATAAAATAGAATGTTGTAAGTCAGTTAGGGTTGCGCGATATCCGCTAGTCCCTTTTCTCTCTTTTATATGTCTCACACGCGCACGCACATTCACTCTCTTTTGTGTTTCTGCCTGGAAGAAACTTGTCGAGAAGGGATGTGATGATTCAAACTCAAATATGCAATTAACCTCCAAATCATTCATCTGTCCATATGTTTTGGTTCTTGAAGTTTCTCTAGTAAGTGTTCTTCCTCCCCAAGCTTTGTTTTGAGATTTTCTTTAATTGGGGGTATGTTAGGTTGTTTGAAACCGAATCCTAGAATGTTTGGATATCTATTTATATACATCTTAGAACTCATGTAAACTTGAATAAATGATCTTAGGTTACTTTCTTATTTTGAGATTAAAACCCATTTGGTTTAATCAAATGGATGATTTAGGATTTAATGGTGTTCTAAGAACTATGGTTGATTAAATTGTTGTTTATATGTGTAAACGAACACCTGGAACATTGGTAAAACACTAGAATCCACATAGAAACAATCTAATGAATTTTAGGGTTAAATCTGGATGAATAGTAGAGGATTGCGAATTACTAGTCTATAAAAGGGTCGACGCGTCGTGTCAGTTATAGGGAATGTGACACGTTCCCTGCTGAACAGAAAACAAAATTCTTGTTTGAAGGTGTTTAACTTATGCAATGCTTTGATAGGTCGACAAGGATTTAAAGAACATCATTAAGAGTAGTTGTAACATCCTCGATTTGGGCCTAGTTGTAATTAGTACGTGAGTGTACGTGATTAGTATAATAGACGAATAGTTAAGTGAGTTAATGTTTATATATATATACACATGTTAGTGGTGTATATATATATGTATATATATATATATATGTTAAGTATATATCTACATATTTGTGTACTAGTTAATTAAGAATAAAGAAGAAAAAGAAAAAGAAGAAAGAAAAGAATGAAAGAAAAATAAGAAAGAAAAGAGATATATGTAGATATTTATCCAGATGCGGTTTGCCTCTGGATAAGATTGATATGTATATATATGAAGTTGAGATTATTTGACTCTTAAAGTCAAATATAGCAAAAGAAAACAAACACAAAATACACATAACTCTCTGCTCATAAGTTCTTTGAGGAAGATTGTTTAAGGTTTGAAGATTTGAGGTTCTATACCTAAAACAAGGTTAGTATGGTGTTTGTAGAATGAAATACATATGTATTATGCTAGAAACATGTGAGTTTCATGACTGGAAGTTAAGTTGGAGTTGAAAACCCCATGGATGAACATGAGAGCTTACTTGATAAGTGGGTTTCTCATGTTTTGATGTTTTAAATGGTGTTAAAGTGTTCATGAGATTCATATAGATGGTATATAAGGTTTAGAAGTGTTTAAAAGTGAAAAACTAACATATTTGAAATCTGGGTTTTTGAATATATTGAACAAAAGTCGCATGAACTATGAACAAAATGATGATGAAGTGCAGAGTTGCACGTGACGCGACGCGTCGAAGAGGGGAACGCGACGCGTTCCCATATGTCGTGCGACTTTCACTTTCATCCGACTCTTGTTTCATCCGACTTTTGGCTTAATCCGAATTTCATGGTCCGAGAGTCGCATGAGTCATCCGACTTTCGCATGGGTCATCCGAATTTCGCATGTTTGATCCGACTTTCAAAGATTGATCCGAAGGTCGCATGAAAGCTACGCGACGCGACGCGTCCGGCTCTTGGACGCGACGCGTCGGGTAAAAAGTGAGAATGTTCATTTTAAATGCTAAGCAAACCTAAGGCACATGTTGTGCTATGAAGTGTGAGATTCTTGTAAGGTGTCTAAGAGCCTTGATTGGTTCTTATATGTGTTTTATGATAGAAACTTATGTGTGCAAACGCTTAACGCGATTGCCGATGTTTTAGGTGAACGTGTCAGCTGAACCAGTCTTAAGTAAACGAATGTTGTAAGCAAAACCGGTGAGTGCCTACTTTCATGAGACTCAGTAGAGTAAGTCTTGCAAGCTAAGATGAATGTGTGAACGTGTGAATGTGTATATATGTATGTATGACTAACCTGTTTATGCAGGTATGCTTAAGAAGATGAGTGTAAGTTTCTGAACTATGTTATGATTGATTGTAAGATGTATAGTAGGTGCATGCCAGCGGGTCCAGATTGGAACCGCTTAGTTAATATTGATAATGTGCATGAATGATGGACTGTATGATGATTGCATGTGAAAGTATGAATGAATGATTGAATGACGGATTCCTAAAGGATCCCATGTACGATATATGACTAAATGAACGAATGATAAAGATGGATCCCTGTGGGATCGAATGTACGTATATGTGTGTGTGAACTGTCTGCAGACTATCTGACATATGGTTTAGGTCAGCCGACTAGCTGGATCCTAACAGGACTTCGGTCATTTCTGGATTTACGGTGATTCGGGGTGCATCCCGGATCGAGGTTCTGCAGAACCGCCGTGCCTTAACGTAAGACCGTAATCAGCCAGGATCTGGCCGTGATTACCTGGGAACCTTGTGTTCTGTATATGATGCTTGGTGGACTGCTTTATGCTCCCCCACCAGCGGATTGGTTGTGACTGATTTCCCCGGTCTGAGTTGTTGCGCAGGACACCCCTGCAAGACACGACTCTTACTGATCTTGTCAGCACACCTTTATGTGTTAAGCTAGCAATGAGTGCTTATGTACAATAAGATGTATACGATATGATATGTGTGATATGATGTGTATGATGTGCCTGTTGCATGACTCACTATATTGATGCTTATGCTAAGTATGTACTCACTAGCTAGTGTAGATAAAGGTGCTATGATTTCCCTTTTCAGGTAAAGACTAGATGGCCTGCGAGGCGGGTGACTTTTGATGTATTGCCCCTTGTGGGTGGAACACTTGTACTTAAATGTTGTAATGTATGTATGAAACTATGACCGGTTCCTGTATGTTAGGTAACACCAATGAATGTTTTGGAAACAAAGATGATGTAATTAACTATTTGTTAATATTAAAAGAAAAATTTCCGCTGCTAAACCTGAGTTATCACTAAAGCAACTGTTTTCAGAAGCGGTGTTACAGTAGTTTGCACATACTCGGGACCAAGGTAAGCATCGGCTTAAACTTTAATCGTTAAGTGGATTTATTTATCAACATTGGCCATGTATGAAATATAATGTTTAAGGAATGTGATTATGAACAAGATGGTAATTGTGATTATGCCAATATAAAGCTAACTAACCTAATTATGGGATAATGGACCCGATTATGGGATAGTATTGAACATTAGTTAACAAATAACCAATAATAAGAAAGATAAGTAATAAAGATAAGTAATCAGCTAAGTGGTTACCCAAGTATGTTTCATGTTCAAGGTTACATGATGAAATATGATTAAAATATTGATTTCATGCAATAGCAAAGTTATGCTCGCATGTCATGCTCGTAGTGTATAAGTAGAAGTTTATGATATTGATCTCGTTCCTTACAGCTTACTAATTGCCTACTCATTGGCAACCCTTTCCCTTCTCATTTTAACTCGCCTTGGTAACTTATTAGCTTCATACTCATTTGCAGCACTTGCAGCCCTTCTCATTTTAACTCGCCTGGTAACTTATTAACTTGCCTTGTATAAGTAGAAGTTATTTTTCATCACCATATCCTACTCGCTAGCATCACCCTCTTTCATTCCCTTCCTATCCGGTTTGATTCATGAAGACTCCATGTCAATTTAGATCAGAATGACGAGAGCTATGGCGGTCATTAGAGTTGATTATCCGATGGTTGTTGGAACCATTGATAGACTTACATTTTAGGGCTCATAGCCATGGTTGCAAAACAGCGACTATCAATTTGGTGATTGTTGGGAACCCTAAATGTTGCTAGTGATCAGAACCTTAAGAACGATCTTTTTTTGTATAGAAAACAAATAGTTTTCTTATCTCAAGAAAGACTTCAAACCACTTTTTATCAAGAAAAGGTGGGAAAAGATGTAAATAGATCTGCCTCTTAAAAAACAAACACCACCTTACTGTAACACCGTATTTTCAACCTAAAAATTTTCACTTTTAATTACAATGCGGAAGCGTTTATAAACACCAAAGTAATTACAACTAATTACAAAACACTGTTTATAAAATATGAGTATTACAAAACACGGCTCATCACAAATACTTTATCAGAGTCCTAGGTGATTACTCCCCAAGCTAACCATTCTCTACCGAGCCGCTAACTTTCCAAAACCTGTAAAAAGAGTGAGAGGTGGGGATTAGTACAAAGCTAAGTGAATAGAGTAACACACAACAGATATATCAGCATGAACCACATGATATCAACAACCACAAATAAGCACCCTGGGAAGACCGGCGGTTTTGCAGGAACCTACAACCAATGCCGGCCAAAGCAAAGGTTTACCGATAGTCCATTTGCTATCCTCACACAGTATCATCCTCTGGTAGCAACAGATGCATCCTAAGGTCCTAATACTGCTTAGCCAATAGCAAATGAACCCAGCCCATAAGCCCAGTCGTAAACTGACTTCCCTTCCAACATGTATACATATCACATAATACAAAAATTAACATTCACAGTTAATTAACCAACAGATATACAATCTATCCAACAATAGTTGCAACCAAACCAGTACAACTAATATCACCAGTGAGTAAACATCCACTCATCTCTGATTCTCAGCTATTCCACTCAGTGATCTAATGTTACTGAGCCTTGTCTGTTCCTGAGAACACAACAAACTGAAATCAGTATTCAATTCATAAATATATATCAATCATATATTTATATCCATTTAATCAAACATAAACATGTAAGATTCACATATGAATACACATATATCACATAGCATTAAACAAGGCAATTCAACAAGTCCAAACTGTCGGATTTTATGAGAAATCCAATACTACCATCGGATTTCACCAAATTCGCAACTCTCCATCGGATTTCAAGAAATCCGCTACTACCTGTCGGATCTCCACACTTGTATCTTATCTTGGCACCCACAATCGGATTTCATACATGGGAATCCACCATCGGATTCAAACACCCGGATTTCACTAGTTTCGGATTTCAATATAAGTTCCGGATTTCACAAGAATCGGATTTCTTCACTCGGTTTTCATCATCCTCACCAAAATCCGCCACCTTTAATATTTCATCAATCCGACAACTTCAAACTTGTATACATCAACTTTCCAGATCATACAATTCACATACAAGTTTATAAAAACACTTATAAACATGTTTAAACATACAAACATGCATCAAGAACACCTTTTAACACCATAAACACCAAATCCGATAACTTCATAAAGCATGAGCATATGATGTTCATATCAAATCCACTCAAAACCGTAGCATGTTAACACTAATCGAAGCATAACAACAAGAATAAAAGAAGAATCAGCAACCTTCTAACTTGAATTCACAATATCAAGGAATCACAGAATTCCGATTGCCTCTTCCTCTTGCTTCCTTGCTCTCGGTTTTACACACAAAAACACACACACATGCAAACTTCAAAATGAAGTAATATTCTAACATAACCCACGTATATGCAATTAGTAGCATGAGGTGGCATGCTTTAAAACACTAAGCACATGCACACACATACACACATAACCGTATACATGCATACCTACATATATAACCCAAATAAATTAATTAAGTAAATGATTAATCAATTAAATCAACACTAATTAATAATCAATTAACATAATGACATAATAATTCACGTGTAACATACCCCAAAGTCTACGTTTCTACTAGGCCTAATCTCAGGATGTTACACTTACAGTAAAAAAAGTTGTACAAATCCTCCATAAGTTTGTCACGTATACCACATGATAATCACTTTGCTGCCTTGTAACTATTTCCGGTGGCACTATTAGTTTAACCATTAATTTTTAAAGTCCCCCCGAACAACCCTTGTAACATCCTCAAAACGGGCCTAAACGTGTGCGAACGTGCTATTAAAGGAGAAATCAAGGAGATCATCCAAGATACAAATTTCATCTCCAAATTCAAGATTAAAGCAGCCCTAATACATCATCTTCATCACCTCTATCATCTACAGCTAAATAAGGATCATAATAGTCCCACAAGTTGTTCCTAATCATCCTTTGATCATTGTCAAGTTGATAATCAGTGAGTGCCAAAATAAGGTCTTTGCTTATTCTAGCTTATCAGGTGAGTGCCGAATAACATAACAATTAATATATTTATAACATATATTAACAATGAATTGAGAATTGTATACCATGACTTGTACACATTTGATTAAGTGTAGCTTGTAATGCATGATGATCTAGACTTAACATGTTGACACAGTATGATACGCACTTGATTAAGTGTAGATTGTATAACATGATGATGCTAGGCTTAACTTATTTATACATAATGATATGCACTTGATTAGGTGTATATTATGATTATATATGACGTGCAATGAAGATCCGATTGGATCAGATATGTGTTTGTAAATGATCCGGACCCTAAGGACAAAGTTGTCCTACATTAAGAACAAAGTTGTTCTACATTAAGGACTAAGCAGTCCTCCTCAGTATAGCTTATGGCTGTACACAGAGGAATCGGTTGATTCCAGAACGCAATGGTGGACCGCTTCACAGCTCACCCACCGGAGCGGTTAATGTGTCTAGTACCCCAGTTTCGTGCATTGAGCCAGGTTCGCTACCCCGCGAGATATGTCGCCTTCTGACTGCGCCAACTCATCGCGAGATGCTAGGATAGAACTGTTTGAGTATGATTGATGATATGTGATATATTTATGTTGATTATTATGCTCTTCTGTACTCACTAGCTATTATAGCTAACAGATACTACCTCTCACATGTGCAGGTGATCCTTAGTGAGCTTGAGAGCCTGCGGGTAGTTTAAAATGCTTTGGGAGGAACACTATTATGTTTAAAACTCTGTTATATTATGTTTGTGTTTGTTTAAAGATAATGGTTAGCCGGTTATGTATCCGTAACACCAAACGTTGTATGTGGCAACATTTTGACTGTTTATATAGTTTGCCACGTGTTTTTACTTCCGCTGTATTTTTAAATTATAAGATAGGTGTAAATGTTCTATTTACAGTCAAACCCATGCGGTTTGAAAAATTAAATTGTATTTTAAAAAGAAATTTTTGGTTCTCAAAATGACGGTGTTACAAGCTAGTATCAGAGCCTAAGTTTGAGTGAATTAGGTACTTGAAAGAGTATTCAGTCTCAAATTCAGGCTCGACCATTATTTAAAGTATTCCTCGGGAGGTTATGGGGTATGAGAGAGATTGCTATAATTGATATGCTATTGCTTATTTGCTTAACATGATTGATTAAGTATAATAAGTATACTAAGTATGACTATGAATATATTTGAACCGAAAGACTTAAGGGGGTGTTTGGTAGAGAGAAAAGAAATAGGGAGAATTGGTTTCTTTTGTTTGGGAGAAATGGTTATAGTTATGGGAGGAGAAATGGTTTCTCCACCCATTTCCATTTCTCCCCTTCCTTTGCATTTTCATTTCTCTTCAAATTGTGGAGAAATGGAGAGAAATGACTGTTGGAATATGACCGCTGACACGAACGAGTTAATGGCGCTACCGATGAGGTATAGGCCTATTGGGTCACACACCAAGTATTGATTCCTGCAACATGATTAAGCAAAAGAGAGAGAAAGGCCAAAATGGGTTTTGGCAGGATGGTACACGGGCCGTGTGCATGAACACGGGCCGTGTCCAATCCAACATACACGAGGTGTATTGGCCCAGTTCAAGGTCGTGTAACTTGGGCCTACACGGGACGTGTAGGTGTACACGGGCCGTGTTGTGCCTATTAGACACGTGCCATCTTAGCCCAATTGGGGCCGTGGACTTTGGGCCTACACGGCCGTGTTGACCAACACGGGCCGTGTACGTCCGCTGTAACAGCAGAATTAACAGCCTTAAACACTTGGTTTAATGGTGTTAACTTCTAATAATTGTGGTAGACAAAGGGACAACGAATTCTCTGCTCTAGTAGAGGCTTTTGGCTTGTTCTTTGTCTCTTGGTTGATACTAGAACTCTCTCTCTTGTTCATCTTGTTCTTGGTGATTTTTGGTGCACAAGAAGCAAGTAACACATACTTGATTGTTGCTTTGGTGTTTTTGCATCAACAAACTAGCATTTGGGAATCAAGGAAGCTTGGGGTTGACAACACTAGAAGGATTCTTATTTGGATTCTTAGCTTCTTGACAAGAAAGGTTTTCTTTGTGACTTGCATTGAGGTATAAACCATTCTTCCCATCTTGTTAATATTTTAGTTGCAATTTCATTGTTAGATTTTGGTCCATGGGAAGTATTCGTTGTTTGGCTTTGAATTTTGTTATATACTTTGCTTCCGTTGCTACTTGATTTTGCCAAACGAATACCTTCAGTGGTATCAGAGCCATATCTAACATGGCTTTGCACTATTGAGTCTAGAAAAACCATAAAAGTGTTTTTGGATAAGAAAATTGTTTACTTAAAATTGTTTTTTCATTGAGACTCTTGTTGTGCTAGAATAGATTTATTCGTAGTCTTATTAATATTTTAGTTTTTATATTTATATATTTGTTGTAACTTGGCATGAAGTGTACACAAATATATACTTATAAATGTATATATGAATATGTGTCTCAAAAATGGTTTGGTACACTAATGCATATGTACAAGGATTGTCTTTTTGGTGCCTTTGATGTTTTGACAATCTTAACTAAAATATAAATATATATTATATGTCATGGTTATGTGTGGCACACCATGTCTCTATGTGATATGTTTTGGTTTGTTTCGGTAACATGATATGCCCTTAGATCTATGTGTTGTGGTGGTTGATTATTTTGGTTTTGGCGGCCTGCGTGCTGTATTGTTGTAACAATATTTATTTATTTATTGGTGCGGCTTGCACGATGTTTCTTTTATTCTATGTATTTGCATAAATAGCATAGGAATGCGACCTGCGTGTCGTTTATATATATTCTATGTATTTGTATATAGTATAGAATTAAAACCAGAATAGTCAACGGGAGTCATGGTGATGACGTCTTGGCGAGAAGGAATCAACATGCTATTGGAGGTGTTGGATTCACTGATGAAAGCTCGAAAGTTTGTAGCCAAGGGATGTGAGTCCTATTTGGTTTATGTTATTGATACCCACATAGAGAAGAAAGCTATTAATGACATTCGGGTAGTTTCTAAATACCATAATGTTTTCTATGATGTATTACCGGGTTTGCCACCGGTAAGAGATGTAGAATATCAAATTGATCTTGTTCCAGGTGCTACGCCTGTAGCTCGATCTCCTTATAGTCTTGCACCATCTGAGGTTCGCGAGATGATGACTCAGATTCAGGAACTTCTTGATAGAGGTTTCATTCATCCCAACTCTTCACCTTAGGGAGCTCCAGTCTTGTTTGTCAAAAAGAAAGACGGGACGATGCGGATGTGCGTTGATTACAGGGAGCTGAATAAGTGAACTGTAAAGAACAAGTACCCGCTTCCTCGTATTGATGATCTGTTTGATCAACTCCAGGGTGCTACTTGCTTTTCAAAGATAGATCTTCGTTCTAGTTATCATCAAGTCCGGGTACGCGATGAAGATATTCCAAAGACGGCTTTTAGAACGAGATATGGGCATTATGAGTTTCTTGTGATGCCTTTCGGATTGACGAATACTCCAGCGATATTTATGGATCTTATGAACTGTGTCTGTCGTGCTTTTCTTGACAAATTTGTGATTGTATTCATCGATTACATTCTTATTTATTCCAGATCTGAAGCAGAACACGAGGCGCATCTTCGCATAGTTCTTGACACTTTGATGCGAGAACAATTATATGCTAAATTCTCTAAATGCGAGTTCTGGATCGAAAAGATACACTTCCTTAGGCATGTGATAAGCAAGGATGGTGTAATGGTTGATCCAGCCAAGGTTGAGGCGGTGATGAATTGGGGGATTCCCAAAACCCCATCTGATATTTGTAGCTTTCTAGGACTTGCCGGTTACTATCGGCGGTTCATTCAGAATTTTTCTAAGATTGCAGGTCCTCTAACAAAGCTTACACGAAAGGATGTTCCCTATTCGTGGTCTGATGAACAAGCCAAGGCCTTCCAGACATTGAAGCAACTCTTATGTCAAGCTCCAATTCTGACTCTGCCAAATGGGTCAGAAGATTTTATTGTTTCCTGTGATGCTTCTTACGCAGGTTTGGGAAGTGTCCTTATGCAGAAGGACAAGGTTATAGCTTATGCTTCCCGTCAACTGAAGCCACATGAGAAGAGCTATCCGACTCATGATCTGGAGTTTGCAGCTGTTGTCTTTGCTCTGAAACTATGGCGCCACTACTTGTATGGCACCAAATGTGTGGTATTCACTGATCATAAGAGCCTCTAGTATGTTTCTACACAGAAGGAGCTCAATATGAGGCAACGCAGGTGGATAGAGTTGATAAATGATTATGACTGTGAAATCAAATACCACTGGGGCAAGGCTAATGTGGTGGCCGATAGCATCAAATTCATGAAAATTACTATTGTCTCTGATCTAATAATCGTTTAAAGGAGGCTCAACAGGAAGCCTTAACAGAAGCTAATCTGAAGGCTGAAGTTATGACAAAGATGAAGGAGCAGCTACAAGATGACAGCAGGGGATTGAAGACATACAGGTCCCGAATCTGGGTAACTAGCATCGGAGGGAACCGGGATCTAATCTTGAAGGAGGCGCACAGTTCTCGTTTATCTGTTCATCCTGAGTGCACTAAAATGTACCATGATCTTCAGGCACTTTACCGGTGGCCTACATTGAAGCGTGACATAGCTTCATATGTGGAAAAGTGTCAGATATGTGCACAGGTGAAGACCGAGCATCAAAGACCCTATGGTAATTTGCAATAATTACCAATTCCAAAATGGAAATGGGACAATATCACTATGGATTTTGTTAAGAGTGCTCATTTTCTGGCTGTTAATGAATCATCTTCCATGCCTCGTCTTGCATAACTATATATCAATGAAATTGTAGCCCGACACGGCGTTCCTCTATCTATTGTCTCTGATAGGGATATACGGTTTGTTTTACATTTTTAGAGCAGTCTTTAACGGGAGCTTGGTACTTTTGTTCATTTGAGTACAGCATATCATCCCCAAACGGATGGACAGTCCGAAAGGACTATCCAAAATCTTGAAGACATGCTACGCGCATGTGTACTCGAATACGGTGGCTCGTGGGATTCTCATTTGCCTTTGATTGAGTTTGCTTATAATAACTCATATCATTCCAGTATCGGTATGCCACCGTATTAGATGCTTTATGGTAGGCGTTGTCGTACTCCTACCTGTTGGCTTGAACCAGGGGAGAAACAGTATGTTGGACCTGATCTGGTCCAGATTACTGCAGATAAAGTTAAGATTGCACGAGAGAAGGTTAAAACAGCCAGAGATAGGCAAAAGATGTATGTAGATCCGAAACGCAGGCCGGTTACCTTTGAAATAAGTGATCAGGTATTCTTGAAGGTTTCTCTGTGGAAGAGTGTTATCAGGTTTGGCAAGAAGGGCAAGTTGAGCCCGTGATACATTGGTCCTTTCAGAATCATTCAAAAAGTTAATGAGCAGACAATATCTTTGGAATTACCTCCAAAATTATCAGGTATCCATAATACCTTCAATGTTTGCTATCTTCACAAGTGCAAGGTGGATGAAGATCAGATTCTACCTCTGCAAGACCTGAAAGTAGATTCTTCTGCACGGCTTGTGGAAGAACTAGTTGAAATCCTAAACACAAAGACTAAGAGGCTGAGGAAGAAGACAATTCAGCTAGTCTTGGTCAAATGGAAGCACAATCTCGGGTCAAACCTTACATGGGAGACCGAGGAGGATATGAAGGCACGTTAACCCCATATGTTTTCTAAAGAGCAGATTCTGAGGACGGAATCTTTTTAAGGGGGTATATTTGTAACATCCTCAAAACGGGCCTAAACGTGTGCGAACGTGCTATTGAAGGAGAAATCAAGGAGATCGTCCAAGATACAAATTTCATCTCCAAATTCAAGATTAAAGCAGCCCTAATACATCATCTTCGTCACCTTTATCACCTACAACTAAATAAGGATCATAATAGTCCCACAAGTTGTTCCTAGTCATCCTTTGATCATTGTCAAGTTGACAATCAGTGAGTGCCAAAGCAAGGTCTTTGCTTATTCTAGCTTATTAGGTAAGTGTCGAATAACATAACAATTAATATATTTATAACATATACTAACAATGAATTGAGAATTGTATACCATGACTTGTACACACTTGATTAAGTGTAGCTTGTAATGCATGATGATGCTAGGCTTAACTTATTTATACACAATGATATGCACTTGAGTAGGGGTATATTATGATGATATATGATTATATGCGTGCAATGAAGATCCGATTGGATCTGATATGTGTTTGTGAACGATCCGGACCCTAAGAACAAAGTTATCCTACATTAAGAACAAAGTTGTTCTACATTAAGGACTAAGCAGTCCTCCTTGGTATAGCTTATGGTTGTACACAGAGGAATCGGTTGATTCCAGAACGTAATGGTGGACCGCTTTACAGCTCGCCCACCGGAGCGGTTGATGTGTCTGGTACCCCGGTTTGGTGCATTGAGCCGGGTTCGCTACCCCTCGAGATATGTCGCCTTCTGACTACGTCAGCTCATCGCGAGATGCTAGGATAGAACTGTTTGAGTATGATTGATGATATGTGATATATTTATGTTGATTATTATGCTCTTCTGTACTCACTAGCTATTATAGCTAACAGATACTACCTCTCACATGTGCAGGTGATCCTTAGTGAGCTTGGGAGCCTGCGGGTAGTTTAAAAAGCTTTGGGAGGAACACTATTATGTTTAAAACTTTGTTATATTATGTTTGTGTTTGTTTAAAGATAATGGTCACCCGGTTATGTATCTGTAACACCAAACGTTGTATGTGGCAACATTTTGACTATTTATATAGTTTGCCACGTGTTTTTACTTTCGCTGCATTTTTAAATTATAAGACAGGTGTAAATGTTCTATTTACAGTCAAACCCATACGGTTTGAAAACTTAAATTGTATTTTAAAAAGAAAATTTTGGTTCTCAAAATGATGGTGTTACAACCCTGATGTAGCTTTGCTATATATACACATTGTAAAGTGGATCACTCACCCTATTTAACACATAATTGCGGTACATAAACTCAGATTGTTTTCAAGCCTCTACCGCACTCATAGATTGAGCACCAGCCTCCCCTTTCTGCAACTTGTGGAATTGAGTCTGCTAGTAATCTAGCCAAATTTAGAGTTGTCATGTAGAAGAACATCATTTGTTGTCATGTCTTTAAATTAATACAAAAAAAACTTCTACAATTTCGGTTTCTATGCTCACCTCTTATATACACACATTGTTGCAAATAAGTGTAACTTGTATATAATTTAATTTGATTTTTAGGTTGTTATTGGATTTTTTCAACATTGAATCACGTACACAATAACTTTATATTTCATTAAATACTGACATTTACTTTATAAAGCTTAGACCAATAGTTACATTGATATGTAAAGTATGGTCATAGAATAAGTGCAAAAATTACCTAAGTTATATCACTTACGCCCAATAAACAAGCCTGAATCGTGTAATAGTATAATAAAGACAAGTCAGGGTCAAATCGTTATGTAACACTTAAGCCGACTAAGCTAACTAAAACCTAATTAATTACCTAAACAAATTAACTTTGAAAAAGTTCATATGCTTGTTGGAGTCTGTCCACTGATATACGTGCACCGACACCACTGCTGATGATGAACGCCAAGGGTAGATTCCGGCAACATAATCTGAAACATGAGAGAATATGAAATTAGTGTTTCTGGTGACCTTCATGGGTCCTCACGGGTCGTGAAGAGGAACCCGACATGATGCTTCACCACCCGGACAGGTAGTCGTGGGGGCACTACCTTCAGGAGGGTTTCATGGCTTGTGAAAGCCCGTGAAGGCAGAAGTCAAAGTGAAACTTTGGTGCCTTTTTGGCTTCCAGAGTGTTTTTATAAGGTGGTCATTTTTATCCTTAGTTTCCTCTTGACACTTGCTCATATATACACATAGAAATACACTTGAACACATATTTTTGGTGGGTTAAGTTAGTGTATCAAAGCAAGAAGAAGTGTGTGGCTGTTCCAAAGGCTTGTAGACATTGGTGTGGTTCAAGCTTTGGGGTCGTTAGCAAGACAGAATCTTGGCAACTTGGTGTGGACCACTGATAGAGGAGCTCGGTTTCGGGTTCTCTGCATCCTCCTTCTTGTTGCATTGTTCTAGCCCACGAGTTGGTACATTTCTTCTCCTCCTTTGTTTTTGTTTTTGGTTCCGTTGTGTTTGGGTGTTGACTTGCATGGATTCCCTTGAATGCTCACAACTACTATAATGCCCCCAAATAACTCAATTACAAGTCTATAAATCAAAAGAACAATCATTCATAAACAATTCAATTACAAGTCTTTAAATCAAAAGATATCCAAGTCTTGACTATTGTAAGTTAAATTGTTGAAAAATGTAAGTTAAAGAAAAGAATTCTTCTTAGTGAGCTGCCATCACTATCCTAGAGCTCCCTCGTGGTCGTGGCCTGAAAGGAGTAATAGTAACAACAGTAAGCATTAAGCTTATTGAGTACATAAACTTACAAATCACACTAGGTATGTACGGTTAACACATAAATACAAATACTAAATTAGGGTGCAATTAATAATTCAATTTTTTATCTGAATATCCAAGGCACTATAGGGATTTTACGTCTCATAGATGCTCCTCTGACTACCCAAGACACCCCAAGGGTTTTACGTCTCATTAGGGTCACGGGTGACTACCCAAGACACCCTAAGGGTTTTACATCTTTCCCGCACCATAGTTGTGTTTTCACTCCATTTACACAACTCTCCACCTCATATAGACAATTCATGTAAGTTAATTAAACCATACATCAATTACTTACATACTAGTATAGTGAATACGTTAGTGCAACTCACTTGACAATAGCACAAGCAGATAAACCAATAAAGTATTCGAATCTACGATGTTACCGGCAATCACCTACACGAAAGGTTTCTCATATCATTCTCCACCACATACTTAATCTAAATTGTAAATTAAAGTTACAAATTCCATTTCCCAATTTGGGATTTGGATTGAGACCTATTCACAATTTGCAATTGAAGTCTAAACTCAATTTTCAATTTGATCAAATGACCCAATTAGCGATTAAAGGCCCAAGTTTTAAATTTGCATTCGCCCCAAGTATAACTAGTGTGGTGTTTGTGTGTGTATCGACGCTGATTCAAGGGCAAATCTCAAAGTGTTCTTCATCAGGTCAATCGGACTTTGATAGAAAGAACTCAGGCGAGCCTTGATATCTTATTGTATTTTCTTTATGCGCTGAGTTCGTGTGGGGGTTCGACTAGTTTTAGCTTCGAATGTGGGACTGCTCGATAGCTAGGTCTAAAAGTAGGCCTTCACGCAATTAATTAACCATCACTAATCTGTTTTGATTTTGATTCTTGGTGGAATATCACCTTGATGATATCAGAATTTCGAGCTTGATAGAAACGGTTTATCTCTGTTCTGAGAGTATTGAGGTTTCTGGTGTTCTTCTTTTCAAAAATTTAAATCTTGAAAATAGTTAAACCCGATTAACATTTAGTTGTGGTCAAAGAATTTGATTGGGGAGTATTGAATTTCATTCTGTCGTTCGAATGGATAAAGGACCGAGGAGTATTTCGAATGTCGAACCTTCAATCTGTGTTTGTTTTACAATTAATTAGCAAGGGTTTTATCTTAAGGTGTTTGTAAGTTAAGGCAAATGGAAATTTGTAATTTAATCTAGATTTGTGTGGATTTGAGTTATTGGGAGGGGGCGGCTGTGTTAAAGATGAACAAGGGGTGTTCTTGAAGGCCCTGTAACCATCGATCAGTGGATGGAATTTGAGGGTTGGGCTAAATTAACAGGAACCGAGAATTCTAGCATCTTTATATAAATCATATATGAACCTAACTGATGTTAGGAAGAACGATTGTTGAATAATGATATAACAATGAACCGATGGAAATCTGCGTGAATGCTTAGCTTAACTGAAAACCTATGCAACTATACTTTGAATTGAAAACTTGCTGGTAGTTGGCTGTAAATGAAACCTTGAATTTATTTTAATTGAAAACTTTTCAGACTGGCAAGTGACTTGAAAACTCAAGAAACAAGAAGGAAGTGTCTATTATAACTTAGATTTGCTCATATGAATTGATAACAAAAGATATCTTATTGGGAATTGAAAACTTTAAGAGTTGAGTCCCCATAAGGGATTCGCGTTTGAAAGCTTAGTTTATGTGTCTTTGGATGAAAACTTATAGTTCAATGAGTTGAAAACTTAGGTTTTCAATTGGGTTGAGAACTGGGTTTTCAATTTGGATTGAAAACTAAGGTTTTCAAACTAAGGTTTTCATTTGAATTGAAAACTATGGTTTTCAATTGAATTGAGAACTCATATTTTCAATTGAATTGAAAACTTGGGTTTTCAATCTAGTCAAGGTTGGACTTCACAACTGGATCATAAACCGGGCTCTTAGGAGTGAAAGTTAGGTCTAGGCCCAATTGATTCGAGCTTGGGCCGGGTTAAGAATTTTTGTACAAACGATTACTGGAAATAATTAAAACAAATTAATAAATGGAATTCATATACGTAGACAAAGATAAAAGAATATTTTCTTACTGGAACCGCTATAGTAGGTGTTTACTAGTAGAGACGAAACTTACGGTTACGTGAGTTATTTCTGTTGAGTATTCTGTGCTACAACCAGGTGAGTTACACTAACTTATACATTATATTAGTATGAAATGTGTATGTATTATTTATGTGAAAGTTTAACTTATATGTAATACCCGAAATTCGAAATTAATAAAGAGATTTTTATTGGAATATTTATGGTGATTTTAGCTATATTGATGTGTAGTAATTTATTAAAGTTGTTAGGTTTATATGTTAACCCAATAACTATTTTCTTCTAGTTGAGAATTGGACTTGAGGTTGTGAATTGGGCCTAGGCCCACAAGAGATATGGTGTGAAAGTATAAATAGGGATTAGGGCACAACCCCCAACACTATCCATCAAGTCACTGTTCCATTTATTCCAGAGAGTGTGTGTGTGCGCGCTGTGTGCCATCTTCAAAGAAACAGAGGAAGAAGGGAGCTAAGTTCATTTTGGAGCTTAAGAATTGTCAAAGAAATCATCATGTAATGTTTCTCAACTCATTAGGATCATATAGACACTAAATTTACTCTGTTAAGATAATGAATGGATGCTTCAAATCTGGGTTTTGGGGTTTAGGATGAATGAGAAAAACCCAGGAAAAATATTTAAACAAGAACACTTAATGAGTTGATAAAATACAGATTTGTATTAAAAGGAAAGATTTATATAAGTGGAGAAATGTTTTGCAACAAGAATGAGTTAAATTGATTGAGTTTTGAGAAAGTTTGATCTTGGCTATGGAGTCTGGGTTTTTCAGAATAACGAACTGACAGGGAAGACAAGTATTCATGCGACTTCCACCTATTGCATATATATGTCCATGTGACTTTCACCTAGTACATATATGTCCATGCGACTTTCACCTAGTACATATATGTCCATGCGACTTTCACCTAGTACATATGTGTTCATGTGACTTTCATATGGGAATACACATATAGCCACGCGACTGTCACCTAGTATGTACTTAGCCATGCGACCTTTCATATGATTCATGCGACCTTCACATGGGAGTGCAAGTGTCCATGCGACTTTCACATAAGTGTTGATATTCATGCGACTTTATATATATATATATATATATGCATCCCATGTGACTTTGTATAAACATCAGCATTCCATGCGACTTTCACCTGGGAACACATGTATAGTTATGCGACTTTCACCTGGGAACACATATATAGTTATGCGACTTTCACCTGGAAACACATATATAGTTATGCGACTTTCACCTAGAGGCATGCACATATTCATGCAACTTTCACACATGTGGGGATGCTCATGCGACTTTGTATATATATATATATATTAGCATCCCATGCGACCTTGAATACACATGTTAGCATCCATGCGAATTATACCCATACGTACGAGATAGTCATGTGACTTACACTTATACATACTATGATTCGCCCGACCTATGGGATTTGTACGATCCGACTTGTAAGAGTCACACGAGTAGTCCAACCTTTGGGACCTTGGTATTGGTCCGACTTTGAGTAATTGAAACTTGATACGACTATATGCACTGTAGGTTGTACTTCGGACTCGTGACCAAGTAATTCGTTACTAGCTGTTAATTGAGAAACTAAGATTGCGAACAGGTGAGTACTCTTACTTACAATCTAGAGTGATGACATGCTATGTGTTGTAGGATACGATGTGCTTATTAAATGATGAGACCGTTCACTTCGGTGACGGGAATGATGAGACCGCTCACTTCGGTGATGGGAATAATGAGACCGCTCACTTCGGTGACGGGAATGATGAGACCGCTCACTTCGGTGACGGGAATAAGTGGAATGATGAGACCGTTCACTTCGGTGACGGGAATGATGAGACTTTCTACTATGGTAGCGGGAATGGTTGATGTTGTATATGTGAATAAGTGGATGATGTGACGATTGGTTTTGTTGTATGTAAAGTACTCGCTAAGCTTTGTTGCTTACAGTTGTTGTTTAATCATCTTTTCAGGTGATTACCACGGCGGGGCTCCAGCTCGTGTTTGATAGCTCATCTCCATCAAGCTTCCACGATGTTTTCACTTTCATGAACCTTCTATTGTAATCCAAAATGATTGTATTTGAATTTATGATTTTCATGGGTTTCCACCCGGGATGCAATTGACATTATATAATGTTCTAATCATTGTGAACTCTTAACCGTATGATTTGGCACTAGCTTTATATAAAAAAAATTGGGACGTTACATTATATGTGATGATATGTGAAGTGAAGGGTTGCATTATATTGTGATGAAAACGCAACTCGGGCATAGTCAGACATGTGAAATCCTTGGTACGGCTTGGATAGTCAATTATGACCCAAAGTGTGAAATCTTCGTCAGTGCACCGTGTCGGTATTATGTGATTTGATTTATGATCATGGATTGTTGTGTTATGTATATGCCTAGTGTGGTGTGTAAGTGTACGTGCTCGCTAAGCTTTATGCTTACTGTTGTTGATTTATTCTTTTCAGGACCCGATCACGGGGAAGCTCCAACAATGTGAAGATGGATCATTTGTTATCGATGTTTCCGCTGTTTTATTAAACAAACATTTTATTAAATTTTATATTTGTAATTAATTACTTTAAGGATGTAACATCCTCAAATCGGGCCTATTCGTGCGCTCCATTTGATATGTGAATTTATTTAAAAGAATTAAATAAAAATATATGATAAGTATTAATAGAAAATATGTAATTGGCCAGTTAAATGTGAATTTAAAAATAGTAATAAAAATAGATAAGAATAATAAAATAGTAACCGGTTTCAAACGAGGATTCGAAAATATCTTCGTTAGTTGAAATGGTTTATCGGGTGTTGTGTTGTATGTTGAAAAGGGGAACAAAATACCCCTTGTGGATAATTGAAACCCACAAGGTCGGTTCTTACTTAGTTGAATCAGACATTCAACACACACACACATTCATACGCTTACACACACACACACACACCACACTCATCTCTTTCACTTTGAACTTGAAGAAGAAGATTCAAGACACTTCCAAGGCTGGAATCAAGCTTGAAGCAATTCCCTAATCTGTTCTTGATCCTTTAATCATCATCATCTTGTTCCTAGTAAGCTTTTCTTCATCTTGTTCTTCATTTTAGGATTTAGGTTAAAAATGGGCAAAACGAAATTAGCAACCAAAGCTTAAGTTTTTTGAGTTGTAATCTGTTCTAGGATCATCTATAAGTTGTTTAAGGTTGATTTTATGAATTAAAGTTGCTAACTTGATTGAATTTCTTGAATTTGACCAAATGGGTCTTTAATGGTGATTTGATGATTCAAACTTGAATCATATGTTAAAAACATGTTATGTTTATGTTTATGAACTCCAAATGATGCCCCAAACTTAGTGTATAACCTGGAAATAATTAAGAAAGGCTTGAACTTGGGTTTGGATGAAAACACAGCAGTACAGAGTTGTTGTTCGTCACACTGGGCCGACTTCACGGCGTGAACATAAGCTTGTTCACGGCGTGAAGTGCTGTACATGGCACTGTTTTGCTGTTGTTCGATAGTTTGGGTACATGGGTTATGGTTGGATCATTTTTGACACTTTAAGGGGATAATTGGGGGTTAAAACTAGTGAAATAGTACATGTGAATGTTGTATGATATCTAAATGAAATGAATGTATGCAATAGGTAGTTAAGCAAACGAGGAGAGCCAAATACCTATTTGTGTTGATTTAAAACACACAGGTGAGTACTGACTCTCATGACTTCAATTAAGGAAGGTTTGAATGCAAGAAAAGTTATATGTTTATGACATGCTACATTTTGTATTATGTAAGCCATATGTATGCTAGTATGATAAAGAATCCAAGAGATGTCTTGATAATTGATGTGCAAGACATGTATTTAAGTACATGTGCACAATTTGATGAATATATGTTATATGTATAAGCATGCATGCACTTGTTCCTGAAAAGGATTCTTAATGAGCTATCTGTATGTCCGGACTAACATGTAATTAAGGTCAGCTTCGGCTGGATCCAGTGCCTTCAGGCTAAGATTCCGGATTAACGGTACTCGAGTACTGTTCCTTTCAGCACTTGGGGTGAGTGCCTTAAATAGCTAAGCCCAATGAGCCTTGGCTCCTTAACGAGCACGGTGATTCACTTAGGCGATGAAACCAACACGGATGGTAGTGTCTGATTCGGTGGTAGTGGTTTGAGCTGGACTTGCAACCCGGCGATATAATACACTCGCTGGACATGTCAGCACTCCGCTATGTGATAGGATAGCATTATTTGCTTCTTCCTGCTATATGACTTGCTTTATTGCTGATGACTTGCCTTATTACCATGCATGATTGTTAGTATTCACTATCTATTTTTAAATAACTAATATTGTTGATGTTAACCCTTTTACAAATAAGGAATAGGCAGACTTGGTGAGTTGGGGACACTCATGGCAAATATGCATGCCTTTTTGAAGGAACACTACTTTTGGTATTATATTACAATGGTCGGTTTAGATTAATGTAACACCGGTTGACATGTTTGGCAATTTTTTTGTATTGTATATTTGTATATACGCCAAACATGTGTTTTTAAACTGTAATAGTTACTTGAGTTTGTTTGTTTGTTATTTAAAATTCCGCTGCATTGTTTTTTGAAATTTCGGTTAAGTTAACAAACAGGTAAATATTCAATTTACAAATGGACCCATGCAGTTTGAAAACTCGAATTTATACTGATTTTTAATATAGCAAAGGTGGTGTTACAAAGGATTTATTATTGTATGACGTGTAGTTCCGGGTGCGGAACCTCGTCAGGAATTTTGTAGAAATTGCTACAATTATTTACATTGTTATGAACACACATATATTTACTTATACTCGTTAAAAAAAATTGGGCCGTTACACTGCGACGGAGGGTTTGGAGGTGGTGACGGAGGAAGGTTGCGGCAGAGGGGGAATGCTACGGCGGAGGGTCTGGAGGCGGTGACGGAGGAAGGCTATGGCGGAAGAGGATGGCTGCGGCCGAGGGTCTGGAGGAGTCGACGGAGGAAGGCTGCGACCGAGGGTCTGGAGGCGGCGACGAAGGTAGACTGCGGCCGAGGGTCTGGAGGCGGTGACAGAGGAAGGTTGTAGCAGAAGGTCTGGAGGCGGCAGCGGAAGAAGGATGCGGCGAAGGTTCTGGAGGTAGCGACGAAGGAAGGCTGCAGTGGAGGGTCTAGAGGCGGAGGAAGAAGCCGTCGGTGTTTAGAGGGTAGTGTTGGTTCACGTGTTATGTCGTGGGAATGAGATAGATATATTAGGACTATAAGATGTTTAAGGGTTACAAGGTAACATTCCACATTTCTTAATTCAAAGAATTTTAAAATCCTTCCATCTAATGATGAAATTCACTTTTCCTCATTTGATTAATTCAATTCCTTCATATTTCCTCATTTAAGTGAACCAAACACAAAAATCTTTAGAAATTAGAATCAAATTTCTTCATAATCCTAAAAATTTATGTCAACCAAACACTAGCTAATATTGATTATTGGGCTTCTAAAGTTATAACAGCAAAAGGACTCCTATGAATAACATTTTAAGCAAAAGGAATCAGAGTGAGAATTCATAATAAACCTCCGGAAAAGGTAAAATCAAATGTAATGAAGAAAATAATAATTTTTAAACCCTAATGGAATGTAACAAACGCAAAGATTTGCATTCTGCCACAGATCTGGTCTTTGCGTCGATTCAAATCTACATGATTACTCCTGTTCTTCAATCTAATTAATTGTGATTTTCTATCTCTCTCCTTGTGGAATTGATCACAAATTCGAAAGTGTATAACAGATCGTACAGCTCATCAAAGAATTTTGTTTGTTCTGTTTTGCAGTTTGAAATGGCGGCAATTGCAGCACATCAGTTTGCCGAGTCGCTTTCTTGCCATGCTTGGAGTCCCGATCAATCTAGTAAGATACGGATGCAATTAATCTTCAAAATTTTGCTAATAATTGTGTCATTTTCTTACGGGAAACTTAAGGTTAAATATGTTGATGAACTTGAAATAATCCTGTTTTGTTCGTTGATTAAATATATGATCAATTTTTTAAATGAAAAATTAGATTTGATTCTAGTAGGCACAGCTATTTTCATGGTGAATCATGCTCCCGTCGATAGAGGAAAATTTTTTGACTGTTAATGTCCAGCTTAGTACTTTGTAGATGAAAATTCATTAGCTCAGTATCACAATTGCTTCGTTTGTAATACTTGTTGCTTGTGGTTCTTGATTTTTCTAGAAACTTGTTACAATCCATATAAATCTTAGAATTCTAGCTATCTATTCATTTGTGAAACTAGAAATACCTAGAATGACCGTGAAGATGGTGGCTTAGGGGTTTCCGGGCCTGAATACCTCTTGTGGGCTTTCCCAGCCTGAGGTGTGGAGGGATTTTGGGTCCTAGGCATGTGATGATCTACGTCTCCAATAAAATCAATTCAAACGGTTGATCAAAACTTATGCACTTGTTAAAAGCTATATGAAAGAGTTCTCAGTTATCTGTACGAAACTAGTAATCACTTACTTGCATGTTTGAGGCGTGGTGTTTACTCTTTTAGATGCTTTTGCTGTGTTCAGGGGCCTTATGGATTTTGACAACGTGCTGTTCACATTTGCATGCATTTTAAAATTTGATGGGGAATACTACTGCAGCATTTTGCTAACTTCACTATCCTCTTCTATGATGATGTAGCCTGTGTGTAATGTGTCTTAGTTTCTCTGTCTAATAAGTCTTGATAGTATCTGATTTCATGCAGTGATTGCTCTTTGTCCAAACAATAATGAGGTTCACATCTATAAATTCGTTGAAGAAAATTGGGAAAGGATTCATATTCTCCAAAAGGTATTTTAAATTAAGATTATTACTCTACCATGTCCTTTGTATATGTTTGTTTCTGCTCTCAAGGATGGCTACCTTTATCATACCTGTCTTTTTAATTTGGTATTCTTTGCTATTCTGTTAAAAATAATGTGTCTGCCCTCGTCTTTGTTACTTCGTTTTCCCTTGTGTGTGAAGGTCACTATTTTAATCTTAAAGTTTTTGATATCATCATCAAATGGAAGTTTGGCAGACTTCTAACGTTATAAGTTAAATATTAACTGATGGCATTGACCAAGGTTGTAAAACTCGCTAGGCGGTACTTGGGCGGCCGACTGGGGTGTAGGGAGTAATCGGCCTAGGCGGGGCGTACTCGGGGAGTATTCGGATTGAAACTTTTATATATAAATTTCAAAATTATAGGGTATGGCACATTCATGTGACTATAGAATTACAAAATAAATACTCAAACAAGTTGTTAACTCATGACACGAGAAAACTAGTTATGTATTAATGGTTTTAGTTATGGGAACCAAGGAGACTAAGTATTTATAAAAAAAATTTAGGACCTAATTATGCTAAGTTTGACCGAACTGGGTTCGAGTTTTGCAGTACTCGGATTCACCTCAACTCGGCAAGGTCACCAACCTTGTCACGAGTACTCAGGGAGTACTCGGCCTTGGAAAAGGAGTTTTACAACACTGGCATTGACATACATATGCAGTATGCTCCACATAGAAGCTTTTTCAATGAAAAGATGCTGTGGGTCTTCTATAACTGTTAGAACTAGGAGCATGCAAAACTCAGTACTGAATAGTAAAAGTGTAAAACCTATAAAAGTGAGCCAAAAGTTTACCAAACTTAAGCAGAACTGCTGTACTTGACCCCCACCAAGGCAGATTTCTTTATTTTTTTGTTTTTAACTTTAGTGAAAAAAAAATGTCATTTAGGTCAGAGATTAGGCTTGATCAATAGCTCAAAGTTCATGTCTGGTTTTGGGGCTGACCGGAATAAAAAGTCGGGTCATTGGTTCCCATGTTTTCAAATTTCCTGTGTTTTGGTACTGATACGGCTCAGCCTGGCCTGGTTTTATTTATTGTTGTACAGCCCTAGATAGAGCATACAACTCCTGGAGCTAGTATTTTTATAACAATGATCTCATATGGTAAAAATACATTGGTATAACATTAAGCTCTATTTTGTTGTTTGGCTCACATTGAAGGGTGTCAAGTATTATCTGCTGTGAATAATTTAAAATTTTTACCACACGAATTTAGTTTGATATTGTATATGATTTAATTATTTCTTCTTTAATTTTATTGAACTAGTATACTCTAGTTTCTGTAATGACTTACATGTCAGAGGAAAGCTATTTTTATGGAAGATAATGTTGGTGATCGGCATCAAGTACATGTAAATATGTATATGTAGTATCCTAGATACTAGTAAAACCTTTTTGGTTTTCTATGTTTATTTTTAATTGTCACTGCAGGGTTTCTCTATGCAAGTATGTCATTTGCCTCATTATGCAGCCAGAATTTATTCTAACAGAACTTTCTTCTTCAATGTTTTCTACCTTGATGCAGCACGACCAAATAATAGTCGGGATAGATTGGAGTAAATCTTCAAACAGAATAGTTACTGTATCTCATGATCGAAATTCGTGAGTGAAAAATATTTTGTTTTTTTGTTGCTGCAGCTTCTGCTCATTTGTGGAAGCATGCTAATATTCTTTTTCATTGGTTCTTTGTTGTCAGTGTAACTATCTTTAGATCCAATATTTTGACCGGCTCTCATTTTGTAGGTATGTTTGGAACCAGGAAGGATCTGTATGGGTACCAACTCTTGTTATTCTTAGGCTCAATCGTGCTGCACTTTGTGTGCAGTGGAGTCCAAAAGGTACGTCTCCATTCACTTCTTTGTAACATATATCTGTTTAGTTTCATTAAATATTAATTACATATAATGTTTTGTAAAATGTTGCTGTCTTATTATGTAACATAATTTGATTACATTGCTTTATATCTAACAAACTGGTCCATCTTCTTCCTCACCTTATAAGTGGAGGCAAAATGTAATCTCCATGCAAAGCTTGAACTATTTTTTTATTCACTACTAGCATGTTACTTGTTATTAAAAGTTATAGATTTCACATACAAACAATATTCATGTAAAATAGTCTCTGGTTTATTTTGCTCAAATAATAGATATGAGCATGTATTCACATTTTTGATATATTGGGTCTATGTTTATCCTCTAAGTCCACACTACCTGGATATGATGTTCTTATAGTTTTTCATTTTAGCTTGTGGCTTGTTCCATGTTGTCAGTACCTCATTTTACTGTTAAGAATATATTTGGGTGAATTTTAATTTATGTCATTAACCTTGGTAATTATGGTTTACAGGAAACAAGTTTGCTGTGGGAAGTGGGGCTAAAACTGTTTGTATATGCTATTACGAGCAGGAGAATAACTGGTACGAGCTTGCTGTTACTTTAGATTTCTAACTTTCGAATTTGATTTCACTGTTCTTGGTTAGAAATTAGTGATTATACGAAATGCTTTCTGTATTTGGATGCTGCACATAAGTATTGCTTTCTGTAATATCACACTTTAACTGAGCTAGTTTTCTGTATTCTGAGAAACTGCTACGAAGTAATTGATACAGTCGGACGATGGTTTTCTTAAGCCCTGATATTTTAATATTATTATTAAAGAAATTAATATTAGGAGTTAGATTTATTTTAGGAGTGGATTGTTGTCTTTATTATAAATAGGTCATTTGGTTGTAATTTTAATCAGTAAGCAATTTATTTGTGGCTTTGATCGACCTCTTAAAAGTAAAATAATCTATCATTTCAATCTTTCCTTCATATTTGTTTTCTAGTTTAGTAAACGTACCGATTGGTATCCACAATAAAAAGAGAAGGAAACCTGAAAAGATGGGTAGCTCCTTGTAATTCAAGAAGCAAGATTGCTCGCTAGGGTTATTACTACCAAAACAATTGATAGGTCCATCCTCACCTACCCCCTCACTTGGTTTGTATCAGAAACCTTGGAGGGGGAATACTGTAAACTATTAAATAGATCAGGCTGGCCAACTATACTAAATCCTAGCTAATAGATTCTATCTAGTAAATATGATTTCGTTTCTTCTTACAACTGTCAACTCTCATTAATCATGTAAACTCTTTGGTTCTTCAGGTGGGTTAGTAAGCTAATCAGGAAAAGGCATGATTCTTCTGTGACCAGCGTTGCCTGGCATCCTAATAATGTCTGTATTTCTCTTATTCATTTAACTTTTAAAATGTGTAGATGAGTTGATTTAAAATCGATATTAAACTTTCATTTTGTGCATCTACATATTCATTGTTCTTCTCTCTCAACATTTGTATCTCTTAAACTTACTCTTATGACGCAATGTCTGCTACTCGTTTTTTGGCTGAACAAGTGTTAGGAAGGGTCTCAGGAAGAAAGAGCACGAGTGCGTTGCTACTAATATCTTAGGCCCATGCATAATTTTAATCATTTATGGATAAGCACTATTCATATTTTTCTAGATAGAGAGTATTTGTTAGAAAAGGTTTAGTATTAGTCATTTTATAGGATTATATCAAATTATCTTTCATGCAGCTTGATATGAAGTTTGTTTAGATTACTAGAAATCGACATGTTCCAATCTGAGTGTTCTGTGCCGCAGTGCTTTTTCTTGGTAGGAAAATAATGCTCCAATATGCTATTATGAAGATATTCCATTTTCATTCGGCAGGTTCTCATTGCTACAACATCTACTGATGGAAAATGCAGAGTATTCTCAACTTTTATAAAAGGAGTTGATGCAGGGTATGTGCATCCTTTCCTACAATTGATACTTCTACTGAAACATTTTGGACTGACATGTACGGTGATGGTTGACAGTAAACCAAAGAAAGCAGGAAGCGGCTCCTCGCTAGATGCAAAATTTGGAGAGGTATATTTTATTCTAAATTTAGAATTTGTGCTATAAAACTTGATATAATTTAACCTTATCTTATGTTTGAGCAGCAAATTGTTCAGCTTGATCTCTCATTTTGTTGGGCCTTTGGTGTCAAATGGTCCCCAAGTGGCAATAGTTTAGCCTATGTGGGTGAGTGAATTTACTCTATTGCAGTATTGCTTCATATATGCTCTAAATAATAGTGAATAAATGTTATTACGTACAATTGCAGTCTAACAATTTGTTTTCTCATATTTTTATATATTTATTCATTTTCTCTTTGGGGGACAAATCAGGCCATAATTCAATGATATACTTTGTTGATCAAATTGGACCTTCACCATCAGCTCAAAGTGTAGTACTGCGTGATCTGCCTCTTCGTGATGTGGGTCAGCATCCTCTCCACCATTATGCCTTGTTATTTCACTTTTTTGTATTTTAATTCAAGTGGTTATAAATAACATTTTTTCAGGTTATGTTTATCTCTGAGAAACTCGTAATTGGTGTGGGTTATGACTGCAATCCGATGGTTTTCGCGGCAGATGAAACTGGTTTATGGTAATATATTCATTATTACCTTTGGACTTTTTGCTTTGAAAATGTTTATTCATTGTTATATATATTGCACTAAATGGCGTCTGTGGTTGATTCTGTGTTGGGATTATTCGTATGAACTATATTGGTAATATGGGAATAATTTAGTATTGTATTTTGACTGGCTTTTCTGTGTTATAAATTGAAAGTCGTAATGAGCTTGAAACATGTTCTCCTGCATACGCAATTAATTGCTTTCTTTAATCTATGTTTAGGAGCTTTATCAGGTTTCTTGATGAAAAAAAGGCAGCATCTTCTAGTGCAAGATATGGTTCACAGGTTCTTACAGTCTTACACTCAACTTGACCTCTTCCTTTTGATGGATGTATGATAAATTTAAATGTATAAAATGTTAGTCGCGGAGGAAAAGAAAGCAGGTTACAGTTCTTTAGATTAAATTTTTGACGATGCAAGCTAAGGGAATATTGTGGCCTAAATTAAGCTAAACTCTTCTGGCTGCTCTCAGAATAAACGCAACAATCTATATTTTGAGATGTACAAATACAAATGTTGTTAGATTTATATATAGTTTAGGGACTAGAATGTATATTTGATATAGTTGAGTTGTTTCCATTTATAGGCTCAGTAAATTTTCTGTACATACGTGTATTCTTTTCAATTAATTAATGATAAAATCACCTTCGGATATATTGTTTTTGAAAAAGTGCCAAATGACCTTAATACTTGTTAATGATTTTTACAAATTCGTTAGCATCGACAGGTTCATAAAGGTTTTCTATTTGTCATTATTGAGGGGATTATTGATATTTGATAATGTTGACTAATAGTTATGCACTTCCATTTAACATTAAAACTACCTATCTAGTTGAGCACCAAATGAAATATGGCTAGATAAAAACAATTCAATAGACACAGTTTGTTTAATTTGGACAAGGGCATAATCTTATAAAGTAATAATGTTGGTAATTAATAAAAATGAGGGGTGATTAATGGGACAAAAAAGGTTAACTATGTTACTGAAGCATAAGTTTTTTAAGGTTTTCTTGCAGTTATGTGGAACATAAATATGTCTGTATTATGTTTATCCAAGAGCTAGATTGGATCTCAAAACTTGTCTTGCGTATGTTTTCTAATTATCAGCTCACGGAAGCATTTGGAAAATTCTATGGAAGCTCAAAACAGGGTACTAGCAATGATAAAGGCCGTTCTGGTGTTCATGACAACTGCATCAAGTACATTCTTAGCTTAGTATTACTATTACACTACTATTAGTACTAGTATTATTACTACTATTAGTACGTTCTTAGCTTAGTATTAGTATTAGTATTAGTATTATTAGTAGTAGTTTCTCGCCTTCTTGCTACCATGCTAATATTTCATTTATATATCTGATCAACTTCCAAATTTTCGTTTTTACAGTTGCATCGTGCCACTGAAGAAGTCAGAGAGTACCAAAATGAGCAGTTTTAGCACTTCAGGTAAAACATATTTGCCAAATTTTGAAACCTTTGCTTGCTTTTGCAGTTTGCGACTTTAATGTCACACTCCATATCATTTCTCATTTCCATTTTGTCTGTGGATTTGTTTACATGGGACCCACAAAATGGAGATAAGTGATGACATGATGTGGGCTAAATGAATAGACTCTTGCTCCTTTGTCGGTGAAAATCACAATAGTTTTCACTTAATATTGTCCTGTTGTAGGCGTGTCACGTACACTAAAATGGAATTTCTAACCAACTTCCCTTTATGGAATGTAGTGAATCTAAGTAACATATCCTCCAATCATATGATGTTACTTTGACAGCCTGAAATCTCCAGTTAAATGCATTACATTGTACGTTAAACCTCGATAATGTAATACCTTGGGACTGGAAATAATTCAATAAATGTTCATTTAGAAATTATTTATTGATATATGAATAAGTTATTCATAAACAAATCTTTATTATTAACTAAGAATTATTATTTTTAATTTAAGAGGGAGCTTTTCAAACAAAATATGTACCAAGAAAAACCAAGAGTTTTATTTGAATATAGGGAAAATCAAAACCTCAAGTGTTAATTAGGGTTTCTGTAAACCAAGTCAATGTACATAGCAAACGAAACCGTTTAGTCTTTACCTATAAGACCTAGATACATATTTTTGAAAGGAATGAGTATTGTACAACATATATATAATTGAGGTTATTACTTTATTGATCCGCATCGAGGTTTAACTGTACTAAACTTGATTGTACTAAAACAATATTTCCTTTTGCCCTGCAACAATGTTGGTCACATACAGAAAAACACTAATAATCCATATGTGCTTATCATGTATACTTCTCGAGTTCTCGTCTTCTCGGGAATAAATAGAGCAAAGTATGACATTGGTTTTATTATAAATTATTGGTCAAATGGTGGTTGTATGAATTAGTTATGTATCCTTCAGGGTTTTTCCTTTGATTATATTTTTTGACCTTAAAGCTAATGAGCAGATAATATAACTGTTTGTGGTCCACTTGGTTTTCCTACTTTGTTACTATAAAAGAGTATGAAACCCCAGTGGCTGCCTTTTCGTTATCCTGTTTCGTGATTTGTTATACTTTGATGAACATTACAGGTCTTGATGGTAAAGTGGTGGTATGGGATTTGAAAAACCAGGAAGACTTGCTTGAGTATCTGTAAATCCGTGAATGCTGTACTTTTGCTAAACTCAACCTCGATTATACTTGTCCCCTGTGGATGGACGATTGTACTTTCGAACCTCACCCGAGACTCGTCCTTTCTCTATGACTCTGTCCTTGTTTTTTCATTGTAGAAAGCATAAATCGACGATTTGATTTCCTTATAATATTGATCTAACATTTCTCTGTATTCCTTTTTGTTATTTTTCTACGCTTAAAGGTCCCCTTTCACTCAACGTTCCTACCCGTTAGCATCAACAAAACGGAAAGGAGTAAGAAGGTAAAATCGGAGGACTATAGAATCAAGTGTCCATGTAATTCGGGTATTCATGATCGTTAGTTTCTACTCAAAATGCAATCAAATGAAAAATAATCAGTTGCAATTTATAAGTTTAAACATTAACCTGAGCAGCTTCTTCATTATAAAGAGACGAAGTGTAATTCATCATACCGATCAGCTACACTTACATTACACCTTGGTGGTACTGGGGCCTCAATCAAGGGATAGCCCGAGGTTGTTTTAGGAAACACTTACAGATAACACTGATTAGACTGTATATATCTAAGACAACGGCTCGCACTTTGGGAACCCGAACAGGAAAAATCTCTTTAAAAAAATTAATTTTTAAAATGATATCCATGCATTTGGATCATGGTGAATTGGTGATATCCACGTTTAGCTTGAATTGTTTCTTAACAAGTATTTTGTTGCCGGCGTATTTGTGCCGAGAGAAAAAGATACATTTCAAAAAAAATTATTAAATGTTTATAAAAATGGTTTAAAAATAAAAAAATAATCTGTTTTTTTTAATTTGTTTTCTTGTAGATTTTACATGTTTGTTTTACTTAATTATAGATTAATTATTAAGGTCAAGATTTTGAAATATATAATTGTTGTTTTTAAGTTAACAAATAATGATGGATGCAGACATGCAGTAGATTGCAATATTAGTCGGTTTAATAAATTATGAGAGGGTCTAGCATCTTGTGTTAAAATTGTATAAATTTTTTATGAATCTATTTGCATTTTCAAATTCCTGACACCCATTAACTTCAATTAAATATAATATTTTTTATGTAAAAAATCAAAAAATATTATATGTTTTATATACGAATTTACTTACACCTTAAGAAAAATGAAAGGCTGAATTCCGTCTATTTCAGACATGCCAAAACCAAGCCTTTTTGATTTCGTTTTAGGTTAGGATACTTGAGTAGTTTGCCCGACATACTTGAGCATTATCGTTTTTTTTAATTTGTAACTATTATTTGAGGTTTGGAAGATTTGTTTAAATACTCATGGTCAAACTTTGCTCTCGTTTCCATTGCTACTACGACTTGGCCGCTGCAACATAGCAGTTGCCACAATGCCACCAGCCCATCAACTGCCCTGCAGTTGCTTCAAAGAGAGCAAACCCTCTAAATCTTAGTTCTCTAACGTGCCACCGCCACCACAGACAGATGAAAGCCAACATCCTATTTTGATTCAACGTTGTTGGACTTTGAGCAGAGAAATAGTTCGAATTTGTTGGATAGGAAGGAAGATGAAAATTAGAGAAGAAAAGGAAGATGTAAATTAGAGAGAGAAAGTAGAAGAAAGTAAAGGAAGTGAGAGAAGGGGAGTTAAAGTGTGCAGAGAAAACAATTAATAATAGCTGACATGCTTGTTATGTGTGCATCTTGTGAGAACTAAAGTTCTTATGTCCTTTTAACTTATCACGTTTTTGTAATAAAGTTACTCATTTGCCCTTCAAAATATCATTATATTTTGCTCCTGTACTTAGCAAATTGATAGCAAGTATAATTTGTTTTGTCTCGGATGATTTCTTCTTATGTTTTAGTTATACCCAAAAAGGTAATAGGTCTCCATGAGAGTGGTTTAAAGTTTAGGAACTGTGTAGCTAATCTCGGCGATATCCTGGTTCTCGGACATAGGGTAAATATCGGTTGTAAATACCGGAACCGATAATCTCGCCGAGATCGGCAGAATTTGTCCACTTTAATAGCCCATTTCTCAACCTAAAACCTAATTAACACACCTTTCCCTTCTTTTGTTCTTGTACGAGAGGCTAACAGAAGCATTTTTTTTCTTTTTTTATATGACAGACCCTTTCTTTCTTTCTGTACGATTTTGGCTTGGAGTTTTATGCTTTTTATTTAATTTTTTATGATTTTAATTATTTGTTCTACATAATATAAAAAACCGATATCTCACCACGATAACCGCTATTTCAAATATCGGTTTTTGACTGATATTTGATTTTTGACCAAGATAACTTCATAGTTTAGGAATATGTAGCAACACTTGGAGGTAGAGGGTTAAGATCTTGACAGACGTTAAATAAAGGCAAAAAAGTTGATACATAGTTTTCTATGTAATTTGTTTAACAAAAAAAACCCAATTGACCAACCCCTTTCCCTACTAACAACCTACCCTAAATCTCTAGTTTCACTCACTTATCATTCGTTACTTTGTCCCATACACCACACTCATTTTATCTCCCTCACTTATACCCCTACTCTGTTGGTCTGTCCCTTTCTTACTATACCTTTTTGCCATACACCACTCATCGGAGACTTTGACATAGCAATAAGCTTAGCAGTCACCCTACCCTGTCAATACTCACCTACAAACACCTCTATCTCCCTCTTATACCTCTCTATATCCTTTTCACTAGGCATGTGCGTTTTGACCCGAAAAACCGATCTGGAATCTTTTGAAACGGGATTGGAGTATTCGGGCCAATTATCAGTTCTCCTCATCCATCATTTTCAGTTTTTGGGTAATCCGTTTACAAGCCCTTTTTAAAAGCCCATAACTAGTTTGTTAGAAATAAAAATGACCATGTAGTTCATTGTTTTGGCTAAATTTTAGACTTTTAGTTAGATTTTGACTGAGTTACAGGGCCCTAAACAGGGGTTATAAAGGCTGTTTGGGGCCGTTTCAGCATTGTGCAAAATTATTACAAGTAGGAATGACCTGAATCTTTTTCTAGCATCTAGCTCACTCTTTTGGTTAAATATTGACCGACTTATGGGGCCTTAAACAGGGCTATTAAGGATGATTGTTTTTAAATAAAATCTAATGTTTTTTTAGTGATAGATCATTCATTTGCACGAGATCTTAGAGCCCCCGACCATGAAAATTTTGTTGTTTGTGAAGGTATAGTCCAAGTTCTTGAGAAATCCAAGACCAACACGGACCTAGTGTCAACGACTTCAAAAGCATTGGCACATCGTTTTTTAGAGAAATATGTGATGTTGACAAACATATACGAGAATTGTCGATTCCGAGACTCGGAATTGGCCCAAAGAAACAGCCACAACTTTCGGTATTACTGTTCCATACTCGAATTAAGTGGTCAATAACCGAAACCGTATCCCCTATATCAATTCAATCATTGGTTCTAGGGCAACATCAATTTTTGTTTTTCAATTATTTTGGTTCTAGTCCATTTAAGGCCCGTTCCTAAACGGAACACATCCCTACCTTTCACTTTACCCCTTCCCTACAAACACCTATCCCAAAACCTTCGGATTGAAGCCGGTTGTTCCTTAACCTTTTTAAATACCATTTTGAGTTTGTTAGAACATATTACATCAAAAATTGATTTCCACATTATTAATTACAAAGAGGTATGCTATCAATCAATATTCAGTAACTATAATTAAATTAGAAAAGTTGAACACTCCTATTTAGTGAAATTGGACTCCATCTTTAACGTTTCTAATAACTTGATCAATGAGGTGATCCTTGTGAGTATTTGTAAAGAAATTAAAACCTTGTACAGAGATTAAAACCCATACAAGAAACAAAGATCTTGCTCAAGAACACTTATTATAGATCTGAACTAAACAAGCAAAATACACCAAATATGAGGAAGCTAACTGTGATGATCACTAAAATACAAGGCAAGAATTAACCAAGACAAAAGACTAAAAAATATCTTGTAAAACTGAAGACAAAGACCTCCAGACTTAAGAGATGTAAGATTAGTAGAAATACCACTTTTCTAGTCCTGTGGAACAAGCAAGAAGAAAGATTTATATAGAGCCAAACAAGACCTTTCACTTTCTAAATATTCACACAATCGACCCTTAATCTTCGATAATTGAATCTTTTAATTTGGCAAGTGACTAATCATTACCTACAACCAAAAATAAAAAAAAATTAGAAATAATAAATGGAATTTATTCTAGAATTAGGTTGGAATATTTCAAGATCCCCCTCCAACTGATTCTAGAATAAATCAATTAGTCCAAGTTTCGAGCTTAAGATATGATGCTGGGACAAACCAAGTCCTTTTGTAAAGATATCAGCAATTTGGTTTGCTGACTTAATTTTAATAGTTTTGATAACACCCGCAGAAAGTTTTTCCCTCACAACATGAACATCAATTTCAAAATGCTTAGTTCTTTCATGAAACACAGGATTAGCTGCAATTTGAAGTGCGAAACTGTTGTCACAAAACAGTTTTACGGCATCAAATTTTCTATTTTCATATCCCTTAATAAGTTAAGAATCCAAACAATTTCACATGTTGCAGCCGCCATTGCTCTATATTCTGACTCGGCAGATGATCTAGAGACAGTGGACTGCTTTTTACTTTTCCATGATATTAGAGACCCACACAAAAGTAAACAATATCCAGAAACCGACCTTCTTGTACCCAAACACTTACCCCAATCGGCATCTACATAAGCATCTAAACTAAAATGATTAGCTTTATTAATATGAATCCTTTTTCCAGGTGATCCTTTTAAATACCTAAGAACTCTGAATGCAATTTTTGGTGTGAGAATAAAGGGGCATGCATAAACTGACTCAAGCATTGCACAGCGTATGATATGTCTGGTCTTGTGAGAGTTAGGTAGATTAGTTTTCCTACTAACTTTTGATATTCGGTAACATTATTCAAAAAAGGATCTTTTTCAGAAGGTTTATTAGATAGAACAATGTTAGTTTCTAACGGGGTATTCATGGGCTTACATCCTAAAAGCCTAAATTCATGAAGAAGGTCTAGACAATATTTTCTTTGAGAAAGACAAAGACCTTTAGAATTTTGTAAGACCTCTATTCCTAGAAAGTATTTAAGTTTGCCTAGGTCTTTGATCATGAATTTTGAGTTCAAAAAAATTTTAAACTTTTCATTTTCTTTGTTATTGCTTCCGGTGATGACAATGTCATCAACATAGACGAGAAGAGCCATGAATTCACCATTTTCATATTTGGTGTATAAAGAGTAGTCATTTTTGCTTTGGACAAAGCCATTTTCAACTAAGGTGGCAGTTAACTTTTCGTTCCACTTTCGTGGAGTCTGTTTTAAACCGTATAAAGATTTAACTAGCTTGCATACTTTAGTTTCATTTTCTGGAAAGTACCTGGGAAGTAAAGACATGTAGACATCTTCGGTGAGATCGCCATAAAGAAAGGCATTATTAACGTCTAACTGAAAAAGATTTCATCCTTTTTGGACAGCCAGGTTTATAAGGCATCTCACAGTCGCCATTTTGACCATCAGGGAGAAGGTTTCCTCGTAATCAAGGCCTTCTCTTTGGCTATAGCCTTTGGCCAATAGCCTAGCCTTGTACCTTTCAACTTCCCTCGAAGATTTATACTTGATTTTGTTTTCCATTTGTAGCCAATGGGCTTCCTTCCGGGAGGAAGATCAGCAAGAACCCAAGTATTATTTCTATATAAAGCCTCCATTTCACTGTTCATAGCTGATGGTCCTAAGATGAGATTAAAGATGAGTAATCTGATGATTCTTGTGTATAAGATATGAAGAACAATGTATGAACACAAGAAGAACACTTTGCTTGAGAGAAAACATAGATGTGTTTGTTTCTATTAATCTGAGAAATGCAAAGGTTACCTTGCAAACCTAGTTTGCAAGGGTTTAAATACAAGTAGGCACATGGGCCTCAAGCCTTATGGGCTTTCATGATGGATTTCACTAATCTAACATTTGGGCTAGTCTATTACATACTAATGGACTAGACAATTAATATTAAATGAGCTAAGCCCTTACACAAGATGAACTAAACTAACAAAGCAATAATAGCAAGATAATTAAGATAGTTGCACAAGGCCTACAAACACAAATAAGTCCTAACAATCTCCCCCTTTTGTAGCCTTGTGCGTGTTCATCTGCCTCTTTGGCTTTTGTTGAATCTCTCCCAATTTGATAATGTAGATATTCTTTTTCTTTCTGCATTCTTGTGAAGCTTTATGGGAATAAAATTTGATGACTTTGGAATGTCTTCTCATCTTGAAGTCTTGACTCTTCAATTTCTTGATGAGAACCTTGATCTTTAAAGCATGCAATGACATACTTTTTCTTCTGTGTTCCATCTCGCACCAGTAACCTAAGGTAAAGCACCTTTGGTTGTTTGAACAATTTTGCATTTAGTGATTTTCAGCATTATTTTTACAAGAGTATATCAGAAATTTATGACAATTAACGCATCCTTTGTAACACCGGGATCACATTGATTTCCCGTTAACACGTCAGTTTAAATAAATTGAGTGACCTACATTCAGTGTTGGTTTGATGTTAGCACTGGTAGGATTTCCATCTGTCACTGTAAATATCAAATGATATTACTCAAGATGTTCCGGCACTGTCATAGACAGGCAATTGATTCCATACGTGTCCTAGAAGAAAATAATATTACAATTGGTTCTAGACTCAATAAGTGCATGAAAGAAGACGGGGACCGGAGCTGCATGTCCTCCTTGTTTCAATATCAACAATCTCCAAATGAGATGTCAATAGAAATGTGTTATTTCTCCGTGAAAAGTTGAAACAATTATCTTTTAAAGATAATTGAGTAGCTGGGTGGGGTAAGTGCATTGCATCACTGGGTCCATGATGTCTATTTCAATACCAGTATAAAACTAGTAGTAGATGTGGCTTCCCAGATTGACACTGTTTAGTGAGAATCTTTCTTTTCTTTTAATCCTGTCTCACCCTCAGCTCTCTTCTTATTTTTCAGCTTCTCCCTCGATCTCTCTTTCCATAATGAAATACTTGTATCTCTGTTTGGATATAGTAGGACACTTGTTCTTTGATGGTATGAGCAATTATAATAAATGCTTTTCAACAAAAATGATTTTCAAGAAAGAATCTGTTGAAAGTGATTACAAGAAAGATTTGTACAATCAAAGTATACGAACAATCATGGATTTGTGAAGAAACATTTTCTCATGAAAGCTCAAGTCATTTGTTGATCACGTGTACCCCCATCTCCTGTTCCATCCCTCTCTATTTCATTTTACCTCTGCACACCAACCAGTATCCCGTGATAACTGATTCTGCTCACCTATTTGACATATAAACCCTGACGATTTCGTCTAAAGTATGGTGAGCTCCTGGGGCAGGTCCTTCCGGTTCTGGATTGACCATAGGAGTATAAAATGCCTACACTCCCTCACTCATAATGCCATTTTGATCATTTGTATTTTGACAACTATCACGGTGACACACGAATGAACGGTTTATGTGGAAGGAAAACACAATGCTATATGAGATGCAAGGAGAAAGGATCTTGCAAAAGATCAACAAGGAACAAGTAAGGTATAGGATTTGATCAATGAATGTATATCTTCTTGCAACAAAAATAAAATTTGAAAAGGAAAATATTTTTGGGTTTTAGGAATTTTTTTGAATGTTATTAAATTTTCTGATTTCTCCCCCTACACGAATGCATATTAATGTATTCGTGTATACTAGCGCACGGAAAAAATTACAACAAACTCCCTCTCGAATAGTGCTTGTTTCATTGATGCGAGCGAGGCCGAGAGTTGTCGAATTTTCTCCCCCTACGCGAATGCATGGAAATGTATTCGTGTAGTTTTATGACAATGACACTCCCTCTAGAACCGAGCGTCTTTATTCTTTTTTTTAACTTATCATGAAGCGCATCCGTCAGAGAAGTCTTGTTCCCGGTCATATGTTGGGGACAGCCGAAGTCCAAGTACCACCTGTTACATACCTGCACATGGAATATAACAACATTGTAGGTGCCCAGTTTGAGCGGGGTCCTTTCACGTTAGCGCATTTATCAACGGAATTTGATTTTGTTTTACGTAATGGTTCCGTTGATTTGGTGATTGGAACCCATATGCATTTAGGAGACGGTCTTTGGGTGGTTGATGGAGATGCCTGCACTTTTGATTTATCTGTTATGGTCGTATCTCTTTCGTTATCGATCACAACGCGGTTGAAACCCTTTGGAAGTGACACATCATCCTGGATGAATTGAAATCTGGTTGGTTTCTCTTCCGCTTTTCCATTCCACGGTTGGTGAATCATACGATTGTTTATTCGTACAGTTAGGGTTGAACTGGACTGTGGGACTCTGGGTTTCGAGTGGTTGATCGATTGGTACTGCCGTTGTGGAATCTGAGCTTGCTTGGGTTTAGCTCTCTGATAGGTTTGATGATGATGATTCCCCACGGCATCTTCATTGGCGTGATTCCAATTGTTGTGGTATCGACGGTTTGGAGTCCAATTATTTATAAAAGTTTTATTTGATTTTTGTTTATTGGAAAAACGTGATTGTGAGTTACTCAATTTTGACAAAGGCGTGTCAATTGATTGGAATTTTGCCCTGCTTGAGCGTCTCTTTCGCCAATAGGTTATCTTGTAACCTTTTCGATTTATGAAGGAAGCTTGTTCATGAAGTGATTCAAACGGTCTATATGATGGATCCGGTTTAATCTCACGATTCTTACGATTTTGGTCAAATGCACAGTGAAAGGAGCAATGTCCTTCGATACAACCATCACTCATGCAAAACATTTCAGGTTTAACCGAACTAACAAGAGTTTTAACACGATTAACGCATATACCAGTCGAATCTTTAGAGAACAGTAAATTTGTTTGTTTAGAAAAATTAGCAGGGTAAATTAAATTGTCTTCTTGGCTTCCTTCGGCATCCTTCTCTTGATGCTTCTTCCTCCATCCCAGCACTGGCTTCTTTGCCCCATTCGTGCTGGTACCTAGATGCACACGTAAGTTAGATGTAGAACTTCCTAACTTATCATCGTTGGTAGTTTGTTTGCGAGGTTTTGTTGTGTGTTGTTTGGTACGTTGAGCCCTTGACTAGGAAGATGTGGAGGTGCTGGATTTATAGGATGAACGTGGTTCAATGAGTTTAGCCTTTCCTTTAAGTGTGGTTGACTCATGTGTACGTGACTTGGAAAAATCATTTTCAAAATAATTGAGTTTTAATTGGAGTTCCAAGAGTTTGGTTTCAAGATTGATACATTCTCCTCTATATTCTTTGCATCTTTCCTCTGAGTTGGCTAATTTTGATTTTACTTCATCGTTCAGTCCTATTAGCAGTTTAATTCTCTCATTTTCCCCTACTAGTTTGGAATTGGTTAGGGACAGTTCATCTGTGATGGTGATGGTACTTGAATCGGTAAATGAAAAACACTCATCTGTATGCACGTGGGGGACGTGTGAGTCTGATGTGCTTGGTGCAGCGGAATTTTGTATGCGAGTGTTTTCATTCACAAGTTGATTAATCACATTATGAAGAATTGTAGTCTCAAACTCAAAAACAATGGATCTATGGACAAGTTCGTGTTCAACCAATTCAAGATGTCTCTGTAGGTCCATATGGGGAATGTAGATGCGAGGCTCGAGTGGAGGATTTAGAAATGATGGTAAAGATTCCATTTCTGGTTGAGAATAACTGCGAAAGTAGATATCAAAGATCGTGGGTTCAAAGGTATCGGTTATGTACGACTGATTTAGACTTTCGTAGTCATATGGGGTTGAAGCTCTTTTAGAGATGCGTCTCTTGTGTTCCTCTTCAGCGAATTTGTCGACTTGTCCAACGAATACCATTTTCTTTGTTAACCCTAGATTCATGATATTGAAATCGTACAGTTGTCTAGCACTAATCTTGTCACTAATGTGGGGATTAACAAAACCTAAACCTTCATATGTCCACTTTGATAATTTAACATCCTTAGGTTTGTTCAAGAAAATGGTTTGTGCAGTTTGGTCTCGTTTGATGAGCAAATCTTCAAGACTTTTGATTTTGGAGTAGAGTTGACATCTCTCCTTTTGCAGGAATTTAGAGTCTTCCTCTGCCGAAACTTTTGCTGCTTTTAGATTATGAATTATTACCTCGTTTTCATTTCTTAAGGTGATTAATTCAGTTTCTTTATCAATTAATATCTGTTGAAGTTCATTTAAATTTGAGGAACTCATCTTTAAAATTGGATCTTTCCTTGAAATGAATTAGTTTTCTGGAAACTTGATCGTGTGAAAAATAGAGTTGTAAGAATGACCGATTCTGTTAATTGTGATTTTCAGTTAACACTTGAAAATCGGTTGGCAGACTTTAGTTGACCGAATTAGAGTGAAAAATGATTTTAAGATAAAGAATTCTAACTCAGAACAACAAGGGTCCGGGGGCAGCGCCCCTGGTAGCGGGGTCCAAAGGTCGGATGGATCTGAAGGTTGATCCGAAGGTTGGATGGATCTGAAGGTCGGATGGATGTGAAAGTCGGATGGGATCTGAAGGTCGGATGGATTTGAAGGTCGGATGGATTTGATGCGACTGTCGGATGGATTTGATGCGACTGTCAGATGGATATGATTCGACTGTCGGATGGATTTGATGCGACTGTCGGATGGCTCTTATGTGACTGTCGGATGACTTATCCGAAAGTCGGATGACTAATCCGAAAGTCGGATGACTAATCCGAAAGTCGGATCAGATGAACTTGTCTTCTTCCTCACGTATACTGTGTACGAGACAGAATTTGCAGGTCCAAAAATAGTGTTTGTAAATTCAAAAATTTTGTTCCTAATGATTTCTCCAACCTCAAAACACTTTTCTAAATCATTTTTGGCAACAAACAACAACAAATCATTCAGATTTTTGCCAAAAACATGAAGAACACCAAGAAACTTGGAAAATGTAAAATTCAAATTTAGCTCACTAATGTTGTTTGTTTTTGAAAATGGTGATACCCAAATTATTTCTCCACCTCAAATGCTTCTAAAACACTCAAAACACTTTGAAAAACAAGAAGATTTGAAGAAAATGATTTTTGATTCAAGTGGTTTTTCACGTGAAGACAGAAAGATTTTTCACACTTGATCTTTGTTTCCAGGTTATCTTGAACCAATCCAGCAAGGAGTTAGCTCTGATACCACTTGATGGTCCTAAGATGAGATTAAAGATGAGTAATCTGATGATTCTTGTGTATAAGACATGAAGAACAATGTATGAACACAAGAAGAACACTTTGCTTGAGAGAAAACACAGATGTGTTTGTTTATATTAATCTGAGAAATGTAAAGGTTTACATTGCAAACTAGGTTTGCAAGGGTTTAAATACAAGTAGACACATGGGCCTCAAGCCTTATGGGCTTTCATGATGGATTTCTCTAATCTAACATTTGGGCTAGTCTATTACATACTAATGGACTAGACAATTAATATTAAATGAGCTAAGCCCTTACACAAGATGAACTAAACTAACAAAGCAATAATAGCAAGATAATTAAGATAGTTACACAAGGCCTACAAACACAAATAAGTCCTAACAATAGCCTCAACCCAATTGCTGTCTTGGGGTGCCTCGAGATAAGTTTTAGGTTCAGTTTGTTTATTAAGATTAGACGTGAAGCAAAAATTTTCAGTGTTAAGTTTAGAGTAGTTGACAACCTTTTCAATTCCATACTTGACTTTTCCCTCTACAATGAATTCATTGTATTTCTTTGGAAAATGGTAGACCTTGTTGTTTTTCTATGGTTTTGACCATCAACGCTACTACTTGGAGGTTTGTTTTGATTTTCAATACTTTCTCTTTCATTATTAGCCTCAGAATTACTATTTTCATCATGTCGAGTTGTAGTGAAAGTGTCATTCATAATAGCTTCTGTACTACTTGGGAAATGAGATTCATTGCCATTACTTTTAGAATTTTCTCTCTTCATCATTAGGTCTTTTAGGGTTGGAGTTTTCATCAAAAAGTTGTCAAAAAAGTTTAGGCGATTAACATTTTCAACCAGCTTCTTTTCTTGATCTATACTTAGCTTTAAAGGGAAACACCATTCCATAAAGCTTTACATCCCTTGATAAAAAATATTTTTGTGATCAAGCCTATATAGTTTGTACCCTTTCTTGGAATTTGAATAGCCAATTAAAACACATTTTTCTGCCCTGCTACTAAATTTATCTAAATTATTTAAAGTAGTAGAAAAGCACAAACATCCAAAGACCCTAAGGTGGGAGAGACTGGGTTCGCGTTTAAAAATCATTTCAAAAGGTGACTTACCATATAAGACAGACGATGGCGGCCTGTTAATTAAGTATGTAGCTGTTAGAATGCATTCTGGCCACATGTTAAGAGGAATTTCCCCTTGAAACATGAGGGATCTGGCAACATTTAGAAGGTGCCTATGTTTTCTTTCGGCCACCCCATTTTGTTGTGGGGGTATAAACACAAGTAGTTTGATGAATGATACCATGTGTGTTGGAGAAACTAATCATTTTATTGTTTAGAAATTCAGTTCCATTGTCACTTCTCCAAATTTTAATTTTACTATCAAATTGGTTTTCCAACAAATAGTAAAATGTTTCTATGTTATTAAAAACTTCTTTAGATTTTAAAAGAAATATTCACACGGCTCTAGTAAAGTCATCAACAACAGTTGTATCCTTCTTTACTAGTCACCTTATATGGACCTGATGCGTGAAAATCAAATTTTAAATTTAAGTCCAAAATCACCTAAGTTTCACCACACACTACCAGCAAGTATGACTGGATCGTGTAGCAGTATAGCCTAGGTAAGTAGGGTATCGTCTCCACAGGGAACGGTAAGAATATTTTATTAAACTATATTCCACTAATTAATCTAAATAAATTAATTAAAAGAGGGATTTGCTAAAATACTGATAAAATAAAAAGGCGACTAAACAAATAAATTAACGAGCAAAAGAACGATGGAATAGATAGGAAACTGATTATGAACAGTATCGAAGATTTGTTTCACCTAGAGTCGAATCCACTTAGTCTTGATTAATTATGAAACATGAGTTTTGGAGGTTATGATTCTAACGGATAACCTAACTCATCTCCTGAATCGTCAGATTAAATAATTAATTAAACTAAGGTAAAGAAATCCCTTTCTAAACCCGTCTAACTAACTACACTCTGTTTACAATCCAATAGCAGGCTAATCTCCCGAATCGCCCTTTAACCTACTAACTTCCGTTTGATAGGTTAACACTAACTTAATGCCTAAGTTATTAACTAATTATTCCTAAACATTATCCCTAATGTCTATTTAGTGATCTAACAAGTAAATCACCAATATAGATTGCATGCATAATCAATTCTCATTAAAGACACATAACAATCCATAGAATAATCAATTAAAGTAAAAGCATTATATGAGTGGGTCTTTAACTGGATGCAACTTACAGAAATCAAACACATAACTCACGAACCAAAATAAATAAATCCATTAGTTTCATCTAACTAGGTAAAACAGGAGCCCTAACTCATAGACAAGTCAGAAAACAACAAATACAAAGAAAAACTAAGTTTATAAATCATTATAGACCGATGATAAACAAACCGAGTTAATCCCGTAAAAGTCGTGGTTTCCCTCTTCAAACACCGCTTCATAGACTGCTTCCCTTGATCTCCTTAAAGATTCATCGCTCCTTTCTTTTTGTTTCTGCCGCTCGAATGAATTTCCGCTGCCGTATTTGTTGATGAATTAATTGTTGAATTCATCGGTTTTTCAAATCGTCCATTGCGGCTGTAGGGAATTAATTCAATTGATGTTGTTGTGTTAATGGGCCAAAGCCCATTTGCTTTTTATTTCTATAAGCCGTAAATAGAATATATACACATATATATTATCTTAACAATCCTTTTTTTAATTATATGTTGGCCCAACTTCTGATTCTAACAAGAATGGTAATATGCATATCGGCCCATTTTAAGTCTTAATTGTTCTCATCTTCTGTTATATGCATAATTCAATGACTTTTGCATGTTTCTTCATTGTTGAGCACTCTTGATTAAGTAGACATTTGAACATAATTTAGGCTATTATTTGACCAGAAAAACATAGATATTGTCGTAAAATAAATATATAATATATGTTGAAATACGACAATATCAAACACCCCACACTTAAACTTTGCTTGTCCCCAAGCAAACCATGATGAAAAACATTCAAACTAGACCAATCAAATTTATCATTCTCACCCAAACACAATCAATTTATCTAGCCTCATGAATCAAATGAACTCTATATCTATACCAGGAAGCATTAAGCATCTCTAAAACTAGGCATGACCTCGCATCCTCACCAGGTATTCACTCTTCACACAAGTGTTTAGGCAAATTTATTTAGTGAACACACAAATGTCAAGAAACACATCATTATCATTAGCTTGTTATTAGATATAATCTCTACCACTAGAGGACTTAAGACTTTCGAGAGAACTTTGAGGTTGTAATGTTTAAGCTAAGGGTTAAGGTAAGAAATGGGAATTTAAAAGTGACTAAAATATAGCAAAAACTCGAATTTGGCTGGATAACACACGCACACGACCATTCAAACTGGAATGGCAAAACACAAACACTGAATACGAACAAATAACAAACACACACTAATAGATAAAAGGAACATTCAAACAAAACACGGGTACTTGCATGCACTATTTTTTCTCTTTTTTTTAGCATATATATTTTCTTTTCTTTCCTTTCTTTTTATTTTTTTGCTCACTTTTTTTTCTTTTTTATTTTGTGCTTTTTTCGCTTTTTTTGTGCATCAACTTGCAAGATCCAAAGATAATACCTCTATTTTAAATATCAACTATCAAGTCTCGGCATATCTATTTTTATTCACAAATTAAAATAACACTACAATTAGAGAACACTAACACGACACATATCCAACCAAACTGAGTTTAAGCCAAGGCAAAAAAGAGGGCTAAAATAAATGGAAAAGGCTAAAAATTTGGGTTGAAAACGAAAAAGGCTTAGGCTCAACATGGCTAACTAGGGTTTCGAGTGCTAAAAATGAGCACTACGCATACTAAGGGTAGGACTAATTAGATAGCCTAAAAGTGAGACTATCTAACGAACAAAAAAATAGCTAAAACAAAAGGGTAAACACAAATATGACCTCTCTCAGTGCAATAGTCTAGTACACTCGTTATGGTGGTTTCGACAAGAATCTAGACACAAGTTCTAAAATGAATGCATTTAGACATACTCACAGCAAAAGAATACAGAGTCAATAATGACATCTGTCAGACTCAATCTCTCAAGTAAGTATAGGCTATATGTATGCAAAATCATGCCTTTTCATCAACACTCAACTACTCTCTAATATAGAATTTTCATGCAGATGGAATAAGAAATCTAAAAAAATTGATCCAATTTTAAGCAATTTCACACAACAAGCAAGGACAAACAAAAGCTTAAGTGAAACTTAACCCCATCCCACACTTAGAAATTTGCATTGTCCCAAATGCAATGACAAAATAAGCATAAAAATGTGTAAAGGTGAATAGTAAGAGAACAGATACTCTATGGGGTTAACTGAGCCATCAACGGTCGGGCTGTTGGATCTGGAGATAAAATAGTAGCACTTGAAGGGACCAGTTCACATAGAGTAGAGTTCCACAACTTGCAACAGAACAAACTCAAAGAAAGAACATCAATCTATAATATAAACAAAAAAAAAAACTAAACTCACTTTCGTAGGAATCACGGTTGCATTTAGCGTATGCAAGAAGCCTTTAAACCCCTCGACAGCCCGAGTGGACGAGTTATAGTCTCGTGAGGGTTTCTAGTAAACACACCCACAAAGTTTTATATGAAAAAAAGAAATAAAAAAAGAAAATAAAATAGAAGTAAAAACCTACCTAAGCACGGGTTGCCTCCCGAGAAGCGCTTGTTTTTGTCCGAGTCTTTAGCTTGACTCTGCCCTTAATCACTAGGAATTAGGGCATCCCACCCCACACTTGCAATGAAGTGAGGGTGATAGTAGTGATACATACCTGATATATATGAGTTACTTATGATTCGCTTGGCAGGTTGTATCTTCTCCCATTCCATCTTCTTTGTTTCATCCTTAGTCTCCTTTGTGCTTTAAAATATGGGAATCTCCTTTGGTTGTGAATTATCCTCCGATTGGAGTGTGACCTCGATAACCACCTGTGAATCATCTGGGGAATTCTCTTCATGCACCTCCACCTCATCATAGGACTCATCCTGCACAATTGAAATATGATCGGAGTAAAAAAAAATCAACAGTTGAAGGACTTACTTCTTCATCATTGGGTGGCCAATCCTCTGAAGGTGCTTCGGTAACAAGCTGAGTAATCCTCTCAACCTCCCTTTCCAGTCTCCAGATTGACTCTTGTTGCTCCATCTGAATACGTTCATTAAGGGCTTGCTGCTCTTCAAGTTTAATTTTGATTCGTTCAATAGATGCAGTTTGAGTCTCCATGAAGTTCCTAATCAGCTCCTCAAGATTAGACTTCCTATCTTCTTGATGTGGCACATGTTGAGGGTAGGAAAATTGATCATAATGAGATGTTTGTGGTCTTTGGATCATGGGACAGGCCTCCCAAGGTGATAGCATGGGCATGTCATCATCAACGAGCGGTGGTATAGACCAATTATCCCCCGGTGAAAACATTGGTTCATCGTCTTTAGCTGAACTCATAGGCATGTCATAAGTTATACGCAACAATCTTGTTCTCCAGTCTTCCCCAGGTAAGAACATCTGCCGGTCATCATCACAACTCTTGACAAAACGCATGCCTCCTCTAAAAGGGAATGGCGAAGTTCCTTGATAATCCATTCACCTGTAGAGAAACATAGAAAGAAACCACGAGTAGGATGGAAAATGAAAGATAAACAAAGCAAACAATAACTAAAAGAACGATAAACTTGATGCGTAAAAATCAGGTTTTAAATTTAAGTCCAAAATCACCTAAGTTTCATCACACACTACCAGCAAGTATGACTGGATCATGTAATAGTATAGCCTAGGTAAGTAGGGTATCGTCTCCACAGGGAACGGTAAGAATATTTAATTAAACTAGATTCCACTAATTAATCTAACTAAATTAATTAAAAGAGTGATTTGCTAAAATACTGATAAAATAAAAAGGCGACTAAACAAATAAATTAACGAGCAAAAGAACGATGGAATAGATATGAAACTAACTATGAACAGTATTGAAGATTTGTTTCACCTAGAGTCGAATCCACTTAGTCTTGATTAATTATGAAACATGAGTTATGGAGGTTATGATTCTAACAGGTAACCTAGCTCAGAAATCCCTTTCTAAACCCGTCTAACTAACTACACCCTGTTTACAATCCAATAGCAGGCTAATCTCCCGAATCGCCCTTTAACCTACTAACTCCCGTTTGATAGGTTAACACTAACTTAATGCCTAATTTATTAATTAATTATTCCTAAATAGTATCCCTAATGTCTATTTAGTGATCTAACAAGTAAATCACCAATATAGATTGCATGCATAATCAATTCTCATTAAAGACACATAACAATCCATAGAATAATCAATTAAAGTAAAAGCATTAAATGAGTGGGTCTTTAACTGGATGCAACTTACAGAAATCAAACACATAACTCACGAACCAAAATAAATAAATCCATAAGTTTCATCTAACTAGGTAAAACAGGAGCCCTAACTTATAGACAAGTCAGAAAACAACAAATACAAAGAAAAACTAAGTTTATAAATCATTATAGACCGATGATAAACAAACCGAGTTAATCCCGTAAAAGTCGTGGTTTCCCTCTTTAAACACCGCTTCATAGACTGCTTCCCTTGATCTCCTTAAAGATTCATCGCTCCTTTCTTTTTGTTTCTGCCGCTCGAATGAATTTCCGCTGCCGTATTTGTTGATGAATTAATTGTTGAATTCATCGGTTTTTCAAATCGTCCATTGCGGCTGTAGGGAATTAATTCAATTGATGTTGTTGTGTTAATGGGCCAAAGCCCATTTGCTTTTTATTTCTGTAAGCCGTAAATAGAATATATATATACATATATATTATCTTAACAATCCTTTTTTTTAATTATATGTTGGCCCAACTTCTGATTCTAACAAGAATGGTAATATGCATGTCGGCCAATTTTAAGTCTTAATTGTTCTCATCTTCTATTATATGCATAATTCAATGACTTTTGCATGTTTCTTCATTGTTAAGTACTCTTGACCTGAAATAGCCACATATTTGATTAAGTAGACATTTGAACATAATTTAGGCTATTATTTGACCAGAAAAACATAGATATTGTCGTAAAATAAATATATATTATATGTTGAAATACGACAATATCAGGACCCCAGAGATCTAAGTGTATGAGATCACCAAGTTTGGTAGACGTGTGCTCACTTAGAGGAAAAGGCTCTCTAGTTTGTTTTGCCTTGTGACAAGTTTCACATGGCGAAGGATGAGAGTCATTTTTAATAGGGATTTTACTGTTTAGCACATCTAGGACTTGGTTGGCGAGGTGACCAAGTCTGTTATGCCATAATTTTCTAGACACGAGACAAGCATTGAAGGTGTTACATATTGTGGAAACCCGTTAAGGGCGTATTGCATTTCATCACCAATATAAATAATACACATTATTTACATAATGGTACCCTACACTATACATTATTATTATTTAACACACCCCCCCGCAGTCGGAGCTGGAGGAGGGCGAATGCTCAGACTGGATCTGAAATCTAAAAACAAGTGTGTAGGTAGACCTTTAGTAAATATATCTGCAAACTGATGAGACGAAGACACATGCAACACACGCACTTGCCCCAAAGCAACACGTTCTCTAACAAAGTGTAAGTCAATTTCCACATGTTTGGTACGCTGGTGCTGTACTGGGTTATTAGCTAAATACATGGCACTCACATTATCACAAAAAACAACCGTGGCACGGGAGAGAGGGAGACACAACTCAACAAGAAGATTGCGAAGCCAGGCAGACTCGACAACGACATTAGCAATGCCACGATATTCTGCTTCTACACTGGAGCGGGAAACAACGTGTTGTCGCTTGGACGACCAAGAAACAAGATTGTCCCCGAGGAAAATGCAGAACCCAGAGGTAGACCGGCGTGTTTCAGGGCAACCGGCCCAATCAGCATCCGTGTAGGACACCAAACGATCAACAGACGAGGGACGCAGAAAAAGACCATGTGAAAGAGTACCCTTTAAGTATCACAGAATATGTTTAAGGGCATTCAGATGCGGTTCACGAGGATCATGCATAAAGAGACAGATTTGTTGAACAGCATAAGAGATGTCTGGACGAGTAAATGTGAGGTACTGCAGAGCACCAGCAAGACTCCGATAAAGAGTCGGATCAGAAACTGGTGCACCAGACGAGGGTAGTTTGGACTTAGTTTCCGCCGGTGTGGAACACGGATTACAAGTATCCAATCCAGCACGAGAGATGATATCCTGGGCAAAAACTGATTGAGACAGAAAAAGACCCGAGGAAGAGCGAGTGGCAGCAATCCCTAGAAAAAAGGAGAGAGCACCAAGGTCAGTCATTTGAAACTCAGAGGAGAGTCTAGAGATGACACGCGTGACCAGGTCAGAAGAGGAGGCCGTCAAAATGATGTCGTCGACATATAACAATAAGTATATAGTGTCACGACCATAGTGATAGGTAAAAAGGGAGCTGCCCGATTTGCTGGCAGAGAAGCCAAGAGAGGTGATGAAGGCAGCAAATCGCTGAAACCAAGCACGCGGGGCTTGCTTAAGCCCATAAAGAGCTTTACGTAGCCTGCAAACATGATTCGGATATAAAGGATGAACATAACCAGGAGGCTGTTTCATATAGAACTCCTCAGACAAATCACCATGGAGAAAAGCTTTTTTGACGTCTAGCTGATGAATGGGCCAGTTCAAAGAGATAGAAATACTAGAACGGTTCGAATAGTAGCCGGTTTGACAACCGGACTAAAAGTTTCGTGATAGTTGAGGCCAGGTTGCTGGGAAAATCCCTGGGCAATCAGACGACCTTTGTAACGGTCGAGACGGCCCTGACTATCAAATTTGTGACGATATAACCACCGACAACCAACAATGTTAACTTTAGCTGGAGGGGAAACCAGATCCCATGTGTGATTAGAAAGCAAGGCAGACATTTCAGAATCCATGGCTGCCTTCCAGTTGGGATCACAGATGGCTTTTAACCGCTGAGAGATTGAGAATCTGACGAGGTTTTAGATTTCCAGTACGCAATCTAGTGGTCATGGGATGAGTAGAGGTAGCTGCATGCGGAAGTGAGGGAGATGAAGCAACAGCAGGGTCACCGTGAGACGCAGTACCTAGCGCAAAAGTGATGCCAGGCGAGTCCGCAACTGCAGGCGAATGGTCGTGACCATCACAGGAGGGAGAGTCGGTGGTCGAAGTATCCGGGTCAGGAGGGGGAACAGGAGGAGTAGCAGGAGGAATGTTAGACATCAAAGTAGGGAAGGTATGATCGTCAACGAAGGCATCATAGTCGGAGCTAGGTGGGGGCACATTAAACGAAGCATATGGGAAATGATCTTCATCAAAAACCACATGTCGAGAGACAATGATGTGATGTGAGACAAGATCATAGCATCGATGTCCCCGATGAGAAGACGATGGACCCAGATACACACAAGCAATAGAACGAGGGGCGAGCTTGTGAGGCGTCGTAGAAGAGAGATTAGGATAACATAGGCATCCAAAAACACGCAAATGCGTGAAGGTAGGGAAGGTGCCGTACAAGATTTCACAAGGGGATTTGAAATCGAGAGTGGTTGTGGGCAGAAGATTGAGAATGTGAACAGACATGTTGAGAGCTTCAACCTAGAATTTGGGAGGAAGAGAGGCCTGAAACAAGAGAGTGCGGACGACATTGTTAATAGTGCGAATTGCACGTTCAGCTTTACCATTTTGTTGTGACGTGTACGGACAAGAAAAGCGAACTTTAATTCCATTTTGTTGAAACAGATCAAGCAATTTAGTATTATTAAATTCACGTCCGTTATCACACTGAAATGATTGAATATCTGTTTTAAACTGATTAACAACATAGGCACGAAAAGTACAAAAAACCCGAAACACATCAGATTTCACACGCAAAGGAAACACCCATAGAAAGTGAGAGAAGTCATCCAAAAATAAGATGTAATAGTTATAACCACTCAAACTAGTCACAGGTGATGTCCACAAATCAGAATGAACAAGCTCAAAAACCTTAGAAGTCTTAGTCACAGAACTAGAAAAAGACAAACGACAATGTTTACCTAGTTGACACGCATGACACATGGGTAACATTTTATTTGAACACGAAATAAATTTACGAGAACGTAAAAAATTAAAAATAGATACGCCAGGGTGACCAAGATGGCGATGCCACACATGAGGAGACACAGCAGCAAAGGCGGTAGCCGGAGACACGGATGACTGAGAAGGCTGAAGAACCGGATAAAGATCACCAACGCTATCAGAACGATGAAGAAGACGACCTGTATTAAGATCCTTTATGGAGAAACCAAAAGGATCAAATTCAACAGAAACCCAGTTATCAAGAGTGAACTTACGGACATAAATCAGATTTTTTACCATTTGATCAGAAACAAGAACATTTTTAAGTGCTAATTTGTTTTGTGAAAATGGAAGAAATGTATCACCACTACAAGACACCGGAAGTAAAGCACCATTACCAACCATGATTACTTTTGACTTGCCACAAGGTTTAAGAGAAAGTAAGTTACCTTGGTTGAATGACATGTGAGAGCTTGCGCCGGTGTCCATATAGTAGTTGTTGTCCTGATTCTGTGTAGGTTGCTGGATAGACATTGCACTGAAGAGCGAGGCTAGATCCGTAAACTAGGTTGAGTTGCGGGAGCCGGAGGGACTGTAGAAGGTGCGGCATATAGAGCATATGGCGGTGCAGGAGGCGCCGACCAGCGGTGAAATCCTCCGTGCTGAGGCGTCTGAGATGTTGTTGATGCATCACATTTTGCAGAAGCTGGAGAAGCTGATTGTTGAAAGCCGGTGGACCACCTGAATTACCTGCATCACCAGAATTACCAGTGAAAGTACCAGAAGAACTCCCCGTCCCGGAATTACCTTTAGATGAAACTCGTCCCGTGTTTTTGTTTCCCCGGTTATTTTTATTTTTCCCTTTCCCATTATTATTAGTACTAGAGGTAGAATAAAGGGCAGAACTAGGGGAAGGTTGAGTATCGACAGTGGGTTCGGGTTGGTCTTCACGTGACTCATGTAAGAGTAACATGTTTTTGGCCTCAAGGAAGGTGGGAAAAGGTTTTTGGTGAGTTATAACATCGACCAAGCTTTGGTACGAGGGTGGTAAATTCTGTAAGATTTGTAAAACAAGATCCTGATCAAAAATTTTGGTATCAACATCAGCAAGAGAATCAGCTAAATTTTTTAATGTATGGCAGTAATCAGTAATGGATAGAGCACCCTTTTTGGTGTTCCGAAATAAGGTTTGATGTTGAAGACTACAGGATAATTTATTATTCAAGAAGTGAGCATCAAGTGCGACCCATAAGTCTTTTGCAGTGCAATTATCTTTCGTGATAATATTAAGCAAATTAGGTTCACAGGTAGAGTAAAGCCAAGATTTAATACGAGAGTCAATAGCTTCCCAATCCTCATCATCATCACTTGTAGGTTTGGATTTCCCAGTGATGTGACCCATAACTTTGGCCCCTTTACACATATCAGTAAAAATACGACGCCACAATTTATAATGAGACCCGTCAGTAGTTAATTTGAAACTAAACTGAGGGTAAACGTTACCAATAGCAAACACAAGCTGGGAAGCCGTGGGGGTGGGTGGTGGAGTAGTATCATTGGCGGCCATGACTAATAATAATTGTACTCACGAAAAATAAAGATAACAAGAAAATTAAAAACAAAAACGTGCTCACCAAAGGGTTATCCCAAAAAGGAGAATGACCGGAGAACAGTTGGCGGCAACAAGGGCAAAACCAACACCAAAATTATAGATGTCTTTTAGATGGGAATGTAAATTCACAATTTTTAATGAATAATATTGTGAATAAAACAAACACCAACCCCAATGCAAACAAACAATCAGCCTCTTGTGCAATTAAAAAAAGACAATCCTTCACAGTTTGAGATGGGTCCCTCTTGTTCCTCCAAAAAAGACAATCCCTTGTGCAATTAAAACAAACAGCAACTACAGGAACAAGGTCCGATGAATTCGTCTGTCTCTCAAGAAAGAACAGAAACAACCTCTCGGAATAGAAAACGACGACACTAGGGTCCGACGGAACAGCAAAGGATAAGCAAGGTCCGACAAGGCACTGGTGCATAAAACCGACAGCCCAGAACTGACGGCACTAGGGTCCGACGGAACAGACTAGGGTTCCGACGACAGGCCCAGAATAGAACCGACAACAAGAACCGGTGCTAGGGTTCCGACGACAGGAACGACTCTGCGGCAACGGCAATGGCGATCTCTGCAACGGCAACGACGAACCAGTACTAGGGTCGATGGATTGATCTCCGGCAACGGCGAGTAGCAGCGGAAACAGTGACCGGTGACGGGAGAGCACCGGCGATCGGTAGATCGGAAAAAAACACGTGAGGTTCGAGAGCTAGGTAAGGCTCGATACCATGTTACGTATTATGGAAACCCGTTAAGGGCGTATTGCATTTCATCACCAATAATACACAGTATTTACATAATGGTACCCTACACTATACATTATTATTATTTAACACAGAAGGAGTTGAAACTAGCTTCTTGCTTACCTTTATTATCAAACAAGTATAAATCGTCATTCATACTACCGGTCCTTAAGATTTTCTTTGTTTTTAAATCTTGAATATAACATTTTTATTCATCAAAACTTATACATAATTTGTTATCAATAGCAAGTTTATGGACAGATAGGAGGCTGACACAATAGTTTGGGATCACCAACACATCTTTTAAGGTAATATTGCTGCTTAATTTAAAATTTCCTATTTTTCTGATTTTGGCAATTGTGCCATTTGGGTGACCAACGGTCAAGTTTAAATTTGATATATCCACCACATTTTCTAAGTATTTATCAGAAGCAATCGTGTGTTGGTTTGCACCGGAGTCAATGATCCATCCCATATTGTCATATTTATTCACAGAATTAGAAGCGAAGAATCTATTGAAATTAGAATTCAAAATGATATTTGAGTTAAAGAAAGTGCCTGCCATGTTCGCATGCATACTTATTGGGGCAGGTTGTTCATTTATGAGATTCATTAGCTTCGCAATCTGTTCATTAGTAAAAGGAGTAGAATGGAAGAAACCATTACGAGACTGAGTATGATTATTAGAAGCTTCGTGTTTTGAGATTGTGTGCTTACTTGAAAAAAGTTTTAAACTATTTTGAGTTTTTGATTTCTTTAGGTAACCCGGTGTCTCGTAACATTTATCAATTGTGTGGCCAAGCATATTACACTTTTTGCATTTGAGATTGGGATTAGGACCCTTGTTAAATTTTTTAGTCAAGCTAATTAATGTTCTAAAAACATTTTCATCATTAACAAAAGACATATTGAAAAACAAGTAACACAAAAGATAGCATGATCACACCAAAAACAATATAAAGCAATGTCCTAGCCCAGACCACAAGGTCATCCAAAAATTTAATGATCGTGAGATGCAATTAGTAATAGTTCACAAATGAATATTAAAAACAGGTAACAACCAATAACAGATAGCAATTTGCACAGGAAGAGGGTCCTTGTCCATAGGCCAAGTAAGCTAACAGTGGGCAGTTTACTCCTGTCCAACACAGGAGCTTGAGACGAGCCCTAAATTCGAACCTAAGGTTGTGGTGAAGGGAGACACAGGCGCGATTGCAACTTGTGATACCAAGGGAGACGATTTTGAGCCAACCTGGCTCTGATACCATGTAAAGAAATTAAAACCTTGTACAGAGATTAAAACCCATACAAGAAATAAAGATCTTGCTCAAGAACACTTATTATAGATCTGAACTGAACAACCAAAATACACAAATATGAGGAAGCTAACTGTGATGATCAATAAAATACAAGGCAAGAATTAACCAAAACAAAAGACTAAAAATATCTTGTAAAACTAAAGACAAAGACCTCTAGACTTAAGAGATGTGAGATCAGTAGAAAGACCACTTTTCTTGTCCTGTAAGAAGGAAGATTTATATAGAGCCAAACAAGACCTTCCACTTTCTAAATATTCACACAATCAACCCCTAATCTTCGATAATTGAATCTTTTAATTTGGCAAGTGACTAATCATTACCTACAACCAAAATAAACAAATTAGAAATAATAAATGGAATTTATTCTAGAATTAGGTTGGAATATTTCAAGAGTATTGAAGATCGAAACTAGGTCAACCATGTTCGAGTGGATGCTTGGTCTTCAAAGTTATTGGTGGGATGTGGCTCAGTTCATGTACCAGACTCAATTGTTTCCTCGATTGTAGATTGTCGTGAGACTGTTTCATCTTGGTCTAAATGATCACTTGTTTTGAGATGACATTGATGAACTTTGGTTTTTACTTGTGCCTAGATGATCTTTACATCAGAGTCATATTGAACATGGGTGAACTTAATCACTCTGAATAAGATACTCCTTCAAATTGTTTCGGTTCTTCCAAGCTGAAATGGTTAACTTGAGAAATCATCAACTTGATAGTTTCAGTTTCATCAAATGAACACATGGGTGGACACTTTAATCAATCTTCTTCTAAGATTGTAGACTATGAATGCAACATGCAAGATGATGATTTCTATATAAAAAATTGCCTACAAGGTGTAGCAACATGTGCAGAGGATGATTTCTATATAAAAAATTGTTTAGATTTGAAAAAGGACATTTGCTTCTTCTCTTGCTCATACTTGAGCATAACTTTTCTTTGGTATAACTGATTTATGTAAACTAGATACTAATTCCTTTTTAGAACACAAGTTTATGTTTTTGAAATTCAAGTATGATGATTGTTTATGCCAAATTTTGGTTAGTTGAGAAGAAGTCTAAGAGTACAAACATGCATTTTCTTCAGGGTTAGCAGAGCTAAGATGAAGAAGATACACATCCAAATCTCTTTTAACTACAAGAACCGTCTTTCCCTTAGGGTTGTATATAATACCCGATTGTTTTTTTAAGATTACTTCCTTGTCTTAATCACAAAGTTGACTTGTGCTTAATAAGGTTGTGCTTAGTCCTTTGATAGAACAAATTTACGAGGGATTTCGTAAGACGGAATTTGATTTTTATATTATTATTGATCCCCTTGAAAAACTCTAGTAAAGTCGTTTTTTATTTGCGAAAAAATTTCAAGGGATTTTCTAACCTCGCAAATTTCTTGAATCTCTTGGCCTCTAAAAAATATTTTAGAATCTCTCGCTAATTCGTCAGAAATTTTCCAGATTCAAATATGTCGTAAATTTCTAAGTGTTCTCTCGGAAATTAATTTTTTATGTTTATACAAATATATCAGTTATATAAAATTACAAAATATGAAATAAAATAAGTTAAAGATAAAAATAAAAATCCATCTACAAAGAAAAGAGAAGAAGTCAAATGCATGAAGCGATGCCAATGTCATGCCTTTGTCCACAAGAAATTCTTCAAGGCATCAACAAGAAGCCAAAAGACTTCACTGTCTTTTTATATAATTAATACATTTATTTATTATTATTATTATGTGTTAATACTTAATATCATAACTAATTAAGTTTACCGAGTTTAAAGATTCATACATAAATAAGACTCATTAAGTTTACCGAGTTTAAAGATTCATACATAAATAAGACTCATCAAACGCTTTTAAATGAGCACGTATTATATGTGGTTTTACATTCAAAACACATTTAAATAAGGGGTATATTAGACATTTTATTATTTACTCATTTAAGTATTTATGAGTATAGAAAAACCTTCATATGTGTTTTCACACTCACTGTCACTTTTAAATGAGAGACACGTTTGGCATTTTATTATTTACTCATTTAAGTATTTATAAGTATAGAAACACCTATAATATGTACAGCTAAAAGCACATATTGATGCCATTGATCCTTTATGTGCTTCCAGCTGTACATATCATTTACCCTTTATTAAATCATTGTTATGTTATTGTAAACACATTTTTACTTGCTCGTAACGACAAAATTAACACACCATAGAGTTGTGCTCAATAAAGTCGATCTAAAAAACATAGTCCTAAAATTTAATATTCAATCACAGGTGATTCAGTATACAATCACATATGATTTGTAAAAACATCACATGTGAATTACAAAAATGTCACTCGACCCAAAATTTTAAAATACAATATGGATTATTGATGTCATTGATCCAAAAGCTAAAATTAGTCCCTTAGAACTATAAATTAAGTATAAATTATAGTGAACATTCTTCGCACACCATAATAAAACATTTTTTAATTAAATAATATGTTCAAAGACATATATATTGTTATTTATTATACATGTAGCATAGGCATAAATCAAGGTATCTTCCTTGCTTCCTCTATATATAGTTATTTAAAACACAATAAATTTTCCAAAAACACAGTCATAAAAAAAGAAAAAAGAGAAGGAAATATTGAATTACAGTTATACCCTGTTAATTATCTAAGCTAGGCAGATGATGAAGTTAGGTATAGTGGTGTTATTATTGGGTTTTCTGTTGATCGTATCGCCGTCAACGTCGTCGGATTCCGATGATCGCCGGAAAAAATGGTGGAAATGGCCGTCTTCTTCGCAGGCAGGAAATTCAATCTGTTCCTCCGTAGTACTTCCCCTATACGGAAATGTTTATCCTCAAGGGTAAATTACTCATTATTGAATTTTTTATTCATCGACTCTAGTTGATCTCTAATTTTGGAAACGTTGAATTGATCGATTAAGGGTTTATTTCATAGAATAGTAATCAAGTTTGAAAACTGTTCCACCAAATTTCATAATGTGAAATACAGGGGTGAGTGACTTTAGTGGAACAGTTTTCAAACTTGGTTACTATTTTATTTATTTTCGGTATTTGGCTCCAATTTCAAACAAGAATGAGATAATGCAATCTGCCTTTCGAATAACTACTTTTTTAACTTCAACCGGGGAAAATTCATAGAATACGGACCAAGTTTGAAAAACTGTTATATTAAGATCACTCACTCTTTATTTTATATTGTGAAATTTCCTATTGATGATCTTGATAAAACAGTTTTCAAACTTGGTTACCATTCTATGAAATTTTCTACGTTTTATACAAAATTCATAAAATTTAGATATTTCGTTGGGTTTTCGAGTTTAGAATGGCAAAACTTGAGTAAATGATAATAGTTTTTGTGTTTTCGAATTGGAGGGAAGAGTAAACAAAGAGTCATTTTACAATGATACTTTTATATTTCTAAGAATTATTAGGTTGCATTTGCTTTGTAGGAATGTTTTGGAATGAAATTTGATTTCTTAGGAAGTTACATTCCGAAGGCATTGGAATTTGAATGTAATTACTTAAATATGGTGTTTGGTTGTCTAAGAATGAATGTGATCCCACCACCCGTCAGCAACCTCCTTCAACACATTCGAAGAAACCCTACCCAAATTTGCTTACCTCCTCGAACACGTTCCAAAGCCAAGACACGGTGAGCTATTCCCAAACTAGAAATGGCTTGGGACGGCCTAATCACTAACCAAATGATCAAAACCCTAGATCCAAATGATGATGAAAAAACGTGGTGGAATTTGTTTCTGTTATGTGGTTTTTAACTTTCTTTTCAAATATTTCCATTTTTTGTTACGAAAGTAGAGAAAATCAATCATATTTTCTTTGAAGATCCTTTCTCTTCTCTATTTAGAGAGACTTGGGAACACAAATACTCTTATTTTCTTTCCGCTTTCTTCGAAACCCCTTTTTTCTCTCCAAAATAGAACTTGGGAACACAGTGAGAAAGTCCGGGTCTCTATACGATCACATCGAATTTTTGAGCAATACATGTTTTGATGATCATTAACTTACAAAACCATCATACACAATCCCTCCTAAACAGCATAAGATGTAGACAGTCGTACCTCTACACGAGAACAAAGTGACCGATTCTCTTAAAAAACCGGATGCGATCCTTGAACTATTGTTATGTATCTAACATGATTGGAATACTTGCACATATGGTGATTGATTATCCCTTGCTTGTTTTAGGAGTAACAAACTGTAATACTTTTTTTTTATTGTATTCTGTGAAAACAGGTTTTATTATGCTCAGATAAATATAGGGCATCCACCAAGGCCTTATTTTGTTGATCCTGACACAGGCAGTGACCTTACTTGGCTTCAGTGTGATGCCCCTTGTGTACATTGCACTCAGGTTGTTGTTCATGGTATAATAAGTTATAACATTTGTAACTTTCTTTAGTATAGAAACCATAGAAAATATATATATTTTTTTTAATTTTGTTTGTGCTGTAGGCCCCTCATCCTTATTATAGACCCAATAACGACCTTGTGCCTTGTAAAGATCCGCTTTGTGCATCGCTTCACTCGGGAGATCATAGATGTGATGATCCGGGTCAATGTGATTATGAGGTTGAGTATGCCGATGGCGGTTCATCTCTTGGTGTCCTCATCAATGATGTCTCTCTTCTCAATCTCACCACTGGTGTTCGAATCACCCCTCGTCTCGCCATTGGGTATGTAACATTGATTTAGTCCTTTAAGGATTCGGTAACAAGTCGAAATGTGCAACTTTGAAACATGTCGAGCCTTGTTGCTAGGTTAGGTTGACTTGCAAACATTTTTTTCGCAAAATTCTAATATTTATAAATAATTAATGTCAAATTAAATATGAACTTAGTATAACAATAACTTTAACTTTTTTGGATGAAATCATTTGTTTAGTTATCTTATTTTATTAATTTAACCGGTTAAAGATAAAACATGACATAAATCAACCTACTTATAAACAAACGAGATGAAACTGGCAACTATTTTTTTTCTTAACGAGTAGTGTTGTTGACAGGTGTGGATATGATCAGATCCCGGGCCCGTCATATCAACCTCTTGATGGAGTGCTTGGGCTTGGGAAGGGTAAAACCGGCATTGTTTCACAGCTTCACAGTCAGGGTCTAATTCGAAACGTTGTAGGTCATTGTTTCAGCAGTCGTGGAGGTGGGTTTCTCTTCTTTGGAGACGATGTCTATGATCATTCACGTGTGATATCAACCCCAATGTCACGTGATTATAGGTAACAACTACTAAATCAACTTAAAAACACGAGGAAAGTTGTTATATCCTACAACTTACATATATGCTTTCAACCTTTGTCATCTTCTATCGATGAGGGGCGGGTTTCATAACTAACAATCAACTCAATAACTGTTGAAAGTATCTATCAAAATTTGGATGCAGGAAGCACTACTCACCTGGGTATGGAGAGATCATTTATGGTGGAAGAGCAACTGGGCTTAAGAATCTGCTTGTAATATTTGACAGTGGAAGCTCATACACCTACCTAAGTTCCCAGGCTTATGAAGGATTACTATATTTGGTAACTTTTCTGACAAACACTATTTGAACTCCAAGTAAAAGCGCTATATTGAAGAATAAGAACTAAGCAATTTTGTTTCTGAACCAAATCTGTATCCAAAACCCAAAAGTTCATTTTGTATATTATATAGTATTGCATACATGGTTATATAGGTAATGAAAGAACTGAGCGGGAAGCCTGTACAAGAAGCAGTAGACGACAAAACGCTACCATTTTGCTGGAAAGGAAGAAGACCGTTCAGAAGTACGAGGGACGTAAAGAAGTACTTCAAGCCTCTATCATTGAGCTTCTCTAGTGGTTGGAGATCTAAAACCCAGTTTGAAATTCCCCTTGAAGGATATCTTCTAATTTCAGTAAGTTTTTTCATAACGAATAAGATTCTCAGGTAAATAACCACTGAAAGAAAATCGGGTTATGTATTGATGACATCCGTGTTTTTTGCCAGTCGAAAGGGAGTGTATGCTTGGGAGTTCTTAATGGTACTGAAGTTGGACTTCAGAATTTCAACATTATTGGAGGTATTATTTCTCATTCATTCATCTCATATGACTAACTGAAAACCCACAACATAGGTGGGTTAACCGGTCAAAACAGCCAGCAGGCAAAAATTTCTTCATCTTAAAAAAAAGAGAAATTAAGATAAACAAATGAAACCACCTCTGGCCTAATGTTTTATTCTCAATGCACAAAAGGTATTTTCTAAAGGTCCTGTTTCGCAATTTGTAGATATATCGATGCAAGACAAAATGGTGATATACGACAATGAAAGACAAACCATCGGATGGACTCCTGCAAACTGTGACCACTCACCCAGGTCTGATACAATGAGCATCTGATTACAGGAACATTAACTCTTTAATTTAGCAGATTATATAAAGATGTAAAGGGCATACCCAAAATGATACATAGTTTGTATAGGTCTACAAGACTGATAAAGAGAATCCTAGTTCATGAGTAATATTTGGACATGTAAACTGTTTAATACAAAATTTAGACTGCTTGTAATCTGAATTAAATGGGGAGTACAACACACCCATTTTGGTAGATTAGGGAGCAAAGTGGCTTAACCAACATGAGAAGGCAGCTTCTTGATTATATGTCGAGTATGCAAACGCTAACCTGGGGACTAGCATTGTTGATGCTATCAAGATCAAGAAACCAACTACTTGGTAAGATCTGAGAGGTGAAAAAAATAGATATGCTTGTCACAAGTCATGAAACATTAATCTTGGTAAGCAAAGCTGTAACGGTTATAACTTAATATACACCTATAGTTATTCCTAAACATAGCAGAAACATGCCATCATACAGAACTATATAATATTTACCAATGTTAATGAAATTCCAAACTCATCACACAAGACTGGCCAGTAGTTTGTGTGTGTTGACCTAAATATGAATAGGTTCTTCAAGAATGTTTGAGCTGAGAACTATTTCTATGTCGTTTTTCCCTTGCGATTTCGCCAAAAGGACAGTTATAAAACATTAAAACGTGAAGCTGTGGCCTTGAGGTCATAAAAGAAGCAAGCTTTCTAGTTGCTCCAATGCTTGCTCTTGGAATCTGGGTATATCTCAAAGGCATTTTAAACATGATTCTACCTAAAGATCTTGACAATAACCCATACACATAACCCTAAATCTAAAAGAAACCTGCACAATAAAAAAGAGTCCCAAAGCTTCAATGATGCTATAGACACCGAATTTGCTACAGTATGGATTTTTATAGTAACAAAACAATTTCGAAGGAAAAATATAACACAGTAAAATGATTAGGGGTTTTCCACTCTTATAATAACTCAGGACAATACTTTAGCAATCAAAAGAAAAGCACGCAATGTTGAATTTGATGCTTAAATGTTAAATCAAATGCACAATCTTGAATTAACTGTTTACATGAATGTGATTGTATTTTCAAATTTTCATTTAGACCCGACAACTAAGGAAACCCTAGGCAGATGATCATAGCAAATCGATATTAAATCTATCCAATTCAACAACAATCAGTGAGTATCATCACCTTCAATTACGAATTCATATGCTCTACTTGCAATAACGATCAGCCTTCTTCTTAACTCTATCGTCAAGCGCATCCTCAACCGACTTCACCTTTGCTTTAGGATCATACCCGAACTTCTTAGCCTCCACAGGAAACAACTCATCATACTTCATTTTCTTAGCCGCATCAATCGTGTAAATACCGTCATCTCCACCTCCTTCTGCCGCTCCAGCTTCCGCGGCCGTGGAACCACCACCCTGTTCCGCAGCAGCAGTAGCGGCGTCTCCGGTGAGAATTTCTTCTGTGAAATCAGCGTTTTCATCGGATGATTTCTTGTGCTTTTTCTTCTTCTTCTTTTTATCAATGGATTTGCTTCTTGAAGCTAGGGTTCCTCCCTTGAAGGTCAGTCTGCCCCCTTTCACTCTCTCGTATGCCTCCGACATCGACGCAAACAATCCACCTGTATTTGGTTTAACACAATTTATACGTTGTATTTCCAAGGGAATGGAAAATATACAACTTTCACCCCTCACCTTTTGCATTATAGCAATTGGCTTCCTTGTAAATATTTGACTTTCCTAGTTTTTCCCCTCGTCTTTTCTCTTTTATATCCACATTGAAGTATGTTCAAACGTATCATAACTTATAACTATAACATGAGATTACTTCTCTTTTATCAGTGTTTGATGTGTCTTTTTTATCGGTGTTTGGATGTATCTTTCTATTACATTATTTCAACATTTAGGACATTAAGTATATATGTCCGAGAGTGTGTGTGCATGAAAGAGAGATAGAAAGAGAAGACGGACCGAACAGATTGATGTTTGAAATTCACAATGCTTGAGTATAGGGCTTTAAAAGAACTAAACGTTCATGAACCATTCGGCGAAAAGTTTATTTATGTTCGTGTTTAATAAATGAACGAACATGGACAAGATTTTTAGTTCGTTTAACTAAACGAACGAACATGAACAGAACTCTCGTTTGTTCATTTATGTTCGTGAACGTTCGGTTATGTGTTCCTTTATGTTCGTTTATATATGTGTGTGTATGTTTATATATAATGTTTAATGAAGTTGGATTTGCATTATAGTGTGTTCATTCGTTTACGTTCGTTTATCAGTTAAATAAACGAACAAACATGTACATGAACTAACCAATCTTTTAAATAAACGAACACGAATAGAACCCATCAGAAATAAAATTTTAATTCCTTTCGTTGGTCCCCACTACCCACAGATTGAGATGAAAACATAGTTGAATCTTAGCGAGAACTTACCGGTGATTAAGGCAACGACAAAACTAGATCCACCGAAGGCATCAACGAAACTAAACGGGAAAGTGAACTGCAACCAATGACGGGTTTTGGAAGGAGCGGGCAACCACACACTTGAGAGTGTTGTGTGTGTGTGCGCGCGCGTGTTCACATCGAAGAGAAGTGTAACACCGTATTTTTAATCCAAAATTTTCACTTTTAATTACATTACGGAAGCGTTTAAACACCAAAGTAAATACATCTAATTACAAACCACTGTTTAATAAAATATCAGTATTACAAAACACGGCTCGTCACAAATAATTTATCAGAGTCCTAGGTGATTACTCCCCAAGCTAACCACTCTCAGCCGAGCTGCTGACTTACCAAAACCTGTAAAAAGAGTGAGAGGTGGGGGATTAGCACAAAGCTAAGTGAATGGAGTAACACACAACAGATATATCAACCTGAACCGCATGATATCAACAACCACAAATAAGCACCTTGGGAAGACCGGCGGTTCTGCAGGAACCTACAACCAATGTCGGCCAAAGCAAAGGTTTACCGATAGTTCATTTGTTATTCTCACACAGTATCATCCTCTGGTAGCAACATATGCATCCCAAGGTCCTAATATTGCTTAGCCAATAGCAAATGAACCCAGCCTATAAGCCCAGTCGAAAACTGACTTCCCTTCCAACATGTATACATATCACAAAATACAACAATTAACATCCAACAGTTAATTAACCAACAGATATACAATCTATCCAACAATAGTTGCAACCAAACCAGTACAACTAATATCACCCGTGAGTAAACATCCACTCACCTCTGGTTCTCAGCTATTCCACTCAGTGATCTAATGTTACTGAGCCTTGTCTTTTCCTGAGAACACAACAAACTGAAATCAGCATCCAATTCATAAATATATATACCAATCATATATTTATATCCATTTAATCAAACATAAACATGTAAGATTCACATATGCATGCACATATATCACATAGCATTAAACAATGCAAATCAACAAGTCAAAACTTTCGGATTTCATAAGAAATCCGACACTACCATCGGAATCCGCCACTTCTATCGGATTTCAAAAAATCCGATACATTCATCGGATTTGAATGAATCCGCAACTCACTCGGATTTCCACACTTTCACCTTAACTTAGCACCCACAGTCGGATTTCATAATCAGAATCCACCCTCGGATTCAAACCATCGGATTTCAAAGGTATCGGATTCATTATATCGGATTTCAACACCCGGTTTCCAAAGTTTCGGATTTCCATCATCAACTCCACAATCCGCCATCTTCAAGATTTCATCAATCCGACAACTTCAAACTTGTATACATCAACTTTCCAGATCATGCAATTTGGATACAAGTTCATAGAAACACATATAAACATGTTTAAACATGCAAACAAGCATCAAGAACACCTTTTAATACCCATAACATCAACTCCGACAACCCCATAAAATGTTTATATCAAAACCCAACCGTGTATATCAAAATCGTAGCATGCTTATAACAATCAATAGCATGTTAACAAGAATCAATAATAATCAACAAACCTTAAAGCTTGAATCACACAATCAAGAAATCACAAATCCGATTGCTCTTCTTCTACTTTGCTTTCTCTCGGTTTACACACAATTCACACACACTTAAGCAAACTTCAAAGTGAAGGAATTCCCTGTTAACCCACGTACATATATATACAAGCATGAGGTGGCACAATTAGACAAACTTAAACACATGCACACACACACAACTTCTATACCGTATATATATATAACACACACATATATTACTTTAATTTAAATGATTAACAATTAAATCAAATACTTAATTAATAATCAATTAAACATAATCAGATAATGGTTCACGTGTAACATACCCAAGCCTATGTTTCTACTAGGCCCAATCTCAGGATGTTACAAGAAGGAAGCCATTTTGCCATAGTTTTTGCAAGCGGTTGATCGAGAAATTAACAGGTATCAACCATTAACCCTTCATGAGTAGTTTTGTATTGTTTCTGTTGTATAAATCGATGCCTACTGCTGTGATTACTGGGGTTTATCGCCGATCGAAGGTGGGGTTATGGCCGAGAACAAAAAATAGGTTTTACATTATGGATCGTTGATGGAAATGAAATTAATTAATAAGGATTGATTAGAATGGTACATTATGGATGGTTGATGGAAATAAATTAATTAATACTTGCACATAGTCATTCAAAGAGGCTTTGCATGTAAGCTTGGGTTGCACGGAAATTTGTAACTATCAATGCGTGTTAGACGTAAACAAGATAATAAATGCTTAAATAGCTCGCCTCTTTATTTATACTTAATCTTAGTGGTTCGAAAACCGTATAAAGCTCATGAAAGATAAATAAAATATTGTTAATAAATCAAATAGGCTTGATAATATATGAGATAGGCGCTCGCTATTCGTTGGTAGGATCCCCGGAATCTACTTCGGGGTCTTCCTCAGGGTCTTCTTTGGAATCTCCTTCCACTCCCCTTAGTAATTCTATTAGTTCCATTTGTGCATTGAGCCTTTCTTCTAGCTCTAGAATCCTTTGTCCTTGTTGTATTTGTTCCCTTGATTGGCGATCCGCCCTCTCTTTTAGTATATTCACTTGATTTTGAAGTTGATGGTCGGTACGATTCTCCCTCACCACTCTCAATCTTTCGTATGGATCCTCGTACCTTGCCGGTACGGACTCCGGGTGACCGAGAGGGGCGTATTGAGGACGACTCGTCGCCTCATGTTCGGGCACGTGGTGTTGCCCGTCCATTGTTTGGATCATCCCGACCGATTGTATTACTATTTTGAGTCGACGTATTTCATTCTCTTGTTCTTGGATTTGTTCATCTCTTTCCTCGAGTTTCCTTTTCAAGGAAGTGATCGAAAACTCAGAGCGGGTAGGGGTTCGAATTGTGCGTACCATCGTTTCGTAGATAGAATACTTAACGGAGGTTAAAATTTTGAAGGGTGTCGTCCGCGGTTTAGCCAATTCGGCTGAAGCGTGAGAATTCGCGAAATGAAATAGCGTGCACATATAGTTCCTATTATGCAACTATATGAGGTACTTAGGTTATAGTCTAGGTCAAGCCACCTAATTCTCTATAACCAATGGCTCTGATACCAATCTGTCACACCCCGCCAAGGCGGAATCGCGAAGTGTGACGAAGAGGATCGTCATAAAACATTGATATAAAATAGAGAAAATCACTAAATGCAATTAATCCAACATGTCACGACGTTTCCCCGACACAAGAGGAGTCTTGTGCCGTGTTAAGTCGGTTCCACGGCAACATAGACAATCAACGAAAGTAAATGATCGTGCGAATGTAAACCCCACAACCCGGGTCAAGTATACAGGCGACAAGCCCAAAACCATTTAACAATTTGAAGTGTTAACAAACACCCACATCACAAATTAATATCAATAGTTCGGTTCTCGCTATGAGTCACGCTAAGGTCCGTCTAGAGTCTTCTAGGATCCTTAAGCATTAGCGTTAGTATTACCTAAAAATGAACACTCTAAAAATGTCAACACAATGGTTGGTGAGCTCGCAGGTTTAAACAAAATAATTGAATTGCCGTGTATACAATAGTTTGACAATGGATATAGTGTAACACATACTCGCAATAATGATAACCGGACCACAATGTCCCATATGAATAATGATAACCGGACCACAATGTCCCATATGAATAATGATAACCGGACCACAATGTCCAATGTGAATAATGATATCCGGACCACAATGTCCAATTTGAATGATGATAACCGGACCACAATGTCCCATTGATATTTGTCATCCAACAAGGCCTACCAGCTGGATCACTAAGTTGGGTAAATTTGAATTCAATTGACTTAACCCATCACTGGGTTCATTTGATTAACTAAACTCATCACGGGGTTAGACTTAACCCATCACGGACTTAGTTTGATTGACTTAATGTAACACCCAGAATTTTACTATTAAGTCAATGCGAGAAATGTACAAAGTGGTAAATGAGTTACAAATGGATATATGAGATTAGATGTGTTTTTAAAACTAGAGGGACTTAGAATGTCAGATTATAAGTTAATTTAAGTCCAGGGACCATTTATGTAATTCAACTAAACTTATAGATATATATGAATTTCATGTGCTAGAACTCTTTGCACATACATACATGCTACAACTAGAACACAACTGCAAACCTTTAACTTCTGGCGATTTGGACATCAAAACACAGCCATAACATCAGTTGAATATCATCATAGCAACCCATCTTAGTAGAGGTATGTATAGTTTGAATTGTTGGTGTGTTCTTCATGTTCTTATGGGTCAAGAATTGATCACAAGGATCAAATTATGTTAATTTGTAGTTTGTTATGTTATTTAGCTGTTAGGGGTGTAGGAAAACACCCCATATATGTCTTAGAATGTTTAAGTTGAGTTTTTATGAAGTTTTGGCCGGATTCACAGTTGTTGTCGGTCAAAACTGTGCAGACCAGGGGAGGGCACGGGCGTACCCAAGGAGGGTACGGGCGTGCCTTTCGCCCCATGGAAAACCTTAGTTCATCAGGTACCCCCGTGCTTTCAGGCATAGGCACGGGCGTACCTTAGCAAGGCACGGGTGTGACTGCAGGATAGGTACGCCTATGCCTGGGGAGAGTTTAACCGTGCCTAGGTTGCAGGCACGGGCGTGCCTTTGAAAGGTACGGCCGTGCCCTAGCCCTGTTCAGTTCAGTTTGATTAGTCAACAGATGTTAATACATACACTATTGGTATTATGATGTAGAAACCAGTTGTGGACCTATACATTGATCATTATCGTTTGTGGATCTGTTCAGATTATAAATATCAGAAGGTGAGTCTTCTAGACTTCACTTCATATCTCCAACATGTATGCTATTATATCAGATTATTGACATGTCATGTTATTCATATGTGTATAAGCTTGTTGCTATGTGTAGTAAGTCTCAGAGGTGGGGTGCTTACTGCTAAGTCCAGTAAGGCTCATTTATGGTACAGTACTGTAACCTATGTTGCTGCCCTGGGTTTAGAACCAGAGGCTAGCATTGTTTGCCAGACATACGTGTATTATCTTCCTATGATTTTATACGTGGGTTTATATGATGTTTAGTCCGGTTTACTCACTAAGCTCTCGTAGCTTATCAGATACTATTTTTAAAATGTTTTGCAGGTTTTTAGCAAAGACAAGGGCAAAGCTTCGGTTTGACTAGCATTTGATAAACTCTTGAAATTAACGCCTGGTTTGTAAATATCAAGTTTTTGGTACCAAACTTATGTCAGTATTTTTGTGCGTATCTATTGATACATTAGTTTTTCAATCAAGTATTGCTTCCGCTTTTATGTTAAACTTTCAGATGTGAACACTTATAGGTGTTTGATCTTAATATTTCAAATTTTGTAATTTGGGGCGTTACACTTAACCCATCACAGGGTTAGTTTGATTGACTTAACCCATCATCGGGTTAGTTTGATTGACATAATCCATAATCGGGTTCACACAAGCATGTAACACATAATCCAAGTTGTCAAAAAGAAAAGAATTTCAATTCACGGCATGAAAAATAAAGCAATTCATTGAGTGTCATTTTCCCCCAAGAAAAACATGCAAAAGGGGCCACGAGTACTCACCTTGAGGGTTGATAGTAGCTAGTGAGATGAATCCTGCTCAAAGATCTACAATAGGTTTCGTGACATCAGTTTCTATGGTGTGAAACTCTTAGGTAGCAATCTAAATTTGATAGATTGCTCTTGTATTGTATCCAATACTTTAAATAATTCCTTTCTTATGTAAGGTATACTTGTATTATCACTTAGATTTGTTATAAATTCAATTATTTTATTTTAATGCTTTTAGAAATACTTTTTAGGATTCAAGTAGTTTTCTGGCAGAATTTGTAGTCCCATTTTGTATTTTTAAACCCCTCTAAATAACCTAGTTAAATTCCTAAATTTTTATGAAATGTACTTCAATGTCTCTAGATGAAACCCGAATTTTTCCAGAATTTATTCTTTTACTTTTATATTAAAATAAATTCATGATAATCGACTAACCCGAAAATACCACTGTTTTACGTGACAGAAAGTTTATTTCTTTTTAAAATAGTAAACGAATGAACTAATTTCCAAAATTTTTACAGAACTCCATAGACATGTAAAGCTTTGTCTTGTATGAATCTCACAGTTTTATTCATCAAAATAAGTGATTTATAGTGCGGGTAAGTTACCTATGCTTCTGTCCCAAAAAATCCAGATTTGCGCACCAAAATGTTTTAATCTTTTTGGATGACCAAACGATATTGTTTTGAGATGAAACCAATTGGAGTAGAAAGTAGACTCAAATTAATTCCGTTTAGACTTAAAATACGATAGAAAAGTCCACGAATTGCTCAAGTTATGACCTTTTAAACACGACTCAAAGTTTCTGTCAGATTCTCAAAACCTTTAAAAGGTAGTTTTGATTCAAGTATTACACAAGTGTTTGTAAGAATCGACATTCATGAGTATTAAACTTGTTGTTGAATGTTCTTGGGTGTTTAGTTTAGGAGTTGCTTCATTAGCCAAGATTATGGAAAAGAACAAGAAAAAAGATTTAAGATACATAAGAATAGATTCATACCTAAGTATTTTCGAATGGTGACCAATGTGACTTGATTTCTTGAAATCTTGAAGAACACAACCAAGGCTTGTTCTTGGCCTTCAAAGAATCGAAGATGGGAGAGTAGGGCTGTGAATTTTCGATGGATGGAGGCTAGGGTTAATGGAGTTGGTTTTTTTGGAAATAACTCTAGGCATTTAATATAGAATCATGTTATTTTTTGTTATGTTTTGAATTTTGAAATTTACTCTCCCTTTTCCCCCCTTTATTGGCCGAAATTTTCATTAATATTCTATACATATATATTTTTATTTATTTATTTATTTTACTTCTTTGAGTAGTAGTGTAAGTGGTGCACTTAACCTTGTCATGTGTTACAATTCATGCTATTAGTTAGGGTTACTAGATTTTAAGAGTTGTTCTAGAATTTTATTAATTTGGTTTGTAATGCAAACTTATTTATTGTGTTATTATTATTATTATTACTACTTTAATTTTGGTGTTATACGGTTGCTTGTTAGTGTATTAATCTTCTTTAAAATTATTCGAATCTCAATAGAGTTTGTGCACTTATAACCACTATTCCATGAATTGTACTTTTATTCTCATGAGCTCTATTTAGTACTTGAGCTTGTGTCACCCTTGATGTGCACTCAAGGTGCATGTAATGAATTTGTTCCACACTTTACGCATGTAACTATAGGATTTTTTAAGTGTCATGGTCTGAATTGTGCGTAAAGAGAGTATACCTTCTAATACTCATCACTCATTTGGATTTTTTTAGGGTTTCAAGGAAAATTAAACGCATGAAACCTAATAACAATTTTGAGAGTCTAAACTGGTTAACCGACTTTGGTGACGGATGTCACACCCAATACCAATCAAACTTTAATACAACACTTATAAGACCCAAAATTCAACTACAACATCTCTCTAACAACAAGAATCAACACTTTACTACCTTAAATCACCAAAATCTAAACTCACCATTCTTTCCAAATCTTTGACCCATTAACCAAAACTCTCAACATCAAACAACATTAGATCATCAATTACAACAAAAGAACTAAAATCAAACACAAATAGAGATTAGAACTTACTTGATACTTCAATCCCTTCTTGTCTTACACCCACCAAGCTAAATCAAGCAACAAGAAAGGAAGAACAACTTGATTTACCTTATTTTGACTTTAAAGTCAACCAAACCACCAGCTTCTTCTCTTTTCTCCTTGTTGAAGCCATTTTCTCCAGCCCTCCTTCCCTCTCTCGATGTTTGTAGAGATTTAGAACTCTTCTTTGACTCAATTTGAGTCAATAAAGGATATTTATATCCAATTTTTACATTTAGCCCCTTATGGTTTCAAAGCTTAGCACCATTAGCCCCCAAAGTTCATCAATTACACACATACAACCCTTAATTCACGATATTTATAACACCAAATATTTAAAGCTTTAGCCATTTGTACCTTATGCATTAGTAATTATACCTCATGACCAATTATTATTAGATAACTATAATCACTCTTGAAATTGATAAATTTTCCAAATTATCTCTAATATACCTTGATTTATTTAACCCGCAAATAAAACACCTCTTTAACCAATAATGATGATATTTAAAATTTTGGAATATTACAATTCCTCCCTCCTTAACAAGATTCCGTACTCGGAATCGAATCAATCCACAAGCTTAGGTATTTCCACATGTTTGTACTAAGATCCTAAGTAGGATCATTTAATTTAACTAATAGTATCAACTCTTTCATAATCTCTTAATCTTTCTCTCTATGAGAGCAATCATTACTTTTATCTAGACTCAAGCTCTAATCATCGATTAAGACACTTAATTACCAATATAACCCCTCCATACTTCTTTTCTAAATCAAAACTTAAATCAATTCCTTTAACTAGACTTTGTAAAATAGCCTAGTATCTCACCACTAAATGGTTTATAAATAACTCGCAATTGGACTATCAGGAATTTAACACCGTTAACCCAAACTTTACGACTCTTAAGTCATATAGTTTCATGGCTAGTTATTGATCACGCTAAATAGTGAACTATCATTCACCTTTAAATTCTCAAACACTAACGCAATCACCAGCCAACTTGGGCAAACAACCCGCTCATGAACATAAGTGTTCCTCATAAGTATTTTCCCAATAATTAGAGTAGCACAAGAGGGACTATTCCTAACTACATGTCATGATTCCACACCCTCTCACAAACATAGTTCTATATCAAAATAAATCTACCCACGTGATTAAGGAAGTAAACTTACAAGTATCACAATTAAAATCAGTCTTTAGCATTGGTCCAACATTGACCTAAGTCATAACATATTCTCTCAAGGTTCTTAACAACCTTGACACTTCACATAACTTAATTGTTTCAAAGGTCATATCTCAATTCACGGCTATACTTGCCACTATCAATCAATAACTAAGGCACAAGTTCAAATCTTTTGCACAATAATAACACAATACCAAAGAAAATTTCACTTGAACTAGTATACGTTAAACACAAATACCCCATAATTCATCTCAAGCCTTAAAGCTCGAATCGGCCTAACAGACCTAGTTGACACAATTATCGTCCTTAAGACAATCACTATTATAAGCACAAAATTTACTCAAGATCTTTATCCGGAAAGGCCTTCGTCGTGCACCTCTAAGTCGCCTCATGAAGTCCAAAACATCTTTTGGTCGTAAAAACCCACATTAGATCTATTAGGACTATAACCTTGCGAATTCAAACTTAGGTCACAACCTTTGCCATGCCCGGATAAAACGGATCTCAGGATCAAACGCTCGACCAACTCTAGCTACCGGAATCGCCGCATGCTTCCCTATGGCCGAATAATTAGTCACCTCTTGTGGTCCAAGACACCACGCTATACTTAGTCAACATATGAATCAAATGCTCTGTTCTAAAGGACATCAATCAACAAGATAAAAGATCTCTGGCTCCATTTCACTGTTAGAGAACATGTCTCAATTCATACATAGGAGCTTAACTTTTTGGATCAACTCCTCTAATCTCTAAATCGCTTTTCAGTATCCAATCACATAAACAGAGTGAATCATTTCTTAAGTAACAAATCATGTATTATTCCATAGAAACACAAATAAAGCCAATTGAACTCAAAGGATCACCTTTGATTATACTGGGAATAACCATTAGGTTCTAAAGGTTCTCCTTCTCAGAGGAAGGTCTATAGACTTTTCATTACAATGTCATCTGTAATCTTTATGATCTTAATATACTTCACCTTCATAAACCATCATGATCTTTGAGTAAGCCATGACTAAATGTAGTCATTAAGAAACTCTTTTCAACACTACCCAAAACGGGCCAATTAGTCAACTTATCAAATTCTTAGTCATTAACACTAATTGCAGTTCTAATGAACTTACAATAACCTTACAATCATTTCATTTCCACCATTTAGGTTAAAATGATATATAAGATTACATCAAATTATAATTCAAATTTTCATGACACAAGACTGACCTTGTACTTGCTCCATCCTCATAAGAGGCTTAACATACTAACGATTATCTTTCCTTTACAAAACTCTCTAAGTCATCAAAGGAAAGAGACCCAGTTATACATATCCTTAAGTGAGCACATCACTAATCAATAACACCACAATCTTAATTTTAGAAAAGTCTCAACCACTAGAGAGTTAAGATCTCCAAGATTATTTAATAACTTAAGCACAAGGTTACTCAATGTATAACCTTACTTAAACATTTCATTACATCATCTTAATCACAAATGCAATTGGAATCCCCCAACTGACTTTATACCTCTTATCTCCTCTAAGCACCTAATAAGTGCTAAGATCGGTTAATAGCTTTCAACTGAAACTTGAGAGCTTATGGGACTAAAAGATTTCCAATTCAAACTTAATCGTTCTACATCACAACTCAACATGAGATTCATTAGATCACAAGATCTATAAACGATTTCAATGAGAAGTCCAACTCAATTGGACTAACCCGCACCATTACAGAGGTGACATAATGTCTATTATTTTATCACATAAGCTACAATTCACAAAGGAGTTTCTTGCTTCTTTTGAGAAACACACAAACACTATTTCTCTTATAACATAACTCATCAGAGTAAACCTGTCATACATGAAACAATAACTTTAGTTTCAATTTCAACTTAACCAACAATCTCAATAGGGTTCCTACTTAGATAAGGAATCAATTCTCAAATCAAAACACATAGGAGGACACTAGTAGATAACTCTACCAATAATCCATTAATGGTCCAAACCCGCAACCGTAGTCGCATAAAGGGTTCATTCTATAGACTAGATCATCTTTTATATCACTACACATAGGTGCCTCCCTCCTTGAACCAAGGACATATGGCACTTTTCTGATCCAACACCATTCTATGAAATTCATCACTCGCTTACCTTATTAACTAAGGTATATTAAACAAGGCTCTAATAACAAAATCTCATGTTTTCTATTTACGAGACTTATCTTAATAAGTCTTAGTTTCTCATACATCACTAAGGAAGTCTTTCCTTCTAGCTAATACATCATTACAAAGGAGTCCATCAAGGACTTAACAGTACTAACCGTCTCAATAAACAAGCTTAAACAAGCTTCTTTCACTATCCCAAGGTTCAATCTGAACCAAGACCACTATTCTTAGTACCCATCGGTACAATTAACTTCTAAACTGCTACCCAAAGTAGGCTTTTACATAAAGCTTAACACATTTCTGAAGTCAAACTTAGTAATAGAGGGCTAGCAACACACTTGAGTTACCTAACACTCAGGCAACTCTCATCCTAATCCAAGTTACCCTCCCAGCTCAAATGGATTTCCTTTAACGGTCGGTCTGGTTTGAGACCAAACACTAACTCGAGTGCATGATTCACTCAAACCCAGGCTCTGATACCAACTTGTAACACCCTGATTTTCAGTACAAATTAAACTTTTCGATAATCACTTTAAAACATAGTTTAGGTAAAACTTATTATATATTAACGAAAGCATCATGATATCTTTAAAGAATTTCAACAAAATACCATACTGTTTTAAACATTAACGGTATCATACGATACAAACCAAAACCTTTGGTGTTACCGTAGTCGATCACACGACCAATAAAAACCAATAGGAAATCTAGAATTACCGGAAAGGTAATCAATCCAATACTATGTCCAAGGCATCTACCCGCCTCACCAAAGCCTCTAGACATCATTCGGATACAAATCATTTGACACACAGAGTTAGCTATAAACATAGCTAGTGAGTACAACCAAAAACATTTATCTTTTCAAAACCAAGTCAGAATCTCTTTGAAAACACAAGTTTGGCATTAGACATACTTTAAAATCATACACATAAGCACATAAGGATGCGGGTCTGTCCATTAGCCACAATATCTCCACGTGGTAGCTAGCCACGGTCAACACGTGCCCACATGGGGGATAACCACATCACCCCGTCAAGGTGGGGGATGCACGAAGCAGTCCACCATACAACGGTTATCTGGAGTGTAAGCCCTGCTCACCAAATCCACTCGTGTTGCCCCGGGTTCGGTGGCTCGTCAGCCTAGTGAACCCACACGGCCATGATGGCTGCTGACATATCCCTCCACTCTCTACACCAATTCCTCAACCACCCGTACATCGCGGTTCCTCAATTGCCAAAGCCACATGAACCTGTGCACGTCTCAATGGCTAGGAACCCTATGGTACAGAGTTCATATCACACAGTGGTCCGGACCGAATCACATACCCAAAGGGTCACATAAATCACATGCCATAAAGGCCAAGTAATCCAAGCAATCCAAGCAATCCAAGCAATCAAGCTTATCAATCAACACATAAGTGTCACAATCATGTCTCTTGAGCATAAATGCTCAACAAACAAAACCACATTTGGCATATCAATGCCCAAAATACATACAAAGTGAAAACATGATTTTTCACTACTCAAAACCATGTTTGTTGTTTCAAAATCAAAGTTCACTCCAACATAGAGTATCAATTCTGTTTCAAACCCTCTCCTTAAAACATTAAAAGTTCTTAATTTTTCAATAGAAACTAAATCTCTACCCTTAATTCTATTTACATTAATCCCATCCATCAATTCATTAAACCTTTCACCTCTTTTATTTCCTTTAACAAATAAATGTCATGATTATACGAATTATAATTTAATTTTCTCTAAAAACATATAATTCAATTTTTTAAAATAGTACTTATGATCTTCAAGTTTAACATATAATATTAGACCGTCTCACATTGCTTTAAGTAAAAGTGTATAAATAATATTACCACACTATTAAATAAAACTTTCATATAACATAAATTTGATAAACAATACTACTTAAGTTATTTCAAATTTTTTATAATATTCAAGATTCATTCACAAACATCATTGTCTTCTCCATCCCCGTGACCATAAGTATTCACCATCATTATTCTTTGATTGTCTCCGCCGCATTGTGCGAGTACCCCACTAGTGTTTATTAACAATGATGATAGAAGTCAAAGTTCAAATCATATAGCCTTATTCGATATAGATATTTAACTACATTCTCGTTCTTTTAATAAAAAAACTTACACTAAATATTATAAATAAAAAAAGCCTAAATTGTAATTTTATCGGGTTTATTTCACATAATAGTAACCAATTTTGAAAAATGTTTAGCCATTAAGTCTTTCTTGTGTCATTCTAAACGGTAAGTAAGACTTCAATAATCTAAGTTTAGAAAAACTTGTTTATACACATATCAACATTATTGGAAGGGTTTAGTTTACTAAAATGTATCCAAGTTGTCACGTTTTGCAATTGTGTGTATCAAACTTTAAAAGTTTCTATTATGTGTATCTAACTTTTAATTTGTTGTTATTGTATGTATTTTGGTTACATGAAAAAGTACAAAAATTACAAGTTTAGTACATACAATAGAAAGTTTAATACTCACAATAGTGACAAATTAAAAGTTCGATACACACACTAGAACATTTTTAACTCCAATACATACAATAGCAAAACATGACAACTTGGATACATTTTGGTGAACTAAACCCTTATTGGAATAATCAACAAACTCTATATGCAATAATTACATTAGGAAAACAATCGATTTGTTTAAAATATTTTAACACATCATTAGGTTTGATTGTTTTACCGAATAAAAACGTGTCAAAGAGCTTTAACTCCGTATAAAGTCCATTTGCATAAAAATCTAATCGTTCGTCATACTTAAGTGCATCTTTATCACGACTACAACATGACTTAAGATCTTTGTCATCAAATCCTTAATATCTATATTTTATAGACGTATAGAATAATTATTTAAATACTTCCTAGTATTTCTACTTTATTATGTGAGTTTTAAAAAATATAACAGTATATATATATATATATATATATATGTGTGTGTGTGTATGTGTGTGTGTGTGTGTATATATACTAGCACGGTACTCGCGCAATGCTGTGTCGGTGAATAATTCCTAGTCGATAACATGTCTGTTTTCGATAACGTTATGTTGACATCGAATAATTTCCAATTTATATGTCGATTTACAATCCATGGTAATGTTAATTTTTTGATTTGGAAGTCAAACCATATATAAGATATTGATTGCATACTTTCTAAATTAATTTCTACTCTAATTATGACATTATTATCAAATATATTTTGTGATGTTCGGTAATAAAGTAATTTCAACTTACTTAAAAATTAAGAGATTTAAAATGTGTTAATACTTTATAGATAGTATAGATACGTAATATATGTATATACAAATTTGGGTCTCTCTGGACTGTGTGCGATCGCACCTCTTACACTCCTTATAAAACACCCTGATCATACATAGTTACACCCTCACCGAATGACTAAGTATAACACTTGGTATTGCTTAAAACATAATATTCAAGGGTTATCACTCACTTGCTCATTCAATTGGATAGCTTTAGATTCTTATTATTCGAAGTATAATTTATTCATCTTTAATATTCATGTTACTTGTTAGTGGTTATTAGTTAACCAATATTTAACACTAACTCGTATTCGTGTCAATCATCCTAGTAACGAGTCAAATTAGCTTACACATGATCGGACGTAGAATTACAACCTTGGTCACAATCATATTCTTCACACCATCATGTCTAATAATAATCCACAAATCCACAAACACTACATAATGATTAAGGGTTAAGTCGGTAGTCACCTGAGTCCAAAAACCTTGTAGCAATAATAGTAGGATGGACTTAATACAATGGAAACCAAAAAAATGGTTTGCCGTCAACATGGTCGTGTCACGACCATATACCCGTCGCGTTGCAATGTTCAAGAACATAAAGAATTAGTCAAGTTATACCAAAATAAAACCGTTCCCCGGCAACGGCTCCAAAAACTTGATGTGCGTGTAGCGTACCAGTTTTAAATTTATAAAATCCGAATTATTTAGCACGACTACAACACAAATAGGCAAGAAACCTAATCGTATCGTAGTATAGTAAATAAGTACGGGTGTCGAACACTAGAGGAACGGGTATGATTTTAATATAACTCTACTAATTAAATATTAAACTAATTCAAAGCAGTAAATAGGGGGATTTAGAATCTTAACAATAAAGATTCAAACTTTATTATCTAAAATCACTCCTAACACAAGCAAACACTCAAAAGCAAACCAAGAACGACAAAAGAAAATATTTTTATGGATTAAACTTATCAAATTAAAGTTTTCCCTCCCTAGATTCGATTGCTACTTTTTCAATACATTTAATTTCCAATTAATATTGCAATGAACATTTTTTCATCTCATACCGATTTCTATAATCGATAGACTCTTGGTCCGAAGTCTAACCCTATAATCATGCATTTATTCAATTCTATGGTCAAGAAATCGTTTAAATGCATAATTAGACGTGTTTAAGTTCGTGTCAAACAAGACTCAAACTTTAACAATTGTTTGGTTATTAAATTGTTAAATTGACAAATAAAGGTTATTACATGTCAATCATACACATTAAAGTTCCTTCCTTGATTATCTAAGCCTAGGATATGATCTATCACTAGTCAAGATTAACTATTGGTCCTAATTAATCATGATAAAAGCTATAAAAATAGACTGGTCCTCTAATTTTTATAAACTCAGAATATAAATAGTCAAAAATAGATTCTTAAACACATATGGATCATTGGTAAGCTTGTAAGACAAATTATGAGATGAAAACATGTTCTAATAAATGGAAATCAAACATATTTAAGAAGTATCATCTCCTCTAGGGAGGAAAACAAGAAAACTAGCCAATAACAGTCATATCAAGCTTCTGGAAATCATAAATAAACATGAGAACAAAGAAAAGAATGATAAAACCGTAATAAGCAAGCCTCCTAGCCACTTTAATCTTCAAAATAAGCTCCAATCCTTCAAATTAAGCTCCACAGCTCCTGGAATGACTTTTGGACGTGTTTTGGAAGTATTTGGGTAGAAGAAATAGGGTGGTTCTCTCTAAAACCGATCTGGACGTTCGTTTATATAGAAAACTGAAAAAAGGGGCGTCGCGTCGCGACGGATAAGCGTCGCGTCGCGACGGGTGAGTTTGACACGATCCAAAACTCTTTTAAAATTTTATTTCTGACGTGATCTGACGTGTCGCGCCGCGACCCAGGCAATGATCGCGCTGTGATGCCACGTGGCGAGCTTTCTAACCTTATCTTCAATAGCTCCGTTGCGCCGCGATTCTTGAAGGTGTCTAGCTGCGATCTTGGTTTTTTAATACATGACCATAAAAGTGAAGTTGTAGACCTCTGAGTCTAGTTTCCGTGGCCTTTAGAATCACCTCAATCCGAGTTCGTATGAGTGAGATATGATCAAAACAGTGGAGGTGTGTCGGCGCGGACAGCTTTTCATATTTCTTTGGTTTCTTCCGTTTTTTGATCAAAACTTTTCATATCCCGCCTTTTTAACCTGTAATTCAATAAATGAAGATAATTGCGTATCTTTTACTTATTTACGAACAATAATAGGCTAAAATAAAACAGATATCGCTTAAAATATATATCTAAATTTGACGATATGAAAATACCCCACACTTGAACTTTGCTTGTCCCCAAGCAAATCCTAATTTTATCTAGGCTAAAACTCTAAACGATCAATACCATCCTTGAAAAATTAAATACCAATTATGAATGTCAAAAACGTTGATTAAAAACACAACACTTGCGATACTTAGAATTATGCACATACTCATGATTTGATCCACATTTAACTTTCCAACACTCCAAATAATTTTTCCATTTATACATATTCAAACCTGAACTTAAGGATTGCATTTATATTTAATTTGATTATCCTTTAGGAATCCCCCAACCTCAAGACTTATTGCAGATTTCCAACTTTATTTTTACATATGCTTTTTATCTTTTCAGCTCTTTTTTACAAGTCTATGACTTTCTATAGAACCCATGTAGCGAATCCTCAACTCAACCGATCCCAAACCAGTTGGGTTTAGGTGGCTAGGTGTCGAACACCCTTTAGAGTTTACTAATTCGAGTTCCAAAGGCCATTTATTTGACTTATATATATTTTCTAGCATTTTTTGTATATTTTTTTCATTTTGCACATTGGCTTTTTTTCATTTTTTTCTTAGCATATGTTTATAAAAATTGAAAATTCAACTCAGTCTATTTTTGTCAAGCTTAGACTCAAAAAGGGCTTAACCTTTCTAATTATTGCAGCAATTCAAAAATTAAAATTTGAATACTATAAACACAAATTTATAAGGAATTGACGAAAAGCTACAAGCACAATGCATAAACTGAATTATGACCTATGAATTGTTTATAAATAAACAAACTTGACATTCTTAAATAATATTTAACTTTTAAGTTGAATGATATTAAAAAATTTTAAATTTAACGCCCAAATACAATTATAACTTAATACAAGGACAAATAAATTTCAAGCGAGTAAATATTTTCTAACCTCTTACCCTACACTTAAATTGTACAATGTCCCAATTGTGCATAAAAATAAAATAATAAAGTAGGACAACGTTAGAAAAACTCCCCGGGTATAATTAGGCCAACGGAGCAATAAATGTTAGCATATACGCGCATATTCCATAAATTAAAAACCCTCACTGAAATATAAATAACTCAAAGCATAACGTCAGACATACAAATAAATATAAACATCAAAGGATAGTAAGTGTCTCAATGTGATTCTGTATAAAGGATTCCACAAGCATATATGAAGAATTATCTAGGCTAGGATTCCAAAAAACAAAAAGAAACAAACCTAACTCACTTTCGTAGGAATCATGGTTGCATTTAGCATATGCAACAAGCCTTTAAACCCTTGGGTAGCCCGAGTGGACGAGTTGTAGTCTCGTGAGGGTTTCTAGGCAACACACCCACAAAGTTGAACAGAAAGAAAATGAAATACAAAAATAAAGAAGAAAGAAAAACCTAAACTAACCACGGGTTGCCTCCCGAGAAGCACTTGTTTTTGTCTAAGTCTCTAGCTTGATTGTAGATTTATTTCTCGTGACTTCGAACGAATAAACCCACACTTGTAATCAAGTGCGGGTGGTAATATTTATACCTAGCGGACAATGCATATTTGTTCCCTATTGTGAATGTTGCTGCTAATGATGCGTTCCACAACGCCTTCCTGATCTCTACAAACATCTCTCCAGCGTTCTGAATCTTGGTTCCTCCCCGTGATTGTGAACTCAATAGTGACTCAAGCAAAGACTCCAATTGGCTCCCGATGTTATCTAAGTTATCCTCCTGATCCTTCTCCACACACGAAGTACCCCACAGAATTCCCGACGCCAAAGGAATTCCATAATGCGACTCCAACTCCTCACTTGATCCCGTGGTTACCTCCTTTTCTGATTTCGGAGCGTCCTCCTCAAAGAGTAGAAATTCCAGATAGTCCAAGGTTTCATCTGCACAATTCTCCACGTCTTCTCTCTCAAGAAGGGAGGGTCCCCATACGGGTTTTGGTTCTAAACCTAATGTGGGTGTTGGTTGAACGAGGGTCGACGGTTCATCCTTTGAATGGTCTTCTGGTTCCTCAAGCAGGTCAGCGAGACACTCCAGAATATCTCCATCAGATTTTGCATCTTCTCTCCACTCTACCTCCCCACAAGGCTCAAAATTGATACTTTTGTCAGAATCGGAGTCGTCTAAGCAGTATGGTTCAGGACTAAATTGTGGTTCTTCAGGCGAGCCAATCGGATGGTCATCCTCATCATCTTTTGGGATGAAGTCGAAGTCATCCCGTTCAATGCCATCGTCGTAAAACTCGTTCAACAAATCTTTAAGGAAGGAATCCCAACAGATTGGATGCTCTTCGGGCCAATACATAATCACAAAAGAGACATCGAAGAATCCCAAAATAGCACGTGAAACGACTAGGATAGGCACTAAATACTAAAATAAGAAAAGTAACTTCCTTTTAAGCCAAAACTCTCGGGAAGGATCGTTTAATAAAGAATTAGTCAAGTTTTACCAAAATAAAACCGTTCCGTGGCAACGGCGTCAAAAACTTGATGTGCGTGTAGCGTACCAGTTTTAAATTTATAAAATCCGAATTATTTAGCATGACTACAACACAAATAGGCAAGAAACCTAATCGTATCGTAGTATCGTAAATAAGTACGGGTGTCGAACACTAGGGGAACGGGTATGATTTTAATATAACTCTAATAATTAAATATTAAACTAATTCAAAGTAGTAAATAGGGGGATTTAGAATCTTAACAATAAAGATTCAAACTTTATTATCTAAAATCACTCCTAACACAAGCAAACACTCAAAAGCAAACCAAGAACGACAAAAGAAAATATTTTTATGGATTAAACTTATCAAATTAAAGCTTTTCCCCCCTAGATTCGATCTCTACTTTTTCAATAAATTTAATTTCCAATTAATATTGCAATGAACATTTGTTTCATCTCATACCGATTTCTATAATTGATAGACTATTGGTCCGAAGTCTGACCCTATAATCATGCATTTATTCAATTCTATGGTCAAGAAATCGTTTAAATGCATAATTAGACGTGTTTAAGTTCGTGTCAAACAAGACTCAACCTTTAACAATTGTTTGGTTATTAAATTGTTAAATTGACAAATAAAGGTTATTATATGTCAATCATACACATTAAAGTTCCTTCCTTGATTATCTAAGCCTAGGATATGATCTATCACTAGTCAAGATTAACTATTGGTCCTAATTAATCATGATAAAAGCTATAAAAATAGATTGGTCCTCTAATTTTTATAAACTCAGAATATAAATAGTCAAAAACAGATTCTTAAACACATATGGATCATTGGTAAGCTTATAAGACAAATTATGAGATGAAAACATGTTCTAATAAATGGAAATCAAACATATTTAAAAAGTATCATCTCCTCTAGGGAGGAAAACAAGAAAACTAGCCAATAACAGTCATATCAAGCTTCTGGAAATCATAAATAAACATGAGAACAAAGAAAAGAATGATAAAACCGTAATAAGCAAGCCTTCTAGCCACTTTAATCTTCAAAATAAGCTCCAATCCTTCAAATTAAGCTCCACAGCTCATGGAATGACTTTTAGACGTTTTTTGGAAGTATTTGGGTAGAAGAAATAGGGTGGTTCTCTCCAAAACCGATATGGACGTTCGTTTATATAGAAAACTGAAAACATGGGCGTCGCGTCGCGTCACGACGGGTGAGTTTGACACGATCCAAAACTCTTTTAAAATTTGATTTCTAACGTGATCTGACGTGTCGCGCCGCGACCCAGGCAATGATCGCGCCGCGATGCCACATGGCGAGCTTTCTGACCTTATCTTCAACACCTCCGTCGCGCCACGATTCTTGAAGGTGTCTAGCCGCGATCTTGCCTTTTTAATACATGACCATAAAAGTGAAGTTGTTGCCCTTTGAGTCTAGTTTCTGTGTCCTTTAGAATCACCTCAATCCGAGTTCGTATGAGTGAGATATGATCAAAACAGTGGAGATGTGTCGGCGCGGACAACTTTTCATATTTCTTTGGTTTCTTCCATTTTTTGATCAAAACTTTTCATATCCCGCCTTTTTAACCTGTAATTCAATAAATGAAGATAATTGCGTATCTTTTACTTATTTACGAACAATAACAGGCTAAAATAAAACAGATATCACTTGAAATATATATAAAATTGACGATATCAGTATACTCTTTAAAACATCAATAATAGTCTACTAACTCATTTAAACCACCAATTAAAGATATAGATTGAATTTATCTACTTTGAGTCTTTCACCCATTTGAATCATTTCTTCTAATTCACTCGAATTCAATATTTTAATTACTAATTTGAACTTAAACCAGCACATAAGGATTATAGGAATCGATTAAGAACATAAAAAACATTTCTTAGTTGCAATTCAAATTTGACCCATTAAACTCTATGAACCCTAAGGAACAAGAAGCACAAAACTTGAAGACTTACAAATGATGAAGAAGATGATGAGATAGATTCTTCATGCTTGAATAAACTAGTTTCCAGATTTTAAAGAAAGCTTGGTATCCTCTTTTAATGATTCTTCCAGCCACGAACAAGAACAATGGTATAAGAAGGTGTGTGTGTGGTCAAATGAATGAAGGAGAAACAAAAAGGTGTTGCTGGCTCTTGTTATAGTTATCTCAAATGCGGGTATCTCGCTCCCCTAATCGACTTACAACTTAACCCAAACGATATCTAGAAATCTCAACGAGGATATATTCAGAATCATTATTTTAAATTATTTAATAATTTAAAACTTTTATTCCTTTTCCGTATCCAAGTTTAATAACAATATCACGAGATGTAACACCCGCAAACCAGGGCTAGTAGATTAGCCGGTTTACGGTATGTGTTTGTTTTTGTTTTAATTGTTTTAATTTATTATGTGATTATCTAAGTGAATTAATTTATTAGTTAATTGAGATTATTATAAGTATGTATATATGTATGTATGGCCGTAGGTGAGTGTATGTGTACATGTGTGTAAGTGTATTACACGTGGGGGGTGTTAGATGATATAGTGCCACCTATTTGCATGTAATTATGTGTGCAAATTTGAGTTAGTGAACCATCTGCCCATTTTAACAAAACAAAGAAAAGTGTGTGTGTGCAAATTTAAGTTAGTGAACCATCTGCCCATTTTAACAAAACAAAGAAAAGTGTGTGTGTGCTAAGTGCTCTGCAAGAAAACCGAGAGAAAAGAAGGAGAAAAGAATCGGGATTCCAAGTTGAGTTTATAAATCAAGATTTAAGGTTGGTGTTTATAAATCTTCATATTATAATCCTTCTTAATATGTTATCTGATGCAAATATGATTTATGATTAGTTTTGAAGGTTGCATGCTAAGAATATTACAATCGGTTTTTTTGAAAGAATAGGATTTTAATAGTTTTGTATGTTTATATGATTCATATGGTTAATTTCATGAGAATGTATTAGAAATGTTTAATATATGTTTCTGAAATAATGGTTATGAAGCTATATGAAATCTGGGTTTGGATTACTATATGTTGAAGTTATCGGATTTGATATTTATGAACCTCTTGGATTGTTGAGAAGAAGAAATCCGAATCTTGCTTAAATCCGGGTCTTATGAAATCCGAAAGTGCAAATCCGATTACCTTAGAATCCGAAACTTGGTTTATGACAACCCCAAATCCGAATACTATATTTGCATATGAAATCCTAAACTTGGAAAATTACTAAGTCAAAATCCGAAACAATGAAATCCGAATGATGAAATCCGACACATGAAATCCGATACCCTAATCCGGGACTTAGGTAGCGTTTGGTTGGCAGAAATCCTTGGGATTCTGTAGGAATTGGAATCCAATTCCTAAGGATTCCTGTGTTTGGTTCACTTTAATGAGGGAATCCGAAGGAATTGGAATCCATCAAATGAGGGAAAGTGAATTCCATCACTAGATGGAGGGATTTTAAAATCCTTTGAATGAAGGAATGTGGAATATTACCTTGTTATCTTTAAACATTTCTATAGCCCTAATATATCTATCTAATTCCATCGACATAACACGTGAGTCGACTCTACCCTCCACACACCGATGCTTTTGCCTCCGCCTCCGTCTCTAGACCCTCCACCGTAGCCTTCCTCTATCGCCGCCTCCGGACCCTCCGCCGCAGCCATCCTTCAGCGTCGCCTCCGGACCCTCCGCCGCAGCCTTCCTCCGTCGCTGCCTCCCGACCCTCCGCCGTAGTCTTCCTCCCTCGTCGTCGCCTCTAGACCCTCCGCCGCAGCCTTCCTCCATCGCCGTCGCCTCTAGACCCTCCGCCGCTGCCTTCCTCCATTGCCGTCGCCTCCGGACCCTCCCCCGCAGTCTTCCTCCGTTGCTGTCTTCCTCCGCCGCAGACTTCCTCCTCCGCCGCCTCTAGACCCTCTCTCGCAGCCTTCCTCCGTTGTAGTCTCCAGACCTTCCGCCGCAGCCTTCCTCCGTTGTAGTATCTAGACCCTCCGTCGCACCCTTCCTCCGTCGCAGTCTCCAGACCCTCCGCCGTACCCTTCCTCCCTCACAGTCCCCAGACCCAAACATTCTGCGAACCAAATGACACCTTAGTGAAATCCGATACTCTTGATTTTGGAAACTTGAAGTCCGATTAAGACAAAAACAAATTGGAACCCATCGGATTCCTAAATCCGACAGTTGTGAAATCCTTATAGATAGTTGCGGATTTTGGGAAATCCGATACCTTGGTTACGGATTTTCAAGAATCCGAGAGAGAGAATCCGATAGTTTTTGTAATCCGATATTTTGTGTTAGGATTTGTATTTGTCTATTGATTGTTGATATTATGAATGAATTACAAATATATGTCAGATATATTTATAAGATTTGAGACTCATAGGCTCAGTAACATTAGACTTCTAAGTACTTTGTCTGAACTTGAAAGGTGAGTGGATGTTGGATGCGAATGGTAAAGATTGCGTTTAATGTTACTGATGTAAGGCTTGATTGTATATGATGGATTGATATTGGAACTACTGATTGTGAATATTATGTATATGACTGTTGCATGATTATTTGTTCGACACGCACTCTTAGTATGATTTTGATTTGTGTTTGAGAAGTCAGCTATGCGTGGAATTGGGCTGGGCTCGTTTACTGGTTGGTTGAACAGTGGTAGCCTTACTGTTGCATATGTTGCTTCATAGTGGATTTCACTGTGCCAATTCAGTAGAGGGCTATCTGTTGGAATATGCCCACTGACACGAACGAGTTAATGGCACTACCGATAAGGTATAGGGCTATTGGGTCACACACCAAGTATTGATTCCGGCAACACGATCAAGCAAAAGAGAGGAAAAGGCCAAAATGGGTTTTGGCAGGATGGTACACGGGCCGTGTTCCTGAACACGGGCCGTGTCCAGTCCAACATACACGAGGCGTATTAGCCCAGTTCAAGGTCGTGTAGTTTGGGCCTACACGGGCCGTGTAGATGAACACGGGCCGTCTTAGCCCAATTGGGGCCGTGGACTTTGGGCCTACACGGCCGTGTAGAGCTACACGGGCCATGTACGTTCGCTGTAACAGCAGAATTAACAGCCTTAAACACTTGGTTTAATGGGGTTAACTTCTCATAATTGTGGTAGAGAAAGAGACCACGAGTTATCTACTCTAGTAGAGGCTTTTGGCTAATTTTTTGTCTCTTGGTTGATACTAGAACTCTCTCTCTTGTTCATCTTGTTCTTGGTGTTCTTGAGCACAAGAAGCAAGAAACTCTTGCACTTGATTGTTGTTTTGGTGTTTGCACATCAACTTGCTAGCACTTGGGAATCAAGCAATCTTGGGGTGGACTTCATTGGAGGAGTTCTATATTGGATTCTAAGCTACTTGACAAGAAAGGTTTTCTTTGAGACTTGCATTGAGGTATAAACCTTTCTACTTATCTTTTTCATTTTTAGTTGCAGTTCCATTGTTAGATTTTGGTCCATGGGAAGTATTCGTTGTTTGGCATCGATTTTTGTTACATGTTTTGCTTCCGTTGCTACTTGTTTTTGCCAAACGAATACCTTTAGTGGTATCAGAGCCATATCTAACATGGCTTTGCACTATTGAGTCTAGAAAAACCATAAAAGTGTTTTTGGATAAGAAAAGTATTTTCTTAAAATTGATTTTTCCATTGAGACTCTTGTTGTGCTAGAATAGATTTATTCGTAGTCGTGTTAATATATTTTAGTTTTTATATTTATAAATTTGTTGTAACTTGGCATGAAGGGTACACAAATATATACTTATAAATGTATATATGAATATGTGTCTCAAAAATGGTTTGATACACTGATGCATATGTACAAGGATTGTCCTTTTGGTGCCTTTGGTGTTTTGACAATCTTAACTAAAATATAGATATATATTTATATCATGGTTATGTGTGGCTGACGGGGAAAACGCATAGGAATTTTGGGTATGTTACCGAATCATATGTATATATATTTGCATGGTTGTATTTTATTATTCTATGCATGGATTAGGATTCGCATGCTAGACAATTTTTCCTATAAAATTAAATAAAATACAACTTTTGTTAAAATGGTTAACAATTGCGCGCGAATAGAATTGACAAAGAAAATATAAAATTGGTATTATATTAAAAGTGCTTAAAATATTTTTGACACTTACTTTGTTAATTCAAAAAAGGGTTTTGATAAACCGGAAACAAAATCCCGTTTTTCCAAAATGTAAATCACGCACCATCCATAAGACGACGCCACCCGAATCTAACTAAGCAAGGATGATTGTCGAGCTAAGAACGAGTCATTCCTTGTGTAGTTGTGTGGAAGGTGAGTGGGGTAACTCGCATGATTGGTTGTCGAGCTAAGCACAAGCCAATTAATGGTCGAGAGTGCCACCCGTGTGTCTTGTCGGACGATTTACAATTTTAGTATATAATTCTTGGTTAGTTGTCGAGCTAACACGAGCTAAACAAAAAATTATATATTAAGATTGGTGTAATATAGGGATCAAACATGCCAACCGACATAATGGATGTCAACGGATCCCGCATGTGTCTAAGATTTGTAGTAGAGATTACAATTGGTAAAATGGTTGCCGGCCTAAATAGCTTCGCCACGTGATCCGCGGTAAACCCGTCACGGTGCGAGGTTAAATAAGGTTCTTAGCCCTTGTTACAAATAAATTGTTTTGTTTAAAACTATGGGTACTTATTTTAACAAGGATTTCCAAACTAACTAAAACTACTTTGCTATTTTAGATGGTGTCTTCAAGCAACACCAACACCACCAACCATTTTTCGCTTAGAGATTTCCTTGAAAAGGAGAAACTCAATGGTAACAACTTCTTGGATTGGTTTAGGCAACTTAAACTTGTCCTACGGCAAGAAGGGAAGATGGTTACCATAGAGGAGGCCCTACCCGAGGCTCCTGCTGCCAATGCCACTCGGGCTATCCGAGACGCTTATGAGAAGCGTGTCAAGGATACCGAGGACATTACTTGCCTCATCCTAAGCACTATGATCCCCGAGCTCCAAAAGCAAATGGATCATTTGAGTGCTTTTGACTTGATCGCTCAGCTTAAGGAAATGTTCCAGCAGCAAGCGAGACAAGAGAGGTTTGAGTGTCTTAAGCGGTACTTGGTAGTAAGATGGCCGATGGCGGGAATGTGAGTGCTCACGTGTTGTGCATGGAACGGCTTGGATTTACCATAGGGAGGGAGCTAGCCGTGGATTTGATCCTATGGTCCCTGCCCACCGCGTATGATCAATTTGTTATGAGTTATCATATGCATAGTATGGATAAGTCCATTATGGAGCTTCACGGTATGCTTAAGACAACCGAGTCTAGCATGACCAATATTAAGCCCGCCGTTCCAAATCCCGTTCTTGCTATAAGGGAGGGGCGAATCCAGAAGAAGAAGAGATCCGTATATACCCCTAAGGGTAAGGGGAAGGGGAAGATTGGCGCTTCCAAGTCTAGCCCCGCTTCGGAGGGTAGAGGCAAGGGGAAGATGGTCCCTAAGCCAAAACTCCGAATGATGCGGAATGCTTCTTCTGCGGGAAGAAGGGCCATTGGTGCCGTAACTGCCCGGGGTACCTAGAAGGTCTTAAGAAGCTCAAGGGGTTGAGCATCGCAGGAACTTCCGACGCAGGTACGTACATGGTTGAACTCCATCATACTTCTACATCTCGTAGTTGGGTATTAGATACCGGCTGTGGCACTCACGTTTGTAATATTGTGCAGGTGCTAAGGACAAGTAGAAGGATGGAATGGGGCGAGCTTGACTTGATAATGGGAAACAAGGAGATTGTCCCGGTCAAGGCTCGAGGAGAAGTTGAATTATCTTTTAATTCTGGTTTTTCCATATTATTATTGAACGTATGCTATTCGCCGCTTGTGGCGCGAAACATTATTTCTTTTCATTCATTACACGACAATGGTTTTGGTTTTTCTTTTGATAATGGAGTTATCGTTTGTTCTAAAAATAATATTTTTTATTTTAAAGCTTATCCTTGTCGTGGTATTTATGAAGTAGATGCGTATGTTAGTGATAATCGTTCAATCATGAATATTGATTCAACGTCTAATAATGGTTTAGACAAATTGTCTTTGTGGCATGGTCAGCTTGGCCATATAAACAAGACTCGTATCGCCAAGCTCCAAGCGGATGGGATCTTGGAATCGTTTGACCACGAGTCAAACGAAGTATGCGAATCTTGTTTGTTAGGCAAGATGACTAAAGCACCCTTTTCCGGCGTGAATGAGAGGGGTAAAGACTTATTGGACATTATACATTCCGATGTGTGTGGTCCGTTTAAGCATATCACAAGAGACAATTCTAGATACTTCGTTACCTTTATAGATGATTATAGTAGGTATGGGTATGTCTACTTGGTTAGACAAAAGTCCGAGACCTTTGAGGTCTTTAAGACTTTCCAAAACGAAGTAGAGAATCAATTGGGCAAAAAGATTAAGATACTTAGATCCGATAGGGGTGGTGAGTATCTTAGTCAAGAGTTTCGTGATCATCTTAAGGGTTGTGGAATTATCTCACAACTTACACCTCCTAGGACGCCACAATTAAATGGTGTCGCCGAGAGGAAGAACCGAACATTGTTAGATATGGTTCGGTCTATGATGAGTCACACCCAAGTGCCTATAAGCCTTTGGGGTTATGCTCTTGAAACGGCAACAAGAATCCTTAATCTCGTTCCAACAAAGAAGGTCGAGAAAACACCTTTCGAGATGTGGCATGGGAAACCTCCCGTTCTTGCCTATCTAAAGGTTTGGGGTTGTCAAGCCTACGTACGGCGTGAGGTAGATGACAAGTTAGAGCCCCGGTCCGAAAAGTGTTATTTCATCGGATATCCAGCTACGGGTATTGGATATATATTCTATAAACCTTCCGAGAACAAAGTATTTATCGCTCGGAGGGCGGTCTTTTTAGAAAGAGAATTAGTATCCAATCAGCAAGGCGGGACTAAGATTGATCTTGAAGAGATTCAAGAGTCAACGGAGAAAGACCTGACGTTGGCACTAGCCAACAACCTAGTGAGGTTGAGTCTGAGCATGACAATGCGGAGACTAACGTAAATCCGTTACCTCCCCGTAGATCCGGTAGAACTCACCATGAGCCAGAGAGATATGGGTTTCTCATATCTGAGGGTGAGGAGTTATTGGTGGATCTTGTTGAGCCCACCAACTATCGGGAAGCGGCAGCTGGCCACGAGTCTGCTAAATGGAAGGAGGCAATGGATAACGAGATGCAATCCATGGAGGATAACCAGGTTTGGGAACTGGTTGATCCCACACCCGGTTGTAAACCAATAGGGTGTAAGTGGGTCTTCAAGAAGAAGACCGACATGGATGGAAAAGTCAACACTTTCAAAGCCCAACCGGTGGCTAAAGGTTTCACCCAGACACATGGTGTCGATTATGACGAAACTTTCTCCCCAGTGGCCATGTTGAAATCTATTAGGATACTTTTGGCAATCGCCGCATTTCATGATTACGAAATATGGCAAATGGATGTCAAAACCGCCTTCCTTAATGGGAAGCTCTCTGAAGAGGTGTATATGACGCAGCCTGAGGGTTTTGTACATCCGAAGCATCCTAATAAAGTGTGTAGACTAAAGAAGTTCATTTATGGACTTAAACAAACATCTCGTAGTTGGAATCTATGCTTTGATGAGAAAATCAAAGAGTTTGGTTTTCGAAGAGTGTAGATGAGCCATGTGTATACGTTAGTGCTAGTGGGAGCGCCGTTGTTTTCTTAGTCTTGTATGTGGATGATATCCTGCTCATCGGTAAAGATATTCCAACCTTGCAAAGTGTTAAAACTTGGCTTGGAAAATGCTTTTCTATGAAAGACTTGAGTCAAAGTACATACATTAACAAAGTCTTGAAGCGGTTCAAGATGGAGGACTCTAAGAAAGGAAATCTTCCTATGTCGCATGGAGTGATATTGAGTAAACTCAATGTCCTAGTTCTCAAGAGGAACTAGAAGTAATGAAGCGAGTACCATATGCTTCGGCCGTGGGCTCGATCATGTACGCCATGTTATGTACTCGTCCTGATGTGTCGTGCGCTTTGAGCTTGACTAGTAGATATCAGGGAAACCCGGGGCAAGCCCATTGGGTTACGGTAAAGAACATTCTTAAGTATCTTAGGAGGACTAAAGAAATGTTCTTGATCTTTGGTGGTGAGGAAGAGCTCACAGTGAAGGGTTACTCTGATGCTAGTTTCCAAACTGATAGGGATGACTGCCGATCACAATCGGGGTTTGTGTTCCTATTGAATGGTGGGGCCATTACTTGGAGAAGTTCAAAGCAAGACACAGTAGCTGATTCTACTACAAAGTCAGAATACATTGCGGCAAGTGAAACTGCTAAAGAAGCTGTGTGGATAAGGAAGTTCGTCCGAGACCTTGGAGTGGTTCCTAGCATATCCGACCCTATTGAGATCTTTTGTGACAATGAGGGTGCGGTAGCCTTAGCGAAGGAACCGAGAGCTCACAAGAGAACGAGGCATATATCTCGTAAGTACCACTTGATTAGAGAGATGATTGAAAGTGGTGAAGTCGCTATTAGTAGAGTAACCTCAGAAGGCAATTTGGCCGATCCGTTTACTAAACCATTGTCATAAGCTTCTCATGATTCTCACACTACGGCGATAGGTGTTAGATTTGCTCATGACTTGGTTTAGATTTAGTTTTAATTTATGTTTGGACCATTATGTATTTGGGAACATTAAGCAATAATGTTACTAATGTTTGTTTCGATTTATATAGTGGAGATCTATATATACGCGTGTTGCGGTTACTTACATTTAGTCTTTATTGTGTTCTATCTTTGCATGTTTAATTTATTCCCTAGATTGATTTACAATCTTTAAGTCTCCACAATCGGTCATACTTTGTGGGAAGGAAGTATGAATTAAGATTGAGGTAAAGAGTTGGTTTTGATAAAACGTGATTCTTGCCTATACTTGAAAGGGGTTTCAAGTGATTGGAGGACCCGCACCCGAGTTTACTTCATGGTTTTAGTCCCAAGTAACTTGGGATGGTAATGACACTTCATCCTTAAACTAGATATACATGTGATTCCAAAGCATAGGTCCGCTTTGCTTTGATTCTTTTCTAACGCGGTCCGTAATTGGTCGTTATAAGGGAGATGATTGGGTAGAGTATTATCTATGTGGCGAGACTATGTAGTCGAAAGGCATTTGTTCCTCTATGTATAGAGAGAATATCCATGGGCCCCTCGATGATTGAGTGCTGACGTTCATATGCATGGCCGTGCTCAAGTTATATTGATGATGGATCAATGTTAACTTGATTTGTTGGTCACCACTAATCTAGAATCGAGAAACATAATCGTGAACGATTTGAAGGTTGACTATATTCCATGCCTTGTGTTCACATTGGATATCGCGAACAAAGGGATGTACGTTTTCGTTTATCTTTAGGACAATTATTTCATGATTGTGGATCTTGTCAAGAGTGGCATACCCTATACTAACTTGGGAGCATAATGTCTTGCTAGAGGCTGCTCTATGTTTGTGTTATTTTTCATAGTCGTGTCACGTGCAAGTGGGAGTCTATTGGAATATGCCTGCTGACACGAACAAGTTAATAGCACTACTGATAAGGTATAGGCCTATTGGGTCACACACCAAGTATTGATTCCGGCAACACGATCAAGCAAAAGAGAGGAAAATGCCAAAATGGGTTTTGGCAGGATGGTACACGGGCCGTGTTCTTGAACACGGGCCGTGTCCTGTCCAACATACACGAGGCGTATTAGCCCAGTTCAAGGTCGTGTAGTTTGGGCCTACACGGGCCGTGTAGATGAACATGTGACGTGTAGTGCCGTGTAGTGCCTGTTAGACACGGGCCGTCTTAGCCCAATTGGGGCCGTGGACTTTGGGCCTACACGGCCGTGTAGAGCTACACGGGCCGTGTACGTTCGCTAACAGCAGAATTAACAGCCTTAAACACTTGGTTTAATGGGGTTCACTTCTCATAATTGTGGTAGACAAAGAGACCACGAGTTATCTACTCTAGTAGAGGCTTTTGGCTAATTTTTTGTCTCTTGGTTGATACTAGAACTCTCTCTCTCTTGTTCATCTTGTTCTTGGTGTTGTTGAGCACAAGAAGCAAGAAACTCTTGCACTTGATTGTTGTTTTGGTGATTGCACATCAACTTGCTAGCACTTGGGAATCAAGCAATCTTGGGGTGGACTTCATTGGAGGAGTTCTATATTGGATTCTAAGCTACTTGACAAGAAAGGTTTTCTTTGAGACTTGCATTGAGGTATAAACCTTTCTACTTATCTTGTTCATTTTCAGTTGCAGTTCCATTGTTAGATTTTGGTCCATGGGAAGTATTCGTTGTTTGGCATCGATTTTTGTTACATGCTTTGCTTCTGTTGTTACTTGTTTTTGCCAAACGAATACCTTCACTATCGGTAAACCTTTGCTTTGGCCGGCATTGGTTGTAGGTTCTGCGCCGAACCGCCGGTCTTCTTAGAGTTGTAATTTCATGGTTATATTGGCTTGATGTTTGCTTTTGGGTTTAGCCTCTACTCAATTAGCTTTGTGCTAATACCCCACAGTTGTTGCTTTTTGCAGGTTTGTGTTTGTGAGTGCTCATGGAAGGAAAAGTTGACTTGACACTGATGACTAGATTTAAAAAGAAACGAGCCAGTCATTTTGTAACACAAAGTTTATGTTTGATGGATTGTAAAGAACAAATGTTTGTTTAAAGTAAATATTTGTTAATGTAATGAATGTTTAATTAATTAAAGCTTCCGCAGCGCAAATTAAAAAAAATGGCTTAGATTTTACGGTATTACAGTTTGGTACCAGAGCCTTGGTTTGGCGATGCAGGCACGGCTAGAGTGTTGCATTCCCAAATCTTGGATCATGACAGGTCAAGCTTTCCTTCAGGGGGAATTAGAGTGAGTTAGAGTTGTTTGTAGTAGTTAGTATTTTGAGTACTAATGGTTTATGCTAATAAGTTGTGAGATGATGTGATTGTAACAGATATGGCTGAAAGAGAGACCCCTATCCTCTCTCCTGCTACTCAATCATCTGCAGAGGCACTGGTGATAGAAGATTTGGATAATGCTAATCGAGCAGGAACATCTAGGCAGGAACCGGAAGAAGATCAGAGTGACTACATATTTAAACTGGAAAATGAACTGATGGATCTTAGAGCTAAGTTAAATAACCTGGAACAAAGATTAATCCAAACGGAACAAACTCCAGTATCAACTGCGATCTTTACTCAGGCAACCGTACCACCAGTATTGATGCCCCTACCACCAGTGACACAGATGATACAACAACCGTTCTATTATCCATATCCACAACAGGGAGCTTACCCTTTTGCGTTTCCTGAGTTTAAGCAGCCTTGCACATATAAGAAATTTCTTGACTGTAAGCCATCTGAATACAGTGGAAGTTCTAACCCTAACGTAACCCTGAACTGGCTGAGGGAAATGGTAAAGGCACTAGATGCCTGTAACTGTGAGAATGAACTAAAGGTGAAGTATGCATCAAGGATGCTAAAAGGTGATGCTATGGTTTGGTGGGATTCCATCACTGGACATTTCACTAAACAACAACAGGAGAGTATTACTTGGAGTCAGTTCCAAGAAAAACTTTGTGAACAATACTGCAGTACATTTGAAGTTGCTAAGATCAAGAAGGAATTCATGGATCTACAAATGACCGGAAACATGACAGTGGATGATCTGATTAAGCAATTTAATTAGAAAATGAGGTTTGTGAAGCACTGGGTACCAGACGAGGAGTCAAAGATTGCTCACTTTGTTGGAGCACTACATCCTGATCTCCGTAGTGCCACTAGATGGGCTACTACCTTATCACAAGCATTCAACTTGGCAAAGATAGCGGAAGGGGATTTAATTCGAGGAATAAATGGAATGGGGAGAAAACTACCCAAAAAAAGTCAAAGATGATCATTATAATTCCCAACAGAGGCAGAGTGGGCAAGGCAGTGGATATAAACAGGGAGATCAGAATAAAAGGTCAAATGTTACCGGGTCAACACAGAGGGCACCATGGTGTAGTCGGTGCAAGTCATATCACAATGGGCAATGTATGCCCCAATCTAAAAGGTGTGTTAAGTGTCGCCAGTTTGGCCATGAACTGAAGGATTTCAGGTTCCTACGCAGTGTCTGTTGGAACTGCCAGAAGGAAGGGCATAGAGTGGGAGAGTGCCCGGTAGGAAAGATAGTGGGATCGGGAGCAGGAGCGGGGACAGCTGGGGGATCATCTTCAGCTGGTCAGAAGAGAAAGAATCCACCTACCACTAAGGGTAGGGCTTTTAAAATGACGGTAGAGGATGCCACCACTACTGACGATGTCATAACCGGTATGTTTCTGATTAACTCTATCCCTGCAAGAGTGTTATTTGATTCTGGTGCTAACCGCTCGTTTGTGTCTGTGGAGTTTTGTGGTAGATTAAATATACCGGTTATTAAACCTGCTAATACCCTAGATATAGAAGTAGCAGATGGCATGATTGTTCCAGTCACGACTGCTGTGGCTAGAGCTAAAATTGATATTGATGGTGTATGTTTCCCTGTTTACTTTCTTGTCGTGCCTTTATCTGGTTTTGATGTTGTTTTGGGGATGGATTGGTTAAGTCTGAATCAAGCAAGTATAAAATGCCACAAGAAGTTAATCTCGTTCCCATTAGCAGATGGTACAAGAGTGATAGCAAGGGGTGAGAAAGCCGGGTCTGCAATTTCAATAATTTCATGTTTAAAGGCAAAGAAAGCACTGAGTAAAGGTTGTGAATCGTTTATAGCGTATGTGATTGATGGAAAGAAAGAAAAGCAAGCTATGACAGACATCCGGGTGGTAACGGAATACCCGGAGGTGTTTCTAGAAGAATTACCCGGGCTACCTCCAGTTCGAGAGGTAGAATTCAAGATAGATTTGATTCCGGGTTCCCGACCAGTGGCTACAGCACCGTATAGACTGGCACCTTCAGAAATTCGAGAAATGATGACGCAAATTCAAGATTTGTTAGATAAAGGGTTTATCCGTCCAAGTTCATCACCGTGGGGTGCGCCAGTGTTATTTGTAAAGAAGAAAGATGGTACCTTGCGTATGTGCATTGATTATTGGGAATTGAACAAGAGAACGATAAAGAAAAAATACCCGTTACCCAGAATTGATGATTTGTTCGATAAACTACAGGGAGCTTCTTTCTTCTCGAAGATTGATTTAAGATCGGGTTACCATCAGGTAAGGGTGTCAAAGGAGGATCTGTAAGGAAGGGGTAAAGGTGGATTCTTTGAAGGTAGAGGCAGTAATGAGTTGGAATGCTCCAAGAACACCATCAGAGATAAAGAGTTTTCTGGGATTGGCTGGATACTACCGCAGATTTATCAAGGATTTTTCTAAGATTGCGGGTCCGTTAACCAAGTTAACTCGGAAGAATGTAAAGTTTATATGGGGTAACGAACAAGACAAGGCCTTACAGATATTAAAAGAACTATTGTGTCAAGCTTCAATCCTTGCTTTGCCAGGTGCATCTGAAGATTTTACAGTGTATTGTGATGCATCATTGGCTGGTTTAGGATGTGTATTAATGCAGAGAGATCGGATGATTGCTTATGCTTCCAGACAGTTGAAACCACATGAAAAGAACTATCCGACTCACGACTTAGAGCTAGCAACAGTAGTATTTGCGCTCAAATTGTGGAGACATTACTTGTACGGCACCAAATGCGTGATTTGTACAGATCATAAGAGCCTGCAGTATGTGTTTACTCAGAAAGAATTGAATATGAGACAGAGACGCTGGGTAGAACTGATAAAAGATTATGACTGCGAGATTAGATATCACCTGGGAAAAGCGAATGTTGTGGCAGATGCCCTGAGTCGAAAAGGGAATGGAATCTCTATTCAGTTTATGCGAATTGAGATAGTATCTGATCTGATAGATAGACTGAAGTCTGCTCAGTTGGAAGCCCTTAAAGAATAAAATATAAAGACTGAGTTAATGAAAAAGAGAAAAGTTGAATTGAATAACGATTCTCGTGGATTAAAAGTATTCAAAGCTCGTGTGTGGGTGCCTAAGCTTGGAGAATTGAGACAATTAATTTTGACAGAAGCACACAAGTCGAGATTATCCGTACACCCAGGAAGCACTAAAATCTGTAACTTCTAAAAGTGCTTTACTGGTGGCCTATAATGAAAGCAGATGTGGCACATTTTGTGGAATCGTGCCATATTTGTGCGCAAGTGAAAGCGGAACATCAGAGGCCATATGGGTCTTTGAAGCAGTTAGAGATTCCTGAGTGGAAATGGGAGCACATCACAATGGATTTTGTAACAAAACTACCACGAACTCAGAGGAATCAGGATATGATATGGGTGATAGTGGATCGTCTGACAAAGAGTGCTCATTTTCTAGCCACTTGTGAGACGGCTTCATTGGGTAAACTGGCACAACTATACATAGACGAGATCATTGTGAGGCATGGAATACCGTTGTCAATTGTGTCTGACAGGGATTCAAGGTTTGTATCAAATTTCTGGTGGAGTTTGCAAAGAGAATTGGGAACTAGAGTTAACTTGAGCACATCCTACCATCCTCAGACAGACGGTCAGACTGAACGAACCATACAGACACTCGAGGATATGTTGCGAGCTTGTGTACTAGAGTATGGTGGATCTTGGGATTCACACCTTCCATTAATAGAATTTGCATATAATAAGTCTCATCACTCTAGTATTGGAATGCCTCCGTATGAAATGTTGTACGGTCGTCGCTGCCGTACTCCGACTTGTTGGTTAGAGGCAGGTGAGAAACAGTTTGCAGGTCCTGAGATAGTACAATTGACTGCGGATAAGGTTGCTATAGCCAGAGATAAATTGAAAGCAGCTAGAGATAGACAAAGAATGTATGCTGATCCGAAATGACGTCCGGTAAAGTTTGAGGTGGGGGAGTTGGTATACTTGAAAGTTTCACCGTGGAAAGGTGTAATTCACTACTTACACCTTTCCGTATCCGTCATTTGTCCTTTCCGTATGAAAGTTTCACCGTGGAAACGTGGGAAGTGGGCTCCCCGTTTCATCGGTCTTTTCCGTATCCGTCAGGTTGTAAATGATCAAGTAGTTACTTTAGATCTTCCTACATAGCTTGCAGAATTTCACGATACATTCAATGTCTGTTATTTGAGGAAGTGTAAGATTGATGATGAAAGTCAGATTCTTCCAGTGCGTGAGTTGAAGGTTGATTCTCAGAAAAGACTGATAGAGGAACCGATTGAACTGCTAGATCGAAAGGTGACCAAACTTCGAAAGAAGCAGATACCTATGGTATTGGTCAAAGGTAAACATAGTCTAGGTTCTGATCTAACCTGGGAGACTGAAGCAGAAATGAAAGAAAGGTATCCCCAGTTATTTGAGCCGGAAAGGATTCCGAGGACGGAATCCTCTTAAGGAGGGGAGATTTGTAACACCCGCAAACCAGGGCTAGTAGATTAGCGGGTTTACGGTATGTGTTTGTTTTTGTTTTAATTGTTTTAATTTATTATGTGATTATCTAAGTGAATTAATTTATTAATTAATTGAGATTATTATAAGTATGTATATATGTATGTATGGCCGTAAGTGAGTTTATGTGTGCATGTGTGTAAGTGTATTACACGTGGGGGTGTTAGGTGATATAGTGCCACCTATTTGCATGTAATTGTGTGTGCAAGTTTGAGTTAGTGAACCATCTACCCATTTTAACAAAACAAAGAAAAGTATGTGTGTGCTAAGTGCTCTGCAAGAAAACCGAGAGAAAGAAGGAGAAAAGAATCGGGATTCCAAGTTGAGTTTATAAATCAAGATTTAAGGTTGGTGTTTATAAATCTTCATGTTATAATCCTTCTTAATATGTTATCTGATGCAAATATGATTTATGATTAGTTTTGAAGGTTGCATGCTAAGAATATTACAATCGGTTTATTTTGAAAGAATAGGATTTTGATAGTTTTGTATGTTTATATGATTCATATGGTTAATTGCATGAGAATGTATTAGAAATGTTTAATGTATGTTTCTGAAATAATGGTTATGAAGCTATATGAAATCTGGGTTTGCATTACTATATGTTGAAGTTATCGGATTTTATATTTATGAACCTCTCGGATTGTTGAGAAGAATAAATCCGAATCTTGCTTAAATCCGGGTCTTATGAAATCCGAAAGTGCAAATCCGATTACCTTAGAATCCGAAACTTGGTTTATGACAACCCCAAATCCGAATACTATATTTGCATATGAAATCCTAAACTTGGAAAATGACTAAGTCAAAATCTGAAACAATGAAATCCGAATGATGAAATCCGACACATGAAATCCGATACCCTAATCCGGGACTTAGTGAAATCCGATACTCTTGATTTTGGAAACTTGAAATCCGATTAAGACAAAAACAGATTGGAACCCATCGGATTCCTAAATCCGACAGTTGTGAAATCCTTATAGATAGTTGCGGATTTTGGGAAATCCGATACCTTGGTTGCGGATTTTCAAGAATCCGAGAGAGAGAATCCGATAGTTTTTGTAATCCGATATTTTGTGTTAGGATTTGTATTTGTCTATTGATTGTTGATATTATGAATGAATTACAAATATATGTCAGATATATTTATAAGATTTGAGACTCATTGGGTATTATTTTATTTCAGGCAATCCAAAGGCTCAGTAACATTAGACTTCTGAGTACTTCGTCTGAACTTGAAAGGTGAGTGGATGTTGGATGCGAATGGTAAAGATTGCGTTTAATATTACTGATGTAAGACATGATTGTATATGATGGATTGATATTGGAACAGCTGATTCTGAATATTATGTATATGACTGTTGCGTGATTATTTATTCGACACGCACTCTTAGTATGATTTTGAGTTGCGTTTGAGAAGTCAGCTATGCGTGGAATTGGGCTGGGCTCGTTTACTGGTTGGTTGAACAGTGGTAGCCTTACTATTGCATATGTTGCTTCAGAGTGGGATTTCACTGTGCCAATTCAGTAGAGGGCTATCAGTAAACCTTTGCTTTGGCCGGCATTGGTTGTAGGTTCTGTGCCGAACCGCCGGTCTTCTTAGAGTTGTGATTACATGGTTATATTGGCTTGATGTTTGCTTTTGGGTTTAGCCTCTACTCACTTAGCTTTGTGCTAATCCCCCACAGTTGTTGCTTTTTGCAGGTTTGTGTTTGTGAGTGCTCATGAAAGGAAAAGTTGACTTGACTCTGATGACTAGATTTAAAAAGAAACGAGCCAGTCATTTTGTAACACAAATTTTATGTTTGATGGATTGTAAAGAACAAATGTTTGTTTAAAGTAAATATTTGTTAATGTAATGAATGTTTAATTAATTAAAGCTTCCGCAGCGCAAATTAAAAAAAATAGCTTAGATTTTACGGTGTTACACGAGAAATACTTATATACTTGAAACTTTATTCAATCCACAAGAATACAACCATACAAGCATAGGGTACAACTAGGCCCATTTCGGGGTGTACAAATCTACCCTTCTTAAAGAGGATTCTATCCTGGGAATCCTATCATGATTATACACATAGTTATAAGCTATCACTATCTGATGGTCCAAAGATGAGATTAAAGATGAGTAATCTGATGATTCTTGTGTATAAGATATGAAGAACAATGTATGAACACAAGAAGAACACTTTGCTTGAGAGAAAACACAGATGTGTTTGTTTCTATTAATCTGAGAAATGCAAAGGTTACCTTGCAAACTAGGTTTGCAAAGGTTTAAATACAAGTAGGCACATGGGCCTCAAGCCTCATGGGCTTTCATGATGGATTTCTCTAATCTAACATCTGGGCTAGTCTATTACATACTAATGGACTAGACAATTAATATTAAATGGGCTAAGCCCTTACACAAGATGAACTAAACTAACAAAGCAATAATAGCAAGATAATTAAGATAGTTGCACAAAGCCTACAAACACAAATAAGTCCTAACAATCTCCCCCTTTTGTAGCCTTGTGCGTGTTCATCTGCCTCTTTGGCTTTTGTTAAATCTCTCCCATTTTGATAATGCAGATATTCTTTTTCTTTTTGCATTCTTGTGATGATTTATAGGAATAAAATTTGATGACTTTGAAATGTCTTCTCATCTTGAAGTCTTGACTCTTCAATTTCTTGATGAGAACCTTGATCTTTAAAGCATGCAATGACATCCTTTTTCTTCCACCGGGATTACATAGATTTCCCGTTAACATGTCATTTAAAATTAACTGAGTGACCTACGTTCAGTGTTGGCTTGATGTTAGCATTGGTAGGATTTCCATCTATCACCGTAAATATCAAATGATATTACTCGAGATGTTCCGGCACTGTCATAGACAGGAAATTGATTCCATACGTGTACTAGAAGAAAATAATATTACAATTGGTTCTAGACTCAATAAGTGCATGAAAGAAGACGAGGACCGGAGCTGCATGTCCTCCTTGTTTCAATATCAACAATTTCCAAATGAGATGTCAATAGAAATGTGCTATTTCTCCGTGAAAAGTTGAAACAATTATCTTTTAATAGATAATTGAGTAGCTGGGTGGGGTAAGTGCATTGCATCACTGGGTCCATGATGTCTATTTCAATACCAGTATAAAACTAGTAGTAGATGTGGCTTCCCAGATTGACACTGTTTAGTGATGATCTTTCTTTTCTTTTGATCCTGTCTCACCCTCAGCTCTATTCTTATTTTTCAACTTCTCCCTCAATCTCTCTTTCCATAATGAAATATTTGTATCTCTGTTTGGATACACTAGGACACTTGTTCTTTGATGGTATGAGCAATTTTAATGAATGCTTTTCAACAAAAATGATTTTCAAGAAAGAATCTGTTGAAAGTGATTGACAAGGAAGATTTGTACAATCAAAGTATACGAACAATCATGGATTTGTGAAGAAAGATTTTCTCAGGAAAGCTCAAGTCATTTGTTGATCATGTGCACCCCCATCTCTTGTTCCATACCTCTGTATTTCACTTTACCTCTACACACCAACAAGTATCCCGTGATAACTGATTCTGCTCACCTATTTGACATATAAACCCTGACGATCTCATCTAAAGTATGGTGAGCTCCTGGGGCAGGTCCTTCCGGTTTTGGATTGACCATAGGAGTATAAAATGCCTACACTTTCTCACTCATAGTGCCATTTTGATCATTTGTACTTTGACAAATATGACAGTGACACACGAATGAACGGTTTATGTGGAAGGAAAACACAACGCTATAAGAGATGCAAAGAGAAAAGATCTTGCAAAAGATCAACAAGGAACAAGTAAGGTATATGATTTGATCAATGAGTGTATACCTTCTTGCAACAAAAATAAACTTTGAAAAGGAAAATAGTTTTAGGTTTTTGAAATATTTGAATGTTTTTAAATTTTCTGATTTCTCCCCTACACGAATGCATATTAATGTATTCGTGTATACTTGAGCACTGACAAAATTACAACAAACTCCCCCTCGAATAGTGCTTGTTTCATTGATGCGAGTGAGGCAGAGAGTTGTCGAGTTTTCTCCCCCTACGCGAATGCATGGAAATGAATTCGTGTAGTTTTATGACAACGACACTCCCCCTAGAACCGAGTGTCTTTATTCATTTTTTTTATTTTTCATGAAGCGCATCCGTCATAGAAGTCTTGTTCCCGGTCATATGTTGGGGACAGTCGGAGTCCAAGTACCTCCTGTTACATACCTGCACATGGAATATAACAACATTTTAGGTACCCAGTTTGAGTTGGGTCCTTTCACGTTAGCGCATTTATCAACGGAATTTGATTTTGTTTTACGTAATGGTTCCGTTGATTTGGTGATTGGAACCCATATGCATTTAGGAGACGGTCTTTGGGTGGTTGATGGAGATGCCTGCACTTTTGATTTATCTGTTCTGTTCGTATCTCTTTTGTTATCGATCACAACGCGGTTGAAACCCTTCGGAAGTGACACATCATCCTGGATGAATTGAAATCTGGTTAGTTTCTCTTCCGCTTTTCCATTCCACGGTTGGTGAATCATACGATTATTTATTTGTTTAGTTGGGGTTGAAATGGACTGTGGGACTCTGGGTTTCGAGTGGTTGATCGATTGATACTGCTGTTGTGGAATCTGAGCTTGCTTGGGTTTAGCTCTCTGATTGGTTTGATGATGATGATTCCCCACGGCATCTTCATTGGCGTGATTCCAATTGTTGTGGTATCGACGGTTTGGAGTCCAATTATTTATAAAAATTTTATTTGATTTTTGTTTATTGGAAAACCGTGATTCTGAGTTACTCAATTTTGACAAAGGCGTGTCAATTGATTGGAATCTTGCTCTGCTTGAGCGTCTCTTTCGCCAATAGGTTATCTTGTAACCTTTTCGATTTATGAAGGAAGCTTGTTCATGAAGTGATTCGAACGGCCTATATGATGGATCCGGTTTAATCCCACGATTCTTACGATCTTGGTCATACGCACAGTGAAAGGAGCAATGTCCTTCGATACAACCATCGCTCATGCAAAATATTTCAGGGTTAACCGAACTAACAGGAGTTTTGACACGATTAACGCATGAAATAGTCGAATCTTTAGAGAACAGTAAATTTGTTTGTTTAGAAAAATTAGCAGGGTAAATTAAACTGTCTTCTTGGCTTCCTTCGGCATCCTTCTCTTGATGCTTCTTCCTCCATCCCAGCACCTGCTTCTTTCCCCCATTCATGCTGATACCTAGATGCATGCAAACGTTAGATGAAGAGCACGCTAACATATCATCTTTGGTGTATTGTTTGCGGGGTTTTGTTGTGCGTTGATTGGTTCGATCTGCCTTAGGCGGGGGAGGTGTTGATGAACTGGGTTCATGGACTTTTGCTTGTCCTTTTTGGGCCATGGATTGAGGGGTGTGAGATCTAAACAACTTGTTCTCAAGTGTATTGAGATTTGATTGAAGTTTGAAAAGTTTGGTTTTAAGATTTATACACTCCTCTCTATACTCTCTGCACCTCTCTTCCGAGTTGGCTAACTCAGATTTGGTTTGGGACAATTCATCTGTGATGTCGATGGTGATGGAATCCGAACATGAAAAACACTCGTTTGTGTGCACGTGGAAGGTGTTTGTATCAGACATGCTTGTTGCAGTGGAATTTGATATACGAGAGTTTACAGATTCAAGTTCACCAATTTTGTCATATAAAATCTCAGTTTCTAACTCGTGATTGATTGACTTATTGAAAAGTTCGGTTTCAACCAATTCAAATCGGCGTTGTAACTCCATTTGAGGAATATACACACGCTGTTTTGTTTGAGTTTCAGAAACTGTTTGTAGTGATTCCATTTCAGATGGTGAATAACTAGGAAAGTAATCATTTGAAAGAAGTGGTTCAAATTCCGTTGTTTCATATGATTGATTTAGACTTTCGTAGTTATATGATGTGGAAGCTTTGGTGGAGTTATGTCTTTTGATCTCTTCCTCTGCAAGTTCTTTGGCTTGCCCCATGAATACCATTCTTCTGGTTAATCCTAGATTCATGATTTCAAAATCGTACAGTTGTTTAGCGGTAATCTTACCACTTATGTGTGGATTAACAAAACCTAGACCTTCATATGTCCATTTAGAAAATTTCTTGTCTTTAGGTTTGTTCAAGAAAATGGTTTGTGCGGTTTGGTCTCGTTTTATTAACAGGTCTTCGAGACTTTTTATCTTTGAGTACAGTTGACATCTTTCTTTTTGTATGAACTTAAAATCCTCTTCTACGGATGCCCTGGCTGCTTTTAGATTATGAATGGTTACCTCATTTTCTTTTCTGAAGGTGATTAACTCATTTTCTTTAGCAGTTAATTCCTTTTGAAGTGCATCTGAAGCAGCGATTTCATTTGTGGAACTCATCTTTTTGAAATTAGGATCTTTCCTTGAAATGAATTAGTATACTGGAAACTTGATCGTGTGAAAAATCGTGTGTTTGTCTTTAGTTGACCGAATTAGAGTGGAAATAATTTTATGATCAAGAATTCTAATTCGGAACAACGGGGTCCGGGGGCAGCGCCCTTGGTAGCGGGGTCCAATGGGTGGCAACCCCTGTCGAGGTCCAATGGGCAGAGCCCCTTGCTAGGGTCGAGATGTTTTGTCGGATGAGATGTTTTGTGGAAATTCGGATGGGTGTAAGTCGGATGGCTTTAAAGTCGGATGGATCCGAAGGTCGGATGGATACAAAGGTCGGATGGGATTCGAAGGTCGGATGGATCCAAAGGTCGGATGGTCCGAAGGTCGGATGGATCCGAAGGTCGGATGGGATCCGAAGGTCGTATGGATCTGATGGTTGATCCGAAGGTCGGATGGGATCCGAAGGTCGGATGGATCCGAAGGTCGGATGGATGTGAAAGTCGGATGGACCAACCTGTCTTCTTCCTCGCACGTACTGTGTACGAACAGAAAATAAAAAACCTTCAAATCTTAATGAAACTTGGAATTTCCTATTCCTAAAGCTTTCTCCAACCTAAAAACACTTTTCCAAATCAACTCTTAGCACAAACAACAACAAAAGATCCAGATTTTTGCAAGAACAGTGAAGAACACCAAAAACTTGAAAAATGTAAATATCAAATTTAGCTCACTAATGTTGTTTGCTTTGAAAATGGTGATAACCAGATGATTTCTCCACCTCAAGTGCTTCTAAAACACTCAAAAAACTTTGAAAAACAAGAAGATTTGAAGAAAATGATTTTTGACTCAAGTGGGTTTTTCACATGAAGAACAAAGAGATTTTTCACACTTGATCTTTGTTTCCAGGTTATCTTGAACCAATCCAGCAAGGAGTTGGCTCTGATACCACTTGAAAGTCCTTTGTTGTGTAAAAGATGAGTAAACAAAGAATACTTGAAGTAAAGATGATGAAGTTAGTATGAACAAGTATGAACACTTTGCATGAACTTGAAGAATCTCTCTTGAATATATCTTGAACGTAAATGCAGAGATTTCTCTATTACAAGAGTTACCTTGCAAACTAGGTTTGCAAGGGTTTAAATACAAGTAGGCACATGGGCCTCAAGCCTCATGGGCTTTCATGATGGATTTTTCTAATCTAACATTTGGACTAGTTTATTACATACTAATGGACTAGACAACTAATATTAAATGGGCTAAGCTCTTACACAAAATGAACTAAACTAACAAAGCAATAATAGCAAGATAATTAAGATAGTTGCACAAGGCCTACAAACACAAATAAGTCCTAACACTATCATTCTACAGTGAGCAACACTTACAATTGGACTTATTATCACCAATAGAACTCCAAAAGAAAAGTTTAGGTTCGCATTCTTCGTACCTTCTTTTCTCATTATTGATTTTACAAGACCATACAAATGGGTCACCTTTTAACTTATGCTTAAACTTTACATAAAATGCTTATTTTTCTTATTATAAATCACGTGTTCCTCTATAGTCATCTTTGGCAACTTTACTAAATTTTAAACATTTGTTTCTTTAATCCGTACGCGCACATACAGAGACTAACATGTCAATAATTTCTTTTATCTTTCTCTTTCTTTACATAACATGAAACTTTATACTTTGATCACCGATGATTCATTAGTTTCATCTATGGTTCTCTGATTAACACTTTCAGTTAAATGTGTATAAATACTTCACTTTTGAATGCTGAAATTTACACGTAGGTAAACTCTTGTTTAAGTACCAACCGTTATGTAGGAATTATCTTGATCGAATTAATAGATTCTGGTGAATTAAATATTCACATTACATCACATTCTGATCACCTTTTCATTCTTTGGATTCACATACTAGCATAATTAATTTAATTGTTTTTTATCACATTCTACACTTAAGATGTTCGTATATTATACAATGTGAAACAGATTATGTAATTTCGGTTACATATGTAGTTTTTAGTAGAACTTGCTTCCTTATTAGATACTTTATCTAACCATCATCTTTTACATGCACCTTACTTTTCTTTTCATCATGATTCCATACACTTCATACTATTAGTTCCAATACATTACTTATGTTTCCTTCATCAAGGTATACCCAACTCTCTCGAACCGGCCAAACGGGTCATCATGCATACCCATACTTGTATCAAAATACTATTTGTGGATTTTTAGAAAAATAGAAAAGCATAACAGAATGCTTACTATGACTCAAAAAATCGTAAAATTCCCATTAACTATTAATCTCATCCACAAATTCATGGGTATAATGGTCCAAACAACCTTTTGTTGCGTATGACAAAATTGTTGTGCACAAATCATCACTCTTATAAAATAACTACTCAAAATTAACCACTTACGCTCACGGATGTAATTCTTAACTTACTCAAAAGTTAAATTATATTTGGAATATCTCTGAGTATTCTTTTAATTGCACAATTGTTTTATTACATATATACGTTGTCTTATAAAATCAAAAACAGATTAAATAGTTCCAGGAATTTCACACATATTATTGGTGCTAACATTACTTACTTTCACATTGTACCTTTCTGAATGGTTCTTATGTTTTATCTTTGTTAGGAATGGTGTTTATTAAAACACTACCCATTCATAACATCAACTAAAATTCATTTGTATATATGTCTCACTTATTTATTATTGTCACCATTATACATTTTGTTTTAGTAATCGTTTATTTTATCAATTGAGACTTCACAACATATATGCATATTTGATCTTTCTTAACTCGCCCATAAGAGTCTCTACTCTTAAGAACACTTTTATGCTAGTAGGTGAGCTCATTAGCTTTTGGAAATTCATATCACGCTTGAATTTGTTTGTGTATACTTTCAATTATACCTAGATGTTTTATCTTTTATGCCTCATAATTTCAGATTTCCATTACAACCGAATGGGACTATTTGTCCCCACTTTTGTTGTGATTACAAACTTCATTCGTTTATTTATAACCAATGATTATTCTGGGTTATCTTCATATTTGTTTCATTCTCTTCTCTGAGAAATTACTAACTCTTCATCTACATGTTTGATCAATTAAACACACAATCAGCAATCGAGCATGTAGTTCATCACACTAGATCCTAGGATGATTACTATTTGTTTCTTCATTCCATCCCACAAAGGGGTTCATTCTTAAAGTTTGTAATTACTATTAAACAGCTGTTTAAATCACTTAAGGACCTCATTCTTACTTTTCATCTCTAGATATAATCCACTAGTTGCTCTTGGGGTTTATATTATGGTAATTATCCTTTCTTGGTAATAGCATTTTAAGAGGGTTTGTATGGAATCCGTTTTGTCAATCCTCTTACCTTGTTCACTTCTCAAGTCTACTCACCTTCAGAACTTAGATGTATTACTTAATCACCCTTATATATTCTAATTCAAAGGGCTTGTGACTTCATTAACACCAATGAATACGGCTAACCCAAATAGAGTTAATCTTACTTCCTTTATTGCTTTTCATGAATATTGATTATATTTAACCAATATTTTACTTCATTTCCCTTTTTATTTCCAATCACCGATTTGGGTTAACTAATGTGAATCTCATGATTTCTCTTTATTTTTTACACATGTTTATAATCTTTCAATATCTTTCCTGGTATTTCTCTTTTGTTGCCCACTGTATTGGCTATTGACACACTTATGTCTTTTACATGTCATAATAGTTCCAATTATCACAAGGCATTATGTACCATTGAGGTACTACATCAGAGCAAAGTATATTTTCTCAATATCTTTGTATTTTAGAATTTTATTTTTATCAATCTATGTTAATTTACCATTTCTTGGTGATCATTCTTAGTTATTTAGAATTAGAACGATTGTAAACGAATGATACTTGAATTTAAGATACATTTATCTTAATACAATTATTCTACATAACTTCACTCCATACTTTAGAATACAAAATAGAATCCATGATTAAGCTTTCTTATTTACTATTTGCTACTTTTCATATAAACTGGAAATAGTTTCTTTTCAGATACTTTGAGATTATCATACTGTTAGCAGCAAACAAGGCTACTATGATTTTGTTACTCGTCAAGTATCACTTCTTACTTAGTATCATTAATCTGATTATATCAGATTGTTCCAAACATTACTTTCTACACAATTCATATACACTTGTTTGTTTACTTTCAGATTCATCATTGTCATAATTTCATATTTCTTGATACTTTTATTCTCACACTTTGTTACCTTATCATGTATCAAACAAGTGTATTGGTAATTTTGTTTTAAATTAAAAATTGTACCATACTCATTTCGAGTTTTTACACACAATTCCATCAATTTGTACCATTGAAGCACTTATCATAGGCTTTACATATTTATTTCCAAATCACTTACTAGATTAGTTCACAATCTTTTATCATACAACTATTTCTTTAAATTATTTGCTGAATACTTTCTTGCTTTCAATAAGTTTCTTTCTGTATATGATCACAAATCGTTCTACTAGGAAATCATACCTTAAGGCATCCTAGTTTAGTAACACTAAAGCAAGAAGCATTCTTAGCACACAAGTATCTGCACAAAATACATAATGTACTCACAATAACTATCGGACACTATGATGATCGGGCCCGGGTTTGAGATTGAACACCTAAACAAATGTCCAATTCACTCAAACCTAGGCTCTGATACCATCTTGTAACATCGAGATTTTCGGGTCGATTTTGACTTTTTAAAACTTATATTGAAACATATTTCAGTTTGGTAAACAAACAGAGGAAGTCTTGATAAAGTATTTTCTTTATTTAAAACAACCTAACAGGGTTTTCAATTTACTAACAGGTATTATCACATCAATACCTACCGACCATCATACATGTTAACGAACAACAAGTGTCCCAGCACCACAAAAGCAACCCCCAGCAAAACATGAACATTTGCAAACGCATACAGACTAAAAGGGGGTTAGCTTTAAAAGCTAGTGAACACAAACATAACCTTAAACATCACATAGCACATAGCAAATAGCACATACAGCATCACGTGATAACACAAACAGTGCTATTCTATCACATTGTGGTGTGCACATGATCAGCAGACATCATATATCGCAGGGTTGCAAAACCATCTCAACAATCCTAACTGGGGAATCAAGCACACCTAACCGCGTTTTGGGTGAGCGGGTAGCGGTCCGCCAAGCATTGTTATAGAACCAACGACTCTCCCGGGTTCAGCAGGTAGATGATTGCCCCTTAAGTCAAGGAACGGCGGTCATGTAGGAACCCCCTTGATTCTGACCCATAAGTCCTCTGGGATCTAAACCCTGGCCCATAAGATCTACCAGAATCTAGTTATATAGTGAACCCGACCTGAAGGATCTACCGGGTTCCCATATCAACTAACATTAACCACACAACTATAAAACAGTCCACAACGTCCGGACATATCACAAACACATAGATGATCCAAATAGGATCCAAGAGAATTCATGAATAAACACAACGATAACATCTGCTCAAACATGATGAGTAGAACACACGAGTACAACCTTGCCATGCCATAGAATCATTGCATAAATCACAAAACATATATTTGTTCACTATCATAGTGAACCTAGTCAACATGGCATCACATCCATCATATCATCATGATTTTGAACAGAGTAAGCATTCGATACACACAAATCCAAGATATTCATGAACTATCTTCCTATACTTATTTAGCAACTACACTTGGTATTGCTTAAAACATAATATTCAAGGGTTATCACTTATTTGCTCATTCAATTGGATAGCGTTAGATTCTTATTATTGGAAGCATAATTTATTCATCTTTAATATTCATGTTACTTGTTAGTGGTTATTAGTTAACCAATATTCAACACTAACTCATATTTGTGCCAATCATCCCAGTAACGGGTCAAATTAGCTTGCACATGATCACACTTAAAATTAAAACCTTGGTCACAATTTATTCTTTACACCATCATGTCTAATAATAATCCACAAATCCACAAACACTACATAATGATTAAGGGTTAAGTCGGTACTCATTTGAGTCCAAAAAACTTGTAGCAGTCCTTTAACTTTTTCTTTTATCCCCTTGTTAACCTATAATAGTAGGATGGACTTAATACATTGGAAACCGAAAAAATGGTTTGTTGTCAACATGGTCGCGTCGCGACCATATACTCGTCGCGCGACGCAGCAAGAATATAAACATGCGCAGCTTTGCTACTGTATGAACCAGATTTGTCCCAAGCTATTCAAACATCCCAATTCAATTCTAGTATTTTGTAAACTCTTTAAAACATCAATACTAGTCTACTAACTCATTTAAACCACCAATTCAAGATTTAGGTTGTTTTTATCTACTTTGACCCATTTGAACCATTTCATCTAATTCACCCAAATTCAATATTTTAATTACTAGTTTGAACAACATAAAAAACATTTGTTAGTTGCAGTTCAAATTTGACCCATTAAACTCTATGAACCCTAATGAACAAGAAGAATAAAATATGAACACTTATAAATGATGTAGAAGAAGATGAGATAGATTCTTGGAGCTTGAATAAACTTGTTATCAGATTTTAAAGAAAGCTTGGTATCCTCTTTTGATGATTCTTCGAGCCAAGAACAAGAACAATGGTATATGGAGGTGTATGTGTGTGTGTGGTCAAACGAAGGAAAGTGAAACAAACATGGGCTACCGCCTCTTGTTATAGTTATCTCAAATGTGGGTACCCCGCTCCCCTAATCGACTTACAACCTAACCCAAAAGATATCTAGAAATCTCAACAAGAATATATTCGGAATCATTATTTTAAATAATTTGATAATTTAAAACTTTTATTCATTTTCCGTATCCAAGTTTAATACCAATATCACGAGAAATACTTATATACTTGAAACTTTATTTAATTTACAAGAATACAACCCTACAAGCATATGGTACCACTAGGCCCATTTCAAGGTGTTACACTAAGGTTGTGTTGCCCATAACTAATATAAAACAAAACTAAAGAGTAATCTGTGAAGTATAAACAACTTCAAACTCATTGCAGCAATCGATTCAAGCCTTTAGAGGTGTTTTAAAAACTTAGGCTTGTCTTATGCCGTCTTTTTACTTCTCAAAGAGTTAAATATGGCATTTCGGTCACCCGAACTCCAAATGGAATGTTTATATCTTAGTTTAAATATGTTACAAATATTTTTGCACAGACACAAAATGCTTAACGCCTTTGTTGACAATGATCATAAGATAGGATCCTCTAGTCCGCTGATAGGTTTATTTTATTTATTTCATTTAGTAGTTTTTTTAGCATTTTAGTTGTTTTGCATATGTTTCATATTCCATATTTGCATATTTTATTTATTCTGGCCTATTTTGGGTGCTCTTGAGTCTTCGTGTTTAATTTCAGATTTTTAGAAGACTACGGCGGAGAGGATGTCCGTTAGGTATTAATGTGGGGCATGATAGACAAGAAAGGGAGATATGGACAAAAGAGTATGGACTAACCCATTTGGACCAAAGAATGAAAAGTTCAAGCTGGGCTCAAAAGAATGTAAGCTGGGCTTAACAGTCTGGGCCAGAAAAAACTGAAGAAAAATTCTAGACCGTAACGCGGCCCGCGTGAAACCTGACGCGGTCCGCATAGCGGGCCTTCGAGGGCAAAATCGACTTTTTAAGCTGGATCTGGCATTTTAAAGAGCATCTAGGGCAAAAACACAGCATCTTCAGTGTAGAAAATAGGGGTCGTGACTTGGGAGCAAAAAGGAGGCCATTTTCAAGGGTTTTTCAAGATTTTTCAAGATTTCTCTCCTCCAAATCATTTGTTTACATGTTTGGTACAATTAAACACTTCTATTTTGCTCTAGTTATGTGTGGCTAAGCCCCATTTTAGGTTAACATTGTTAAAGCCTTGGATTGTTAGCTAGGTTTTGAAGGGTTTATGAACTTGTGTTTATGATTTATGAATATTCTTCCTAATTTAATCTTTACATCATTCTTGTGTTAGTGTATCATGAGTGCAAGTATTTGAGTGATTTATGTTAGTTGTTTTCTTGATTACGTAATAGATCTTCAAAACAACAAGTAACAAGTGATCTCATGAATGTTTATACATCTCTCAAACCATGGAATGATATTCTCCAACATGGTAGTGTAAGATTTTGATCCCTCTTGGATTTGGTGATTCTTAGATTGTAATGCTAATCAATTTTTGTGAATTAGATGCTTGTTTGGTTCATGACTTTGATTAAGAAGGTGTGTTACGAACTGTTTCAATGTCCATATTAACTAAGAACGATCTAGGTGAGTTAAGCTTTTAAATTGCTATAGCCAAATTAAATTGAAGCACAAGTATTGCACCATATTCCTTGATGATAAACTAGCTAATAGTTCATGTGATGAAACCAATGTTGACCAATTCACCTCTCATTGATTTAACCCATCTTGCTAGATTGGAATTTTATTTACATGTCAAGTCTTAGTTTTAATTAATCAAAATCTCAAAACCCCCCTTTTTATTTTATTTTATTGTTGTTGCAAAATCACCTAAACTTTTAGATTGTATAAAAATATAAATTGAACAAGTCTTCGTGGATTCGACCCCTTTGCCACTATATACTGTTATATGAGCTAGAATCAAAGGGTAATTTGTCTATTGGAGTCGACAACCACCAAATTTTGGTGCCGTTGCCGCAGACTAGTTTCTTTTAATCCGTTTGTTTTTCTATGCCCAGATCTAATCGTACAGGTTACAATCATGAGATTGGGAAAGAAGCAAGACGTTTAGCCAAAGAAGCAAGAGTACGACGTGGTCAAACTTCCAAAGTTAACGTGGCGCCAGAGTTTTTATTTGAATTTCCAAGTGATAACGATACCGAAACCGACTCAAACCCCAACCTTCAATAAATTGTTCCCGAAGCACCCCCAACCAATCCAAATAATATGGCCGATAATAACCCACCACTCGAAAGAACCTTGAGACAAATGATGGAAACCGATGTCACACAAACACCCATTGGCGTCAATTACCCCATCCGTGGAAGAGGTATAGAGTTGAAGTCAAGTTTCCTCCACCACCTTCCTATCTACCATGGGTTGGAAAATGAAGACCCTCACAAGCACTTGAAGTTGTTTCATATTGTATGTGTAAGTATGAAACCACAAGATGTCACCGATGATCAATTCAATTTGAGCGCATTTCCTTTTTCTTTAGAGGACAAAGCAAAAGAATGGTTGTTTTATCTACCAATGGGGTCGATAAACACATGGACCGAAATGGCAAGAGCTTTCTTAGACAAATTCTATCCCGCTTCAAGAGTCTCAGGTCTACGAAATGAAATTTGTGGGATCCGCCAAGGTCAAGATGAAAGTTTCCATGATTATTGGGAAAGGTTCAATAGCTTGTGTGTTAGTTGTCCACAACACCAAATTCCCGAACAACTCATTATTCAACACTTTTATGAAGGTTTGTTGCCCATGGAAAGAAGATTGGTTGATGCTTCAAGTGGTGGTGATGTCTTTAACAAAACACCACAACAAACAAGAGAACTTTTCAACACCATAGTATCAAATTCTCAACACTTTGGTCCAAGACAAGATATGAAGAGGAATGCTCATCACAATGTGAATGAGGTTGACACCTCAAGCCTTGAGTCCAACATTACAAATTTGAACAATGTTGTTCAACAATTGGCTTTGGTAAATGGTCAATAAATGGTGGTATGTGGCCTTTGCAACAATGTGGGTCACCATACGGATTTATGTCCAATTATAGTTGGAGATTCCGAGAATGTGAATGAAATAGGAGGATATCATGGTCAACACGAACAATCGGACTACCATGCCTCCTACAATTCAAGTTGTAAGCCAAACCCCAACATGAGCTATGCCCCAAAACCACAACCCTCAAATGTGTAACATCCTCGATTTGGGCCTAGTTGTTAATCGTATGTAAATGTAAGTAAGTTAGTATATTATGTAAAGGGTCCAAGTTGTATAAACATGTGTAAGCTAATTATATTAATGAAAATGAGTATGTATATATATATATATATATGTGTGTGTGTGTTTATTTGTGAATGTGTATTAAATTAATTAAAGTAAATGTAAATATGTAACATCCTGAGATTGGGCCTAGTAGAAACATAGGCTTTGGGTATGTTACACATGAATTATTATGTTATTATGTTAATAGATTGTTAATTAATGTTGATTTAATTGATTAATCATTAACTTAATTAATTAATACTGGTTATATATATACGGATTTGAAAGTGTGTGTGCATGTGATTAAGAATTCTTAATGTGCCACCTCCTGCTTATGAAATTGTGAGCAATTAATACGTGGGTTTCACATTTGATTCTTCACTGAAGAATCCTTGTGTGTGTGTGTATTGTGTGTGCAAACCGACAGCAAACAAGAAGAGAAAAGCATCGGTATTCTGTGATTTAAGAATTTGTGATTCAAACTTTAAGGTTGTTGATTCTTCTTTTATTCTTGTTGTTATGCTTCGGTTAGTATTAACATGCTACGGTTTTGAGTGGATTTGACATGAACATCATATGATCATGCCTTATGAGTTATCGGATTTGGTGTTTTGGTGTTGAAAGGTGTTCTTGATGCATGCTTACATGTTTAAACATGTTTATATGTGTTTTTATAAACTTGTATATGAATTGTATAATCTGGAAAACTGGTTTATACAAGTTATGAGGTTGTCGGATTCTTGGTATGTTGAAGGTGGCGGATTTTGGTGATGATGATGAAAACCGAATGTAGAATCCTATACTTGCGGAATCCGGAACTTAGAATCCGGAGCATGGTAAATCCGCTACTTAGAATCCGATCCTCTTGAAATCCGAGAGTGTGGAATCCGATGATGGATTCCAATTGTGAAAACCGATTATGGGTGCCAAGTTAAGACAAGTGTGGAAATCCGATGGAAGTTGCGGATTCTCCTAAATCCGATGGGTGTATCGGATTCTTTGAAATCCGATGGTTCTTGGCGGATTCCGATAGTAGTGTCGGATTTCTTAGGAAATCCGACAGTTTTGATTTGTTGATTTGCATTGTTTGATGCAATGTGTTATATGTGCATGCATATGTGAATCTTACATGTTTATGTTTGATTAAAAGATATAAATATATGTTTGATATATATATTTATGAATTGAATACTAATGGTTGGTTGTTGTGTTCTCAGGAACAGACAAGGCTCAGTAATATAAGATCACTGAGTGGAAAAGCTGAAAGCTTGAGGTGAGTGGATGTTTGCTCACAGGTGATATTAGTTGTACTGGTTTGGTTGCAACTATTGTTGGATAGATTGTATGTCTGTTGGTTAATTAACTATGAATGTTAATTGTTGTATTCTGTGATATGTATACATGTTGGAAGGGAAGTCAGTTTACGACTGGGTTTATGGGCTGGGTTTATTTGCTATTGGCTAAGCAGTATCAGGACCTTGGGATGCATTTGTTGCTACCAGAGGATGATACTGTGTGAGGATAGCAAATGGACTATCGGTAAACCTTTGTTTTGGCCGGCATTGGTTGTAGGTTCCTGCAGAACCGCCGGTCTTCCCAGGGTGCTTATTTGTGGTTGTTGATATCATGCCGTTCAGGCTGATATATCTGTTTTGTGTTACTCCATTCACTTAGCTTTGTGCTAATCCCCCACCTTTCACTCTTTTTATAGGTTTTGGTAAGTCAGCGGCTCGGTTGAGAGTGGTTAGCTTGGGGAGTAATCACCTAGGACTCTAATAGATTATTTGTGACGAGCCATGTTTTGTAATACTGATATTTAGTAAACAGTGGTTTGTAATTAATTGTAATTACTTTGATGTCTAAAACGCTTCCGCAGTGATTATCAAAATGAAAATTTTTGGGTTAAAAATACGGTGTTACAATATATATATATATATATAGAGAGAGAGAGAGAGAAAATAGATAAGAAGGAATTCCAGAGGCGGTTGCCTCTGGAAATGGGTTTATATGTATGTGTGTATGCTTGAAAGTTGACATTATTGTCAAACTTGAAATACACATACAAAACACACACATACTCTCTCGTGAGCTTCTGGAAAAAGAAAGGATTGAAGGTTGTTGTTTTTGAATCCAAGTAAGGTAAACATGTGTTTGTAGTAGAGTCTAAACATGTTTGATGTTAGTTTTATGTTTAAATCATGGCTAAAACTCAAGTTCATGCAAAACACCATTGAAGAACATACAAGCGTACTACGAAAGTGGGTTTTTGCATGTTTGGTGTTCTTGTTTGGATTTGATGAATTTATGAAGTTTGTATAAGTGTTATTTGAAGTTTAAAAGTGTTTTGAAAGTAAATTGACAAGTTTGAAGTTCTGGTATGTTCTAAAAATGATCAGGAGTTAAACCAGATGAGTCATGCGACTCTGGGTCTGAAAGCCGGATGGGTCATGCAACCTTTCATCCGACTTTCGAATGGAGCATGCGATTGTGTGGTCCGAATGTCGCATGAAGTCATGCGACTTTAGGGTATCATGCGACCTTTTGATCTGGAAGTCGCATGGGCCATGCGACTTTGCTACCATGCGACTCTTATTTGTGTCATGTGACTTTTGGTTGGATGGTGAATGAACCATGCGACTTTTGAATCCGAACCATGTGTAACATCCGTAAACCCGGGCTAGCTGTTAGCAGGTTTGGCGGTATGTGTTTATGTGTTTAATAATGATTAGATTATGTGGTTATGTTATCTAATTAGTATTTATTAGACTAAATTAATTAACTAAAAGAAGTTAATTAATTAGGGATTATTATTGTATGCGTATGATGGTATGTATATATGCATGTATGTTAGTATGTGTGTATACGTATGTTTAAAGACATGCAAATTTGATTGAGGGTTAGACACCTCATGCTTGGTTTTAAACAAATATATGTGTACGTGTATGTGTATAAGGCAAATAAGAATAATCCTCTGCTCATTTTTCTCTAAAAGTAAAAGTGCGTATGTGTGTTCTTAACCCTCTGCCGAAGGAAGCAAGAAAAGAGTTTTAACTTGAAAGTGTGAATCACAAATTGGTTGATTGATAAAACCAAGCAAAGGTTAGTTCTTGAATCTTTATGAATGATGAATAACATGATGTGTTTCTTGATGTGTTTTATGATTTTAGACGTGAAACACCATGGTTGAGATTGAAGAATCATGTTTAAATGGGTTTTGTTTGTTTTAATAATTTACATGATTCAAAGATGTTTGTGATGTATGAGTACTTGATTATAAAGGTTTGGATATGAGTTTTGGTAAGTTTTGATGAGTTTTGTATAACCTGGTAATAATTTATGAATGGTTGAAGATGGCGGATTTCGAGTTGAGGAAGATGATAATAAATTCGATGATAATGAAATCCTGTATTTGGAAAACCGACAAACCCAAAATCTGAGACCCTGAAAACCAGAACCTTGAATCTCGTATTTTGTTGAATCCGGATCTTCTTAAATCCGATAAACTTAATCCAACAAATTATAAACCGATGATGAATCTGATACCCAAATCCGGTTCTCCTAAATCCGACATGTTGAAATCCGACACTTGAGATTCGGATTTTGATTGAAATCCGATACCCGGAATCCGATGGTGGGAATCCGACAATTTAGGGCGACGCGACGCGTCGGGATATTGGACGCAACGCATCCGAGGATTTTCCAGATTTGAAGTTTTTGCTGCTGGTTCGATTATGTAGCATGTTATATATTTATTTATGTGTGATTTTAACATATTGAATATGGTTATGATTGATATAAATATATGTGGATATATATTTATGAATCGAGATTGATTTTAGTTTGTTGTGTTCTCAGGAACTACGAAGACTCAATGATATTAGACAACTGAGCAAACGCGATTGAGGACTGAGGTAACTGAAAGTTTACTCATGAGTGGTAACTGTTACGAATTGTCTGAATTAAAGATTGATTGTTATGCGATGATAAATTATTGTTTCTGATATAATGATAAACTGTTAGTTTGATTATTGTTGATCAGTAGTTATATGTTTGCATATGTGTTATATGTGGTAGAGACATGTTTGTGTTCGTTCTTGGATGTGTATCTGGTATTGTTCGAGAACCAACTGTTGTTGTAACGAGTTGGAGATGATCAGCTTCTGTGAAAGGGCTGGTTGGGGTCAGCCGCTGTTGAAAGGGCTGGGCTTGTCTACGGTTGGTTGAACGGTGGTAGTCCTCCTGATGCATGCGTTCTATCAGAGGGGAATTTCACTGTGCCGATCGGTAGAGGAATATCGGTAAACCTTTGCTTTGACCCGCATTGGTTGTAGGTTCGGCGGAACCACCGGTCCTCAGGCTTTGAGAGATTGTTGTATTGACGGATTGTTGGTGATTGTTGCTCAGAAGTTCAGTTGTGAAATGTTGTTGTTGTTGTTGTTGATAGCTTGTTTGTAGCTTCCATTCACTTAGCTTAGTGCTAATTCCCCACGGTTGACTGCTTTTTGCAGGTTTGTTGTGATTTGCTGTTTAGTTGTGTTTATGGGGAGGGAAATTTGACCAACGCTTTCATATTGTATTTTGAGAAGAGACGAGCCATGTTTTATAAATCTTTTTGTAACACAAGTGATGTTGTATTTTGTAAATGGTATTTTATTCTTTGTGTGTGTTTGTTAAAATGAAATTAGAAAACGCTTCCGCAATGATTTAAAAAAATTTTGGCCCGAGATTTCGGTGTTACACCATGCGACTTTCGCATTGAGTAGCATGACGCGACGCGTCCGATGCTTGGACGCGACACGTTGGGTGAAAATCATAAATGTTCACTTTTTAAAATTAAATGTTTTAAAAGCACAAGTCGTGCTAAGTCATGAGAAGTTTAAGCTAGGGTGTTATAAGCCTTAGATAAGTCTTGTACGGGTTCTAGAAATAGAATCCCGTATGTGTAAATGCTTAACGCAAATGATAAATGATTCTAGGTAAACTTGCCGAGTTAGCTGAACCGGAGTTAAAGTAATCGGTATATAAGCTACTTAGTGAGTACCGACTTTCGTAAGCCTCAATAGAGGAGACTTGCTTGCTAAATGTATTGAATGTAATTCAAAGATGTTTTAAGTTGCATGTAAGCTTAAAAGTAAATAACTAAGCCTTGCCATGCTACGTTATTGCATTATGCCATGTTAAATACTTGTTGAATATAAGTTAAGTGCATGCTAGCGGAATCCAGAATTGGAGCCGCCTAGTTAAGATGAATGATATGTATGATACTGATCCTGAATGGATCAACTATGTGAAAGATTAATGATATGTATGCTAGGGATCCAGATTGGATCCGCAATGATGAAATGTATAAATATGCATCCTTAGTGAATGAATATGCATGCTAAGTGAATGATCCAGATTGGATCGGCTATGTGTATGTGAAAAAGTTCGTGGACATCTTCAAGCGTGGTTAAGGTCAACTCTGTAGTTGGGTTCCTGGGATCCTTGATCAGGTGATTCGGGACTTAACGGTGATTCGAGGTAACATTTTGGATCGTAGGTTCTGCAGAACCGCCATGCCTTATATCATGAGGAGTAATCAGCCGGATGTAGCTGAGTTACCTAAGGAGCCTATGGTTCCGTAAACGATGCTTGGTGGACTGCTTTATGCTCCCCCACCAGCGCGGATGATTGTGTCTGATCCCCGGGTTTATTGTTGTTGAGCGGGACTGGCTATCCTACAAGAGATGACTTATACCTATCTTGTCAACACACCGCAATGTGATATGATAGCATTATATGCTTATTCATGTGATACATGACTTGCTTTATTGATGTTTATGCTAAGTTTGTACTCACTAGCTATGTGTATAGCTAATGGTGTCACGTTAACCCTTTTTACAAGTAGAGAGTGAAAGGCCTGGTGAGGCAGGTTGCTTAAGCATGCTATGTACCTCTGGGATGGAACACTTGTGTGCTATGTATATATATGTATGATGCTATGGTCGGTTGATGTAATAGAGTAACACCACAGTTGATACCATGTTTTGGTTGTAAATATTTTAAATATAACCTTTTTGGTTAACAGTTTCATCTGCTAATTAATGATAACTAATCGTGAATAAGTTCATGTATATGAAAAACGCAAATTTTTGCTGATTTTGTCATTTTGCAAAGCCGGTGTTACAATATGTATTAACGATACCTCCTTACCCACCACAACAAAACCAACACCAACCATATTACCAACACCAACCACAATACCCACCAAGACAACCTCACCAACAACACCACCAACATCCACCACACTACCAACACCAACAACCTCGTCCATCTCAAGCTAGTAGCTCCGAAATGTCCCTTGAAGACGTTGTGAAGTCCCTTGCCACAAGCACCCAACAATTCCAAAAAGAAACAAAAACTTGTATCTCCAACCTTGAAGCACAAATGAGATATATAGTCACTTCTATTAGCAAGTTGGAATCTCGTGGTAAGCTCCCCTCGCAAACCGAAAAGAATCCCAATGTGAATGCGGTTACATTGAGGAATGGAAAAGAAATTGGAGGAAATACTACCAAGAAGATAACAAGAGAAGCGGAGAAAGAGGTTGAAGTTGTTCCTATCAAGGAACCGGTTTTAGAAGAAAGTGTAGAAGTTAAAGCACCAAAGAAGACCATCCCGCCCTTGGTCATCCCACCACCCTACCCTTCACGATTTGCCACATCAAAGAAGAAGGAGAAAGGAATGGAGATTCTAGACACATTCCGAAAAGTTGAAGTAAACATCCCATTGTTGGATGCCATCAAGCGAATCCCAAGTTATGCTAAATTTCTTAAGGAACTTTGCACTAATAAGAGGAAGTTGAAAGGAAACAAAAAGATTTCAATGAGTGAAAATGTTTCCACAGTTTTACAAAGGAAATTACCTTATAAGTGCAAAGACCCGGGTATGTTTACTATTCCTTGCAAGGTCGGGGATGTCACTATTAATAGTGTCATGCTTGACCTTGGTGCCTCCATAAATGTTATGCCATACTCGGTTTACAAAACCTTAAATGTTGGTCCTTTAAATGAAATGGATGTCATAATTTAACTTGTGGATAAATCTAGTGTTTTTCCTAGAGGCGTTCTAGAGGATGTCTTAGTGCAAGTAAACCAACTTGTCTTCCCGGCGGATTTTTATGTGATTGATTTAGAGGAACAAGTTTCCTCCAAATCGGCTTTAATCTTGCTAGGAAGACCATTTTTAAAAACCGCTAGAACAAAGATTGATGTACATTCAGGTAATCTCACTATGGAGTTTGGTGGTGAAATAATTAATTTCAATATTTATGATCCCATGAGATATCCTAGTGATGTGTCTTCTTTGAATTTTGTTGATGTTATTGAACCACTAACCCAAGAGTTATTTGAGTTGTCTCAAGGGGACACGTTAGATACAGGGCAACATAGGAAATTCGATTGCAAGAGCTTGAAGAATTGAGAAATGATTCTTATGAAAATACCAAAATCTACAAAGAAAAGGTGAAATCTTTCCATGACAAATCCATAACCCGAAAACACTTCATTCCAGGTCAAAAGGTTCTTCTTTATCATTATCGTTTAATTTTTTTTTGGGAAATTAAGATCCCGATGGAATGGACCTTTTGTTGTTGTGAAAGTTTTTGAACATGAAGTAATTGAGATCCAAAGTATCGATACCGGACAAATTTTCAAGGTCAATAGACACCGTTTGAAATCATTTTACGAAGGTTTCAATACGGGCACCCTAGACGACATCCGTTTAGATGTCACGGATTATTGAGGTTGACTTGGCATTATGTCTTGGCGAAGACGTTAAATAAATGCATCTCTTTTTGGAAAGCTTCATGCTTTCGTGATTTCAAGCCGAATAAACGTTTTCAAAATAAAAGTTTACATTTTCGTAACAATTGTGCTTTGAAATCATGTTGAATACCCGCGAGAAACTTTGGTTTTATGATGCTTATTTTGAATCCGGGTTTGTTGACTTTAAATTTGAATAAAGATGATCTTTTGGGAAGAAATATGTTCTTGAGTGCAGGTGCAGACCCACGCGGTCCGCGCCAATTTTCACCTTGCCCGCGTGAATGGTTTAGTAAGTTGCTGGAATTTCCAGAATGAAACGCGGCCCGCGTGACTTTTCACATGGCCCACGTGGAGGCGTCGAGAGGCTACGGGAAATTTTTTCCAGAACACAACGTGGCCCGCGTCAAGATTCACATGGCCTGCGTGACTCATGACCTGATTCATTTAATATGTTTGACTTTTTAACCAACCATTTCTCCTTCTTCCTCCTTCCTAAGCCCTAATTTCCTTCTTTCCTTCCTAAACTTCGAACACCACCCATTCCATTTCTTCTCCTTCACCATCACCACCAAATTTTGAACCATCGGCCACCGTCCAGCACCACCACTCCGCCGTCTACTGGCAAACGGCTCGCTAGAAAACGACTGTAACACCGTGATTTCAGAGTCAATTTTAGTCTTTTTAAAACCAAAAGTCAAACATTTTTTTTAGTAATTAACAAAACAGCGGAAGTCTTTAAAAGCATTTTCTTTATTTCCAAACTGGTGTTACCAACATTAATACCGACTGACCATCATACCTGCATTAAGCAACAAATGTCCCAACACGAATTTGCAATCCCAGGCACATGCTAAGCGATCATCTGCAAAGCCATACATAAATACTGGAGGGGGTTAGCTTTAAAAGCTAGTGAATACAAACTTAACCCTAAGCATCATGCAGCACATAGGGCATCATATTCTTCCCATAATAAGCATGGCAACATAGCAATATACATACATGCAAGTCATATAACACAGGAACTAGCAAACAATGCTATCCTATCACATAGCGGAGTGCTGACATGTCCAGCGAGTGTATTATATTGCCGGGTTGCAAATCCAGCTCAAACCACTACCACCGGGGGAATCAAACACTACCATCCTTGCTGGTCTCATCACGTGAGTGAATCACCATGCTCGTTTTGGAACCAAAAGCCCATAGGCTAGCCCGTTAAGGCAAGCACCTCCCAGATAATCTAAGGAACGGCACTCGAGTACCGTTAGTCCAGAAACATTATGCCCGAAGGCTCAGGACCAAGCCGAAGCTGACCTCAATCAAGAAACTGTCCGGACATACACATAGCTCATCAGAAATCCTTTTCAGGAATAATTGCATGCATGCATTTACATATAACTCATATTCAACAATATATGCACATGTACTTAAATACATGTCTGGCATATCATTTATCATGGCAATACTCGTTTCAACATGGGGATCCCATCAGGGTCCAATAGCATATATAACAATAATTCCATATGGTCGATCTAAATCATGATCCATTGCATACATAATAACAAGTTCTAACTAGGCGGCTCCAAATTTGGATCCGCTGGCATGCACTCTACAATAACTAACAACTTAACAAGGCGGATCCAATCTAGATCCATCAACATGCATACATATCATATAATACATAATTGTTCATTATCATTATAAACTTAAACCGTACAGGCATCTATACTTCTCGTTTCTATATACACCAGTTTAAACTCACTCTACAATCTTACTGATCATAATCGTAATTATCATATCTCGTATATACCTAACGGTAACCAATAAGTCATATATACCGCATAATAGTTACAAGTTAAGTCGGTACTCACTTGTAGAGCTACCATAGGAGAACATAGTGTTTCGGCTCTTCTTGTTCGTTGATTTTACCTAAAACATAGTTACTTACATCAAATGGACATACACACAAAGTATTACTACCAAAATAGTAGTAATAACACCTTAACGACACTTTAAGTCCAAGTACAAGCTTACATAGGCTTTCCAATCGTTAAAATGCGAACAACAAATAATTTGCTGAAAGAGGGCTCCTTGTGGCCACAAGCAATGTTGCTTGTGCCCACAAGGGCTGAAGATTGCTTGTGCCCACAAGGGCAGAAAACTGCTTGTGCCCATAAGGGCAGAAAACTCTTTGCACCCGCAAGCATTTCCCTTTACGGCCGTAAGCAGACATTCTCTTGCGGCCGTAAGCAACTATTTTTTCCTTACACCCGCAAGCAAGTCTGTTTCAGACCAGTAACGAGTTTCAGCACTCTGTTCCTACCATTTTTCAACCATAACACTTCCAATCGATTTCCAATCAACTTCTAATGATCATATGTGTTAAACCAAGTCCAATTAAACTTGAAACATCAATTCTTAACATATTTTATCATCCATAGCAAGAATCAAGCTTAATTCTTCAATTTTAACCCATTTATACAAAACCATTAAACTCAATCAAACACATCACTTTAATTCATGATTCTTGCTTGTAAACACTAGTTTGATGTTGTAGGAACTAATTACAACTCCAATTTCAATTCTTGATTGCTATTTCTAGTAAACCCACATTTAATCTCAAAAGCCAAGAACTTGGAGAAGAAGGTGCATACTTACAAGAACGATGATGAAGATGGTAACTAAGAACTGATTTCAACTTGGTTTGTTGCTGGAATTGGAAGCTTGAAGTCTTCCTCCTTGATTTCTCTTCCAAAAGCTTCAAGAACAAATGAAGAGGTTGAAGTGTGTGTGTGTGTGTCACGTACATGTATCTGTGTATTTACAACAAAGAAACCGACTTTGGTTTCTAATATATCCACAAGGGGTATTTTGTTCACCTTTTCAACTTACAACTCAATATCTGTTTACCCGTTTTAACTAACGGGGATATTTCTGGAATCCTTATCTAAAACCATTTAATAAATAACAACTATTATTTATTTATCACCAACTTTCATTTAACATTATATTACAATTTCATTCCTTAATTACTATTTCTTATTTAATTCACAAGGTTACAGCTTTAAATACAATGGGTACAACTAGGCCCATTTTAGGGTGTTACAAATCTACCCCCCTTAAAGAGGATTCTGTTCTCGGAATCCTGTTACAACTTTCTACGTAGTTATAAACCACATTTATCTTTCAATCAAATAGCAACACTTACAATCCAGCTTAATATCACCAAGAAACATCAAATACACCCCTTTGGGGTTTCTACATTCATCATGACCTCTACTTCTCATTATAGAGTTCACTAACATCTTATGAATAGATCACCATTCATCTTACATTCAAACTCTACACGATATCTACTTCTTCAATCACAAGACGAGTGTTCCCGTCTGTAGTCATCATTGACAACTTAACTAAACTTTAAACACTTCTTTCTCTAGTTTGTACACGTACATGTACAGGCACATATTCTTATGGTTTTATCTCTTTCTTTTATTACATTAACCACGTTTCTATACTTGGTCACCGATGATTAACATCAGTTTCATTTGTGGTTACTTTAATTAACATTTTCAGTCAATCATACATAACTACTTTACCTTAAGAGGTTGAATCCTACACACAAGCACATTCTTGTCTAAGTACAAATCCTTAGACAAGAATTATCTCAATTGAATTAATAGACTCTAGCGAACACATTACTCTCATTACCTTCTAATAATTCTTTTTCATCATTGGATTCACATACTAGCATGATCAATTTAATCATCTTTTATCACACTATACACTTACAACGTCTGTATATCATACAATCTTACAACTGATTATGTAACATCAGTCACACATTTAGTACTTAAATACTTCATTATCATATTAACATCATTAACAGTTACATTATACTTCTAACAACTTTACATCTTCCATTCAAGGCAGTGTTCAACAAACTTGTTGTCTATTAAACACTTTACTTAACAGTTATCTTTCACAGATACTTAATGTCATTTACACGTCTCTTACCAGGTCAACCTTAATTCTTTCGAGTGATCGAGTCACTCAAACATATTACTATTATCATAACCACTTACAATTGTAGGTTAATTCTTAACCCACTTGAAAGTCACATTACACTTGGAATACTCTTTTATTACACATACATACATTGCTTAATACAACCTTAAACATCGTTGGTTCTCGCATTACTTACTTTCACATTATATCTTTCTAAATAATTTCTCATATTTCATCTTATGTTAAGAATGTTGTTTATCAAAACACTACTCATTCATAACATTAACTAAATTTCATTCGTATACTTATACTTCACTTTAGTAAATCACTACTTGTGACTTCACCACTTATTTTCAAATACACTTAATCTTTCTTAACTTACCTCATAATGGTCTCTACTCTTATGATCATAGTTATTCCCGTAGGTGTACTTATCATTTCTAGAAATTCATACCATACATGAATTCCCATGTACTATTGAAATCTTACACATATGTATTACTTTATACATCTCATAATTTTAGATTTTGTTTACTACCAAATGGTACTATGTGTCCCCATTTTCGTCTCACTAAATTCACTCGTTTACTTGTAACCGCCGATTGTTCAGGGTTACCTTCATATTTATTTCACTTTCAACTTTTAGAAATTATCGTCTCTTTAATCATACATTTGGACTTTTATGTCCTTATGTCATTGTTCATTTGAACCATGACATATCATTGCTTATACTTTTTAGAAATCACACACGTTTAGTTAGATACAAAATCAACAATCAAGCTTTGAGCTTTGAGCTCAATACATTACATCTTAACAATGATTTTATGACTATTATTCATTCTCACATTCGATTTTACGAATGGTTCAACTGTGAAGTGTTAATTACACTTACACATTTTAATTCGAACATCTGACGAATTGCTTTCTAATATCAAGGGAAACTACTAACCCATTCGAGTTAGTTTTACTTCTATTCAATCTCATTCAACATTTGGGTTAACTAATCGTGAACCCACAATTATTCTCTTATTAATCACCTAAATTTCATTGACACGCTCATATCGTTTCACATTTAATTTAGAGTTTCATCTATCATAAGCTATCATGTACCGTTGAGGTACCGCATCACCTCTAAAGTATATTTCTTTAATATCTCTGTATTCCAAATTCAACTCTTATCAAATCATGTTTGTTTAACACCTCATCATCAATCATTCTAATTATTTAAAATTAGAAGGATTGTATTTGATTCATATTCGATTCTAATCGACATTTATCTTAGCATAACTTATTCATCAAAACTCTTCTTCATACCATAGGATTCACTTAGAGTCCGTGATCAAACTTCATCATTTACTATTTGTTACTTTTCATAGGAACTGGGGATAATTCCCCTGTTTATCATATTACTAGTAGTCCTCAAAACTACTATCATTTTAGCTAGTCATTTGGTATAACTTTTTATCTAACATTATCAGTCTGATTACATCAAATTGATCTAAACATCTCTTTTCACTTGAAATATACATACACTTGGTTTTAGATTCATGATCATTACCATTTCACGTCTCTTGACACCTTTAGTCTCACACTCTATTATGTAACCAATATTATATTCGTAATCGCATTTTACACCTTTACCGTTATCGTTTTGAGTTATCTTGCATAATTCAACCAATTTGTACCATTAAGGCACGTATCATAAGTTTTACATATTTACTTAGTCTCATGGTTCAATACTTTCTTGCTTCTAATTCACTTTTTGCGACTTAACATCAAGCTATCGCTTTCATTCTACTAGGCCATCCTATCTCTAGGCAACCTAGTTTATCAATACTAAAGCAAGAATCACTCTTACCTCACTACTATATGCATATAATGCATAACATACTCGTAATAACTTTGGGACACTATCATGGTCGGGCCCGAGTTTGAGACTGAACACCCATCAGATGTCCAATTCACTCAAACTTAGGCTCTGATACCTAATTGTAACACTGTGATTTCAGAGTCAATTTTAGTCTTTTTAAAACCAAAAGTCAAACATTTTTTTTAGTAATTAACAAAACAGCGGAAGTCTTTAAAAGCATTTTCTTTATTTCCAAACTGGTGTTACCAACATTAATACCGACTGACCATCATACCTGCATTAAGCAACAAATGTCCCAACACGAATTTGCAATCCCAGGCACATGCTAAGCGATCATCTGCAAAGCCATACATAAATACTAGAGGGGGTTAGCTTTAAAAGCTAGTGAATACAAACTTAACCCTAAGCATCATGCAGCACATAGGGCATCATATTCTTCCCATCATAAGCATGGCAACATAGCAATATACATACATGCAAGTCATATAACACATGAACTAGCAAACAATGCTATCCTATCACATAGCGGAGTGCTGACATGTCCAGCGAGTGTATTATATTGCCAGGTTGCAAATCCAGCTCAAACCACTACCACCGGGGGAATCAAACACTACGATCCTTGCTGGTCTCATCACGTGAGTGAATCACCATGCTCGTTTTGGAACCAAAAGCCCATAGGCTAGCCCGTTAAGGCAATCACCTCCCAGATAATCTAAGGAACGGTACTCGAGTACCATTAGTCCAGAAACATTATGCCTGAAGGCTCAGGACCCAGCCGAAGCTAATCTCAATCAAGAAACTGTCCGGACATACACATAGCTCATCAGAAATCCTTTCAGGAATAATTGCATGCATTCATTTACATATAACTCATATTCAACAATATATGCACATGTACTTAAATACATGTCTGGCATATCATTTATCATGGCAATATTCGTTTCAACATGGGGATCCCATCAGGGTCCAATAGCATATATAACAATAATTCCATATGGTCGATCTAAATCAGGATCCATTGCATACATAATAACAAGTTCTAACTAGGCGGCTCCAAATTTGGATCCGCTGGCATGCACTCTACAAAAACTAACACTTAACAAGGCGGATCCAATCTAGATCCATCAACATGCATACATATCATATAATACATAATTGTTCATTACCATTATAAACTTAATCCATACAGGCATCTATACTTCTCGTTTCTATATACACCAGTTTAAACTCACTCTACAATCTTACTGATCATAATCGTAATTATCATATCTTGTATATACCTAACGGTAACCAATAAGTCCATATATACTGCATAATAGTTACATGTTAATTCGGTACTCACCTGTAGAGCTACCACAGGAGAACATAGTGTTTCGGCTCTTCTTGTTCGTTGGTTTTACCTAAAACATCGTTACTTACTTCAAATGGACATACACACAAAGTATTACTACCAAAATAGTAGTAATAACACCCTAACGACACTTTAAGTCCAATTACAAGCTTACATAGGCTTTCCAATCGTTAAAATGCGAACAACAAATAATTTGCTGAAAGAGGGCTCCTTGTGGCCACAAGCAATGTTGCTTGTGCCCACAAGGGCTGAAGATTGCTTGTGCCCACAAGGGCAGAAAACTGCTTGTGCCCACAAGGGCAGAAAACACTTTGCGCCAGCAAGCATTTCCCTTTACGGCCGTAAGCAGACATTCCCTTGCAACCGTAAGCAACTATTTTTTCCTTACACCCGCAAGCAAGTCTGTTTCAGACTAGTAACGAGTTTCAGCACTCTGTTCCTACCATTTTTCAACCATAACACTTCCAATCGATTTCCAATCAACTTCTAATGATCATATGTGTTAAACCAAGTCCAATTAAACTTGAAACATCAATTCTTAACATATTTTATCATCCATAGCAAGAATCAAGCTTAATTCTTCAATTTTAACCCATTTATACAAAACCATTAAACTCAATCAAACACATCACTTTAATTCATGATTATTGCTTGTAAACACTAGTTTGATGTTGTAGGAACTAATTACAACTCCAATTTCAATTCTTGATTGCTATTTCTAGTAAACCCATATTTAACCTCAAAACCTCAAAAGCCAAGAACTTGGAGAAGAAGGTGCATACTTACAAGAAAGATGATGAAGATGGCAACTAAGAACTGATTTCAACTTGGTTTGTTGCTGGAATTGGAAGCTTGAAGTCTTCCTCCTTGATTTCTCTTCCAAAAGCTTCAAGAACAAATGAAGAGGTTGAAGTGTGTGTGTGTGTGTGTGTCACGTACATGTATCTGTGTATTTACAACAAAGAAACCGACTTTGGTTTCTAATATATCCACAAGGGGTATTTTGTTCCCCTTTTCAACTTATAACTCAATATCCGTTTACCCGTTTTAACTGACGGTGATATTTCTGGAATCCTTATCTAAAACCATTTAATAAATAACAACTATTATTTATTTATCACCAACTTTCATTTAACATTATATTACACCTTCATTCCTTAATTACTATTTCTTATTTAATTCACAAGGTTACAACTTTAAATACAATGGGTACAACTAGGCCCATTTTAGGGTGTTACAACGACAAAAAGACAAAATTTTCACCGGGAACTCATCTACTACACCTACATTGTCAGATTCAAGCTTGGGGTGAGGAGTACGCTCATTTTTTGCAAATATCAAATTTTTAGCGCGTAAATTTTCAAATTCAGCAGCAGGGTCTCCAATTTTGGTACATTCTTTCCTGTTTTCCTTGGTTATACTTGCAAAGTTTTATAATTATTAGAGTTGCAAATATTTGTGGACACTTCCCACCACCTGAGCTCCCATTATTTGTACCATTTTCCCTAAGCATCGAGGACAATGCTTATTTTTAAGCTTGGGGTGGGGTACCTTTGTCTTGTCAGTTGCATCCATTTTAGATTGTATATACTTGCATGTTTAGTTATTTTGCTTACTTCTTTTTCATTTCTTTTGCATTTTAGCTGCATTTAGACTAGATTGTTGCATTTCATGGCATATTTTGTTCTCTCTTTCTTCTCATCTAGATCATCCTTAATTGCAAGCCATAATATCACTTCATAATTGATTTAGGATTCCTTGACCTCTATGCCTATCACACCAGGATTACTTTTGAAACTTTGGATCACCAATAGAAACTTTTTACATGGAACTGTGATAGTATGTGTGCACCAGAAAACAACCTATGCAAATGAAACTAGTCATGATGAATTATGTCAAACAAAGGGCGCAATTATTACTACCCGTGAGTACTTTATCAATGTGTGTAACCGGTTAGGATATATTTGTGCTACAGGCTTAGCTTTAGAACTTGACTACAGATAGTAACTTTCATAAAGGTTCTTTTATGTTTATCTCGCCTCTTTTGCGAGTGCTTTTGTTGTCCTGTCTTAGATTTATGTGTTCTTCGTCTTCTTAGTTCTATCTTTGTGATTTTACTCGCCCAATTTGCGAAACATTTTGTGATTTATTTTTGTTATGTGTAAGTTTATGTGATATTCTAGGGTCACACTCTTTATCTCATTTTGACCCGTTTGATTTTACACCATTTAGTGATCTTCTCGTATCCACTTGAGTCTTTATTATTATGGTGAAATTCCAGAAACTCTTACGGGTAATATTCTAAAAAAATACAAAATACAAAAATAAAAAAGAAACAAAAAAAACAAAAAAAGAGAAAAGAAAAAGAAACAGAATATTACCCTTGTTGATCGTGAGCAGATTTGCAGAAAAGTGTTGTAAAACAACACAAATATAGAAATAAGTAATCCTTTGGGTTATATTATCCTTTTGTAGACTTACACGCGTATATGCGCTTAAGTCTTCCTTTTTGCACGGTTGTTTGACCGTTCCTTATATGTAGACATTTTTGTTTCATCTCCGGTCACATGTTGGATATTCAAGTCAATAAATAGCTTTGTTAGTCCATATTTGGTATTGCTCGAGTGGTATTCTTGTATTTATTTTGGTGTCACTTTCTTTTTGTGTCTTCTTTGAGTTTAGTACCCTTATGCAAAGTTCTGTCGGTTAAAGTTTTGTTGCAAAGTCATATTAGTCTTATTTATCCTTGCACTGGTGCCTAAGTGTCCCCCACTATAAATGAGAGCAAGCCTAATGTGAGGACATCACACATCTTTTGTAATATGAGTGCATACACGAGTGTTTGTGCAACTCTGAGCCCGCCCTCTGGATTGTGCCATGTTTGTCGTGCTTAGCTCTAAGATGTATAGGCCATGCTAATGCTTTATTTCTATCGCTTTCGTGCTATTGCCTAACATGTGGTTGTTCCTAATTGTGATCTTTAGCTTTGAAAATGAACTTGATGTGGTATGTATAGAGTTCAAACTACCCTACTTTTGGTTATGATGAAATGCCTTGGTTTGCTATTTATGGTGCTCATTCTTTTTCCATTTTTTGTTTTAGTCATTCCCAACTTATTATTTTTTCTTGATTTCCTTGAGGACAAGGAAGGTCTAAGCTTGGGGTGATTTGATAGGTTTATTTTATTTATATCTTTTAGTAGTTTTTTTTAGCATTTTAGTTGTTTTGCACATGTTTCATATTCCATATTTGCATATTTTATTTATTCTGACCTATTTCGGGTGCTCTCGAGTCTTCGTGTTGGCGGAGAGGATGTTCGTTGGGTATTAATTTGGGGCATGATAGACAAGAAAGGGAGATATGGACAAAAGACTATGGACTAACCCATTTGGACCAAAGAATGAAAAGTTCAAGCTGAGGTCGGAAGAATGCAAGCTGGGCTTAACAGTCTGGCCTAGAAAAAGCTAAAGAAAAATTCTAGCCCGTAATATGGCCCACGTGAAACCTGATGCGGCCCGCGTAGCGGGCCTGCGAGGGCAAAATCGACTTTTTAAGCTGGATCTGGCATTTTAAAGAGCATCTAGGGCATAAACACAACAACTTCAGTACAGAAAATAGGGGTCACGACTTGGGAGCAAAAATGAGGCCATTTTCAAGGGTTTTTCAAGATTTTTCAAGATTTCTCTTCTCCAAATCATTTGTTTACATGTTTGGTACAATTTAACACTTCTATTTTGCTCTAGTTATGTGTGGCTAAGCCCCATTTTTGGTTAACATTGGTAAATCCTTGGATTGTTAGCTAGGTTTTGAAGGGTTTATGAACTTGTGTTTATGATTTATGAATATTCTTCCTAATTTAATCTTTACATCATTCTTGTGTTTGTATATCATGACTACAAGTATTTGAGTGATTTATGTTAGTTGTTTTCTTGATTACGTACTAGATCTTCAAAACAACAAGTAACAAGTGGTCTCATGAATGTTTATACATCTCTCAAACCATGGAATGATATTCTCCAACATCGTAGTGTAAGATTTTGACTCCTTTTGGATTTGGTGATTCTTAGATTGTAATGCTAATCAATTTTTGTGAATTAGATGCTTGTTTGGTTCATGACTTTGATTAAGAAGGTGTGTTAGGAACTGTTTCAACGTCCATATTAACTAAGAACGATCTAGGTGATTTAAGCTTTTAAATTGCTATAGCCAAATTAAATTGAAGCACAAGTATTGCACCATATTCCTTGATAATAAACTAGCTAATAGTTCATGTGATGAAACCAATGTTGACCAATTCACCTCTCATTGATTTAACCCATCTTGCTAGATTGCAATTTTATTTACTTGTCAAGTCTTAGTTTTAATTAATCAAAATCTCAAAACCCCCCTTTTTATTTTATTTTATTGTTGTTGCAAAATCACCTAAACTTTTAGATTGCATAAAAATATAAATTGAACCGGTTTTCGTAGATTCGACCCCTTTGCCACTATATACTGTTATATGAGCTAGAATCAAAGGGTAATTTGTTTGTTGGCCTCGACAACCACCATCCGCTTGCTACTGCTCCCACCACTTATGGTAATCTACCGAGGGCCCTTCGGTACCTTACTTTTACTCGTCTTGATGTTACTTATGTTGTTTAGCAATGCTGCCTTTACATGCATGATCTCACCACATTTGGCAGCGCTTAAGCGCATTATACGGTATGTTCGGGGCACCCTTAATCATGGTCTTTAGCTTTATGCCTACTCGGTCAGATGTAGATTGTGAACGGTGCGTCGACACGCGACGATTGTCTATTATGAAAATGTTAGTGTTGTTGATTATTTTTATGTTTCTAGTCTTAGATCATTACTATTATTTCTGGCTAAAGCCTTAACGACCAAAATTTTTTTGTATATATCTGAGTAAAATAGCATTCACAATATTTTCATACAAACCATTCCACACTTGGAACTATGGGTTATTTTATTTCAATACAGTTGTTAATTATTTTTATGTTTCTAGTCTTAGCTCATTAGTATTATTTCTAGCTAAAACCCAGTAACACCAGATATTTTCTGTATATATTCGAGTAAAATAGCATTCACAATATTTACATAAAAATCATGACGATGTTCCGTATCTGAAACTACACATTATTTTACATCAATACAATTCTTTAACAAAAGTAATTAAATATAAAACATTGTTCGATCTTGAAAATACTAGGAAAAGATTACCAATAAAATTGGGCATCGGTGGAAAACGTTTCAATTTAGTAGCTGCTTTCACTATATTGGAGCCTTGCCACAGTCCATTCATAAAAAGAGAGGAAACAACGACGATAAACATAAAGCTTAGAGAGTACACCAACCTACACACCACACTAGGTATGTTCACATCATACATATACATCCATGATCATAGGAAACATTTCACATAATACCGAAGCAGTGCGTTGATGACAATTTCACTCTTTCGGTCACAATTGATTACCCAAGCCATATCAAGAGTTTCACGTGTCTGATTGTGCCCGAGTTGTGTTTTCACCAAAATAAAACATACTCCACTTCATAACATAAACACATCAGTTACACTTTTACTCATAAATAACATCTACATACCATACTACTATAATGAGCAAGTCAGTGTAATTCACTTGATTATAGCACAAGCAACTAACGACAACTTAGTAATAATATTCGGAAAATATGCGTCTACCGACAATCACCTACGGTTAAGGTTTCCACAACATAAACACTATCTAGGGATACATACCCTATTGTGGAAAAGATCCCAAAATCTTAAGGCTGTTACAAGGTGGCGATCTACGAGCTAGCTTGCACTTGGCGATTTAAGTGTTTCAAACACTTGACGATTCCCTAGTCACACATCGTGATTCGGGTAAAACAAGTACTTCGCTATTCGGGTCAAACATACACTTAGCGAACCGATGAATGATGATCGGGGAGTTTTTTTAGGAACTCAACCCCCTGACGAGTTGGGGAATCCCTAAGGGACTCAACACATTTTAACTTTGCAATTGGGTTAAGGGCTATAGTTCGCAATTTAGTCATTTAGCTATTAACTTGGCTATTCAACACTAGGTTTAAGCTTGACGATTCTTACATTTGTTCCTAAGTTAGAGATCCATGAACTACTTAGTCAATTATTTTACAATCAAACTCTCATTTCCTAGTTAAATTACATAGTTTTTGTTGCAATGGATTCCTAACATTATTTAAACAAACTGTTATTGATTAATTGCATTTTCCTCAAGTTTTAATGGATCAAAATCGATCATCCTTCTTCTCGGTTTTCATACACAGTTTGATACCCCCAAAACAATATAAACCCCTAGGAATCCTTAACCAATTAATGTAAGGTTAGTATCTAAATGAGCATAAAGATTCAAGGAATCATACTTGATGATTTTCTAACAAAAACCGAATGATCATACAGCAATGATCGACTTCTCCTCCTTCTTGGTCTCGGCTCAACACATAGTTCACACAAACTCACTTTTTAGCAAGAAACGGCTGGTACAGTAAAGTGTATGGAGTCTTGTGCCCTAATTTTTACTTAATTACTCTTTTTCATTTTTCTTATGTGACACAAATAGTCCCCTGACTTAATTAAAGGAACATGGTAACCAAATCAGTACCAATACAGTTAATCAACAATTCATTTATATTATTTTTTTATATGGATACATTTAGGAAACGGGTATTACAACCCCATATATTGTATCTGTTAGGATCGAGACACCTAAAACAAATGTTAGAATATGCGGATAACAATAAAGATAAGAAAGCACGACACAAAGATATAATGTGGTTCAGTCGTCGGGGTCACGATTTACGTCCACGGACAGGAACAGAGACTTCTTTATTATTGAGAGTGTTTGATGTACATATGACTGAACCTAAGACGCCTATTCATAACCACCCCAAAAACCATTAATGCTGCCCTAATACAATTTAGGAAATGATAAATTCCTTCATTAGGAGATATAAGAGCCGCATCCTTCAAGAAAGAACACATGTTGGCTGAACAAACCCACCCCACGACGTGCACCCCTTCCCCACGCCGTGCTGCATCATATGGCACACGCCGTGGGCTCAAACCCCACGCCGAGCTACACCTTTCTTGGGGTTTTTTGGCCATTTCAAGTCATATTTAACAGTATCCTCTATACAGATTTCTTTAATTATATTATTATTCAAAGAGGAATTATACAGTCAGATACATCCTACCCAACATCCTATCCTACTGAATGATGACATGTAAAGTTTACTAATTAGTTTTCCTCGTCTAATCTTTTGATCAACTTTGACACAAGTATTAAATTAGTGAGCAACTAGATTTAGTAGAAGGTTGTTAGTACTCATTATAAAATGAGAAATTATATATTCTCGGTATACTTCATACTACTATCTACACAATGTTTGACGTGTGTAACACAATCATTCTCTTTCCCCATATCATCCCGTAATGTTGACAATTATCTTGATCAAATTAGTAGGAGGATAAATATGAATAAAAAGTAGAATTATATATCATCTCTCTTATAAAATTAACCTAGCTATACTCTCATTTTGCTACGTAATTTGCCTTTTTCTAATGGGATTTCGAGAAAGAATTTAGTAAATTCACATTTAAAACTTGTTTTTTTAACAGCTTCGTCTCAGCGGTAGAGGCACAGGATCGAAACACGGTTGAACTGATCAGGGCACCGGTTTCGATCCACTCCATCTACACCCCCCTAATTAATTCGGTAGAGCTGCTTCACCAATGAGGGAGTGACCCTCAGTTACTCCTAGGAAGAAACCCTCTAGAGATACTCAAACTCAAGATCTCTCCTTCACTGGAAAAACTCCCTTAACATCAGGGCAAGCCCTTTTGGTTACATTTAAAACTTGTTGATAATCAAATGCAGTGAATGTTTTCTGACTGCGCGTTTCTTCAAGCTTTAATTACTAACTTTAAGTAATTAATTACTAACGTCCAAGTTCATTAATTAAATGGCTGTTCAAGTTAGTTAATATATTATTAATTAACTCATATATAACAGACCCCTCAGCACCTTGAGGAATAATTAACTTACAGTGGCATTCTTCCTTAAATAGCCTTTGACATCGATCAGGTATATATACTATTAAACTGTGATTCACTAATTACACGGTCCTTGCAAAGTAATTAACTTATACTTGCAGGTGTGTTTAAAAAAAACCAATAAATCGTACCGAAATCTAGGTTAACCAAATCGAATATTTTAATTTTTTTGGTTTGGTTAACCGAACCTAAAAAAATCGGTTATTCGGTTTGGTTACCGTTCATGATCTTAGAGACGAACGGTTAACCGAAAAACCGAAAACATAAAAAATTCAAATTTTATTTTTTACGTTTATCAATACTAACAAATTAATCAATATTTACATACGATAAGTATCTACTCATAACAAATTGTTACTAAAAGTCAATATCTATATTTTACTTTTCAATATAGATATTAGTAGATATATGTTTTATTTAAATTTACGAGTCAACTAGATTTATAAATCTCATGTACTATTTATTTACTTAGTTTCACTTTAATTTAGTCAAGTTTTTAGTCAAAATATTTTCTTATGTTATAATTAGTTGATACATAAATAAGACAGTTCATAATGTTTTATAAATTTCTCATTTAAGCCTTCTTTGAGTTGAAATATGAATATTAAATTTTGAAACCTTTTGTTTTACAAATATATTTAGTAGTTAAAAATGGTTAATTGGGATAACTGAACCGAACAAGTGGTTACCTACTCGTTAACCGATTTTTTCGGTTTAGGTTCACAAAAATTACGAACCGATACTTGGGTTAACCGGTTTCAGTTAACCATCCATGAACACCCCTAACTTGCAGTTTTCCATGCATATATATATATATATAATATGTATGTATGTATGTATATATATACTACCATAGTACCCGCTCAATACAGCGGCTAGAAATAATTTCTACTCGATAACATGTCTATTATATCACGCATTTTAATGACATCAAACAATTTTCGTTAGCAAATCTATTTTCTTTCTCATGTTTCCGTTTCTTTTATTTCTCTTTTCTTTATAACTCTTTTATTAATATTTAAAAACAATAAAATGAAAAACAAAAAGAATATTAAATATACTATATATTAAGTCTTTTGTTTTGATTATACGAGTCATTTAAAAAATACGAAAATGTCTATAAATTTACGTTACATGTTATTAGGTTTATAAGTTTTAGCTATATGTATTTTCTAATACTTATATTAATGTCTATAAATTTAGGTTACCCTGTTTTTCGTACGAGAAATGCGAAAACTGTCTGTGACACCATTAATGACTCATTAATAGGGTTATTTTAGTTTTTTATATATTTACCCAGCCTTGAATTGCGTCCAAGTGAGCCGTCAATTAGTTTGCGAAGCTTAATTTTCCAAAAAAAAATCACTCATTAATGCGTCATTAATGGGCCATCAAAATTCCTTAGTCACTGACTAATTATAATCAAAGATTAAATTGGTTCTTGTAGTTTTTGTACGAAAAAAAGCTCTCATTTGAACCCTATATATAATACACACACATATAGGGTAAGGATCCAATAGAAACAGTTTTAAAATGCGCGACGGTAGAAACACGACATCTAGTATAGATTTAGTGCAAAACACTTGAAGAACCGTCATTTGACAATAGTAAAATATGATTTGTTTTCAATATGCAATTTTGATTTAAATCAATATTTTTTATAGAAAAAAAAATTTAGATGCAACAAAAAATAGTGCATTCACAAAATGCTGCATGTGGTGCACCGTTTTTGTGAAATAACGAAACGAAGGTGGTGACAATGGAGATTCAAGGAGATAGAGGCAATCTCGTAGATAAATTTGAATATGTAGGGTATTGTTGGTGAAGATGGAGAAAGAGTCCGAGGATGGAGAGACAAAAATTAGAATAGATGCAGTGTTTCTACCGTCGCGTATTTTAAAACTGTTTCTATTTGATCCTTGTTCTATATATCTATACTTTATTATAAAGCATTTAGGTTATTGTAATCTCTTAATTTTTAAGTAATTTGAAGTTACTAATTTACCCTTTATTTAAACCTACAAGGAAACAATTATATGGAGTTAATTAGATTCTTAAATACCATTTTTATAACTAAACCTTTCATAATAAATAATGTTTAAAAAACTCAAGTCAATAAAAATTAATTTTTAACTTATACGATATTAAATAAAAAGGATCTGTATACAAATAATTATTCTAAATATTTTATCATATAATACATATTTTAATTCAAGTATTAGAAAATAAGTATAGCTAGAACTCATAAACCTATAACATGTAACCTAAATTTATAGACATTTTTATATTTTTTTAAAAGGCTCGTGTAATCAAAACAAAAGATTTAATTTATAGTATATTTAATGTTCTTTTTGTTTCTCATTTTATTGTTTTAAAAATTTTATTTTAAAAATTAATAAAGAAGTGATAAAGAAAAGAGAAATAAAAGAAATGGAAAAAGGAGAAAGAAAATAAATATATTGCGAACGAAATTGTTCGATGTCATCATAACGTGTGACTTACGTTATCAAAAACAGACATGCTATCGAGCATGATTATTTCTAACCGTCGCATTGCACGGGTACTATGCTTGTGTGTGTATATATAGAGATATAAATTTAAAGAAGTGATAATCATCCTACTTTTTCTTACTACACAAATGTCAAAATCAATGGAGGAGGTAAAAAAAGAGAATTAGTGAACTCCATATATCATTTTGTGACGAGTAGAAGAATGAAGTTGGAGAAAAAAGTAGTAGGAAATATCATTTTTCATAAATTTAACGTGGTTAATAAATACAGTGTACAGTCTACTCTTCTAAACGGTAAATAATTGTACATTTGTACACGATGTGCTAATTCAACTCACATAGTCACATGGTCTCAACCTGGATCCCCGCCGGTCAACTATCACCATTTCCGGCCACCCTATATAACCATTAAAACCCTACCTAGCTAGCTCACCATCCTTCAAACTATTAACAACATAAAACATTTAATTTGAATTCCAACTTGATTTGATCAATCTTTTTCTTCACTTTTATTCGCAACCATGAAGATTATGAATATAATCTTCGTGATCGCTAGCGCGATGGCCATCATCCTCACCGTGACTTTCATCAGCGGCAACAATGATGAACCACGGCTCACTGGACCACTGGTTATGAACCCGTTTCCGAAAAGGGTTAGCCGGTTCCTAGCTGAAAACCAAAACCCTCGTGCCGCAGACCACTGCAAGAAAGACGACGAGATTTGTTACATTTTAGAAGGAAAAAACTCGACTTGCTGCAACAATAAGTGTATGGATTTAAGCGAGGATAAACACAACTGTGGTGCATGCAAGAAGAAGTGCAAGTTTACTAGCTCGTGTTGCAGGGGAGAGTGTGTGAATCTCGCTTATGATAAGAGGAATTGTGGGTCGTGTGGCAATAAGTGTATGCCTGGTGGTTATTGCATTTACGGTCTCTGCAACTATGCCTAATAATATTAACTTAATTGATCGTGTGCCTGTGTATATGTATGTATGTATGTATGTATGTATGTATGTGTGTGTGTTTGTTGAGATGTTCTTAATTTGGTGATCGATCTTGAATACTAATTTATAATATAAATTTATGTTGTTTTATGATATTAATCTATACTAAGTTTTGAAAGAAATTACTAATTACATGCAAACCATATCATTAAATGATCATATAAATAGTGGACCCAAATATAAGAAACTTTGTCTAAAATACTAGTGTATGTTATCAACTTTAATTATTTTCGAATAATACAATAAATTTTCTAAAAACATTTCATTGTAGGTAACCTGTAGTAATTGTCGTAGTCGTAATAGTAATGGTAGTAGCATTGGTAGTAGTGTCACGGTCATCATAATGGTAGAAGGAAGAGGAGTAGAAGTAGTAGGACCGAGAATCGTAGAAGTAGTCTTAGTCATAGGAGCACAACATGAGTAGTAGTAGTAATGGTTTTCGTCATAATTTTAGTTATTGTCATCATAGTTATAGTTGTAGTTATGGTCATTTAAAGTAAGGTGGATCAGTAGTTACATGAGCAAGAGTAGCTCATGATGTAGCAAGAGGAGGAGGCGCACGAAAAAAAGTAACGATAGTAGTATATGATGTAGTAGTAGTAGCAGTAACTACAAGAAAACAGAGCATTAGCAAAGACAGGCGTCACCACTAAAGCCCTCGTATGTTGCCGCTAAAGGCATTAGTGGTGACGGGCTATTGCCTTGCTGCTGTGCCTACATGTCGCCACTATTGTCGTTGCCGTTATTACCCCTTTGTCGCCGCTAAAGGTGTTGTCACGGTTGCTTTTTTAATTATTTTCTATTTATTTATTTTTCTTTTTCCGAGTTGCCGCTAAAGACCCTTGTCACTGCTATTAGTTATTAATTTTTTAATTTTTAGTTATTTTATTTGTATTAAACCTATATATATACTTGCAACCAAAAAATAGAAAAGTCGCATTTTTTTATAAATCCGCAAACTACTACTTACTAATTAATGAGTTATAAATCAAAACGCGCCTACTAAATCCACGTATGTACAAACATTTTAAATACATTGTTTGTTAAGATGTACAAACACACCTACTAAATATAAATACACAAACTACTCATCATCGTCGTTATCATTCTCGTCCTCATCGTTCTCCGCGTTATCCTTTTGGGTTGTGACCGATCGAACCACCGCAAGAAGTTGTTCTCTAAACTCCGGGTTATTAAAAATTGCTTGAAGAGGATCCAACTACAAAATAAACGTATATACACTTATTATATATTTATAACAAGTAAAAATGATCCATTCATACCAATATGACACATATAAATGTATTAACAAGTAAAAATGACCCATTTATACTAATATGGCACACATAAACGTATAAACAAGTAAAAATGGACCATTTATACCCAATATGACTTATTCATACCAAGTATGATCCATTCATACGAAGTATGATCCATTCATACCAAGTGTAACGTCCTAATTTTTTTTAAAGAAATTATATAATAAAAATGTAAATTAGAATAAGTAACCCACATTAAGTTCACAAATATTTGTGACAAGGTCCCGCACCCGGAACTACACATCATATTATGACAAACCTTTTTGTAGTTAAACACAATATAAATGTAACATCCATAAAATAAATGTGTATTATATAAGTGTTATATGTGTTATAAGTGATTGTAATTATTAAAGTGTGGATGTTAACTAGAAGCATCAAAGTTGTTAAATTAAAAATAGAATAGTCAAGGGACTATTTATGTCAATATGGAAACTTATATATATATATATATACTCATAATTGACTTTTTGAGTTATTTACTTCTGATTTGCAAGAATACAGCAAGCAAACGTTTTCTCTCAATCAAAGTGTGTTTCTTAGTTTTCTGGAGTTTTAGACAAAAGAGATCAGAGTTTGAGTTTGAGTTATCATCATCATCATCATCATCTCCATCTTGAAACATTCAAAGTAAGATTGGTTTATTGATTTTCAAGTTCAAATGGGTTTATATGATTCAAATGGTTAAAACAAGAATCAAAACGTGTTATTTATGAGTTTTGAGTGTTTTAAACTGTTAGGGATGTTGGAAAACACCCTCTCGATGTCAAATAACTGTCTAGAATGAGTTTTATGGGTTATTAGCCGAAAAAACAGCAAGTCAGCGACTGTACTGTTTCAGAGTATGCGAGGCATCGGTGTGCCTTGCGATCGTGACCGCCATATGTTCATAAGGTCCGGGCGTGCTATGGGCGTGCCCCGGGCGTGCTTCTTAAGTCGTACGAATTTCAAGCTATAAGTTGGATATGAAGGTCGGATCAATAAGTCGGATGAGAAAGTCGGATCAATTGCCAGGCACAGGCATGCCTGTGGTAGGCACGGGCGTGCCCCTGTCTTTTCTTGTTTTCTAGTACCAGTTTCAGCATATGTTTAATACATTATTGTTATTATACCTGTAGAGACTAGTTGGGGACATATACGTGAATCCTTTTCATCTATGGATTAGATTTTAATACTTCAACTTACAAGGTGAGTCTTCTAGACTATCTTTCATATGTGCATCATGTGTGTTATTACAATGAGTACTTGTATGTATTCATCATATGTGTTATTCAGCATGTTGCTTTGTGAAGTAGTGGGCTCAGAAATAGTACAATACTTTGGCTCGGTTTGCTGCCCTGGGTCTAGAACTAGTGGTTGGCAAGTTTCATTATGTGATTATATTCATGTGTTTATATGAATTGCAGTCTAGTTACTCACTAAGCTCTCGTAGCTTATCAGATATTATTTTATGTGTTTTGCAGGGCACAGTAAAAGCAAGGGCAACGCTCCAGTTTGACTGCAGTTGTTAAAACTTTTAAAGAAACCGAACGCCTGGTTGTATAGAATAAGTTTTTGATGTTAAACATGTAGTATTTTCATATGTGTGTAGTTTTTGAGAAATAGTTTTGAAACAAGTATGCTTCCGCCTTTTTTTGCAAGTTTCAGAATGTAAATTATTATGTAAGTTTGTAACACCGGAAAATCACAAGCCATTTTTTTTAATTGCACTGCGGAAGCAAATTTTAAACCAATATTTACAAAGATACAAACATTGTTCAAAAGACAACCACATCATCTACTATTGTTTGGTGTTACAAAATGACTGGCTCGTCTCCTTTTAAAACATGTATCAGAGTGTGGTCAACTCTTCCTTCTTCAACTACAAACACGAACCTGCAAAACATCAACTGAGGGGAATTAGCACAAAGACCGACGGTTCGGCGCAGAACCTACAACCAATGCCGGCCAAAGCAAAGGTTTACTGATAGCTCTCCACTGAATTGGCATAGTAAACTCCACCTCTGAAGCAACATATGCAACAGAAGGGCTACTACCGTTCAACAAACCAGTAGACGAGCCCAACCCAAGTTCACGTATAGCTGACTTCTCAAACGCAACTCAAAATCATCCTAAGAGCGCGTATCGACCAAATAGTCATGCAGCAGATATCAACAATCAAAATCACAATCAACAGTTCAATCAATCCAAACTCAATCCATAATCATGCATCACATCAATAATATTAACTGCAATATTTACCATCCGCGATTAACGTCCACTCACCTCAATTTCAGCTGGAACTCAGATGTCTAATATTACTGAGCTTTTGGATTGCCTGAAAACACAGCAATAACCAAATCAGTCTCAATCTCATAAATATATCTATTCATATATTTATAAATCATTTATGAAAACAAACAATAAACAAATACAAATCCAAACATAAAGTGTCGGATTTCAGTCTATCGGATTCCCAAGAATCCGCTACTCAAAAGTACCGGATTTTACCAACTATCGGATTTCACCTTAGGATCCTATCAATCAGATTTCCATCACTCGGATTCTAATACTTCCGGATTAGAGTATAGGTTTGCTAGTCTCAGGTTTCTATCATCAGATTCTATGGCTCGGATTACACATGTATCGGATTCCTAAGACTTGGTTAATCGAGTGTAGGATTTCACATATAACAATCGGATTTGGGTATTAGTATCGGATTCTAGTATAGGATTTGAGTGTCGGTTTATAGGTTTTCGGATTCCAACTTCCGGTTTATGGATTTATCGGATTTAAGCTTTAATTTTACAAGTATCGGTTTTACCATTTCCTTCAACAAATCCGAGAGTTTCATAGCTTAATCAAATCCGCCATATTCAAAACATCATATCTCAAACCCAAATTTCATAGATTTATCATATCATTCCAGAAACATTTTTAAACACTTTTTAAACACATTTTCATACATCATAACATCATTTAAACATGTATATTCATATGAACATACAAAACCCACCAAAAAAACATATTTCATCAAAATCGGCCATAGTGTTCTTCATATATTCATGTTTATTTTAATTATCAAACTAATCAAAATAGCATGCAAACACATCAAATATATATCTAACCTTTAACATAGATTCAAACACACAAAAATCTGAAAATCCGATTGTTCTTCTTTGCTCTTCCTTCAGCCGAGAGAAACACAAATTACACACACAACACTTTCTTTGTTTTGATGATAAGTGAGCAGATAATTTGCATGTAACTCCAATAATCAACACATACACATATTCTTAGGCAAGAGGTGGCAAAACCCACCTCTTCACATGTGTACACACAAAATAGTTACATGCATACATACGGAAACGTATATACATTACATCAAATGCATATAATTAACTTACTTAAAAATTAAATTGACTAATTAACCAATTAATCACAATTAAAATAGTTAAGCACATACCACAAACCTGCTAATCTCCTAGCTGATGGTCTTCTACACTTTTTTTCTTCATCTTATGCTCCTTGGCTGATATCCCTTGGCTGATATATTGAGTAGGATCTGATGGTCAGCTGATGGTTCCATACTTAGCATATTTTTACATAAACTGATTCAAACAACACATGTTTGAATTCTTTCTAAGTCATACTGAATGTAGGGTTTGGTTATCATCAAATTCTATGTTTTAGGATAGGTAGAGTTGATTATTAGGGTGAAGTGATTATCTCCCTAACAATCTCCCCCTATTTGATGATGACAAAACCTTTTTCTTTTTGAAGAATCAGTTTGACTTCGAATACAAAAGATTTGAACTGTTAAGTACAATTGGCTACCTAGCTATCTGTTTTTGGTAGCTCTTTTTATTTGAACCTTGTTCTGTTTTTGGTTTCTTTTCTAATGTTCCATTTTGTTCTGTTTTTGTGGAATCTTTTTCTGTGTTGTACCAATTTTGTTCTATTTTTGTGGTATCTTTTCATTTTTCCATTTTTATATGTTTTGATTTTCTGAAATACATAAACATCACTTGAAATAACAGAATAAAGAAATGTACAGAAGTGATTACATAGATTGACTATTAACTAACTTTTCTATAATGTACAATCAACTAAATAACAACAAAACTTCAAAGTTAGAATCAGTCTTCAATCATCCCACCATGGTTCTTCTTTAACATCAAAATCTTTGGCATGGGGATCAGCTTCAGCTAAGACTTCACATTGGGCTTGAACAAGGGCTTCAAAATTTTCATTTCCAGTTATGCCTCTTGTAGATATCCTTAGCCCAAATAGCAACTTCTTGCTAGCTTTAAGGATTTCAGTCTGTCTAAAGAACCTCCATGTGCCAGCTCTGTCCAGAAAGAATATACCTTCAACAGGCATAATTATAAACTTGTACATCTCAGGGGTGATGTTCAATGGAAGAAATGTGTTGAGACCCTCAAAATCTGATAAGAATTCATGCTGGGGTAGTACCTCTCTTAGCTCAAATGGTTTAAATGGCTTGGAGCCTTTCTTATGAAGATTATCAACTGTGTGCACATGCCTGTAATAGTCATCTGGAGTGAAGGCCCTTTGTGACACAGCTAGAGCTATCCAATTCTGAATTTTCTGAATGAATTGAACTTTGAGCTTAGATTTGGATTTGAAGAGAAGGTACATGATCTCAACTAACTCTGTGAACCCATAGATGTGACACCTCTCATAGGATACAACTTCACAGCCGTTGAAGTTGTTCTGCCTTATAGCTTTGAGGTAGGGTTCACCATCACCTTTGTGGACAGTAGCTCTTGTTATTGGAGTTGGTTCTGTTCTGTTTCTAAGAATGTTAATTCTTTCTCTGAAGCTTTGAAGCCTTTGTTGACTTAGATCGATGGGATCAGATAAATCAAAGTTGAAGAGGGTTTTGATGGCATTAGCATGAGATCTAGCTTTGAGCAGTTCAGATTGAGATTTATCCCTTGCCAATTTGTGTTGAGCAGCAGCTTGATTTTGAACTTGTTCTTGCTCTTGCTGATATGCTAGCTCCTTGGCTTGGTAGATTTCTTCAACTGAAACACCTAATGCTTGAGCCATTTGAGCATTTTTCCCTTTTTTCCTGTTCTTTAAGAGCAAGCTCCCTTTTCATTTGTTCATCTGCTTCAACTTGCTCATCTATCATTTTTTGTTTGCCTTTATCCTTAGGAGCAGAGGTTGAAGCCTTTTGGACTGATGGGGTTGATTGGACTGGTGGAGCAGACGACTTAGGGCTCTGTCTTCTTCTTCTGAGGATGTCGGATAGTGGAGTATCATCGTCATCATCAGAATCAGACACTATATCAATTGGTGGAGAGCAACCCTCAGCAACTTTTCTTTTAGGCTTTGGCCTGTTTGCCATTCTTTTCAACCTTTTAGGAAACCTTTGCTCCCCCTCAGAAGGTGCTTTTCTTTTAAGAGGTGGAGGAGGTGTTGCTTTGTGTGCTTCCTGCTGCATGATTTTTGTGGCGGTTTCAGCATAGGCAGCATCAATATCCTCTGAGTCAGGATCATCCTCCCTTGAAGAACTAGAGAATTTCTCCCCCTTTTTGGCATCATCAAAAGGAGGAAGGGAGTCACCTGCTGTAGGCTTATGGGATGGGGTGGGGGCAGGGGTAGGTGTATGGGTTGAGGAAGGGGTAGAGGTAATTTTAGAAATTTGGAGAGAGAGGTCATCCTTGAGATCCCTAAGAGCTTTCCATAAGGAAATATGGCTCATTCGGCTTTGTTCTGTGAGGGCTTCTATATCATCAAGGATGCCTTTGAGAAAGGAAGGCATTGGTAGGAGTTGTTCGGGAATGGGGACAGAGATGTTTGGGTTGATTAGGCGTAGTGTTTGGAGTTGGGATAGTATGTTAGAGATGGTTTGGTTGAGGGTAGAGATAGTAGATTGAGGTAGGATGGGAATTTGTGGTTGAGAGGGAAGAAGGGTGGATAGCTTGTCTATCTTGGTGAGGATTGGGGTAAGATTAATGGGTGCAGGGGAGGGTTGGGGTGGGGTTTTTAGGGACTCAATGTCTTTTGTAAGTTGAGACAGTTGAGTAGAGGTTTGGGTTTGAAAGGCTTGGAAAGTTTGGGTTAGGTGATCAAGGTTTTGGTTTATTGTTTGGATAAGGGTAAGGTTTGGGGTTTGAGAAGAAGTAGATGGTTTAGAGGTGGAACGGGTGGAGAGAGGTTCAAAGAACTTAGGTAAGGTTTGTGTCCCCTCATTTGAGCCTTGGTGTATAAGCTCAAATTCATTGGGGAAGAGTGTTGAGCCCTGTGCATGTGGTTGGTTTGTACCACTAGCATTGGCAGGCTGTGCTTGTGTAAGAATAGAATCGATAATAGGTGCAAGATAAGTGGACTGAGTGTGGGATGCACTCAATAATAGGGTATCCCTTATTGGATCCACATTCTGTTGGGAGAATGTGAATGGCATAGGCTGACTCAATGTTGGGAGAGACACAGTGTGGCCTTGGGTTGAGGTCTGTCTTTCAATGAGGTCAAACTTTTGGGAGGTTGTCTCAGCTATCGGCTTATATCCCATTTTTATAGATGTGTTGTGAGGATACATCCACTGGCTGTAAGGTTGCAACATCCAATTGCTCCCCCTCAACATGAGGAAGGATAATTGGAGTTGAGGTCAGAGGTGTGGATTGCACTCCCTCAAAGTGCTCATAATGAGTCACTTCTGGTGACCTTGTATATATAGGGCTACGAATAGGAGTAAAACTAGTGACCACATGAGGTTCACTAGAGCTTGGCTGTTAGAGTGGTGTATGGACTGGAGAGGAGGATGGGCTATCAAAGGTTGGGACTACCATTTGAATATCCTCAGAGTTGGAATCAGTACTGTCCTTACCTTGGGACATGATGTGCCTGCTTCTGTCTATGAGCTCCAGAAGTTGCTCATAGATCTCTTGTTCTTGGGCATCACCATCATCACCAAGAGGACTTAACTCCATTGGACTGAGAGGAGCAAAATCACTAGCATCACCAGCATCATCATCAGCATCATTCTTAGAGCCAGTGTGGCTTTCATCAGCATCATCATCACCATCAGTATCATCATCAGCATTCACATTGTCATTTGCAGCATCTATGAGCTCTTGCATTTGGGCAGTGATTGGAGGACCTTTGTTTGCCTTTAAAAAATGGAATATATTTTCTCCCATGGCAGGGACAGGAATATGGTCAAGATGTTTGATTAAGCCCACATAATCATCCTCCCCAATCTCCCTCATAGCAATCAGGCTTAACAATCGAATGTAGGGCACATGCGACCTTGATGATTTCTTATTGGTGCTCTGGGTGATTTTGTCAATAAGGTCAGAAAATATGACTTGAGCAAAGTCAATATTTACCCCGAAGACTAGGGCATATAGCACAAGGAGCTCGGTTTGATTGATGAGATGGTGGCTACCAGACTTAGGACCGAAGAAACGTATGACCACATTGGCCAGATACTTCCACGGATGAGAGAGAGCAGAGACTTTGACCTGACCATGCACTACAGGTTCATTGTAGCCAGTGGTTTCCAAAATTGTTTGAACTTCTGCTCTGGAGGGAAAAGCGGTGTAAGGTGGGAAGTGAGGAATAGCGGAGGCTTCACGAAGAGTTTCGGTGGTGATCTGGAGATGGTAGTTTCCTTGGGCTAGGGTGCAATGGATGGTGTTGGTGTTTAGGTTATAGGTTGCTGAATAACATAGCTCACCGATAATGGTAGGGTATATGTAGTGTGGATCAGCGGTGAGACTATCAAACAAAGGATGGGCTTGAAGGAACTGAACCATTGGTTCATAACCTTGGTTTTCTCGCGAGGCAAGGATGGTGGTGCAGAGTAGAATGTTGTTGGGAGTTATATTCATTGGTTGATTGGGTGCAACATTCTCACCAGGGTTAACAGCCAGGTCTGGAATATAGGTGGCCATTTGGTAGGGATGATGAACAGTGAGTATCGAGAGAGAAGGTAGGGTAGTTCTTTGTAGAGAGAGAGAGAGAATTTAGAAAGTTTGAACAGGTAAAGGTGAAGGAGAGAGAAATGGGGATATTTATGAAGATTAGTTAACAAAAATCGTTAGATACTGACAAAAGATCTAACGAAAAACAAATTAATTAGCTATTAAATGAAATCTGACAAACAGAGTAAATAACTAGGGTTAAAAATCATTAAATGAGTGTAAAAGATGAAAATTTACTAAGTGTAAAAACATCAGCTGATCATAGAAATGCATCAGCTGATGAAAAACTATCAGCTGATAGTGAAAATTTGGGGTATCAGCTGAGTAAAGTACTTAGCTCAGCATGTCTTCCTTATCTTAAAGTGATCAGCTGATAGGTATCAGCTGAGCATAGTTACTCAGTTTACACAAATTAAGTAAGACTTGGATATGCTCAGATAAGTAACTTATAATTTTCAACACTTATAAATTGACACACACTAAATTACCACTATTATAAACTAAAAATTAAGCATACCTAGTTTAGATATTAGGAAATTGAACCTTGCTTCATCTAATGGTTTTGTGAATAAGTCTGCAAGTTGTAAATCAGTGTTGATGTAGTGCAAAGTTACATTCTTCTTTTGCACATTATCTCTGAGAAAATGATGTCTGATTTCAATATGCTTTGTCTTTGAATGCATGACTGGATTATTTGAGATGGAGATTGAACTTGTATTGTCACATAGAATTGGGGTGTCTTCAAACTTCATATCATAGTCAAGTAGATGATTTTGTAACCACAAAATTTGAGCACAACAGCTTCCTGCAGCAATGTATTCTGCCTCTGCAGTGGATGTTGACACTGAATTCTGTTTCTTACTAGACCAACTAATCAATCTTCCTCCTAGAAGTTGACAACCACCTGAAGTACTTTTTCTGTCTAATGTGCATCCTGCAAAATCAGAATTAGAATATCCAACTAACTCAAAATCTGAGTCTTTGGGGTACCAAAGACCAAGATTAGGAGTTCCTGTGAGATATCTGAATATTCTTTTAACAGCAGCAAGATGTGATTCTTTAGGATCAGCTTGATGTCTTGCACAGAGACATGTTGAAAACATTATATCTGGTCTACTTGCAGTGAGGTATAAGAGTGACCCAATCATTCCTCTATAAGTAGTAATGTTCACTGATTTGCCATCAGTGTCCTTTCCTAACTTGATAGAAGTAGACAAAGGTGTTTTCATTGAAGAACAGTTTTCAAAATCAAACTTCTTGAGTAAATCTTTGACATACTTTGTTTGATGAATGAAAATACCATCAACCTCTTGTTTAATTTGTAAACCAAGAAAATAGTTTAACTCACCCATCATGCTCATTTGATAATTATCAGACATGAGTTTAAAAAACTTTTTGCATAGTTCCAAATTAGTAGACCCAAATATTATATATCTACATATATCTGCACAAGTATCACATCACCTTTGTACTTCCTAATAAATAAAGTGCTATCTATTCATCCTCTTGTAAAACTTTTGTTAATGAGAAAAGAAGAGAGGGTATCATACCAGGCTCTTGGAGCTTGCTTAAGACCATATAAAGCTTTGTTTAGAAAGTAAGCATGATCAGGTAAGCTTGACTCCTCAAAACCAGGAGGTTGTTTGACATGCACCTCTTCTTTCAAATCTCCATTCAGAAATGCACTCTTCACATCCATTTGAAACACTTTGAAGCTTTTGAAGGCAGTATAGGCTAGGAATAGTCTGATAGCTTCCAATCTTGCAACAGGGGCAAAGGTTACATCAAAATCAATACCTTCTTCTTAACAGTACCCCTGTGCCACTAGCCTTGCTTTGTTTCTGATGATTTGCCCATTTTCATCTAGCTTATTTCTGAACACCCACTTTGTTCTAATGATGGATTTATCCTTTGGTTTGGGTACCAAAGTCCATACATTATTTCTTTTGAATTCTGCCAGTTCTTCTTGCATGGCAAACACCCAGTGGGGATCATTAAGAGCTTCATCAACCTTCTGTGGTTCAATCATTGAGACAAATCTAGAATACAAGCAGATGTTGCAAGCTTTTGATCTTGTTCTAACTGGATCATCTAAGTTGCCTATCACCAAATTATGAGGATGGTGTTTGAGGTCTTTGAAGGCTTTTTGGATTTCTTAGGAATTGGGATTCATTGGATTTGGGGAGAAGAAGTTATATGGTGGCTATCAGCAGTAGAAATGAGTTCATTTTGAGTGGCTGATTTAACTTCATTATTGCAATCTATGGGTATCTCTACTAAAGAGGGAATGAGTGATATGGAATTGGAGTCCAATGATGTTGAGTCATTTTCCACATGATTTAGTAGAGGTATAGGATTGGATGAGGATGGTTGTACATGGTTAAAAATTTGGATAGGAACAGGTTCATCTATATCATGAGCAGCTGGTGGAGAGGGATCTACTTGCTCTGAAGGAACTTCTCCAGTTTGCATAAGATCATTAAATTCTTCACCTGAAACATGATTAGAAGAACAAGAAGCAACAAAGTCATTTTCATTGAAACTTACATTGATGGAATCTTCTACGACTTTGGTTCTGAGGTTGTGTACTCTGTATGCTTTAGAAATTACTGAGTAACCTACAAACACTCCTTCATCAACTTTAGGAGCAAACTTCTGCAATTGATCTTTTTGATTGAGTATGAAACATTGACAACCAAAGATATGCAGAAAGCTGATGCTTGGCTACCTTCCCTTGAGCAATTCATATGGAGTTTTGTTGTGCCTAAGGGACCTGTTCTGTGTGAAACATGCACAACTTACAGCCTCAGCCCAGAAATTAAAGGGTAACCCACTTTCACACAACATGGTTCTGGCAGCTTCAATCAATGTTCTATTTCTTCTTTCAGCTACACCATTTTGTTGTGGGGTTCTTGGAGCAGAAAAGTTTTGAGATATCCCTTTCTCATCACAGAAAGATTCCAGAGTTTGATTTCTGAATTCAGTTCCATGATCACTTCTAAGACTCCTCACCAGATTGCCATTCAACACTTACATCTTTCTGATAAAACAAATAATCTCTTCAACAGCTTCACTCTTTGCTTTAAGAAAGAAAACCCAAGTGTATCTTGAGAATTCATCAACCAATACAAGAGCATACTTACTTCCACCAATACTAGCAGTTGCAACAGGACCAAAGAGATCCATGTGCAACATATAGAAAGGTTCTGTAATTGAGAAGGACTGCTTGGATGGAAATGATGTCTTATGCTGCTTTCCCTTCTCACAAGTAGTGCAAGGTTTAGGCTTAAGATAAGTCAGTGAAGGTAGTCCTGACACTAGTTCACCCTTGCTCAACTTGTTGATGTTTTTGAAATTAAGGTGGGAAAGCCTCTTGTGCCACAACCAGTTTGTATCCTCATTATTCTTGGAGTACAAACATGTTTCCTTTGAAGGGTTACCAGAGGACATGTCAACTGTATACACATCCTTGGTTCTCTTGGCACTGAAAACTGTATTACCTTCTTTATTTATGATGGAGCCTCCTGTCTTTGTGAAGTGGACTTCATAATCTCCATCACAAATTGACTTATGCTTATGAGATTATATTTCAGCCACTTGACATATGAAACTTTTGATAGCTTGAGGTTCCCATTATGAAGTTCACCATAGCCTTTTGTTTGCCCATGGTTGTTGTCACCAAAAGTCACCCTTGGACCTTTCTCTTTCTTATAGTTACTGAGCAAAGCCTTGTTACCTGTCATTTATCTTGAACATCCACTGTCAAAAAACCAAGAACCAACACCCTGCACAGATTTGAATGAAAGAAGAGTTAGTGACACAAGTAGGAATCCACTACTTAGTGGTTCCCTGTGGAATGCACCTAGCTTTCCACTTCATCTCAGGTTTCTTATGTATAAGAGGATTGACTATGTTATCATTACAAGTCCGCTGTCTTGAATTCCCTTCTAAAGAACATTCAAATGCCTTATGCTCTTTGCTTCCACATTTATAACATTTTTGAGATTTTGTGGACTTGGAGCATTGAACAGCATGGTTTGAATGCCTATGAGATTTCTTATTAGTCATCATTTGACTAACTTGACCATTCATCTTATGAAGTTTATCCTGTAAATTTCTTAGGTCTTTATTCACAGGCACCTTAGATTGATCTTTGTTTTTGGAAAGTTTTTGACCAATCTTTGGAGTGGCAGAAATGGGAACAATGTGAACATATTTCTTTTTACTCATAGTTTCTTCTATTGAAAAAGAGTTGATTACTTCTAGATCAACTGATTTTTTAGAAGATGAGCTATGATCAGCTGACAGGTTATCAGCTGAGCATTTATCATCTACTAACCTATCAGTTGATGGAGTAGTATTAGCTAATGATTCTTCAGTTTGTGAAATGCTAAGAATTAAGTCATCTGTTTTCAAGGTTTGACAACATAATGTCTCTGAGGTCTCAACTAATGATTCCTTTCCTTTAATCACATCCTTTGACTTTGTGTTATTAGTATTTTTACATTCTGAAATCTTACTAGAGGATGATTCAACAGAAGGAATAATTGATTCTTTTGAGTGAGAACTCTTGCTTCTAACAAACTTATTTGTGAACACACTTTTGCCTTTAACAGTCTTGTGAAAGGTCTGTGGCAAAATGTCAGCTTTGTCTAAGATATTAAGGTTCTTATTAGAATCAACATAGTTAGCAGCCTTAGAGTAATTTCCACCAATAACAGCTTGAACTTGTTTGGGTATTTGCTCCTTGACACACCGAGTGGTCTTTTCTGCAGATACACACCAAGACTTTACTACTTTTTCGAGGTCATTAAACTTTTTGGTTGCTTCACTAGTTTCTTTTACTAAGATCTCATTAAGTATCTTTTGATTATCTAGTTCATCATTTAAGATTGTTATCTGCTTAAGTTCCTCATCCTTAAGAATTAACTTTTCCTTTAGTGATTCTACTTCTAATTTTAGCTTCTTCTCTCTTTGAATATCAGACTGGAAATCAATACACAAGTAATCAAACATAGCATTCTTCTCATTATCATCATAGTTAATAAAATTTCCAACCTGATACATAGAAGAAGGATCCCAGTTGGTAGTTGAACAAGCTTTAGCAGCCTTTTTCATGTCTTCATCAAAGGAACTACCATCATTGTTGTTGGCCATCATGCAGAACTGAGCAGAGATCACCTTATCTTCATCTGAGGAGAGATCTTCTTCTGCTGTAGAGGTTTGACCTTCAGATTCTGATGGAATGGATAACACTGATGTTGGAACATAAGGACCATCAGTGACTATTTCAAGCATTTGGATATCAAGGGTGGATAGGAAAAGATGTGCTCTACTTTTCCACATGGAGAAATTTTCAGCATCAAACATGGGACATCTGGTTAAGGACCCAGTGTTTGAGATATTCATATTGTTTGCGGATGAGGCCATATTGAGAGGCGTAGAAGCAATTGTAGAGTAAGCAAAACAGATCTAGATATTGATTATCTAACCTGATCTGATACCAGTTGTTAGTCCCAGATTGAGTACGCAACAACAAATGTTTGTAGAAGGGGGGTTGAATACAAACTTTAGCTTTTAAAAATTAAAGACACACTGATATACTTTTATATAATTCTTATTGATATTCAATCAAGAATTACATGTACTAGAAGCGGAAATTCTAAGTACAATAAAAGGTGGCAATCAATTTGTCTAACACATAGACAAGCTAACTCTAAAACAACTAATGTATATAGAGTGTTCAACACATGAACAAGTTTGATTCTACACAATGCTTATACTCTACGAATTTCTCAACTGATGAGATTTTCTTTCTGTGGAGTAGAGACTTCACTTTGTTGTATTGTGTGTGTTTGCATGTCCACCATGCATGAGTATATATAGAAGTCTTGGTGAATCCGGTTGCATGAACGTAAGAGACAAAGAGGATGTGGAAATATAATATTTTAATTGTAAAGGTAGTGGGTGAAAAGTAAAGTTACTTTAATCAAATGTTTGATAAAAGTAATTGTACTTTTCTGCAAAAGTGCAACCCATTCACAATATAAAATATTAAAGCCCACATCTACTATCGTGTAGAAGTATCTTTCCCTTTTCATGATTGTACTTTAATCAACACCATGCTTCTGATTGATTTGACTTTACCAAGTATGGGATTGCCAGCCATACTTAGTTGTTTGAACAAATCTTCAAGATCTTCGTCTGTTTGAGGTATCATTATCCTTTTCCAGAGGATAAGATCAAACCTTTTTGTCTCATACTTGATCCAAAAAGTGCATTTTTACTTTTACAAACAAAGATCTAAGGCATAATAAAACAACACATGTTCTGCCTTTTACATATGATTTACAATCTGAAAAGATAGATTAGATTTGACATTTTTCACGACTCAGCTAACAGATTGTACTAGGAACTCTGATATTCACTACTCAGCTGACAACATATATCAGTTGATCACTTTTTGCTAGGACTCAGTTGACACATATTGCTCAGCTAATCATATAGATGCCCAGCTGATCAATAGTAATCTTAGGAGGACATGAGCTCATGTATTTGCATTATCAGTTGATCAAGAATGCTCAGCTGATCAATCAAATACATCAGTTTATGAGGGCAGATGACTTGTGTAAAGGAAGACTTACTTAGCTGATGCTCTGGGCCTCAGCTGATCCATTTCTTCACTCAGCTGATGAGGTAGGCACTCAGCTGATCAATTTGTTCACTCAGATGATCAATTTTTTTCACTCAGCTGATCAACTATTTCGCTCGGCTGATAGATTGTTTTCCTCAGCTGATGGTCTTCTACACTTGTTTTCTTCATCTGATGCTCCTTGGCTGATATCCCTTGGCTGATATATTGAGTAGGACCTGATGGTCAACTGATGGCTTATTTTCCTCAGCTGATGGTTCCATACTTAGCATATTTTTACATAAACTGATTCAAACAACACATGTTTGAATTCTTTCTAAGTCATACTGAATGTAAGGTTTGGTTATCATCAAATTCTATGTTTTATGATAGGTAGAGTTGATTATTAGTGTGAAGTGATTATCTACCCAACACAGTCCTAGCAAGAACTGATCACTACCATGACGGTCCTTCGAATTAACCATGGGACAAAAAACAGGCTAATCACCAACCTCACCTCTATATACGACATATTAAATGTAGATCCCCGAAAGAGCTTGTCAAGATCTTCAGCAACAACAGTTGTCATAGTTAATGGTCCTGGGGTAGGCCACATTTGGAGTAAATATTCATACCATTAATCTATTTTGATATTATATGTGTTTAATAAATGCTTATGCCATGATTTAATTTATATATAAGTATATACATAGACATGTAAGATCTGAATCCAGATCAAATAACCTTCAAGCAATCAATGGTGAGATGAATATTTAGAGAGAGAGAGAGAGCTACACACACTTTCACGTTAATAATGATATTGCATATATGGCTGTAACGTCAAAAAGCTCATTTCGCCCATGGTACAAATACCCTATATATAGGCTAAGTCTACTACATGGGCCTCATGGGCTTTCCTACATTTTTATCTAATATTAATAATCTCCCCCTAAATGTAGACAAAGCCTATTACATTGAAATAAAATGCAGAAAGTAAGTAATTACAAAGTAGATCGATTTCTTATGCCAAACATCATCTGCCACCTCCTTATAATCCGTCGGATGTCCAATGTCCTTTTGACAATTTCAATGGTTCGTATCAGCCCAGCCATTTCAGTCTCACTTAAGTTAGATTGATTCTTTTTGGCCTTTTCTTGGAGACGGTGAAATAACAGTTTAAGAGTCCCATCTGATTATGCCATTAAGTCTATCATCCGATCCATAATCTTTCAGCGGTGTTGAAATAACAGTTTAAGAGTCCCATCTGAGTATGTCATTAAGTCTATCATCCGAACCATAATCTTTCCACGGTAGCGGCGCCAAAAACTTAATGTACGTTTTACGTACTAGTTTTAAATTTATATTTTAACCGATTAATTTACCAAAAACTGCACGAATAGGCAAGTGTACTTAATCGTTTCATATTATAGTTAGTAAGTCGGGTGTCGAACTCTTGGGGAACGGGAGCTAAACTGATTTTATCAAATTAATAAAGAGTTAACTAAAACAACTAAATAAAGACAATTATACTAAATAAATGCAATAAAATACTAAACTAAAGCAATTAAACTATATTAAGGGGAATTTGGTTGCAAGATTCAAACTTTATTAACCTAAATGACTATTAATACTACTAAATTACCAAAACAAACCAATATAATTGCAAAACACTAAGATTGATGAGATAAAACTATTAAATGAAGACGTGTCCCCCCTAAATTCGATTCTTTCTTGTCAAGTTGATTTTTTTAATTAAATAAGTGCAATGGATACCAATTCACCATGTATCAGTTTCTATAGTGATTAGAATCATGGTCCGAGTTCTTATATTTATAATTATGCCAATTACTTATCCTTTGGTCAAGAGATTAACAAAAAGCACAATTAACATGTTTAGTTCGAATCAAACAAAATTTTATCTTTTAATGATTAATTAGATCAATTTACCATTAAATCAACACACAAAGGTCATCATGTGTCAATCACACACATTAAAGTTTCAATCTTTTTATGCCTGAGCCTAGGGTTTGTTCTTCCACTAGTCAAGATTAATTAATGGTCCTAATTAATCAAGATTCAAGCCTACAAATGGATTGGTCTTCCAATTTGTAAAAACTCAGATTATAAGCATTAGAAAACAGAAACTAGAACACATTTGGATCTTTGATAAAACTTGTAAGACAAATACATAGTAAATTGGATCCTTTAAACATGAATTAATCAACCATCCAAGAAATCATCTCCTCTAGGGAGGAACACTGAGAAGTCTAGCCTAAAATCAACATACTAACATTCTGGAAATCATAAAATAACATTTAGAAAAGAGTAGAATGATAGAACCGTATGAATCAAAACTAAACAAGCCACAATCTTCAATCTTCAAGCTTCAATACTCCAAATCCGTGCTCCACAGCTTCTGGGATGTTTTTGTACTTAGAATGCCGTATTATGGTGGAATATGAGGGGTGGTTAACCCTTTTTCAGATCTGGAAGTTCATTTAAATATAACTATGAAAACAGGGGTGTCGCGCCGCGACGGAGTGTTTTAACCTGATCCCAACTCTTTAAAATTCAAGCTTGTCGTCATCCGTACACGCGTCGCGCCGCGATAGGTTACTTGGTCGCGCCGTGACGACACTTGGCGAGAGGATAAGGCTTATCCGGACTAGTTTGTCGCGCCGTGACAATTAAGGACGTCGCGCCGCGACGCCTCTTTTGGCGCCCGGATCTTTCCTTTTTCTAAGGCTTTCTTTTGGGCTTTTAATTGGGCTTATTCTTTTTCTTTCTTCTTATTTCTTTTGGGCTTGCTTTCTCTTTTCTTTTCTTTGGCCCATTAATTGTTCTCGATTTCCTTTTATTTTCTTGACTTCTCGGGCTTTCTTTATTTTTCTCGATTATTTGGATATTTCACCTTTTTAGCCTGCAAACCATAAAAGAAACGCTAAACGTATCTTTTTACAATTAAATAAACATTTTTCGGCTAAAACTAACCCGATATCGCATAATATTTATATACATTTAGCGCGATATCAACGGTGAAATAACAGTTTAAGAGTCCCATCTGAGTATGCCATTAAGTCTATCATCCGAACCATAATCTTTCGGCGACGTTGATTGACAAAGATGACACCTCTTTGACCCGCGAAGCTAGGATGATTTTCATCAATGATTGTGAGCTCCTCAAGGGTTTGTATATCTGTATGATGCTACAGTGGTCTGAGCAGATTTACCTCGAGTTGATTACTCTCGGTGCCTAATTATAGATCATGCTCTTGTATAAATTCAATAAATCTCCTCATATATTTCATTAGAGCCGATCGTCCTTGTTGTTCTTCATAGGACTTGTTGATCTTTGTAGAGAGCTCCTCGTATATGAACTCAATGTCATGCAGCTTTACATGTCTGAAGTCTGCTTCATTGAGGGAGATTTTCTAACCATCTGCTCTTTGGACATCATACACAGCAAATCTGTACCTTAATGATTTTTGCATGCTTACGCGAAGTACTTTGCTGATTGGGTACTCTGACACTATCTGCTCCCTTGGGGTTTTGTATTCGTTGAGAATTTGAGTGTATCGTCTCCTTTGCGCATTGTCAAGACCTCTCATTTCTCGAGGAATCTTGTCTCTGATTTGAGAAGTGTAGATGGTAGGGATCCGATCCTCAAGGTAAGCAGCATTTACACCATATTTCCCCAAATAGGGTTTTTCATAGCTTCCCTGGTGTACATATTGTGTCTATCAAGGCCTGGGTCTGAAGTAGTTGGAATTGGACGTGCCGGTTGGACACCAAGAGGAATTGGCCAATCTAATGATGTTGGTTATTGTAATATTGCCTGCTCAGTTTCTTGATTCTTCCTCAGGATGTCAGCAGCAGACACCTGGAATTTCTTAGCTTCAAGAGGAAATAGTTGATGAACCTCCTCCGATATGCCCCGGATAACCCTGGTAAGATCTAGCCTTTTGATGGTCTCCTCCATTTGCTTTTTGGTGACCAACTCCCTCGCAGGCTATGCAACCCTTGAAGAAGCTGGCTTTTAAACTGTTTGCACAGGCATATCCTCAAATATATCCAATATCTGGACCTCCTCGGTTCTTTTTGGCAGCTTTTCAAATGAGAACCCTTCAATCTGTTTTAGTAATTCATCTGACTCATCCCTTTCATCAGTATCGGGGTTTTCCATTTCAAATTCAAAAACTGGGACGGCAGGTTCAGGCTCAGACAGATGTTGTTGTTGTTGATGTGGCAGTTGTTGTTCTGATTGTAGTTGTTGTTTTTGTTGTTGTTGTTGTTGTTGTGATTGTTGTGGTTCTGGTTCTGCCCCGATCCCCATAGCAGCTGCAAGTTGTTCGGTCAAAGGGGTAAAGGTCAAAACGCAGGGTCTTTTCTCCCTCTCGTGGCGATCATGATCGGGATCATCATCATCACGCCTACGTCCTGACCTAGCAGCTTGGGATTTACATGTTGTTTCAAGCGTTGTAAGCCTTGTTTCCACAGAATCTAACTTTTGAAATACTACGTTCCCAGATCCTCCATTGAGTTCATTACTGTTTCTTTAAATTCCGAGAGGTTGCTACCCTTATATGTTTGTTCATTGCGAAGGGTTTCAAAGAGATCCAAGTTCTGTTGGTTTTTCCAGTAACCGGGCATAAAGCAGGGATTTAAGTGTATCAGTAGATAAGCTTGATCCGTCATCAACTTTTGATTTAAGAGAGGCAAGAGTTTGTTTCATGTCAGCGATGCCCTCAGTAATAGGGTTGAGAGCCTCCTGCAATTCCTCTTTGGTAACAAACCGTGACTCACGTAGAGTGCTCGTTGAAGTCTCCGCCACAGAGGCGGAACTACTCGAAAGTGGAGCTGAAGTTGTGAACACTCCACCGAGATTTCCACCCGATCCTCGAATGGCACTTTCAATAGTGCCACCTATAGGTGTTTCGGACGGTTGTCTGGTAAACAACGTCGTAAGATGTGCTAGTGTGGTTTGGTGTCTAGAAAGAAACGCAGAAATCTGCGGTATGTCAATCTGCGCCGAAGAAAAGGGCGAGGTCGAGAGAGGTAGACCTCTAGTTTCAATACCAGCCATCTCCGAATGAGAGGCCGGTAGACTATGTGTATAATCTCTGTGGAATGAAACAGGTGTCTGTTGAGAGTCACCCGAGTGGCTGGAGGGGTTAATGTGCACTGTTAGGATGACAGTGACTGTTTCAACACCAGAGCTGACAATGTCAGCTCCGATGGCAGGTGTGGCTTCCCGGCTTTTTAGGCTTGGGGGTCCCTCAGCACTCTCCATTTCTTTTCTCCCCTCTCTCTCTCTCCTAACATAACCTCTTCTTCTTCCACCTCTTCCTCTTCCTCTGTATAAGGATCAAAGTAATATCCTTCATTACCTTCTTCAAGAGGACCCGATTGATAGCCATATAAGAATTCAGTTTCTGAGTCGAAGGCCTCGGGTAGATTTGGAAATAGGTCAGAAAAGCTCAAATCTTCCTCTTCAGCCACCACTGGCGTTTTGGCTCGTTGTTCGTCAGTATTATCACGAACCAGTGGTGCTGCTCCAGGGGTAAAATCAATAACAGCTAAAGTATCAGATGCCAAATCCGGAGCAGTTGCAGCTGTAGTTATTTCTGGTGCAAAGGATTCGGGCAATTTTTCGGGATCTGGAAGTACATGTGAAAAGGAATCCATCATAGCTTGGATCTGTGCAGGGTCATACTCCACCCCTCCCTCACTATGTGTATCACCAACGTCCCCTTCACCACCCCTCTCATCACTTTTATCACTCAATTCTCCCTGCTCAGCTTCCCCCGTGGAATGCTGAGGCCTAGTCTCTATTACCTCACTGGGAGCTATCGGCCCTGGGGTAGGTGCAACGGGCTCTGGTTGTGCCATAGGGCCAAGTCCTACACTCTCCCTATAAGCTCTCACCACATCATTTTGTGCACATAGATCCAGGAGCGAAGCCGGAAAAGGTTGAGGTTGAATCGGATGATCAGCAGTGAGAACCTTTACATACATAAACTGCTTCGGCCGGATAGAAGCATGATTTGACCGGCGAGGAATTTCCTCGTTTCTGTCCATTGCGAACTGGACCATCATCGGCAAGAACCTTTCGTACGGCAGAAATCTGCCCTTTGCACGCTTAAGATCACACAACTTGCCTTCAACTTGCTGCACAAGATCAAGAAATATCAGTGAGGCATAATCAATTTGTAGGTGATTAGCCGTGACATATATGAGTTTGATTTGGTTTGTGTTGGGATATTCATATCCGGTATGTTTGGGGATGAGGCATCGTTAGAGACTGTGAGAAAGGTATCAAATATGGGGTGCAGGTTGGCTCGTTTAAAGTGGGAACGAAGTTGTAAGTCCCCGATGTAACCCATTGCACGAATGCCCGCAAGGGCAGTTGACTCATCAGGCATCTCCTTAAAATCAAGGAGAGGAGGCCTGCTTCTAGATGTGGGGAGTTGAAGTATTTCACGGAGTCAGCTGGCGGTAATATTGAGGGTGAAGTGATCTACATCACCACGAACTGAAACTCGGCCAGTGTTTGGATTGGTATGGGTGTGAAAGGTATTCCAAAACTGTTGTACATACAACTCAGGAACATGAGTTCCAGAGGTAGATGGATCAAATGTGAGAGCATGGTTTAGTGGGTGTATGCGGAGTATTTCTGTAATTATTGGGAAGTTTGGGTTTCTGAAGTTGTTTAGGTTGATGAAGTGGTTGTTATCATGGGTGACCACCGAAAGAAATTGGGTTCTTGGAAGGAGTTGGTCATCAGGGTTATGGGATTGGCTAGCTGTCAAAGAACGGTACGAGACAGAATCGTCTTCCATAGCCATAGTATGTCCTGTAAGAATAGCCAAATGGGTTAGGAAGTTGAACATTCACATGTGAAACTTTTGGTCAAAAACCCAAAATTTTACAACACCCAAAAATCCTTCATTGTTGAAGTGGTAATTTATATGGACAAAAATGTTTTTAGACACATGTTTTGCAATGAATACATATATTTAAATATTTTCTTAACACTGAAAATTTTCCCATTTTACCCATAACATGAAGATTTAGCCAAAAAAATGAAATCAAGGCCATCTTCAACCACATGAAGAACACGAAGAACACTTTTCAAATTTTGTTAGTTTTTCTTTGATAAAACTTTGTTCATGTGTTCCTAAGACCCATCGCAAGTGTGGATTAAGTTAACACAATCGTTTGATGGTTGAACAATGCCTTGGAAGTTCAAAAAGGCAGTTTCCGAGTTCTATGGTAGCAGGTTCGTTTTTGTTCATTTGAATGCGAAGTAAACTTGTATTGTCATGTATTTGATGTATACCTTTGGTAAATGAGCACGTTTATCACAAAAATTCAAAATTTAGGCATCAACGTTTGAACAAGTTTAGCAAAAATCGTAACCGGAGATTCTCGTAAAAGTAAGAATAGGAATGCATAAAGAACACGTTTACCCACTCACCTATTTATAGTAAAAAATATCAAATGGTAAGAATTTAAAAAATCACGCTCGAAGTGTAAAGAGCTTCGAATGTGAAAACGCGCTCGAACTCTTCTATCGAGCACTGTTCACTTCGGAGTCCAAAGAGCTTCGAGTTCGAAGTGTGAAGACTTCGAACTCGAAGAAGAATGAATCTGACCACTGTTCATATCCGCTCGAAATGTATAGGGCATACACTGTTTGGTATTCTAAGTCTACTAGCTTCGAATTGATGCTAGTCGACACGCTCGAAGTGAACGTGGATTTCATGATTTCGTATTCGAAGTCAATTAAGTTTGAATTGACTCCTTCGAACACGCTCGAAGTGGCCTTGGACTTAATAACTTCGTATTCGAAGTCCATAGACTTCGAATTTGTCCAAAGAGCACTGGAAGTGAACTTGAAATTAAAGATTTCGAGTTCGAAGTGCTCTGACTTCGAATTTGAATTCAAGAGCGCTCGAAGTCCACTTTTGATTGTATGCTTCGTGTTCGAAGTCCATAGACTTCGAAGTAATTGTGTGCTTCGTGTTCGAAGTCCATTGACTTCGAATAAGACTTGTGAATTCAAAGATAATAAAATCTTTTTGTATTTTTCAATTTTCAAAGAAATAAAACATATTTTTGATATTTTTCTTTGTTTTGTGAATGTTTTTGGTATTTTCTTTGATTGTCTAAATGTGTTTGCATTTTCTTTGATTTTCTCAATGTTTTTGCATTTTCTTTGATTTTCTCCCCCTACAAGCATGCGTAGCTTGTACGAATGATTAACACTCCCCCTCAAATAGTGCTTGGATTATCTACAACATGAACAAACAAAGTGAACTACCCACTCAATAAAAGTCTGGTGGTCAGACTTTATAATTCAACATACCTGATTTGGATACTAAATCATTAAAACGAGATTCGTCTAATGGTTTAGTAAACAGATCAGCCAGTTGATCATCAGTCTTGACATATTGAAGTTCTATTAGACCTTTCTCCACATTATCTTTAATAAAATGATACCGTATGTCAATGTGTTTGGTCTTTGAGTGGTGGACTGGATTGCATGATATGGCAATGGCAGATTGTGAATCACACAATAATGGTATCTTGTCATAGTGTAGGCCAAAATCAAAGAGTTGAGTCCTAATCCACAAACTTTGAGAGCAGCACATTGCAACAGCAACATATTCAGCCTCAGTAGTTGACGTAGAGACAAAATTCTGTTTCTTAAAAGCCCAACACACTAACCGATCTCCAAAAAAATGTGCACTGCCAGATGTACTCTTTCTGTCAAGCATGCAATCAACATAGTCGGCATCTGAATAGGCATATAATTGAAGACTAGAATCCCTTGGATACCATAGACCTAGATCAGGGGTACCCTTGAGATACTTGAATATTCTTTTGACTGCTAACAGATGTGATTCCTTTGGATTAGCCTGGAATCTAGCACATAAGCATGTAGAAAACATTATATCTGGTCTATTACCCGTTAGATACAGTAATGAGCCAATCATACCCCTATAAGTTTTTAAATCAGCTGCTTTTCCGTCAAGATCAGCAGACAGTTTTGCTTTGGAAGACATGAGGTTAGATAGTGAAGAACAACTAAGCATGTCATACTTCTTCAACAAGTCTTTAATGTACTTGGATTGATTAATGAAGATGCCATGACTTAGCTATTTCACTTGTAATCTGAGAAAGAAATTCATCTCTCCCATCATACTCATCTAAAAACGATTTTGCATGGTATATTCAAACTCATCACTGTACTTTGGGTTTGTGGAACCAAAAATGATGTCATCCACATAAATTTGTACTAAGATTAAATCCTTTCCGTTGGCTTTAGTGAACAGAGTGGTGTCGGTTTTTCCTTTGATGTATCCCTCACTCAACAAATATTCAGACAGGACATCATACCAAGCTCTCGGGGCTTGTTTTAGTCCACATAGGGCTTTACCTAAAATATAAACATGTTGAGGGAATTTGGGATTGACAAAGCCTTCTGGCTGAGACACATAGACCTCCTCTTTGAGGATACCATTTAAAAAGGCTGTCTTGACGTCCATTTGAAAAACCTTGAAGCTTTTATAGGCAGCATAGGCTAAGAAGAGTCGAATGGCCTCTATCCTAGCTACAGGAGCAAATGTTTCATCGTAGTCTATTCCCTCCTGTTGGTTGTAACCCTTAGCAACCTGCCTAGCTTTGTTTCTAACCACTGTTCCATCAGAATCCCGTTTGTTCTTAAAAATCCACTTGGTACCAACCACTGATTTTCCCTCTAGAAGTGGTACCAATCTCCAAACTTTGAGTCTTTCGAACTGGTTAAGTTCTTCTTGCATTGCAATGACCCATACTGCATCGTGTAAAGCATCAGAGACTTTGGTGGGTTCTATCATGGATAGGAAACTGGAATAGAGACACTCATTCGCCGTTGCAGAACGAGTTTTTACTCCATCTTGAACATTGCCTATTATTTGAGATTCAAGGTGGGATTATGTCCATCTTATTCCTCGGAGGTTTTGAATCGGAGGAAAGAACTCATTTAAACGATTTGAGAGTTCAATGTCTTCCTCTGTTGATATTGGGTCTGAATCATAGATTGGAGTTCCCTCATAATCCGGCTCATGAGGAACTATGACTGGATTGACAGTTGATGTAGACGAAGAATCCACGGTTGGATACGAAGACGAGTTGTCAACCTCCATTGCAGTTGTAGCAGGAGACACTGCATCATTCCTGTCACCAGCATTTTGAACATCAGATTCAGACTGTAAGAAATCAAATAAGAAATCTAAGTTGTGTTTTGATGATGATGGATTTATATTTGTTTCTTTTCTTTGAAGTGATGGTCCTGAACTGACTTGTCCAGAAGCAATTTCATTTCCCTTTTTAAATGTGTTAACATCCAACATGTCGTCAAATGTAACATTTATACTTTCCATAACACAGTTAGTTCTTGTATTTAACACTCTGTAGGCTTTTGACTCATGTGAATAACCTAGGAAAACTGCTTCATTAGCCTTGGCTTCAAATTTCCCTAGATTATCCTTTTCATTGAGTACAAAGAACCTATTACCAAATATATGAGGATATTTGATATTAGGTACAATGCCATTTGCTAATTCTCATGCTGTTTTATTGAAACGCTTATGTATGAAAGAACGATTCTGTGTGTAACACGCAGTGCTGACGGCTTCAGCCCAATAGGAAGGCGGGAGACCAGAATAAGCAAGCATGGTACGAGCAGCCTCTACCAGAGTTCGGTTGCGTCGTTCCACTACTCCATTCTGTTGTGGAGTGTATGTTGCAGAAAATTGATGAGTGATCCCCACGAGGTCAAGGTAGTCTGACAAGCATTTGTTCTTGAACTCAGTTCCATTATCCGTGCGAATGGAGGCTACACTGTGTTCATACTTGTTCTGCTGTTGTTTGATGAAGCTGATGATAGTAGGAGTTGCTTCATCTTTCGACCTTAAGAACTTGACCCAAGTATACCTAGAGTAATCATCAACAATTACTAAGATATACTTCTTCCCATTGCGTGTTTGTACTCTCATCGGACCGCATAGATCCATGTGCAGAAGCTCCATTATTTTCTTTGTACTGGAGATTTTCTTGACCTTGTGAGAAGTGCGTTTCATCTTCCCTTTTTCACAGTCTGCACACAGATGATTCTTGGAGAATTTCAACTTAGGCAGGCCTCTCACCAGATCTCCAGTAACTAGTTTGTTAATGTTGTGGAAGTTGAGATGGGAGAGTTTTTTGTGACACTGCCAAGTTAGGTCTGATGAGGCCTTGCTGAGAAGACAAACGGAGGTCTTCGTGTTGTAGTTGTTCAGATCAATTGAATACAGGTTAGACTTTCGTGTTCCCCCGAGAAGTACTCTGTTGTCACTGAACATGAATTCTTTTTTAATGTAACCTCCAAATCTTTATCACAGAAATGGCCAATGCTAAACAAATTATGGCCCAGTCCTTCCACATAAGAAACCTTCTTTATTTTTATATTTTTCTTTTCTATATCTCCGTACCCCAGTATCAGTGCAACATTGTCGTTCCCAAAACGAACATTCCCGGAGTAGTTGGGAACGAAGTTGTTGAGAAGACGCTTGTCACCCGTCATGTGCTTTGTACAGCCGGAGTCCAGGTACCAGAGATTAGGTTCCTACATACAGAGAAGAACGAAGGTTTAGGTCCCCATTTTGAAATGGGTTCTTGCTTGTTAGATGAAACACTGGTGTTAACTACGTCTTGAAAAATACAGTGTATTCTTTTCGGTGTCTTCCATTGAGTCATTTGTTGTTCTTTGTTAAACCTTGAAGTTTTAATCCAGAAAGGATCAGGAACAATTTTTGATTCAATGGTTAGAGGGATTTCTCCTCTTTCAAGAATTGGTGGACTGTCTATGTTTTTGACGTCCACTACCTCAACCACATGTTTTCGTTGCCAAATTTGAATCATTTTGGGTATTGCAACTGTTTGAGATATGGGTTTCGTTTTGGTGGTAGTATGGTTGGATTTTATGGTGTATGGATTGGATTCTTGCTGTTTGATTGGTTTTGTTTTTGAACTTGAGGTTTTTGAAGAGTTTGATTTTCCCTTTGATGAATGAAACTTGGTACGTTGTGTGTGAGATTTCCATGTATTTGATTATGTTTTATTCCAAACCTTCAAAAACTCTTTGTAGCCTCCCTTTCTGTACGCTTCTAACTCTTGAATAGTAATTAGTCTATTTGCATAGTTCCAATAATTCATGAGTTTTAAAGTGTGTTTAGTCACCCACTGATGAATGACTATACCATGTGAAGAAATAAAGGGGGCATTTATTTGATTTGACCCTTGTGGTCTCCACCTCTCACACGCACTAATTCCATTTGTTTACGAAGCGTATCATGCTCACACTTGTATTCACAATGTCCATGCAAACACCCATGACTCATGCAAAAATGTGTGCTTGCTTTCATTTCTTTTGTGGAAAGTGAATTACAATTACTAAAGAAATTCGTAATGTGATGACTCTTTTTGGAAAAATCAAAACAAGGCTTAGAAACTCTGGGTTTAAACTTTCTTGTGATTCCATTGGTGCAAACACTCTTCATCTTGTTGTCTTTTTTGCTTACATCTGAAACATTCAAAACGTGGTTAGGTGTGAATGGTTTTATGTGCTTGTGGACAACATTTGATGGTGACTTTGATTTTTTCTTGGAAAAGTGTGTGAGATGGGCTTTGGGAATGGCATTTGGTTGCCTTTTGGTGGTTTTAGTTGATTTATGTTGAGACTTTGAAGTCCGTGATCCTTCCACCGTAGATTTCCCTTTTTCTTCTCGGGTATATTTGCGTGTTGGTTGAGAAGTAGATGAAGTGGAAGTGCATGTCAATATTTTCTTATGACAATGACATGAAAGACTCTTTTCTGATTTATTTATTTCCCTTTCCAAATCATCAGTGATAATGGTTTGATAATAATAAGCTACAAGCTTTTCGAGTTGCCTTTGTAACACCATATGTGGTATATATATTCGGGCTTCCAGAACCGCTTGCGGCTTTTTGAGATCATCAGGATAGGTGAAACCGTTAGACTCATCTGTCATACTGAGCTTATGAGGCTCAGATAAGATAGAATCATTTAATTCCTGATAATTAAAATAAATTTTAGATTTTAGTGGAGTATTTCTTTTAAATTTTCTTCCACAACCTCTTCTTCTCGGCTAACAAATACCATTTTGTTTGTGATGCCAGCATTCATTAAGTTAAAATCCTATAATTGTTTGGTTGTCACTTTCTCACTGATTCGTGGGTTTTCAAATCCAAGACCATCATAGGTCCATTTTGAGAATTTTCTTTCCTTGGATTTATTGAGAAAAAATGTTTGTTCTGTTTGACCCCGTTTGATCAGTGTATCTTCAAGCTCTTTTATTTTTTAGCACAATTCACCCTTTTCCTTGAGAATAAATTTTGCGGCATTTTCGGCGCTGATCTTCTCTACTTTTAGGTCATGTAATTGGGTGCTCATGTTGGCAGTTAGCTCAATGAGTTCGTTTTCTTTTTCAATGATTTTTGTTTTGGGCTCTTCAATTTATCTATCAACATGTGTGGATTCCATTTGTTGATTTCTGATTACTTCTTTTAGTTTTTCTTTGTTTAATTTTGATTTTAGTACCTTTTTCTCTAACTTTTTCATTCGTGATATGATGATCTGAACATGTTCCATGCTCAGACCACAACCTGCAATGGAGTTAGAGTGTACCTCATCATTATCATTTGCAGCATCAAGCCCTTCATCATCAGAATGGTCATATTTTGCCTCTGGCTCGGCTTCATCATCACTAAACTCATCTTGAACGTCTTCCATTAGGCAGAATTGAGCTTGTGCATCTTCCTCAAGATCACTGTCATCAGTGTCCGTGAGGAACTGGTCTTCTTCCACCAACATGGCCCTTCCTGCACTCTTCCTTTTGGCCAGTCTGAGCTTTTGCTTATAGTACTCGGCGTCTTTCTTCTTTTTCTGTGTGCAGTCTTTTATGAAGTGGCCGTTTCCCCCACAGTTGTAGCATTTGCGCTCTTCTTTTCTCTCCTCCTTGGCAATTCTTGGTTTCTCAGCCACCTTATAGTTTTCTGGTCTTCGAGACCCAGAAGTGAACCTTTGGCGATTGTTGGTTTTAGAGTACCTATTTTTAAAAGCCTTGGTGATGAAAGACATGGCCTTGATGACTTGTTCCATTTCTGTACCATCTGAGTCAGATAAAGCCACTTGTTTGAACTTCTGAGTTCTGGAGGACTCGCGGGGGGTTGGTTCTGAAGCAACTAAAGCTAAAGGATCAGCTGAGAGTCTGGGAAAAGTTTTTGAGACCTCATCTTGGTATTACTGAAGGTCCTCAAAAATGTTATGGTATGTGACAATTGTAAGGTTTCGGTTGATGTGTTTGTATAGCTTGACATGCTCTTTCCATTCTCGCCTTAGAGCACGAAGAAATACGTAATTGATATCCAAATCTGTCCTTTCAACCTTGTTTGTCCTGAGTTCATCCTGGAGTTTGCAGAAACGACTGTAAGTGTCAATTAACAGTTCGTTCTCCCTAGCAGTAAATTCGTGAAACATGTTCACCAATTGTGTTCTTTTTATGTGCTCTCCTTGCTCAATTCCTTGCAATTGACGTTTGATCTCGTCCCAGATCTCTTTGGAAGTAGCTAGGCTTTCAACCTTCATGTACATCTCAGAAGATAGACCTTGTTTAAGATAATACTTAGCCAACCTATCAGCCTTCGTTCTTTCTTTCTCAGCCGCTGTTAACTCATCATGAGTTTTCTCTCTCACTGTTCCAACAATTGGAGGATTGTTGTCAGGTTGTGCAACCATGATTCGATAAAATTTCTTTTCTCCGTTGAGAATAGAATCGATCATCATTTCACCATAAACTTCATTGTGTTCTATAAAATCCATGAACCTCCCTTTCCATACAAGGTAGTCATTGTGGAAGAGAACAGGGGGTTTCGAATCTGTGCCAATGGCCAATATCTCATTGGAACTTGACATTTTGATTTAATTACTTGAAAGTTTCAAAGTGATCGTTAACTTGAAAAAGTTGGGTGATTGGGTTCGAAGATGGTTTCTTCGAATTGGAATTGTTCGAAGTGGTGACTTCGTATTCGAAGTAACTGTTGAAGTTTGAAGTGAGGTTAATCTAGGAATTCGAAGTCAATCTTGAAATGAACTTCGAATGGAACAGTACTTTGGTCTTCGAGTAGAAGTGATTTTTCTTTGAATGTTTTGTTTTCGGAGTTAACTTCGAATGGAATAGTGTGATTTTCGAATACGAAATGTGATTAAGGCAAGTTGGTTTCGAATTGTATTTTGGATGAACTCGCTCCAAGTCTGTGTTAAGTATTCGAAGTGGATTTGGGACAAATGATGCGCTCGAAGTCAAGGTGTTGAAGTGGACTTTGAATTCAAAGTGTACTTGGGGAATTCAATCCGCTCGAAGTCGCCTATAACTTGTTTCGAACTTGGAGCTTGTGTTGATTTCGAGCTCGAAGTGTATAGTCTTCGAATTCGAGATATGCTTCCTTCGAATTTGAAAATTTGATACTCTCGAAGCCTTCTATGGGCAACAAATTCCAGATTTTATGGGATCTGTTTTCAACTGATTTGCTCGAAGTCTTCTTTGCACTATTAGGCGCGCTTGAACTCTACACTAAACACCAAAAATCTTCGAAAAATTAATTCCACTCGATCAAACACTCAGATCTCGACTGTTCTTCATCATCTTCAAAAGTTCTTGACAGAAATTTCAATCCTTATTAAAGACAATGAAAAATCAATCGATTTTTATACCCTCATGGTCGCAATTCCTTGTAGATCCAGAGTATACCAATTAATCCATCATTCCAATTAAATCAGATGAACTAATGAAGCAAAAACCATAGATGTATTCCACGAAAAACTTCAAGAACTCATTCGATTTTGATCCAACTCAAACCATAAATGATTGTTTAGAATATTGAATCGATTTCGAGATGAACAAATCAATTTTAATACGACAAACGCTCAAACATTCATATCTTCGATTTCTGAACAGTAACCTTCTTCGATGATGCTTGTTAGTCGGTGATTTACCCAATCATGAGCCAACTTAGATCAAGTTAGGCTCTGATACCAATTGAAAGATCTAAATCCAGATCAAATAACCTTCAAGCAATCAATGGTGAGATGAATATTTAGAGAGAGGGAGCTACACACACTTTCATGTTAATAATGATATTGCATATATGGCTATAACATCAAAAAGCTCATTTCGCCCATGGTACAAATACCCTATATATAGGCTAAGCCTACTACATGGGCCTCATGGGCTTCCCTACATTTTTATCTAATATTAACAAGACACTTACAACTTGTCAAGTATTTCTCGAACACAAGTACAAAGTACAAAGTATATAACTGCAGGTTGTAGACACACATGTATAGCTTGACCTACCTCCTTTTTTCTCTTTATCAAAATACAAAAGTATGTACATTTATGAAGCTCGAAATACAGTACATATCTTATAAAAAATATATTATCCCATTGTACATGACTTTCTCTTAAGACACTTATTAAATTACTTTTGATAACATGACAACCTTTATATTTTTTAAAGAGGAGAAGAAAAAGAAGCTGCAGATAGTACTATACTCACATGGTTTGATTAACAATTTAATGTCTAAGGACAAGGCAACACAAGTTTCTAAGCCACATGCACTGTTGTTGCCTAAACCTCTGGTAGTAGCTTTACAAACCGTTCCGGAGTTTTAAGCCAATCACTGAGAGAAGTCGACTACAAACTGCTCAGAAGCTTGTATTCGGATTCAAATTCCCTCTAGACCACGACTGGAAGTTAATCTAGACAAAAGAAATAGTCCTTCATTTACACCGAAGCTACTAAACACCCATCGGCGAAAGTTGACCATGAACCGATTCATTCATTATAGGTTCTAAGTATCAAACCTCTCCTACTATCTGACTTGTACATAACCTTGTTTATGATATGAATAATACTTGCAAGACCTTGTTTACGATATACACATGATCATGTTTATCAATATGCGTGCTACTTACGTGCTCTATTTCAAAAGTTTCCCTCGTGGTAAGACAGACTTTGCAAACGAAACTTCTTCATCCTTATTTTAGCTATGAATTTAGACCTACATAAGGGATAAAGCCACCAAGATGAAATCTCAGGATGCTTCAGTAGAACGATAAACATGAACATAGGTAAAACAACGATGAAGCTCTTGAAGTTGTTTCTATCACGAACTCAGGTCCATGAAAAATTATGCACTCTTGTACATTAGAGAAAGCATACAAACCAATACATAAATAATGATAAGAATATATAAAAGCATATTATAAGCACATAAATACATATTCAATAAACATGAACCTTGTATTTACATCTTCGTCCAGTCTTACTTTAACCAAAAAAGGAGTATGACCCTTACTTTCCACCTCTGACTTGTTGATCCAGAGGACAATAAATAGTTCTACTTCCATCCTCGAGGGGCCTTGCTTCAACTTAGAGACAATAGTAAGACCCTTAATTACTTAACTTTAACTTCATCATCCAGAGGCCAAGGACTAATGCTACCCCCACCTTCAAATATGATAAGCGTAGCTCCTTCTAACTTTTCTTCAAATACGATTCCATAACTTTTCGCCTAATCAACCTGTGTATCCGATGATGTACGGGCCGGACTACAAGCTTAAGACTCAGCATAGGACATCTTCACAAAGATCAAATATAGTTGATGACTCTAAGTACCACGAAGGTCAGATCTAGCCACCTCTCATCCGAAAAAGAACCTTATCTCGACCAGTATAACACTACCACTTATTTTTTGACATAAGTTGACCAGTTATACTCTCCTAAGACATTCCTCTTACCCCTTATTTAAAAGTAACAAAACACGTTTGTTCAAGCACAACTATGTGCATATATGATCACCTTCTAGCATAGCATCCCTCTTCTACATAGCATCCTTCGGTGACCCAGCCACCATATGTGATGCCTATCTTAGAAACCTACATCATAAATGACGTTATTCTAAAGCTACCTAGCAAACAATTTACTTCAATTTATGGCCTCGTCCAACTCATGACCTGTTCTGAGGCCTGTTCCTGAAGCTCATCTTTGCAAGAGCACAACACTATTAAAATTTAAAAACTAAATATACTTATAAATTCTGGAAGTAAATGTTAAGCTGCGATGTGAGCTTCAAAAGCTTTACAACATAACCCCTACAAACCCGACCTCCAAAGTAAACATCTAACTTGTGCTTCTATTCCTGATGATAACCATCTTTGAAACTTTTGATATTCGTAGATTCAAAGCTCACCCTCCTAAACTTTTGTTTAAAACAGCTCATCCGGTCTAAATCGAATCAAAGGCCCCATATGAATTATAGATCCATTTCGAACTAGAGGTCTAACCCAGATCCCTAAACCACTAATTTGTTACCCTTCTGGTCTATCGTTAGCTACTCATATAATGTGTCATCACTTCTATATTCAGCGACTCGACCAAAGGATGATTCAAGGTTGAAGCTTCAAATAAGCAAGTCGAACCGGACGACAACCTAAGCTCAAGGTCTAGACCACTTTCTTGTGAAATGGGAAATATTTATGACCTATTCAAATGAATCAAGAACATTATTCTACAATCATGATCACCTATTCGACTCTCACTAGTCAATAATTATAAAATTTCTAAAACACAAGCTCCGGATCACCACGTCTACTGTAAAGCTTTAACTACTAATCCTCCTTCTGTCATTATCTTTCAACCATCGTCACCTACATATGACTATGTTACCGAATGAAGCTACAAACTTCTAACTACTGTTATTCGAATAACATCCAGACAACTATCTATATGTCACCACTTTCCACTTACATTACAAATAATGCACTTACAATGATCAGACACTCACAACAATTTAAATAAGCCCAAGAAACTCAACAAAGCTTATAATGTACAAAAAATATAAAGACAAAGAAAAGAAAAAAGAAGAAAAAGCACCTCACAAGTATATACATGCATAAAACTAACTTATACAAGTTCAAAAGTACTAATAGCTAGTACAATTAAACTGGGGACTATAGCGGTATCATACCGGTTGGTTATCTATGTTGAGATCACTACCGATAAGGCACGGGCCTATTGGGTCACACGCCAAGCGTTGAATCCGACAGCACAACTTAAGAGAGTCAAATTGTTGAATTAGGGTTTCTGTCGACCTTCACGGGCCCTCACTGGTCGTGAAGATTTCGTGACCAGAAACCCTTCACGATGTCTCATGAGCCGGGTTAGGAGTTATGGGGGTGCCGCCTTCACGACTTCCTTCACGGCCCGTGAGAGCCCGTGAAGGCAAAAGTCAAAGTAACAATTTAATCTTACTGGACCTTTTTGGTTGGTCCAATGAGGGCTAGACATTTTGGCCGAGCCTGGTGCCATTTGATCTTCCTAAAGGCTTATTTAAACCATACTCTCTTCACTTGTTGGGACCTTTTGCCAATTTACTAAACTTACACACTAAAAGGCATACTTGGAGCTTTCTTTGAAGTTCAAGTTAGAGTTAGATAAGGCAAGAAGGTTAGTGTTGTTCTTGAAGCTTTGTTCCAGTTGTGGAGGTCGAAGGTTTCAAGCTTTAGCAAAGGTAATTCACAATATCTTGGTGTAGATACTAATAGAGCAGCTCCATTTCGAGTTCAAGTATTACATCTTCAACACCACAACCACCAGAGACATCAAGGGTATGGTCTCATTTCTGAGTTCTTCGTGTTCTTCTTGTTGCTATGTTTCTTTGTAGCTAGATCTCACTAAAAGAAACCCATGCATGTGATTTGTCAACCCAAAATCGTTTTTATTTTTTTTGTTGCTTCCGTTGCTCTTGGGTTTTTGGCATGCATGAGATTCCTTCAATACCACCATACCATTATATGCTTTGAAGATAAAGCAAATTAGTTGCCATTATATGAGAAATAAGGTACCACCTTCTCTATCATCATCATCATCATGATTATTATTATTATTATTATTATTATTATTATTATTATTATTATTATTATTATTATTATTATTGTATCTAACAAATGAAAAAGAAATGTGTTAGTCTCATGTTTAGAATAGTTAGATTTGATGAGACAAATCATAAACTATGTATAGATGATAGGATAAGTAGTAGGAATTATGTAAGTCTATTGTACACAGACTAGTCAGCTTAGGCTGAGTAGTCAGCTTACAAACAGATATAGAGTTTTCTATATAAGTACTAGATAGCTCAGTGACTTCTAAGCTGAGATAGGTTTCAAGAGCGAAGACTTGAAGATTTGAAAATTCAAGAATTCAGCTTGATGATGTCAAGTCTGAGTAAGTCAGCTCAGCGCCAGAAGTCAGTTTAGGAATTTAAGTAAGTTTGAAATTCTGTTATAAACTCTCGATATCTACGACATTTAAATTAGGATATCTAAACCTGATTTAAACTATCTATTAGTTGGATAGAGATCTCAAACGAAATTAATTAGATATGTTCTAATTAAGGAGTTTGTTATGGTTTTAAAGAAAAGATAAGTTCTATCTTTAAATCACGATTTGTTCGTAGATAAATCAAGTATAAGTATAAACCTTCTTATGGGTTTTATGTACAAGAGAGTTCTGCATAAGTTGCAAAACGTACGTTCGTCATACTTAATACGCGTGTGTTGCGATAACTTTGTGAGTTCAAAGTTCAAGAGAGTTTTTCAAAGAGTTCTTGTTAATTAGTTTTAACAAGAAGTTCGATCATCAATTAGTTTGTGATTCAAGAGTGTTTAGAGAGATTTGAGTTTATAATTAGCACAACATTGAATCATTCTATTGATTTGATTAAAGAGTGATATTGTAATTCCTCGATTGATTATTGAATATATTTTTTATTGAATTGTTTGATTATTGATTAAGTGTATTCAACCCCCCCCCCTTTCAACACCGTATCGGTTGATTGTTTACCCTCTTTAGGACCAACAACTGGTATAAGAGCAGTGTTTTTTTATAAGTTGAAGATCAAGATCCGCTGTCAAGAGGTCAAGATGTCTGTGAACAAGCAATCAAATCATATTCCAACAATGGCGGCAAAAGGGTGTCCTATCTTTGATGGCACTGACTATCCTATGTGGAAGTTTAGAGCCATGTTATTTCTAAAGTCTGTGGATCACAGGATGAGTACCGTGATTTAAGATGACCTAATTATTCCCATGATCCAAATTACCGCCACTGACAAAACTGTTCCCTCTAGAGAAACTCCCAAGCCTGTCACTTATGAAGGCACTGGCCTGGGAAAGCATCATAAGAAGACAAATCTGAGTCGTTCTTATGAGACTTTCTTTGCTAAGAAGAATGAAACCCTGGCTGATCTGTTTACTAGGTTTCAATGCTTGATTAATAATCTAATCTTGGTAGGTGTCAAGAAAGATGAAAATGAGTTAGTACTCAAGTTCTTGGATGTGTTACCAGAACAATTCAATGACATCACCATTGCTCTTCATGCTGGAGGAACCTTAGCTAAATATGATCTCAGATCTATCTATGGTTTTCTTTTAAATCATCAACAGATTATGGAATAGAAGAAAGTGGCCCAGCAATAATTGAAAGAATCTGTCAATAGTGCTGGATCTACATTGGTTGCAGAAAAGAACAAGAGAGAATCTAGAAAGTCTCAGGCTGAGACTGACTCTGAGTCTGAATCTGAGGAGGTAAGTCCTAACTCAGGCTCGGATGATGAAGAGATGGATGCTCTTACTGAACAAATGTCCATGCTGGCAAGAAATTTTAGAAAGTTCAGAAGAGGAAGGGGTAAATCTGACACGAGTAAAAGTGGTAGGTCTGCTTTTGTGTAACATCCTCAACTTGGGCCTAGTTGTAATTAGTACGTACGTATGTATAGTTATTGTGATAAGAAGTATTTTATGTATGTACTTGTTGAGTTAAGTGACATTATGTTTATATGTATTGTATGTGTGTGTTATGTGTACGTACGTATGTGTATGTATATTAAGTATGTACATAGTTAATTAATAGGAAAACCCCATGCGAAGAAAGTGGCAACCGCCTCTAGAATATGTGAAACCATATATGTATGTTTAGTTGACTTTAGTCAAACCTAGCAAAACACAAACACACTTTCTCTCGTCTCTCTACTCTCTCGCTCTCTCGGATTTCTGGAAAAGAAGGAAGAAGAAAGTAGCTGTTTTTATTAATTTCTTAAAAGGTTAGCAGCATAGATTCAAGCTTGTTGGAAGATTACATATGTGTTAGAATCTCAATATCATGCAAGAACACCATGAAGAACATGCAAAAGCTTACTTTAAAGTGGGTTTTGGTAATAGTTGGTGTTCTTATATGATTTGATGTGTTTATGATGGCTAGATGGATAAAGAGTGATGTTCTATGATGTTCTGGGCTTCAAACCAATGAATTGGAAGTTATTTAGATGACCAAATATAGCTGTCGGAATTCCAAGCTATGAAACTGCCGGATTCCGCAACTATGAAGTTGTCGGAATCCGCATGTGGTGAAAACCGCATGATCTATCGAAATCCGATGCAAGTGTCGGATTTGGCATATCTGTCGGATTTAATGTCTCGGATTTTACTAAGTGTTGAAATCCAATAAGTATCAGATTTCATTGTATGTATCGGATTTCCCTTCATGTGTTGAAATCCGCAAGTGTCAGATTTCACATGCATGTTGGAATTCCTAAGTGTTGGAATCCGATGAAGTGAGTATCGGATTTCATGGTTCGAATGTATCGGATTTCATGAATCCGACAGGACCATCGGATTTCCCCAAATCCGACAGTCCTAGCGGATTTGTGTAGTCCAAGATTAGATGTTGTTTGTGAGTCTTGAATGCACATGTGAATGATTGAAATCAATGTGATGTGCTAGGTGAACTTATTATATCTGTGAAGTCAAAGTCAAATACCTGTGCCTAATAAACAGCTCAGGTGAGTGCCTGCTTTCATGAGACTTAGTAGAGTAAGGCTTGCATGATAAACGCTATGTGAATGTACTATATATGACTAACTTGCTTTTGCAGGTATGCTCAAAGAGGTAAGTGTATGACTTATATGATGTTAGAATGTATGTCAGGAGCATGCCAGTGGGTCCAGTTTGAAACCACTTAGTTAATATATGATGATATGAGTGTATGAATAACTGTATGATGCTATATGAGAAACGATGGATCCCTGTGGGATCAAATGTACGTATATGTGTATGTGAACTGTCTGCAGACTATCTGATGCATGGTTAAGGTCAATCGGTTGTAACTGGATCCCTCGAGATTTCACGGTGATTCAGGAGGCATCCTGGATCGTAGGTTCTGCAGAACCGTCGTGCCTTAACGTGAGTGGTGATCAGCCTGTTGTAGCTGGAATACCTGTGGAGTCTCTGGCTTTGGAACGATGTTTGGTGGACTGCTTATGCTCCCCCACCAGCACGGATTGGTCGTGTCTGATTCCCCGGTTTGAGTTGTTGAGCGGGATTGATTACCCTGCAAGACACGACTCTTACTGATCATGTTAGCATACCGCTATATGCTAAGCTAGCAATGATTGTTTATGAGATGATGCATGACCTACTATATTGATGCTTATGATTGTATGTACTCACTAGCTAGTGTAGCTAATGATGCTATGCTTCCTTTTTTAGGTAAAGATTAGATGGCCTGCGAGGCGGGTTGCTTTTGGGATATGCATTGCCCCTTGTAGGTGGAACACTTGTATTGTATGTTGTAATGTAGATAGATACTTGGTAACACCAACGTTGTTTGAGAAGTTATTAATGTAAATAACTGTTTGGTTGTTTTAAAAAGAAAAATTTCCGCTGCTAAAAACTGATTTGCCATTTAAGTAACTGAATTCGGAAGCGGTGTTACATTTTGATCCTAAAAAGGCTAAGTGCTACAACTGTCAGAAGATACGACACATAGCTACTGAGTGCAGAGCTAAGAACGGGGAGTCAGCTTCAGTGGCTGACAAGAATGCATATAGAGCTGATAAATATAAAAAGAAATATCAGAAGCTCAAAGGCAAGCCAAATGATATACCAAAGGTCTTTTTGCCGAAACCTGGGATACTGAATCATCTACTTCAGATGATGATGAGCCAAATAGGTGTTTGATGGGCATTGAGGATGAAAAGGAACAGGTTGATTATGAGTTACAAGAAAGTTCCTTTGATGAGGATCTAGCTAAGCTGAGTAAGCTGACCAACAACTGGGATCCTGCCTTAATGTACAAGGTAAACAACTTTAGCTCTTACACTAATGAACAGAAATGTCTAATGTTCAACTATTTGTTGAATGACTTCAAAACCTCTCTTACTATTCAATCTAATTTGAAAACTGAAATTTCAAAATTAAAAGATGAACTTAAACACTCTGAAACTCTCATAAATGCTGGGAAAAAGACTCAAAGTGATTTTAAGTGTCAATTTTACATCAACAAACTTCTAACTGAAGAGTTACAAGAATCAACGGAGCAAGCTGACAATCTAAGAAAGATCCGTGAATCTTGGTGTAAGTCATCAAGAGAAGTAGAAAAATGTATCAACCAACAGATACCAAATCAAGTAAAAGCAGTGCTAGAGGGAGATTACAGTGCTGCTGCTGACGAGATTGACAAAGATCGAGTCAGTCTTGAAGATAAAAATGTGAAATCTGATGATATTCTCCCAAAAACATTTTTACGAAATAAGGATGGTAAGCAGGTCAAAACCAATAAGTTCGTGAGACCAACCCAAAACCCCCAGGTTATTAATGCAAGCCATCAAGCTGAGTGCTCTAAATCCAACAGAAACTGTAAGTCAGTTTTCAAAAGATTGGATTACAATCCTAAGAGAACAACTGTCTTTGACAGAATAACTCATATCAACTCAAAAAGACATAACTCTCAAGTCAGGTATGAAAGGATGTCTAAGAACAGGAAGTTGTCTGTAAGTCAGACTTCACCAAATAAGGGTAACCATAAATCTGACAAAGGTAAGTCCAAAGTCAGAGAAAGTCAAATAGACAAATTGTCTAAAAAGATTCAAAAGTTATCCACAACTCATGACCCTAAAACTAAATCCAAGTTTAATGTTGGAAAACTTAAAGAGATCACCCAAACACCTACTTTCAGAAGAAAATGTTATAAGTGTGGTGACAGGGGTCATGAAGCCAAGGATTGTGTAAGTTCCAATCTGAGGCCTGAGAAAATAGAGGATGATCAGTCTAAGAAGGACTCAGAACCTGCTCAAGCTAATCAGTCAACCTCTAAATATAACACCAGAAAATCTAAGCCATTTTTTTTGCGTTGCAGAAGCTTAATTAATCAAACAAACATTTCATTCACACATTCATTTACAAAACAAAATATCTGTTCTCAATTCCACTAAACATAACTTTGTGTTACAAAATAAACTGGCTCGTTTCATTTTTAAATCCGGACATCAAAGTTAGGTCAACTTCTCCTTCTACGAAACCTCACAAACACAAACCTGCAAAAAAGCAACAACTGTGGGGAATTAGCACAAAGCTAAGTGAGTAGAGACTAAACCCAAAAGCAAACATCAATAGCCAATACAAAACATGTAATCACAAATCCAAGAAGACCGGCGGTTCGGCGCAGAACCTACAACCAATGCCGGCCAAAGCAAAGGTTTACCGACAGCCCTCTACTGAATTGGCACAGTGAAATCCCACTCTGATGCAACATATGCATCAGTAAGGCTACCACTGTTTAACCAAACAGTAGACGAGCCCAGCCCAATTCCACGTGTAGCTGACTTCCCAAACGCAACTCAAAATCATACTAAGAGTGCATATCGATCAAATAGTCATGCAGCAGACATCAATAAATAAGAATCACAATCAACAATTCCATAACAATCCATCAATCACAATCATGCATCACATCAATAACATTAACCATAATCTTTACCATTCACGTTCAACATCCACTCACCTTTCAATCTCAGAAGTCTAATGTTACTGAGCCTTTGGATTACCTGAAACATAATAACGATCAATCAGTCTCAATCTCATAAATATATCTGACCACATATATTTATAATTCATCCATGAAATAAAAACAAACAATAAACAAATACAAATCCAAAACATGAAATATCGGATTTCCAAAATTACCGGATTTGTCACCATCGGATTCTTAGAAATCCACAAATCTGAGTGTCGGATTTCACTAACTGTCGAATTTCACCTTTGTCGGATTCTATCAATCGGATTTCACTAAGTACCGGTTTTCACATGTATCGGATGTGGGTCTCGGTTTCTCAAAGTGTCGGATTTAAGGGTAAAGGTTTTCTAGTCTCGGATTTGAAATGAATTAGTTTTATAGTTGTCGGTTTTGGGCTTCTAATATCATTCCCGGATTCTGGGTCTCGGATTCAAGAGTATCGGATTTGCTTTCGGTTTACTCACAATCGGATTTCAAGTGTCGGTTTTTCACCATCTTCTTCCTCATAAATCCGATAACTTCATAACTTCATTAAAACCCAAAAACCCAGAATTTTATAAACTTACCTAATCTTTCCAGAAACATGCTTTAACATAGTTAAACACATATACATACATTGAATCATCATATAAACATACAAATCATATGAACACACAAAAACCGACCCAAAACTCATGTTTCTTCAAAACCGATTCTATAGTTCATCATAAATCCATGTTATTTTATCAAAGATCATACCACATAAACATTTAAACATATTAGAAACAAAATCTAACCTTTACTTGATTAAATCACACACTAAAAAAATCCGATGCTATCTTCTTCTTCTTTCGGTTTTCTTGGCAAAGAGAAAGCACACACCCACACTTTTCTTTGTTTGTAAATAATGAGCAGGTGGATTAAGCATACACAAGGTAACATGCAAGTTAGGTGGCAATTTCTTCTAATTTACCCACACGTGTACTAACCCATTTATATACATGCATACATACCTACGGTCATACATATATACATATATACCATTTATAATTTCTAATTCAATTAATTAATTACCCATAACTAAATAATTTAATAAACCACATGATTAAATTAATGTAATTTAAACACAATAAACACATACCGTAAACCCGCTAATCTACTAGCCCAGGTTTGCGGGTGTTACACTAAAGGATTAGCTAAGTGCGCATCCTCAGAACCCACCAAATAGTGGGTTCTTAAAAGAAACTAATATGTTTAGTTGATCATGTGCAGGGCTCCTACAAGTGGTACTTAGACAGTAGATGCTCAAGACACATGACAGGAAGCAAAGGGATTCTAAGTGAATTCCAAAACACTGAAGGACCCAAGGTGACATTTGGGGATAATTCTCAAGGAAGGACTAAAGGCTATGGAAAGATAACTGTTGGAACAGTCACTTTCAAAAATGTAGCATACGTTGAAGGCCTTAAACACAATCTGATAAGTATCAGTCAACTATGTGATGAGGATTATGAAGTCACTTTCAGAAAGCATGCAGGAACAATTTATGATAAGAAGGGAAAGCCAATATTAATGGAAAAAAGAGAAAGAGATATCTATTTGTTAGATCTCAGATCAGCAGATGCTTCAACAGAAACCTGCATGTCTTCTAACTCAACTCCCAAGCTGAGTTGGTTGTGGCACAAGAGACTGTCACACCTGAATTTCAAATATATTAACAAATTTTCTAGCAAAGAGTTAGTCTCTCGTCTGCCAAAGACAAACTTTGCTTAGCTTGTGAGATGGGAAAACATCACAAAGGATCCTTCAAGTCCAAACAGAGTATTTCAATTACAGAACCATTGCATATGTTGCATTTGGATCTATTTAGACCTATAAGCACCCCAAGCCTAAGTGGTAAAAAGTATACCCTAGTGATTGTTGATGAGTTCACAAGATTCACTTGGTTAATCTCCTTAAAAGCCAAAAGTTGAGCTGCTAATGAGTTAATTAGCTTCATAAAACAAGAAGAGTTGCAGAAAGGTAAGTCCATCAAGCAGCTCAGGAGTGATCATGGGACTGAGTTTAGAAACTCAACCCTAGAAGGCTTTTGTGAAGAAAAGGAAATTATCCAGAATTTCTCATCAGTAAGAACTCCACAACAAAATGGAGTTGCTGAAAGGAGAAATAGAACCTTAATTGAAGCTGCTAGAACCATGTTATGTGAAGCAAAGCTCAAGCTGAGCTTCTGGGCAGAAGCTGTAAGTACAGCTTGCTATACACAGAACAAATCAATAATAGTTAAAAGACATGGTAAAACACCTTATGAGATGTATCATGGTAGAAAACCTAATATTGAATATTTTCACATCTTTGGTTCAAGCTATGTGCTAAACCAAAGAGATCAGCTCCATAGGTTGGAAACTAAAGCTGATCAAGGTTTATTTGTTAAATATTCTTCAATCTCTAAATCCTACAAAATTATAATCTTAAAAGAAAGGTAATTAAAGAGTCAGTACATGTTACGTTTGATGAGACAAGTATTAATGAATCTGACAAAGCTCAAGTTGACCCGGTTAGTCTGAGTGAGCTTGAAAGGAGCAAAGAAGATTTCACATCAAATCCCATGTATGTTATGGATGATTCTGATGATGAAAATGAAGGTAAATCTAATAAAACAGTGTTACCCATAGAAGCCATCAACAGTAAAGATGATCACACAGATGAGGTATGTGAATCTGATCATCAGCCTAAGAATCTAGGTGAATCTTCACGTACAACTCAAATTGAGGATCTGAGTGATTTCTCAATTCCACCTTAGACTGAAGAGGTCAGTCCCATTCAGCCTGAAAGAAACTACTCAGATTCAGACTTAGAACCATAGACTCCCACTACAACCTTCAAAGTGGTAAAAAATCATCCTCTTGATGATATTATTGGTAACATTGAAGATGGTGTGTTAACTAGATCTAAGGCAAATGCAAACTATAGACTCCTACTACAACCTTCAAAGTGGTAAAAAATCATCCTCTTGATGATATTATTGGTAACATTGAAGATGGTGTGTTAACTAGATCTAAGGCAAATGCAAACTATGTTGCCTACTCTAGTTTTCTATCTCAAATGGAACCAAAGAAGACTGAAGAGGCACTAAAGGATGAAGATTGGATTGAAGCTATGCAAGAGGAGCTGACAGAATTTCAAAAAAATAAGGTCTGCTCCCAAAGGAAAAACAGTTGTAGGCACTAAGTGGGTCTATAGAAATAAAATGGACAAGGATGGAGTAGTGATCAGATATAAGCCAAGGCTAGTAGCTCAGGGGTATCGACAAGAAGAAGGTATTGATTATGATGAGACCTTTGCCCCTATTTCAAGGATTGAAGTTATAAGACTATTTCTTGCTTATGCAGCCTTCAAGAATTTTAAAGTGTATCAAATGGATGTTAAAAGTGCATTCCTAAATGGAGCACTACAGGAGGAGGTCTACGTGAAACAACCCCTGGTTTTGTTGATCCTAAACATCCAGATTATGTCTATAAGTTGGACAAGGCTCTGTATGGACTCAAGCAAGCACCAAGAGCATGGTATGATACACTGTCCACCTATCTGCTTTCAAACGATTTTATTAGAGGAAGCGTTGATAAAACTTTATTTATAAGAAAAAGTAGAGGATATGTCATTCTGGTTCAAATCTATATAGATGACATTATCTTTGGTTCATCTAACCAAAATCTATGTGATTGGTTCTCTAAGATAATGTCTAATCAATACAGAATGAGCATGATGGGTGAGATGACTTACTTTTTGGGACTTCAAATTAACCAGAAAGAAGATGGTATATTTATAAATCAGAGCAAGTATGTCTTTGATCTGATTAAGAAATATGGACTAGACTCAAGCCATCCTGCAAAGTCACCAATGTTACACAATGTCAAGCTGAGTAAGGACATTGATGGGAGGTCTGTATGTCAAACTACATATAGAGGAATGATAGGTTCATTACTCTATTTGACAGCAAGCAGACCTGATATAATGTTTGCTACATGTGTTTGTGCAAGATATCAGGCTGATCCAAAGGAATCACACCTGCAGGCTATCAAAAGAATATTCAAATATCTGAAGGGAACACCTAATTTAGGTTTGTGGTATCCCAAAGGATCAGGATTTGAGTTGATAGGGTACTTAGACTCGGACTTCGCTGGTTGTGGTCTAGACAGAATAAGTACTACCGGAGGATGTCAGCTGTTGGGTGGTAAGTTAGTCAGCTGGACAGGAAAGAAACAAAATTCAGTAGCAATTTCCACAGCTGAAGCTGAGTATGTTGCAGCAGGGAGCTGTTGTGCTCAAATATTGTGGATGCAACATCAGCTTAGGCACTTTGATTTACATTATTTAAAGACTCCCATATTTTGTGACAACCAAAGTGTTATTGCCATTACACACAATCCAGTTTTCCACTCAAGAACAAAACATGTTGAAATAATACATCACTTCATCACAGACATAGTTGAAAAGGGAAAGGTAGAGTTAGTCTTCATTGAAACAGGAGATCAACTTGTAGATATCTTCACCAAACCAATTGAAGGCACAAGATTCATGACTCTGCTTGGCAAACTTGGCATGCTCAACCCTTAATTTGGTATGTTCCATTATTCTTTTTTCTTTGTTCAATACATGCTAAGTGCTAAACTTGACTAAGTGTCAACATCTGAGCTGAGTGCTCAATCTAAGCTGAGTACTCAGTCTATGCTGAGTAATCAGTTCTAAGGTGTGGTCAGTTCCACATGTCTAGGTTAGTCCTAAAAAATGGTAAGTCCAACACTATGGTAAGTCTAAAATATTTACGGTATGTCCGTTTTAAAATAAACGTAAGTCGTTTATAAACCATTTGATTATGATATGTTCTTAAAAGTAATTCCATTGATCTTTATAAAATACGGATCGATGTAACAGTGTTTGTTTAGGTAACTTACACCAAAAAGATGTAACGCCGGTCTTTTACTTTTTAGAAATCAGAGTACATTTTTTTTATTTAAAACGCGTGCGGAAGCGAGTTATTATATTCACATTATACAACTTATATAAATATAAGTTGTAATTACAAAAGTATTGTTTCACAAACATTCCAACGTTACGAACTAGTTCGACCTTTACATAAACTATTACATAACATTGTCTTATTACAGTGTTCCCCAAGAACCTACCATGTCACCTCAGCAGGCACCCGTACTCACTTTCAAACATTTACCTGCATATGGAATGAACATGAGAGGGTTAGCTATAAATAGCTAGTGAATAACAATTAAAGCAGGAGCGGTACATTAACAGTATCATAACATATTTCATGCATCACATATCTTCATTCAAGTCTATCCTAGCACACGTTGAAGTTCCGGTTGTCAGCAGGCATCACGTCTTGCAGGGCTATAAACCCGGCTCAATGATCCTCACTGGGGAAACCGTTACTTCCTCCGCGCGGTGGAGAAGCGGGTAGCGGTCCACCATTGCGTTTTTCGGGAACATATCCCATTTGGGATCAGTGGGAAAACTGAGAGCCCTGAGTTAGTATTGAGGGCGGCGGTTTAGCTAGAACCAAGATTCGTGATCATCGAATCCCACACAACAATCTCTACAATGTAGTACTGGCACTCAAACAATGGCCTACTCTGGCCTCATCACAAACACATTGGCCTACTCCGGCCCTTTACATAACAAGAGTGACCTAAACAGGCCTTTTCACATTTCACAATGACCAACAAGGTCTTTTACTTGCATACATATCATTTGTATCATACAATTGGTTTATGAAACCTCTAAACATGCATATCTACTCTTTCATGGTTTATATCATACAAAACATATTTCTAATACTATTAATATCATACTCGAGTTAATTGTTACTCACCTATTGAGCTATAACAAGTAAGTACTACGTTACAGGTGATCCTTGATCAACTGGTACACCTAAACAAATCAAAACATGACATTTAACACTTAAAACAAAATCTGCCAGTAGCAGGGTACGGCCGTACCTTGCCAAGGCACGCCCGGACTTTGGGCAAGCACGCCCCGTACCTGACACTCAGGTACGCCCCGTGGCTAGAAACACTCCCCCGGACCTTCTAGGGTTAGGCACGCCCGTACCTTTTGGAGGTACGCCCGTGCCTCCCCGGGTACGCCCAAGGTCACGGTCTGTTCTTGAGAGGCACGCCCGTGCCTTTCCATTTGCAACAGCAGGTTCGACTAGAACCTCCTGTTTCCCAGCCAAAACTCAACCAAAATTTACCGAATCGATTTCCAGTCAATTTCTACCTTTCACATATGAAATAACACATCAAATACAAGCTAAAGGTATCATTTTTACACACTTTAACATCAAAATCAGACATTAGAGTCAATTTCTCTATTTTGACCCATTTGAACTTTAATCCACAAAATCATTCAAGATAAAGCCTTTAATTAACAAAACTAACTTCTGTGAATCTAAAATCACTATAGAAATCAATTGGTAACATTTAATTTTATCTTAGGCATCAATTGGTGATCTTGGCTCAAAATACCCAACACCCAAAACTTAGAAACTTGCATAAGGGGAAGAACAATAACTTACAAGATTATAGATTGGGTTAGAAGGATGATTAAGGCAGATTAGAACTTGATTTAATCCTTGGATTTACAGCAGATCACTTCTTGAATCCCTCTTGAGAACTTGAACACAAGGAACACACACAAGGAAGGAATGAGTTCTTGAAAGTGTGTGTGTATAACACGTATTTGTGTATGTGTATAACTTAGAATTGCTTTCAGCTTCTAAGTTATCCACAACACAGTATCTTGTTCCCCCTTTCAACCTACAACTTAACGCACGAATACCCGTTTTAACTGACGGTGATATTTTTGGAAACCTCGTTCTAAACCATCTAATATTCTTTCAGTCTTTTATATTTTTACTAATATTTTATCTTTACTCATTTAATAACTAATTTAGTTATTTTCTTTAATATCTACAAATATATATATTTTATTCAATTTACTAATTTAATATACATACCACGTCAGCATGCGTCTAGGCCCTTTCTGAGGATGTTACAAATCTACCTCCCTTAAGAAGATTCCGTCCTTGGAATCTGCTCAGCAGTGAACAAATGCGGGTAGCGTGCTTTCATCTCATCCTCAGTCTCCCATGTCAAGTTAGGACCCAGATTGTGCTTCCATTTGACGAGTACTAACTTGATCATCTTTTTACGCAGCTTCTTGATTTTGGATTCCAAAATCTCTACAGGTTCCTCCACAATGCGTTTGGCTAAATCGACTTTCAACTCTTGCAGAGGTAAGATCTGATCATCATCCACCTTGCACTTCCTCAAATAGCACACATTGAATGTGTTATGAATACCAGATAGCTCTGGAGGAAGTTCAAGTGATATTGTCTGCTCGTTGACCCGTTGTAGAATTTTAAAAGGACCAATATATCTAGGGCTTAACTTACCCTTTCGACCAAATCGAATCACCCCTTTCCAAGGTGAAACCTTCAAGAATACCCGGTCACCCACTTCAAAAGTAATGGGCCTCCGTTTTGGATCCGCGTACATTTTCTGCCTGTCTCGTGCAGCTTTCAGCTTTTCACGTGCCATCTTGACTTTATCAGTTGTTATCTGCACAATGTCAGGACCTGCGTATTGCTTTTTGCCAGGTTCTAACCAACATGTAGGTGTACGGCATCGCCTACCGTATAGCATCTCATATGGTGGCATGCCTATACTCGAATGATAGGAGTTGTTATAGGCAAATTCAATCAAGGGAAGATGTGTATCCCAAGAACCACCAAATTCCAGAATACAAGCTCTCAGCATATTTTCAAGAGTTTGAATAGTCCTTTTGGACTGTCCGTCTGTCTGGGGATAGTATGTTGTGCTAAGATTCACCCGCGTACCAAGTTCACGTTGAAGACTATGCCAAAAGTTAGATGTGAATCATGAATCACGATCAGAAACAATAGATAGAGGTATGCCATGTCGTGACACCACCTCATTAATACACAATTGAGCCAAACGATTCATAGGTGCAGACTCATTAGTCGCGAGAAAATGTGCACTCTTCGTGAGGCGATCAACTACACCCCAAATCATATCATGCCCCCTTTCAGTTCGGGGTAGCTTAGTAACAAAGTCCATGATAATATGATCGCATTTCCACTCCGGGATGTCTAGTTGTTGTAGACTACCATAGGGCTTTTGGTGTTCGGTTTTGACTTGCGCGCAGACTTGGTATTTTTCTACATATGAAGCTATGTCACGTTTCAATGTAGGCCACCAATACAAAGACTTCAAGTCTTGATACATATTCGTGCTCCCGGGATGAATAGACAATCTAGATTTGTGTGCCTCGTGTAAGATTGTCTCCCAATTGCCACCAAGACTTGGTACCCAGATTCGGGATTGAAATGTCTTCAGACCCCGACTATCTTCTCCCAATTGCTTAGATATCTTGACCATTGTCTCAGCTTTCAAGTTGTTTTCTTGCAAAGCTTCTTGTTGTGCCACTTTCAACTGAGCAATGATATCAGATTCAACAGTCATCTTCATGAATTTAGCCTTTGCAGGTAAGTTCTTTCGACTCAGTGCATCAGCTACTACATTCGCCTTGCCCGGATGATACTTGATTTCACAATCATAATCCTTGATCAGCTCTAACCAACGCCTCTGTCTCATGTTAAGCTCTTTCTGCGTGAATACATACTGCAGACTTTTATGATCTGTGCATACAATGCATTTGGTACCATACAGATAATGACGCCATATCTTCAAAGCAAATACCACAGCTACAAGCTCCAGATCATGTGTAGGATAATTCTTCTCGTGTATCTTCAATTGACGAGAAGCATATGCAATCACCTTGTCTCGTTGCATCAAAACACAACCTAGACCTGCATATGAAGCATCACAATAGACAATAAAGTCTTTAGACCCATTAGGCAATGTTAGAATCGGTGCCTGACATAATAATTGCTTCAGAGTCTAGAATGCTTTCTCCTGATCTTCACTCCACACATACGCCACGTCCTTGCAGGAAAATTTGGTCAATGGACCAGCAAGTTTAGAAAAATTCTGGATAAAACGTCTATAGTATCCAGCAAGACCTAAGAAACTCTTTATCTCAGTAGGATTCTGAGGACTCTCCCAATTCATAATAGCTTCAATCTTCACAGGATCAACCTTAACACCTTCCTTGCATATAACATGGCCCAAGAAATGGACCTCCTTAAGCCAGAACTCACATTTAGATAGTTTTGCATAGAGTTGTTCTCGCTTAAGTGTCTCCGGAATAAGACGAAGGTGTTGCTCATGTTCCACCTCGGACTTAGAATAAATAAGAATATCATCAATGAACACGATCACAAATTTATCAAGAAAAGGGCGACATACGCGATTCATCATATCCATAAAGATAGCAGGAGCATTGGTTAAGCCGAATGGCATAACCAAGAATTCGTAGTGCCCATATCGTGTTCTGAATGCAGTCTTTGTGATATCATCTTCCCGAACTCGGACTTGATGATAGACAGAACGTAAATCAATCTTTGAAAAGCATGTGGCACCTTGCAATTGATCAAACAGATCATCTATGCGAGGTAACGGATATTTCTTCTTTACAGTTCGCTTGCTAAGCTCCCTGTAATCAATACACATTCTGAGAGTCCCGTCCTTCTTCTTAACAAACAGAACAGGAGCTCCCCACGGTGAAGCACTTGGGCGAATAAAGCCCTTATCAAGCAATTCCTGGATTTGAGACATCATCTCCCGGATTTCAGATGGAGCGAGACCATAGGGAGATTTTGCTACAGGCGTAGCTCCAGGAACAAGATCAATCCGGCATTCTACATCCCTGACAGGAGGCAAACCCGGTAAGTCTTCAGGAAAGACATCAGGGTATTCAGAGACAACCCTGATATCATCAACAGTCTTTGCTCCTAACTCAGCATTAATCACGTATGCAAAATAGGAGATTCAATCTTTTGAAATCAATTTTTGAGCTTTAATCACAAAAATCACAGGAATGGCAGAATCCCTCTTCTCCCCTCGAGCTATAGCAAATGAACCGTCGGATAAAGGGAATCTGATTAGCTTTTTGGAACACAAGATCTCAGCATCTCGACTACTGAGCCAATCCATACCGATAATAGCATCAAACCCCGTGATCGGCATCACAAGAAAGGAAATAGTGAACCTATTCCCGTCGACATACAGAATTGCTGTTGGAACTTTTTTGGTAATATATACTACCTTACCATCAGCTACTTCAACTTTCACAGAATCAGATAATTGAGAAACAGGCAATTGAAGCTTTTCACGATAAGATTTAGAGATAAAGGAGTATGTAGCTCCCGAATCAAACAAAATGCATGCAGGAATATTATTAATAAGATAAGTGCCTGTAATCACATCACCTGCATCCTTGGCTTCTTCAGCCGTCATCCGAAACGCTCTCCCTGGTGCACGAGGAGCGCCTCCCTGGTTCGGAGCCGTAGCTCCAGAAGAACCTCCAGTACCCGTGGCTGGCCATGTAGGGCATAGTGCAATTTGGTGCCCAGGTTTATGACACCTGTAACACACACTCTCCTCGTACATGCACTCCTTATATTGATGCCCCTTCTTCCCACATTTAGTACACTTCACTTCCCAGTCTCCAGACTTCTGGGATGTATTACCACATGACTTACCACCAGAACCACTATCACCTCCTTTCTGACTTGACTGCTGCTCAAATTTTCTTTTACCTGCCCCAGATTGTTGTTGTTGCTGCTGAGATCTAGCCCTCCGTGTGTAATCATCATCGGTGGTTCGAGCATTATCAAATGCTTCATCCAGAGTCGTTGCAGATCTCACAGCTGCTCGATATTCTAGTGGCAGAGTATTTGCAAAATGGGCGATCTTTGCCTTTTCATTTGGCAAAATATGAGTAACAAACCTCATTTTATCTGTGAATTTGGAGATTAGATCCTCAAAAGGCTTGTCACCCTTTTCGAGTGCGCTAAATTCAGCGTCAATTCTCATCATATCATAATCAGAACAGTACTTCCCCCGAATCTTCTCTTTAAATCCATCCCAGGTCATGGCCTCCAGTGTGGCTGATGGTGTGACAGTAATCACCGTATCCCACCAAGCCAACGCACGACCTCTGAACATTCTCTTAGCAAAATTTACCTTCTTGTCTTCGTCGCACTCGCTAGACTCAAAGGTGTTTTGCATATCTCTAATCCAGGTCTCAACTGCTGACGGATCATTCGTTGGAAGTTTTGTCCGATGGTACTTCAGCAATCACCGTATCCCACCAAGCCCTGGCTCTTTTATAATAACTCACCCGGTCCTTGTCCAGAGGTTTTGTCCAATGGTTATGTGATCTAACTGGTCCATAGATGAAAGTTGGTATCCGCCAGGTCTGCGATTTACTGTGCCTGCAATTTACTGTGTTCTGCGATTTGCAGCGTTTTGTCGGGTAGCGGCCGCCTTTCTATTTAATGCCTCCTTACTGAGGATCTCTCCAAGCCAAGCTTGGAGATTTGCATGGGGAACATGTTTGTATTATTTAATTCGTAAATGTTTTTGGCAGAGTGTGTGTGTAACGCCGCTTCTGAATTCAGTTGCTTTAATGTCAAAACAGATTTATCAGTGGAAATTTTTCATTTTAAAACAACCAAATAGTTATTTACATTAACAGCTTCTCAAAATATCGCAGGTGTTACCAAGTACAGGAACCGACCATAATATCATAATACATTATATCATACAATTACAAGTGTTCCACCCACAAGGGGCAACATAATTCCCAAAAGTATTCCGCCTCGCAGGCCATCTAGTCTTTACCTGAAAAGGGAAATTATAGCATCATTAGCTACACTAGCTAGTGAGTACATACAGTGGTAAGCATCAATAGACAAAGTCATGCGTCAGATCATAAACAATCATTGCTAGCTTAGCACATAGGGGTGTGCTGACAAGATCAATAAGAGTCGTGTCTTGCAGGGTAATCAATCCCGCTCAACAACTCAGACCGGGGAATCAGACACGACCAATCCGCGCTGGTGAGGGAGCACAAGGCAGTCCACCAAGCACCGTTCACAGAGCCAGAGGCTCTACAGGTAATCCAGCTACAATCAGCTGATCACCACTCACGTTAAGGCACGGTGGTTCTGCAGAACCTATGATCCAGGATGCCTCCTGAATCCCCGTGAAATCCCAAAGGATTCAGCTACAACCGGCTGACCTTAACCATGCGTCAGATAGTCTGCAGACAATTCACATACACATATACGTACATTTGATCCCACAGGGATCTGTCATCTTACATATAACATCTCACAACAGTTATTCATGCATAACATCGTATATTAACTAAGTGGTTCCAAACTGGATCTACTGGCATGCTCCTGACACATATTCTAACATCTTACAAGTCATATACTTACCTCCTCGAGCGTACCTACAAAAGGAAGTTAAACATACCATACATTCACATAGCATGCAAGGCCTTACTCTACTGAGTCTAATGAAAGCAGGCACTCACCTGATTATCTTACAACGTTCGTTCAGTAATGCTGATTCAGCTGACACATTCACCTAAAACATTCGGCAATCGCGTTAAGCGTTTGCGCGTGCTAAGTTCTATTATTATAACACTTACAAAGCCTTCTTAATAGTCTTAAGTCATTCATTAATCTTACATCAATTACTACAAAACCTAATCAACAAGAAAATGTTAATAAAACAAACTCTTGCTGAAAAGGCCCCGTCGCGCCGCGACGAGTGAAAAAGTCGGACCATGGGAAAGGGTTCATGCGAAAGTCGGACCATAGAACTTTTGAACCATCCGACTGTCGGACCAAAAGGTCGAACGGGTCATCTGAAGGTATTTGTTTGGCATAATAAGCTAACCAAACAAACACTTCCCATGGACCAATATCTAGACATAGAATTGCAACTAAAATATAATAAACAAGATAGAAAGAAAGTTATACCACAACTCAAGCACAATGATCTTTCTCTTGTTAATCGTCAATAACTCAAACAAGTCAAGGCTTCAAGAATCCAAACAAGGAATAATGAAGTCCACCCCAAGCAACCTTGATTCCCAAATGCTAGTAAGTTGGTGTAGTCACCAAAACAACACCCAAGTCTATGTGTTTCTTGCTTCTTGTGTTCAAGAACACCAAGAACAAGATGAACAAGTGAGAGAGAGTTCAAGTGTCCACCAAGAGCCAAGAGACATCCAAAAACCTCCCTTAGAGCAGATAACTCGTAGCCTCTTTGTCTACCACCATTAGTAGAAGTTAACACCATTAAACCAAGTGTATAAGGCTGTTAATTCTGCTGTTACAGCAAACGTACACGGCCCGTGTAGGTCTACACGGCCGTGTAGGCCCAAAGTCCACGACCCTAATTGGGCTAAGACGGCGCGTGTCTATCAAGCACTACACGGCCCGTGTTCATCTACACGGCCCATGTAGGCCCAAACTACATGACCTTGAACTGGGCTAATACGCCTCATGTATATTGGACTGGACACGGCTCGTGTACCATCCTGCCAAAACCCATTTTGGCCTTTTCCTCTCTTTTGCTTGGTCGTGTTGCCGGAATCAATACTTGGTGTGTGACCCAATAGGCCTATACTTCATCAGCAGTGCTATTAACTCGTTCGTTTCAGCGGGCATATTCCAACAGACTCCCACTTGCACGTGGCACGACTACGAAAAATAACACAAACATAGAGCGGCCTCTAGCAAGACATCTATTCTCCCAAGTCAGTATAGGGTATGCCACTCTTGACAAGATCCCAATCATAAAATGATTGTCCTAAAGATAAATGAACATATACATCCCTTTGTTCGCGATGTCCTATGTGAACACAAGGCATGGAATATACTCAACCTTCAGATCGTTCACGATTATGTTTCTCGATTCTAGATTAGTGGTGACCAACAAACCAAGTTAACATTGACCCATCATCAATATAACTTCAGCACGGCCATGCATATGAACGTCAGCACTCAATCATCGAGGGGCCCATGGATATCTTCTCTATACATAGAGGAACAAATTCCTTTGACTACATAGTCCCGCCACATAGATAATACTCTACCCAATCATCTCCCTTATAATGACCAGTTACGGACCGCGTTAGAAAACGATCAAAGCAAAGTATCCCTATGCTTTGGAATCACATGCATCTCTAGTTTAAGGATGAAACGTCATCATCATCCCGAGTTTCTTATGACTAGAACCATGAAGCAAACCCGGGTGCGGGTCCTCCAATCACTTGAAACCCCTTTCAAGTATAGGCAAGAATCACGTTTAACAAAACCAACTCTTTACTTCAACCTTAATTTATACTTCCATCCCATAAAGTATAACCGATTGTGGAGATTTTAGAATGATAAACATTCTCGGAAGTGTTTAAACATGCTAAGATGGAACACAATAAGGATTCATAAAATACCCGCCCTCGGCGTATTATTAAATCTCCATTTAATAATCGATATGGTATGAATTGCAATATTGCTTAATGTCCCCAAAATATAAGTACAAATCAAACATAAACCAAAACATATTCAAGCCACGTTATACGCATTAGACATGCTAATGGACCTAGTATGACAAACACCACTAGTCCATAACAACGGCTTAACTAGTGGATTTGTCCCACAACATCCACAAGATCTTTTGTTATTCAATTATATCTCTTTTGACAAGACTACTTCAAAAGTATGCATCAAAGAGCTCTTACTTATCAAAAAGTTAAAGTAATCACACACTCATTGTCTCAAAAACCCACAATAAGTTTAGTGATACTTTAAGAATCAACAAACAACACCACAAGTTAGGATCATCAACTTTGATCAAAGATCAACAGTTATCCTAGCAGAAACAAGCATTAGAGTAACTACTTACTCCAAGTTTATTCAAGTCGTCAAACATCAAGAACATATCTCTATATTTCTTGAACTAAATACTATCCAATTTTGTATCTCTTAAATGCCCCTATGAAGCAGTAATTCCTGAATTAGGTTTGCAGATAACCTAATATTGGGACATTATCTTCCATAGACATTTAACACTAGGAATACAACAAAGCTCCCACTAGCCCTGACATACGTAAAAGGTTTTATCTATGCTTTTAGAAAACTCATCACTATGATCTTCTAATAGTAAGCAAAGATATCTTTCCTTCAAGATGCAAGAATAAGCCCGAAGTGGTCTTATCCACTTTTGTAGACATAATTCGGATACTACGGATGTATATTAAGACCCTCGGATAGTGTTATAAGCACTTCCTCATCATATTGTTTCATGACGAAATGCGGTCATTAATATCCACGAGTATCAAACATTCTTCAACATAGCCACTAGGACAAGTTTCTCCATAACCACCATGAAAAACTTTACCACTAGTCGGTATTTGAAGTTGTCTACACTTCCATCCATGTTAATCCCATCACTACCACCTTGGTATACACCTAGGTATGGGATCAAGTCAAGTCACTGGAATGCCTTAGTTTTAGTTTCTTTCTTCTTCCCCTTTTAAGCAACAAACATTGTTCTCAAAAGGTTAAATAACTAAAACTTAGAAGAACTCCTCAAATGTATTAGCACTTCTCGATTTCAAGTTTATGCATCTCCCACTGAATGTAGAATGGATAACTTTGAACTATAAGATAGACAAGCATAGAACCTTTCTAGTCGTATCTCAATAAATGCTAAATAGACTAGCAATTGAATTTGGATTTGAGGACTTAGTCACAATGGCAAATAAATATCCCAACAAACCGGACACATATTATCGACCCATCATAAACCGGATCAATAACACCCGGTTCCCTACTCCATGACACCATGTACCAATGCGTCTTAGTAGGATATGAATTGTGAAACAATTCCACAATTCACTATATGGTCATCCAATATATAGATAATAGATGCCTTAGCATCTTAACTAGATCTAAGTACCTTGATCTATATGCCCTATTGATTCCTAAATTTGTCTTGGTTAATTCTGAACACCAACACGGTTTCAGACATATACCTAAACTAATAAATGTCTCGCAATTACTACCACCAAGGTAGTGATGAAGAGGTTTCTCTTTTGTTATTCTTTGTGGTATGCTTGAACGGATTATCCACCAGATCAATATCCAACAAGCTTATAATCCTCTCACAAACTCCAGCGAAGGATCTCATAATCATCTTAGCCTAATAAACAAGATCAACATCAAAGCGTTTAGCCCGAGACTAAACTATTCTGAGATCCTAACCACACAGATCTAGGCGATATATTTCTTGTTTATGTGGTTAAGTTGATTATCACACAAAGATAACTCATCCAAACTATTTTGGATTCAGAATCAATTATTCATGAATACTCTATTACTTATAACAAAACCTTGTGTATGCCATGACATGGGAAATTTTGAACAAAATATCTCATAACATATTTTCATAATAAATTTCATAGTTTAAGAATAAACTCATTGTCACCACATGTTAAGTTGTGTGCCACGCAGGGCAGAACAACACATGAGTTATGACATCAATAAACCTTGAATAAACAATGCTTAAAAAAAGGTTTAACACCAATTCTTAAAACTTCAAAATTTTCGTCCACCGTGATTAAAGCGAGCATACAAAGAGATGTTACTTGCCACGCAGGGCAATAAAATAAAGTAATAAATAAACCGGCGACAAAAGCGAGATCAAGTCTCCTTTTCTTCTCTTAGAGGACAATCATCATGGTTTCCTCGCCCAAGATCCGGTTCTTCATGCTTTTCTTTCACCAAAGGACCTAAACTTTGTAACAAACAAATTTGTGACAAACGTGAGTCAATCAGCACGGGTCAACAACCCAGCTTATAGAAGAATAGCAATGAATCATGAACGTACCTAAAGATGGAAAGTTAACTCTCTCTTTCCTGAGAAGTTTTATATCCTCTCGGCACGTAGGGCAGGCGTGACGGCCCCAATTTCCAAATCTTCCACAGAAGTAGCAAACCACCTTTTCTTGAGTCTCTTCTTGAGACACATTCTCTATGTCCTTCGACTCAATATTAAGGATAGGCTTGGAAACTCCAACCTTTCCTCTTAGGGTCAGTTTCTTCTTCCTTTTCTTTTGTTTCCTTAAGCCCATGACGGGAGTGGTTAAGGTGGAATTATGCTTGGCCATGTCAGATTCCACAGATTTCAACATGTCATGCAATTCGCTTAAGGACTTCTCCAATCCTTGCATATGATAGTTTGTGACAAACTGTTCATATGATGCGGGCAGAGACTGGAGTACAATATCCACAGCGAGCTCTCTCCCAATAGGAAATCCTAACCTCTCCATTTGGTCCACGTTCGCCTTCATCTTAAGGACGTGAAGACCAACATTCCCGCCTTCCTGCAGCCTACAACCGACTAGGCTTTTAACACACTCATAGTGTTCCTGCCTAACTTGTTGTCGGAACATGTCCTTGAGCTTGTTTAACATATTGTACACACTCATGTGCTCGAGCAGCTTTCGCAACTCCGAGCTCATAGTTGACAACATGAGGCAGGCAACATCGTGCGTGTCCTCAACACGTTTTTCATACCCGTATTGGACGGCCCAAGTCGCGTTGGTAGCAGGTGGATCCAGAAGGGGTTCCTCAAGGATGTGCAACTTTGACTCATGGCGAAGGACAATCCTCAATTGCCTAAGCCATGCAATAAAGTTCACCCCCGTGAGTTTCTCCCTTTCTAGGAACACACGAGGTGAGATGTTTGACGTGGTATTGTTATGATTTGACATCTATAAATAACAATAATACGAGTTTTGGTTAGTTTAGATAAACCTTGTTTAAAAATAATTACCCCATAGTTTTAGACAAAAACAACTATTTATAACAAGGGCTAAGAACCACATTTCACCTCGCACCGTGACGAGTTTACCGCGGATCACGTGGTGAAGCTATTTAGGCCGGCAACCATTTTACCAATTGTAATCTCTATTACAACTCTTAGACACTTGCGGGATCCGTTGACATCCATTATGTCGGTTGGCATGTTTGACCCCTTTCTTACACCAATCCTAATATATAATTTTGTTTAGCTCGTGCTTAGCTCGACAACTAATCAAGAATTATATACTAAAATTGTAAACCGTCCGACAAGACACACGGATGGCACTCCCGACCATCAATTGGCTCGTGCTTAGCTCGACAACCAATAATGCGAGTTACCCCACTCACCTTCCACACAACTACGCAAGGAATGACTCGTGCTTAGCTCGACAATCATCCTTGTTTCGTTAGATTCGGGTGGTGTCATCTTACGGATGGTGCGTGATTTACATTTTTGAAAAACGGGATTTTGTTTCCGGTTTCTAAAAACCTTTTTGTGAATTAACAAAGTAAGTGTCAAAACGATTTTTAAGCACTTTTAAATATAATACCAAGTTTATATTTTCTTTGTCAATTCTATTCGTGCGAGATTGTTAACCATTTTAACAAACGTTGTATTTTATTTAATTTTATAGAAAAATTGTCTAGCATGCGAATCCTAATCCATGCATAGAAAAATAAAACACAACCACGCAAATATATATATGTATAATTCGGTAACAAGCCCAAAATTCCTATGCGTTTTCCCCGTGAGCCACAACGGGGAAAACGAGGCCAAAACCTAAGGACAAGGTAAAGTCTCGTTGGGTGAGCTCCCACCGAATCCAACACCTCAAATAGCGTGTTGATTCCTTCTCGCCAAGACGTCATCACCATGACTCCCGTTGACTTATCCGGTTCTAATTCTATACTATCTACAAATATATAGAATATATATATATATATATATAAACGACACGCAAGTCGCATTCCTACACTATTTATACAAATACACGAAATAAAATAAACGGCGTGCAAGCCGCACCAACAAATATATATAAATACATATTTACATCAATACGGCACGCAGGCCACCAAAAAACCGAATCAATCAACCACCACAACACATAGGTCTAAGGGCATATCGTGTTACCGAATTAACCAAACGCAACATAAGTGAGACATGGTGTGCCACACAAAACCATGATATAAATATATATCTATATTTTAGTCAAGATTGTCAACAACATCAAAGGCACCAAAATGAAAATCCTTGTACATATGCATTAGTGTACCAAACCATTTTTGAGACACATATTCATATATACATTTATAAGTATATATGTGTACACTTCATGCCAAGTTACAACAAATATATAAATATAAAAACTAAAATATATTAACACGTCTACGAATAAATCTATTCTAGCACAACAAGAGCCTCAATGGAAAAACCAATTTTAAGAAAACAATTTTCTTATATAAATGCACTTATATGGTTTTTGAGACTTGATGTAAGAACTAACATCTTAGGTAGGCTACAAATATACCAATTTTAGCCTAACATGAATCTACATGAAAAACCATTTCTAGAAAACAATTTTCTAGTATAAAAATATTTATATGATTATTATGTAGGCTACAAATATATCAATTTTAGCCTAACAAAAATCTACACGAAAAACTTTCAAGAAAACAATTTTCTTGTATAAAATATTCATATGGTTTTTCTAGACTCGTTAGTGCAAAGCCATGTTAGATATGGCTCCGATACCACTGAAGGTATTTGTTTGGCATAATCGAGTAGCAACGGAAGCAAGATATAATACAAAATAATAAGCTAACCAAACAAACACTTCCCATGGACCAATATCTAGACATAGAATTGCAACTAAAATATAATAAACAAGATAGAAAGAAAGTTATACCACAACTCAAGCACAATGATCTTCCTCTTGTTAATCTTCAAGAACTCAAGCAAGTCAAGGCTTCAAGAATCCAAACAAGGATTCCTCTAATGAAGTCCACCCCAAGCAACCTTGATTCCCAAATGCTAGTAAGTTGGTGTAGTCACCAAAACAACACCCAAGTCTATGTGTTTCTTGCTTCTTGTGTTCAAGAACACCAAGAACAAGATGAACAAGTGAGAGAGAGTTCAAGTGTCCACCAAGAGCCAAGAGACATCCAAAAACCTCCCATAGAGCAGATAACTCGTAGCCTCTTTGTCTACCACCATTAGTAGAAGTTAACACCATTGGGCTAAGACGGCCCGTGTCGGTCTTAGAGCAGTACACGGCCCGTGTAGGTCTACACGGCCATGTAGGCCCAAAGTCCACAGCCCCAATTAGGCTAAGACAGCCCGTGTCTATCAAGCACTACACGGCCCGTGTTCATCTACACGGCCCGTTCTACACGACCTTGAACTGGGCTAATACGCCTCGTGTATATTGGACTGGACACGGCCCGTGTTCAGGAACACGGCCCGTGTACCATCCTGCCAAAACCCATTTTGGCCTTTTCCTCTCTTTTGCTTGATCGTGTTGCCGGAATCAATACTTGGCGTGTGACCCAATAGGCCTATACTTCATCAGCAGTGCTATTAACTCATTCGTGTCAGTGGGCATATTCCAACATCATCCGACTGTCGGACCCTTCATGCGAAGGTCGGACCAAATAAGTCGCATGGTTCATTTTCGCATGGTGTCGCGCCGCGACAACGTGTTTTCCAGATTTTCATCTTCTTCTTCATCAGCTTTCATGCGACTTTCAGTTACTATTTTCAAAAACCTAGATTTCTAAACTCGTCTTTTTCACTCTTTAAACACTTCTAAGCTTCATATATCACATATATGAACCTTATAAACAACTTAACACCTTTTAAAAACATTAGAACATGATAAACCCACACATAAAGTGAGCTTCTTGCTTGTTCATGGTGTTCTTCATTTTAGCACAACTTCTAGCAATGAAAACATCCATGTATCTAGTTTATAACAAGTGAAATCTTACTTAAACTTCAATACAAGGATCATGCTAACCTTGATTTAGGTTTAGAACCTCAAATCTTCAAACTTCAAAGATTTCTTCTTCAAGATTCTTACTAAAGTAGAGAGAGTTTGCTTTGTGTGTTTGCTTTAGCTTTGAGATCTTTTGCTATATTTAACTTTAAGAGTCAAATATCTCAATCTATACACATATATATATTAATCTTATCCAGAGGCAAACCGCCTCTGGATAAATATCTATATCTATATATATATATATATCTTTTTCTTTTCTTCTTTATCTACTAGTACACACACATATATATATATATATATATAAATACACAAGCACACATGTACAAATATACATATATTAATTTAATCTCAATTAGTTTCACAAATACTTACAAACAAATATTCTTATTACATTTATCACTCACTCGTACGTACAACTTACAAATAGGCCCAAGTTGAGAATGTTACAAATCTACCCCCTTAAGAAGATTCCGTCCCCGGAATATACTCAGTGATAAACAGGCGAGGGTATCTTGTCTTCATCTCGTCCTCAACTTCCCACGTTAGTTTTGGACCTAAGTTGTGCTTCCACTTCACTAGGACTAGTTTAATCATCTTCTTTCATAGCTTCTTGACCTTCGTGTCAAGAATTTCAACAGGTTATTCAACTAGTCGCTTGGAAGAGTCGACTTTCAATTCCTGCAAAGTAATAATTTGTTCTTCTTCAACGTGGCACTTGCGTAAGTAGCACACGTTAAGGTGTCGTGTATTCCAGATAGCTCAGGCGGTAGCTCTAGAGTTACCGTTTGATCGTTCACCTTGCGTATAATCTTGAGTGGCCAATGAAACGTGGACTTAGCTTCCCCTTGCGTCCGAAACGAATGACGCCTTTCCAAGGAGAAACCTTTAAGAACACACAGTCACCGACTTCGAATGTAGCGGGACGACGCTTTGGATCCGCATACATCTTCTGTCGATCCCGAGCTCCTTTTAGCTTTTCAAGAGCCACATTCACTTTGTCAGAAGTAATCTGGACGATTTCTGGCCCAGCGAACTGCTTCTCACCAGACTCCAACCTACAGGTCGGAGTGCGACATCTTCTTCCGTAAAGCATCTCGTATGGTGGCATTCCAATGCTGAAATGATATGAATTGTTATAAGCAAATTCAATCAATGGGAGATGAGAATCCCACGATCCACCAAATTCGAGTACACAGGCACGAAGCATATCTTCTAACGTCTGTATCGTACGTTCAGATTGGCCATCAGTCTGCGGATGATAGGCGGTGCTCAGATGAACACGAGTGCCAAGTTCGCGTTGCAGACTCTGCCAAAAATTTGAGACAAACCGAGAGTCACGATCAGAGACAATTGAACATGGAAGACCGTGACGTGACACTATCTCATCAATATACAACTGGGCTAAACGGGTCAGCGAAGCAGACTCGTTCGTTGCCAAGAAATGAGTACTCTTCGTTAGTCGGTCAACGATAACCCAGATCATGCCGTGCCCTCTGGATGTCCTCGGTAGCTTCGTCACGAAATCCATTGTGATGTTATCCCATTTCCACTCCGGAATATCCAACTGCTGCAGATTACCGTAAGGTCACTGGTGCTCCGTCTTCACTTGCGCGCAGATCTGAAATCTCTCCACGAATGAAGCGATGTCTTTCTTCAGAGTTGGCCACCAGTAAAGCATCTTCAAGTCGTGGTACATCTTTGTAATTCCCGGATGGACAGAAAATCTGGACTTATGGGCTTCCTGCAGAATCAGCTCACGGTTACCTCCCGCAGAAGGTACCCAAATCCTAAATTGAAAAGTCTTCAACCCACGATTATCTTCAGCAAGCTGATCCTTTAACTTCTTCATTCTCTCAACTTTAAGATTTTCTTCTTGCAATGCCATCTGCTGAGCTTCATTCAATCGAGAAATCAAATCTGAGACAATAGCAATCTTCATAAACTTAACTTCTGCTTTCGGTCCTTTACGGCTCAAAGCGTCCGCTACAACATTGGCCTTTCCAGGATGGTAACGGATCTCACAGTAATAGTCTTTTATTAACTCCAACCAATGGTGTTGCCGCATGTTGAGTTCTTTCTGAGTAAAGACATACTGAAGACTCTTGTGATCTGTGCAAATCACACACTTTGTGCCATAAAGATAATGTCTCCACGGTTTCAGTGCAAAGACAACAGCAGCAAGCTCCAGATCATGGGTTGGGTAGTTCCGCTCGTGTGATTTTAACTGCCTAGAAGCGTAGGCAATCACTTTATCACGTTGCATTAGGACACAACCCAAACCCGCGTAAGACGTGTCACAATACACCGTGAAGTCCTCCGAACCCTCAGGCAAAGTAAGGATTGGAGCTTCACATAACAATCGTTTCAAGGTCTGGAAAGCTTCTTCTTGAGCTTCCGACCAGACAAAAGCAACATCCTTGCGAGTTAGTTTGGTCAACGGACCCGCAAGCTTCGAGAAATTGCGGATAAACCAGTAGCCAGCCAAGCCAAGGAAACTTTTAATTTCGGAAGGAGTCCGAGGAACTCCCCAATTCATCACAGCCTCCACCTTAACTGGATCTACTTTGACACCATCATGACATATAACATGGCCGAGGAAATGAACTTCCTTAAGCCAGAATTCGCACTTGGACAAACGAATAAAACCTTTGTCTAGCAACTCCTGAATTTGAGTCATCATCTCTCTTATTTCAGAAGGAGCAAGACGATACGGAGAACGAGCCACAGGTGTAGCTCCTGGAACAAGTTCAATCTTAAACTCAACATCACGAATCAGAGGCAAACCCGGAAGCTCTTCAGGGAATACCTCGGGATAGTCCTACACCACCCGAATATCACGAACTGGTCGCTTCTCCATCGTAGCATCAATAACGTATGCCAGATAAGAGTCACAACCTTTGGCAATCGACTTCTAAGCTTTAATCATGGAGACAATAGGAATATCAGAATCCCGTCGTTCTCCACGTGCAACAGCATAAGATCCATCAGAGAGAAGGATCTTAATCATCTTTTTGAACAGATAATCTGAGCATCACTCTTGTTGAGCCAATCCATCCCGATTACGACATCAAATCCCGCAATGGGCATAACAAAGAAGGAAATAGGGATATTACTCCCGTCAATATAAATCACAACTATTGGGACTTTCTCTGTAACAGAGACTACTTTGCCGTCAGCGACCTCTACTCTGAGCGGCTCAATCAAAGAAACAACAGGTAGGCCACAGATACAAAGGAGTAGGTAGCTCCAGAATCAAATAAAACGCTAGCAGGGAGATAATTAATGAGAAAAGTACCAGTAACGACATCCCCAGCTGCTTTGGCCTCGTCCGTCGTCATCTGAAATGCCCTGCCTTTCGCGCGGGGTGCGTCATCTCTTTTAGGTCCTCTAGAAGAAGAAGAACCTTTAGCTCCAGTATTCTGCCTGTCTGGGCAGTCAGTCAGCTTGTGCCCGGGCTTGTGGCACCGATAACATACATCCTCTTTGAAACCACACTCGGTCGTAGCGTGGCCCTTCTGTCCGCATCTCCAGCAACGTCTAGTAGAGTTAGAACACTCGCCAGAGTGATATGTACGGCACGGATTACACCAAGGAGAATTAGACCTCGGCTTCTTGGAGGAATCTGTCTTCCCGCCTGCAGTGGATTGTCCTTTGGAAGGACCCGATTTATCAGACAGATTAAATTTCCTCTTTGACCCTGCACCGGCAGATTCTCCCTTGCAGTAAATGCGGTGACCTTCTAGTTGTTGGGAAATATCAAACGCCCGATCCAGTTCCACAGCAGCCCTCACATACGGGCGAAACTCTAGTGGCAGAGTTGCCACAAACCACCTTATCTTGGTGGTCTCGTCTGGGATCAAATGGGGAACAAACCGCATTTTATCAGTGAATGCAGTTATGTGTTCTTCAATCGTCATGTCCCCTTTCTTGAGATCGTTGAAATCTCTTTCTATTCGTTCCAAATCATACTCGGTGCAATATTTCTTCAGCACCTTTTCAGAGAACTGCTCGCAAGTGAGAGCACTCAACATGTCTTTCCGAACCGAAGCTTTTACCGTATCCCACCAGAAGATGGCACGGCCCTTTAACATTCGTATTGCGTATTTCACACAATACTCTGGTTCCTATTCGCAAGATTCAAACACCTGCTCCATCTCCCGGAGCCACTGTATGGTCATTGTGGGGTTATCACTCCCCTGTAACGTCGGAGGATTGCAACTTAAGAACTTCTTGTATGAACAAGTCTTGCGTGGCTTGTTCAACGTAGCTTGCAATAAGAGCTCCTTCGTCACACGAAGCTCCTCCTCCAACCGTCTAATAATTGCAGCCTGATCTGGCTCAGGTCTGCCTTCACCGACATTCTGCTGAGATCGTTGATCCTCAGCCTGATGAGGCATATGCGAAGCCTCATCTTCTAGCTCTTTAATTGCTTGTTCTGTATGGCCACGTTCGGCAGACATTTTTTTTCTAGACTTCATATAACAGAGAAAGAGCAGTCAATACTCAATCTCACTATCTTAACAAGCAATTCATCGTATAATGCTAGCATGCATATAACTCTCACTCAATTCCCCCTCTAGGAACACTTCTTTATGATCGGGCCCGAGCTTGAGATCGAATACTCTTTCAAGTACTCAATTCACTCAAACTTAGGCTCTGATACCTAATTGTAACACCGCTTCTGAATTCAGTTGCTTTAATGTCAAAACAGATTTAGCAGCGGAAATTTTTCATTTTAAAACAACCAAATAGTTATTTACATTAACAGCTTCTCAAAATATCGCAGGTGTTACCAAGTACAGGAACCGATCATAATATCATAATACATTATATCATACAATTACAAGTGTTCCACCCACAAGGGGCAACAAAATTCCCAAAAGTATCCCGCCTCGCAGGCCATCTAGTCTTTACCTGAAAAGGGAAATCATAGCATCATTAGTTACACTAGCTAGTGAGTACATACAGTGGTAAGCATCAATAGACTAAGTCATGCGTCAGATCATAAACAATCATTGCTAGCTTAGCACATAGCGGTGTGCTGACAAGATCGGTAAGAGTCATGTCTTGCAGGGTAATCAATCCCGCTCAACAACTCAAACCAGGGAATCAGACACGACCAATCCGCGCTGGTGGGGGAGCACAAGGCAGTCCACCAAGCATCGTTCACAGAGCCAGAGGCTCTAATCCAGCTACAATCAGATGATCACCACTCACGTTAAGGCATGGTGGTTCTGCAGAACCTATAATCCAGGATGCCTCCTGAATCCCCGTGAAATCCCAAAGGATTCAGCTCCAACCGGCTGACCTTAACCATACGTCAGATAGTCTGCAGACAATTCACATACACATATACGTACATTTGATCCCACAGGGATCCGTCATCTTACATATAACATCTTACAACAGTTATTCATGCATAACATCGTATATTAACTAAGTGGTTCCAAACTGGATCCACTGGCATGCTCCTGACACATATTCTAACATCTTACAAGTCATATACTTACCTCCTCAAGCGTACCTGCAAAAGGAAGTTAAACATACCATACATTCACATAGCATGAAAGGCCTTACTCTACTGAGTCTCATGAAAGCAGGCACTCACCTGATTAGCTTACAACGTTCGTTCAGTTAATGCTGATTCAGCTGACACGTTCACCGAAAACATTCGGCAATCGCGTTAAGCGTTTGTGCGTGCTAAGTTCTATTATTAGAACACTTACAAAGCCTTCTTAATAGTCTTAAGTCATTCATTAATCTTACATCAATTACTACAAAACCTAATCAACAAGAAAATGATAATAAAACAAACTCTTGCTGAAAAGGCCCCGTCGCGCCGCGACGAGTGAAAAAGTCGGACCATGGGAAAGGGTTCATGCGAAAGTCGGACCATAGAACTTTTGAACCATCTGACTATCGGACCAAAAGGTCGGACGGGTCATCCGACTGTCGGACCCTTCATGCAAAGGTCGGACCAAATAAGTCGTATGGTTCATTTTCGCATGGTGTCACGCCGCGACCAAGGCCTGTCGCGCCGCGACAACGTGTTTTCCAGATTTTCATCTTCTTCTTCATCAACTTTCATGCGACTTTCAGTTACTATTTTCAAAAACCCAGATTTCTAAACTCGTCTTTTTCACTCTTTAAACACTTCTAAGCTTCATATATCACATATATGAACCTTATAAACAACTTAACACCTTTTAAAAACATTAGAACATGATAAACCCACACATAAAGTGAGCTTCATGCTTGTTCATGGTGTTCTTCATTTTAGCACAACTTCTAGCCATGAAAACATCCATGTATCTAGTTTATAACAAGTGAAATCTTACTTAAACTTCAATACAAGGATCATGCTAACCTTGCTTTAGGTTTAGAACCTCAAATCTTCAAACTTCAAAGATTTCTTCTTCAAGATTCTTACGAGAGCAGAGAGAGTTTGCTTTGTGTGTTTGCTTTAGCTTTGAGATCTTTTGCTATATTTGACTTTAAGAGTCAAATATCTCAATCTATACACATATATATATTAATCTTATCCAGAGGCAAACCGCCTCTAGATAAATATCTATATATATATATATATATTTCTCTTTCTTTTCTTCTTTATCTACTAGTACACACACACACATATATATATATATATATATAAATACACAAGCACACATGTACAAATATACATATATTAATTTAATCTCAATTAATTTCACAAAGACTTACAAACAAATATTCTTATTACATTTATCACTCACTCGTACGTACAATTTACAACTAGGCCCAAGTTGAGAATATTACACCGTGGAAGGTATGCATGTTCCATCGGATGGTCCAACATTCGGACCATATGTCATCAATACGCGTGTGTTGCGATAACTTTGTGAGTTCAAAGTTCAAGAGAGTTTTTCAAAGAGTTCTTGTTAATCAGTTTTAACAAGAAGTCTGATCATCAATTAGTTTGTGATTCAAGAGTGTTTAGAGAGAGTTGAGTTTATAATCAGGGCAACATCGAATCATTCTGTTGATTTGATTAAAGAGTGATATTGTAATTCCGTGATTGATTATTGAATATATTTTTTATTGAATTGTTTGATTATTGATTAAGTGTATTCAACCCCCCCTTCTACACCGTATCGGTTGCTTGTCTGACACATATTGAAAATCCTTGTAGAGTAAGACCTCTAACGGCATCCGATGAATATAAGGTCCGGACACAGATTTGGTACTTTTAACAGTATGCAACCAAAACATGGTATGACGTCGTAAACGAAATACGCAACAACATACACAATCCACAAAAGTAACAACAAGTAGCATGAAGAGTTTGAGTTTAGCATAACGTAGCCAACTGCATCATACTAGACTTGGGGACTTAATGACGTATGTACCGAAGCTCAGTACCACGTCCTTTATTTAAAACCTTAACCGAAGACACTTATGTACAAATGCCAAAAGTTCTTGTATGTGCCGAAGCACATACCCACCGAAGGACGACAACATCTCTAACTAGGAACCAAGCCAAAGCAAGAGCTCCGGCTCTACAACCATACCAACCCAATAGGAAGATCGGTCGAGACACGCGTGCTAACAATATCTCTAGCCGCCAGGACATAAGATATGCATTTAATGAAAGTCGGTTGTACCTCCTGACCAAGCATTAAATGCACTGCCAGAGCACATAGCGGTCATTTCTATGAACCAGTTCCTCGGTTGGACCATTGGATAATGCAGCTAGGTAAAACCAGCTCATTAATAATGGCATCAAGTAAGCTCCATCTTCATCTCCTTCACTCTCTATGATTCTCTATATCATTACATATTCTCTATACTTGAATAGTAATATATACATACATTTATATATTCTGACTTGATCGTCAGAGGTTTTGATCTCGGGGCTCCGGCCTCGGGTCACATTCTAACGAGTTTCCTTGATGTTGTCAGCACTCGATCCAAGCTCGGGAAATAGGAGAACGGCTCAAACCAATCATTTGGACCTGACTGGGTGGATTGATGTCGCAACAACAAGCAAGTCTTAAACAAACCCAACACAAGTAAACATAAAGTTAAAACTGGAGCATAAGACATATCCACCGAAATTATTAGAGCATTGAAAGGAACCACACCACCCTCCAGATCCAAAGATTTCAGTACCTCCATAGAAGCATCAGCATGATCGGTAATCTTGCGAATAAAGGGATAGGACATTTGCACCAAACCATTCAAGGCTTCACTTAATTTCCTTTGAGCCTCTTGGTCAAAATGGGGAGAACCAGATATAGGAAGACCACGTTTGTCACAACGTACCCCAACAACCAGTCCCCTCTAATAACCCACCATGACGCTTTTCTTATGGACAAACCCCAAACACAATAGGTACTCGGCACTCTTACGAAGCTTACCTTGAAAATGCCCAAACCCTTCATGAACCAACCACAATCTATCATTCGACAATACGATTGCATCACATTCTAATGTCTCCACTCTCTCACAAAGATGGATGTTTTCTTTCCCACCCTCCTGCAACTTCTTATCTTTCAAGGAAACCTCCAGCTCCAATTTCTCGACTCTTTCCTTCAAAGACGACTCCGACCCTTTCAACCTAGCAATCTCTTCCATCAACAAATGATCATCAGCCTCAACCTTATTTTCCAATTCTCTAACCTTTTGATCCTGCTCAATGGAGTCATAATAGAGGGAGGCCCACCTCTTCTTGATCTCTAAAGCAATAAAACAAAGTTGGGACAGAAAGAAGTACAAATGATTTGACAAGTAAGAATTTGAAACACATGACATCCTCCTAGCCTCAGCAGGAGTAAGAAGAGACTCAAATAGATCACGACAAGTCTTGGCAGTATCAAAAAGGATTTATTCTTCATCCTACGGAATGTGATAGCAAAGTTAGAATCAGCAACTTGGGGATTCAAAGCAGTTCAGAAATAGAAGTAGAAGAATCCCCATCCGAAAAGTCATTCTCCTCACTAGACGACAACTCATGGACATGACCACCTTTCTTAGAAGTAGAAGACTTGGACCTTCCCTTTAATGGAGACTTGCGTGTCTTCTTAGAAGGAGTCAGCATGGTAGAACCTTCTAACCCTGTTGCCTTTGGAGAAGAACCACCATCAAAACCAGGAGGTCTTTCTTCCTTACCTTCTCTAACCTCTAACTCCCCTGATGTAACCTTCAAAGAACCATCACCAGAAGCACCGGATTTCTTTTTCTTTTTACTCAATGGACCCACCCCCACAATAACGACAACCTTCCTTTTAGAATCACCCATCACAGAAGCCGCCTCTATAGCCCTACGAACAACCCTCTGACCAACAGAAGTAGCCCCTTCCACAACACCAATCTTTGTTTCAGCATCACTAGCACCATTAGTCTCTTCTTCATCGAATGAAGGTAGTTGAAGGAATTCAAGCAAATCCATGACTACAAAAAACAAAACAATAGAGATTAACAAAAATTATTACATACTCAAACTAATACGCAGATTAAAAGAAAACCCCCTCATACCCACTTCTTTGTGCTTAAGGACACGCGGTTCATTGGAGAGGGTAAAAGGATGACTCAAACCACCCACCACCAAGACCTCCTCCGAAAAAGTACGAACCTTGATAGGATTCGATTTCAACTGATTAAACAAATCGATATCAATCTAATAGTCATTAGGAATAGAATCTGTAATAGGAACACTTCTCTCCCTCCAACGCATTGGAAACAGAATCACAGATTCTTTGACCATAAAAAACGGTTCTTCCACGCTTTAAGACCATCAGGATCACTGTCATACATGTGGGAGAGGGGACTTTCCTTTTCTTGATTTTTATCCAATCCCCACCCTGACCTAACTTAAAAAACCTACAAAATAACGACACAGTAGGAAGGCCACCCAACGCATGACGATGGAGTTCGATGCAAGTGATCTTTACAACACCCAAAGGGCACAGTTGAGAAATGTGCACACCAAAATGCTTGATAACAGCCAAAAAGAACTCAGAGAAAGGGAAATGCAAATTCCCAAAATCAAACCAATTAATATAAAAACCAACATACCCTTGTGGCCAATCCTTGATAGTTTTTGAAGGAAGAGGGCAAACAGGATCTAACAAAGCATCAATATTATAGGAAAAACAAACAACCCTTAAATAATCTTCATATACGGTGGAGTGCATAGAATCAAGGTTATATTTGTACGACATAGATAAAAGAAAGCAAACCTGAAGCAAAGAATCGGCGGAAAAAGACAACCCTTTCTAAAAAATGGTGAAACTTGGAAGACCCTAGAACGCAGGAGAGCTTCCTCTATTTGTAGACAAATTCTCAATTCAAGTAATAATGATTATCAAATAAAAGAAAAGGGGGGAGTAGCGTTCATACAAGTTGTCAGCCGACCTTGGGACTACCCACCTAGGGAACCGCCCACATTAAAACAATAATAATTTTTTAATTAATTCTTTTCTTTCAACTATCAAACTTCCAAAAAATAAACATACAAAAGGGTAGCCATCAAAAGTACAAGTGATCTTCCTTTCTCAAAACAATACAAAACCGCTTTGACGAAAAGAAAAAGGGGACTTGATGATGTATGGTCCGAAGATTAGACCATCCGAATGTTTAAGCTATGACAGCCTAGATAAAATACCCAATAAAATAATCTAATAGTAAACATGTACCAAATCTTTTAAAACATGCTTAAGATACACGTTAAATGCTAGGGTGGCCACACTTCCAAATAATGCATTAATTACGCAGACATGGTAGAAACTAATCACTCCTATCGAACCGGGCCTATCAGGATGAGCATCGGACAAAAGGACTAGGTAATACCCGGTCTCATCTCCATATATACAACATATCTGGACGAGGTTCACTCATTAACTCCTTATTGAAGGTTTCACATGCATGCTACAATACCAAAGAGCAGCGGAAGTAAAAGGTTCAAAAACGAGTTTTCGGGTAATCAAAACCACATGCAAGTGATACCTCAAGAGGATCTCTACTACAAAGCAAAATAGCAACAACAAAGAATAGAAACAAGAAGGAGATAATCTCATACCCTTGATGTCTCTGGTGGTAGTGAAGATGAGGATTGTCTAGATTAACAAACCATTCAATTAACATATAAGGTCATCATATGCAATTGCACACACATTAAAGCTCTCATCTTTTTATGTTTAAGCCTAGTATTTGGTCCATCACTACTCAAAACTACTTATTGGTCCTAAATAGTCATGATAAAAGTCACACAAGCATATTGGTCCTCTTACTCATGCAAACTCGGAATATAAACATGCAAAAACAATATCTAAAACACATGTGAATCTTTGGTAGAACTTAAACCGACAAATATATGAAATTTAGTATCTTTAACACAAAAAGCAATTAAATTTCAAAGAATTCATCTCCTCTAGGGAGGAACACATGAAAAATTAGCCAAGAAACATCATAAATAACTTTTGCATATCAATAAACATTATGAATACAAAAGATAGATAAGAAAGAATAATAAAACCAGGATGATCCAAAGCCGAAATCTTCAATAAACAAGCTTCAATCCTCTAAAGTTGAGCTCTACAGCCCCTGAAATGTTTTATGGGACTCATTCTTGCCGCCCGAAGGAACTACCGCCGCCGTTGTTTTGTGAATTTAATGTTGAATGTGTATGTGTATTTGTTGGCGTAGGTTGGATGATTCTCTTTTTTACGCTACCGTACACACACACATACATATATATATATATATAAGCTGCTGTTTTTTTGTTTTTTTTCAACCTGCGTAGAACTTTTTTATTTTTCAATATGTATCCATATATATATATATATATATGTGTGTGTATGTATATCCTCCGAAGATATATGTGTGTATATATATATATATATGCTGTCAACTTCAAATATATATATATACATATATATAAATATACATGTTGTACGTTTCTTTTTTTCCTTGATTCATGACTTTTGCGAATCTTATCCTCTTTTTTAAGTAAATTGGTTTAGGTATATATGTATATATAATATAATATCTATTATTTAAGATATATATTATATAAAAATATATCATATCTCATTTATTTCTTTATTCTTTAATATCTTTAAACAATTTCGTTTTCGACTTTTTAGCGTGCAAAATAACAATTAAATCATAAACGCATCTTTTTACAATTAAGCATACAATTTCCGGCTAAAATTAAACAAATATCGCCCAAAATATATATCTAATAAACGCGATATCAAAATACTCCGCACTTGAACTTTGCTTATCACCAAGCAAACTACAACTCTATCCAGGCTATAAATTTTAAATAATCAATACCGCTCTTCGAAAAATTAAACATTACTTGCGAATGTCAAAAAGATTGATTAGAAACAAAACATAAGTTATATCTAAACTTGTGCACATACCCATAATTTGATCCTTATTTACTTTTCAACCATCCCAAATAATCTCTCCGTTTATAAATACCTAAACCTTAATTTATGAATTATATTTATATTTAAATTGGTTAATTTACCCTTTAGAAATACCCCAACCTCAATACTTATTGCAGATTTTCCAACTTTATTTTTACATATGTTTTTCATCTTTAGCTCTTTTTTTTCTTTGACTTATGTAGCAAACATTGGCTACTTTTTTTTATAAGTCTGTAACTTTTCTTTGACTCGTGTAGCAAACATTGGCTACTTTTTTTTTCGAGTCACAAAGGCTTTATATATTTTCTTTGCCTTATAATTTTTTCAGCTCTTTTGCATATTTTTTTCATTCCTTGCACATCGTCTTTTTTGGCTTTTTCTTTTTTTTCTTTTTTCTAGCATATGTTTAAAAATTGAAAAATTTTACTCAATCTATTTTTGTTAAGCTTAGACTCAAAAATGGCTTAACCTTTTTAATTATTACAGCAATTCAAAAATTAAAGTTTTGTTACTATAAATAGAAATTTCTAATGAATTGACGAAAAGTCACAAGTACTATGCATAAAAGCTAAACATACCCTATGAATCTATTTATTAATCAAACAATTTAACATTTTTAACTAATATTTAACCTTTTCTCGAATAATATCAAAAATTTTGAATTTAACGCCCAAATAAAATAATAATTTAACACGAGAACAAATAAATTTCAAGCAAGAAAATATTTTTCTAACCCCCTACCCCACACTTAAATTGTACAATGTACCCATTGTACACAAAATAAAGATATAACAAGGTAGAAAACTCCCTGGGTATTAACACGATGAACGGAGCAGATAGATGTCAGCATATACGCGCATACTCCATAAATTAAAAGCCATAGCTAAAATACAAACCACTCAGAGCAAATCGTCAGACACGCATAGGAATAAATATAAACATCAAAGGATAGTAATGTCTGAATTACATGTAATTCTAAGATTCTAGAAGCATATATGAAGAATTATCTAGGTACGATTCCCTAAAACAAAAACATAAAGAAAAAACTAACTCATTTTCATAGGAATCACGGTTGCATTTAGCGTATGCAACAAGCCTTTAACCCCTCGGTAGCCCGAGTGGACGAGTTATAGTCTCGTGAGTGTTTCTAGGCAACACACCCACAAAGTTGAAACAGAAAGGAAACAAAATACAAAAGTAAAGAAGAAAGGAAAACCTAAACTAAACACGGGTTGCCTCCCGAGAAGCGCTTGTTTTTGTGTGAGTCTCTAGCTTGACTCGGGATTTATTTCTTGTGAATTCGAACGAATGACCCCACACTCGCAATCAAGAGCGGGCTGTAGTATTTATACATACCGGGCAATGTATATTGGTCACCGATTCAAAATGCTGCTTCTAGTGTTGTGTTCACAATGCCGTATCAATCTCTACAAACATCTCTCTCGCGTTCTGAATTTTGGATCCTCCTAGTGATTGCGAACTCGATTGTGACTCAAGCAAAGACTCCAACCGGCTCCCGATGTTATCTAAGCTATGCGCCTGATCCTTCTCCGCACACGAAGTACCCCACAGAATTCCCGGCACCAAGGGAATTTCATATTGCGACTCCAACTCCTCAATCGATTCCGTGGTTACCTCCTTATCTGATTTTGGAGCGTCCTCCTCGAAGAGTAGAAATTGCAGATAGTCCAAGATTTTATCTGTGCAATTCTCCACTTCTTCTCTCAAGAAGGGAGGGTCCCCATACGGGCTTTTATTCCGATCCAAATGTGGGTATTCGTTGGATGAGGGTCGATGGTTCATCCTCTTAACGTTCTTCTTGTTCCTCAAGCAGGTCAGCAAGACACTCCAGAATATCTCCATCGAACTGAGCATCTTCTTTCAACCCCATCTCCGCATAGGGCTCAACATGTATACTTTCGTTAGAATCGAAGTTGTCAAAATAGTACGGTTCGGGACTAACATGTGGTTCATCCCACGAGCTAATAGGGTGGTCATTCTCATCATCTTTTGCAATGAAGTCGAAGTCATCCCTTTCGATGCCATCGTCGTAAAATTCGTTCAACAAATCTTTAAAGAGGGAATCCTAACGGATTGGTGGATCCTCGGGCCAAATCATATCCACAAAATTGACATTGAAGAAAATCCAGAAGAGTGCACGAAGCAACTAGAATAGGCACTAAATACTAAAATATGAAAAGTAGCTTCCTTTTGAGCCAAAACTCGCTGGAATGATCGTTTAATAAAGAATTAGTCAAGCTATACCAAATTAAAACCGTTCCCCGGCAACAGCCCCAAAAAACTTGATGTGCGTATAGCGTACCAGTTTTAAATTTATAAAATCCGAGTTATTTAGCACGACTACAACACAAATAGGCAAAAGAACCTAATCGTATCGTAGTATAGTAAATAAGTACGAGTGCCGAACATAAGGGGAACGAGTATGATTTTAAATATAACTCTACTAATTAAATATTAAACTAATAAAACAGTAAAAGAGGGATTTTAGAATCTTATCAACAAAGATTCAAACTTTATAACCCAACTCACTTAATAATAACACGAACCAAGAACAAACCAAAGGAAGTGAAAACAACAAACTTTATTGGACTTAAGCTTATGAGACAAAAACTCTCTCCCTAGATTCAATGAAATTCTCTTCAAGTCAATCAATTAAGTGCACACACAACTAAATCATACACCGATTCCTATATTAGTTAGAATATTGGTTCGATTACCTAACCCTATAATCATGCAATTAACTAACCCTATGGTCAAAGAGTCAAATTAAAGCAAGATTAGTCTTTTTAGTTTGTATCAATCAAGATTCTACCTTTAATGATTGTCTAGATCAACAAACCATTCAATTAACATATAGAGGTCATCATATGCAATTGCACACACATTAAAGTTCTCATCTTTTTATGTTTAAGCCTAGGATTTAGTCCATAACTACTCAAAACTACTTATTGGTCCTAAATAGTCATGATAAAAGCCAAACAAGTGGATTGGTCCTCCTACTCATGCAAACTCAGAATATAAACATGCAAAAACAAGATCTAAAGCACATATGAATCTTTGGTAGAACTTAAACCGACAAATATATGAAATTTAGTATCTTTAACACAAAAAGCAATTAACTTTCAAAGAATCCATCTCCTCTAGGGGGGACACATGAAAAATCAGCCAATAAACATCATAAATAACTTCTGCAAATCAATAAATATTATGAATACAAAAGATAGATAAGAAAGAATAATAAAACCAGGATGATCCAAAGCCGAAATCTTCAATAAACAAGCTTCAATCCTCTAAAGTTGAGCTCTACAGCCCCTGAAATGTTTTATGGGACTCGTTCTTGCCGCCCGAAGGAACTACCGCCGCCGTTGTTTTGTGAATTTAATGTTGAATGTGTATGTGTATTTGTTGGCGTAGGTTTGATGATTCTCATTTTTGCGCTGCCGTATATATATATATACATATATATAGGCAAATGTTCAAACAAGAACTATTTTTCGTACGAGAACCAATCTTAGCCGTCCAATTCCCCCTCATTCAATTGGATTGCCCACCCATGAATTTCTTACATGCACCTTGCCACACTCAATCCCTCGCGCTCTTCATCCATGAATTTCATTATCCAAAATGAACGGCCAAGATTGGTTTTCGTAGTTCTCGTATGAAAAACAGTTCTCGTTTGAACCCTCCCCTATATATATATATATATATATGTGTATGTATGTATGTATGTATGTATGTATGTATGTATAAGCTGCTGTTTTTTTGTTTGTTTTTTTCTAACCTCCGTAGAACTTTTTTCTTTTTCAATATATATCCATATATACATATCCGTATATATATATATCCATATATATATATATATAATCCTCCGATGATATATGTGTATATATATATATATATGCTGTCAACTTCAAATATATATATGTACATATACATGTTGTACGCTTCTTTTTTTCCTTGATTCATGGCTTTTCCAAATCTTATCCTCTTTTTTAAATAAGTTGGTTTAGGTATATATGTATATATAATATAATCTCTATTATTTAAGATACATATTATATAAAAATATATCCTATCTTATTTATTTCTTTATTCTTTAATCTCTTCAAATAATTTCTTTTTAGCCTGCAAAATAACAATTAAACCATAAATGCATCTTTTTACAATTAAGCATACAATTTATATCTGGGAAAATATATATCTAATTAACGTAATATCAATATCCACACCAACTAAGTGTAGTCCCATCTTGCTAATGACCCATAACTCAAACACCTCTTGGCTTCAAAGTTCAGGAACAACACCTCAAATATGACCACTTGAATGATACACCAACTAGCTTCTAGATAATCAAGCCTAAGTGTGTATGTTCGTGTGTTATATGCTCAAGTGTCAAAAATAACTAAACAAGAGAAGTGAGGACCTTATATAGGTATTTGGGAAGACCAGGAGGCACCAGGGTTGGCCTCAAGGTCACCATCCTATTGGACCAAACAAAAAGGTCCAATAAAATTAAAGTGTCACTTTGACTTCTACCTTCACGGGCTCTCACAGGCCGTGAAGCACTCATGAAGGACACGCCTCACGACTCCATGCCCGGGTGGTGAAGCCTCATGGCGGTTCTCTTTTCACGACTCCTTTACGAGCCGTAAAGGCCCATGAAGGTCGCCAGAAACCCTAATTTCACTTTTCCTCTTGTTTTGATTGTTCTATCGGGATCTACCCTTGGCGTTTGACCCAATAGGCATGTGCCTTATCAGTAGTGATACTAGTATACGTGTATCAGTGGGCGGACACTAACACTTATCGCATTTACTCCTAAAAAACATCCCTCTCTTCTTTACTGCTTATCACCTGGTATTAAATACTGATTCGCACACCCGAACTTGGTCATGAGTTCAACACTCGTGGTAAGGCTAACGTTTCCTATTATCTTACAGATCTACGGAGAAGCTCACAAGGATCTACGACAGCAATAGAGCTGTTTTGTGATTTTCTAAGGCTACATAAATTACAATTTGAGAATCTAAATTGCAATTCATGTTGAGGATATGGAAATGCGATTTGGACGTTCCTTAAATTTCGATTTCATGTTTGGAGCAATCGGTGATTTCCTTGTGCAACTTAATTTGTGATTTGTTATGGTGAAAAAAATTGCGATTTGTTGTAACAAGGGGTGTGTTGTGATTATGTATAGATAGATTAGGATTTTATGGTTTTTCTCTCATTTTTATTTTTGTTTTAGTTCCCGTCAACCGTTACTTATTAGGATTGATTTTCCGGTGGGTTGCTCGTTAATCTCTCGACTTTCACTCAAATTATACTTACGGGACTTGAGGAGAGTTCATCAAGTTTTTAAAACTGAGTGCCATGACAAAATATATTTTTACAAACACCAATGGATAATTTATTTATTTAAATTACTGAATATGTAGAAATAAGTATATACATGATGTATACATGATTATATAGCCTGTGTGGTGAACGATTGGCATGATATATGATATGATTGTGTGAACATGAATTATGATTGCATGTTTAATTTCCGGTTATGCATGATGAGCACGATACGGTTATGAATATGATTTAGGCATGGACTCGTATGATTAATTAGTGAATGAAAATCACAAATGAATATTTGATTTCCTTGGAGGGCGGGGGTAGTTCCTATATCATATAATGATACAGGACTAGTATGTCACTTGATGAAGATGGAATTAGGAACAATTTGACACTTGAATTCACTTCTGGAATGAAACTTGAATGATCTCTCCTTGTAAGTGTTACTTCTCCTTGTAAGTGATTTTGGGTTTTTTAGGTCAAAAATGGGTCAAACCTGAATTGACCATCAAGGACTGAAATTTTATGCTCTGATTAGTTCTTACAACACATATAGATTGATTGGAACTTAAATTATGGATTAGAATGGTTGTTTTGATTGAAATAGTTGATTTGGTTCAAATGGGTCAAAAATTGAAATAGCTATCAAGGACTAATTTTTATTGCTTCAATCAGTTCCTATAGCATCTACAAGTGATATTAAGTAAGAACTATGGATTAGAAGTGTTGGATTTGTTGAATTTCAAGAATTGGCTCAAATGGATATTTTTTTGGTTAATTTAAGTTGGATTTTTGTTTTGGTTGTTTGGATGAGTGAAATGGATGTAAGATAGCTCCTACAAGTGTTAAATGATATTGGTAAACACTGAAAATTGGTTAAAGTCGAATTGGTATTGATTTGGGCTGAATTGGAACTGCTATGCAAAACTGGGTAGTTGATGCCTTCTAGGATAAAATGGCTAGGTAGATAGGTCACCGGGTTTTCTAGAGAGCTTTGGTGCAAGTGGTATGGGTCCTAATAGACTCGTACTGGAGTGACGTGCGAGCATACGGTTAAGGTCATATGCAGAACATCACGAGTGTGTGAGGAGGATTTGGACGGTATGTGACATCCTCGAATTGGGCCTAGTTGTATATGATTAACACGTTTGTGTAATTTAATTAATGATAAAATATGTATATTTAGTTGTTTTATGAAATTATAAAAGTAGTAGTAAAGTAAATGGAATAAATAATTCGTGAATGATTTTAAGTAAGGATTACGAAAATATCCCCGTTAGTTGAAACGAGTAAACGAGGGTTAAGTTGTAAGTTGAAAAGGGGAACAAGATTCCCCTTATGGATAAACTTGAAAACAAAGTCGGTTTAAGACTTTGTATACCCACGTATGGATTCAAACACAAACACAGACATTTCCTTGCTTACTCTTTTGAGTTTCTTGAAGAACTTTGGAGGAAGGATTGTGCTAGTTTGATTCCAGCAACAAACAACAATTTGCTTCCCTCATACTCTCTTCTTCATCATCTTCTTCACCTTGCCAAGTAAGTATGGGTTCTCCATGTTCTTGTGTTGAGGTCAAAATGGTTTAAGCATGAATTAACTCAAAGAATAGAAAATTGATGCTCCCATCAGTTCCTACAGCTCTTATGGATGGATTAGAACACAAAACAATGATTGAAATGATGATTTTGATGAAGTTTATGAAAATTGATTCAAACGGGTCAAATGACTAAATTTGATCCCAAATCTATAATAAGTTGTTAGAAATGATGAAATGAATGTTTTCGGACTCATATGGATGTTCCCTAAATCACTGGAAATCCATTGGAAACTCGTTTGATGAATTGTAAAAAGAAAACAGTGGAAACAGGGGGTTGTAGCCGGCCTGTTGTAACACCGTCATTTTGAGAATCAAATTTTTCTTTTTAAAATACAATTTAGAGTTTCAAACCGCGTGGGTTTGACTGTAAATATAACATTTACACCTGTCTTATAATTTAAAAATGCAGCGGAATTAAAAAACACGTGGCAAATTATATAAACAGTCAAAATGTTGCCACATACAACGTTTGGTGTTACGGATACTTCACTGGCTGACCATTATCTTAATGTAACGTCCTAAAATTTATTATTATTTTTTTTGCCAATACCAAATCATATGATTGAAAGTCTATAGTATTTGAAACTCTGTATAATATCATTTACATCCCGGGTGTAAACCCATAAAAATCTTACGTTCAAGTACAATCGTTTTGGATTACATTAGAAACTCATGAGAGTGAAAACGTTGCGTAAGCTTGCTGGGGATGAGCTATCAAACACGAGCGGGATCCCCGCCATGGTCATCACCTGAAAAGATGGTTAAACAACAACCGTAAGCACAAAGCTTAGCGAGTACTTTACTTACAAACCAAATAGTTCATCAAACACATTCTTCGCACCCACTACTGTAATAAGTGGTCTCAACATACCCGCCTGTTAGACGGTCTCATCAAATAGCACATATCTCATACCCACTACCGTAGTAAGTGGTCTCAACATACCCGCATGTTAGGACGCTCTCCTCTCACCCGTTGTCGTCACAACGGTCTAACATACCCGGCACCGAATTGCTGGTCTCATACCCAACACCGGAGTGTTGGTCTCATACCCGACACCGAAGTGTGTGGTCTAACATACCCGTCACTGGAGTGAACGGTCTAACATACCCGGCACCGAAGTGCTGGTCTCATACCCAACACCGAAGTGTTGGTCTCATACCCGACACCGAAGTCTACGGTCTCACACCCGACACCGAAGTGTGCGGTCTAACATACCCTTCACCGGAGTAAATGGTCTAACATACCCGGCACCGAAGTGCTGGTCTCATACCCGACACCGAAGTGTACGGTCTCATACCCGACACCGAAGTGTGCAGTCTAACATACCCGTCACCGGAGTGAACGGTCTAACATACCCGTTACAGAAGTAAACGGTCTAATCACATTCAGTTATAACTTATAGTTGTTCACGTATTCACATGCATATATAAACATCTGGAATATATTTAGATCATAATGAGAATACTGATGATATAATTATCATATACCACATACATAACACATCACATGTACTACTATCATGTAATTGAGTGTATTCACATGTCTCATAACTTATCATCTGCTTACACATCATTGGTCGTATGCAAAGTCTATTTAAACATACCTGACACCGAAGTGTTGGTCTACATACATCATTCACGTATTCCACAATTATTAATCACTTTCTTAGGCACTATCAAACTTAATTGAGGTCTATTTAGAATGTAAGTAAGAATACTCACCTGCCAGCGGTCCTGGTTAAACAGTTCCTACGGAAGGACTTTACTTGCTTAGCTCTGTAATTGACTGTTACCTGATCCAAGTCTAAATATGGTTAATATTGTGTACTAACTTTTTCTTACTTACACAACTCCCCATAAATCGAATGGGTACACACAACTGAAGATCGCATGGATATTCAGGTACCAACTGAAAATTACATGGACACACACATATAAACTATCTAAAAGTCGCATGGCATCATGTACACACACTGAAAGTCGCATGGCTACTGAGTGTCGCATGAACATGTGTCAAAAGTCGCATGACACTATATCAAAAATCGCATGACACTATATCAAAAGTCGCATGACAATATATCAAAAGTCACATGGTGTCCATAGGATAACTGAAAGTCGCATAGGCTTATTCATGAAAGCCGCATGGGATCATACTACTACTAAAAATCGCATGAATGCACATATCTACTAAAAGTCACATGAAATGCACACATAATCATCTGAAAGTCGCATGAAGTCATATAGATCAATTGAAGGTTGCATGGAACTACATATATTGACTGAAAGTCGCATGGAATCATACATGTATCAACTGAAAGTCACATGGCACATATACAGGGTCTGAAAGTCGCATGGAGTGTACACACATTCATCTGAAGGTCGCATGGATGCATTTATATATATTCTAAAAGTCGCATGGACTTCCTTCTTCCCTGTCAGTTCATTATTTTGAAAAACCCAGACTCCATGGCCAAAATCAAGCTTTCTCAAAACTCAATCAATTCAACTTATTCTTGTTGCAAAACATTTCTCCATTTGTTTAAAACTTTCCTTTTAACACAAATCTATATTTTATCAACTATAAATTGTTCTTCGTTAAAATCTTTCACCTGGGTTTTTCTCAAGTATTCTAAAAACTCAAACCCAGCTTTCAAGCATCTAATCATCAACTTAACATAGCAAGAATTGGTGTTTAAATGATTCTGAAGGGCTGAGAATTATTACCTGGTGATTTCCTTGCCAAATCTCAAAGTTCCAAAAGAAACTTAGCTCCCCTTCTTCTCCTGTTCTTCGAGAGTTTGCACCCACACAACTTCTTTGAATGAATAGAATAGTAACAAGGTGTTGGGGGCTGTGCCATATATATATATATATATATATATATATATATATATATATATATATCTTCTCAATAAGGCCTAAGCCCACCTACTCACCAAGACCAAGCCCATGACCACTTTTCTAATTAATTAAGCCGTTCAAGCCCAAAAAGATCAATCTAGTCCATAATTAACTCCATAACCCAATACTACAATTATTTTCTTAATAAAATATTCTTTTATTTATTTTTCAAAGGTTCGAGTATTACAACTTAAACTCGATTTTGTCCTCGAAATCTTCATTCGAACATTGTGGGCTAGTTCTTTCTCATTCCCTCTTCGGACTCCCACGTCCACTCCGAACCCTTTCGATGCTCCCACTGCATCTTAACCTTCCCAACTTGTTTGTTGCGTAGTTGGTTGATCCTCCTTTCGATAATCGCAATGGGCCCTTCGATGTAATTTAGTTTCTCATCTATGGTAGTGTCCTCCAATGGTACAAACGCCAACTCGTCGGCTAAACACTTTCTTAGATGAGACACATGAAATGTGTTGTGTATACTCCAAGGTTTTCTGTACTATTTCCGTTTTGCCTAGTTCTTTCTATCCAACTTCACCCCAACAGATCGGGGTTCCACATTCCCTACCGTACAGCATCTCGTACGGTGGCATGCCGATTCTCGCGTGGTAACTGTTGTTGTACGAAAATTCCGCTAGGGTAAGTACAAATCCCCGCTTCCCCCAAAGTCGATCACGCAAGCTCTTAGCATATCCTCAAGGGTCTATATGGTTTTCTCGCTCTGCCCGTCAGATTGCGGGTGATATGTTATGTAACATCCGGTCAGCGCTGACCGGCTCTTTGCCGGCGCTACCTATTCCGAATGTTAGGTCTCGCAGCCCAATACACTCCAACCCTTCCCCCTGGAATATTCTAAATATTTCCAGAGTAGGTTGTTGGTGAGACTTGAACCCAAGACCTCACCCTTTAATAACACTCTTTCAAGAGTGCTATCACCAGTTGAGCTGTTAGGTCTCGCAGCCCAATACACTCCAAACCTTCCCCTTGGAATATTCTAAATATTTCCAGAGTAGGTTGTTGGTGAGACTTGAACCCAAGACCTCACCCTTTAATAATACTCTTTCAAGAGTGTTGCAGCTCAAGTGGTGATAGCACTCTTGAAAGAGTGTTATTAAAGGGTGAGGTATTGGGTTCAAGTCTCACCAACAACCTACTCTGGAAATATTTAGAATATTCCAAGGGGAAGGGTTGGAGTGTATTGGGCTGCAAGACCTAACATTAGGAATGGGTAGCGCCGGCAAAGAGCCGGTCAGCGCTGACCGGATGGTACAAAAAAGTGCGAGAATTTGGCGTAGAGCTCCTCCCTTCGAAGAGTATCAAGAACCTCACGCAAATGTCGCCTATGATCTTCTGAAGTACGAGAGTATACAAGAATATCGTCAATGAATACTATAACCGATTTGTCCAAGAAAGGACGACAAACTTGATTCATCAAGTCCATGAAAATTGCTGGAGCGTTGGTAAGACCAAATGGCATCACAAGGAACTCATAGTGGCCAGGAATGAAATGAGACATAGCAGATTATGTGGCTAAGTGTGTTACTTGTTTGAAAGTGAAAGCGGAGCAGCAAAAACCATACGGGGAGATTCAACAGCTTGACATCCCCGAGTGGAAGTGGGACAAAATCACGATGGATTTTGTTACAAAACTACCAAGAACACAGCGCGGAAACGATATGATTTGGGTGATTGTAGATCGTTTGACTAAGAGTGCTCACTTCTTAGCAACGAAGGAAAATGAGAAGTTAAAAAACCTAGCTAAACTTTACGTACGAGAAGTGGTTACGAGGCATGAAGTCCCCGTATCAATTGTCTCTGATCGTGACAGCCAGTTCGCTTCACGATTCTGGCAAAAGTTGCAAGAGGAGATGGGTACCAGGGTACACTTAAGTACAGCTTATCACCCTCATACGGACGGACAAAGCGAAAGAACGATTCAAACGCTTGAGGACATGTTGAGGGCCTACGTGATTGAGTATGGTGGTAGTTGGGATACACACCTACCATTAGTGGAGTTCGCTTACAATAATACCTACCATGCAAGTATCGATATGGCACCATACGAGATGCTTTCTGGAAGGAAGTGTCGTACCCCTAATTGTTGGTTGGAACCAGGAAAAAAGAAGTTTGTTGGGCCTGAGATAGTCCAGTTGACAGCAGACAAAGTTACGGTTGCTCGCGAACGATTACGAGTAGCCCGTGAACAACAGAAAAAGTATTCTGATAAAAAGCATAGACCAAAGACGTTCGAAGTAGGCGAGAAAGTGATGCTCAAGGTTTCGCCATGGAAGGGCATCATTCGGTTTGGGAAGCGTGGTAAACTAGGACCTCGATTTATTGGTCCATTCTTGGTACTTGAAAGAATTGGAGATCAGGCATACAAGTTAGAGTTGCCCGCGGAATTAGAGGGTATTCATAATGTATTCCACGTTTGCTATTTACGGAAGTGTCTGGCAGAGGAGCCGAGTTTACTACCTCTTGAAGAACTTCGAATAGATGAACATAAGCGGTTGATTGAAGAACCAGTGGCGATCCTAGATCGTAAAGTTAAGCAATTGAGGAAGAAACGGGTCAAGCTGGTGAAAGTCCAATGGAAGAATAAGCATGGAGGGGACATGACTTGGGAAACCGAAGAGGAGATGAAAGCTAGATATCCCCAAATTTTTGTTTAATAGATTCCGAGGACGGAATCCTTTTAAGAAAGGGAGAATTGTAACGACCCGAATATTTTAATAATATTTATTGAGAAATGAATATTATTTTCGAAGTTCAAATTGATAATAATAATAATGGAATATTATTATTTAAAAGAAAAGGAAAAGAAAGGAAAAGAAAGGAAAAGAAAAGAAGGGAAATTAATTTAAAAAGAAAATAAAAATTCTGGAAAATACGAGGTCGCGACGCGACGCGTTAGAGGTTGCGGCGCGACGCGTCGGGGCGGACACGTGTCGGTGGCGTGTGTCGGGAGATGGCATGTATCAGGCGATGGCGTGTGTCACAACGTCACGATGCGACGCGTCCAAGGGTCGCGACGCGACGCGTCCAAGGGTCGCGACGCGACGCGTCCAAGGGTCGCGACGCGACGCGTCGGCCACGTTCGAGGGGCTATATATTCAAGCTCATTTCAGCCGATTTTTACACACACTTCCACGTCTTCGTTACTCCGCCCAAATTTCAAGAGAAATCAAGTTTAGTGAACGATCAAGGGTGTCGGGTTTCCTTAGAACTCGTATTCGAGGTGCGGGGTGAAAGGAGATAGCGTTTCGGGCGTAGTTTTGAGCGTGCTTTCGCTTTGGTGACCCCGAAAGGTATATTCTTCTAGTCTTAAGCTAATATTTCAGTTGTGTGGCTTGATATTCTACATGCATGTTGTTCTAGCATGTTTTGACGGACTGTCTAAGTTCACGACGCGTATATCTTTGATCGAAAGTATATTTTTACATATCTAGGTTATTCGAGACAGTTGAGGTCGATTTCTTGACGATCCGAGAGTGTAGTTCGCCGAATCTAGATTGTGGGTTTATTTCTGGACTGAGGTGAGTTCAGTAGTCTTTTACAAAACCGAGTACATAGAAAAAACCTTATTTTCGAAATAAAGATGAATATACATATATCTATATATTGATTGATGATACATGTTATGTGTTCTAAGTTAAATGCTCGTTGCATGCATGATCAAACATGAAATACGCATGTTACGATTATTCACGATTTTTCTACGATTTACATATGACTGCTTACGAGTTATTGCATGCATGTGTTTTAATGGCGGCGGTAGTATATGATATTACCATGTTGCGGATTTGCGGGCCTAGTTGGCATGATTGACCTTCTAGGATTAAAGTGCTAGCCAACAAGAGTCATTTGGTCTTTCTACACGACTATTTTGACATGTAAGTATGCGGACACTTCGGTGTTCAAGTACTGGAGTGATGTAGGCCAAGGAGGCTAGATCATACATCACATGAGTATGAGGAGAAGTTGAAATACGATCGGCTTCGTTTGGACTCGTACTAGAACGACAACGCAGTACTTGTACTCGCACTGTCGGAGTAGCAAAAGTGGAGTCTCGGGATTTATGTTCTCGGGTGGGAGTCACGCCCCGCTTGAAAACATAGGTTGGCCAGGCACGCAAGTAGTGAACCTTGGGTTTTCTAGTGTGGGTTTAGACTCTACAATAGAATCATCCTATTGATATGATGTATTATGATTTATGCGATATGATATATGCGATTACGATGCGATATGATCTAAGAAATATTATGCGGTATGATTATGGTTATGTGTGATTGACTTCATGAAATGACTTGCGAATATTTGACCCATTTGGTGCTATGTGATCTGCGGGTTCTCGGTACGGGTCAAATACGTTAAGGGTGGGATATGGTATTTATTTACATGTCATATTCTACTTACAAACATGTTTTATGGTTTTTGATTACAACTCCTATTGACTCACTTAGCGTAAGCTGACACTTGTTTCTTTCAAAATGTGTCTTGTACTCGCGCAGGTGACTTAGAGGTTGTGGTTCTGCGAGGAGGGTAGTATTAGTTCTGGCTTATATTTTGGTATCAACAAACAATTCGGTTATGTAATAAATTCATAACATTGAACTAGTACTGACTTTTTGAATGACTACGGTCGTAACCCCGTGGTTTATATTACGAAGAATTCTGTAATCACCTCTATGGCGAAAACAACTATTTCCATATATGACTTTTAAGACTTCCGCTGCATGTTTTTACTATTAATTAAAGTTTTTTATAAATGGTGAAATTTTGGAAAAATCATGGGCGTTACATGTTGTGCTGTGATTAACCCTTGTTCCCAAATCTTCATGAAATTTGCTCCAAAATCTGGATGTGATCCGCACATCCAGTCAGAACTAAATAGACACCAGCACTCCATGTCTTGAAACTAACTCTTTCACACAAATATCGACCAATTGTCCCTTAATCCGCTCTGCTTTCTGGTTTTCTTCCTTGGTTGCCTCAACTTGAGCCGTAAAAATCATCTCTCAAAGTGAAATCTTGACCGTCAATCTTAGGCATCGCACGTGAAACTGCAACTGGCTCGTCTTACGGCTTGGCGCGTCCGCCACTGCGTTGGTCTTTCCCCGGATGATACATGATTTCACAATCATAATCTTAGACTAAGTCTAGCCATCTCTGCTGGCGCATTTTCAAATTTTTCTGATCGGCGAAGTATTTCAAGCTCTTGTAGTCCGTGCCTATGGTGCACTTAACTCCGTATAAGTAGTGTCTCCAAATCTTGAGTGCGAACTCTACAGCTGTCAATTCTAGATCGTGAGTCGGATAATAATTTGGTCCGGAGAGTTTCGAATGCTTTCTGTTGTCTGTCCCCCAATCAAAACGAATGTTTTTCTTTGTCAGTTTGGTTGTGGCACTGCTAACTTAGAGAAATCCTTAGTAAACCGTCTGTAAAAATCGGCTAGCCCCAAGAAGCTTCGGTTTTCTATCGGACTCTTTGGCGTTTCCCCATCTCATAATGGCCTCTATCCTTGCCAGGTCTACTCTGATTCCCTCATGATTTACCAGGTGCCCAAGGAATTGCACCTCCTCTAGCCGAAATTTGCATCTTGAAAATTTCACGTACAGTCTCTCCCCTTCCAACGTCTCCAGTACCTCCCGCAGGTGTTTCTCATGCTCGGCCTTAGTCTTGGAATAGACTAGAATGTCATTGGTGAACACAAACTTACTTATCCAACATCGGTCTGCAAACCCAATTTATCAGATCCATGAAAGCTGCTGGCACGTTAGTGAGACCGAAAGGTATAATGATAACTCGAAGTGCCCATAGCGCGTGCGAAAAGCTGTCTTGGCTATATTCTCCTCCCGGATCTTGAGTTGATGATACCCTGACCGTAAGTCTATCTTTGAGAACCATGCCACCCCTTGTAGTTGACCAAACAAGTCATCGGCAACGGGCATCCGTTCTTTACTGTCACCTCGTCGAGTGCTCAGTAGTCTACGCACATTCTGAAGGTTCCGTCCTTTCTTTTTCACAAAGGATCGGTGGTCCCCACGGTGAGCTACTTGGGCGTATAAAGCCCTTATCAAGCAGTTCCTGAAGTTGTGACATCAGCTCTTACATCTCTGGAGGTGCTAGCTGGTATGGTGCCTTAGCAATAGGTGCAACCCCGGGAGCCAAGTCTATATGAAACTCCACTTGGACTCTGGATCCGTACGATCCCTTACTTGCATGAGATGTTGGCCGGTGACGCCCCAGCCAATCCATGCCCGCAATCACTTGGAATTCTCTCATAGGAGTTGGCAATAAGTCTATGGAAACTTTGCATTATCTCTTACTAGCACATATGGAACATGTTATCCTTCTTATCAACAAACCACGTTGGTGCTCCACTTAACAAGCTCGATACGAACCATACTTTCCTTTCTTTTATACAGTAATATGTGTGGAAAGCTTCTTCCACCTCATAGGTCTACTTTGCGCTCTTACTGAAATCTGGATTTCCCCCGTAGGCCGTTGGTTGACATGCAGAAGATCTACGTAGGTGCATCCCCTTTGTATCTGATTTGCTTCTGGAGTAGCAATTAAAGTAGTAGCTGCAGTCTCTCGTACGGACCATAACATGTTCAACTTATGGTAGTCATCTTTCATATATCCTCCTCTATCTCAGTCGTTATCTGAGGTAGCATCTCCCTCAGTTCCTTCATCCCGACGGCTGTTACTTTAGCAACCATAACAGCTTCTAGCAGAAATCAAATCGCGGTTTCGCCTTGTGTCCCCCGTCGATTATAATTTCTCCCCCACTTAGGGTTTGAACCCGTACGGTTCCTCGTTTGCATAATATACTGGCTTGGTAACGACAGAGCCAGTCCCTTCCCACCATTAATTGAAAATCCCGCGTGAGTCAGAATAAAGTCTATAGGAAGTTTGGCATCACCTTCCTCTATCACATTGACTCTAAATATATCACATATGTTTACGGATTTTTCATCTACTAAATCCACCTCTCGAGGAGTCTCTGGTTTTACTGATACGTTAAAACTTTTACCACATAATACCATGTTCCACCCTTGCCCGCTCCACGGTCAAATGGAAGTATAGGCAACGCACCCCTCAACCGGTGGCTTCATCAGATATCTTAATCATAACGTACATCGCGTCCATCTAACGTATGGACTTTCAACATGCTTACCGCATAATCTGGAGCAGCCCTAGTCATACTAAGGCATTTCTACTCTACAGGCATACTACCGCCACATTATCATCTACTTCAATAGGTGGGTTTCCAAAACCCGTTTCAGTTGGGATCACGGATCTGTTTCTTATATTCACCACATTGGATGTATAGACAATGCACTAATCAATAGGCGGCATTGCCATACAGTCCTCGCTACTATATTAGTTCATATCCTGTATCACATGTCAAAACTTAGCTAGCAGGCAACCCTAGACTTTCTAAGGCACCCTAGCTATAGGCATTCTATCTCTACAAGTACCCCTCACTGGATTCACAAGATTCCCTTGGATGCTGGTAGGTTCCGGTAAGTATCGTGTGCAACTAATAATATGGGACCTATTATTACTGACACACTACACATACTGGATCCTAACATCACCCTCGAAAATCCCGATTCACTGGATTGGGCCATGTATCACCACATCTTGTCAATCATATAGTCAGTCATCATGTAAGCATTATCACGTCATTCTGTTTTGATTCTACTAGCACAGTTCCAGTTCAAAATCTCAGTTATCATAGTCATCATATCATAATTTCATACCTTGTACTTGCGTGTGACCACTTGGACTAGCTCCAGCCAATAGCTCATCAAAGTCTTTAACACTTAAATGATTCGAAAACCTTGTTTAAAATCATTCATGACCCAAGGTTTAAGTTCAAACACGCGGAAACGTATTTGAATCTCTTAAACCAAGGCTCTAATACCAAGTTGTAACGTCCCAGTTTTATTTTATTTTTTGCCAATACCAAATCATATGATTGAAAGTCTACGATATTTGAAACTCTGTATAATATCAATTACATCTCGGGTGTAAACCCATAAAAATCTTACGTTCAAGTACAATCGTTTTGGATTACATTAGAAACTCATGAGAGTGAAAACGTTGTGTAAGCTTGCTGGGGATGAGCTATCAAACACGAGCGGGAGCCCCGCCGTGGTCATCACCTGAAAAGATGGTTAAACAACAACCGTAAGCACAAAGCTTAGCGAGTACTTTACTTACAAACCAAAGAGTTCATCAAACACATTCTTCGCACCCACTACTGTAATAAGTGGTCTCAACATACCCGCATGTTAGACGGTCTCATCAAATAGCACATATCTCATACCCACTACCGTAGTAAGTGGTCTCAACATGCCCGCATGTTAGACGCTCTCCTCTCACCCGTTGTCGTCACAACGGGCTAACATACCCGGCACCGAAGTGCTTGTCTCATACCCAACACCGGAGTGTTGGTCTCATACCCGACACCGAAGTGTGCGGTCTAACATACCCGTCACCGGAGTGAACGGTCTAACATACCCGGCACCGAAGTGCTGGTCTCATACCCAACACCGAAGTGTTAGTCTCATACCCGACACCGGAGTCTACCGTCTCACACCCGACACCGAAGTGTGCGGTCTAACATACCCGTCACCGGAGTGAACGGTCTAACATACCCGGCACCGAAAAATCTTAGGTTCAAGTACAACCGAAAAAGCTTAGCGAGTACTTTACTTACAAACCAAACAGTTCATCAAACACATTCTTCGCACCCACTACTATAATAAGTGGTTTCAACATACCCGCCTGTTAGACGGTGTCATCAAATAGCACATATCTCATACCCACTACCGTAGAAAGTGGTCAAAACATACCCGCATGTTAGACAGTCTCGTCTCACCTGTTGTCGTCACAACGGTCTAACATACCCGGCACCGAAGTGCTGGTCTCATACCCAACACCGGAGTGTTGGTCTCATACCCGACACCGAAGTGTACGGTCTCATACCCGACACCGAAGTGTGCGGTCTAACATACCCATCACCGGAGTGAACGGTCTAACATACCCGGCACCGAAGTGCTGGTCTCATACCCAACACCGAAGTGTTAGTCTCATACCCGACACCGGAGTCTACCGTCTCACACCCGACACCGAAGTGTGCGGTCTAACATACCCGTCACCGGAGTGAACGGTCTAACATACCCGGCACCGAAAAATCTTAGGTTCAAGTACAACCGAAAAAGCTTAGCGAGTACTTTACTTACAAACCAAACAGTTCATCAAACACATTCTTCGCACCCACTACTATAATAAGTGGTTTCAACATACCCGCCTGTTAGACGGTGTCATCAAATAGCACATATCTCATACCCACTACCGTAGAAAGTGGTCAAAACATACCCGCATGTTAGACAGTCTCGTCTCACCTGTTGTCGTCACAACGGTCTAACATACCCGGCACCGAAGTGCTGGTCTCATACCCAACACCGGAGTGTTGGTCTCATACCCGACACCGAAGTGTACGGTCTCATACCCGACACCGAAGTGTGCGGTCTAACATACCCATCACCGGAGTGAACGGTCTAACATACCCGGCACCGAAGTGCTAGTCTCATACCTAACACCAAAGTGTTGGTCTCATACCCGACACCGAAGTGTACGGTCTCATACCCGACACCGAAGTGTGCGGTCTAACAAACCCGTCACCGGAGTGAACGGTCTAACATACCTGGCACCGAAGTGCTGGTCTCATACCCAACACCGAAGTGCTGGTCTCATACCCGACACCAAAGTGTACGGTCTCATACCCGACACCGAAGTGTGCGGTCTAACATACCCGTCACTAGAGTGAACGGTCTAACATACCCGTTACCGAAGTAAACCTTCTAATCACATTCAGTTATAACTCATAGTTGTTCACGTATTCACATGCATATATAAACATCTGGAATCTATTTAGATCATAATGAGAATACTGATGATATAATTATCATATACCACATACATAACACGTCACACGTACTACTATCATGTAATTGAGTGTATTCACATGTCTCATAACGTATCATCTGCTTACACATCATTGGTCGTATGCAAAGTCTATTTAAAAATACCCGACACCGGTGTTAGTCTACATACAGCATTCACGTATTCCACAATTATTAATAACTTTCTTAGGCACTGTCAAATGTAATTGAGGTCTATTTAGAATGTAAGTAAGAATATTCACCTGCCAGCGGTCCTAGTTAAATAGTTCCTACTGAAGGACTTTACTTGCTTAGCTCTGTAATTGACTATTACCTGATCCAAGTCTAAATATGGCTAATACTGTGTACTAACTTTTTCTTACTTACACAACTCCCCATATATCGGATGGGTACACACAACTGAAGATCGCATGGATATTCAAGTAACAACTGAAAGTCGCATGGACTTACTGATTGCATGGACACACACATATAAACTATCTGAAAGTCGCATGGCATCATGTACACACACTAAAAGTCGCATGGATACTGAGTGTCGCATGAACATGCTAAGATAGCACTGTTTGAGCATGATTGATGATATGTGATATATTTATATTGATTATTAGCTCTTATGTACTCACTAGCTATTATAGCTAACATATATTATCTCTCACATGTGCAGGTGATCCTTAGTGAGCTTGGGAGCTTACGGGTAGTTAAATGCTTTGGGAGGAACACTATTATGTTTAAAACTTTTTTATATTACACTTAAAACAAATACAAACATAATATAAACAAAGTTTTAAACATAATAGTGTTCCTCCCAAAGCATTTAACTACCGCAAGCTCCCAAGCTCACTAAGGATCACCTGCACATGTGAGAGATAGTATATGTTAGCTATAATAGCTAGTGAGTACATAAGAGCATAATAATCAATATAAATATATCACATATCATCAATCATGCTCAAACAGTGCTATCCTAGCATCTCGCGATGAGCTGGCGTAGTCAGAAGGCGACATATCTCGCAGGGGAGCTAACCCGGCTCAATGCACCAAACTGGGGTACCAGACGCATCAACAGCTCCGGTAGGTGAGCTGTAAAGTGGTCCACCATTGCGTTTTGGAATCAACCGATTCCTCTGTGTATAGCCATAAGATATACCCAAGGAGGACTGCTTAGTCCTTAATGTAGAACTGCTTTGTTCTTTGTAACATCCTCAACTTGGGCCTAGATGTAATTAGAACGTAAGTGTGCGTAGTTTGTGTAATAGACAGATATTTGTTGTAAGTGTTTGTTGAATTAAATGAATATATAAGTATTTATGTGTTTTTGTGTGTATGCACGTATGTATATATATATATTGTGTGTATGTGTTGATATGTGATTAATTAAAGAGGAAAACCTCTTGTGAAGAAATCCAGAGGCAACCGCCTCTGGAATATTTAAAATGTATATGTGTATGCATGCATGTGTTTTGTTGACTCGAAAGTCAAAGTACAAAACACAAATACACACACAAAATCGCAAGCGCCTTTTCTCTCGCTCTCTCTCTCTCGGATTTCTAGAAAAGAAGGAAGAAGAACAAGAATTCTTGATTGTTTAATCTGCAAAAGGTTAGCAACCTAGAATCAATAATGTTAGAAGATTTTATGTATATTAAGATCATGAAATCATGCAAGAACACCATGAAGAACATGCAAAAGCTCACTTTAAAGTGGGTTTTGGTATAGTTGGTGTTCTTATATGATTTGATGTGTTTATGATGGCTAGATGGATAGAGAGTGATGTTCTATGATGTTCTGGGCTTGAAACCAATTAATTGGAAGTTGTTTAGATGACCAAATATAGCTGTCGGAATTCCAATCTATGAAACTCTCGGATTCCGCAACTACGAAGTTGTCGGAATCCGCATGTGGTGAAAACCGCATGATCTATCGAAATCCGATGCAAGTGTCAGATTTGGCATATCTGTCGGATTTAATGTCTCGGATTTTGCCAAGTGTTGAAATCTGATAAGTGTCGGATTTCATTGTAAGTATCGGATTTCTATGTATCGCATTTCTCTTCATGTGTTGGAATCCGCAAGTGTCGGATTTCACATGCATGTTGGAATTCCTAAGTGTTGGAATCCGATCAAGTGAGTATCGGATATCATGGTTCGAATGTATCGGATTTCATGAATCTGACAGGACCATCGGATTTCCCCAAATCCGACAGTCCTAGCGGATTTGTGTAGTCCAAGATTAGATGTTGTTTGTGAGTCTTGAATGCACATGTGAATGATTGAAGTCAATGTGATGTGCTAGGTGAACTTATTGTATCTGTGAAGTCAAAGTCAAATACCTGTGCCTAATAAACAGCTCAGGTGAGTGCCTGTTTTCATGAGACTCGGTAAAGTAAGGCTTGCATGCTAAGTGACTGTGTGAATGTATTATGTATGACTAACTTGCTTTTGCAGGTACGCTCGAAGAGGTAAGTGTATGACTTACATGATGTTAGAATATATGTCAGGAGCATGCCAGTGGGTCCAGTTTGGAACCACTTAGTTAAAGCATGATGATATGAACGTATGAATAACTGTATGATGTTATATGTGAAATGATGGATCCCTGTGGGATCAAATGTACGTATATGTGTATGTGAATTATCTGCAGACTATCTGATGCATGGTTAAGGTCAGTCGGTTGTAACTGGATCCTTCGGGATTTCACGGTGATTCAGGAGGCATCTTGGATCATAGGTTCTGCAGAACCGCCGTGCAGCCGGTTGTAGCTGGATTACCTGTGGAGCCTCTGGCTCTGTAAACAATGCTTGGTGGACTGCCTTGTGCTCCCCCACCAGCACGGATTGGTCGTGTCTGATTCCCCAGTCTGAGTTGTTGAGCGGGATTGATTACCCTACAAGACACGACTCTTACTGATCTTGTCAGCACACCGCTATGGGCTAAGCTAGCAATGATTGTTTATGATACGATGCATGACTTACTGTATTGATGCTTATGATTGTATGTACTCACTAGCTAGTGTAGCTAATGATGCTATGTTCCCTTTTCAGGTAAAGAGTAGATGGCCTGCGAGGCGGGCTGCTTTTGGGAAATACATTGCCCCTTGTGGGTGGAACACTTGTACTTATATGATGTAATGTAATTAGATACAATGGTCGGTTTCTGTACTTGGTAACACCAACGTTTCTTTGATAAGTTAATAATGTAAATAACAGTTTGTTGTTTTAAAAATAAAAATTTCCACTGCTAAAACCTGATTTGCCATTGAAGTAACTGAATTCAGAAGCGGTGTTACATTCTTGATGTAGGACAGCTTTATCCTTAGGGTCCGGATCATTCACAAACACATATCTGATCCACTCGGATCTTCATTGTGCGCATATAATCATATATCATCATAATATACACCTATTCAAGTGCATATTATATTGTGTCAACATGTTAAGTCTAGCATCATCATGCAACCTATACTTAATCAAGTGTATTCATATCATGGTATACAATTCTCAAATCATTTGTTAATATATGTTATAGATATATTAATTGTTATGTTATTCGGCACTCACCTGAAAAGCTAGAATAAGCAAAGACCTTGCTTTGGCACTCACGGTTTTTCAACTTGACCTATAATACCAATATCTACGCATTAATCACTTGAACCCGTAAGGAACATCTAGGATACTTGTGACAATAACCTAATGGTGTTATTTAACTATTTATTAACTTATTATAGTAGTCCAAGCAACAACAGGCGAACGAATAGCACAAAAAAGCAAAGCATGCTGGAACAGGGTGGACGCGTCGCGTCCCATGCAGCAGTGCACATTTCCTTGCTTTTGCACAGCAGTGCCAATTTATCCCATTTCAACTCCAAATCAACTTTAGTAAAATTCTAGTGTTTCATATGACCATTTGACACTTGTGGAAGCTTTCTAACATCAAAAACTCTTATCCAATTAATTCATACGAAAATCACAATTAAATGGACAAAGAAGTGCGCATTTTGGCCAAAACTTGGTATAGACCAATTCTAACACTTGTAACACACCATATACATCTAATATAATGTATTGAAGGTGTTGCAACTAACCAAAACCTTTAAAGTCATTGTTTGGTATCATTTTCCAATTTCTTGCCTATTTATGGCTTAATTTTTACCATTTTAGCCTTTTCAAGCAAAACCACCATTTCAATTCAAAACCAATGTTCTAATCAATTCATACAAGTCATATGAACCTATTAGAACTTTAAAAATCAGTTCTTGATGTGTAAAAATAGTTTGACCTCATTTTGGCCATTTTGACCCATTTAGGCCAATTCTTGGATTTGTGCAAAAACACCACTTCTAATCCACCTTATGAGTTCTAATAAATCCTAACAAGTTATAGGAACAATTAGAACACTAAATTTCAATTCTTGAAGGTCAAATTTACTTTGACCCGTATTTGATCCATTTGAGCCAAAATTCAAAACTCATCAAGATCACTACTTTAGTTCATGGAATTGATTCCTATGTACTTAGAAATGATATTGGACCTTATTTCAATCATAAATTTCAATTCTTGATTGCTAAATCAAAGAGACCACTTGAAACTTAGAATTTCAAGTCTTGAAGAACACAATCAAGAACAAGAATGAATTTGAACTTAAAATGATCAGTTGATGATAAAGAACAACTTGTGGGACTATTATAATCCTTATTTAGCTGCTGGAAATTGAAATTGATATTTGATAATCTTCTTCAAGTCTTCTTCTTCTATTTTGCAAGAACAGAGAGAAAAGTGAGGAGGTGTGTGTGTGTATACGCATGGGTGTATGTGTCTGTGTAAGGAGACCGACTTGTGGGTAAATATTATCCACAATTTGGTATTTTGTTCCCCTTTTCAACATAAAAGTCGTCTCTCGCTTAACCGTTTCAACTAACGAGGATATTTTTGAAATTCTCGTTTGAAACCGTTCGATATTTTATAATCTTTATCTACTTTTATTAATATTTTTAATAACCCATTTATTTATTATTTTTCATATTTTATATCATTTTCTATAATATATATATATATTATTTAATTAAATTAAATAATTGGCGTACCACATTCGCACACGTTTAGACCCGTTTTGAGGATGTTACACCTATTATGAAACAGATTTGCTTGTGGGCGCAAAGGGATATCCTTGCAGCCGCAAGAAGGCTTTGAATGGCTGGTTCAAAGTATGCTTGCGGGCGTAAGGGTCCGTTCTTACAGCCGTAAGTATTGCTTCACATTGATGGTTTGAAGGGTGGCTTCAAATTGGCTTCAAATCATGTTTGCAGGAGCAAAGACCAATCTTTGCGGCCGTAAGTGAGGCTTCGAATTAGTGGTTCAAAGTGACTTCGAATGGATGGTTCGAATTGACTTTGAATGATGCTTACGAGCGCAAGTATGGTGCTTGCGGCCACAAGGGTGTATTTTTACAGAACAGTGCACAGTTTGCTTTGCTACTGTGTTGTAACGTTTAGAAGGTCGATGTGGCCTTGTAAGTTGACTTAAGGTGCCTTTAGGGGTTCCTACTCTTGTTCTAATAGTAGTGCCTCATGTGTGCAAACACTTAAACGTAAGTAACAATGTTTTAGGTGAACCTGACACGTTAGCAGAGCTGGAGCAAAATATCTGTTTGTTATAAGCTCCTCAGGTGAGCACCGGCTTTCATAAGTCTCAATAGAGGGAGACTTGCTTGCTAGTTGCCTAGCTTGATCAGTCGAATACTGTAGTATGTTGTATGTTGTAGTTTATGATTCAGAAATGTGTAAAGATGAAGGTTTAAGCCTTACCATGTTGTTTTATGTAATATGTCTTGCTTAATACTTGTTGATCATATGTAGTATGCATGCCAACGGATCCAAATTGAGCCGCCTAGATTAAACTTGATGATATGTACGTTATTGGATCCGGATTGGATCCACCTCGTTGAATGTATGTAATTGCATATAAGTTGATTGATCATGTTTGGATCAAATGTTTGCATAAGTGAATTTTCCGTGGACTACCGCTAGTGGATTAATCAGTCGGTTGTAACTGTATCCCACTACTGTTGAGGTCAGCCGGTTGTAGTTGGATTCCATTGGACCTTTGGGTCATAATTTGGGATCAACAGGGACTCGGTGGGCCCACCAAGTCTAGGTTCTGCAGGACCACTGTTCCTTGGCAAAGATGGGGCTTTCAAGCCCAATGTTGTCTATGACTTCATAACAATGTTTGGTGGACTGCTATATGCTCCCCCACCGGCATGGATGGTTGTATCTGATCCCCCCAGTTTGCGTCGTTGAGTGTGCAAGTGTAACGCCCCAATATAATAAACTGAAAGTATTAAAATAAAACCATATCTGAACATTCACATCTGAAAGGTTTTCATAAAAGCGGAAGCGAAAACTATTTAAAAATCTGTAGTATCAAAAGATACTCACATATGTACTATCACAAGTTTAAAACTAAAACTTGTCATTTACAAACCGGGCGTTAATTGTTTTTAAAACATTATCAAAATGTAGCCAAACCGGAGCTTTGCCCTTTGTCTTTGCTAAAACCTGCAAAACATTTAAAATAATATCTGATAAGCTGCGAGAGCTTAGTGAGTAAACTAGACTGCAAATCATATAAACACATGAATATAATCACATTCTGAATATCGCCAACCACTGGTTCTAAACCCAGCGTAGCAATCTGAGCCAAAGTATTGCGCTATTTCTGAACCCACTACTACACAAAGCAGCATGCTTTATAACACATATAACGAATACATATAAGTATTCCTTGTAATAACACCATTATGCACATATGAAAAATAGTCTATAAGACTCACCTTGTAACTGTTTTAAACGTAAAGAAACGTAAGATAATGCTTCAGGTATCCGAGCATGATCCTACACACATAATATAACAGCATGATATCAAGAACACACTTTTCTGATCTGAACTGAAGGCTATACGGGCCATGTACTTTGTATTCTACACGTCCGACATTCGGATAACATAAAAGTCGGATCAAACAATCATACACGGGCCGTGTACCCTATACACGGGCCGTGTACCCCATATGCTACACGACCATGTGTACCAACATGGCCTAATGACCGCCATATAACTCTACACAGGCCGTGTACCTTTCATCCGACACTTATACACAGGCGTGTAATGCTACACGGACCGTGTTCGTCTCATTCGACTTACAGTTCAGCCGCTGTACAGTCGATGTTTTCCGACCAAACCTCCCCAAAACTCATTCAATTCAATTTTTAACATCTTGAGGATGGTTTCTAACATCCTTAACAATATATAACACTTAGAACTCATATATAACATACTTTGATTCTTAAATTCATCACTTGACCCATTTAAAGCTTGAAAACCATAAACCAATCTTACCTCATGTTTCTTTGAATGAGATGATGATGATGATAGCTTCTCAACATGAATTTCTTGATCATAACTTGAATATGAAGAACTGAACTATAGTTGTACGTATGAGAGGATGTTTGCTGTGAATATTTGATAGTTTGACATAATGAAGTCAAACACACATATATATACACTAGCAAGGTACCCGCGCAATGCTGTGACGACAAATAATTTCTATTTTACATTATGTTTCTTTTAAAAATGTAATATGTTATTCACGCAATTCAATGTCACGAAAAAGTTTCGTACAATGTCAGTTTTTTATTTTTTTTATTTGTATCAACTATTTTATTAATTTTAAAAATAAATTCTAAAAGACATTAAAATAAGAAAAATATTTATATTTATGAAATAAGGAAGGGGAAGTTAATAAGATTTTAAATTATGTTGATGTGGATGGATAATTGTGTTTGTATGATAGAGTGTTTTAGTATTAGAGAGATATTTTAAATGTAAATTAGGAGAGAAAATGAAATGGTTAAAAGGGTATTTTAGTACATTCAAGTTACTTAAAATTAAGAGTTTTTGAAGTTGTAAATGTATTATAAAGGAGTAAGATATAAATTTTCTTTAGTTACATAAATAGTCCCTTGACTATTTAAGTTTCCTTTCAACGGTTTTGGCCCCTCTAGTTTATAATCACATAAATACCATTATAACTCATATAACACATTGTACACTTCTCGTATAGGATTATTAACAAATTCTGGATGTTACAGCAAGATATGACTCCTACCGATTTTGTCAGCACACACCGCAATGTGATAGAATAGCATTGATTGCTTATTCCTGTGTTATGTGACTCGCTTTATTGATGCTTGTGATAAGTTAGTGCTCACTAGCTATTTTATATAGCTAATGTTGCTTCGTTGACCATTTTTACAAGTAAAGATTAGACGGCCTGGTGAGATAGGTTGCCTATGGATGGGTGTACGTACTTTTGGGAAGGAACACTTTATGTATGTTATATTATGTTTATGGTCGGTTGTTGTCTATGGTAACACCAAACAAGATGTTTTAGGAGTATGTGTTGTAAATATCTAATGTTAACTTTTGAAATTAAATTCCGCTGCTTTAATTAGTAGTATATGATTTTAAAAAAGGACCCACGCATGTCAAAGACTTGAATTTTCAGTAAATTCACCGTTTTGCTAAGCGGTGTTACACGGTAGACCTTCGTTTGTACTTGCACATTAAACGACAACGCGAAGTACTTATACCTCGCGCAATCGGAGTAGTGAGAGTAGTCGGGTTCTTAGGGGTTCGCGTACGGAATGGAGTAACTACCTATTTTGTGCACAAGTCGGCTAAGTCACGCGAATAGTGAACAAGGTTTTCCTTTAAAGGGATTAGACATCATCTAGGTGAACTCTAAGGACATATGGTTGACGAATAGGGTTGTTAATGACGGTTGATAACAAAGAATGATAACGGTATAACGGTTTATATGGTTGAATTATGTACGAAAGATATGGTTATGATATATGATGGTGGTTTACGATGGACTCGGTTTGAATGACTATTTGATTGGTATGGTTTATAACCATTATGTGATTGTGGGTTTGAATGACTATTAGGTGTTATATGATTGTGGGTCTGAGTTTAGGTCATGTACACAAACGGGTCAGGTTGGGTATTGTTTATAATATCTAATCATGATTTAAATGGGGTTTTAATATGTTGTTTTATTTCTAAGCTTATTGTTGACTAAAGAGGAGTTAGCTGACAATTGTATCTTTTGAAATGGTGTCTGGTACTCATGTAGATACATGGTAGACAGGAAGCTCCGTTGGGTAGTTAGAAGAATTGTTATGGATTGTTAGTGACTTGTATTAAATATGAATTGATTTTCGAGCTAGTAATGTCGTATTTTCTTTTAACAGTTTAAACGGATTTGGTCGAGATGATAATTTTAAATATGTATTCCGCTAGGTCTATTTTGATTAAGTATTAAAAAAGAAAAAAAAGTTAATCGTAATTTTCGAGAAAACCTGGCGTTACATCTATAAATCCTCAAATGTTTTTAAAATATAATATCATTCCGAAATTTATACAATATTATTGTGGCCCCTTTTGTCTAGTTTCTGTAACTTTTTGAATCACCTCGTTTTGAGTTAAAACGAGTGAGATACGACCAAAACAGTAAAGATGTATCAACACTATCAGTTTTACTCAATTTATATTTTTTCTTCATCATTTTTCATCAAATTCTCTATTTCTTCTCCTAAAAGCCCTAAAACATACAATACACAAATTAAGTCTCAATTACCATAATTCATTATAAATATTCATTTAAAGCATAGGATATCGGATATAAATAATATGTTTATTTTAGCTGATATCAATATGCACATTCATATATCAATCCATGATCATATTTTAAATCACATAATACTGACGCAATACACCGACGATGATTTAACACTTTAGTCACAGTTGACTATCCAATCCATACCAAGGATTTCACATGTCTTAGTTGTATTTTCACTCCAATATAACACAATCCTTCACATATCATCATATCAGTTACACTTTCACACAAGCAATGCATGTACATTTCATACTAGTATAATATATATAAGTTAGTGTAACTCACCTGATTGTATTTTAACAATAAACAATAGTAATTCAATTAAATTTCTTAATTGGCTTAACAACAATCACCTACAATTAAGGTTCCAACATTAATTTGCTATTCAATCCTTAACATACAATTTGCGATTAGACTCAAGTCTAATATGCGATTCTCATAGTTCTTTATAATTTGTGATTGTGTTTCTAAGTCTCAATTTGCGATTGACCCTAGGTCCCAATTTGCGATTCACATGTGAAAACCAACTTTGTGATCTTAGGCCTAATGTGCCAATTTGTGGTTAAGCTTGTGACTCATTTTGCGATTTGGGCTAAATCCCTATTTTGCACCTTGTGGTAAACCGATACATGTGTTATATGAATTGATTTAAACTTCGAGGACACAATTTCTTTTAAGGAGAGTAGAATTATAATACTCGGGAAAAAATTAATTTAATTATCAATATTTTAACTTAGTAAACATTGGACCAACTAGAAATTATAGTACTAACCTTATGAGCCTATGGACTTAAGTACTTCAGCCCAAACCCTAAAGGCCTCAAGTCTTGTGACTTGGCGAGAGAGAGAGAGAGAAAAAAGAGGCTTTGGCGATTCGAAACTGCAGTGGTGGGCGAAAGCGAAGCAGCGTGGAGGGCTAAAATCGGAGTGTTGGTTGAGATCCTTGGCGGCGATTACACTAATTGAAAGCCTAAATTAATTCCAGTTCAACAGAGATTAAGGTTAGTTCAATCCCCATGATACAAAAGTCTCGATCTTCTGTTCGATTTCTTCTTCTACTTCGACCAGTCTTCTGCTATTCCGGTCAGTTTGACCTAGAGTATACTGATTTCTTTTGGTTAGGTTAAATTCAAAGTCACGATATCACGATTTCGATTTGAATTTGTATAGCGATTATGTTCACGCGTCTAAACCCTCTTAATTTGGGCCTGTTAATCATTTATGTGTTCATATTTAAGTAAGTCCTATAGCTTGGTAGTTAAAGTAAAAGCTGTTACATTACCAGAATTGGGGAATTTTTCTTGAAATTGTTGGTATGAACATGTATGTCATCAGGGGAATCATGACACTTCATTTAACACTAGGTATCAAAGTGCAAAACTGCAATACCAACACAAACTGTAACAGCAAAACAAAACCAACCCAAAACGACTAGAACAAAACTGCTGGATGTATCACAAATATGCAGCTAATATACTCAACAAAAGGATCAGCTAAACCAAAATGAAGCCTACACAAATAAAGGAACTTAAAATAACCCATCAGCTACCTTAGAATAACAGGTTGCTCCACTCACTCACCAAAACGGGCCGTATTTAAAAAAATATTAACAATAACTCAACTTTCACAACAAGTCTACAACAAAGAATATATCATCATAAGTCACAGAAATTACCAACTATAAGCATACTAAAACTCAATCACTTGTCACCACTCACCACTATGGCACAATCTAAATTAGTCAATCATACATATATCACTTGCCAATTATAATTGCAAAAATAAACACTAACCTGATCTTTTAGTGGAATTAAAAAGAAAAATCCTCATGAACCAGCAATCTTTGGGGCAAGTTAAAAGAATATTTTGAAAGATCAAAATTCACTGCCTGATTATTACAAACACCACACTCATCAACTGATAACTATACCACTTTGAATGGCTAGCCTCATTACCCTATAAACAGAACAACGTACATACTGTAAAGGGTGTTGACATACACCCAAAAGGATTCTACTAATTCATAAAATACAATGCATCAAAAGTAAATTTACCATAACGGTGTGGACAATCAAGTGTATTATTAAGATTGATGTTGTGCATGAGAGAAATCTGTGTGGGAGGTGCCTTGGCTTTTGTTCCTAAATGGGTCATAAGCACACCGAGGAGAATGGGCTAATTGGGTGGGTAATCGAGTGTATTCTCAAGTCCATCTTGATCGGCAACTTTATATAAAGCATCTTTTATATCTATGTAATAGGAAGTGAACTTATTCAAAAACAAAGTGATAAGTTACACTTTAGTTATAAAAATCTCCCGTGTAATATGTACCAAGTTGTATATTAAACCTTTCTTTGTATTCAACCATGATCAAAGTATAAAAATTTAACACTAAAAGATTATGTCTTCAAGCATGAATGAAAGAACTAAAAAGCAGCTTAATGGATGGACTGACAAGCAAAAGTAAGTCTAAAGATAATTAACTAATGGGCAAAATTCCTCAAACAAATCTCTCTTTATGTCAAACCGAGCAGGGAAGAAACCAAGATAGATGAGGAAATCAGGAAAAAAAGTAAAGACGAAAACCACATTCTTAATAGCAGTAACTTCGATAATTGAATACCTTCAAGTGGTGGAAGTTTATAACAAAAAATTAAATAATCATGTGTACCTTTTAATTAAACACCTTCAAATGAACCCTAACACCAAAAACCAGGAATCGATTTTGAGAAAATTGAAGCCTGTGAATCGTCAAAGGAGTGGAGGTCGTGATCGTCCGATGGTCCTAGATTTAAGTGAAACGTCGAAGGAGTAAGCGGTGTCGTGATTCGTCCAAGACTCAAAGTCGAAGGAGATTCAATGGGAGCGACTAGCGAGTGTAGAAGGAGGTCATGAAGACGTGTAATCTCTAATCTTTTTCCCTACCGTCACCGTCTTCTCCCACCTTTACTCACTCGTATCGTAGGTCTTTATTTTGTTACCCAAATGGACCCGTCTAGTTTAGATATGCAATTTGTTATCAGCCCATTCTAACCCGTATTAGATAAATCCCACCCAAAGAAATCCATTTGTTTTATTTAACTACCCCAATACACCTAAACTTATTATATTTAACTACCCAAATAGACCCAAACTAAAACAAGTAGGCCAAAACTGCCAGGTCTAATTATAATGATACTTATAAAGTTATACAGCTAGTGAAGTAGTTTAATATGACTAATATCATATTGCCTGCATAACTCAAGATTGTTGTTCAACTCACATACTTTGGTTGAATAGAATTGAAAGCCTGCAAAACTAAATTCCATACACCATTCATCTGCCACTATCAACCATCCCTGCCACCGTCACTTTCACATAGTAGTGGTAAAACGGGCGGGGTGGGGCAGATTGGGTAACGGGTCAAAGCGGGTCGCTTTAAAAAAATTAAAAACCTTATAAATCATTTTCTAAACAAAGTCTTAAGATAAAAATAGTTCTCATTTGAATAAGGGATGTTCAACCGAGAGCTGTTTTTCGTGCGAGAAGTGACTCATCACTAGGGCTATTTTGGTCATTTATATATTTAGCCAGCCGTGAATTACGTCCCGGTGAGCCGTCATTAATTTGCGAGGCTTGATTTTCCCAAAATACCCCTCGTTAATGTGTCATTAATGAGCTGCCAAAAATTCGTAGCCTTTGATTAATTTTAATCAAGGGATAAGATTGTTTCTCGCAGTTTTCATACGAAAAACGGTTCTCTTTGAACCTTCCCATATGTGTGTGTATATCAGGGAGGGTTCATTTGAGTACCGCGAGAACCAATCTTGGCGCTTGATTAAAGTAAGCCCATGACGAATAATTTTGCCGGCTCATTAATGACTAATGGTTGGAGCATAAATGACTCATTAATTAGGGGTATTTTAGGAAATTTACGCCAATCTAATAATGTCTCATCCACTCGGACATAATTCACGATTGAAAAAAATATATAAAAGGACCAAAATACACCCATTTGGTTACAAATGGTACTCGCAGTACTCGAAATAAGAACCGTTTTCAAATGAACTCCCTATACACATATATATATGTATTATGTATATATAAGGAGGGTTCATTTGAGAACCATTTTTATTGCGAGTACTGTGAGAAACAATCTTAGCCATTTATTTGGTAAGTGGAATTCATGGATGGAGAGCGTGGGGGATAGAGTGTGGCAAGGTGCATGGGGTGGATTCATGGGTGGGTGATGACATTGAAGGAGGGGGAATCGGACTGCTTAGATTGGTTCTCACAATACTTGCAATAAAAACAGTTGTCAAATGAACCATATATATATATATATGGAAAAGTTCAATTGAGAACTGTTTTTCGTACGAGAACTATTTGTAACATCATTAATGACTAATAGGGATGAGCTCGGTTCCAAAACCGGACCGAATCCGGAAATGGCCAATATCTAGAACCGAGAACCACCCCGTATAGGTGTAACCGGTTCCGGTTCGGTTTTTCGGTCCCGAAACCCGCAAAACCCAAAATATTTGAAACATCTATTAAAATTTTCCCTACCTAAGCTTGCATGCTATAGATTACACACCAAAAAATGTAAACCAAGTTTGATTAACCTATGATGATTGTTGGAAAGTTATTTTCTACTTGTATACATTAAAAATATATCATATGTAAACAAAATAACAAAAATAATTTATCACTATTATCACAAGGTTATTTTCTACTTGTAAGAAATCAAAAATATTAATTTATTTCTTTGCCTTAGAAAAAACATTGAAAGAGATGAGTGAAATTTTGTTACATATTAATTAAGGATAAGATAATTTTAAATTTTGTTTTAAAAAGTGTTAAGGTGATTGTCTTTTGATATTCCGGTCCGGTACCGGTTAAAAACCGAACCCGTTGGAACCGGAACCGAAAAAAAGAGAAAATTGGAACTGAGAACCGACCCGCTTATGTGCAATTCGGTTCAGTCCGGTTCCGGTTCCGGTCCATACGGTTATTTTGCTCATCCCTAATGACTAATTAATAGGGGTATTTTTGTCATTTATATACTTTTTCCTAACCGTGAATTGCGTCCCGGTGAACCGTCATTAATGTGCGAGACTTGATTTATCTAAAACACCCCTCATTAATGCGTCATTACTTTCAGGAATCGATATATATATATATATATATATATATATATATATCTTACTCCTTTATAATACATTTACAACCTTAAAAACTCTTAATTTTAAGTAATTTGAAATTACAAATCTACCCATATGTTATTTCTAACTTGTACAACCGTAAGAGCCATCATATGTGGAAAGTCAACAAGGGATTAAATTGAATAAGCATAGACTTTCGGTGGAAGGAATAGGTTATTGTAAAATTAGAAAGTCAATGAAGTAAGGAAACCTATATATTGATTGCATAGTTCAATGAAAAGTTAGAATCTCATAGAAATCAAATTATAAGGCAATGAAATCAACTGCAATATTTTTCATTATTTGTAGAAGAAGCAGAAGAAGAAATACGGTGCAGAAGAAGCACCTCACAAAGTTGCCAACATGAGAGGAAAAAGTACGTACATGCAGAAGAAGCAGTTAATCGAGCGGATTTTGAGTCAACCATTATTATCATTGTTACAGGTAAAGTTTTATCTTCTTCTTATTATACTATTTTAATTTTCATATTTTTGATAAGCTACAACCAAAACCTATATCCACAAGCGTTTTTATATTCATATGTGCGTGCACCGACTATAATTCCAGTTTTGGCAAAAATTAATTTGTGTTTTGATCATCATTAATTTGTGTTCCACAAAAATTACTGTTATTAAATTACTCGCAATAAGAGATTCCATATATCATTATAACTTGTTTATTAATGTAGGTTGTTACAGTTATTTTTATGCATTTTGTTTTGCTTTTATATAATTTTTTTATATATGGTTGTGCATGTTGGAGGTAGCGTGTCTTCTTTAACCGAAGAAACTCCAAGACGGCATAAGCAAAGCTTGGAATTGAAGTTGATACTAAAGTTTAATTAATGGTCATGTAAGATTAGCTTTTACTCCAAGACGGCACGCTACTGAGTTGTTTTTACTTAATTATATACTATTGTTTTATTTAGATAACATGTTTACAGTTTACATGCAAGTGATCAATATTCTGGAATTTTGATAGACAAAATAATTACATTTTGACTTCAAAAATCTTGTTGTTTATGATAAAAAGATTAACGACTAACACAATCTTTAAAGATTATTATTTTGTTGTTTTACTAATTTCTTGCAATTTGTTGGTCGCTTCTGGTATTAATCCAAGGATACAATTAATGATAGTGTGATATGCTCATGGAATAACAGGTTTATAAAGAATATCCGGAATAAGAACACACGCGTCAAGCTTGAAGATGGTTTTACGATGCAATACAAAAACAAACATGTGGAATTTCGCAATACTTTATATTATTCTATACGGCTTTAGCTTAGGTTCAGTTGGACAAATGTAAGTAGAACAATAGTTGTAAGAAGATTAATATCATTATTATTCTTTTTTTATATTATTTATAAATTTATTCTTAAGAGAAACCTTTAGGGAACAAAATTTGGTTTAGAAAATTGTTGACATGCACATGCACATGCACATGCACATGCACAAGTAGACGAGGTTATTATTCTATACGGGTTTAGCTTAGGTAGACCAGGGTATATGAAGTGCATCTTTGGGAATTGGGATAATAGTTGTAAGGGGTGTTTATGAATGGTTAACCAAGCATTCGGATAACAGGACAATCGGTTCGCAAATTCGTGAACCTAAATCTAAATAAAAAAAGTCGGTTAACAGATGTTTTCGGTTCGTTTATTTAGCTATCAACTAATTATGATAGAAGGAAAATAGTATGAATAAAGACGTGAATAAAATAGAGTGAAATTAAGTTAGAGAGTAGTAATTAATAAGATTTCTAAACCAAGTCAACCTAATTAATAATTATAATATTATATATCCGGAATAAGAAATGTACATATTGGTTTCCGGTAACAATTTATACATAACTAATTATTGTATTGTAAATGTTGATCAATTACTTGGTATTGTAAATGTTGATCAATTACTAAAAAATAGCTTAGTATTTTTAAATTTTTGGTATGAATTTGCAGTTTTTAGTTTCGGTTTGATAGTTTCAGACATTTTGAACACACCTAGCTTTATTTTTTATTAATGTTTTTTAAACAAGTCAAAAGTCATTTAAAGTCGAGGTGTCTATTTAGCAAAACTCTTATTTTTTATTTTGGGTGTTTAGGAATGTCTATTTAGTAACACCCTTTATTCAAAAGCAAAAAGCCTTCAAATTCTGTAGCTTCGTAATAAACAGTTGCATTATTCGTTGTAATAATATATTATCTAAACAACCATTTCAGACTCAAGAAAAGATCAAGGCTGATATGTTATTATAAATGATGAAGATTGGGGTTCATGAAGATTGAAGAACAATTGAGCATAGTTTATTAAGCAAGGAAGAATTTGACTTTAGAATTTCAACTAATTAACCTACAAACCCAAAAGGATTTTAATGCACGCTGTTGGTTTTGAAAGCTCGATCTCCACTACACCCGAGAAAATGGGAATTAGTCAATAAGGTTAGATTCATTTGAACATTTGAAGATAGCCATGTTGTAGCACTTCGACTCTTGCAAGATTCATTTGAAGGCGACTACTACCACTAATGATTACCAAACGTCGATATATGCCGTTGTCGTAAAGTGTGGTACCTTACTATATAATATATAAATCATTTAGCTCTTTCTCCTAAAAGTCCTAATCTCTTAATTTTAAATAATTTCACATTACTAACTTATGCCTTATTTAAACGTAAAAAAACCATTGAATTGAGTTAATTACATTCTTAAATATCATTTTAATCATTAAACCTTCCATATTAAACAATGTTTAAAAATATCAAGTCAATGCAAATTAAATTTTAACCTATAAGATATTAAATACAAATTTAAAATTAAATAAAAAAATCTCAATAGAAATATTATTTTAAATATTCTATCATATAACAAAAATTTAATTGAAGTATTAGAAAATTCATATAACTAAAATTCATAAACCTGATAACATGTAACCTGAATTTATAAACGTTTTTGAATTTTTATAAATGACTCGTATAATTACAATAAAAAGTTTAATTTATAATATATTTAACATTCTATATTTTATTTTACTTGAACTCTTAAAATTTAAGTAATAGAAAATAAACAATATAATCTTAAATATCCTTACATTTTTTAAAACACACCAACTAACCAATACATTATTTTATACCAACACAATTCCTTATCCAAATAAACATAATTTTCAAAGTCATTGATATGTTTCATCATATTATTTTCTAAGTATAGATTTTTTTATTGTTTTTTAAAAATTAACAAAAGAGTTGTTAGATAATAAAGAATTAAAGAAAATGAAAAGGGGAGAAAGAAAGTAAACAACATGTTACAAATTAAAATGATTTGATGTCACCATAGTGTGTGAATACCTATGTTATCAAAATCGGACATATTATCGAGTAGGAATTATTCGTCACCGTCGCATTACGCGGGTACCATGCTAGTATATATATATATATATATATATATATAGGTAAAAGTTCAAACGAGAACTGTTTTTCGTACGAGAACCGCGAGAACCAATCTTAGCCGTCCAATTCCCCCTCCTTCAATTGGATTGCCCACCCATGAATTCCTTACATGCACCCTGCCTAGGGGTGTAATCGAGTCGAGACAGCTCGCGAGCTACTCGAGTCCGACTCGAAAAATAACCGAAATCGACTCGAGGTGAACCGAGTCGAGCTCGAGCTCGAGCTACTCGAGTAGTGTTTCGAGTCGAGCTCGAGTTACGAAATCACTGCTCGTTAAGCTCGCGGGCCTAATCGAGTTTATGTTATATTACCATTCTACCCCTTTTATACATACACAAATCACATTTTGTACCCATAGTATATAAAGAAAAGAAAAAACCCTAACCCTATTTTTACTTACTAAATCCTTTCCCCAAGTTCCCGGCCGTCATTTACAAAGCTATTTACCCATGGTTTAGAACTCATCATTCCTGAAGTTGAAGAGGAGAAAGATTATGTGTGTTTCATCTATCCAAGAAGGAGGAACCTGAACCCTCATATATTTTGTTCTATCAATGTTACCTAGTATGAATACGTGTGCTATTTACCCAGACTAGTTTCTTGCTCTGAATCGAAGAACGAGGAAACCCCAAACCCTAATCTTTCTCGTTCGTGATCTATCGAAGGTTACCCATTCGGAATCGAAGAAGTAGGAAGTTGTTCATCAAAGTATCCACCCTTAATCGAAGAATTAGGAGTTAATCGAGTCATTAAGTGTTCATAGAAGCTTACATGTTCAAGTATTCACCCCTAATCTTCCTTGTTCTTCATAACTCAAAAAAAACTTGGGCTAGCTAAATACATTGCAATGACCGAGAATGATATTCAGTTCAAGACTTCAACTTCTATTTGAGGTAAAGCCCCCATTTATGTTTAATCTATTGTCTCACAGAACACCACAAAATTTGAATTTCTTTGTACTCAATTATATCTCTGTTGTAATGATTTTAAATCCATTGAATTCTCAAGTGTGTTCATAGTTTGATTTGAATGGATATACATAGTGGGTTTGTTGAGAAACTTGCTAAGGTCACAGTAATTCAGAGGTAAATGACATAACTTTATGTCAACAAAATTAAGAACATATTGATAATTATTTTCTTACCTGTTGTGCGATGTACTGGATGTTTGGATAAGAGTTTCTCCATGGGCAGAAACTAATTATAAGCTACAACTAGTAAACAATTTATTTATTTGTAGAATGGATAAGATTCTAAGTGATGTTTGGGTTGATCTTGAATGATGGTATTTGAATCACGTGTTAACATGATTAAGCATATTACTAGTTTAAATGTTGATTGGTTTTATTAAATAAAATTTTTTATCGAGCCGAGCCGAGTGGAGCTCGAGAGTAGCGATTACTTTCTCGAGTCGAGCTCGAGCTTGAAAGTTAAAGCTCGACCGAGCTCGAGTCGAGTTTCGAGCTTCGAGTTTTGGAACCGAGTCGAGCTCGAGCTTGGCACTGTGCCGGCTCGACTCGGCTCGATTACACCCCTAACCCTGCCACACTCGATTCCCTCACGCTCTTCATCCATGAATTCCATTATCCAAAATGAACGGCCAAGATTGGTTCTCGCAGTTCTCGTACGAAAAATAGTTCTCGTTTGAACCCTCCCCTATATATATGTATATGGTGGGGGTCAATCTTTACTTTTTTAATTGATATTACTGTCGAATGTTCTGATTGTGTACACTTGCATATTGGAACCGATTATCTTCATAACAACTAACAATATGTCTTCACTTTCAGGAAACAGAAACAAATGGGCAAGACAGGGGAAGATGCTGAGAAGATGAAAAAGAAATCTAAGAAAAATAAGAATGAAACCGATGATCTGCTGGGTGGTGGTGATCTTTTAAAGGAGAAAGGTCATAAACATGGGAAGAAGAAGAGGAAATCAGAATCAAATGAAGATGGGGATGAAAATCGACTTGATAAGGGTAATTTGGTAAATGATAGAGTTCATTCACAAAAGAAGAGGAAATCAGAATCAAATGACGGAGATGAAGTTCCACATGATAAGGTTACTTTGGCAAATGATCAAGTTGATTCACGTAAGAAGAGGAAAAGAGAACTAAAAGAAAATGAACTGGGCGGAAATGACAGACCTGCTTTAGATGGAGATTGTGACCTGAAACTTCCGAAAAAGAAAACTGCTGATGAGAAAAAGAAAAAGGAAAAGAAGAAAACAGATGGTCAAGATTCAGATGCTGAAATAACCGGGATTATGACTGAGGAATCAACTCTCAAGACAAGGGACAGGGAAGGCAAGAAACGTAAAAAGAAGAATAATGATTTGGAGAAAGAAAAAGTCAAAGGTAGCAAAGTAAAAAACACGACAAACGAGACGGAGAAACCTAAAGCAAAAGGGAAATCCAAGAAAGTTAGCTTCTCCGGTGACATAGAGGTCTTCCCTGCTGAAAAAAGAACCGAAGGAGATGGTTTAGTCCGAGGTAAAAGATTTACACCAGAAGAAGACGCTATAGTAAAAGAGGCGGTTCTCAACTATATAACAGTACATGGTTTGGGGGATGAAGGTTTGAAAATGATCTTAAACTGTAGTTCCCACAAGGGAATGAAAAAATGTTGGCAAGATATTGGGACTTGCATACCTTACCGACCCTATACCTCTGTCTATTACCGGGCCCACATTTTGTTCGAAAGGGGTGAAACCCGTTCATGGACTCCAGAAGAGATGGAATTTTTGAAGGAAGCTCATGAAAAACATGGTAAAAAGTGGAAGATGATGGCCGATGAACTCGGTAAACACAGGTTTCATGTGAAAGATGCATGGCGAAGAATCAAGTTCAAAAACTTAAACAAAGGAAAGTGGAGTCTAGAAGAGTACCAGAACCTATACGATCTCGTGAACTTGGATCTGGTAGTGAAACTAACTGGTCAAGAGAAAATTTCAAAGCACGGGATGCTGAGAGATAATATCCCATGGACTGCAATCAGTGAAAAAATGTCAACTAGAACAGATGCAATTTGTTGCATGAAGTGGTATAGGCAGTTGACATCTTCTCTTGTGGCTGAAAATAAATGGTGTGATGCTGATGATTACCGGATGATTGGCGCACTATATGAACTCGATGCCGCTTGTCTTGAAGATGTTGATTGGGATAATCTTCTTGAGCACAGGCCTGGTGACATTTGTTTAAAACGATGGAACCAAATGATTAAACACATCGGCAGTGATAGGTGTATGACATTTGCTGAACAGGTGGACACACTGGCTAAACGTTATTGCCCGGATTTAGAAGAAGCCAGAGATGCTTGGGACAAAAAACCTTACGTTTCATGAGGTTTGTGTTCTTTTCTTCTCAAATGACATATTTGTCTTGTAATATCTAAATAGTGCTTTTAAGACATGTATTTTAGATTGTTAATTCTTGTACAAGACCATTTACATGATGTTTTCTTTTTCTCGTATCAAGACCATTAAACGATATGTTTTGAACTTTTAACGCGTTATTTTGGAATCTAGGACACAATCTTCCTATCTTGGAGGTTTGATCTTGGCCTGTAATAGGAATAATCAAAATTACATTAAAGAACTGGTGTCTGCTTCAGACATATCATCAAAGTCACAACCTCCATCAATATGTTCATATTCTGGATTCCAAATATACCGACTCATTAAATAGCTCGTATCAAGTTTCTCAGCAGAGGGTATGAATGTCGCCTGCATGGCCCAACTATGTAACTATAAGTATATTGTTAAAAAAAAGTAGATTAGTGTGTGCATGTGTTCTGCTGTTTAAAAAAAAGTATATTGTTTCAAAACGTGATGTAGAATTGCATAGGGTATAGACAACCTTTATAAACCTTGTATGTATGTAACTAACAATATATATATTATTTTCTGCAAGGTTATAAATAACGTAATGGTAAGTCATTGTAAGATTCTGTTGTTTTCTAAGGAGTGACTTAAGATGATAGCTATCTATATAACTTATAATTATACAAACAAAAATCAAAAATCACATAATTATAGATTTATGATATAGTTCGTTAATATTCTTTTTCGTTTTTGGTATATCTAACCATTTTTTATAACCGAATAATTATATATTCAGCTCATATGGCTTTATGTACATTTAACACGCCAAGTATTGAACCATTTTGTGAGGGCATGGTTAAGCCTCAAACCTTAGCGGAACTAGCTAAGACGAGCTTTTTAGAACCATGATTTTCGGTGAAATAAAGTCATTACCTTCGTTGCTAATACGTCATGTGTCGCCATATCCTGGCCAAGAAAGCATGTGCATCTGATCCTTAGAGTATGAACTTGCAGGGCTAGCATGCAGGCTACCTCCTACTGAATTTTTTATCTTTTCATTTGTTCACAAAGAATTACGTGCTTCTCCCTATCATATTCAGATGTGATATGGTTTATTGTAAGTTTAAGATCATAGTATTTCAACTTTCAAGTATGACCTCTACAATATGCTAAAAATTCTAACACAAGAGGAATAGTGATATTTGCATGAATTCACTAAGTGTACAAATTTCTCAATACATCTTCCAAATGTCTCAAGAAGAAGGATATCAACCTTTCTGTACTGAATAGCATATTCAAGGTCTTTTAAACAATCAAGCTTGAAATCAAGTGCACTGTAGTCATTAGTGTTTATGCCGGCCAAAGATCAAGCAATTTCCAATAGCTTGTGTATCTATCATTTAATGGGCATGTTTTACCCGTTACCACTTAAATTGCATTATATCATTCCATTAACTGGGTAAAGCATGTATAAAGATATGATTTTCCTTCCGCTAAGGAATATTTCAATCTATTTAATTCTTGGTGTTATTAGAGGTGATCTATGTGTCAAGCTTTCAACTGATAAGCCTTTAGGACCCACAACAGGTGTGAGAGTCCCATGTGTGCTGCAAGTCATGTCAGGCAAACTGTGGAAGAACACTTTTTAGGTCTCGAGAGTATTGACAAGAGATCTTGTGGTTCTTATGTGATAACTTGAACAAATCTTCATATGTGGTTGGAGATATTCTCCCACTTTCTTGACTTCCAGCTTTTGTATACGCACCTTTTGGTGTCCATGAATAAATGATCCTATCAAGGGTTTCTACAACTCTTTCGAGTCTTTCATTGACACTTGGACCTTTTAAATCACGTCTATCAACAATATTACATATTCTAGAGTGCTGTTCCACATGTATTATGTATAGTTGGTATTTCAACTTCACATACACGGCATATTAATGAACCCTCATAAGCCCCATGATGTTGCTATCTTAAAACTCTAAATGTAACTCTCCTTAATTTTGAGGTATCTAGATTAAAGTTATGGTCATCTTTAATTACAACAAAACATGTACTTTGGTGATTAAACCCTAACTTGAAGATTTTGACCCATAAGGACCCATTTGACTCAAAATTCAACAATACATACACAAATCTCATCTAATTAACCTATAAAATCATCAAATCAATCTCCTAAAGAAATGACTAAACCTTATTATTTAGCACCAAATGGGTCAAAAAGGACATCCCTTTTACTTGCATTTCAAAGTCTTTGACTCTAATCTTCCAAGTTTTTATTACAATTGCTAATTCTAGGGTTCTTCTAATTCTCGATGGTTCCGGTCAATGCACAGCCACACACACATTTATTTTGACCAACATTTTACTAAGCAACTCTTTTATATAACATACTTTGGGTAATTGACGGCTTCTACCCTTAAGTTTATTTATTTAAACTTTAACCACAACTTATCACTCTAGTTACATATTAGTATCTGGTAATCTACCAATTTCAGTCCCTAAACTATTAAACTCTTTATTTTATAAATTAACACTCAAGTTAGACTCTTCATTTATTTTCATAAACTCATATATAAATTGTATGATTCATTAACTATTTAATAAAGATTTAAATTATAAACTTACAAATTTCAGGGTGTTACATGTCAAAACTCAAAGTATTATTAAACCTGAAAGAAAGGATTGTTTGTGATTAAAAAGTGTATACGATGTGAATAAATATCTCAAGATCATTAGTTGGGATTATATTTTTGAAAAAGGAAGGTGTCACATAAAATTGTTATGTGTTTACAATTGTTTAACCCCTTTACACTTGTGTTGCATAGTAGTGTGAAGCTATTAGGAAAACGGTTTGGATTGCTTTTGAAATACAAGGTTGCCTTTTTGGGAAGTTAAACACACATGATAGGATGTGGATTAGTGAATCTAGGATTATGGCATGATGGGATTCTGCCCAATAATGTGAAGTTTGAGTGGTTAAAGTGTTGTAACTATGGCTTATGATGTTAGTGGTCTAGCAGGAGGTCAAGAACACAAACCACCAATTGGTTATGTTTAATGAGTTGAAGGAACCGTATTCTAGCATACAGATATGTATATATACCGGTATAGTGGAGCAGATTAAGTAGCAGGCTTGATCTAATCTATTAGTGATGTATATACATCTATTTGTGTGATGGTTTGACATTAGGCCAGTCGGGCCTTTGGCTTATGTAGTAGATTCTAGCATACAGATATGCGGACATATCTAGTATAAAGATTGAGATTGATCGGATGGATGATTTCTCTTTCAATACTAGTGTTGGAAGGTTAAAACTAGATCAGTGCCGATTAAATAAGGGTCAGTTTTGTTGAGTCGACATGCATAAGAATTGGGGGATTTATTATAAGTCTGTATGATCATTCTGGTGTTGACTAAGGTGTAGAGTGACGGCTCAAGCTTTTACATGATGCCACTTTTGTGAAATCATTTTAGTAAAGTTTTTTTTATAAAACAATGACACAGTTTTTTGGAAATCTATCTTTTGGCATTGAAGTGTTGACATATATTTAACTTGAAATTCTGTTATTGTAAATATTTAAAGGTATTCATTTAATATTTTTTGAAGTAATCATTTTCATTACTTGATATCCTTTTCAAACCACTTACTTTATACTAACTTGTTTGAAGTTATGCTTTGTCGTTTTAAGGATTTTGTTTTGTGATGACTGCTATTGATTCACGAGGTTTATATTAACACTTATTTATTTTTTTTTGAAATATTCCTTGGTGAGGTGGTTCATTCGATGGGTAGTTAGATGACACCAACTTATGATGCCGAGTAGTTGTTGTAGATTTGATTTATAAAGTTAGTAGCATTGTGATTTTTTTTGATAAATGGATTTGCTAGATTCAGCTGACCGCTCTTTTCCATATAATTAAGTGTTTAAAGTCTTCCGTTTCAATTGTTTTAATAAATATAAAGAAAATGTAAATGTAAATTTTTATGAAAATTACAGTGTTAAAAAACCAAGGTTCTAAATAAAGTGAGACGTGACATAACGGCATGGTTAAGCCTCAAGCCTTAGAAGTCATGACGAGGTTACAAGGTTTTACAACAAGTGACTTTAAGGCTACAATTTTGTATATAAATTATAATTATGTATATAAAACTAAATAAACAAAAATAAAAAAAATCTAATTATAGGTTTATAACGTAGTTCATCAATCTTTTTCTTTGTTTTCACTATATCCAACCATCCTTTATAATTGAATAACTATATAAATTCGGCTCATATAGACTTTAACAAACCTCAAAAAACACGGTTTCTAACGGGTAAAAACGCGCCAAGTTGAGCCTTAACTTACGCAAACCTTAAGCATCAGCGAAGCCATGACGAAACGAAGACAAGCTTTTTAGAACCATGCTAAAAAAACGTTAAAACTCAATTAGGGTACTCTTGGTTCAGGTAGAGAGTAGGAGTTCTAGCGATGGCGATGTTGGTGGCCTTGAGGCAGAGAGTTGACGATACTGGCGTTGTAGGTGTCACTGATAAGCCAACGGTTCCTTTTCCCCTACACAATATTCATGCGCATTCACTTGTTGATCAAATAATAATATTTGCAAAGATAATCATGAATTTCTTAAAAATATATTAAAAAGAAAATTTAACATCATTATTAAAAAAAAACAATTGAATCAACTCCCAGAACCAAGATGATGAAAACAACTCTTAAAAAAGTAAAATATGAGTGTCCGGCGAACAGGATTAAACCGTTGGATGCAACATCCCACGAGAAAAAAATATACAATCATTCACACCAAAAAGAATCCAAATCAGTAGATCATGTGGCGGCAATGGTGGCGGCCAATGGTGCAGCTGAAACGTCAATGGGACCATCAGGTGCAATCACTTTAGAAGATAGTTTTTCGTCAGGTAATGCTGCATCCTTTCCGTTTGTAGAAACACTCTTATCATCTTTGGCGGCATCCTTGGCAGGAGGCGGTGGAGGAACCATGTGAGCTGGTGGCGATTGCTTAAGCTTCACCAGAATATTACGCAGCCTGGAGAGATCAGTTGGTTTTCCGGGCTTCGGTCCCTGAATGACCTCAATTGATGGTTTCTTGTCTTTATCCTTTTTGCTTCGTTTCTCGATGTTGGGGACCTCACGTGGAACCAGCTCTGCTATTGCTTTCCAATACTGTTTATCGGCTTCTTTGTGGAACTTCTCTTGCATTGCTACATATAACTGTTTCAAATGAAGATCCAACTAAAATTTTAAAAACACTATTTGTTATAACAAAATTAAATAAAAAATGACAATTGTTGAGAATTAAAACCACAAAGATGTGAGAGTTAAAAATAATGCAGCTCCAATGCCATGCTTGTGTTGAATCCACAGTTTGATCACATTTGGATGGATTATCAATAGTGACAGTTACTGTACCTTTGTTAAGGGAAATAAATCATAGTTATTAAAATGTTCAAAACTCTAAAAAAGATGTAAGATCAGAACACTTGTGTAGGGGTGAGCATGCGACCCGATAGACCGCAAAACCGACGAACCGGACCGAACCAGACGGAGACCAGTCCGGACCGGGACTGTTCGGTCCTTTTTTTACAGATTTCGGGTTTCGGTCCGGGCCGGTCCGGTTTTGTTTAATATAGTGTATAAAACAACCAATAGACCGAAAAAACCGACTAACCGGATCTGACCGAGACCGGGACTGGTCGGTCCAGTCTTCAGTCCTAGTTTTTTATAGATTTCGGGTTTTGGTCCGGTTTTTAAACCGATCTCACCCCTACACTTGTGTCACCAAAAGGTTTTGCCCAAAATCTAATCACTATAGTTTTCCAAATTTGGTTAGATCTAGAAAATGACAATTTCGAGTTTTCGACCTGATTACTTCATGAATGGGTCAACTTGGACTATGGTTTATCACTAGTAAAACGAAAAAACAGACAGTAAGGAAACGGGTCAACTGAGTTGAACACATCAAACAGATAGAGATTGCACCAAGTATAATATGAATGCATATTACCTCAAAAATAATTTTATTCAAAAAAATAGAGGACTATTGAAATAACATAATGTTTGTGAAAATATTTGACACATTTTGTATAAGAAACACAAAACATGAATTACCTTTTCTCCTTCTCTATTAGTGAGCTTGTTAGTCTCGATGTTCTGGAGTCTTTTCTCATGGAAAGCACTTTTGTAAACTTCACCTTCCTCGATAATCTGACTTTGTAATTCCTTCTCCTGATTTTCCTTCTCTGCCAAACGAATTGCATTTAGCCTGCAAACGAAAGCCAAAATTGAGTGAAAAAACACATTTCATAGTCCAGGCAGAAGAGGCGGATGTATATGTGTACCACGGTATGCAAGTGTGCATACCCTGTGGAAAAAGTAATTAGTGGTAGAAAGTTTGAAACTTTTTCTATATAAACAAGTTACTAAAGATGCAGAGCCTCCTAAGACTTTGTGCATACCCTATGCAAATAAAAATCTAAAAATCCAATCCACAAACAAATTGAGGAGGAAAGCCATTTGAAATCTATTTAATATATTAAACTAAAGTAAGATTTAAATTTATTAACGCAAGAGTGCAATATTAACACAGATTACTCAAAAAAATCCAAATCGAGGGAAAATGGAGAAGAAAAAAACAGTGGTGCTTGGTGTCTGGCATTTGAAAGCAAAATCTGGAAGAAAAAAAAAAGATAAGATTTCAAGCAAGAACGATAAGAACTAATAAAGAATGCACGAAAACAATCAAAACACAAAAGAATTTTAGGTGGTTCACACAATTATTGTAACGATGCTACATGCATGGCGAATTTAAGAGATACTTTTATTATCGTAGAATACACACGCAACTGCATGCAAATTAGGGTTACAATGATGTCTATGGAGAAATATTTAGACTAAAAGTTTGTCCTAACACGGCCAATGGGCTTGGACCCACGAGCTCAAAACGTCACAACTTCTTTCCGTTGCCAGCAATGAACCTTCGCATCAACAGAGTTCATGCCCTTTAGCGCAATGCATCCGCGGTGCTGACCTCCTTCAGGCTTCAACAATGCTGAAGTTGCCCTTCAGCAGTGTCATAACTCAACAGCTTGTCATTTGCCTCTTCTAATCACGCCAAACAACATTCTCCTCTTCTAATCTTTTGAACAGTGCTTGTCCTCTACATCTACCTTTTGAACATAAAATTAGTGCTTGTCGTCTACCTTTTGAATGCCAAATGATATATTCTACACTTCTAGTCTCGCCAGTTGCCTTCATCTTTTTCCCTCTATCTGGTAAGTGATAATTCCTTTTATTTAAGTAGACCAGGCCATCAGGGAAGACCGGCGTGTAGTCGACAGAAAAATTATTTTATTCGCTCTTCACTTTAAATTTTTTGGTTTTAAATATGTAGATTATGCATACTTTTTATGTATTTTGCTTTAGTTTTGATTGGATTGAAAAAACCAAACTGACCCAAACCAAAAAACCCACCCGAAAACTCGAAAATTAAGTACATTAACGTGAATACTTGATTAGCATGTAAAACGCATACCCTAATACAAATTTCTAAATCCGTAACTATGCCTAGCAACCACTTCGCTTTACCCAAGAATTCAAGATTATCATTTATATTGTCCTAACAGTCCATAGCAAAAGTACTTTCCAACTAATATGTGAGAAGGAAGATGCAAATTCAGGTCCCGTTTACACAATGTAAAGAAAAAATTAGGACCCACAAAATGTAGAATAAAAGAAAGGGCATAAAAAAGGTTGCCACCATGAGGAATCACAAAATTAGTGGTTACAGTAGTAACCTATTACTGCATAATAATAAACTATGCACAATATAATACAAAAAAAGTTGGAAAGCTGAAGGAATTATTTTTAATAAATCAGTTACTGCAACAAAAATACGGCCTTTCTACTATTGATTTGGAAGTTCTTTTCATTGTATTCATAGATTTGTTGTAAGCACTAGTACATATGCACTTCACAGTTTAGTTTATCAACCACTATACCTTCACAAGTCACAACTGAGTATTGATTAGTTAACATGTTAGCTTGAATAACACCCTAAATAATGTGGCATTCAAACCAGCCAATTCAACCTATTAATTATAAAATAAGTTCTCTCCTTCCCAACACATTCTGCAGTGCATAAGAAAACGACAAAAATTGAAGTTAGCAACGTCATTAACGAAGAATATCTAAAGCTTCTCTGAAAGGGATTTCGTATGCTTCTTGTTGAATGTTAATTAAATGCTTAATTTATTAAATCACTGACCATCTGGTTTTATGAACAATTTAGATTAACAATATTGACAGAAAAATTTGGCCAGAGCCAAAGTTTCTACCTTACAGTGAAGAACATATGAGATCTTAATGTAAGTTAATCATCATTGGCGTCCTGATAATGGTAGCCTATAATTATGAATAATCATCCCTAACTCTTTAATCCAAAGATTGAATGAAAGGTTAAGGCAAAAGATTAAAACATAGAAGTCACCCACTGTAAGCACCTAAAAGGTATAAATTAAAGATCCACTCCTAATAAGACATTTAAATCGTGGGGCTAAATTATGTCTTGTGTCCTTTTTGGTCAAAGAATTTGACAATTCACATTGAACATTTGAACCTGAGTAAACTGAGTGATTGCTATACGGAAGACTCCATGGATCTACTTTTCCTTATAATTCATGTTCGAAATCAGATCCTAACGACAAATCTTGTACGGAAAACAGGAAACCAGTGCAAATTCAATAGAGATTTAAGGTCCTCTAAGAAATGCGACAAACAACGATAGCAGCTATAACTAGTTGACTATTGCTATGATTAAATATCAAGTCCTTAAGGCTGGTTGAATGTTTAAATTCCTGCAAAATTATGATGGATCCGGTGAAAATGTTACGAGATCTAGACAACGTAATTTGAGATCAATGAAAAATAGAGAAGAATAAGTGAAAAGAGAACCTTACCGTCGCCATTCACGAAGAGCAAAGCCCTCGTCGCGTTTCATCTCACTTGGAGGCGGAAGCAGGGGCCCGTCAGAGGTGAAAATTTCTTCAGCATTGTAGCCATTACCATTGGAGATCGATCCGTCCTGGGACTGGGAGTAAGGGTTAGGATCGGGATTACCGAAGCCGAATGGATCTGAAGCGTCAATGGATTGATGAGAAACTTGCTCTCCGATGAACGGCGGAGCATCGGCGGTAGAGTAGGAATTGTGGCCGTTGAAGTAACCGTCGTCGAATTGGCCAGAGGATGGAATTGTGGTCGATTCTTCGCCATTAACGCTAAACGGATCGAACGACATCTCTCTCGAATTTCGCTGGGATTGAACAGAAGGCTGGGCTGTCTTGGTGTTCAGTTTTTATATTGTCGTCCAGTAGAATTACAGATGGCGCATTTGTTTATTATTTCAAGACAACATTTTGGTCGGTAAATTTCAAATCCAACAAATAATATTCGGAAGTGTTGATAGCGTCATCTAAGGGTGTGTGTATTTGAAGGGATTTGTATTACAAATCCCACTAAATATCATGTTTGGTTGGCAAAGTAATGAAGCATTTTAAATTTATGGATTTCATCGAAATACCATCAATGAAGGATTTTGAAATACTAGCCCCCCTTGGTATTCTGAAATCCCGTAGATGGGGATTTCCACCGGCGACCCTCCGGCGACCGTCTCCGGCGATCTTTCGATTTTTCGGACTCCGTTTTCCGTCCCTCCGCCGTCGCTGTTCGCCTTCCCTGTCGACGTCGACATCGCCGTCCGGCTTCCCTGTCGACGATCGTCGTCATCGTCATCGTCCCTTCGACAGAAACCCTAGGTTGCCTTCCGTCCCTTCGACAGAAACCCTAGGTCATATAATTTTTCATCATCCATATCCATTTAAGTTTTCATCATCCATATCCATATCCATTTAAAATAATTTCGTGCGTCCGTATCCATATCCATCGGATTAAATGGGTAAATGGATATCCATTGGATGTCAAAAGAACTTTTGCCCTAAAGAAAATACCATATTTTTATATATAATTTATGATCTTTATTGATATAAAGACATATTTTCTTCAAAAAAAAGATAGGAATCATAGTTTCTTTCACTTTGACACTTAAATGTATATAATCGATACAACTATACAAAAATATTATAGAAGAGAGTGTGAATTTAACCTACATAATTATATATATCTTTATTAGTATATTTATATATAAGTTTTAAAATTAAAATACATATATGAAATTATACGTAATTATATAAAATTATAATTATATCAAACTTAATTCGGGTTAATGGATTCATCCATGGATGAAAATTCGTTATCCATATCCGATCCAATAAACATCCATATCTACTTCATATCTGAAATTCACCCATTTAATTTTGTCCATATCCATCACAGATGGATCGGATCGGGTGGATGATCATTGGATCGGGATGACAATTGTCATCCCTAATTATCGTATTTGAATACTTCTTTAATGATTAAATACTGAAATAATAAAATTACTTTTTTTAAGCAAATATATATATGAGTATGAAAGCATCTAAGTACCTGACTTAGGTGCTGCTACAGAATACATCCTTTTCCTATAATATTTTTGTGAAACTATCAAAAGGCTTGTAGTACAGCAGTATGTAGGGGTGAACATAGGATCCAATAGACTGAAAAAATCGACGAACCCGACCGCACCGGACCGGAACTGGTTTTGACCGGGCCCGGCCAGTCTGGTCTTCGGTCCTTTTTTTATAGATATCGGGTTTTGGTTCGGTCCGGTTTTGTTTGATATAGTATATAAAAGAACTAAAAGACCGAAAAACCCAACAAACCGAACCGGTCCGGACCGTGACTGGTCGGTCCGGTCTTCAGTCCTAGATTTTTATAGGTTTCGGGTTTCGGTCCAGTCCGGTTTTTTAATCGATCTCACCCCTAGCAGTATGAGGTGTATTAAGTATTTTCGAAGGTTGTGATAGATTAGTAGTAAGATTAGTGTGTGTGTTCTGTCGTTCAAAAAACGATTATTATTGTGGAATTTCAATCGTAACCTATTATCTATTCAATGCTTGGTAAGGGTGTTCATAAATAGTTAACCAATTAGTTATCCGAAATATCCGTTTACAACTCTCTTGAACCTAAATTGGATAATCGGTCACATGGTCTTTCTGGTGAACCAAATAACCACCTTTTCAAAATCTAATATTCATATCTAAACTTTTGACAAGATTTGAAGAGAAAGTTATAAAACACTATGAATTATGTGAATTATTTGTCATGGAATAAGATATTACGAATAAATAAAACTAAGTTAGTATAGTAAATGATAAGCTTTAAAAACCTAATTGACTCTTAAACACTAGTCATGACCATATCAATTAAAGCATATATTAAAAAGTGATACGTACACTTTATTTTGTAATAAAATTTTATGAGTCAATAATTAATTTACATTAAAAATTTATCAATTGGTTGACAATATTGATAAACCTAAAAAAATTAGTAAGTTTACCATCATTTTTAGATTTAAGAACTATAATCAAACCAAAAAAACGAAACTTTTTTCGGTTAAGTTAGCCAAAAAATACGTAGAATCTACCACACTAAACCAGCAAGTACAAGAAATATCTAGAATCTATCACACTCAACCAACAAGTATCACTTGATCATCGTAGTATAGACTTGGTAAGTCATGGTCAAATCCACAAGGAACTGTGACTTCTAATAATTAGCCGCTACTTTCATCTAGTAGGCTATAGGAAAGGCAAAGAATCTAATCTACACATCTAAAGCTAACAAAAGCAATAAAATAATAAAATCACAGGAACATGCAATAGGGAGGAATTCAAGGGAAGAAGTTACTCATTAAGACTCAAATACTCAAAACAGAGTATAACACGTGTATATTATTATGACGTGACTATGTTGACTTAAATGCACAGTTAGATCAGGCTATTGCTAAGGTACCTTAATTAAGTTGCTACAAAGGTAAAATAGGCCCTTAGGCTCTTGTTAAAGTTACTTACTCTTACAAGAGTTTGGAGAGCTAATGCAATACATAGACACTAACCACCTCAACTTATTTTATTAAGCATAATGGAGATAAAGTACATATTTTCATATCAAAAGTCATCAAAGCGACTTGACAAATTACACCAAACTTGATTTTTTTTCAAATTAAAGCATAAGGACATACATTTGACCAAAATTCCAACACATCAATCCAACACCACTCGGGGCCAAGACAAATGTATAATCAAGCATGAACATGATAATCACTATTGTTTTCTAGCAAGAAACTAACGTGAACATACATGTTGAATTATACATATGTTTGAATATAAGCATTCTTCACATGCGGTTTTTTAACATGTCATGATTCTAACACTCACATGGTTTGAATATGAAGGATGTGTTTGGAAAAAACTAGCTGAGACTGGAGCTGGTGCTGATTAATTGTTAATCTTGAACCCAAGCCATAAACTACTTGAAAAGGCTTTTATTTTGGGGGCTTAGAGTTGTTTATGTTTTTAATAATCCCCTTAACACCCGAATGAGGCTAGAGAGCCGGAGATTATGAAAACTAGAATCTCAGGCTCCTATAATCCCCCATAAACCCGTTACCGAACACACCCGGAGTAAAGATGATCTAGAATACTTCAACATTAGAGATACATATAAAACCTCCAAGTTAACGAAGTCAACATCCTATTTAAATATACATGTTACAAACACTAAGATTCCTATAATACAAATGAATCAATGTATAGCTTATAGTTCATACAAACAAACCCAAATCATTCAACAAATCAGGATTCAAGATGATCTAAGTAGGAAAGATTATACCAAAACCAAAATAAAGATGAAATGGGGACACTCCATGGACTACAAACTACCTTGATGCTTGATTCACCTTCTTTTTACACCAAGAATCACCCCTCCAAGATTTTGGGGTGAAATTAGTCCATTTCGGTTTTTGGAAGTGTGGATATTAAGACAAACCGGCCCCCTCGTTCTGTCAATAAATATGACTTTTAAACACAGCTCGTGTACTTCTTAATGTTGTAAGGTGTACACTTATGGGCGTACGTGGGTGGTGGAGATAAGATTATTGTCAGAGCAAGTTGGCAAGTTGGTGGGCACAGGTTGTAATCCTTACGGCCGTACGAAGGGTGTCCCCTTTAGTTTGGTTACGTATATTTTAGTCAAAAGAGAGACATGGGAGAGAAGTGTAGTCAAATCCTCTTTTAACCTAGACTTTGTTTATATGTATTTTAGTCTATGTCTAATTGGATTTAAATAAATATCTTATCCTAATATTATATTTCAAACCTTAAATCTATTAACCAATTAATCCCTTTACAACTCTTAGGTTTAGGTAGTTAGAAATTACCCCCAAAACCTTTATTAATTAACAACCTTTAAATATTTATTTAATAAATATTTAAATTGGGGTTTACTAGATTCGTAAATAATAAATATTTTATTATCTATTTCTCCCAAATTAATTTATACAATAAACTAATTTTATTCACACAATAATAGTGACAACAAACAATAGTTCTAACTGGGTGTGATCGTGTGATCCTTTAGTGTCATATAATATTAGATATGATGACACGTATTCATTATGTAATCATGTAAGAATCCCAGTTTATAGAATGTATTAAAAAGTTGTCAAAATGGGGTCTCTTCACCCTGTTCTTGTAAGGGTCGACCTAGATCAAGCAACTCACATTTATGTGAGCTAAATGGTATATTAACTTGATTTTTTATGTTGTCTGTGCCGAATTTTCATAATAAGAAACAATCCAGTGGAATTGGTAACAACATTCTAGCAAATGGTTGATGTTTAAACGATTTTAAGACTTGCATCCCCTGTTCTTCGAAGAATACATGGCCGAGAACCAAAAGTGGGTCTAAACCCACCAAATCTTGTTAATAATTGGATTAACAAAAAAGGATTTATTTATATGCTAGTAGAAGTCGTTAGAAATAAAAAACATGAAGTTTGGCCGGAGTTTCAAAGGGATTTCAAGTATCTAAACGTCGACTGTGTATACATATGTTTGATCCGACCAAGATGAACGCCACGTTCGACTTAGTCACTTGGTGCGACTTAGGTGTCGTCCGACTTAGTCACCTGGTGCGACCTAGATGCCTGTCCGACTTAGTTACACGGTGCAACTTAGGTGTCGTCCGACTTAGTCACCAGGTGCGACCTAGATGCCTGTCCGACTTAGTCATCTGGTGCGACCTAGATGCTTGTCCGACTTAAACTCAATGTTGATCTCATATACATGCTATAGGTTTCGGAGGTCGGATTCAATAACTGCTCAATCCCGCTCAGTACGACTATCACTGTGTTTTATTGCTATTGCTGCTAATCAAGTGAGTATCACTAACTTATATCTTATATTGTGATGCATGTTCTTATATGATACTGTGTTGATTAATCGCCTGAGTGGCACAATCGCTTGAGTAGTAATCGCCTGAGTGACACAATCGCTTGAGTGGCATCGTCTAAGTGGCATTTGATGTGATGTAAATGACTATTTGAATATATGTCTGATGTAATGTATGAGTATTGTATGCTCACCAGGATTTGTGCTTAATCCGTTGTTGATTCATGTAGACAAGGGAAAGGCGCCGGCGTGACAACATCTTTCCGCAACTTATTTTCCCCAAACTCTGATTTATAAACAATTACTTTTGAAACATTTATTCGAACCGTAAGTCCCGTGTGTTGGGAAGGTCTTGACGATTGGTTGTAGTGAACCCCTTTTTGATTACTTTCATATTTGGATGAATCTTTGATTTTATTTAATTTTAAAAAAAACTGGGATGTTATAGAGGTTCCTTACGACAAAAGCCAAGTCTACTTGCGCCGGAGAAAAAGTTCCGGAGAAATAGGAATTGCGTGTCTCGTGCCGTGAGCTCGTCGGCAGCCTCCTATTATAAATTTGAAATTTAGGGTTCCAGAAATACATCTTATGCATGGTAGCCGACCCTAGCACACCCCTGTAGCCAAGAACGACCCTAGAAGATCAATTTTCACCATTGGAGGCTTGGGGATTAGAAATCAACTTTCAATCATCATCAAGTGCAATCCAGGTTGTCTAGATCTAGATGTTTTTTGATTTATTCATGGATTACATTAGGTTCTTGATTGTTCTAAGCCTATCTGTGGGCTGATTTCCTTTTGTATTCATCCTATGATCAAACCCTAGCATGATATTACTTAATTTCTTTGGTTAATGTGTGGATTGATGCTAGTTTCATGTTTATTCAATCAAAGTTTCAGTCTTTATTGGTTTTAATATTTTGATTATGGATTAATGGCTTGTATTGAGTATAAATCGGATGTTTGTATGACATATGTGCCTCTTTGAATGATTTGTCTATGACTTGTTTTATGGTTTACTCGGAAAAGTAATCAGGATCTAATTACCACAATCTAAACCAAAAGATTTGAACTTTACCATCACGGGAACGATTGGGTTTTGTTAATACTTTTTGACTTGATTGATGAATTATGAGCTAGGTTGGTTTTTAGATGTGATAATCAATCGGAAGTTGTTTATCAAATCTTTTACACAATATCTATATGGAATCGGAATTTGAGTAGGGTCAAGTCATTCCATGCTAACCAATTAAATTGATCTTGGGAAGTATTGAGTTAGGGGGAGAAATTAGGGTGAATACGTGTGTGTTCTTATCGGGTTCTCTTGCAAAAGTATCAACAATAGCTGGTAGTTTATTATTTTAATTAGTTTTCTAGTCAAATTCTACTCTTGAAACTGAAAAGCTCCCGACTCTAGGTTAATTAATAGTCTACCATTTGCCAAATATTAGTACATTTGTTAATGGCCACCCCGTTTGCATGACATTTTGAGCAGATGACTCTTTTGGCAGACGGCTACCCCGCTTGTGTGGCATATATGATATGAGTGTATTATTTGTGAATGTACTATTTGATATAATATCTAAGTGTTGTGTGTTTGCTAAGCTTTGTGCTTAACCCATGTTGTTGATTATTTTTCAGGACCGTCTCGTGTTGATAAGGGAAGGCTCCCTCCTGCGTGACAGTTTCACTTCTGCAAACTATTTACAAACTCTAATTTATTTAACTAAATACAATTAAACATTTTATTGACTTACCACCGTAAGTCCTGTGTGTTGGACAGTTTACTGATAACCATATATATATATATACATACATATATATATAGGGGAAGGTTCATTTGAGAACTGTTATTATTGTGAAAACCGCGAGAATCAATCTTAGCCATTCATTTTGGATGAAATTCATGGATGAAGAGCGTGAGGGGATTGAGTGTGGCAAGGTGCATGTAAGGAATTTATGGGTGGGTAATACAATTAAAATAGGGGGAATTGAACGGCTAAGATTAGTTTTCGCAATAAAAACGGTTCTCAAATGAACTTTTCACTATATATATATATATATAGGGGAGAGTTCAAACGAGAACTGTTTTTCGTACGAGAACTGCGAGAACCAATCTTGGTCGTTCATTTTGGATAATGGAATTCATGGATGAAGAGCGTGGGGGGATTGGATGTGGCAGGGTGCATGTAAGGAATTCATCGGTGGGCAATCCAATTGAAAGAGGGGGAATTTGACGGCTAAGATTGGTTCTCGCAGTTCTCCTACGAAAAACAGTTCTCGTTTGAACTTTTGCCTATATATATATACATATATATATATATATAATTGGGGCATTACATTCTACTTTTAAAATTACACCTTTGTCCACTACGAGAGTTGAATCCATAACCTTAAAGAAAACCTAATACAACCGATACCACTTGCTATAAGCTGAGCTATATATTATTGTATTTTAAAGACAGACGGAAATTTTCAATGTATCAAGAAAAGGTTTTACAACAGCCTCTATTAATAAAACAACTCAAAGAAAATAGGAGCCACTAAAAACAGATTGAGAGTAGTCCCAAATAGTCCGAAAGTGTTAACAACCAAAATAGACTAATTTTAGACCGGTTTGGACCTTTGGATTAGAGGCCCAACTTGATCAATTAATATCATATTTGATTTGTTTTGAAACCATAACCTAGAAAAATGTTGTATCTTTGACAATTTGTCTTCCTGTAAACAAAGAGTACGATTGATAATTCATCACAAATGAAACATTGTGCAAGTTAAATTACAGACCCGGGTGATAACCCATCAAATTCAAATGTAATTGTTTAGAATACATCACGAAACATAAAATAGTTCAATGTTTGCGGAAGCTTGTGGAGTATGAGCTATCAACCGCGTGCTGGAGCCCCGCCGTGGCCATCACCTAAAAAGAAGGTTAAACAACAACCGTAAGCACAAAGCTTAGCGAGTACACTTACTTACAATCGACCATAAGACATCACATCATTGCCTTACAATCATGTTACATCTTTCATTCCCGCTACCGTAGTAGACGGTCCCAACATTCCCGTCACCGAAGTAAACGGTCTCATCCTTCCCGTCACCGTAGTGAACGGTCTCATCATTCCGGTCACCGAAGTGAACGGTCTAATCATTCCCGTTACCGAAGTGAACGGTCTAATCATTCACGTCAATTGTGCAGATCACTTCTGATAAGCAGTATGCCGGACCCGAAATTGTGCAGATCACTTCTGATAAAGTCAAAATAGCTCTGGAGAAATTAAAAGCAGCTCGTGATCGTCAAAAGATATATGCAGACCCAAAGCACCGACCAGTGGAATTCTGTGAAGGCGATAGGGTATTCTTGAAGGTATCTCCTTGGAAGGGGGTAATTCGGTTTGGACGCAAGGGCAAGCTGAGTCCACGTTATATTGGTCCATTCAGGATTATCCGAAAAGTCAACGAGCAGACTGTATCTCTTGAATTACCTTCTGAGCTATCTGGTATTCACAACACTTTCAATGTTTGCTATTTGAGAAAGTGTAAAGTTGAAGAAAATCAAGTTCTACCTCTGCAAGAGCTGAAGGTTGATTCGGCTAAGCGTCTTGTAGAGGAGCCAGTTGAAATTCTTAACGCAAAGACAAAGAAGTTGCGTAAGAAGCTGATCAGACTGGTTCTTGTCAAGTGGAAGCACAACCTAGGTCCCAACCTGACATGGGAAACAGAGGATGACATGAAGACACGATACCCTCACTTATTCCCAGTTGAACAGATTCCGAGGACGGAATCTTCTTAAGGGGAGTAGAGTTGTAACATCCTCAAATATGGCCTATTCGCGTGCTCCATTTGGTATGTCAATTTAATTAAATGAATTAAATATAAATATATTTGTAAGAATAAATAGAAAATATGTAATTGGCTAGTTAAATGTGAATATAAAAATAGTAATAAAAATAGAAAAGAATTGTAAAATAATAACTGGTTTCAAACGAGGTTTTCAAAAATATCCTCGTTAGTTGAAACGGTTATTCGGGTGTTGTGTTGTATGTTGAAAAGGGGAACAAGATACCTCTTAAAGGATAAATGAGAACCATGGGTCGGTTCTCACTTATAACCCAAGTCAGACAACAAACACACACACACACACAGACTTCTCATTCTTGTTCTCTTGTTCTTGAAGAAGACAAATCCAATCCAAGAGAAATTGAAGCTGGAATTAAAGCAAAAAAACAAGTCCACAATCTGTTCTTGATCCTTCCTTGCTCATCATCTTCTTGCTTATAAGCCTATCTTCTTCCTTGTTCTTCATTTCAAGCTTTAGGTTAAAATTAGGAAAAAACAAAATTAGCCAATAAAGCTTGAATCTTTGAGTTGCAATCTGTTTTATAATCATCTACAAGTTGTTTAAGGTTGATTTTATGAATTAAAGATACCTTCTTGAAGGAATTTCATGAAATTGACCAAATGGGTCTTTAATGGTGAATTAGTGATTCAATCTTGAATATGATGATTAAATTGTGTTATGTTAGTGTTTATGAACTCCTTTTGATGCCCCAACACTAGTATATAATCTAGAAATAAATAAGAAAGTGATAAAGTGGGGTTTGAAAGGAAGAACAGCAGCTGCAGGGCACAAAGTCGCAGCTCTGGTGCTGCGTAAAAAGTGTCGCGGCGCGACGTGTGTGCAGCAAAGTAACCTTTGTTTTTTCAATAGTTAATGTTATTTGGGATGGGTTAAGGTATTTGTAATAAGTTAAACATGTATTTGGGGATTAAAAACAGAATATTGAGGGTATGTACATGTGGTATGATTTTCAAGTAAACTTGTAATATGCAATAGATAATAGTTGAATCATTTTTTACCATTTTAGAGGCATTTAGTATGGTTTAGACATTTTTACTCAATTAAACACATAAGTAGGAATATAACACTAGTAATAGAATATGTGTTTATATGTGACAATCTAAGTGGACTTATATGTGTACTAATAGGTAATTAAGCTATCAAGGAGAGCCGAGTTCATATTGTGTTGTTTATAAACACGCGAGGTGAGTACTGACTCTTATGACTTCAATTTAGGAAGTTTTGAATGCAAGAACAGTTATATGATTATAACATGCCACAACTTGTATTATGAAAGCCATATGTATGCTAGTATGATAAAGAATCCATGATATGCCTTGCTAATTGATGTGCAAGACATGTATTTAAGTACATGTGCACACTTGATGAATAATATGTTATATGAATAAAGCATGCATGCACTTGTCCCTGCAAAGGGTGATTGATGAAACTATCTGTATGTCCGAACTTATATGTAATTAAGGTCGGCTTCGGCTGGGTCCTGGGCCTACGGGCATAATGTTCTGGACTAACGGTACTCGAGTACTGTTCCTTTCAGCAATTGAGGTGAGTGCCTTAAATGGCTAAGCCTAATGAGCTTTGGCTCCTTAACGAGCATGGTGATTCACTTAGGTGATGAAACCCGCACGGATGGTAGTGTCTGATTCCCCCGGTGGTAGTGGTTTGAGCTGGCTTTGCAACCCGGCAATATAATACACTCGCTGGACATGTCAACACTCCACTATATGTTAGGATAGCATTGATTGCTTATTCTGCTATATGACTTGTTATATTGCTAAGGACTTGCTTAATTGTTATGCATGATTGTTAGTAATCACTAGCTATATTTATATAGCTAATGTTGTTGATGTTTAACATTTTACAGATAAGGAATAGACGGCTTGGTGAGTTGGGGACACTCGTGGCTGTTATAGAAGCCTTTTTGGAAGGAACACTACTTTTGGTATAATAGTATTATGGTCGGTTTAGATTATGTAACACCGGTAGGCATGTTTGGCAATTTTTGGTATTGTATATTTGTATATACGCCAAACATGTATTTTTAAACTGTAATAACTGCTTGGGTTGTTTGTTTGTTATTTAAAATTCCGCTGCATAGTTTTTGAAATTCAGTTAAGTTAACAAACAGGTAAAAGTTCAAATTATAAACGTACTCATGCAGTTTGAAAACTCAATTTTATACTGATTTTTAAAATAGCAAAGGCGGTGTTACAAGTTAGGTATCAGAGCCTAAGTTTGAGGGAATTGGGTACTTGAAAGAGTATTCAATCCCAAACTCGGGCCCGACCATTATGAAGTGTTCCTTATTGGGTAAAGGGGATTGAGTATGAGAGTAATGTGATAAGTACTTGTTAATAGCTAAGTTATATGTTAACATGTAAGTATAAGTGCTATAATGAATGATTCTTCTTTCATATAGCAAAAGTTGAAACATGTCTGCACCGCATGATGCTACTGAGTAGGCTTTAAAAGAAATGGAGGATGAAGCCTCCCATATTCCACCACAGGCTGGAGACGCGCAGTCTCAGCACCACACTGAAGGTGCTCCAGCCGATAATGTACAACAGGAATACATACGACGCCTCGAGGAGGAGCTCCGTGTTGCAAAGGAGCTATTATTTCACTCGGCTTTGGGTAAACCACCTCGCTAGCCATGTTCTTTCAAGAAATTCCTGACATGTAAACCACCTACTTTCGAGGGGAGTGATGACCCCGTGGTTACTATGAGGTGGCTTCGTGAAACAGAGCAAGCTTTTGAGTCCTGTGAATGTGAAGCTGAATACCGCGTCATGTATGCAGTTAGGATGCTTAAGGGCTGTGCCATATTCTGGTGGGACACGGTCAGGGCCTCAGTCAGAAAGGAGGTACTAGAAGCTCTGTATTGGGAGCAGTTTTCGGAGAAGGTGCAGAAGAAGTACTGCACTGAATATGACATGGAACGGCTGGAACGGGAGTTCAACAATCTCCGAAAAGGAGATAAATCTATGGAGCAACATATTGGTGCCTTTTCTGATAAAATGAGGTTTGTACCTCATTTACTAACTGATGAGAATCTGAAGATTCGAAAGTTTGTGGCTACTCTACCACTTGAATTTCGGGCACATGTCCGAGCAGCAGCTGATTTGGATCGAGCTTTTGAAATAGCTCGACAGATGGATGGTGATCGCATCTAATGCAGGGGTGAATCTGCAGGGGAAAGCAACAAGAGGAAATTTCAATCCTCTTCTAACCCGAGTCCTTTAAAAGGACAATCTTCTGCAGGTACCAAAGGAGGCGACTCTAAGAGGACTAGACCTGATAGTCAATGATGCTATCAATGCCGCACCTACCATTATGGCGATTGTTCTAAGGGGATGAAATGAAGGGAAAGAGAAAGAAATCCTTGTTCGGGTATTACACCGCTGCAACTAAGCTATATATACAGAGAGCTTGTTTAGGCTTAAGAGCCCAACACCTAATAATCGAGTTGAATAAGGGGATGAAATGAAGGGAAAGAGAAAGAAATCCTTTTCTTCTAAACCATCATAATTTTAAAAGGATAAATTTGATTGTAAAATAAGCTTAAACCCCCTCCAAACTTTTTCATTTATTTTTCCATTCATTTTCTTCCTTAAATAAAATCAAGAACAAGCTATAAATAAGCCTATTCGCTAAGACTCGAGTTCCTTCACTAAATGAAGGCTTGATTCATTTTGATATTTTAATAGTCAAAGAAAAATGATACATCTTCATACTTTTAACTTTTACTCACAACAAGATATTACGTTGACTTTACTAATTCTCTTTCTTTAACTTTTTTATTAATTTTAACACTTTTATTAATTTTATAAATAAAATATAAATAAAAAAGAAAAGAATATAACATCTCTGATAGTCAAGGTAACTCCTATAGTCCTATTTATATCGAGAGGTGTAAAATTCGAAAAGTGGAAGTAGTTGTTTGTCCCCTTTTCATTCGTGCCACGGTCCTTTCACACAAACCCTAACCCCACTCTCAATCGACAAAAACAAATCGACATCTCTATCTCCAGTCATTGCTGTCGCCCTCAATTGCGACTTTCTCACCACTTCATCTTTTTCTTTCTCTCTCTTTCTATATATAAATTAGGGTTTTTCGCCCTTTAATTGTTTCTTTCAGATGAGTGCTTCATCTGGTCCTGTTGCTTACAACAATAAAGACTCCGAAGAAGATTCTTCATCTGGGGGTACCACAGTCGCCACAGCTGCTACTTCTGCTGTTATTGAGCCTTCTGAAGGTGCTATTGCTGTTGCTGATTCCGGGGCCGGAGACGGAGACGATACTGATATGGATAAAGGAGGAGGAACTGGTGGGGATCCCATGGATGAGGATTCTGTCAACCCGGCAACTGTTTTTTGTATCAGGCTTAAGCAGCCTAGGTCTAATTTGCAGTACAAAATGAGTGTCCCTGAACTTTGTCGCAATTTTAGGTATTTCAGTTTGAACTCAATTTTTCGTCTTTGAAGTTTTATTGCACTTAATTGATGGATAATAAGTTTTAGTTTGCTTCTTTTTTTGGAGGGTTGGTTTGATTCAATAGTTTAAGAAGGAGATTGAAACCCGATAACTCGAATTATAACCCATTTTCTATTTGGTTGAATAAATAATAACATTACCAAATACGAGTGCGTTCAAGGCGCTTATACTTCTAGCTGCATTTCCTGTTCTCATGATTGTATATCTAATATGAGTAAATCACTACTACTGTGATCTGTCATAGATTTTTTTTCCCTGGATTTTGCTTTAAGTAGAAAGAGGGATTTTAGCTTGTTAGACTTTTTTAGGTCACACCTAGTAATTCCGTACTTACCAACCAATTGTAATAGTACATGCTCCTGGAATCATCCTAATCTTTACTCTTGTCGCTTATGTGAATCGACTTGTGTGGATTAGAACTTCATTCATTTTGCTTGAGTCATAGCCTTGTCTAATTGAGCCCACCCTTTTGGTGTATCAGTGCCGTTGCTTGGTGCGGAAAGCTAAATGCCATAGCATGTGCATCAGAGACTTGTGCACGTATCCCGAGGTAATGAAGTAATTGTTTGTTTTCTACCATATGACATTAGCACACATATATGTTTTTATCTTGGTAAGACTTGTTTATAAAACTGATTGCATTCTCGCATAATCAATAGAACTCATTGTAGTATATTTTTCTTTGGTATTGCATTTTATTTTATGGTAATGGCCTAGCATCATTTCGAATTGGGTGGTGGTAGCCTGGTAGGATCTCAGTACATTTATTTTCAGGCAGGTCTTTAGTCTCACGGACATTATTATAGAGGTGTATTGTTGAAGCTCTATAATTTTTCATTTAGTGTTGAATTTCAGGAGAACTTGCTGCGGCATATTTAGTCTTGAGGACATTATTTTTATGCATTTCTGAGAGCAATTGTTTTTGGTTAATACCTTTCGTTTGAAGATACCTCCTGTTCTTCATACTTTTTCAATATGAATTTGTTTTCTTTCTTGTAGTTCTAATGCAAATCCACCATTCTGGATTCCAATACATATTGTGATCCCTGAACGACCGACAGAGTCAACTGTATTTAATGTCATAGCAGGTAATACGTGTATAATTTTAATACTTTGACTTCATTTTCATGTTGGTTCAGTAGTTATGGGCTGGTAATTTGAGTGTGAGGTGCTTTTCAGCGCGCTTAGTTGCATGTAATGACTATCTTATCACACACGTGAAAGGCAACTGTAGATTGCTCTATTGACATGTTTCATATATGATTTTCATTTGTCAATCCAAGTTTGTTAACATGTATATTTTCTTTTCGCTGTTATTTCTGGTATGCCAGATTCTCAATGTTTTTAGTGAACAATTTTTTGTTTTAAAAATTGTGTCAGATTCTCCACGTGATTCAGTTCAATTTATTGAATGGTCGCCATCATCTTGTCCTCGTGCCTTGCTAATTGCTAATTTTCACGGGCGGATAACTATCTGGACTCAGCCTTCCCAAGTAAGCTTTGCCTTCCCTGTTATACTGCTGTTTGCGTTTTTGACTTTTGTTAATAATGCGATCCAAGGTCATTGGTTTACTGTTTGTCGTTTCTTACTGGAAAAATATTATACTTCTTTTATCAAGCATATGGTTAGTAACTATCTTGCCAAATTCTTTACTTGTTTGATATGACACATTGACACTGAGATGTTTCATGATACCACAGGGATCTGTTAGTTTGGTTAAAGATGCTAGTTCTTGGCAGCGGGAACATGAATGGCGACAAGATATTGCAGTTGTTACTAAGTGGCTATCTGGGGTGTCTCCTGTATGAAGCTGTTGCTGCTTTCTAGTTATTTACATTCAAAGCATGCTGCATGATTGACATTTTCTTTGTTTTTGTTTCAAATTAGTACAGGTGGCTTTCCTCTAGATCTAGTAGTTCTACAAAGTCAACATTTGAGGAAAAGTTTCTCTCTCAACTACCTCAAGCTCCAGGTTCTTGCATCTATAAGTTCTGTTCTTTTAATCCTGCTTTCAAATTTTGCATCATAGTTTAATATTTCTAAAAAAATCCAGCTGGATGGCCAAACTTTCTCTGTGTATGCTCTGTTTTCTCATCTGGATCTATTCAGCTTCACTGGTCTCAGTGGCCACCAAATCAGAGTGGCGGCACATCTAAATGGTTTTGCACAAGCAAAGGCCTCTTGGGAGCTGGGCCTAGTGGGATTATGGCAGCTGATGCAATAGTGACAGATTTGGGAGCCCTGCATGTGGCTGGAGTGCCCATCGTGAATCCATCTACCGTTGTTGTCTGGGAGGTCACCCCTGGTCCTGGAAATGGATTTCAAGCAACCCCAAAAACTACTACAAGCAATGGGGTCCCTCCTTCACTTAATCCACCTTCGTGGGATGGTTTTGCTCCAATGGCTTCATATCTTTTTAGTTGGCAGGAATATCTTATATTAGAAGCTAAGCAAGGGAAGAAACAGACAGAAGATTATAGTGACATGGTTGCACTTCATTGTTCTCCTGTTTCAAATTTTTCTGCCTATGTGAGTCCAGAGGCTTCAGCACAATCAGCAGCAACAACTACATGGGGTTCTGGTGTCACTGCAGTTGCCTTTGACCCTACTTGTGGTGGGTCCGTGATTGCTATTGTGATTGTTGAAGGTACTGGCTTCAAACTTGAAAACATTTTTACATTCTATGTTATTTTTGAACATGCATGTATCTTCTTGATTTTGCTGGCTTGGTGGGTGAGTGATTGCTCATTTAATAGGCAAAGTTGCTAGTACAGTTTAGGGGTTCTTGCTGTCAGGCATGCTTCTTTTTCTGAACACACCACTTAAATCAGCAGTATGGTATGTTGGTCCTGCTGTTTTGAAAAAAGATAATGTAACCTTGAAGTTGCATGAGCTTGGCTCACAATCAGTCATATATACTGGCATGATGCTAATGTTAGACCCATTTCAGTCGACTATTTTGATGTTTGTTAAGACAACGGGATATACAATCTTAGATGTAGTAATCTCGACCCATTTATTTATGAATTGGACAGGCTAGTTCAGGGGCGGAGCTAGAATTTTAACATAGGAGATCTTATTTTATCATAACAATAATGATACCTTTATATATGAACGACATAAAAAGCTCCATTACTTGTAAGATAAATAAACAACGGAAGTTTATTTAAAGACAAAAAATTTACGTGCTAATATAACATAAGCTTTACCAAAATTAATCTTCAAACTTTTCTCACGATTACGAGCTCATTTGGTCATAAATTAACCAACTAGTAACAAAATTTTAACTAAAACGATAACCCAAATCTTAAAAATAAAATATAACGATTGTTATAATTAATTTTATAATTTATTGAACTGGACTCATGATTGATGATTTGGTAGTGCAATAACGAAAAACTTATTCGTTACAAACACAATGAACATGACTCACGATTCCAATAACATAAAATTTGCTATTATAAACTTAAAAACATTATTTATATTCAAATTAAAACGACCCAAAGGAAGGATCACAAAATAGAGAATAAAATATCAATAGACATTGTCAGCGAAATAAAATATCATAAAAGACGTCTCGAGAAAAGTAAATATAATAGTAAACCTACAAACTTTTGTTGTTTCTTCTGGTGTTATATTTGACTTCTAACTTTAATTAGGAAGGGCTTAATAAAAATGACTAGACTTGGGCTTATAAAATACAAAAAATTTGGGTTAATTAGAGAAGGGGGGAGGGGGGTAGCAGCCTTCAGCCCCCCCCCTGGGCTAGTTAATTTTTTTGTTGCTAAAAATGAAATGGGTAAAATGGTGTGTGACAGAACTCTCCAAGGGAAGTCCTGGGTTCAAGGGTAGTATATTAACTAGAAGGGGCTAAGTTATAATCTTTAGATTTTGCTTCAATTTTTTTGTACCTAATCTGCTTTGTCTTGGGTGGAAGTCATGTTGCTTATATTATGTCAGGAAGGGTTAGAGAGGAGGGAATCAGGATAATTATTGGTGACTCATTTTGATTGACAAAAAAAAGAAAAAAAATTTGATTTCTGGTCAGTTTGTTAAACGCATCTTGGGGATAAGCTGCTAGAAGAAAATTGAGACTGGCAATGACGAAGGCTACAGTTCTAGATGCGAGGATCAATAAAATGGGGAGGTGAGTGATGTGTTTCACTGCCTAGGAAGCCCTACATGGCTGCACTGAGGTTGGAGTCCAACCAGAAACACGAGGAAGTGATGAGATTTTTGACTTCTTTGGGTAGTAATCTATCGGCTTTAGGACAGAAGTTAACACCCTTTCGAGCTGAAGCAGCCTGAACTGCTAAAGTTGCCAACTTTGTTGATTCGTTGGGACGACCTTGGTTATCTGATGGCTGATGCTTACTTCTCACACTGAGACTATTGTAGCAGGTGAGAAAGGACTGAAGAGTGTAGTTTAGGTTCGAAGAGGGTGGCAGGGACAGTAATGAGGGGAACGAGTTGAATGGTTTTCGAATCGGTGGTAACAGGTTTGTTGGGGGTAGATTGAATGGAGATCAGAGGAAAGCCAATGACATTGGGGGATTTGGGGCAGTGGATCACAGTGGTGATTGCAATCAGAGGCTGCCCATGCCCCTCTGACACTATTCACTGGAAGAGTAACGAGGCAATGGAAGGAACAAACAACTTGGAAATCAGAGATAGGGCTAAGTTGGGCTGGGCTGGAGAAATCAGTAATGGAGAAGTTGGATGAAGGCTGGACCTGGTAGGTTATTTGTGTAGGGCTGATTTGGTACTGCATTGTAGGCCTAAGTTTCAGAGTGATTTAAGGCCTTTACCTATGAATCAACTGTGAGGATTCAATCCAGGGATAAATTACACAGTTAAAAAGGGGCTAAGTTATTTTATGTTTAGATTATGTTTCTTCTAGTTTATGATTTTCTAATTTGCTTTGTGTTGGGGAGGAAGTGAGGGTGCTTATATAACGTCATGAAGGGTCAGATAGGAGGGTGTAGAAAGTATTATTTGCCAGTCGTAGACTTGGGAGAAAATCTGCTTCTCAAATCGCAGGATTAGGGCTGGTAGTGTTCACGGGTTGAAACGTGGAAGGACCATCTCTTGTTCTTTTTTTTCTTCTTTTCTGATTAAATGTATCTGTGCCGATTGGTTCGTATCATGGGTCTAATGGGTTAAAAGTTTGCCAAAGTATATCTGAAAGTGCATACAATCCATCAACTCCTTAAGCCATTTATCCAAACATTTAGATTATTATTGTGACAACAAATTTTTTGCAATCTCTGGTATACACCTTTATAGTAGAGTATATTGTTTTTCTTTTTGAGGTATATGTTTTTCTATTGTTGAATATCAACTTATTAGGTGTTCATATTGTTTATGTAGGACAGTACATGTCTCCCTATGATCCAGACGAGGGTCCTTCAATTACTGGATGGAGGGTACAACGCTGGGAATCCTCTCTAGAGCCTGTTGTGCTGCATCCAATATTTGGGAACCCCACATCTAGTTTTGGTGGGCAGCCTCCAATGCAGACGGTGTGGGTCACGAAAGTGAACAAAAGCATTCCAGCTACTGATTATTTTAAAAACAACCAAACAGGATCAATTTCGGAGGGTGGTCTAAACACACCTGATTCTGACATTGAGAAGGCAAAAAGGCTTGTTTTTGATCCTTTTGATTTGCCAAGTGATGTTAGAACTCTTGCTCGTATTGTCTATTCTGCTCATGGTGGTGAGGTTGCTGTTGCTTTTCTACGAGGTGGAATCCACATTTTTTCTGGCTCAAGCTTCACACCTGTTGATAATTATCAGATCAATGTTGTTTCTGCAATTGCTTCTCCTGCATTTTCTTCCACAAGTTGCTGTTCTGCTACTGTTTGGCATGATACAATCAGGGATTGCACTATGTTGAAAATAATTCGTGTTCTTCCGCCTGCTGTTGCGAGCAGTCAAGCGAAAGCAAACTCCACAACATGGGAGCGTGCAATTGCCGAAAGGTATTCTACAGAGTTGCATACATTTAGTAGTTCTCTTTGCAATATCGTAATCTTGTTTCTGTTTTGCTAGTAATTATCAAAATTTTTAAATCAAAGATCTCCCAAAGACATCATAAAAGGCTATACTACTTCAGTCTACATATTTTGATAATTGTTTATTTTTCTTGAAATTGTGTTCTGTGCCACCAGGTTTTGGTGGAGTCTTATGGTTGGAGTTGATTGGTGGGATGCTGTTGGCTGTACACAGAGTGCTGCTGAGGATGGCATTGGTAAGAATGTGAATGATTTTTAAAACTTGAAACGTCTTAAAGTGTTCATGGAGAATGAATGCCAATGTTGCAGAACTCGCTAGGCGGGAGCTGGGCGATCGGCAGGGAGTAGCGAGTACTCGGCCTAGGCGGGGAGTACTCGGGGAGTATTTGGATTGGAATTTTTTACATATAAATTTCAAATTTATAATTACTCAAATATAAATATAATGTTCATAGGACTCAAAATATATGTTTAGAAACACTAATATAATTGCTCAAGACTTCAAATACTAGTTCAAAACACTTTTGAACTTTGAAATATCCAGCACTGATAAAAAATCAATCTGTGAACTATGAAGTATTCAATTCCAAATCTGAAAATATCAAAATAGTACTCAAGAAATAATGAAATATGAAGTATCCCAATGTGGTCAATGACAAAAAAAAAAAAAAGACTTCGTTGACCGCCTAGCCCCGACTTTGACCTAAACCGAGAAATGAGTCTGAGTAGCCACTATTCGCCAAGGTCTATGCTTGACTACCGACTAGGCGCCGACTAGTCGGCCGCCTAGGCCAAGTTTTACAACACTGATGACCTCACAATATAAACTGCCATATGCCATCTTAAAAAATAATAGTTAAAAAAAAGGGAGAATGTGATCAAGTAGCGTAATGTAGATCTGGTGTTGTGTTGAATGGAGATTACAAATTTACAATGTAAGAATGTTTCTAATGCGTTTTATACTTCTATCTCTCTGCTTTATATCATTTTGTCCAACTTATTTCTGGAATTTCATTAATACTATCCTAGAATACATGTTGATGTTTTTGTTCTTATGATTTTGCTCAGTTTCGCTAAACAATGTGATCGCGGTTCTGGATGCTGATTTTCATTCTCTTCCTTCCACTCAGCATAGACAACAGTATGGCCCTGTATGTTTCATTAACCTCTTTCCAGCTCTGGCTCCTATGATTGATTTTATGAATTGGTTAGATTGTTTAACTGCATAAACTGTTTTCTAGAATCCTCCTATTGTGCAATTTGACGGTTTCTGCTATACGAATATTGGTTAGTTACTTAGTTTATAGGTTGTCGCATGATTGCTTACTGCTGAATTTCACTCAAGTAATCAGTGTAGTTAAGAAAAATACCTTTTGGGCTGATAGTTCTTCCTTCTATGCTAAAAGTTGACCAGAAAAATCAACAAATAATCTGACTTCTGTGTTAAGTCGATGTGTTTTTTTGTTTGGAGTTCCTTATGTGTCTCCCACATTCACTTGTACATATAATAAGGCAACATATCTGTTATTAATATGTAAATAGTCACTCACAGTAGTGCTTTTGATATATGTAGGGTTTAGACAGGATAAAATGCAGACTATTAGAAGGTACGAATGCTCAGGAGGTAAGAGCAATGGTGCTTGATATGCAAGCAAGATTATTGCTTGATATGTTAGGAAAAGGAATAGAATCAGCACTCGTTAATCCTTCAGCTTTAGTAGTTGAGCCGTGGCTGGCATCTGGTGAGACATTAAACAGCCTTGACCATGAATCAATGGCTGTTGAACCAGCACTTGTTCTAAACGTCCAGGTTTGCACCAAACTTCTTGCATCGTTTTATTTCTCTTATTTTCTAATTTATTTAATACAATTTGTTTCAGGCATATGTTGATGCTATACTTGATTTAGCTTCACATTTCATTACACGATTGCGTCGTTATGCTAGTTTTTGTCGTACACTTGCTAGTCATGCTGTAACTGCTGGTACAGGCGGCAATCGTAACATGGTTATCAGTCCCACCCAAAGTGCCGCCACTCCTGGAACCGCACAGGGTCAGTTTTTATTACACGTGAGGAAAAAATGATCAAAGTGTATGATTAATTAATTACACTTTTTTACATCTTTTAGGTGGTCAAAATGGTAGTGCAAGTTCTACTGCAAGCACTCCAATTCAAGCATGGGTACAAGGAGCTATTGCTAAAATCAATAGCAATTCTGATGGAGTACCAAATGCTACCCCTAATCAAATAAGTGGTCCATCATCATTCATGCCTATAAGTATAAACACTGGAACTTTCCCTGGAACTCCAGCTGTTAGACTTATTGGGGATTGCCATTTTCTTCATAGATTATGCCAACTTTTACTTTTTTGTTTTTTCTTTCGGAGAATACACCTACCACGATTTCTAGGTGCACCTCAAAGAAACACAGATTCAGCATCTGTGCATAAACCTCAGTCTGGTGCTCCTCCTGGTAAAGTTGAAGAAGTCAGTTCTGCTGCTACAAAAGTGACATCGTCTTTGGGTAGTAGATCGGAAGAGTTGTCTGTTTCTCGGGGTGGTCAGGTTGGTTCTGGACCTAAAGGCGCTGAAGATGGCCCAGCAAATCGGTCAAGATATGGTTCTGGCAATGCTGGTCAAGGGTACACATTTGATGAGGTAACACCATTACTTGGTTTCTGTCTCTTTATTATAATATTAAAATAAAATTGTTATCATACTCTGATCTCAGCTTTTGCTCGATTAATGAAAGCTGAATCATCAACTAGGTCTAAATTTATTTTATAAATATTATCTTGCACAAAATATAAAAACAAATGTGGCTTGATATATTTAACAAGGTTTCGTTTGCACATACTTTGCACCTGAATGGTATTTTCATTTAGACGTAGTTTGATTTATTAAGTTTGTTTTTATGTATTAAAGAATCTTACGGACTCATTTGTTTTAGTTATTCTAGTCAGGTGTAAGGGTATGTATGATTAAGGTTAACCTAAAAACCTGACTGATCCAATATAATTTCAAGTTGCCTTGAACCGGATAACGTAGGTAAAAATGGAGCTGAATTTGTAAATCCTAAAAGAGAATAATTATTAAGTTTGGTGCCAAAATTGCAATTAGTTAGACATTTCAAGATTTTAGTATGAAATTAACGTAAGACCACCCTACTAACCGTTTTAAGCCAATCATAAAATTTAATTTCATTTGTGGCACTACTCATATTTAACGATGCCGTAATTACTCAAAAGTTGAAGGCTTCAAAATGCAACAATCCAACTCTTCAACCTACAACTATTTCAAGCTAATCAGTTTTTATTTTTTTTGTCATTTCCAATTATGACCATGAGATAACAATATAATGTGAACCTTATAATCTCATATTTTTATGGCACCACTCATATTTAACCATCGCTAAACTGTAATTACTCAAAAGTTGAGGGCTTCAAAATGCAACAATGCTACTCTTCAACCTACAACGATTTCAAGTCGATCATTTTTTATTTTCTTTTGTCATTTCCAATTATGACCATGAGATAAAAATATAATGTGAACCTTAAAATCTCATGTTTTTATGGTGAATTACTTAATCACCCTGAAAGTCTCATCAAAATTTCCAATTTTGTTTATAAATTAATATAAAGGTATAATATAAATGACGAGTTATTGATGAAATCACGTTGTGATTGACGGTTTACTAAAGAGTGGAATTATAGTCGACTTTCTATTGGACTTTAAAACCACAACCACAAAAGATGGTTTGTAAATAGTGCTTAAGGTATAATCCAATTGAATATAATACTAGAGAAAAACTCATTTACTATTAAACTTAGAAGGAACCTTACTTAACTGCATTATAAGATGATGTTTGGTATCTCATAGGTTGTTGCTATGATGCAGGTTAAGGTTCTGTTCCTGATACTAATGGATCTTTGTAAACGAACACAAGCTCTCCCACACCCGTTGCCTGTTTCTCAGGTAGGGAGCAGCAACATACAGGTTCGCCTGCATTACATAGATGGAAACTACACCGTTTTGCCAGAGGTTGTTGAAGCAGCACTTGGTCCACATATGCAGGTGAAATTGAATTTTACTTGTATATATTTATTTAAATCCATCTTTTTAGCTTCCTTACCTTGCACAGTCTTGAGCATTATGTTGCTACAAAATCTTCAAAATATATGTTTAGAGCTCCTCTCCTTCTGTTATTTTTTCCCTTTATTATTATTCCTCAATCGATGAGTTATTTAGATGTTCTGGAACTTAGATACTATTCTGCATATGAACTTCAATGAGATGAGTGTTAGATTTTATGGTTCATTAGGAATGTGAATTAGCTAATTAACACAATTGTTGCTGAGTTTCCTGACAAATTTGTTTCTATTTTCCAAACCATTTGACTAATTCATTTTTTGCTATTTTTTTTGGAATTTACTTATTTGACCCATTAGAGATAAAACATGCAGAATATGCCGCGGCCTAGAGGCGCAGATGCTGCGGGTTTGTTACTTAGAGAATTAGAACTCCACCCTCCTGCTGAAGAATGGCATAGACGTAATACATTTGGTGGGCCCTGGTCCGACCCTGATGATCTTGGCGTTGATGATTCTTCCTCAAGGCTGAGCACTTCTACAGATTGGCCCAGCTTCAGCTCGGTTGATAGCAACAATGAAGCCCAACGTTTGTGGCCCAGAAAGCGAAGGATGTCAGAAAGAGATGCTGCCTTCGGCTTAAACACTTCAGTTGGTTTGGGAGCATATCTCGGGATAATGGGTTCACGCCGAGATGTAGTAACTGCTGTCTGGAAAACGGGTCTTGATGGAGTTTGGTACAAGGTATCATTATCATTTTCTTAATGTATCATTTTACTTCACATTTCCTCATTTGTACTCAACTCAAGTTTTTTTTGGGCTATTAAACTCCCGTGTATTGCTATGCAGTGCATAAGATGTTTGCGCCAAACTTCAGCTTTTAGTTCACAAGGTGGTGGCAGCAACAACACATCTCCTCAGAATGAGCGAGAGACGTGGTGGATCAGCCGCTGGGTTAATGGCTGTCCAATGTGTGGAGGGACATGGGTTCGTGTTGTATAGAAGGTTAAAGCCTTAGGTTAGCTTCTTGCTTCTAGTTTCATCTAATAATTTTTTTTTCTTTTCCCCCCTAATTTGGACTTTGATAAATTTATAGTCTTATATTGAAATATATGCTGGGTATAAAATGTTATATTACACTATCTTTTTCATCCTCATTCTTATTTGGTTTTCGTCTTACGGCTCTTGAATTGCTCTTCAAAGACGGGAAACAAAAGAATAAATAAGGAATAGGGAGCTTTTCTGTAAAACTAGATGTCGTATTAAGATCTGGGCTATCACGTGGAAAACTATAACCGAAATCCCTTTAATAAACATATATATGCTTGAACGTTCAGCAAGAGCCAAGTATGCGAAAAAGGCTCGACTTTAGTGAACTCCTGATCGATCAACATATTATGTATGCTTGAACAATTTTGCTTATGCAACCAGTTAGGTATAGACGGCCAGGAAACTAGGAAAGAATTTATATCGCTATTATTCGTGTAAAATTGTTTTCAATTGACCATGTTACTAGTGAAATTAAAACCCAATTGACTCTTAAAAGTCAAATATACAATCGCTATTATTCAACAATGCTTTTTTTTACGAACTGCTGCCTTTTTTTTAAATATTTTTGGGAACTTAACTATACATAAAAATAAAACAGAGTATTTGAATTTAGCAACAGTAAATTGAGTTTTCCCGGCATTTACCCTACATCCCAGAATGAAAAATTAAAAAAATAAAATTGAGAAGACCTTGATAATTATGAAAAGAAAAGAATAATTCTGAAATGTAGTAGAAGTCAATGAAAAAGGTTGACTTATGACTTTATAAAAGTCAAAATTGATTCAGGCTTCTTGGCTCCAAGCCCAATTGGCATGACTGCCAACCCTTGGCATGCTTTTGGTCTTTGCATAGATGTCAACTTTGAAAGTGGCTCCACACATTGCACCCTCGCTGTCAACCCTTGAGATTGCTTTCATTTTGTGCTTTGGATGCTCAAAATTCATCAACTCTCCTCCTGTGTGGTACAAGCATCCTGCATTTCATTCACTCTCATGATTAGCCTTTTTTTTAACTTCTTTTTTGAAAAGCGTTTTGGATCTTTCGCGTCTTCATGATACGGTTTGAGAAAACTCGTGAAAAACCGATTGCATTTTACTCGATAAGCGACGAAAAACTTGCAATTAAGATTTAGTTAAAGGAAAAGACAGAATTACCAGTTGGGAAAGGAGCAAAAGACTTGGAGCAGCTAGACTTTATCACCTCCAAATTATCAGAAATCACAACAGAGCCATCAGCAGCGATCCCCCAGAAGAGCATCACTCTTCCATCATTACCCTGTTCAAGTAAAAAGTCAAAAACACCCTTATATATGTATGTATATACACATATATTCCTTTCTTTCCGAACTTACAAGTGAGATAAAGACGGTTTTAGCCTTGAAATCATAGACCACAAAACCAAAACTACCATCAAGGTCCTTAAGGACAGAATGGGCCGGGTACGGGCCACGGTCTCGAAGGGTCTTGTAGGCCTGGATCACAAACATGGACTCATTTGTTCCCTTGGTTAGCCCATATTGCTTGTTAAGAGCGCATAAATTGTTCAAATTCCCCAAGAATATGCAATAAACGTTATCCACGCTACAAAATAACCTACAAAATACAATTTAAAAGAGGTCAAAATGTACATTGATCGTTTTGCACATGCACGCAATCGCGTAGAGATCGATCGATCGATATAGGGAGGGATTGACTGATCTAGAGAGAGAGAAAGAGAGAGAGATTTTATTAATTATAAATAAAAATTACCTTTGTGTAGCCAAAAGGGAGTGAGAAGAATGAGCAAAGGCCAAGGAAGCATCATTTCCCAAAGAAATGGAGGAAGCATTATTTTGATGAGAGGAGAAGAAGGCTTCTAGTGGGGATTGATTGTTTGATTGGTTAGGGTTAGGGCTGTTTAACTCCTTTGGTGGGCTCACCAATCCATTCTTGAATACTCCCAACATCTCTTTTCTTTCTTTCTTTCTTTCTTTCTTCTTAATTTGGTAGTTAGTTATCAAACATCAACTCAAATCAATCAAATGTGTGTTTTATAAGCAAACAACACACATAAAAATAGGAACATTGGATGGTCTCTAGATGTTTGTTTGTGTTTTTAGCTATTTATAGCATAACAAAATGAATTTGAAGGAGAGGAAGAGAGAATGAGTTATTGCCAAAGATAGAAACCCCTTTTTAAGTCATTAATTACTCTATGTAAACATCCCCAATTCTTGAGTTACTTCCTTGTGAATATCATGTGTTGGTATTAGAAGACAAAACCACCCACTAGGGATAAACAAGCTCAGCCGAGTCGAGATAGAAACTTATCGAGCCGGCTCGTTTAGAGCTTATGATGTTGAGCTCGAGCTCGGCTCGTTTAATATTTATGAAGCTCGGGCTTGGCTCGTTTAAGCTAGGCTCGCTTAAGCTCGGGTATTATTTTGATATTTTTATTCAAATGATATATATAATTATTAAAAATTAAACATATAAAATATAAATTATATTATATATGGAGCTCGTTTAGGCTCGTTTAAGCTCGCGAGCCCACTCTTTGGAGCTCGAGCTCGGCTTATTTATTAAATGAGCTTTAATCTAGGCTCGAGCTCGAGCTTGTTTCAAGCTTTTAACAATCTGAGCTCGAATAGCTCACGAGTAGCCCGGCTTGTTTACATCCCTACCGTCCACATAGTCACGCGAAAAACTTCCTCTGACAGTAAAAGGGTTGTAGTCTCTCTAAAATTTTGTCGTTTAATTAATGTTGTACTATAAGCTACTTTTCCTATTTTGCCCTTTATTAATTATCGTTATTATATATTTCACAAGTTAGCAATTTTTAAATGTAAAACTAAAAATAACATTTTCACTAATTACATATTGCAATAATTGCCCTTAAACGTTGTGTTTTTTTCTTGTTCGCGGACAATAATTTTAAGACGAAAAAAGTATATAATAAATATACGACTTCAAAATCTAGAGGTTGGTCCCTTCAAAATAAAATCATTACATTATATAATGCAACTTAATTTTTTTTAAACGGCTCCTAAATCTACCCCAAGTTTATCACGACGCGACTTAAACCCATGACGTTATACAACTCTTTGATTGAACTAGCTCATTTACTCCTTGATCTGGATTAAAAGACATCGACACAATTTCAATGTAACCGAGGAGCAAACCACTTATGATGCCCATTTTTATGTTACTCTAACCGTAAGTTTTTAATATCTCTGCGCTTTGATTTCTATATACAAAAATCGGCAACACTTCGACTAATATCACAAATGATCCGTACACAATAAAATTGGTCATACACAACAACTTTATGTATCATCAACTTGTACCATGTGCAATACATGGTTGTACCTTGTGTATGGATCGGTTCTCTTTACTAAATAAGCTTCACTTTAGGCTCGAACTTGTTAAGGCTCCGCTTATTTCGTGCTTTTGACAACCAAGATCGAATATCTCACAAGTAGCTAAGCTCATTTACATCACTTGTTTCCGCTTATTTTTAAAACCAAGCTCATTCCTAGTTATTTATGATAATTATTCTATATAAAACAAAACAAAAAAAATTAAGATTTTGAAGTCTTACAACAAATTTTTTCATCTCTGAATTACATTAAAACTTAGAAAACTTTGAATTATTTGATTGAAGGTGACGTTTGAGGGTGTGTAGATTTAAAACATTATTATAAAGCAATTGAAACAAGTTGGTTCTATGGTGTAGTGGTTAGCACTCTGGACTTTGAATCCAGCGACCTGGGTTCGACTCCCGGTAGGACCTTTTTGGCATCATTTATTTATATTTTTTTAAAAAAAAATTATTAATTGATTAAATGTATATGTTTTTTTTTTTTTATTTTTACTCAGAAATAGCTACCAATCAAGTAACTAGCAGCAGTCGGCTTGTAGAATTCATGAGAGGTTCAAATGAGAATGAATATTTATGTGAGAATGTAAGACTAAATCCTGATACTTCGTTTGATTTGATTTGATGATTTATATTGGACTCTTTATTTTATTCATTACTCAACCATAAATTCTCGATGGCCATAAATTATAACGGGTGAATTCCATCCATAGATTTAATGAGTCAACATCTAAATAATGAATAAGATTTATCGTATGCAATCACCAACAGACAATTAGAAATCCTTTCTTGAAACATATGTCATTCTTTCTGATCAGATTGTAAATATATGCAATCATCAATAGATAATTAGAATACCTTCTCAAATTTAAATGGGCATTAAAGGATATCAAGTTTTCATTTGCTAATGATTAACAAATAAATAATGTATACTTTTGTTTTTAGTGTTGATTGTGATTATTTAGTTATTAGTGTTAATTGTTTCTAATAATAACAATAATAATCGATGATTTCTACAATAAATATTATCACATATATTCGTATCATAATAGTATGTACGTTTCTACCACTACGTCTATGTACCCTCTCCCTCACGTCCACGCTTTCTCCCTCACGTCTACGTATTCCGTTTAATGATGGTTTCCTCGGAATTCCACTCCTTCCTCAACACACGTAACTTCGCCAAGATTCATCTCCGCCATCAAAACCACAACAAATTCCTCGTCTTATCATGTCAACAAGGATATCGGTTGTTTAGTTCCATTGATTGTGAAACACTATCTTGTTGTTTAGTTACTCCTCCTCGTCGCCCTGTGCCGTTTCTAGCCAATAATTCTCCTCAATACATGCGAGTTCTCGCATCTTTTCATGGACTGGTATGTATAGCCGTCTTTCACAACTTGACACAGAAGCATACTGACTTAATTCTATGGAATCCTGCTACAGGTGATTATAAGGTTTTGGCTAAACCCAATTTTAAAATACAATCTCCCAGGCCTGAATGGTGTGAAGGATTCGGGTTATATTACAGCTCTTGTGATGATGACTACAAGCTTTTATATGTTTCAACCAAATCCAAATGTGAGGCTTACATTTACTCGTTGAGTCCGACTCATGGAGAAAGCTGGTATTGGATTTAGAAACCGACTTTAGTGATCGATGGTTGAGTACTCCAAGCGTATGGTTGAATGAAAGTCTCTATTTTATAGATAAACAGTATTATTGTACTATAATAATAAGGTTCAACACAATCACTGAAAAGATTACAGTTACAAAATTACCTCCCTGTTTTGGACAACCAGATGAAGTTGTATGTGTGAGTCTTTTTGTTGATAAAGGTTAGATTCACATATGTATGAGATTTAGAGGGATATTATAGAAATGTGAAATATGATACATGGAGGATGCATGAAGATGGAGATTGGAGTATGGTGGATATATATAACATGGATAAGATGCCAAGGGTTCGCAGGTTAAAGATGCAACCACACTTGATGACGAACAGAAAATGGGTAAATGACCTATCATTTCAAACCGTAAGGTACCCACGCTATGCGATGTTGGAAAATAGAGACGGATTGTGATGAGTTTTTGTCGTGGTTGGTGGTAATTCTGTGTGAACTAGTGATTGTGCGATTACAATGAATGGTGTAACGCTAACTTGATGTAATCATGTTATTTATGCGTTACACTAAATTTAATGTGATTTATGTAGTACAACTCGATCATCACATTAGATTTTGAGAGTTTAAGTAATCTAATTGAGTATCTCTAATCGACTTTGAGTCTAGCAAATTTCGACCATTCACCATTGACTCTTTAAATCATTTTAAGGCTTCACTCACAATAGACTTCGAGCGTTTCTAATATTGAACAAAGCCACGAAGGTATGAATTTCTGTTCAAATATATTTGTGTGTAATTTATGGATATAGAGGTTGATATGTTTATGATATGGATTTGGTTTTGGTTTATGTTACGAGGGTTCTTTTTTGTGATGTAATGAAATTATTTGTGATTTTTATGTTATGGATTTGGTTTTGGTTCCAACAACCACCTTATTGTCCATTTTGTCATTTGTGTAAGCGTTAAAAAAGTGTTAACGGCATTGGATCTTTGTTCAAAGTAATCGAGCTTGACCTAAAAAGTGAGCTCCTCTTCTGTCTCTCTACATGAGTACGTTCCAATATATATATGTGTGTGCTGAATTTGCAGGTATATATGTGTATATATACAACATAACTAAGATTTGGACTGGAATTTTGATATATGTTAATATCTTCCTAATGTTAAGAAAAGAGCTTCACCATAATTTGGACTGGAATTTCGGTTCATGTTGATACTACTTGTTAATTGAGGGTTCTTTGTTGTCTTGTTGTTTTGTTTATCTTGTAACCATGGTAAGTTCTATTTAGTTGCTCGATCACAATATAAGAAGTTGGTAAACCTAGAGTTCAAAAATGTTATTGTAATTAAAGGTCCTATTCTAGCGCATTTGCATAGTGTCCTTTTCTTCTTTGGTAAACCTAGAGTGCATTTGGATACTGAATACTTTTTAAGTAATTGCACTAGTACAAAAATGACCTTTAGTTGCACTTTTTTCAAAACAGCCCAGTCACACTTTTAATTTAAAGTGTGACTAAAGGTCATTTTTTGAATTCTGTCATACTTTTAGTCACATTTAATTTTGTTTATATGACTATTGGATAGTAAATAAATACCTTTAGTCACACTTAAACATAAAAACTTGACAATTACGTAGTAGGTAAATATCTTTAGTCACAATTATACAAAAAAACGTGACAATTACTAGCCACACTCGTAAAAAATGTGACCAAATGTCACGATATGCAATTGGGTTATTACTTATTTTCAAATATCCAATTTATGGTTTAACAAAGGTGAATATGGGAATCCAAGTAATATAAAGGGATTTTTATATATATTTAGTAGTCAATCATGTTTTATTTTTCACATGGCACTTACTTTAGTGTCTATGTACTTATGAGCATTGTATAATGTCTACATCTATTACATAGCCATTCTTGTTCATTGTTAAGGTTCTTCTGTGTAATTTGATGTCTACCTAGCTATAAGTTTTATAAAAAAAACTTGACCGGATCTTAAAAATGTTCGTTAATGGTTTCTTTATTTCATATGTACTATGCTATATCTTATTTATTGTTGGGATCTTGTGAGAAAATATGGTAATTTGGAAATAGCATTCCAAGAATGGAATTTAATCGGGTGATTAGGTTATATGAGGCATGTAAGTACTACAATATATCTTGTTGCATATTTCTTACGGATAACTAATTGTATTCCCTTACGGTTTAATAATTTTCAATGTTGAACCATACGAATTAAATTCTCATACACCATTGTGTTGTGGTTTCAAGGTAAGTTCTTGAAGTAAAATTTTATTTTTTTCAGGTTATTGATTGGCTGTTAGCACAAAATTAAATGTTATTTTTATATTCAAATTGAATGTGAGGTGCAGCGATTATAAAATTATTAATGATTGTATTAATTAAAAAAACTAAACTGAAATGAAATACTTACTTGTATGAACATTTAGTCATAGTAGCTATTGCTAAAGTAGTAATTATAGGTAGCGGTGTGCATGAGCCGGTAAACCGAACCCAATTTGTTAAGTTTGGTTTTAGGATTTTCAAACTCAATGGTTTCGGTTTCTATCGGTTTTGGTTTTGATGGGTTCTAGTCATTAACGGTTTGGTTTCAGTTTTAAAATCAACCTACTTGGTTTTCAACATTAATATATAATTTCTTGAACTAACCTTTATTTTTCCAACTTTATATACAAATTTCAGCAACAAGATTTAATTTCCAGCATAAATTTAATGTCTAATAATATATTTCAGCATTAAATACCATTTTCAGCCCAAAAATTCAAAATATATTTTGTATCGTAAATCATAATATAAATGTCGAGTTGAAAAAGGTAAACGACAAAAGAAATGAAAAGTTAGTGACCATAATAATTAGATCTTGAACTTTTTACTTTTAAATGGTTTACCCTTAAACTATTTTAATGACCATTTTAATCCCTAAACTATCTCTAATATTTGATTAAATCCCTATTCTTGTTTAATCTAATTATTTTAACCCTAACCTAACGTAAGTTTACCTACTATCGCCTAAACACGTAGCTCACCATTTTTCCCAAGTCGATTGAGAACACAACGTAGAAACTCTTGTCAACACCATTAGAAACAATTTTTGACATCATCGATTTGAAAAGGGCCAACTCGTGACTGACCCCATTGAAAGGGACCACCTTGTTTCGACACAATCGCATTGAAGAGGATTGACACCATCACATAGAAACCCTCGATTTTGTTCACCGATTATTTGAAAGTTATGTAAGTCTTCTTCCTTATGATAGTAATGTGTTGATTCTCTAATTAGTTTGATAGTTCTATCTAGGAGAAGTTTGTCTTTCTCTTTAGCTATATTCCAAGGTTTTAAAACGATTTATGGCTTTGTTAGTTGTTATCTCATGTGTATTTTCTTAATTTAATAATAAAGTTAGAGGTTTAAAATGTTTATAAGATAAGTTTAAGGATAAAACTATGCTTTAAAACTTTAGTAACTTGCTATTAGGGGTGCTCATCGGTTCGGTTTTCGGTTCTTTCGATTTAAACAGTTCGGTTTATTTGGTATTTTTATTTTTTTGGTTAAAACCGTAACCGAACCGAACCGTTTAAACCGAATTCGTCAGCCCATTTTGCTTCTTTTAGCAGCCCACTCTCGCACAGTCGTCGTCGTGTGTCGTTGAATCACACTTTCGTGGAATCACACTTTCGTGGAATCACACCTTTGTGCCTTCATGGAACACTAAATAGATTATCGAATGAAATGTGGTTTAAAGGTTTAGGCCATTATTCATTAGGGCACTACCGAGACAATGAGACATTGAGAGAATGAGAGGCGAGAGGGAGTGAGGAAGTGGGAAATTAGGAAAATAGTATAATATAATATAATATAATATAATATGTGATATATAATTAAAAAAAATACTAAAATAAGTAATTCGGTTTAATCGGTTTGGAAATTCCTAAAACTGTAACCGAACCAAAGACCGATTATGGTAATCGGTTTCGGTTTTTAAACCGAACCAAAAACCGAATTTGAAAATGGTTTCGGAGTTTACGATTACGGAGCAGTTCGGTTAAAACGGTTTATAACCGTATTTTGAACACCCCTACTTGCTATACCAGGTTAAGTGATTAAAACAATTAATTGTAACAAGTTTAGGGATTAAAACATTCATTAAAAAAGTTTAGGGGTTAAATCATTTTTAAACACAAAGTTTATGGGTTAAACCATATTTTACCCTATATTAAATATGAGTGGGTTTTCTTATCTGGCGGCGGTTTCTGGTTAAAACCAAAACTGAACTAAACCCATTGGGTTTTTCAATTTTTAAAGTCGAACTTTCACCTGATTTCAAATGGTTTTAGTTTTATTGGTTAGGTCTTATCAGTTTTAATTGATTGTTTTCGATTTTTTGGTTTCGTTACTCGATCACCCTTAATTGTAGGAGCCAGAGTGCGGGGCTGATATTTTCGGAGTTCAATAGTTCATCTTTCAAATATTAATGATTTGTGAGTATTGACGTTGATTTTTGTCACTGTAATTTGTAATACCTTTTGAAAGTATTTATAGTAGATGGATGGAACAACATGGTTGTTTTGATAGATACTACTAAATCGAATAATATGACCTTTTTTAGTTTGATTTTCTTATTAATATCCAAATGGGTGAAAGTGTAATTAGTTAAAACAATATTCTCATGTTTTATGAGATTTTCTTATTAATTTTTATTGACTTCCCTTACAGAAGTTATCTAATTTCTCAATTTAACAGAGGTAAATTTAGCTATAATTTAATTCAACAATGAAACATATTTTGCAATTGATATCCTTTAATTAAGAGTTTATGTAAAATACCTAAATAATTCATAATATAATAAATTAAGTATGGACTATATTGAATATTTTTTTTATAATATAGACTAGACTAAATGTCCTTGTGATACACGAGTTGGTTTAAACGGCAATAAATATAAACATTAATAATAACGTATTAATCTATAATTATATATAAAAGGCTTACTTTATTTCTATTTTTATCTATTAAATCAACATTTATCAACCAATCAAAACCTTTAATTTCACAATCCTTCAATTTTGGAAAACAATTTTAGAAAGATGCTCCTATTTTATTAAACACACAAATTTAATTTTAAATAAATTGGATGGGGGCTTGATGAAAATTTTGAGGGTATTTTATAAAATATGTGAGGGGCTTTTAAGAAAATGTGAGGGGGCTTTTATAAAATTGTATATTGATGTAATTAATTATAAGTTGTTTATAAATTATGTTTAATAACTTGTGATATATTTTGTTTAGAGAAAAAATAATTATATCTTTGCGACCGTCTCATTTTTATCTACGTTTTGGTATAAATTTTATTATAATATGGCACTTTTTTAAAATTAGTATATTCTTAGTTTTTTTGTTATCTATTAATAATAGTGGGTAAATAATTTTTGGTTTAGCTGAGTAGATTTTTTTGGGATTATGGTGATGAGCTGAGTGGTCAACTTGAGTATGTTATTCAAAGTGTTTAATTATTAATTTTAAAATATTTTCATTTTTATTAGAAAGAGATATGAAACCTTTATAAAATATGGTTTAAAATAAAAAAGTATCATTAAAAGATATATTGTATATTTAAAAATCTAAATTCAGATATGTAAAGATATTTGTTCTTGATGGTCCTGAAACTATTTTATTAGTGTAAGTAGTTAGTCAAAGGTAACACCAATATAGAAGTGTTAATTTTTTATACACAAGACGAAAATTCAGCTTTAGAACTGAAAATGCAATGGAGCCCGTTCAAAAGGTAAGACATGTAGCCATTAGTAGCAGATTTAAGCATGAAGACGAGACTCTTTATCAACTAATTTGATTCATTAAATTATCAAACGATTTTTTATTGGATTATGTTGTGTTTTAGGTTTAGTTTGTATGTATATTTTCTCTTAAACCTGTGCGCTTAAATCGTCACTAAGTTCTTAGTTATACGGACTTGGATTTTCACATTCTCTAAATATGAAAAACTTTTAGTTGTTCTTTATATTTGATAGTTTATACTATCATTTTATTCTTTTCCAATTATCAGGTTGACCAAGTAGAATGGTTATTTCTTATAATGTTGATGCTTTTGATTGATTTAAGAATTTGTGTCTTGAGTACATTCACTTATTTTTCTTATTTCTAAATTGCCCATTGACTAATCCGGCAGATACATTATTCTTATTAAAATTTGAAGCCAAAATCATTTCTGAAAAGAATATTGGTGATATTACACATATTCCTATAATGAAAATGATTCAATCAGATACAAAACTTCCAGTTAAGTTTTAAATTCAAAGAAGGCAATTTCCTCTGATGCTGTGTTTTGCCATAACGATTAAGACAAGTCAAGGACAATCACTTTCAGAAGTTGATTTATTTCTCATGAAACCTGTGTTTATGCATAGACAAATGTATGTTGCCGTTTCACATATTAAAGGTAAAAAAGGATGGAAGTTTTGATTTGTGACAACAGTGATAATATTACAAACAAAAGAACAAATGTAGCGTACAAAGAAGTGCTTCAAAAAATTTAGTTACTTTTTTTGTAACCAATTATGCTCTATATATAAGTTTTCTATGATATTTCATTTATTGCATTATTTATCATATGATTTTTAAAATATTTCAAATACGCTTCCGTAATACCCGTGCGTGCACGGGTCTATAAACTAGTTAAATAATAATAAAACGCGAATTAAATGAGAATTTAAAAAATGACGCATACGGCATCAACACTCTAATCAGCAGTGGAACATCGACGCGAGTGGGAGGGCAAACTTGACGGCAGAAACGTGGTTTCATGATATGAATAAATGTGATAGTATTTTTTATATAAGTCATAAATCATTATTGTTATAATTAAGAGTAATAAACTTAAACGTTATTGATTATAAGTAAAAAGGAATTTAAAATGATTATAAATTATTTTAGAATGATAAAACTAAGAATTTGGTTAATTATGGTATTTTGAAATATTATAAAGGGTAAATAGATATTTGTAAATTAAGGTGGATAAATACGATTTTTTTTATGATAGGGCATATATGGAATTATCTCTAATAATTTTGACTCTAAAAAGTTAAAATTGATTTATGATTTTAAGTGAATGAATGGTCAAGATTAAATATTTTTTGAAATGAATGGTTTAAATCGTCTGATAAATTTTATCAAATTAGTTTTTTATTTATATTAGATAGATTAGAAGATATAGATTAAAACTTAAATTTTGACTTTTTTTAGTTTACTTCGTAAATACATAAATAATTAATGATCTATGTTTAAAAATTGAAATTCGATAAATACAAATTAGTTCTGCGATCTTATTTAACAAATCGTGAAAAAGTTATGACATTTATATACACCGTACTTTAAATAATCAATTATGGTATTATATTTTCTCTTCACGTCACTAATTTAAATTCTTAATTCTTAGTTATCTCCAACAGGAACCTTAATCTATCCTAACTCAAAATTTGCATTCTAAAATGCTTTAAATATAAATAAAAAAATTACTTTCATTATTTTAATTAAAAAAATTCTAATCCCTCATCTATTTAAAATTAAATCCTAAATATTTATTTTGGTAAAAATTACAACTCAATTTTGATTTTAAATGTTCAATTTTGACCTTAAAGTAATTTAATTTGCATCGAACTATTTCTTTAATTCAAATATATTATGCACTACATTAATTTAAGAATAAATCTATTAAACATTAGGCTACATCAATAATAAAATGTTATACACGTTCATATTATTTGTCCTTATCCGTGTTTATTATATAATATAGATACAAATTTTAGATCTTCTCTTAAGTTGTCATCATTTACTTTTTTATGTCAACTAATATTATTATAAATGTTTTTAGTTTATAAAAAGTCTAACATTGAGTTATTCTTTAGTTCATACAAAACAATCCCAATATATTTAGTTAAATGAATATAAAATAATACTTACAAAAATACTTATGGTTATCGTGTGTTTACACATGCATTTGAACTAGTATATTACAAAAGATCTGTTAAACTCGTGTTTTTTTTCAATTTTGATTTCACACTTGATACATAGAAATTATGGAAATGTGAAATATGATACATGGAGGATGAAGGAAGACGGAGGTTGGAGTATGGTGGATACGTATAACATGGATAAGATGCAATCACACTTGATGAGGAACGGAAAATGGGTAATGAACAGTGTTTTATAAAAAAATTAACAAAACTAAGTTGTTTTTTTAATTTCAGTTGTATAGTATTCGGGAATGGTCTGTGTCACTGACTAACCGGGAATGGGAATCCCGATTTCTCAAAAAGTAGAATGGTCTTCATTTCTAGTGGTCCATAAAGGAGTTGTCACATCCTATTGATAAACCGAGAATGAGATTCCCAGCTTGTCAGTTTCTTTTCTTTTGACTATGACATTGTACCGTTCATAGTGAGTTTTTAATTATAATTAGTGGTTTTAGTTAGTAGTTTAGGTTAGTGTTTTTTTTATATTGGTTTAGAGTTTTTAATATAGTTATTTGTTTTTAGATTAAAGTTAATTTTATATTGTAATTAATATTATTATATTATAATAGTTTTATAAGTTAACTTTATTATTTAAATAAATTAGTTGATAAATAATATTACAACATATAATTGATATAAATTTAAAATAAATAAATACGTTACAAGTTTAAATTTTTAAGGATGAGAGTTTGGGCAGGTGGTTCTGTTATGACCGGTTTGTTTGCATAATCCACATTTTCTTACAATGTGCTCGTTAGGATAACGGACATCCATCTCATTACGTATTCTACGTGCGCGTCTCCTACCTCTAGCCGTTGAAAGTCTTGATGTGTTGACTTTAATATGCCAACCTGGGTCATTCCAGTAAGCAACATGAGGAAGGGGTGAAAAGTCACAACGGTATTGCCGTTTGTACGTATTCCTTGTGTATACTTTATTCACAAGTGTGTGTGGGTTTTCTCCCCTATGACAACAAACGGAAATACCATGTGAACATGGGAACCGTTGCATTTGCCACTTCCCACATATACAATCACGTCTACCGTACTCAACTATGTAGTGGTTTCCTCTAATGTCATTAGTTTGTAACTTTGACACAACTCCGTAGACACCTGAGGTGTAGTCAAACTCAGTAATGTCGTGTTGTTGCGCATATTGGTCGCGTTGGTTGAAAAGACGCCACATGCGTGGGGTAGCGGCGTCTCGCAGTTCATTGCAATTTCCCTGGGCTTTCTAAAATGCTGCATAGTTATATTGAATGTGAAATCGATTAAAGCCTTAATCGGAAGAAGCCTAGCACCGCGTAAGACATCATTCAAACTCTCTGCAATATTCGTTGTTAGGTTTCCCCAACGATGATGATTTGTGTCATGCAAAAGCGACCACTTAGCCGTACCAATATCTTTCAGATACTCCCGGGAATTAGTCTCGATCCCTTTCATTTCTCGTAGGGATTCCTTATATTTTCACCTCTGTGTCTTGCAGCCCATTGCCCAACAAAGTTTCTTCAGTCTGTAGTTCTTGAACCGCTTCATGAAGTTGCTTCTTACGTGACGGAGACAATACCGGTGATACGCCATTGGCTCCTTCCAGTCGTCAAGATGGTTCATTGCATTAATAATCCCATTGTGTCTATCAGAGATGAAACAAATTTGTCTGTCACAGTTATTGGCAACGTACCACCTTAGGTGCTCAAAGAACCAAGACCAGCTTTCCACAGTCTCCTCGTCAACAATGGCATATGCGAGTGGTAAAATGTAATTGTTGGAGTCCTTTGTTACGGATGTAAGCAGTTTGCCCTTATAGGAACCCTTTAAATGGGTCCCGTCCACAAAAATCACAGGGATGCAGTGGTTAAAAGCTTCGATAGCGGGTTCGAAATCCCAGAAAACGTATTTAAAGGTAAAAGCATTGGACGAGCTACTCGGGTGATGCATCCACTGAACAACTGTATTAGGGTTAGACGACATCAAAGCACCAACGTACCTTGGCAACTCCTTAAAGTTGCTCTCCCAACTCCCATATATGCTTTCTATAGCCTTCTTCCTTGCCCTCCATCCCTTGATGTAAGATATATCAACATTCATGTTGTTTTTTTTATATCTATTAGGATTTGCTTCACTTGGTATGCAATATCTGCACGAATTGAGTGCATGATATGAGAGGTTATAACCGATGACTTCAAACTTCTGTTATTATTACCAATAACTGTCCCGTAAGCCACCCATCTTCTAATTTGCCATAGCTGTTGCTTCTTCTTTTTTATTGCACGAACATACCATTTACATGGAGGGGTATTATCAAGAGGGTTTTCGATGTTGTTTCTTTTGTTTTGAGTATAGCAAATAGCTTTCCACAATATAGGTGTGCTTTCAACAACCACAAGCTCTCTATTTCGGGATATATTCCATCTCCTAAGGGCATACATCAACTCTTGCTTGCTAGAGAAATACATACCAACCCGAATTTCATTTGACGACTCTATATAAAAATCCATTTCTTCCTCATCATCAAATCCGGGGCCTGAATTATCTGCCTCCGAATCTAGATGTGTATTCCATTGACTAAAGTCATGTAAAGAAGGTGAAGTACCTTCCTCTACATGTGCGCCTTCATCGTTGTCAGACTCCTCGTCTTCCCCGTTATCGTGGAATTCGTCTCTCGTCTCTTCACTTCTTTCCGAGCTGAATTCATCGGATCCTTCAAACACATCATCATATTCGTCATTGTCGTAGTGACCACCATAATCTAGTGGTTATGTATAATCATCTAAATGTGAATGTGATGTCGATGGACCCGTCATGTTAAATCGTTGCTCATGCATTGAACCTTTTGCATGAACATCTAAAGGGACAGTATCAACTTCTGTTACAGTGAAATTTTGCAGCATCTCAACAAAGCTTGTATGTTGGGGTGGTGGCACCAGGTACTCAATCTTAACTATAATATGACCCCGGAAATTTTCCTGGAGACTAGCTACGTAGTATAATGTTTCTAGGCTTTCCTCACCTAGTATTTCAGATACATTTGAAATACCTTGAAATTTGAAACATAAATACAATTTTAATCGGTACTCTTCTTTTGTAACACCAGGTATAACATACCTCTAAACCAACTCAAAAAAATCTTCATAATTCAGTTTGCCTGTGAAGACAACAAAACTTATTCTTGGGGGCTCATTAAAATCATACTGCACCCGCCCATTCTCGTATTGCAGGTTTGCACCCCAATACAAGTTTACAGCGAAAGGACGACTTAAAACCATATTGTAGTAATTGAAATGTATATAAATTTTTTGTGAAATGAGGTGTATAAAAACACTGATATGAGGTATATATAAAAACTCAACTGAATAAGGTATATATAAGGACCGAAAATGTCCTGAGTAGCTGGGAATGGGATTACCGGTTACTGAAAAGGTGCTACAGTAAGATTCCTGGTGTACCGTCATTTCAATGTCTTGAGTAAGATTCCCGGTGTACTATCATTTCAATGTCTTGAGTAGTTGGGAATGGGATTACCAGTTACTGAAAAGGTGCCACAGTAAGATTGCAGTGTATAGTCATTTCAATATCTTGAGTAAGATTCCCAGTGTACTGTCATTTCAATGTCTTGAGTAGCTGGGAATAGGATTACCAATTACTCAAAAAGTGCTATAGTAAGATTTCCAGTGTACTGTCATTTTAATGTCTTAAGAAACTTGGATTGGGAATCCCAGTTAGTAGGTACCATAAATATTGAACTAATCTGAACAACATAAACCCATCCAAAACTAAGTTTTTTTTCCAATTTTAATAAATGTCTCGTCGACGTCAAAGAATTTGAGAACTTCAACTACAAGTTGAAGAGGTACAGAATACAATTGAACAAATTCAGAATGAGTTGGTTGATGAAGAAGCTATTGCTGATGAGGCCCATGAAGATGATTATCACTCAGAGCCTACGTTTCCAACCACCCGTAGTATGCAATATTCAAGGAGGCGGCGTATGAGGGATACTCCACAACCGACGGTCACGTTGCAAGATAATCCAATTCCAGATGTGGTTGATCTGGTTGCTGAGCTCGGATGGGCCCGTAGTGTAGACGAGTTTTACCTACACGGGGATAACGGTGGGAATGACACATATTGTCATATTGCACTTTTTGGTCGCATGCAGGTACCAAGGGACTTTTGGAGTTTACTGATTGGTGAGTTTTCTAGCGGCGGTTTATGGAAAATGGTATGTAATTACGTTTTGTATTCATAAATTTAATTAATTATTAGTAAAACTTAATAATTGTATATTCCTTACATCATATAGATGGTTAGATTCGAAGATGGTTAAGATATCGGCAATACCTACCTAGAGGAAGTACACAAGAGATACGGTGGACAATAATGCCAACTAAATTTAATTCTCTGTTACTACCGCTCAAGGATCAAATACTGTTAAATATGCCGATGGAAATTATGCAGCGTATCCCGCTTGGGCGGATGTTGATGTAGTTTATATACTGTATCCTGCTTGTTGCGCAGTTCCACCTTCATAAGTATAAGAAAATAAATATTACTTTCAAATTAGAAAAAACGAGTTTCATATATGACACGTTTTTATTTTTATAAATAGTTTACATACCTAGCACCATAAGGTTTGCCGGTTAATTCATCATCATTTGCGGGCAAAATCGGGGAGGTGCCCCACAACCTAGACCAACACCACAGCTGCAACAACATAAGCGAACCACAAATTTCTGTTGCTTCTGGTGATGTAGCTTTGCACAGATTTCTGTACAAACATGCTAGAACAGCACTCCCCCAACTAAGTCGGCTACATCTGTCTAAATCTTCTATAAGACCTAACATAAATACATGTACATTTGTATCTGAAGTATCAGGGAAAAGAACACCACCCAATAAAAGTAGTATGTACACCCGGGCTCTTTGAATATACGCAAAGACAGTAGCGTCATCTGGTACAGGCTTCTCCAACATCTTACGTAAATATTTTGATTTTATCTGCCCACCTCTAAAATTACTAGGCTCTGGTTCAAAACCAAGCAAATCAACACACTTGTAATGCGCATTATTAAAATCCCATTTTTTTCTTTTCCCGTTATTGCTTCACCCTCAACTTGTAAACCCCACTTTACCTGTACGTCTTAGAGGGTAATAGTCACCTCTCCAATTGGTAGGTGAAATGTGTGAGTTTCAGGACGCCATCTCTCTACAAGCACTGTTATAAGACTTTGGTCAATTAACTTGTAACCACAGTCAAACTGTAACGTCCCACTTTTTTTTAAAACATAATTCATTCATAGAGGATATTCAAAATCATTAATAACGTAATTACACAACAAATTGTTCACGGCATAAACACCCATAATCCATGAAGTTACAATCATTCTCATTGTTTATAATTGAAACTATTGCTGTTGAAAACTATGTTAAAAGATTACGGAAGCTTGTGATTAGAGCTATCATCACTGTGCTGGAGCCCCGCCATGGTCGTTACCTGAAAAGATATGAAACAACAATTGTAAGCCAAAGGCTTAGCGAATATACTACTTACAACCAAAATAGTTCACATACTACTCAACTCATACCCACTACCGTAGTAAGTGGTCTCATCATACCCGTCACTAGGACGGTCTCGTCTCAACCGTTGTCGTCACAACGGTCTAATATACCCGGCACCGGAGTGCTGGTCTCATACCCGACACCGAAGTGTACGGTCTAACATACCCGACAACGAAGTGTACGGTCTAACATACCCGTCACCGGAGTGAACGGTCTAAACACACCCGTCACCGGAGTGAACGGTCTAAACATACCCGACACCGAAGTGTACGGTCTAACATACCCGTCACCGGAGTGAACGGTCTAAACATACCCGTCACCGGAGTGAACGGTCTAAATACAATCAACTATAACTCGTATATTCGTAAATATCTGGTATTCACATGCATACATAACATCTGGAATCTATTCAAGTTATAAGTGAGAATACTCACCTGTCAGCTGTCTTAGCTACTTGGTTCCTACTGAAGGACTTAGCTTGCTTAGCTCTGTAACTGACCGCTACCTGACCAAGTCTAAACATTGGTTACTACTGTATTTAACTGTTACTTACTAAAAGTTACGTGACATAAATGCATGGCTTGAAAGTCGCATGAAAGTTACACAAACTTTATTGAAAGTCGCATGGCTGCATGCTGGAAGTCGCATGGACTACTAAAGGTCGCATGGGACTCACACTCATATACTGAAAGTCGCATGAAGTTGCCCATGCATACTGAAAGTCGCATGAGCTCACCCTCACATACTGAAAGTTGCATGGACTTATACATGGATCAACTGACAGTCGCATGGAATAATACTAAAAGTCGCATGGCATGTTCTCAAAGTCGCATGAACTAGCATATCTCACATGAAAGTCGCATGTCATGTTATCAAAGTCGCATGAACTAGCATATCTCACATGAAAGTCGCATAGAACAATCTGAAAGTCGCATGGACTTATACTCGATACACAAAAGTCGCATGAACTGACATTTACTACATGAAAGTCGCATGGAACACTATTCATCATGTGAAAGTCGCATGGCACAATACTCATATACTGAAAGTCGCATAAACTGATATCTATCTCATGAAAGTCGCATGGAATAACATACAAAGTGCCAAAGTCGCATGAACATGTATCTGGGTTACCTGAAAGTCGCATGGCACATAAATGTGTCCATGCGATTGTTGCATGGCACATGAATATGCCCATGTGACTGTCGCATGAACCATCTTCTTCCCTGTAAGTTCAACTTTTTGAAAAACCCAGACTCCATAGCCATAATTAAGTTTTCTAAAAACTCAACCAATTTAACTCAAACTTGTTGCAAAATATTTCTCCACTCTTACAAAACTTTCCTTTAAACTTAAAACCATATTTTATCAACTTTATAAGGTGTTCTTGGATAAATATTCTCCTGGGTTTTTCTTAAACCTCAAAAACCCAAAAACCCATATTCTGAAACATTCAATCATCACTTTAATGTAGCATGAAAGATGTCTACATGATTCTAAAGAATAGAGAAACATTACCTGATGATTTCTTTGCTAAAAATCTCAAGTTTCCAACAATGGAAGCCTTCTTCTTCTCCTCCTCGTCCCTTCAATGGCACCAGCACACACACACAAAACCTTTCAATAGAACAGTGAAGTGATAAAGAATGTGTGGGAGGCTGTGCCCTAACTTCAATTTATACCCTTAAAGCCACTCTTGTGGGCCTAGGCCCACCTCAACCCCCTTTAGTCCAAAAATCTATTAAACTTCCCTTGGATTAATATACATAAGCCCAACTACTTAATAAATTACCATCCATAGTATATATGCATCTACAATAACATAACTCCCATTACTTAAATAATTTCCAATCACATTATGCATAAATCGCCAATAGTATTCATTAAAAATATTTTTGTACATTTTAAGATGCGGGTGTTACACAAACACACCACTGAACCCCGCTTCACTTATGAAGTCCATCACCCTAGGCTGAATTGGGTGATTTCTTATAATTGACCACAAATTTCGGTCAGATCTTCTCACATTCAATGTATTATCATTTGATGAGTTGTAAAACTAATTATACGCCCTGTGTTCCCTCTCCAAAAATAATAACTCGCTATTAATTGGACTAGGTGTAACTCTTATATTCTCCATTTTATAGCAAACAAAAAAATTTTAGAACTTATGAAATAAAAATTTAGAGAACTTTTGAAGTTTCAAAAAAAAGTATATCACAATGCACTCTCGAAAGCTTTGTTTTAAGAGAAAGAATAAGTACTTGGCTATTGAATTGAAGGAGCAGGTTGATCAAATGAAAGGAGTAGTAGGCGTGGGTTTTAAAGAAAAAAAAGTAGTTGGCTATTGTTCAAATGAAAGTAGGCATGGGTTTTAAAGAAAAAAAAGTGGTTGGCAATAGTATTGAATAATAAGGAGTAGGTGTAAAAATGGTTGGCTGTTGTCTTGATATGTGTAAAGATTTAATGGGTGTTATTGCTTTCACCAGTCTTTACTGACAAACTGGGAATGAGATTCTCAGTTAGTCAGTTGATGTGATAGCTCATTCACGGGCTCAAAGAAAAAAGAAAGCATTCAAAGAAAGCATTAATTACACTGACAAGCTGGGAATCTCATTCTCGGTTTGTGGGTAGGATGTGACAGCTCCTTCACGGATCACTAGAAATGAAGACCATTCTACATTTTGAGAAACCGGGATTCCATTTCCGGTTAGTCAGTGACACAGACTTCTCCCATCAGTAAAGTGTGCCATGTGTCAATTTTGAGGAAGAAATCAGAAATACCATTCCCGAATACTATACAACTGATATTAAAAAAACAACTTAGTTTTGCTAATTTTTTTTTATAAAACACTGTAATTTTAAAAAAAATTCCCTATATGTATACCTTTACGGGTAACTCTATGAATTATGTCCAAGGAGATACACCGAGACTCTTGTGTCACCAAATCAATTTGTTTTAGCTTAATAATATTAATTGTTATTTCCCTCTTCAATTGGTGATGATTATATATGTATAGCATCACATGCAATTAACCTGTTACACTAACGGTTCAAAGATAGAGTTATAACAACTTTTGTTTTTGTGATGCATGCTTATCTATATATACACTCGCTCTGAAAACATGCATGATCATTCATAGATGATTCATATTTATATATATTTTATAATATGGAAATGGTTTTATGTTCAGCAACATGAAGCTGTTTTATATGGTTACTGTGAATATAATATTATGTATATATATAGGACATGGTTAGTAGTCTTCTAATTAAGAAACTAAGTGGTCTTGCATGATGTAATGAACCTAGATAGCTTGCTTTGATTGCCAAATGGTGGTGGCATTTTGAAAATTGAAAGTGAAAGGGGTATGTATGGTGCACTTGCAGTTGCAGATTCTACACCAGCACCCGCGCCAACTGCATCGCGCACAAGATATATTGCTATGTAGTCGAAGACTTCAAGGCTTTTATCCCTTATTGTTGACTAATGACTTGGAAATATTGAAAATTGCATGAAATCAAATATATATGTTCCTCGGCGTGCAGTGTAGCCTCACGGCGTGGGGTATCGCATGCTGCTCGGCGTGCGCCCTGTGTGCGTGGCGTGGAGCGTCCGCAGTAGCTCGGCGTCTCACTGTTGCATGGCGTGGGGGTCTAGAGGCAAGTCAAAGGATTTTTTGAGTCCATGTTCATGCGGCGCCTCATCTTCCTTTATAGAAATAATTATTGCTATAATTATTTTAGGGCAACATTTTGGTGATTAATTGTAATTATAAATAGTTTGAGTCATTGTATCCTAAAGTTGTAACTCTTTGATATCAGTAATAAAAGTCTCTCCGGTTCCTGCCCGTGGACGTAGGTTGACACAACGTTAACCGAACCATGTAAAATCTCTGTGTTCTTTCATGCTTTATTTTTCCGCTTACGCATAACAAGTGGTATCAGAGCCACGGTTATTCTCTGTGTGGCTCACATCGTTGAAAGAAGATATCGTCCTACAAGTTTGATATGGAGAAGTTTAACGGGTCTAATGACTTTACTCTCTGGAAGGTCAAGATGAGGGCACTGTTGGTTCAAAAGGGATGTGCGGTTTCTTTGGAGGGGGAAGATAGTTTTCCGAAAGACATGAAAGAGGAGGCGAAGAGGGAGATGGTGGCAAAGGCACATTCCGCGATACTGCTGTCGGTTACTGATGAGGTGTTATGGGAGGTGGTAGATCAGACGACGGCGGCTGGGTTATGGACAAAACTATGTGAGAAGTATCAAAATAACTCTCTCACGAACAAACTGTACTAGAAGCAGCGTCTGTACACTCTCCGGATGGATGAAAGTACTCAGGTAAAGGATCATCTGGACACTTTTAACTGTATCATTCTTGATCTGCAAGGTGTTGGGGTTAAAATTGATGATGAAGACCAAGCCTTGATATTACTGTGTTCTCTGCATGGATCAATGAAAACTTTGTGGATACCATGCTCTATGGTAGGACCACTATTTCTGTAAATGACGTGAAGGATGTCCTTTTGTCCAAGGAACTGAAAAGACAGGTTTCTGGTGAAGAAGTATCCGGTTCTGGTTTATTTGCAGGTAGAGGGAGATCGCAGGAAAGGAATAATGGGAAGGGGAGATCGCGCTCAAAATCTAAATCAGCAAGCAAAGTCAAATGCTATCTTTGCAAAGAGAAGGGCCACATGAAAAAGAACTGTCCACAATGGAAGAAAGGGAATTCTAATGGCGAGTCTAGTAGCAGCGCCAGTGCCTCTGTGGTACAAGACAATTCTGATGAAGGAGATGGCGGTGATGTTTTGACAGTCCACAGTGCAAGCACTACTGATACCAAGAATCAGCTAGAAATTCAAAGAATTGTTGAAAGATTCAGCATGTAATGTTTCTTACCTCATTAGGATACTGTAGGTATCAATTTCATCTTGTTTGGTTGATGATAGCATGATTTAGCATCTGGGTTTTTGAGTTATGGGTTTATGAAGAACAAGAGAAAAAAAATTTAAGATATAAACTTCAATACTTGATAAAATGTAATTAAATCTTGAAAGAAGTGTTTAAATGAGTGGATAAATGTTTTGAAACAAAAATGATATAATTTGGTTGAGTTTTGAAAGAGTTTGATTTTGACTATGGAGTCTGGGTTTTGAAAATAGGCTCATGCGACTTTCAGCATAAGCCATGCGACTTATGCTGAAAATTCGTACGACTATGTTTGTTTCATGTGACTTTCGCATGGGGAAGGAAATACCTCATGCGACTTTCGGATACAAGTAGATGAATACTTCATGCGACTTTCAGTGACATGTACATGGTTTCATGCGACTTTTGGATGCCATGTATAACCCATGCAACTTTTGAACATTTCATACGACTTTTACATATGAACCATGAGACTTCCACCAATGCACATGCCCATGTGACTTTCGCATGGGGCATCATGCGACTTTCGGTTTTGGTCCATGCGACCTTCGTGCCTGGGAATGATACACCCCATGCGACTGTCGCATGGGGCACTATGTTGAGACCTCATGCGACTTATGCAGTTGAGCTGAAATCCGATAGTTGAATGGAAATCCGACAGTTAGGTCCGTATCTTAGAATCTGATACTTTTTTGAGGGACGCGACGCGTCGCCGACTTAATGGACTTTAATGCATTTTATTGTTACATTCCTTGTGGGGCTAGAATGTATTATGTGAGTAAATGAACGAGGGATTCGTACACGGTATTGATTGTTAGACCTATTGTAGGTGACGGTTGACTAGCAAGCAATCACAAGTGTCCTAGTAAGCTAAGATTGTGAGATTGAGCTGCAAGACAGGTGAGTATTCTTACTTACTATCTGAACCTTATGATGTATGTGTTTAAAGTGCTACATGCTATATGAATGATGAATGATGAACCTATGAATGATGAGTCCCATGAATGGTGAATGATAATTGATGAATTGATACATTGATAACGTGTTATGCTATGTTATTGCTTAGACCGTTCACTTCGGTGACGGGAATGATTAGACCGTTCAATTCGGTGACGGGAATGATGAGACCGTTCACTTCGGTGACGGGAATGATTAGACCGTTCACTTCGGTGACGGGAATGATTAGACCGTTCATTTCGGTGACGGGAATGATGAGACCGTTCACTTCGGTGACGGGAATGATTAGACCGTTCACTTCGGTAACGGGAATGATTAGACCGTTCACTTCGGTGACGGGAATGATGAGACCGTTCACTACGGTGACGGGAAGGATGAGACCGTTTACTTCGGTGACGGGAATGTTGGGACCGTCTACTACGGTAGCGGGAATGAAAGATGTAACATGATTGTAAGGCAATGATGTGATGTCATATGGTCGATTGTAAGTAAGTGTACTCGCTAAGCTTTGTGCTTACAGTTGTTGTTTAACCTTCTTTTCAGGTGAAGGCCACGGCGGGGCTCCAGCACGCGGTTGATAGCTCATACTCCACAAGTACTAACAATGAATAACAACTCATAAGAAGCACATAAAACACCTTTATAAAACACCTTTAACACAATTACTAACCATAATTCATCATCAAAACACCTTTATATATATATATATATCAAATAAACATATATATACAACAAGTACTAACAATGAATAACAACTCATAAGAGCTTAAGGTCAAATACTAAACCAAATTCTTGTTTTACATTTGCCAAATTCAATCTCAAATTTGACACAGCTACTGTAAATCGACTTTTAGGCCAACATACAGCTCAAATTAGCTTCTGGACTCTAAATACAAATTAAAGTAGATATCTCCAGCTTTCCAACAATATAAAATACGACCTCTAACGATGCTTCATTGATTTTTAACGATTTTTACAAAACAACCCAGAATTTGGTACCAATTCCGAACAGCAGCTAAGAAGCACATAAAAATTCGATTTTCAAATCTGAAACTCGACCAAAAACACATCCTAACCTCATAGAACTTCATATAAATTATTAATAACATATAATCTAACATCAAAACACATTTAGGACCATTTAAACATCATAACCCAACAAACCCATTTCCATCTTCATCTTCTTCATCCTCCATTAATGGAGCTCAAATTATTAAACCATAAAAACAAAAGATTGAACATGAATTCAGTTCCATAATCATCATATAACTACTACTAATCATCAAACCAAACTAATTTCATCAATTAGCCAAAACCCCAAAACTTCAAGAACCCTAAATAAAGAAGAAGAGCATAGCCATGGCAAGAACAATTCAAGGAACTAATACATACCTTTAATTAGTGATTAATCCAACACAAAATGAGCAAGTAATCAAGAAACAAGGCTGGATTCTTGGAAGTTCTTCAAAGCCAAGTTATCAAGAACAAAAGAGATAAGCATAAGAAATGAAAGCAAGAGGTGGTGGAAGTGGCTGTACATACTCACGACCCAACACACACTGTGCACCTATCTGCTTTCTAACTCACAGTTAATTAATTAAGCAATCCTACTCAATTAATTATTTACCAACGAGGTATTATTCGTGACCCTTATCTAAAAACGAATCCAAATAATCAATTAAATCCATAAAAATATAAAATATATATTTCCCCTTTTTAACCTCGTGGCTTTAAATTAAATTAATAATTTTCTAAAATAAAGCAAATAAGCAATTAGCACACATACCAACACACATCCTACTAAGTCGATGACTAGGGTGTTACAATTGGGTCACATGAGTGAGCAAGGGCTATATGTATTGAGCAAACAGGGGTTGCTCGGTGGGAATGTGATAGGTAAAATTCAATTATGCGAGGCGTGTGTTAAAGGGAAGCAACGCAGGGTGAAGTTCAGTACCGGTCAACATACTTCCAAGGAGGTCCTGGAGTATGTTCATTCAGATCTATGGGGTCCCTCTCTGGTGAAATCGCAAGATGGTTGTTCTTATTTTGTTACTTTTATTGATGATTATTCCAGGAAAGTTTGGCCCGTATTTTCTAAAGACTAAAGATGAGGTGTTTGGGAAGTTCAAAGAGTGGAAGACAATGGTTGAAAAAACGGACGGGTAAACAGGTCAAGACTCTGAGAACGGATAACGGGTTGGAATTCTACAACGCTCCATTTGATGACTTCTGCAAGAAAGAAGGTATAGTGAGGCACCGCACTGTACGACACACACCATAGCAGAATGGAGTTGTAGAATGGATGAACCAAACACTCATGACGCGTTCTAGGTGTATGCGTATATTTGCAGGTCTTTCGAAGAAATTCTGGGCGGAAGCAGCTAACACTACTTGTTATCTGGTTAATAGATCTCCATCAACTGCAATTAATTTAAAAACTCCTCAAGAGGTTTGGTCCGGTAAACTAGGTGATTACTTTAATTTGAGGATATTTGGTTGCCCTGCATATGCTCATGTTAATGATGGTAAGCTGGAGCCGCGGGCGGTAAAATGCATATTTCTAGGGTATGCAGCATGAGTGAAAGGTTATCGACTGTGGTGTACAGAAGGTAAGTCTCCTAGCAAATTCCTTATTAGCAGAGATGTAACCTTTGATGAATCTGCTATGCTTGATCAGGGTAGAGGTAGTGAAAATGTAGTGAAAATGTTGCTGGTACAAAAGATTAGGGTGCTGACCAGAAGGTAGAGCTTGAAAGCTCTGGCAGAATTGTGATTGAAGATGAATTGTAGAGTAATCAACCTGATCAACCAGAATAGTCAGAACCTCAAGGGGAATCGGAGGAAGCTGGTGGTGGTGATTTGGGGGTTGATGATCCTATAGCAACAAGAAGGGGAAAGAGGAATATTCAAAAATCAGCAAGGGATGCAGGATGTGTCAATACCTGTGACATTGATTCTGTGGCATATGCCTTGGCGGTTGGTGATGATATTGGACCTGAGGAACCAAAATCGTATAAAGAGGCCATAAGGAGCAAAGATTCAGGAAATTAGATGGTTGCTATGAATGAAGAAATGCTCTCCCTGGAGAAAAATAGAACATGGGAGCTTGTGGCATTAGCAAAGGGTGTGAAGCCAGTGGGATGCAAGTGGGTCTATAAACGGAAGGAGGGGATTCTTGGCGTTGAACCTTCAAGGTTCAAGGCGAGACTAGTGGTGAAAGGGTTTTCACAAAAGGAAGGGATTGACTATCATGAAGTCTTCTCTCCTGTTGTGAAACACAAAACTATCCGGGTTCTTCTAGCTATGGTGGGTGCTTTCAATCTGGAGCTGGAGTAGCTAGATGTGAAAACTGCATTTCTTCATGGGAATCTAGAGGAAATGATATACATGTCTCAACCGGAGGGATTCGAATGTTCCAAAGAAGGCCAGGTATGCTTGTTGAAAAAGTCCCTGTATGGCCTGAAGCAGTCCCTGAGGCAGTGGTACAAGAGGTTCGATTCATTTATGGTGTCTCATGGTTATTTGAGAAATCAGTTTGACAATCGTGTCTACACCAAGAAAGTTTCTGAAGATTCCTATGTTTATTTGTTGCTATATGTGGATGATATGTTGATTGCAGCGAAAGAAATGCTATAATTAATGAATTAAAGGCATTACTGAACGGTGAGTTTGAAATGAAAGATTTGGGTGCAGCAAAGAAGATACTGGATATGGAAATTTATAGAGATAGAAAAAGGGGTTACTGCGGGTGTCTCAAGAAAAATATATTGAGAAAGTGGTGCAGGCGTTTTCTATTGATCAATCGAAGCCGGTATATACTCCTTTGGCGGCGCACTTTAAAATCGATCGGAGTACCATACCAAGTACAGATGAGGAGGTCGATTACATGAAGACGGTTCCATACTCCAGTGTAGTTGGAAGTCTCATGTATGCCATGGTTTGTACGAGGCCTGATCTGGCTCATGCAGTTAGCGTGGTGAGCAGATTTATGAGTAATCCGGGGAAAACTCATTGGAATGCTATAAAATGGATCTTGCGATATCTAAAGGGTGCTTCTGATGTTTGCTTGGTGTTTGATGTTAAAAAGCAGGATGAAGGGTTAACTGGCTATGTGGATGCAGACTATGGCGGTGACCTGGTTAAACGGAGATCACTTACTTGTTTCATTTTCACTCTGTTCGGATGTGTCATCAGTTGGAAGGCTACCCTACAACATACGGTTGCCTTGTCGACAACTGAGGCGGAATACACGTCAATGACTGAAGGGATCAAGGAGTGTATCTTGGTTGTATGGTATGGTGCAGAGTCTTGGTTTGAAGGTAGAGAAACCGGTGATTTTATGTGACAATCAGAGTGCTCTGAGTCTGGGTAAAAATACGGTGTATCACGAGAGGACGAAACACATAGATGTGAGACTGAATTTCATCGGAGATGTTTTGGAGGAAGATAAAGTTTCTATTCAGAAAATTGCTACCGAGCATAACCCAACAGACATGTTAACGAAGGCGTTACCGGTGGATAAGTTCAAGCACTGCTTGGACTTGGTGAATATTTGCAGGAGGTGAAAGTCCCTTTGGAGGTTGAAGAAATTTCAGTCAAGGTGGAGATTGTTGACTAATGACTTGGAAATATGGAAAATTGTATGAAATCAAATATATATGTTCCTCGGCTTGGGCTCTCGCATGCTGCTCGGCGTGCGCCCTGTGTGCGCGGCGTGGAGCGTCCGTAGTAGCCCGGCGTGAGATCTGTTGCACGGCGTGGGGGTCTGGTGGCAAGTCAAAGGATTTTCTGAATCCACGTTCATGCGGCGCTCATCTTCCTTTATGGAAATAATTATTGCTATAATTATTTTAGGGAAACATTTTGGTGATTAATTGTAATTATAAATAGTTTGAGTCATTGTATCCTAAAGTTGTAACTCTCTCTGATATCAGTAATAAAAGTCTCTCCGGTTCCTGCCCATGGACATAGGGTGACACAACGTTAACCGAACCACGTAAAATCTCTGTGTTCTTTCCTGCTTTATTTTTCCTCTTACGCATAACACTTATAAATCATATATAGATCGAGGATATTATTCAATAGAAAAAACGCGCCTAACACACACTCTATGAGTCTCTCTCCAACAATCCATTCAAGGATACAATCAAAAATTAAAACCCTCTATTAAGAAGGAAAAAAAATGTCCTTCAAACAACTATATATACACTTACATTTGGGAAAAAGAAACGAGAAGAACTTAATTGAGGGTGTGAGATTTGAAGGACTGCACCATGTTTGATAATTGTTGAGAGCCACTCAGACAAAAGATTTGTTACACAGAGAAGAAGGAAGCACTGGTGGGTTTTTTTTTCCAACTTTGATTTCTTTAATTCTATAAGATTTCTAATCGTTAATTATTAAAATAATTTTTATTTAAGTATTAGTTATAACTTTACTCATATTATATTTTAATGGATGCTGTGTTAAAAGTGAAAGTTTAACCTCGATCAAAATACTTAGGATATAATTATACTTAGGTTTATTATTATTATTATTATTATTATTATTATGATTAAACATGTTACAGTCGCCACCGCCCCCACCGGTGAAGTAACTGCCGACGGTTACATAGCCGCCGGCGGCTAAGGCAAATAACTACCACCATATGTATGTCTATAAATATGTATGTACAGATATGTGTAAACGATAATGAACACATTGTAAACTTCAAACATTATACAGAGAAGTTTATATATGAATTTCTTGATCTGAAACTTTTGGTATGAACTTTGTGTTGCAAATAGAGATTTGATCCAACAATTGGTATCAGAGTTTTGGTCATACATATCAAAGTTTCATCACTTACCGAGAACATTATAGTATCAAGAAACCGACGGTGATAAACAGACCCGGCCCAGAGGGTGGGCAACCAGGGCGGTGGCCCAGGGCCCACAAATTTTAGGGCCCATTATGAAAAAAAGTCTATGTGTATATGTATGTATGTGTAAGCCCATAAAAAATTAAGACAGTAGCCCATCAAAAGAGCCCAAGTTTAGAAACTAGGGAACAGTGGGAGCGTCTATCTAACCGGCGTGAAATTGAAGAGGCGGAACGGACGTCGAGTAGTTTACCGCCCTTGGAAATTGCATTCTCGCATTCTTGATCTTGATTCTTGATGTGTTGAAGAGGGTGAAGTTCAATCGGAACTTGGAATTCGAGTTGTCGTCAGCCCGTCACTTTCTCCTTCTCTCGAACAGTCGACAATCACAAACACGATTAAAAATCAAGAACACCATCACAAATCGATTAATAATCAAGAACACATTCGGCCCATCGCTCTCTCCTTCGGTAGTTCGATGCTTCTTCTTCGCCCTAACTGTAAGTAATTTTCACTAATTACTAATTAGTTGCGAGTTGATTTTTTTATTTTTTCATTTAGTGTTCTTAAAATTGAAATTCGTTCTGAGTTGTTGACATTCATGCTATCTGCTCGTTAATTCAAAAATCAAGTGTAAGGTTAAACTTCAAATTTTAGGAAATATTCAAACCTAATCTAGCAATCTGATGTTATCTAAGAAATCAAACCTAAACTTAAGCTCATTTTGTGGTTGTACCTTTTTTGATCAATCTAATTGTATGGGTTATGATGTTAATCTGTTATATTAAAGTCAATAAGAAGCACTTCCTCATACATGTAGTTTAGTCTTAATTGAACATGATTTACCCTTTACATCAAACTATAAAGTTTATAAATTTTCTTTAATGCTGAATTTTTTTAATGGATCTATACATCTAATAGGGCAGAACTCAGAAGCGAAGAACAATGCCCTGTTTGACTTGCTTTCAGCTATAGTTTTAATAGAATTGTCGGTTTATAGAGGCATGTTGTCAGGTTAAAAGTGAAGATTTGCTTACTAGCCGCTAGTTTTTCTGAAATAAAATTGCTTGTATGTTTTCAAGTTACCTATGTAGCCTAGTGGGTGGGTGATTTTAGTCAATAAAGTTTATTTTTTTTGGTCAGTTTTCTATATAGCCTCATGACGGGTTTGGTTGGTTGGGTAAGATGATCATGTAAAAGAGCGAAAACAACTAAAGGGCCCATATTTTATGATTGTCCAGGGCCTGTTATAAAGAAATAGGAAGAACACCCATCAAAAATTTGGGGTTCGTTTTCTTTAAAAAAGGGTAGGATACCAGCGGCGGCCATAGAAGAATTACCACCGCGGCACCCGTAACCATAAAACTTACCGTGGCCGGAACCGAGGAGTCAACCGGAGAAGACAACCGGAGTGGAAGACGGTTACGGGTTCATCACAACATAAAAGGTAACCAAACACCGGCGAAACGATCGTACACATTTCTGGTGACGATCGAACAAAGAAAACCAGAGAAGTTTTTCTTGATTAACCAAGCCATCGAGAGAAGACAGAGAAACCACCAAAGGCGTGACTGTCAAGCGGTGCAAAGAAAAGGAACAAAAACCCTAGTCTGTTTAACTTTAGTGTGGGTTTATAAAATAAGGCCCAGTTTTTTTAATAAACCTTTACTGTTAAAGCCCATTTTCTTAAATAGACTCATTTTAAACTAGACAAATTTAAAAGTGGGAGTAAGCCCACGGTAATATTTTTTGTTCAAAAGATGGCAATAAGTTGTTATCATTTTTTTTTAAATTTCTAATCTGCTTATTACACATATATTTAGAAAAAGGGTTTTAAATATCTAAGTTTATTAAAATGAGTGGAAATGATAAAGGGGAAACTTCCAAAAATAAAGAAATGTGATTAACAACTCATTTTCAATGTCCAATGTTAAAATCAACAAATTATACCACTTGGGCAATACGTATGCAAATTATTTTGGAAGCCAATGGTTTATGGAAAATGATTGAAGCAGAATCAACAACTGAAATTGATACAAAAAAGGATAAGACAACAATTGCTTATCTTTACCAATCACTTTCTGAAAAACAACTATTACTTATTTCAAAATATAAAATTGCAAGGGTAGTTTGGGATGCTTTGCGAACAAAACACGTTGGTGTGAATAGTGTTCAGCAAGCAAGACTGCAGACACTCAAATCGGAATTTGAGATGTTGCAGATGAAAGAAAATGAATCTATTGATTCATTTACTATAAAATTGACAAATATTGTTAATAAAGCAGCAAGTTTAGGTTTAACCTATGAAGATTCTATTCTTGTAAGGAAATTGTTAAATGCCGTACCAGATAGATTTTTCTTCAAATTGTTGCTTCTATAGAACAATATTCAGATTTGAATACCATGTCTTTAGATGAGGCAATTGGTAGATTAAAAAGATTTGAGGAGAGACTCAAATATAAAAAGGAACGATCTGTGGACATACAAGAAGGATTGATGTTCACCCAACATGAAGATCGTGGCAAAAGTTTTAGAGGACGTGGTCGTGGCAGATTTAGCCAATCACGTGGTCGAGGGAATGGCAGATTTAAAACTGACAGGAGAAATTGGGAACCCTCACAGAATAACTTCAAGAAAGGAAGTAACAACAATATCAGGAAACAAAACACTGATATGAACAAAGTACAATGTTACAAATGCAAGAAGACGGACATTATGCAACTAAGTGTGCATTGAGAGAGCATGACAAAGAGCAGTCCAATCTTATAGAGGAAGATCTGGAACCAACACTGCTTATGGCAACCATTGAGGAAAATAAGAGGATTTCTCCTCAAAAGAAAGTTGATCCGGTACTTAGACAATGGTGCAAGCAATCATATGACAGGAGTCAGGGATCACTTCAAAGAGATATACGAAAATATTTCTGGAAACGTACGATTCGGTAATGGATCATGCGTAGCAATTAAGGGAAAAGGATCAATTCTCTTAGAATGAAAAAACAGAGAACAGCGAGCTATCTCACAGGTATATTATATTCCAAAACTCAGAAATAATATATTAAGTTTAGGTCAGTTGACCGAAAACGGTTGCAAGATAGTAATGGAAGATGATTTGTTACTATTATATGATTCTAGTAACGACATCTTGTTAAGAGTCAAAAGGTCTAACAATCGACTCTACAAAGCAAATTTGAAGATAGGAAAACCTATATGCTTGTTAGCAAATTTGCATGATGAATCATGGTTATGGCATGCAAGATTAGGGCATGTAAATTTTGGTTCATTAAAGGAAATGTTTGCAAAAGGATTGGTACTAGGGTTACCACCAATTAAGTATACAACAAATATTTGTGATATATGCTTAGTAGTAAAGCATATTAGAGTACCTTTTCCACAAAAGGCAAAATCAAGGTCAGAAAACCACCGGTTTTAGTTTATGGAGATTTATGTGGTCCAATCTCACCACCAACACCATCGGGGAAAAGATATATATTTTTGCTAGTTGATGACTACTCAAGATATATGTGGGATTATTAATTGGAGTCAAAAGACCAGGCATTTGAAACCTTCAAGGAGTTCAAACAAAAGATTGAAAATGAAATTGGAGTTAAGGTAAAAGCTTTCAGAACTGATAGAGGAGGTGAATTTACATCAAGTGAATTTCAATAATATTGTAAAGATCATGGAATAGCAAGACAGTTGACTGCACCATACTCACCTCAATAAAACGGAGTTGTTGAAAGGAAAAATAGAACATTACTCTCAGGTATGATGAAAACAACAAACTTACCACATAATTTATGGGCAGAAGCAGTTAGACACGCTATTTTAATACTAAACTGCATCCCAACAAAATCTGTTAAAGATATTACTCCATACGAAGCATTAAAAGACAGGAAGCCAAATTTACACCATCTAAGGATATTTGGTTGTGTTGCATTTGCCAAGATACCTACACAACACCTAACCAAATTAAATGATAGAAGTATACATTTGGTATACCTGGGAAGCGACCTAGGATCAAAAGCATATCTCTTATATGATCCAATAAAAAAGAAGATTTACGTGAGTAGAGACGTGAAGTTTAAAGAAGACGAAGCTTGGAATTGGGAAGAAAACAATGAAGATGCTATAGATAACAATCCAGATTGGACATAGTTTATTGTTCAAGACAATGGAATACTTGAAAATTCCAACCCAGATGTTTCAAACGATGAAACACCGGTTTACCCGGATCTACAAGAAGATTCAAAAGAAGAGGTTCCTACCACACCAAATTATGTGGAAGACACAGAAGATGATGTACCTTCTACACCAGACTCTATACACAATTCATCACCTCACTCAAAAATGTTTATAGAAGATCACATAGGTTGTTTCTTATTGAGAATGAACCTAGAAACTAGAAGGAAGAATCTAAAGAACACAAATGGTTAGAAGCCATGAAGGAAGAAATTGATTCCATAAATAGGAACAATACATGGAAATTTAACCACTTTACCAAAGGATCACAAGGCAATTGGTTTAAAGTGGGTATTCAAGATTAGGAGAGATGCAAATGGAAGAATTTCCAAATACAAGGCACGACTGGTAGCAAAAAGATATATTCAAGAACATGGAATAGATTTCGATGAAGTATTTGCACCAGTAGCACGAATTGAGACGGTACGACTCATGTTAGCATTAGCAGCACATAATAGATGGGAAGTACACCATGTAGATGTAAAATCAGCATTTTTATATGGCGAATTAAAAGAAGAAGTGTATGTTGCACAACCAGAAGGCTACATACAAAAAGAAAATGAAGACAAAGTGTACAGATTAATAAAAGCTCTATATGGTTTGAAACGAGCACCACGAGCATGGAACACTAAACTCAACAATACCTTGAAGACACGGTTTCATGAAGTGTGCATTGGAACAAGCAGTTTATACAAGGACCAAGTCATTATCAAAGTTACTCATTGGAGTATATGTGGACGACTTGATAGTAACCGGTACACCAAAGGAAGAAATAAGTATATTTAAAGATCAAATGAAGAAACAGTTTGAGATGAGTGATCCAGGACTTCTCACCTATTACCTTGGAATTGAAGTCACACAAAATCGGAATGAGATATCGATTAAACAAACTGGATATGAAAACAAAATACTCAGAGACACTGGTATATTAGATTGCAATGAAGCAAAGATACCTATGGAACCCGGTACAAAACTTACAAAGATAGGAGAAGGGAAGTATGTGGACACCACTGAATATCGAAGTCTAATTGGATGTCTACGATACTTATTGCATACAAGACCAGACCTAAGCTACTCAGTTGGGTTACTTAGTCGTTTTATGCGGGAGCCACAAGAACAACACATGAAGGCAATAAGACAAGTTCTTCGATACATCAAAGGAACGAAGGATTATGGAATAAGTTACAAGCACGAAGAAGATAGCAAGATAAAGGGATACAGTGATAGCAACTATGGAGTCAACACCCAAGAAGGAAAAGGCACAACAGGCATTATTTTCTACTTTTGAGACTCACCAATAAGCTGGAATACCCATAAGCAAGGAACAGTTGCATTATCTTCTTGTGAATCAGAGTTTATTACAGCAACAACAGCAACAACACAAGCACTATGGTTAAAGAGACTACTTAGCAAGATTACTGACACTACAGAACAAAGAGTCACTATATACGTGGACAACAAGTCAGCAATCGCTTTAATGAAGAACCCAGTATTTCATGGATGAAGCAAACACATAGATACAAAGTATCATTTCATCAGAGAATATGTTGAACAAGATGATATAGTTGTCGAGCACATTAGTGGAGAGCAACAACGTGCAGATATACTTACAAAGCCGTTACCAAGAATGAGATTTGGCATTATGAGACAACTATTGGGAATTAAGGATCTACTACAACATGATCGAGATTAAGGGGGAGAATGAAAGTTTAACCTCGATCAAAATACTTAGGATATAATTATACCTAGGTTTATTATTATTATTATTATTAAACATGTTACAGCCGCCATATGTATGTCTATAAATATGTATGTACAGATATCTGTAAACGATGATGAACACATTGTAAAACTTCGAACATATATACAGAGAAGTTTATATATGAATTTCTTGATCTGAAACTTTTGGTATGAACTTTGTGTTGTAAATCGTGATACGATTCAACAATTAGCACTATTCGAGTCTCCGGTTTGATCACCACCTCTTACAAGACTGTAATTTCCAAGATCGAGCTAAGGTCCTAAGGACTCTTGGTTAGATCTCTTTGGTCTCATCTCGGCGTATATAGTCGATCAGTAGATGTGACAAAATGAATAAACTAAGTAGCAGACTAAGTTAAAGGATACAAGCTGGGGTTTGGCTCAAAACAAGTGATTTACGACGTTCAAAGGTACCAAATTAAGGCGGTTTCACCAAACAACAAAGTTTAATCCACATTTTGAAAAACAGAAACTTATAATTTATACAACATTGGTTTAATGTTTCTCAAAATAGAGTATATTATTCCTTGAAATTGTTGCACCTAAGCGAGGAATTTCAGGTTGAATAACTTATTTGTTTAGCTTTGTAACATATGTTGATATGTGTTAGTCATTTTATTTGTATATATTCAATTTCTGAAGAAGATTTCGAAGAAAACGACTGAAGGTGTAATATATAATTCTTTTGTAAACTGTTCTGACAACATCTGAAGAAAGAAGCCCGTAATTCATCTGAAGATTAGTTCTGAAGTGAACGTCAGCTGAAGTTTGTCTTCAGTCATCAAAGGGTCTTCTGAAGTGAAGATGCATCTGATAACCAGGATCTTTCTGTTATGTAAAGTGCACGATCTACGCATTCTGAAGGAGCTCGAAACGACAATCTTGTTTTCTGTTCCTAATTAGGTGTAGAACGGTACACGTGTAAATAAATTAGATGGTCAAGATTAGTTTACTTAGCCTATAAATACCTGCTCGTTTAACGAGTAAAGGTTAAGCGTTTGTTCGCTAATTTGTATTCAAGTTTGTTCTTGTTTAGTTTGTACTCGGTGCTCAAGTTTGTTCTTGTGAACTCTTTGAAGTTTGGTTATTAATATAATCTTGCTTTGAAAACTTTCGTGTGTTCGTTGCTTTAAAACTATTTTCGCACTTTGATTCTGTTCATAGTTAGTTTTATTCACTTTCGGGAAAAACAATTAGTATCAGAGCAGGTTCTAATTTTATCTATAAATTAGTAATATGTTCAACATGTCGAAGTTTGATTACATCGACAATGGCTCATCTGCCAAACCACCAAAGTTTTCAATTGAACATTTTTCTAGTTGGAAAAATAGAATGCTTTTTTATTTAGAAAATCTTGACTGCAACTCACTTGTTGTTTTGGAGGAAGGTCCTTATGTTCCTCAAACCATCTCCATGGAGACTGGCTCTGCTGAAACCTCCATTCCCTCTCGTCCTAAACCAAGATCTCAATGGACAGAGGAGGAGAATAAACTTGTGGGTTTGGATGCTAAAATACGAAACAGTATTGTCATCGCTTTACCTAACGAAATATTTCATATTGTTTGTAATCTGAAAACAGCAAAAGATATGTGGGAAAGCATCTGCATATCGTTCGAAGGAACTATTGAAGTTCGTGAGAACAAGAAGACAAACATCATACGCAAGTATGAAAGTTTTTGTGCTAAAGACTCGGAGTCTCTCACTGAGGTCTACACAAGGTTCACATGTCTACTGAACGACATGACTGAAGTTGGAGTTGTCAGAGAGCAATTTCAAATATTCAACAGATTTCTGGATTCCCTCCCATCTGAATGGGACATCATGTGCATGATCCTGAGAACCAATAATATGCTCAAGGACATGAACATGCGCAGGTTATATAGAATCTTGCTAAATGATGAACAAACTCGCATTCAGAAAACTGATTTGAAGAAGGCCTTCAAGAAGACTCTGGCTCTGGTTGCTGAAAATCCTCAAAGAGCTAAGTACAAACAAACTGAGGACTCAGATTCTGATGATAAGTCTCAGGTTAATGAAGCTGAGGAGGAGGAAAGATCTAACGATGAAGAAAGCGACTGAAGGTGTAATATATAATTCTTTTGTAAACTGTTCTGACAACATCTGAAGAAAGAAGCTCGTAGTTCATCTGAAGATTAGTTCTGAAGTGAACGTCAGCTGAAGTTTGTCTTCAGTCATCAAAGGGTCTTCTGAACTGAAGATGCATCTGATAACTAGGATCTTCCTGTTATGTAAAGTGCACGATCTGCGCATTCTGAAAGAGCTCGAAACGGCAATCTTGTTTTCTGTTCCTAATTAGTTGTAGAACGGTACACGTGTAAATAAATTAGATGGTCAGGATTAGTTTACTTAGCCTATAAATACCTGCTCGATTAACGAGTAAAGGTTAAGCGTTTGTTCGCTAATTTGTATTCAAGTTTGTTCTTGTTTAGTTTGTGCTCGGTGCTCAAGTTTGTTCTTGTGCACTCTTTGAAGTTTGGTTATTAATATAATCTTGCTTTGAAAACTTTCGTGTGTTCGTTGCTTTAAAACTATTTCCGCACTTTGATTCTGGTCATAGTTAGTTTTATTCACTTTCGGGAAAAACAATATGGAAAAACTTGAAATTGTAATTCAATTCAACTAATTAACTTTGCAAAAGATATATAAGCTCTAAGAACATAAAGAAAAAAGATGAATGAAATGCCACATGCTGTAGGCATAGTTTCCATTGCAAGGATATATAGTTGGTAAGGTAAGAAGCTTCACAAAATTTAAATATTTATTTGTGTTGTTGCATATTAATCTTAAGTACATTATGATTTCTAAATGGAATAGAAAAGGAGAGAAGGAGAAGAATTATCAGCAATTCAGCGGTATAAGATGGGCCATTTTTCAGGAAAAATAAAATAAAATGGTAAATGAGGAGGCGTAAGAAATTTGGTATTTTTCTACAACTACATAAGCAATTAAGTTTAATTTATTGCTTCCTTTTTATGCATTTTGACCCGACCCATGCATTTTCACTTAGACCGGGCGTATAGCCCCTGGGTTCTCCCTTTGGGTTCAAGCGGCTCCTTCGGGAGCACCGCTACGCCCTATTCGGGTTCTCCCATCCTTTTTCCTTTTCAGTTTCGTGCACCCGAGCAACCCGCAACATTTCTTTTTTTAGAGACAGTAGGAGAGAGAAAATGTTTGAGTTTATTTGGCATGTGTGCTATTTGGGTTTTGAGTTGATTTGGATTGAGAAGGAAAAAGTAAGAAAAACTGATATAGTAGCTGATGTGACATGACGTGACATTTAAGTTGGGAGGAGGCTATACTCTTGACAAGGTTTGTTGGGTTAAGTCTCAAGATATGATATGGCCTATGGGTCATGAGTGTTGATATCTTTACAAATTCACATATATATTTCATCACTTTGAATAACACTAAACACATAACCCATAAAATTAAAAATCAAATAACACTCACACTACAAGAAGTATTACTTTTAGAGACCATATATTATGGTATTTAAAAACTTACTTTTTGACACCACAAGTTGTCCCTAATTCTATTTTCACAAAAACCAAAATTTTTAAGATTTAGAGATAATATGTGGTCTGTCAAAAGCATAGAGGGAACTTTACCCCTAGAATTGGAATTGGCTCGAATATTTTCATAGATTTAGACATAACAATTGGTGTCTAAAAGTTTAGTAAATATACATTTATATAATTTTTTATTTAAAAGTCTTTGCCTCATAGAGAGGAAAGGTCCTCCCTAAAAACAAAGATATACTAAATCATTTAAAAATATCAATTAATGTAACACCCGCAAACCCGGGCTAGGAGATTAGCGGGTTAGCGGTATGGGATTGGTTTTGTTTTAATTGATTGTGTGTTTTATTAAATTGATTAATTAAAATAAATGTGTATATGTGTTCTGGTTAGAAAAGAAAAGAAAGTTAAGTATGTATGCATGTATGTTAGTATGTATGTATGTGTGCATGAAAAATAAATAGTCTATTTGCCACCTCCTACTTGGTTTAATTCAAATGTATGTATACGTGTTTAAGACAACTCCTCTGCTCATATTTGCAAAAGGTGTATTGTGTGTTTTGAAAGAAAAACCGTGAGTGAAGAAAGCTTCAAAGGTTACCAAACTTGAAATTCCAAAGTCAAGATCTTGTGTGTTTTAATTCAAAAAGAAGGTAAGAAAATGTTTATGACATGTTATGATTTGTATTGGTATGTTTATATGTTGAAAAGCATGAGTTTATGTAACTTCACCATTGATGAAGTTTGGAAGAAAGTTTGATAAATGGGTTTTGTAGATTTTGATGATATGATTGAGTAAAAAGGTGTTCATGATGATTTATAAACATGTTATAAGTTATATATATTTTGTTTGAAGATAAATGATGTTAAGTGAAGAAGATGATATGTGAGCATGCGCGTCGCGGCGCTACGCTTGAATGTCGTGGCGCGACTTTAAAGGAATCCGACACTTTTGAATCGGATTATGAGAAATCCGGAACATTGGCAAAACCGATCTTTGGAAATCCGAAACTTTTCAAATCCGACCCTGAAATCCATACTTGTGAAATCCGCCACCAAAATCCGCATGTTGACTTTCGAATTTGAAATCCGATACGGTCGCGGCGCGACACGGGTTATGTCGCGGCGCGACAGGCCATATTTCAGAAAAGTTTCTTGTTTTTATTGTGTTTTGCTTGGTATAAATTGGCATGTTATTTATATGATTTTATTGAGTTGTTTATATGAATTTGAGATATAAATATATATGGAAAGATATATTTACTTATTCGAGACTGATTTCATTGTTGCTGTGTTTTTCGGCAATCAAAAGACTCGGTAAAATTAGATCTCTGAGCTCGTGTTGATTTTGAGGTGAGTGGGCGTTAATCGCGGATGGTAAAGATTTCGGTTAATGTTATTGACGTAAAGCATGATGTGATTGAGATTGGATTGGATTGATTGAACTGTTGATTGTGATATTGATTGTTGATATCTGATGCATGACTATTTGGTCGATACGCACTCTTAGGATGATTTTGAGTTGCGTTTGGAAAGTCAGCTATACGTAGAATTAGGCTGGGCTCGTTTACTGGTTTGTTGAACAGTGGTAGCCTTACTGTTGCATATGTTGCTTCAGAGGAGGATTTCACTGTGCCAATTTAGTAGAGAGCTATCGGTAAACCTTTGCTTTGGCCGGCATTGGTTGTAGGTTCTGCGCCGAACCGCCGGTTTTCTCGGGATATGTGATTACATGCTTTGATATTGACTGCGGATGTTTGCTTTTGGGTTTAGCCTCTACTCACTTAGCTTTGTGCTAATTCCCCCCAGTTGTTGATTTTGCAGGTTCGTGTTCGTGTAAGTGATCTATTTACTTAAAGCTTCCGCAGCTTATTTATTTAAAAAAATGGCTTGAGATTTTCCGGTGTTACAGTTTGGTATTAGAGCCTAGGTTTGGCAATGCATGCACGGCTAGAGTGTTGCATTCCCAAATCTTAGCTCGTGACGGGTCAAGCTTTCCTTCGGGGGAATTAGAGTGTGTTAGAGTTGTTTGTAGCAGTTAGTATTTTGGATACTAACGGTTTATTCTAATGAGTTATGAGGTGATGTGATTGTAACAGATTATGGCTGACAGAAATACTCCTATCCTTCCTCCTATGACCCAAGCTACAACTGAAGCTCCAGTAACCGAACACTTGGGAAGTACAGAAACTGCGGGAACATCGGGTCAAGCCCGGGAAGAGGATCATAGTGATTATGTGTACCGGTTGGAAAATGAGTTGGTTGAACTCAGAAATAAAGTCCAAAGAATAGAGCAACAACAACAACAGCAACCTGAACCAACCCTAGTGCCGACTGCGATTCCTACACAGGCGACAACTGCACCAGTGACAGCACCGATACCACCTATGACACAGATGATGCTACCACCATTTTATTATCCATATCCACAACCAGGAGCCTATCCGTTTGCGTTCCCCGGATATAAACAACCGTGCACCTACAAGCAATTTCTTGATTGTAAACCCTCTGAGTACCACGGGAGTTCTGATCCCAATGCTACCTTGAATTGGTTGAGAGAGATGGCGAAGGCACTTGATGCCTGTAATTGTGAAAACGAATTGAAGGTGAAGTATGCATCACGAATGTTGAGAGGAGACGCATTGGTCTGGTGGGATTCTATTACCGGCCATTTTACTGAGCAGCAACAGGAGAGCATCACCTGGAGTCAATTCTAGGAAAAGTTGTGTGAATAGTATTGTGGTTCCTTCGAGATAGCCAAAATCAAGAAGGAATTCATGGATTTACAAATGACCGGGAATATGACCGTGGATCAACTCATCACGCAGTTTAATGAAAAGATGAGGTTTGCCAAACACTGGGTACCTGACGAAAAATCAAAGATTGCCCATTTTGTGGGGGCACTACATCCGGATCTTCATGGCGCCACCAGGTGGGCTACTACCCTGTCCCAGGCTTTCACTTTAGCCAAATCGGCTGAAGGGGACATTATTGCGAGAAATAGGTTGACAGGGGAGAGAATCTCCCAACAAAAATCACCAACAAAAATCAAGATTTGAACATTACAACGCTCAACAGAGGCAGGGAGGGCAGAGCAGTGGAAACAGGCAGGGAGAGCAAAATAGGAGACCTACTTCAGGTGGGTCTACTCAACGGGCACCTTGGTGTAGTAGGTGCAAATCTTATCACAATGGGCAGTGTACGCCCCAGACTATGAGATGCGTGAAATGTGGCCAGTTTGGCCATGATTTGAAGAACTGCAGGTTCTCGAGGAGTGTTTGATGGAATTGTCAGAGGGAGGGGCACAGAGTTGGTGATTGCCCGATGAGTAAAAAGACAGGATCAGGGTCAGGAGGGAGAGGATCTGGAGGATCGTCTTCAGCGGGTCAGAAGAGAAAGAACCCACCCACTGCTGAGGTTCGGGCGTTCAAAATGATGGTGGATGATGCCACCACCACAGACGACGTTATCACGGCTATGTTTCTGATAAAGTCTACTCCTGCTAGAGTATTGTTTGATTCTGGAGCAAATCGCTCCTTTGTTTCTGTGGAATTTTGTGAAAAGTTGAATGTGCCTGTAATTAGACTTGATACTACTTTAGAGATAGAATTAGCAAATGGCATGATGGTTACGATCATGACTGCTGTGGCTGGAGCTAAAATTGATATAGATGACGTGTGTTTTCCTGTTTATTTTCTTGTTATGCCATTGTCTGAATTTGATGTGGTGCTTGGGATAGATTGACTGAGTTTGAATCAAGCCAGTATCAAGTGTCACAAGAAGTTAATCTCTTTTCCGTTGGCGGACGGTACACGGGTAGTAGCAAGGGGCGAGAAGGCTAGGTCTGTGATCCCGATTATTTCGTGTTTGAAAGCTAAGAAGTCATTGGATAGAGGATGTGAATTGTACCTGGCTTATGTGATTGATGGAAAGAAAGAGAAGCAAGCAATGACTGATATCGGGGAGGTAACAGAATACCCGGAAGTGTTTCCAGAAGAGTTACCAGGATTGCCTCCGGTTCGTGAGGTGGAGTTCAAAATAGATTTAATCCCTGGTTCTAGACCAGTAGCGAAGGCTCCGTAAAGGTTGGCACCTTCAGAGATCCGAGAAATGATGACGCAGATTCAGGATCTGCTAGATAAAGGGTTTATTCGTCCGAGTTCGTCCCCGTGGGGAGCACCGGTATTGTTTGTAAAGAAGAAAGACGGTACGTTGCGTATGTGTATCAACTACAGTGAACTAAATAAGAGGACGATAAAGAACAAGTATCCGTCGCCGAGAATCGATGATTTGTTTGATCAGCTGCAGGGAGCTTCGTTCTTTTCTAAAATTGATTTAAGATCAGGTTATCATCAAGTGCGTGTTTCTAAGGAAGATGTATCGAAAACGGCCTTTCGTACGCGCTACGGGCACTAGGAGTTCTTGGTTATGCCGTTCGGCTTAACCAATGCACCTGCCTTTTTTATGGATTTGATGAACAGGGTATGTCGCCCATTCTTAGATGATTTTGTGATAGTCTTCATCGATGATATTCTAATTTATTCAAAGACTGAAACAGGAGCATGAACAGCATTTGAGACAAGTTTTGGAAACTTTGAAGAAAGAACATCTGTTTGCTAAGTTCTCAAAATGCGAATTCTGGTTGAGGGAAGTTCAATTCTTGGGGCATGTGATATGTAATGAAGGAGTGAAAGTGGATCCTTTGAAAGTGGAAGCTGTAATGAACTGGAATGCTCCAAAGACACCATCTGAGATAAAGAGTTTTCTGGGTTTGGCTGGATACTACCGTAGGTTTATTAAAGATTTCTCTAAGATTGCGGGTCCGTTGACTAAGTTAACTCGGAAAGATGTGAAGTTTGTTTGGGGTAGTGAACAAGACAAAGCTTTCCAGACTTTAAAGCAGTTTTTATGTAAGGCTCTCGTTCTTGCATTGTCAAGTGGATCAGATGATTTTACTGTTTATTGTGATGCGTCATTTGCGGGATTGGGATGTGTGCTTATGCAGAGGGATCGGGTGATTGCGTATGCTTCAAGACAATTGAAACCTCATGAAAAGAATTACCCGACTCATGATCTGAAATTGGCAACTGTCGTATTTGCCCTTAAACTGTGGAGACACTATTTATATGGCACCAAATGCGTGATTTCTACGGATCATAAGAGCTTCCGGTATGTGTTTACACAGAAAGAACTGAATATGAGACAGAGACGATGGATGGAGTTGATAAAAGATTATGATTGCGAGATCAGATACCACCCTGGGAAAGCAAATGTGGTAGCAGATGCCCGTCGTAAGGGAGCGGGAAGTTCTATCCAATTTATGCGTATGGAAACTGTATCTGATCTAGTGGATAGACTAAAGTCTGCACAGTTTGAAGCTCTGAAGGAAGAAAAGTTGAAGAATGAACTGATGAAGAAACGTAAGGATGAACTTACTGATGATACACGTGGATTGAAGATGTATAAAACTCGTGTGTGGGTGCCTATGCTTGGAGAATTGAGGAAGTTAATCTTAACTGAAGCACACAAGTTAATCTTAACCTAATCACCTAAAGCCAACTGGTTTAGGATCAGTTGAGTTGAGGATTCGCTACATGGGTTCCATAGAAAGTCATAGGCTTATATAAAAGAGCTGAAAAGAAAAAAAACATATGCGTAAATAAAATTGGAAATCTGCAATAAGTCTTGAGGTCAGGGGATTTTCAAGGGGTAACTTAACCAAATTAAATTTAAATGCAATTTTTAAATTAAGGATTGGATGTATATAGATAAGAATATTCTTTAGGAGTGGTGGAAAGTAAATGGGGATATAATCATGGGTATATGCATAATTCTAAGTATAGTTTATGTTTTGTTTTGAATCAACCTTTTTGACATTCGTAAGTTATATTTAATTTTTCGAGAATGGTGTTATTATTTAAAATTTTAAGCTTGGATATAGTTGTGATTTGCTTGAGGACAAGCAAAGTTCAAGTGTGGGGTATTTTGATATCGCGTTAAATATATATAAATATTATGCGATAGCGGGTTGGTTTTAGCCGGAAATCGTGCATTTAATTGTAAAAAGATACGTTTACCGTTTCTTTTATGTTTTGCAGGCTAAAAAGGCGAAATAATAAGTTATTGAAAAAATAGAACCCGAGAAATCGAGAAAGATAAATGAGCACGAGAAAAATAAATGGGCCCAATGAAACAAGAGAGAAAAGAAAAAAAAAGCCCAAAGAAACAAAGAAATAAAAAGAAAAGCCCAACAAAGGCCCAGGCCCAAGAAAGAGAAAATAACTCAACCGGGCGCAATAGACAAGGTCGCGGCGCAACGCGACGCCCTTATATGTCGCGGCGCGACGCGACGCGACGCCCTTATATGTCGCGGCGCGACAAACTTCTCCGGATAAGGCTTATCGGCTGCCAAGGTGTATTGTATACGTGTTTAAGACAAATCCTCTGCTCATATTTGCAAAAGGTGTATTGTGTGTTTTGAAAGAAAAACCGTGAGTGAAGAAAGCTTCAAAGGTTACCAAACTTGAAATTCCAAAGTCAAGATCTTGTGTGTTTTAATTCAAAAAGAAGGTAAGAAAGTGTTTATGACATGTTATGATTTGTATTGGTATGTTTATATGTTGAAAAGCATGAGTTTATGTAACTTCACCATTGATGAAGTTTGGAAGAAAGTTTGATAAATGGGTTTTGTAGATTTTGATGATATGATTGAGTAAAAAGGTGTTCATGATGATTTATAAACATGTTATAAGTTATATATATTTTGTTTGAAGATAAATGATGTTAGAAAGGTTCTTATGGAATTAAAGTTGACTGAAATCCGAGTTAAGTGAAGAAGATGATTTGTGAGCATGCGCGTCGCGGCGCTACGCTTGAATGTCGTGGCGCGACTTTAAAGGAATCCGACACTTTTGAATCGGATTATGAGAAATCCGGAACATTGGCAAAACCGATCTTTGGAAATCCGAAACTTTGCAAATCCGACCCTAAAATCCATACTTGTGAAATCCGCCACCAAAATCCGCATGTTGACTTTCGAATTTGAAATCCGATACGGTCGCGGCGCGACACGGGTTATGTCGCGGCGCGACAGGCCATATTTCAGAAAAGTTTCTTGTTTTTATTGTGTTTTGCTTGGTATAAATTGGCATGTTATTTATATGATTTTATTGAGTTGTTTATATGAATTTGAGATATAAATATATATGGAAAGATATATTTACTTATTCGAGACTGATTTCATTGTTGCTGTGTTTTTCGGCAATCAAAAGACTCGGTAAAATTAGATCTCTGAGCTCGTGTTGATTTTGAGGTGAGTGGGCGTTAATCGCGGATGGTAAAGATTTCGGTTAATGTTATTGACGTAAAGCATGATGTGATTGAGATTGGATTGGATTGATTGAACTGTTTATTGTGATATTGATTGTTGATATCTGATGCATGACTATTTGGTCGATACGCACTCTTAGGATGATTTTGAGTTGCGTTTGGGAAGTCAGCTATACGTAGAATTAGGCTGGGCTCGTTTACTGGTTGGTTGACAGTGGTAGCCTTCCTGTTGCATATGTTGCTTCAGAGGAGGATTTCACTGTGCCAATTTAGTAGAGAGCTATCGGTAAACCTTTGCTTTGGCCGGCATTGGTTGTAGGTTCTGCGCCGAACCGCCGGTCTTCTCAGGATATGTGATTATATGCTTTGATATTGACAGCGGATGTTTGCTTTTGGGTTTAGCCTCTACTCACTTAGCTTTGTGCTAATTCCCCTCAGTTGTTGCTTTTGCAGGTTTGTGTTTATGAGGTTTGCAGAAGGAGAAATTGACCTGACTCTGATATTAGATTTTGAAAAAGAAACGAACCTGGTTATTTTGTAACACCACAACAATGATATTTTTGTTTGTGAACAGTGATTATATATTTGTTAATATTGGTTTGTATGTAAATGATCTATTTACTTAAAGCTTCACAGCGTATTTATTTAAATAAAATGGCTTGAGATTTTTCGGTGTTACAATTAAGTTCTTTTAAACAAATTTTATTAAATCATTTCCACTCTAAGTTCCCATCACCATCGTCCCTTGTTCTTCCCTAAGCATCACTAGCTATCGTTCTTTCCTAAGAATCACCGCCACTCACTCCTCCTTAATCGTCAACTACTGCTAGCTGCCGGTCCCTAATCATCGATCACTAGTGCTCATTTGAATTTTCCCTGATCGGTGAGTACCACTATTTTCAACTAGTACTACTCCCCACTTTTGTCAATTGATCTTTCCTTTGTGTATGAGATTTATGAGTTTGGGGATCTTTGTAGTATTTAAATGATATAGATGCAAGATGATTATGTAAGTAATACTTATTTTATGTTTGTCTAAAAAGTCGCCCCATTTTATGTTTGTCATTACTATTGTTTATTCAATCTTGATGAATTTAAGTGTTCACTATTTACATGGAAATTCGGTTATACTGTTTCGGTGCAAGATGATTATGTAAGTAATAATTATTTAAGTTTTGTGAATTAGTTTATGTAAGTAATATACGTTTGATATATTTGTGAATTGATAGTTTGTATTGCTAATCATCTTCGTTTAAAAATTTAGGAGAAGTTGGTTGTCGAGATGGAAATTCAATCTCAACAAGCATCGTCATCTAACCTCGATGGATCATCATCATTAAACGAGCAAGAAGTTTTTAAGAAGTTATTGGTTAAGCGTTGGGGTCACAACATTGGACGGAGGATGAAAATTAAAACGGGTAGTGCAAGAAGCTATGAGTCCTTCCTCGTCTACCACGTCGACACCAACATCATATGAGATGATTCAAGATATGATACGGGCAGTGCAAGAAGCTTGGGAAAAACATTGTGACGAACAAGATCGAAAACGGTATTGATCAAGACTTAGCTACATACTTCTCAAGTATGATTCCAAATTCTAATCTTGCCACTTCACTTGCAACCATTTGTGTCAACACCGTCACCTCCATTTGGCTTCATTGCCCACATGGACAAACAAAAATGGCAACAAGCTAGCGTTGATGAGGAGGAAGATTCCAATGATGATGATGAGTAGTTAGTTTAAAAACTCTAATATCAGATGATGATTTGGTAGTTTAACAACTTCAAACATTAGTTAATCTAGAATATTATTAAATTTGGATATTGGTTTATGTTTTACGAAGTTGTAGTATTTGTGTTATTTGTGATTTGATAAATTACTAAAACTAAAAAATAACAAAAATATGATTAAATTATTAATTACTTTTTGGGACAACAAGTTGTCTCTCAAGGTAACTATTAATTTTTATTATGTTGATGACCTTCATATGCCTTAGCTTTGCCAAAAAGTCAAGCAAAGACATCTAGTCACAAACAGGGTATAGCTTTGTGGCGGCTAACTTAAATAATTCACCAATTTCGTCATTTGTATCACTAGGGCCTTGGGCTAGCTCATCGGCATCTGTGTTGTGCTCGTTGACAATATTCTCCTCACGAACATCATTGAGGTAATCATGCAACTCATTAGTCGTCTGACCAATATCGCCATGCGCTTCTCGAGGAACTAATGGTTCCCTGTGAAACCTCCACGTCGTGTAGGCCGAGCTAAACCCATATTCATGTATGTGAACCCTAAGTATGCTAAGTAGGGCAAATACATGGTTATCACAATTCTCATATGGACACTTCAATGATTGTGAATCAGAAGCTTTATATGGAAGAAATAAAGGAAGATACCAACGAATGGTAGGAAAACTGATATATCTCTCACACACGTGACCCGATATAGCATATGTTGTGGTAGTGGTAAGTCGGTTTATGCATCAACCCCAAAAGACTCACATGGAAGTGGTCTTAAGAATTATAAGATATCTCAAGGGTATGGAAACCAAATGGGCATCTAGAAATGCAATTGTATACCGAGCAGATTGGACAAGAGATAAAGGCGACCAAAGATCCACCTCAGGATACTTTACCTTAGTGAAAATCTCGTAACGTGGAGAAGCAAGAAACAAAAGGTGGTTCCCTTTCAAGTGCAAAAGCTGAGTTTTGAAGGATTACAAGGGGGTTAATTGAAGTCCTATGGTTACAAAGGCTTCTAACTGAGATAAGATATCCACCACAAGCAACTAGCAAAATTACGAGTGATAATAAAGCAGCCATTCAATTTTCAGAAAATCTAGTACAAGATGATCGGACAAAGCATATAGAAGTAGATCATCACTTCATCAAAGAAAAGTTGGAAGCAGAGATCATCACACATCCATTTGTTCGGTCAGAAGACCAACTTGCTGATATTTTAGCAAAAGCTGTTAATGAAAGAACCTTACATGAATGTCTTGGCAAATTGAATCTTGGAAACCGCTATTCAACTTGAGGGGGAGTGTTAAAATGAAGATTGAAAAAGATTTTCTGGGATCAACAAGATTGATGATTAATCACATCATTTCCCTTTAATTTGGAATAGCAAATATCCGGTTTCCATTCCTCCACAATTGACAACCATCAATAGTTGTTTTTCCATATTTAGATTATTGTAAATCCGTATAAATAGTGGTTGTCTTCTTCATTGTAATTATCTTGTAATTGTTTTAGTATGAGAGAAGAGTTAATAAGATTTTAAAAATCATGTTGATGTAGCTGGATAATTGTTCTAGTATGAGAGAATATATTTTGAATAAAAAGTTAAAATAAATTAGGAGAGAATAAAATGGCTAAAGATTGAGTGGATGAGATTAATTTAGATTAAATGAAGGGTCAAGATTTTATATTGATTGAATTTTAAGAAGTCTTAAAATTTAAGAGCAGAGAGAATGTTAAATGGTTTACATACTAGTATAGATATATATATATATATATAATCATCATCAATTGAAATGCTAGGGAAAGAACAATTAATAAGTATTAAGCTAAAACGTATTGATTTGGTGACACAAGAGTCTCGGTGTATCTCCCTTCTTTAGGGACATAATTCTTAGCGGTACCCAGAAAGGTATACGTATAGGCCTTCTTCTCTGGATCAAACATAGAAAGAATAAAATCCGTGCTATCTTTGAAATGATAGGTCATTACCCATTTTCCGTTCGTCATCAAGTGTGGTTGCATCTTTAACCTGTGAACCATTGGCATCTTATCCATGTTATATGTATCCACCATACTCCAATCTCCATCTTCATTCATCCTCCATGTATCATATTTCACATTTCCATGATATCTCTCAACTCTCATACATATGTGAATGTAACCTTTATCAACAAACCGATTCACACATACAATTTCATCTGGTTGTCCAAAACATGGGGGTAATTTCATAACTGTAATCTTTTCAGTGATTGTGTTGAAACCTATTATTATAGTAGAATAATAATGTTTATCTATAAAATAGAGACTTTCATTCAACCATACGCTTGGAGTATACAACCATCGATCGATCACTAAAGTCGGTTTCTAAATCCAATACCAGCTTTCGCCATGAGTCGGATCTCAACGAGTAGATGTAAGCCTCACATCTGGATTTGGTTGAAACATATAAAAGCTTGTAGTCATCATCACAAGAGCTGTAATATAACCCGAATCCTTCAAACCATCCAGGCACGGGAGATTGTATTTTAAAATTAGGTTTAGAAAAAACCTTATAATCACCCGTAGCAGGATTCCATAGAATTATGTCAGTATGCTTCTTTGTCAAGTTGTGAAAGATGGCTATACATACCAGTCCATGAAAAGATGCGAGAACTCGCATGTATTCAGGAAAATAATTGGCTAGAAACGGCACAGGGCGACTAGGAGGAGGAGTAACTAAACAACCAAATAGTGTTTCACAATCAATGGAACTAAACAACCGACATCCTTGTTGACATGATAAGACGAGGAATTTGCTGTGGTTTTGATGGCGGAGATGCATCTTGGCGAAGTTACGTGTGTTGAGGAAGGAGTGAAATTCCTTGGAAACAGTCATTAACCGGAATACAGATTTGACCGGCAGCCTTGGTAGTATGTGGTGTAATATTATGTCAGTTGTAAGCTCCGGAGTCACCGGCATCGTGTTCTTGATCGATTATCGGTTAATTACGGATGCATGGGATATATAAAGCGACGGAGAGGGAGAAAAGAAGAGGAGAAGTGGGGTGTGTGTGGGGGGGTGGGGGGGAGGGAGGTACGTATATTTGTTATTTAATAGATTGATTCTGTTGACAAATAACAATCACCATTGCTTAATTATTTCCTAATTTCCGTCTTCTTTTTAGGAAATAATCCCGAATTAGTTTTTGAAATTTGAATATTTTATTATTTTTCGAGTCCAATTTTATTAAATTTTAATCACCTGTTTCTTTTTATACTTCGTAAATAAAAATTATATATGAATAATCAAAATAGTAATAATAATTATCACATGTACTTCTTTGAATATTACATTTATTTGAATATTACACGCATAGTTTTATTTGTTAGGTTACTATTAATGTTATAAAGAACTTTTATGCTATTTTTTTGCTTGTGATGCGAGAAACCGGTATTCATGTGAAAAAACTGGATGTCTAAAAAACATTCTAACTTGATATAGTGATTAACTCTAGCTTTTATTAACAATGATTGTCAAAAATGATTTAGCTTTTTATGCTCACATCTAATGTAAAATTATGAATAAAACAAACAAAAACTCGTACCTAAATAAATAGATGATAGAAGATGTTTTATATCACAAGCTAACACTATCAAACTTTTGTCTAGCAATTCAAAAGCAATGCACAAATGTAACTGATATGTAAAGTAAAAAAAAAGACCTATATTTATGAAAATTGTAAATGCTATATAATAATTTATTACTTTAGTGGGTATTTGAGATAGAGTAATTATTTAAGATTCAAATTTTGAAATTTTAGTACAATCAAACCTAACATACAAAATTAACAAAATAAAGAATTAAAGCAACAAAAAAATAACAACTTAAATAAAATTTAATAAATGAAATCAGTATCAAGTATACATGCAAGTATAAAGAAAGATTATGTATGAAAATAAAAATTTAGATATAAAGAAACTAATGTCATTGACACTTTTGAATATACATGATGAAATTAATTAATAAGATTACAACTATCTTTCATGGACTAAAATCTGCTATGATTCTGATTTCATTAAACATTTTATATGGCAAAATGTTATTTCAAGCACTAAGTTACATCAAAATAATTAATGTTTTTAATTAAAATCTTAATGATTAATTTAAAATATAATTTTTCATTGTTATTGCATAAAACCCAAATCTAAATTCTAAAACAGTGTTTAAAATGGATGATTGAGAGAGAATGAAATAAGTCATTTCTTCATAATTGAAAAAATTAACTTGTTTGTTAATAATGCGGGAATAGAATGAATAATTGCATAAGAAATATGATTCATTCCATGGGAGAGGAGTGTTTTCTTCTCATTCGTTATAGAATGTAATGAAATTTAATAACTAATCTAATTTTTTATAGTTTTTTACTTACATTAATAAAAATATTTTTTAGATATTTATAAAATTTACTAAAAAGGATATTTCTATAATGATCTTAACTAAATTTTTTAAATCTTTTTATGTTTAATCTTTTTAAATAATTAATCATTGATCTATATACTTTTATTAAATTATTAACTAATTAAAATTAAAATATATTTTAGAATTGCTTGTATAAAATATAAAAATTTGATAAAGAAAATATTATTATCAAATAAAAATATATGAATAAAAGTGTAATGATTATTTTAATAGAAATTTAATTATATGTATAAAGAAAATTTAATTGAATGTCTTATTTTATTCCGTATGTAAAATAAGCAATACATTTCTTTATCATTACATTACCTGTTTGATTAATAATATAGACAAGGTAATTGATTAATTCCATCACCTGTTCCATTACCTTGTCTATTTTATTCCTTTATCATTACATTTCTTTCAACCAAACTCGTCCTAATTAAGCAATACATAAATCACCTCATTAACTTATAATAATATGATCTTAAATTTTGGATGTCATACTCATAACCCTTTTTTATGACATACAAATCTTTAGGCGAGTTAATCACTTACTAATTATGTGTTTATTCAAACCATTAAAATTTAATCAATATATTATTATGAAGTCCTTGGCATAAAAAATAGATCAAGAGTTTAATGTTGTATGATTATGTCAAAAAAAAGAGATAATTTATTTAGGAGTTCAATGTTCGTTTCGATTGTATTCGAACTTAAATTCGGTGTTGCGGTTTGATTCGCATTTTTGTTTTTTTTTAATCAACTTATATACATAAATATAATAAAAACTATGATGTATTAATATTTTATCAAGTATCAATAAATAATTTTATTAAATAACTGAATAATTTAAAATATGCATCATTAAATAAAATTATGAATCGTATTCAAAATACAAAAGAACCGCCTATCAAGTAATCAAAAGTCAAACTACCAAAATTATATAGTCAAAATAACAAATATCAAAATGATATACTATTCTTTAACTGTAAATCTATTTTAAGTTGGGTTTAGTATCCAAAAGTGTATCGAACTTGTCACTTTTTGCTATTGTCACTTTTCAAACTTGAGTATATTAAATGGTAGTTTTCAGAGTTGGGTATATACAATAATAATATTTTAACGTTTAAGGGTTTTGTACTTTTGTTTGACAAGTTTTATTACCCTAAAATGTCACTCTCTTATTTGAATTCACAATCTTCTTTTGGAAATTCAAATTTTAAGTATTAGCCAAAATTTTATGATGTTACAATTTTACCCTGGTCAATTTTGGGTTGTCGGTATGACCCTAACCTGGCTCGCTTTTGACTCATTTTAGGTTTGTATATGGTTCATATCACTTTTTCATTCAGCAAAGTCTTCATTCAGAAGTGAAAACATTCTGAATCATTTCATTTGGGCTACAAATAAACAACCCCTTTTATTGAAAAAGACGTTAGTGACATTTATATCATTCAGATTGTTCATTTAGAATCTTTATCAAACATCGCATCATATTCAAAAGAAATTTCATACAAAACTTTTAAATTATTTAGAGCATAAATCATTTGATACTTAATCATTTTATCTTATCATACAGAATAGTAACATACAACTTTTGATGCAAGAGTCCCACTTAAATAAATCAATCAGATTTATAAATGATGTGTAATCAAGTAAAATATAAATCAGAAAAAAGAATATGGAAGAAAATGCCGAATGCCGTTTTTTAAAATCGTCATATCCCAAGCTTTTTTTTATTGCGTCTTTGTATTCTCTCTTTTATTTCATGAATCCGGGATTGTAAACAAAACAGAACATTTATGAATCATTCGTTAAATCATTTGACGAAAAGTTCGTTTATTAATAAACCAACGAACATGAACTAGATTTTTTGTTCGTTTAATTAAACGAACGAATACGAATAGATATCTCGTTTGTTCATATATGTTCGTGAACGTACAGTTATACATTCGTTTATTTACATTTATATTATGTGTGTGTATATATATACATATTACATGTGTTGGCATATAGCGTTATAATGTTAGATTTGCATTATAGTATGTGTTCATACGTGTACGTTTGTTTTTCATTTAAATGAACGACCAAAAGTGTACATGAACTAACCAATCTTTTAAACAATCGAACATAAAAGCTCGTTCATTTACCACAAAAACTCGTTCTTACCGTTCGTGTTCATTTGTTTGTTCGGCTAAAGTTAAATGAATACAGAAATCGGTTCTTTTATCCATTCATGTTCGTTTATTTGTTCGGCTAAATTTAAGCGAACAAGCACGTACAAGGCTCGTTCGTTCAGTTTGTTTGCAGCTCTACATGAACCAGCAATGCTCCTAAATTGTCTCAAAATTTAGCTAAACGTTACAATTTCTACAAAACCACAATCCTCTATAGCAAATTGACTACCAAAGCATAGCAACAGAATGATAAAATCATATGAACTGTTACAACCATCAATGTGTTCCATGGCTGTGACCCGATACCACTGCCCTCTGCAGCCAAACAACTTGAAGATGAGGAACTATAACTCTCTAACCGACCCATCATAGCTAAAGGTGACAAAATGGGCGGGTCAGGTTATTATGAGTTGACATGGGTCATTTCTGTACTTTCTGTCTCCTAAGATTTTGATGCTAACAAGGTTTACTTGGTTACACATGGTAAATTCAATGCCGTGATATACATACACAACGCTCACACGCCACAAGAACAATTCACATCAGCAGGCAAGTAATGAAATATCGTTTTATTACCAACATACAAAATTTTGAGGTTCCATGTTCGGAAGTTTGATACAAGTCATGCCTTCCAAAAAGCCCGAAATGTCCAAGTCTATAGTAATGTACAACATTCATGCATTAATTACAAGTCATCACGACATTACTGCTATGTATTTGGCCATTCTACGAGTGGAATTTATTGTAAATGCTATAAACTTTATAAAAACATTCAAATATGCTAAAGAAAATTGCAACCTTTTGCTATATCTGCCAAGTGGACTTTGGTAAAAATGATTACAAGTAATTGTTGTACCTTAGTTCAGATTCGCAGGTCAATAAGGCTTCCTTCACCTGGAGATTACTAGAGTCCATGAGAAGTGCGTCTTCATAAAGCCTCTTTGCTTGGCTCAACAACTTAACTTTCTCTCTAAAGTTTCTTGTTCGTAAGCGAGATCTTTGTTGTAATGCAACGCCCCATCTGAAAAGAGCTGCAGACAGACAGTTTTACATCAAAAATTAATTTTATAGAGCCTTAACATGAGCATGTGTCCGCATATATAAATAGAGATCGTGTTATGCCTTATTAAGCAGAAACTGAATCGGTAACACAAAGAATAAAATGTTTTATTCTCTATCAAAGACAATACCTTCATCTCGCAATTCTGGATGAGTTTTCACTATAAGGAGCAAACAATATGGAAGAAAGCTGATGTCCCTATCTCTAAAATTAGAGGTGGTAAGATCGGCGGGTTGGGTAACGGGGTTTTGACGAGTTCAGCATAAACTAATAATTTTTAACAGGTCTTCAAGTTTGTTTAATAAATTAATGGTGTGTTTTTAGATACTATAACAAAGCCATATTATTACAATAATGTTCACCACGGTTTTAAATTGAGATTCCGAGGTAGTTAAGCTAGTATATTATAAGCTTAGGTTATGAATGATAACTTTGGGCTTGAGGTATTATAATATTCGCACATTGCCTTCAAGTTTGAGATGATTTGCGAATTCTGCTGCTAAATTTATTCGATATAGAGCAGCATCAACTATCTAATATATGTTCAACAGCTGATATTTTCTGATACTAACAGCTGGAGTGTGCTGATGGGAGAGACCTCCTCCCAAATGCAGGACTATCTGTTCTTGTTCTTCTTTTCCTTTAATTTCCTCGTTTAATAAATTATCAGCCACAGGAGAGAAAGGAAAAACAGAAGCTATTTTTCATCACCATCTTTTACTGTTCATGGCTGCATTGCAGCAGCGACTGTAGCAATGCTGCTAGATACCAGCACTGTAGCCGCGTACTATTCACAGGAAAAAGAGTACTCTGATTCCTGTACTTGGAGTTTCTAGCCTTCTAGGATTAAGATTACAAATTTGAGGGCTTGTTCAATCAGAATGTAAGAAGGCAAATCAAAGCAACAAGAAAACAATCAGAATTCTGACGATGTACTCAGGGGCAATTTCTAAGTTGAGAGTTGACTGATGGTGGGTACCGTGACCACCAAGAGTGATCGACCACAATGTTGGGGTCTTGGGGAAGGAAACCGTTGCCAAGGGCCCATGCATGGATGATTTGGGGTTCATGTATTCCAAAGATAAAATTGAATCTAGTGTAGCAAGTCAGGGTGTAATCGAGCCGAGACAACTCGTGAGCTACTCGAGATTAACTTGAAAAATATTCGAAATCAACTCGTGCTAACCAAGTCGAGCGACTCGAGTAGTTATTTGAGTCAAGTTCGAGCTCCAAACTACCTCGCAGTCACAAATAAGATTCGACTCAAAATTATGTTACTATTTGAAAATTTAGTGAGTCAATTCGGTGGAGTTAAGGAGCGAATTCCTGAAGGAACTTAAATAAGGGAGCTTAAACCCGTCCTAACTTCTATGGACCGTATCATGCAACCTGAAGGTCTCAATCATGCTATGAAGTTATCAATACACATCGACAATGCAAAATTGTTTCCAGATAAAGTGGCTCGTCTCTTCAACTTTCTTGTCAGGAGGGTTGTCAGGAAGGCAAAACACTAACATGGGCTATGTCCGATCCACAACTTTATCTGTTGTGGGCAGAAAAGGTAACAGTTGATCCACCAACCGGCAAGCTCAATTTAAGCGGCTAACAGAGCCTGAATTCACGACAAAACAAACAAAACGGTTGTGTTTCAAATGTGATGAAAAGTTCATTCCATGGCATCGGTGTGGAAGTAAATCCCTACAAGTCTACAACTACTGTTGGTTGACGAGAGGGAAGACACAGATGAGATGGATTTATACATGATCCAGATTTACTTTAGCGTGATTTTTTTATATTATTATTAAATAAGGAAATTATTATTAGAAGATAACATTTTTTATTTAGTTGTAATTTTTAGATAGGGTTTATTATAGATAAAGATAAAGATTAGCAATTAGAGTTATATTAGGAATAATTTATTTATAATCTTTTATTATAAATAGGTCATTGGGGTTGTAATTTCCAGGGTGCAAAAATTAATTTGGTGATTTAATATCATTCGGAGTGCTGGTTTACCTCACGAAAGTAATGCTTTGGAGAGCCGACCGACCACTCAAAATTAGATTTTAAATCTTTTCATCTTTTCTTTTTTTATTTTACTGGTTTAATAAATATGCATCTATTGGTTTTATCAATTTACAAGTCAAACCATAGGATCTTGGAGTCAAGATAGATTGAGATAAAATTTCAAAGCCACACTTTAAGGGCAAAGTGTGTTATTCGAAGGGGAGCAAGAATACCAAACCTGGTCAGAAAAGAAGTAGAGAAATATTTAGGTGTCTCAAGCTGTTATATATTTCCTTATTTGAGTTGTTTCCTTATTTGCAAATACTTGTGGATCAAGTCAGAAAATAATTATAAATAGTTAAGGGGTCATTAGGTTGAGATACCGTGAGTCTTTTGGCTGGTTTCAGCTGGTTGGAGAGACCTGCCTCTCGAATGCAGGTTTATCTGTTTTGTTTCTTTATTTATTTTCTTTGTCTAATATATACTCAGTCACTTGATTTTTATCATTGTGATGTCATAGCATGGCTTTTATTAACACGACTACAATTTTATAGTGTCTGACAGATGAATGAGGAACATCATACCATCTGGCGTATGAGCATTGCTTCTGGACATCATAGCATCAAATTTATCAATGGCCGCCATATAAATCTTGTCAGCGTCAAAAGCAGCTTCCTGAATTCACAACGCCAATCGACACAAATCAGTATTATACTTTCAAAACAATATGGTGTCATATGATCACTAAAGGTGTTTAGTGCTTACAGGTCCAATATCTGCTATCAACTGAGCTCTAAAGGAGAGAGCGAGGCCCCAATTGTACAATGCTCTCATATCATTCCCATCGATTGATAATGCCAACCTGTACTTCCTTCCAGCCTTAACAAGTAGTTCTTCACACTCTTCACAAACATTAACAAGATAATCCACAAACTTTTCTCTCTTAGCAACCTCTTTGTCTAGTTTTTCAGGTACATTGGAGTCACGTTCTGCAAGTAGAGCTCTCAATTTACGGCTAAGTTTCAGTTTCAATTCTCCATGAAGAAGATAAGTGTTTCCCAATTGGCCCACAGCCAATAAACTCATGGGCTTCATGTCTACAGCTTTAGCAAGCAATTCCGATGACTTATACAACATATTTTCTGCATCTTCTTCAATCCCTCTATGTCTTAACCACTCTCTGGCTTGTTTTGAAAGTGCATCCGCCTCTGTTATGTAATCATTGAAAAGCATATCACTGGATATTTCTGAAGATGGAGATGAAGTAAATCCACTCTCATTTCGAGGTGGATTATAAGCTTCCTTTTCACTTGATTCTAAATCATCGTAAAGCATATTGTTTCCATTAATTTTCTTAAAATTGTTTTCTTCTTGCTGATAGTATTTCTTTGTTCTTCTTTGCTTAAGACTAGCACCGAAATCTGAATCAAGATAACCATCATCAGACGCCCATGTCTGAACCAAATTTCTATTCTTCATAAATCGCATTTCTTTACCTTCTCCTCCATCTGTTTCATTAAACCTAACTTCACCACCAATATATGAGGTTTTGTCATCACTAATTATAGATTTCATCGTCTTGTTTTCAACAACTGGGTCCATGATGTTTGCTTGATTATGATCACTCGCCTCTGTATATACCGAGTCATTCTTAACACTACCTTTCACTTTACTAGGTCTCGACCCAAAAGATCTTTCTCGAAAACCGGCAATAAATTCCGACATATCGAATCCTTTCCTCTCTGACTCCTTTCTATCACTCTGTTTCTGATTCGAAACTTTTGAAAGATCATTGTTTTCAACAAACATGCCATTCAAATAACTTTTAATCATACACTTAGCTTGCACAACAGCTTGTTCAATTGATTCTACACTCTCAATATAACTAACTAAATCACGTTTACTAATTCTATTAGAATCAATATCCTTTCTAATACCATTCTTTAAATTCACAATGTTTACATCAAAACCATTTAACAAATCCCCCAAATCCTTCAAATTTTCAATTGAAACCCTAAACTCATCATCTTTCATTCTCTTCTTCTTGTTTTTCTTACTACCAGTACTCCCGAATAAACTCATAACCTCACTGAAATCTCCCCTATTCACAACCCCAAATGAAAACCCGACCGCAAAAATAAGAAAACAAGCTGGGAAAACAACAATTGTTGATATCCTAACCCTAGAAACAGCCAGAGCACACACAAATCCCAATAGATACACAAATGCGTATTTCTTGTCATCAATTGCGAGAGAATTCAATAACCTACTGAGCTGATTAGAGTTACCTGAATCGCTGACGGAGCTCAGATCAGCCCAACCACCGTAGTCGGCTGAATACGAACACAACGTCGTTATGTTATATCTCGGAAGATGTTTTGAGCTTTGGAAGTTGAGAAGAATACGATTCTTACGAGGCATCGATGGGAAGTTAGAGACATAGGTTGTGATCTGGGAACTTGAAAGAACATCTGAAATTAGGGTTTTCATCGTCGGAAAACGATCAAATTCCCGGAGAAGATGTTCGATGGATGAATTTTACATGGTTGCTAAACTCTTGAAAAATTGCATCATTTCCTTTTGCTAACCCCTTCTGACTAATTTGCTAAAAAAACTGCACTGTTGATTGTTCATGGGCTAGAACCGATCAAATGGGCCGAGACCAGGCCGGCCCAATGGAAAAATTAATAGCGAGAAGTCGAGAACCTGGCCCAATGTGTTTTATCTTTTGTCTCTTTTACCCATGGTTCTAAAAAGTCCATCTTGACATCGTCAAGGTTTGAGGCTTGACCATGTCGTCACGACATGGTCCAAGACTTGGCAATAAGACTTGGTATATGCTAAGGTTTAGCTTGACATGTCTTTACTTATTATGAGCCATATTTTTTAGACGTGTTAAAAGTACTGAGTCATATGAGCCGAATATATATAGTTATTCAGTTATAAGGATAGTTAGATACGCCCAAAACAAGGAAAAAATTAATAAACTACGTTATAAACCTATAATTATGTGTTTTTTATATTTGTTTGTATAATTTTATATACATAATTATTATTTGTATACAAAATTGTTGCCTTAAGTCGTGTCTTGTGAAACGTCGTGACCTCACCATGGCTTTCAAGGCTTGAGCCTTGACAATGCCGCCACACCACGCCCCACGTTAGTTAGAACCTTGCTTTAACCTCTTGTCTCTTAATATTACTAAGAGACTAACATACATTCGTTATTATTTTATGTTAAAAGTTTGTCTATCACCCGTATAATATATGGGACACTTAACTAATTATATAGAAAAATGTTCAATATAGTCCATACTTAATTCATAGTCTTAAGGGACTAATTTAGCCTTTGTATCAATAGCATCAATGGTCCAGATTGCATTTTAAAATTTTAGATGGAGTGCATTTTCGTAATTCATATATGATGCTATTACAAATCACATGTGATTGTATACTGAATCAACTGTGATTGAATATTAAAATTTTAAAACTATGTTTTTTACATGAATTTTATTGAACACAAATCTAGTTATACAATAGAGTTAATTACTGATTTGGTCCCTATGGTTTACACTTTTCTGCTGATTCAGTCCTTTATGTTACAAAAGTACGTGGTTAGTCCTTACTGTAGCAAATTTGTTTCATCCATAGTCCTTTAAATGGATAGACGTTAAAAAGGAACGGAAGTCTACATAAATGGAGGGGTATTTATGTCTTTCACTTCATCTGTCTCTTAAATGTCAGTGTCTTTCACACTCAGTCCATATCTTCAGTTTGTAACTACAGAAGTATTCCCTCCATTTCACTTCATCATCTTCTTCCCCACGATATATGCCCTAATTTCATACCAAAAAACCCAAAACTGTGCATATTAGACAATGGTGTTAACACTGTGGCAAGTTAGATCGAAGGATGTACGTAATGCCGATGTTGTTCGTCTTTATGGTATGCATCTTAACTAACCATTGTCTTACACTATATTGGGTTAATGTTGTAGAATTGAACCATACACTTTCTAACATTTATGTATTGTTAATGTTGCATAATCAAACCCTAACTTTTTCTCTTTCAAGATTCATCATGGGGGTGTTTTTACTACAAACAAGCCTCGTAGGTATGTAAATGGGAAGATTAGTTATGTTGATTTGATAGACATTGATGTGTTCTCAGTTCATGAACTAGACTATATGATGAATGAACTTGGTTATAATGGTAAAGAGAATATGTTTTATCATTTTCTAACTCCAGATTTGACTTTGGATTATGGGTTACAAGCTTTGGGTGCTGATTTAGATGTACATTTTCTAAGTTTGAACATAAAAAAAGAGAGGTTCATATCTGTGTATGTTGAACATGGAGGCACCAATGTCGACACATATTTCAAATCACCAGTTAAACCTCAAGTTAGAATTGAGGAACTTGAAGTTGAACCAAGTTGTGGTAAAGAAACCAAAAGTAAAAGTAAAAGTGGGAAAAGACTTATGATTGAATGAAAAGGTCCTGCTACTCATCAAATCCAACAGAGTTGCATTGATCAAACTCAAGAGAGTTGCATTGATCAAAATCAAAATAGATCCATTGATCAATCTCAAAAGAGTTGTATTGACCAAACTCAACAGAGTTGCATTGATCAAACTCAAAAGAGTTGCATTGATCAAAATCAAATTGGGATGTCAAGTATTATGCATGAGGGTGATAGGCATGTTAACATTAGTTCTGACTTTGTCCAACCTAGCAACAAATTTGATTCAAGTTTGTTTGGAGACATATTAGATGAAGAGTTTGACCCATTCTGGGATGCAATGGGTTTCAATAATCAAAACATGGATAAGGGTAAAGAACCAGCTTTTAGGGAAGTGACATTGAGGGTGGATGAACCTCTTGGGCAGATAATGTTGATGATGTATGTGATAGTGATTATATAGAAGATGAAGAAAATCCCATAGTTGATGTGGAAGTAGATATGAGGGATTTCAATATGATTGTAGACCATGATGCTGAGTTTAAAGGGTCACACAATGTTGAAGAGGAAGACCATAATCCTGATGTTGAAGTAGATGTATTAGACAATGATGAATTTGGAAGTGACTATGATGGTGATGTAGAAGGGCAAAGGTGGAAAAAGATTAGGAGAATACAGAAGGAATGTGAGGCTAGTAATGTTGGGAATAATAAAACAAATTTGTATGTGAGTAAAACTTTTGGAAGTGCAATAGAAGTGAAGGAGTCTATAAAAAAGCATGCAATAGAGACTAGAAGGCAGCTCAAATTAATAAAGAATGATAAAACAAGGATAAGGGCTGTGTGTGAGGGAATAATACCAAATTTAACCGAAGATGAAAGTGTGCAAGAAAGTTCAATGTGGTCCACAGCTAAGACAAGCAATATAGGACAAAATTGTGGTCAGGAATCTCAAGACCATGTGGGGGGCAGGGGTAAAAAAAGCAAACAGTCCTTATGTTATCAATGTCCTTGGGTTATTCGTGTATCCAAACTCCCCAATTCCGAGACATGGATGGTTAAAACATTAAATGAAAACCATAAATGTCTTCAATCCAAGAATATTAAACACTGCACTTTTAAGTATTTGGCAACTGAGATTGTAAACCAAATAGAGACCAACCCTCAAGTTCCTGTGCAAGAAATTAAACAACAGTTGGAAAAAAAGCTTGAACTGGGTATTTCTAAAATGAAAGCTTACAGGGCAAAGACCAAGGCAGCTAACCAATTATTAGGGGATTACAAGGAACAATATGCACAACTTAGGGATTACTGTTTGGAACTCCATGCTACAAATCCAGGAACCACAGTGAAGATAGAGGTTGAAGCAGGTATGGAAGAAACTAATCAAAGAGTTTTCAAAAGAATTTATGTTTGTTTAGCTGGATTGAGAAATGGTTTTAAGGTTCTTGGGAGGGATCTTTTAGGGCTAGATGGAGCATTCATGAAAGGACCATATCCTGGTCAACTGTTAACAGCTGTTGGGTTGGATTCAAATAATGGCATTTATCCTGTTGCATATGCAATAGTTGAAGCAGAAACAACCAACTCTTGTAAATGGTTTTTAGAGTGTCTTGGTGAAGATCTTGGTTTGAGTAGAAGATCCAAATTCACATTTATAAGTGACAGACAAAAGGTAAAGTTTTAACTTCCTATAACATGGTGACAGTTTATATTGTTTGAATTAATGCTAATCAATTTATATTTCACATTTGTAAGGAATAATCCAAGCAATTTCCAGTGTGTTCCCATCAGCTGAGCATAGGTATTGTCTTAGGCACCTTCATGAGAATATGAAACAACATTGGAAGGGCAAGGCATACAAGGACCTTTTGTGGAAGTGTGCTACTGCATCAACAGTCCAACACTTCAAAAAAGCTATGGATGAAGTCAAGAGCTTGAATGAGGCAACCTACAACTGGTTGGCAAAGATTCCACCCCAACATTGGTCTAGATCTCATTTCTCTGGTATCATATCTTATTTTATTCACTTAAAATTTTAAATCTTAGTAAAGTGGAATCATATCATATTGATTGATAGTTTTAAAATAATCTATAACAGGGAGGGCTAATTCTGATGTCTTGTTAAACAATTTGTGTAAGGTTTTCAATAGGCAGTTGGTTGATGGTAGAGATAAGCCTATAATAACAGCTTTAGAGTATACTAGGGAGTACCTTATGAAAAGGATAGTAAATGTGTTGAAGGTTATAGAGAAATCTGATGGGCCCCTAACACCTACTAGTACTAAAATGTTTGAATTAATCAAAACCGAGGCCACCAGTTTTAATGTATTGTGGAATGGGGATGCTAAGTACCAAGTTAGTGGGCCTTGGGGAGAGCAATGTGTTATGGATATGGATAATAGAACATGTACTTGTAAAAGGTGGGAATTAATAGTCATGCCATGCAAACATTCTGTAGCAATAATTTGGAACATGGGAATCAATGGACAGAATGTAGGGCTACATGAAACATATGTTAACCCTATTTATTGGTTAGAAACATGGAAAAAGGTTTACTCTTTTAGGGTTGATCCAATTAAAGGTAGAAGCATGTGGCCTAGGTCAAACATTCCTACAACTTTGTTACCACCTAAACATCACACACCTATTGGAAGACCCAAAAACATGAGAAGAAAGGCAGCAGATGAGGGTGAAACCATGGTAGAAGGAGGTAAGTTAACAAGAAAATTAAAGACAGTGAGTTACAGCAAATGTGGTGGTTATGGACATAACTCAAGGGGTTGTAGGGGACAAGGTGGAGGGGCTACAAGTGTTGATGGTGCTGGTGGTAGTGCAAGTAAAGTTGTTGGTGATGCAAATGTTGGTGTTTCAAAAGCAAGGGCAAGTGTTGGTGGTACAAAATCAAGTACAAGTGTTGGTGCTTCAAAGGCAAGTGCAAGTGTTGGTGCTTCAAAAGCAAGTGCAAGTGTTGGTGCTACAAAAGCAAGTGCAAGTGTTGCTGGTGCTGTTGCAAATGCAAGTGCAAGTGTAATGGGTGGTGTTGCTATTTCAGTTGGTGGTGCTTCAAGGGCAAAAGCAAGAGCAGGTGGCAAGAGGAAAGCACGTGGAAATGTACCTAAACCAAGAGGCAAGAAGAACATTCCACATCAAAACTAACTCAAGAATGGCAGTTGATGAATCTTTTGTGAAAGTTATGTTTTCTACTTTTATGTTTGCTACTTTTATGTAATGTTTAGGTAAATTAAGACTTGTGTTTGGCATGTATGATATGTATGATACCTTGCTAGTTGCTATCTATTTTGGGGGTTGCTATTTATGATGGCAGTTGATGAATCATCTATCCACTTTACATCTTACATTATTGATTTGGAAATACTTAAAAGTACAAAACAAGATTCACATTAGACAAATGTTATATATTACCAAAAAAGGCAGGGCCAAAAGATGAACATTTGTTAACTTACATCTGACTTGGAAACACTAACCATTACAGCCATACACCAAAATTCCAACCATTACAGTCATACACCAAAATTCCAACCATTACACCCATACATCAGTCATACTAACATTATATACATTGCAAACCATAACCAACTCAAAAACAATAAAAGCTTCAATCTTTCAACCTTAGTCTCTGCAACTTTCTCCTTTGTCTGTGATGCATTTAAAGACCTCAACAACCCTGGTATAACTTGAACAGATCGTGGACACATTGAAGGATCAACCCATCCTATGAACCTACAGTTGGATCTCTACAATAAAAGAACAAAGTTCTCATAAAATCAAGAACAATAAAACGATTTGGAGAACTGTAACAAGAAAAACAAACTTACCTCTTCAAGGAAACTATAGAACTGACGACCGGGGTTTTGGGAAGTCCATGATGTTTTTATTGTTGCTTCTCTCCCACACCAACATACGACCATTGTTGCTCTCTGAAAATGGCGAGTGAAACAAGAGCAAATGGGGAAGAAAGAGATGAAAATGGTGGGTGAAACAAGAGCAAATGGGGAAGAAGGAGATGGTACAGAGAATAAATAGGGAGTTGGTTAGAAGTAGGAGAGATGATGGGTATTTTACCAAAATACCCTTCAAAAAGTCACTTAACGTCTGCAAGTTAACAGATGATTAGCTAAAGGACTATGGATGAAACAAATTTGCTACAGTAAGGACTAACCACGTACTTTTGTAATATAATGGACTGAATCAGCAGAAAAGTGTAAACCACAGGGACCAAATCAGTAATTAACTCTATATAATATAACATATACAGTAACACACATATTATATAGATACATATTTTTTACATATTACACATGCACACGCGTACATATATATAATATTACATACATATGAATAAGCTGCATGTAACACGTAGAGAACATATATATAAGCCTACTCAACAACCACATATGTATTAGAATTGGATAATTCTATTTATTCCTACTAAATCCTTTCACCTTTATCCTTATGCTCGCTATATTGTGGCATGTGTAATCCGTTAATTCTCTTTGTTAATCACATCTCTTGATTTTGACACATGTCTTAATCTAATAAGTAAGATAATATAGAACCTCTGATTACAATAATATATGCATATCCAAAGTTTTGAAAAAAAAAGTTTAATACAGGATATTTACATTTAATGAAGATGATTTATGATTTATGGCGCTTATAAAAGAAATTTTGTACATGTTAATTTAACGGAATAGTAATTAAGTTTGAAAAGTATTTCATCTAAGTCATTCATACTTTGCTTTCACTTAATAATAATAACCAAGTTTAAAAAGTATTCTACTCATGTGAAAGTTACCCATTAATAATCTAAAAAAAAGATAACATATTCATTTAATTGATTTATCCTCTTCGAATTATATAAAAGCAATGTTTTAAAACCCGGGTTGACCCGGCTGATCCGACCGGTTGACCCGTGACTCGGTAAGGGGATCAATATACACCGGGTTTTTGTCATTTCTGGCCCGTATCGACCTGCCCGGGTTTATGGTTCAACTAGTTGACCCGGGTTGATTTGACCCGCTTTGACTTGTTTTCCTTTTTTTATTTATTAAAACATAAACAAACTAAGCAAATTAATTACTTCACCTCGCCTAGTCACCTCTCCATACTTTGAAACCCTAAAAGCAAGTGGTGAAAACCTCTTGTAAGTCGAAGGCGACTCAGTCATTGGGCATCTCCGACAGTCGACTGCATATATATTAATTAGTAACAAGGGGTTATAATTAAATGGTTAGAAGTTTTTTTATTTTAAATACCTTAAACAATCCTATATATAAACAACAGATCGAGAAAAAACTCATAATTACAAAACTACATGCACATGCGCGTGCGCGCGCGCGCGCGCACACACACACACACACATATATATATATATATATATATATATATATATATATATATATATATATATATATATATATATATATATATATATATATATATATGTACACACACATATGTATAAATTTGAAAATTCAGAAAATCGGGTTAACCCACCGAATGAACCGGTTGACACGTGACCCGATAAGAAGACCAAGTAAACTAAAAATCCGGTTTTTAAAACATTGTATAAAAGGCATCCCACTCTATTATATATACCCATTTACTTGATTAAACTACAAATCAAGTCAAAAGTGTTCCACTGCACTTTTAAACTTTGACCAATGAATTTGTACAATTATTTGATGAAGTACCTGATATTGTCTATACCAAAGACAATAATAGACATGCATTTAAAATGAAAAGAGAGTTTTATATCCTCTTACAAAATTCTTCTACTTATCTCCTTACTCACTAGATTAATACAAGTATTATCATTAAGGAAAGAGAATAAGTGTATTCCACATGTCGTTATTGAACGAGTAGGAAGATTAAATAGGAAGAAAAGATAGGAGATTATAGAATTTTTCAAAAAGATTAATCTTAGAGTTAATTACAAAAATGGTCCATGTGGTTGTCACTGATTTTCACTTTTAGACATTTAACTTCAAAATTATGAAAATAGTTATCGTGGTTGTCATTTTGTTTCACTTTTGGTCCTTTACGCTAACTCCAGTTAAAGTTGATCGTTAGTCAAATGGTATTTTGGTCTCTTTCATAGTTATTCTAGTTACCAAACACACTATACCTATTATATTTGTTTCCAAACACCTAATTTCAAATATACTCTTTTAAACTTGCTACCAAACAACCTTTTTTAATTCCCCATCTATATTCCAAGTTGCATTTCTTATTTTCATTTGTTCATCGTCACGTTCTTTTCTCTCTCCAAAAGGGAAAACAATGATTTGAATATCTTGCTGCTGTTGAAGGTCGTCGTTGATGGTTCCCTTGATGAAGGTCGCCGCTAATGGGTACCATAGATCGATAGCTTTGGTTCCCTTATAATCGAATAGGGCCTCCGCAGAAGAACACCATAAATGGTGTAATGCCCCAAATTCTAAAGTAAAGTAAAACTTTGATAATAGAAATATCTTAGAAATAAAAGGAGTTTACACAAAGCGGAAGCTGAAGTTAACACTGAACCCTCTAGTTCAGTGACAAAAGTAGTACTAAATATTTACAACAAAGAGTTGTTTTCACAAAATACAATCAGGCGTTAGTTTTCAAAATACAAATTTACTCCCAAATCACAACCTCTGTCAAACTGGGGCCTTGCCCTTGGAGGAATCACACCCTGCAAAACAACAGTAAGCAGTATCTGATAAGCCACAAGGCTTAGTGAGAAAACTAAACTGTAAATCATATAAACATGCACATACACATATACGAATGCCACAACAGGTCTTATGAATATAGTATTGCACCATCTTAGCATCCGCCAAGAAGGCTAAAATGCTGCCCGTAGCAACTACTGCACAAAGCAGCGTGCTACAGCTCTCTCTCTGACGATCCTCTGATCAATAATGTATCACATTGCAATGTACCACACACATATCACATATATGAGTCAGAGTTTAGAAAACTCACCTCAGTAATAAATATCACACAGAGATATATTACGCAAACTCAGAATACTTCAGATAGTAATCCCTAGAATCATATACAATTATAGTATCAAGATACTCTCGAATCAGCACTTAAACAAACTGACCAGGGGCAGGGCACACCCGTACGCCCGCAGGGTACGCCCATGCCCCCAAGCCCAAGGCCTAAAAGCAGGCCCTAACAAGCATGGGCGTACCGGGTCAAGCACACCCTGAACCGGACCCAGGCACGCCCGTACCCTACTCAGGTACGCCCGTGCTTAGGTACTCCCGGACCTCAAGAACAGAGGCGGTCACGGCCATGAGGTACGGCCGTACCCCTCAAAGGCACGTCCGTGCCTTTCTACTTACAGTTCCAGTTCACCGACTGTCTGTTGTATACTCGATTCAAACCTCAAAAACTCAAACTAACAATTCGTAAGAACACTACTGGGGTGTTTTCCTACACCCCAAACAACAAGTAAACCGACCATAACATTAAATACAAGCTAGAAGCATGATTCACCATGAATCAAAGCTTAAAACCTACTAGAACACCAAAAACAAGTAGCCAAGAGATCTTACCTCAACTTGTGTTTACTAGAAACAGATGAAAAACACTTGCTATCTGCTGTTCTTGCTCAAAAACCCAAGGAAAAGCTCTGCTCTATCTCTCTCTCGTGAAACAGAAGTGAAGAAATGGTAGGTTTGACTCCTCAAAGTCAAATCTGCCATTATATATACATATCTTTGGAAAATGGCACAAATGGCCCCTGGACTTTCTAGTTTCAAAACTAACAACACAAGTCCCCCAAGTTTCTAAACACCTCCTAATCTCAATTAGGCAATACCAAAACGCGTTAAGTCGAAATGTTACTAATTACAGAAATTCCGAAACTTGGGTGTTACAAATGGGGTTTGATTTGGTTTGGTCCCCTTACATATTGATTTGATTTGTTTCCCTTACAATCGGTTATCAGAGTCGATTTTGCACCGTCGCCGCTGTTGGGCTTCGAAACCGAATCTAACCGATTTTGTTCATGATTTGTAAATTGGCTTTACACGATCTGTAAAGCAATGTATGTGGGTTTTAGGGTTCATCACACGATTTTATTCATGATATGTAAATTTGAGATTTTTAGGTTTCTTCAATCTCTAGATTTCTTGTTCATGGCCTGTTTTCGATTAGGTTTGTGATCTGTAAATTCTGGATTTTTTGTTCTACGAACTTCTGGATTTTTGGGTTCAAGATGATCGATCTCTGGATTTCTTGTTTATTACCTGTTTTCAATTAGGTTTGTTTCTCGTTCTTCGATTTAGTTGAATCTCCTTTTTCTTGTATGTGTTTTGAATATTTTTTTTCTTTCATGTGTGTTTGTTTCTTTTTATAATCTCATTAGGTTCTTTTAGTTTCAAGATCTATCTTAATCAATGACTAGGTTTTTTTATCATCTATTAGGGTTTATGGTTTTTGAATGGGTTTAAATGAAGAGATCAATCAGAGTTTCTGCTTCTTAGTCTACCTACTTGAAGATGAATATAAAGAACACCAAAAACACTGTAGAATATTAACAAGATATAATTAAAATTAAAAATAATTTTTTAAAGATAATCGGTAATTGATATGTACGAAAATATTAATTAACTTAATTTATTAATAATTAATTAACCATTAGTTAATCTTGACAAAAGGTTAATTAATAATTAATTGACAAAGGGATAGAAAGTGGTTAGAGGATGTTTGTTAACAAGGATAAGATGGAAAATTATCAAAATACCCTTTGACTAACGGTCAATTTTAACTTGAGTTAGCCTAAAGAACCAAAAATGAAAAAAAATGACAACCACAGAGACCATTTTTGTAATTAACTCTTAATCTTAAAGCAAATAAAAACCACCTTTATGGCTTTATTACATTCAACCACTTTTTTAGATTTACTTCTTGAAAAAGGTTAAAAAACATAAAATTAGCCATCATCCAAAATAAGTTTTATGTTTTTTGTGCAATTAGCCGAACACCTAAAGACGCCTTAAAGCTCAAACAAAATAGATGCTCAAAATGTGTTTCCATTTGCCATACAATAAACTTATATAAATCTTAATCAATACCAACTTCATCTTGAGTAGAACAAGGTAAAACTTCTCTTTGTCAATCTCTTGAGTTCTATATATTTTGAAAAATAGAAGTTAATTGTTTTCAAAAGTGAGAAAACTAACGAAAAAATAGTTACTTTTATTTACCTCCATCACACTTGTAGATTCTCTTACATTTGTAGGTCTATTAGCACTTTTAGGCCTACCTTTTGGCATCACTTAATTGGTTGGGGGTCTTTTTTTATGCTTCTTGCAAGACCAATTACTATGCACCGTTTCTTGACAATCCATACAAGTCATTTTCCTTCCAATCACAACCTTTGAATTATTAATCTCTTTGTCACAAGCATCTCTTTTCCTCTTTATTGTTGGTCTACTAGGGATCCGTCTTTCTTAGGAGGTAGAGGCTTAATGTCATCTGTTTAGGCCACAATAACACATGTCCTTTTTAAGTCAATCATTCTCATATGTTTCTGGGTCATTGTTAAGGAAGACTAACGTAGCAACAGTATGAACACAAGGAATTCCAGATAACTGTCATGCTCTATAACTAGAATATCGATTTGCACTAATGTCAATGATGAACGCAGCATGCTCTGTAACACCCGCAAACCTGGGCTAGGAGATTAACGGGTTGGTAGTATGTGATTAAATGAGTTAATTTAATTATGTGTTTACTAAGGGTTAATTGAATTAATTAATTAACTTAAAATATATGTATGTTAGTTTACTGGCAAGTTTAGTGAAAGGAAAAGTTATAGGCATGTATGTATGTACGCATGTATGTAATTATGTTAAGTATGTATGCATGAAAAGAAAATAGGTTTTGCCACCTCCTGCTTAGTTTTGATACTATTTGTGTGTACGTGTAATTGAATAAGAACCATCTGCTTATTTTATCAAAAGAAGAAAAGTGTTGTGTGTGCTATTGAGAGAAAAACCGTGAGTGAAGAAACCTTGCAAAACTTGCAAACTTGAATTTCTAAAGTTGAAGATTTGTGTATTATAAATCAAGAAAAAGTTTAGTAATATAGCATGCTATTAATCATCTTGATGCTTGAATCTGTTGGATTACATGGTTATATGGTGTTTCACCATTAATAGAGCTTCAAGCTCAAACTAATTTAATGGGTTTTGCATAAAATGATGATTTGATGAATTCTAGGATGTTCATGATAGTTGTATACATGTTATATAATGTTTATACATGTTTAGAAGTGTTTTGGATCGAAAATCAGAGGTTAAAGTGGAGTTTGAAAGTTTGAGTTGGATGGAAATTTGGAGAAGTCGAGTTCGACGCGACGCGACGCGTCATACCCCTAGACGCGACGCGTCCCCGCTTTTTATCGGATTCCTTGTAATCCGAAGTCCAAATCCGATGGTGTGAATTCCGATACCCAAAATCCGACCCTAGCAATCCGACAAGTGAAATTCGAGGGTTAGAATCCGACAACTTGAATCCGGGATTTGAAATCCGGCGGATTCTTGAAATCCGATTGAGGAAATCCGACACTTTGGGTCGACGCGACGCGTCGGATTCTTGGACGCGACGCGTCCAATGATTTTCAGAAGTGTGAACTTTGTTTGATTGATCTTTTGATTTGTGTTTCATGTGTTTATATTATATGGACTTATGATATGAATTGAAACATAAATATATGTGGGTAAATATATTTTATGTTCGAGACTGATTTGGTTGTTGCTATGTTTTCAGGCAATCCAAAGACTCGGTGATATTAGATATCTGAGTTCGTGTTGAATTGAGGTGAGTGGATGTTAATCGCGGATGGTAAAGATTATGGTTAATATTATTGATGTGATGCATGTGTTTGTGGTTGGAAGATTGATTGATTGAACAGTTGATTGTGATTGTTGATTGATGATATCTGTTGCATGACTATTTGGCCGATACGCGCTCTTTGGATGATATTGAGTTGTGTTTGAGAAGTCAGCTACATGTAGAACTGGGTTGGGCTCGTTCACTGGTTGTTTGGACAGTGATAGCCTTACTAGTGCATACGTTGCATCAGAGGGGGATATTCACTGTGCCAATTCAGTGGAGGGCTATCGGTAAACCTTTGCTTTGGTCGGCATTGGTTGTAGGTTCTGCGCCAAACCGGCGGTCTTCTTGGATATGTGATTACATGCTTTGATATTGACTGTTGATGTTTGCATTTGTGTTTAGCCTCTACTCACTTAGCTTTGTGTTAATTCCCCTCAGTTGTTGCTTTTTGCAGGTTTGTGTTTGTTGGTGTTGTAGAAGGAGAAGTTGACCCCGCTCTGATATGTGTTTTGTTAAAAGTGAAACGAGTCAGTTTGTTTTAGTAACACCAAAACAGTTGTTGTTGTTTGTTTATAAACAGCTGTTGTAAATTTGTAATTATTGGTTTGTATGTAAAGAAGTTTGTTTAATTTAGCTTCCGCAGCGTTTTAAAAAAATGGCTTGGGTTTTCTGGTGTTACATGCCCATTCCTTGCTTCAAATTGGTTGTGCTCACTTGGAATCACACTCCAATTCCTAAAAAAACAAGCCAATAGTTTATAACAACAAGAAAAAACTATATAATTGTGATTGTAGTAAGATAAGAGTTGATTACCTTTCTTTTAGTTTAAGACATTCTAAATTTTTTCTGTATTGTGGTACAGACATCGTGTTTTAATTTTTCTATTATTGTTAATATTTTAAAAATTCTTTGCATTACATATGTCCTGATTTTTTTTGTATTGTACATACGTGTACCTTAAGCTAGCATTTTCTCTTTGAGTTTTAGAGCAAGATCTCAACTCATTTGAGTTACCAACAGCAACATAACAATCTTAGATAACTAAAGGTATGAGTTGTTTGTTTTTTTAAGTTTATATGGGTTTAAAGGTTCAAAAGGTGGTTTATGGATTATAGATGGTTTATTGTTGTTATTATGATGTTTTTAGCTGTTTGGGGTGTAAGAAAACACCCATGTAGTGTTAAAAATGATTAAAGTCGAGTATTTGTGGAGTTTTTGCTAGAAACAGCAAGGCAGTTGGTGTAACTGCTGTTGTAAGTTAAAGGGCATGGGCGTGCCCCTCAAGATCCAACCATGACCCAGAGCGTAACTGAGGAGGCACAGGCGTGACTCAAAAGGGTATGGGCGTGCCCTACTCTAGATAGGCCTAGGGTATGCCTCGTGACCACGAGGGTACCTGTGTATTAAGGCACAGGCGTGCCCGGTGCTTTGTTCAGTTTCTAAGTGTAAGCTATACTATGTATTTAATACCTTAATGGTATATTGCTTATAGGACTTTATTGTTGGTGAATACTCTGAGTTATATCTGACATAGCACTGTATTATTACTGATTGCTAAGGTGAGTTTTCTAAACTCTAATTCATATATGTGATATGTGTGATGCATTGCAGTGTGTATTATCGATCTACGGATCATTGTGAGGGTAGCATGCTGCTACGTGTAGTAGGGGCTACAAGCAGCATTTTAGCCTTCTTGGCGGATGCTAAGATGGTGCAATACTGTATCCATAAGAACTGTTGTGGCATTCGTATATGTTTATGCGTATGCTTATATGATTTACAGTTTAGCATTCTCACTAAGCTCTTGTAGCTTATCAGATATTGCTTGTTGTTGTTTTTGCAGGTTGTGTTAACACCAAGGCAAGGCCCTAGTTTGACAGTTGTTTTGGTTGTTTAAAACATATTTTGAAACAATAACGCTCTTGTTTGTGTAACTGAATTGCTTTTAACTATAAATGCTCGCATATCTCTTTTATACAAACCCGAGGGTTTAAATGAATGTTTTATTTGCTTCCGCTGACTGCAAGCTTACTGGAAATTGTTTTTGTCGTAAATACGTTGGTATTACTTTTTCTACGAGCCTGAGGGTTCAAAAATGTTTCATTTGTTTATGTCAGCTTGTCAAATTCTGTTTTTAGTCAAATGTTTTGTTTAAAGCTTTCATTCGAATTTTAAAAATTAGGGCGTTACAGTATACTCCAATTAGATCACATAAAATTAAGATCCTAACATAGAATAGATTATGTTTATATATACGTAAATTGCTTAAGTATAATTTATATTATAATTAAAAACACAAGATAACATTGAATTCAAATATCCATGTAATAATAACCTTAGTTTTATGTATGAAGTTATTAGTTAAAAAATAAGAAAAATTTAGACAAGTAAAATCCTTATATAAAATTTCAAGTTGTAAGAGTAGTTACAAAACTCACTAACATAGACAATTATTTTACTACCTGTAATTATGTAAAGTTATAGTTTATGTACGGTTATTTACTCACCCACTAACTATCAATTATAAAGAGCCCTAAAATAAAAGACTCACTAAGTGGTTATCAAACATATAAACTTTATCCTAATATGACAAAATTATAAAAATAGTATATTTTTAAATCTTTTATTGAAAGACCAGAAAATTAGTAATTATATCGACTATGATACGTATAAGGAACGAATATAAAAAATGAATAAATTGTACAAGAATTACCTCTCATTGCTCTCTATGGATAAAAAAATTAAAATATATTAATTTTTTTTAATGTCATATTACAATAAAACTTATATAAAAACGTAGATAAAAATGAAACGACCACAAATATATAATTATTTTTTCTCTAAACAAAGTATATCACAAGTTATTAAACATAGTTTACAAACAATTTAGAGTTAATTACAAAATTGGTCCTTTCAGTATACCACTTATTTCACTTTTAGTCCTTTCTTCCAAAAAGTTGCGGATTAAATCCTTTAAATGAGATTTTCGCACACAATTGGTCCTTCCCCTAAACGGACGTTGAATCTTAACGTTAGTTTAGGGGTATTTTCGTCAAATCCATGCTATAAAACCAACACCCGCCTAATTAAACAACCGGCTTCAACGTTCATCCATTGACGAGAAGAAGAAGAAGGCTAAGGGCGACGATGGTGTTCTGTATGTGCGGGAAGGTTGCTGTAATTCGAACTTCATGGACATCCCTAAACCCCGGTCGTAGGTTCTATGCTTGTCCTCAATAGGTAACATTTAATTTTCCCCAAAATTAGGTTTTTCATCAAACTCCATGTGTCTGAGTTGGAGCTAATGAGCTAATCTAAGTCCGATTTTTATGTTTCTTGAATTAGGGTTCATCTTGCAGGTTTATTGGGTGGTTTGACCCCGTTATGCGCCAACGTTCAGTTGACATTATTCCAGGGTTATTGAAGTCCAAGAACAAGACAGAAACTTGGTTTTAGAGAAACTTGGAGGCTAATACACTTTCTGAACAACTATAAACAATACGAATAAGTGTAAACTATCGATACTAACAAACTATTCTTAAACAGAGTATTTATAATCTCTTGATCTTCCTTGAATGGTTAAATTTTGTTAATCTTCTATCTTGCGAGATAATCTTGATAATCTTCAAATCTTGATAAGATATCTTTCAAATCCACAAAGATAGTAGTTTCCATAAATATCTCAACAGAAACTGTTTGTTGAATAAACAATTCTGAGTTTCTTACTAACAGTTTCAAAACTGTTTTCTCAAAATTTCTCTAACAGTTTTGCCTTTGTATGTCTAACAGTTTTAAATTACTTAGCCAATTTCCCAACAATCTCCCCCTAACTTAAGATATTGAACAATATACTTAAGTTGTTTTATAGGGTTCAACCACAGAAAAATTAACATAAGCAAATAAAGTATGCAGAACTGTTTCAATCAAAACATAAAGATTAAGCTTTCTTGGACTGTAGGGATTTCAACCTTTCTTTGAGCCTCTGAAGAAGATTTTCTTTAACTTTAGCAGGGCCAAAGAACTTTGCTTTTATCAAATATGAGAGCTTTGTTTTGTTATGCTTTATAAATTCAATATCAAACCATTGAGTCAGTGCACTTCCCATCACAATGTGATAAGTCTTTGACTTAGCATACACCTTGACAGTACTTATTAGGAATGCCTCCTCAGCTATCAGCATTAGCATTACTCTCAGAGGATCACATATGCTTGTTAAATGTCTCATCAGCACTCTGATTTCAATACCAGCAGCTTCTCCATAGTGCCTTAGACCATATTCATACATTTCTTGCACATCTCTTCTTGTCACATTCTCCATTAACTGCAAGAAGCTTGCATAGCTCTCAATAGGTACATGTTCTCTTACGATGGTTACCCCTTGTTTTCCTGTTTCAATCCTTAACAACTCAAATCTCCACTCAGTTATGTGAGATTTTTGACCTAGTTGAACTTCCACCATCTTTTCCAATTTCTGTTCAACCTTCACTCTGAGCCTGTCTTGCAAGATGGTTTGAACCATACCAGCTGTATCTTTCTCTTTAGATTTTTGAACTCTTTGGGATTGTTGAGACTGTTTAGGTTGAGATATTTGCTTTTTCTTTTCAGTTGTTTGCTTTGAAAGTGAAACTGTTTTCTTTCTTTCAACCTCTTTCTTTTCACTCCCTTATCAGCCTTCTTTGCCTTTTCTTCCTCCTCAATCTCCTTTGTTATTTCAGCAGCCATCTCTTGGGCCAATTAAAAATCTTTTTGCTCTTGTTGCTCCATCTCAGCACTCAGCCTTTGTGCAAGCTCATGATCATGCTCTTCTTGTTGTTCTTTTGAAAGTTTTAACTTTGGAATATTCACAACAACTTCCTTTCCCTTTCCTAGCACAGGAGATATCTTTTCATCTTTCTTTGATTCTTGAATTGCAATGCCTTTGAACCCTGGCTTAGGTGCAATTGGCTCTATTTTAGACACTTTGCCATCCAGCCACCCATCATCAATCTTTTGAACCATTTTGAATGTACTAACATTAAGTGTTTGAGCACCAACCGTAATCAAATGATCTTGTTTAACTTTGGACCATGATTTGAATACCTCTGTTGTGGGATAATCCCCAGACATGATCATCCTATTGATCAAAACTCTATCAACTGCAGAAAATTTATCTTCTTGTGATTGAGCACTTGTAGCTGTTTGAGCAACTGTTGTTTGTGGAGTTGCAACTGTTAGTGATTCTGGTGCAGCTGTTTGTGTACCTTGCTCATCCTTCACTTGCTCCTTTATGATTACCTTCTCCCCCTTTTTGATTGGAACTGTTTGAGAAGGAGTGGCATGAATCTGTTTGAACATTTGATCATGGATTCGAAGAACATCCGTAGCCTTCTTTAGAGTAGATGACAAAGCTTTGATTTGATTGTCTTACTGAATAATAAGTTCATTATGCTTGGCAAGTAGCTTGTCTTGTAAGGTGCTCCTCTTTTTGAGGTAGAGGAAGGCAGCAAGAAATGGTACAAGTTCAGGATTCGTCAAAGCCTTTTGTTTCATACTAGCCTCAATGTCAGCAAGTGTTGTCACCTCAAACATATCATCGGCAGATAAAACTGGTGGGTCACTCCTAGAAGTTCCCTCACCAGTACCCCTTTGTTCTTGGTACTGGGGATTTCCAAAAGCAGTTTGACCAGCTTTTGTTGTCGTGGTTGAGGTCTTACTTATGTTGACACTGCCCTGCTTACCCCTTGTGGATGAAATAGTAGTGCCAGCCTCAAGAACCACATGATCACCCTCCATTAGAGTGATCACCTCCTCAGTGTGCTTGGGAGACAGCACAATGGGTTCCCTTTGGATATTCTGCACAAGTGAATGCACCTGTGCAGGGCTTACAGTTTGGGATGGTGGGACTGTGGTGGAAGGAGCACCAACAGTTCTCTTCCTCTTTTTGAATGTTATAAGTGAGGGGGCTTGTGTTGTAGCTCGAGAAATGGTAGCAGAGGGAGATATTTGAGTATCATGAGCTGTGGGTTCCAGAATTGATGGTGTAGTAATAGTTTGGGCTTCATGCTCAACTCTAGTAGCTCTGTTTCGTGAAAGAAACTCCACCATTGCAGAGAGTGGTGGAGTGATGTTACCAGAGAAATTCTTCCCATTTATCAACATTTTGCTCAATGTGGAGGCCACATGAGCAGAGGGAATCAGAACCCTCTTGTGAGTTTGAAGATTTGGCAATAAAAAGTTTAAACATGTTTGCACAAATCTGGGGTACATCAGAAAGAGACCATATTTGGTCCCGAGATGTTTTACCATACCATTAAAGATTAATTTTGAAAAGTTGAAGCGACAATTGTTGGCCAAACAGATTAAGGCCAAAGCAATGTTGCTTCCAAACTCATTCCAGCCAGTTCTTTTGGGGCTTAGACATTGTTGTAAGGTATGTATTAAATATTTCCAGTGAGCAAAAAATTACCCTTTGTAGAAGGTACCCTTTCCCCTAGGGTCCTCATACCCCAGCTTAACCAACTCCTCATGCAAGAATTCCAAGGAAACTGAATCAGAATACTTACCCTCAAGGTCATCAAGGTGAAGGTGTTCACGGATGGTATTCTCAGAGAAAGAAACATCATGGCTATCAACACTTGAAGTGATCCATTGCACTCCATCTATTTCAGTGAGCGTAGCGTTTTTCCAGAACTAATCGAGAGGAGAAGTGTAGATGGTTGGATTGACGGTGAGAGTAGTGTTGAGGTTGGACAGGGTAAGGTAGTCGATCATGTCATGAAAGACATGCAACTCAGCTGGTTTGGAGAGGAAGGTTAGCATGTTGTGTTCTTTGACAAACGGAAGGGGAGCCATGGCGATTTTGAAGAGAAGGTCTAGGGTTTAGCGTTCGATTGAATTTTGGTAAGCGTAAAGAAAACTGCGAGGAGGGAATGGCTTATATATGTAATGCATATTAAATGCAATTCAAAATCCCTCAGAATATCTTCAAAGACTTAAATACCCTTGACTAACAGTTGAAGGAAGATTTAGAGGTAACAGTTGAAAACTGTTTGGTTAGTGAACCTCAACTGTAACACTCCCCTTAACTGATTAGGCAAAGACAAGGAACCACCATGATATTGCAAAATCTAAACTTCGATTCTTCAATTACACGAGCTAGGGTTTAGCAAATTTTAGTGAAGAAGAGAAGAGAAGAGTGGAAGAGAGAGTAGAGTGTGATTACTCAGACGTCTGGTATTCAATGAGAGGGAAGACACAGACACGACATGGATTTGACGAAAATACCCCTAAACTAACGTTAAGATTCAACGTCCGTTTAGGGGAAGGACCAATTGTGTGCGCAAATCTCATTTAAAGGATTTAATCCGCAACTTTTTGGAAGAAAGGACTAAAAGTGAAATAAATGGTATACTGAAAGGACCAATTCTGTAATTAACTCAACAATTTATAATTAATCTTCTAGGGTTTTGTTCAATATAGTCCTGAGAAACAATTTTTAGCCATTAGATTTCAAGATCAATGTTTTAGATTTAATCTTAAATAATAATTAAAATTGATATAAAGAATGACAATTCTGACTTTTGCATATTGGTCTCACTTTCTCTTTTCTCTAATTTATTTAAAATTAATTATCTCATAAACCGTTAATCGTTAGACGAAACCAATTATATCGTTGCGATCCTCGTGTTCCCCTCTTTTATTAGAGAGGTCACTTGATATACTTTTGACAAACTTTTTTTTTCATTTTTTTTAGGTTGGACTTAAATTTTATTAATGTATAATCACATGTGATTCATAACAATATTACATGTATTGTTTTATTAATTTTTTTATCTTCTTAAATTGTATATCATTTAACGTTTATTAATTTTGAATGTTTGCTTAAATAAATCAACGTTTGCTTAAAACCGTCTATACATCTATGTACATATTCAATTTCACCAATCCAATTGCATTGTCTACCCATGAATGCATATATTGTGTACTAGCAACACCCTATCCCCTCTATCAAAGGTCTAGATGTGTTCTCCTTCAAATTCGATGTCTTTTATATTAGTTCTCGTAATAAAAATGGTTCTCGTTTGAACAATCCCCTATGCAATCATATATGATTGAATACCAAATCTCATGTTTTTTGGTATACAATCACATTTGAATCTGTACAAACTCTCGTGTGATTCTGTACAAAATCACATATGATTAAATATGCAATCATATGTGATTAAATACCAAATCTTATGTTTTTGATATTCAATCACATGTGATTCTGTACAAAATCACATGTGATTGAATACGCAATCACATGTGATTCTGTACAAAATCACATGTGATTGAATACGCAATCACATGTGATTGAATACGCAATCACAATGTGATTGATTCTGTCAAATATGTGACATAAAAATGCTACATTTAATCTAATCACTTGTAATTATGTGCATGTATAAGAGATAGATAATCACATGTGTTATGAAACAACTAATAACTTAGAATCACTTTCAATTGTTGATTTTTTGTTACTGAACCATAGAACTTTGCCGGATTATCAAACACCAAAATATAATTTTATAAAGACTATATTCATCATACCTCTATGAATCACATGTGATTATACTTTAATAAAATTTAAGTCCAATCTAACAAAATGAGAAAAAAAATTTGTCGAAAGTATATCAATTGACCTCTCTAATAAAAGAGGGGAATACAAGGATCGCAACGGTATAATTCGTTTCGTCTAATGATTAATGGTTTGTAAGATAATTAATTTTAAATAAATTAGAGGAGAGAGAAAGTGGGGACCAATAGTTAAAAAGTCATAAATGCCCTCTTTTATACAAATATATCAATTTTGATTATAATCTAAGATTGAATCTGGACAATTAAATCTTAAAATCTAATGGCTATAAATTGTCCTTCAGGACTATAAGTTAAATTAGGACTATATTGAACATTTCTCTAATCTTCTAATATAAATAAAAGACTAACATGTATAAACTTTATTGTAATATCTTAGCCCTTCATTTTAAAAAATAAATTTAATAGATTAATCTTAGCCATTCATTTAATTAAAATTAAAATTTTAATTTTGACTTTTGTTAGTTTTACTTCGTATAGACATAAATAATTAATTAGATCTTTGTTTAAAAATTGACATTTGATAAATACAAATTAGCTGTGTGGTCTTATTTAACAAAACATGAAAGTACTTAGGGGGCGTTTGGTTCGCTGGAATTGGATGGAATTGGACGGAATTGGACGGAATTGGAATTGAGCATTCCTAAATCTTGTTTGTGTTTGGTTCGCGGAATTCATGGAATGGAATTTGACCATTCCAATGAATTCTTTAAATCAAGGAATTGGGAATTCTTTCTCCAAATGGATGGAATTCGTCAAATTCATAAGGAATCTCAAAACATAATTGTTGTCTCCAACCCCACCCCCTGCCACCACCCCACCCCCACCCTACCCGACCCCACCCCACCCTACCCCACGGACCCCACCCACCCACCCTACTCCACCCTACCCTACCTGACCCCTACCCACCCTCACCACCACCCTACCCCTACCATTGACCGCCATCGCTATCGCCACCGCCATCTACCAACTGCCGCCGCCACCCGTTATCTCCCTCACCACCCGTCCCCGCTACCAACGTCACGGATGCCGTCATTACCACCCCCCGCCACCCCAATACGGTCGTCGCCGCCCGTCACCGCCATCGTCGCCGCCGCCGACACCACCACCAACGCTACCGCCACCACCGGCGACATCGCCACCTCCACCGTCACCACTACCACCGCCGCCAAAATATAATTTATTTTGGTTTATACATATTGAATTAATTTATTTTTGGTTAGATTCCAATTCCGGATTTTACTAACCAAACAAGATATAGTTTTTCACAAATTCCAATTCCTATGAATTCCAATTCCTGTGAATTCCAATTCCTTGGTCAAATTCCAATTCCTTCGTATTCATTCCACGAACCAAACGAACCCTTAAAATAATCAATTATGGTACTATATTTTCTCTTCACTTCACTAATTTGAATTCTTAATTTTTAGTTATCTACAACTAGAACCTTAATCTATCCTAACTCAATTTTTGCATTCTAAAAGGTTTTTATTATAAATAAAAGAATTTAATTCAATTTTCGTATCCACTATATTAATTTGGGAATAAATCTATTAAACATCTCAATCTCAATAATAAAATATTATACACATTCATATTGTTTGTTCTTATTTATGTTTATTATATAACACAAATTTTATCACAATAAAATTTTACATCCTTCCTTATGTTGTAATCATTTACTTTTCTATGTCAACTAATATTAATATAAATGTTTTTAGTTAAAGTCTCATGTTGAGTTATTCTTTCGTTCATACAAAATAATAATAAGTTTACTTAAACGACTATAAAACAATATTCCACATAAATACTTACGTACGGTTACCCGTATATTTACAAGGGTATTTGAATTAGTTACATTAATATACAATTTTCATAAAGTCACACATATTTCATTCTAACTCTCTCACAATTTTTATTCAAACACTCCCATTTACATTCTTCTTAAATGTAATACTAAGAATCCAATGTGTCAATATCAATGACTTCATCATTTTTTATGATACATCATTGTTTTCTTTCTATTCTATCAACGGTACATATTAGATTAGGTATATATATATATATATATATATATATATATATATATATAACTAGCATGTTACCTGCGTAATACGGCGGCAATGAATAATTCATACTCGATAACATGTCCATTTTCGATAACGTAAAGTATAAAATTCACGCACTATGATGACATCAAATAATTTTCATTCTCAGCATATTCATTTTCTTTCTCCCTTTTTCTTTTTATTTATTTCTTTATTATTAATCAATTCTTTCGTTAATTTCTAAAATAACTTTTGAAAAAACAAAAGTATAAGAAGAAAATCTATACTTATAAAAAGATGATGAAAACATATTAATGACTTTGTGAATTGTGTTGATTTGAATGAGATGTGTTTTAAAAAATGTAAGGATATTCAAAATTATATTAATAACTTTCTATTGATTAAATTTTAAGAGTTCAAGTAAAGTAATGTTAAATATATGATAAATGAAACTTTTTAATGTATTTATATGAGTGCTTATAAATCCGAGTTACGTGTTATGAGGTTTACGAGTTTTAATTTTAGGAACTTTCTAATACTTAAATTAAAATATTTGTTATATGATAGAATATTTAAAATAATATTTCTATGGAGATTTTTATTTAATTTATAATTTGTTTAATATCTTATATTCTTATATGTTGACATTTAATTTGCATGGACTTGACATTTTTAAACATTGTTTCTTATGGAATATTTAGTTATTAAAATGTTTTTTAAAAATCTAATTAAAATTATTCAATAATTTCCTTTTAGGTTTAAATGAGAGGTGAGTTATTAATTTCAATTTACTTAAAATTTAAGAGATTTTTTTAAGATTTTTTTAAGAGAGACTGTGTTAAATGTTTTATAATATAGTATAGATATATATATATATATATATATATAATAAATTAGTTTAATCTAAAGTAGTTTTGGTCCCCTTGTAAATGGAAAATTAAATTTTAAAAATTAAAACATAAAAAATGCTAAAAGCCATACAGCAACATTCAATTTTTATGGCAAGTAAGAAACCTATGTTAAACAAAGGAGGGATAAGTCTATCAGAAATTCTTAACATAATTATTAACTTTTTGAAATTTGACTCTTTCATTTATAAATTTGATTCATCCACCGAAGTACAACAAATTTAAAGCTATGTTACAAGTTAATAAAGCATATATTTACGTTGGATAAATCAACTTTACAAGTAAAAATATCATATCCCTAATTTTTTTGTAGAACCTATTTATAATCAAATTTGAATTTTTTTTAATCTAATCCAGTTGGTATATGTATTTACATAAATAACCATAAAAATAGGTAAACGTATCTACAAAGCGATTTGAATAAATGTTTTTGTTAAACTATTTAACTGTTAATAAACTAAATCACCTAAAAAAATAGCATTTTAGGAAACAATTATTCGTAAGCCATTTAACGAAATAAATAAAATGATCGATGACACCATAACTCTTTTCTTTTTAACATATAGCTCAAATTATGGATGTGAAATATAAGATTGTACATTAAAAGGGGGAAACTTCAAATTTTATTAGGAAAAAAATCCTCCTGTGGATGAATGGAGCTATTTTTGATGGCTGAGAAAATCTTTCATGTGTGCATAAATTTCAGTTTTCACTATAAGACGCATCTTTTTCGAGTCTTCCCACAGCAAACTGCTGTACTCTCTTGCAAAGTCGCAAGCTGCTTCGAACACATCCTACAAAATCAGAGGCGAATTGGGAATTAAAGATACAACGATTTTATGGAAATATGATTGGGTGGTTCGTGTTTATTCTTACCCTTGATGGGAAATCGTCGAAGAAATGAGCAGGCGTCATCTCGACTCTATTTAGATCAGATTCCCACAGCCTAATCTGTAATGAATATCGGTTAGCAAATAGTAAATGTCGATTAACAGCAATTGAAGAGGATGTTCATCTCAGTTGAATTAAGGGGTACTTTAGTTGTTCCTTTTGTACCATAAAAAAACCGACAATTTTCATTTTTGGATGTTGCATACGATTGAATTGTTTACATTTTAGCAGAAAGTTTATATGGTTACATACTTTACCAATGGTTAACATTACACATTAGTGATGGTAATGTTTTAGTTCACTTGATCCTTAAGGGTATTTTAGACTTTTATGTTTATTTAAGAAAAGATTAGGCTGGAGGTTATGGGAAACCTGATCGGTGACATTTTCTGGTACAGATGGCACTCTTTCTGCAACACGAGGATGAGCATTCTGCTGAAGAAATAAAATTATCTGCAAATCCAAAAAGAAGAAAGATTACTCTAACAAATGAAATATTGGGTAAAATAGTTGACAGTTGCTTAATCTTGAAAGCCTTAGCCAGTAGATTTGTGACAGGTTTGCAGAATCCATAGCGACATTTTTGACAGTTTAATATTCAGAAAAGGGTTCTGCATTCTCATGTTTCTAAACTGAATTTCAAGCAAATTTGGTCCATTTAAGTAATCACCTTCTAATCGAAAAATCTTGCAAAACTGCTTTCAGATAGCAATCTAAGAAAACAACAATCAGAAACAGAAACATATATATATTTGGCAACAATGTATACAAAAACATATCTATAGTTCTATACTAAATGAAATATTTGATACTTGCCTGATCAGCTGTAATGCCATTTGAAAACGCTTTGTACAGGTTCTCTTTTGTAATGGATGCAACAATAAGGTTAGGAAGTTGATACTCTACCCTGCATTATAGCAATAAAGCAAAGCTTAGCAGAAAAAAAAGAAATATTACTAGATACTACTACCCATTATTATGGCCTTAAACTTTCAAGATTTCCTTTTAAGAATTCAACATTTATAATAAATGAATAATTCCAAAAGTTTATACTTTAATGTCAGGGATATATTAGTTTAGTGATTCATGGATATTTTAGGCTCATCATCCATTTACATGCATACTAACATATAGCTCACAAATGCTCAATGGGTGCTCAAACTCAAGCTTCAGAATCAAACAAGTTAGACCAACTCTTGGTATATATAATACAGACGCACCTGGTTTGAAAATTTACAGCCCTAGAAGCAGCTAAAGGCTGTAACAGTTTTGGATAATATATCAATATGATAGGAAATAGAATAGTTTATACTTGAGGGGGGTAAATGGTAACTTTGGGGCTGGAGTTGTCAGTTGTTAGAGTGTTAATAAAAATAGAGGATAGGTCTCGTAATTTAGCAGGCACGTTTATGTTCTTACGTATTAGTCTCCTAGAGATTGGCTCATTGGAAGCTTCCTTTGAGAGAGGGCTGTGCCCTGGATCGTTCATCCATTTGTGCTGTTAAGAAGATTAAGGGTGTGTTCGGCAACAAACTTATGGGGGATTATAGGGGCTTGGGATTCTAGTTTTCATAATCCCTAGCCCTGTTCGGGTGTTACAATTTTGAGGGGATTAATAAAAACATAAGCCCTCATAAGCCTCAAAAATAAAAGCTTTTTCAAGTAGCTTATGGCTTAGGCTTGGGATTATTAATTAATCAGCCCCAGCCCCAGCTCCACCCATAGCCCCAGCCTTTTTCACCAAACACACCCTAAATTGCCCGAGTTCTATGGTTTTGATCCACAAGGTTGGATCCAAAAGGCATCTCTGTATATTGACATCAATTGTACTCCTCATTTACATATTTGTTTGGTGCAATTGAGCATGGTAGGTGTTGCCCAGCACTAGTTTACGCTTGTCAAACAGGTCCATGACTCTCCTACGTGGGATCAATTCCAAATCAAGTTATTACAACGTTTCAGTGGATTGGAAATCCAAAATCCGTTTGAACAGCTTGCTACTATTACCCAATCTGGTTCGATTCACGATTATATTGACGATTTTGAGTATCTTCTGTCGTTGGTGCCAAAGTTACCCGAATCGCAAGCTTTGGGATATTTTATTGCAGGATTGCGCGATGAGGTCAAGCGATGGGTCCGACTTCATCGGCCTCAATCTCGCTTGGATGCGATGTATTTAGCCAAGGATGTTGAGGAGATGCTTCATCCTTCCTCTGGTAACGTTTCTCGGTTCCGATTCCGGTACCATCACTTGGGCGGGCTTGGAGATGGTTCAAAAATGGATAAGGATTCGTCATTGGGTCAAAATCTGTTTCGTGGGCTGCCATCGGTTGACTCAGAGGCTAAAGGGTCTAGTGATTCCTTTTCTACTATCCCTCGCCAGTCGGTTTCTAGCCCCACTGAGGTTTCTAAGGTTGTCAATCGTGACCGAGGTATTCGTTCATTGACTCGTTCGGAATGGGAGGAACGTCGTAAGAAAGGATTATGTTTTCGTTGCGGTCTTCAATTCAGTCCCGCTCACAAATGCCCGGAGGGGAAATTACGTGTTCTGTTGTTGGGAGAGGATGAATATGATGCTAAAGGAGGAAATTTTTACCAATACGAGGAGTTGGGGTCGCCGGAGCCGTCTGTACAGGACGTGACTGGTCCGGGTTCTTGTGCATCATAGAATCTTTTTGGACACGAGTCTTGAGGTCAAGACTTTTTTGAAGGAGAGAGTAATGATAGGAAATAGAATAGTTTATACTTGAGGGGAGTAAATGGTAACTTTGGGGCTGGAGTTGTTAGAGTGTTAATAAAAATAGAGGATAGGTCTCGTAATTTAGCAGGCACGTTTATGTTCTTACGTATTAGTCTCCTAGAGATTGGCTCATTGGAAGCTTCCTTTCGTTCATCCATTTGTGGATGAATTGAGTTAATCTTTGTTCTAATTTCAGTCTAATATCATTTCTGATTTCATGTTCTAATTCTCTATCGGTATTCTCTGCTGTTCTAACTTTTCGATCCATTTGTGCACCTGGTTTGAAAATTTACAGCCCTAGAAGCAGCTAAAGGCTGTAACAATTTTGGATAATATATCAATATGTACTTCCAGATACAAAACAATGGCAGACCTACCAAACAGGTCGAGTGGTTATTCCCAAGGTGCTCCAAGATGATGAGGGGGTCCCCAAAGCCGAAGCATGATCAGTATTCACAAAATACTTATAATTATTTCCACATAACATTCTTTACCTTGTAAATACTTAACAATCAAAATACTTCATTTATAACCAAAAGTAGTTCAAAAGTAACGTTACAAGGGAAGTGACTTTAAATTCAGGGGATTCAACTTCGACAGGGAACAGCGGCTTTGGTCGGGGAGAAAGTGAGGTCAATTTTGTGCCAATCACCCAATTGACTGTTAATATGCTTGTCATTATAATAGGTTAACTCGAGACAATAAAAAAACCAACTAAAGGCCTAATTAAATAGCTAGAGTCTATTGAGAAGGGCCTTGCTATGCCTCGACTGAAGTGTACCTGATGCGTACACATCAAACCGCATCCTGCAATCACAACGCATCACATACACAATGCGTTTATTGGAACACCTCGCATCACAGCGCCTCAGGAGCATTTATTTAAAGCAAGGACTTATTCCATTGTAGAAACTCAAATAATTTATTAAATGTACATAAGGTGATGGTATTAAAAATTGTTAGTGATTCACTAATTACCAATGCTTGCTTTAAAATTAAAATATGTAATATAATTAATTAACTATCATACTTGGCTTAACTGTCTAGTTTTGACTCTAAGCAACCAATAGCCTTGGTTCGCTATTCTCGATTGACTACTTATAAAGCTTTAAATGGATCAGATTTGTTCCTAAAAACTGGTGATCTATTATCTTGTATTCTTGTTGATTATGAAAAATTACAACGAAAAAAAAGGAACTTATTTTTGCAAAATAGAAAATGCAGAAAATATAAAAGATATAGTCATGAGTACCTTGCAAAGAGTTTTAAAATTTCACAATGTAACTTAGAGGTTGAGTAGGCGTATAGCCTGAAGTTCGTTTCCACAACAACATATCCCTGAGGCACAGCATAAAGTCAGCTCAATATGATCCTAATTCTTTCCAATATTGTGTGTACACACATTTCTATGTATGTATGCATTAGAAATTCAAAAAGAAAACTTCAGAAGTTTCTTATTAGTTATTTTTTGAGAGAGATTGTGAGAGCTTCACTTTCATAATGCACCTATATGTTGACATCTAGTGAACTTTCATACGTATAGTATAAATTTAACCATCTCTGGCACCATGATTTTTTACCCATATTTGGGGCATTTAAATGTAAATTGTGTGCTATTTTCTATTTTAGTTTAGTATTGTTTATTCACCATAATGCTCCACACAAAGTAACAACTTCAGTGTTTATTCATTAGTTTTCAAGGGCCCCTCATAGTACGGTGGATAAAGTATGTACCATGAAATGTAAAGAAAATCTCGTTTTGGTTTCTAGTTTAGCATTTTATTTGGTGGTATTTGACCCAACCCGAAAGGTGGTAATCTGGTATTTCAAATCCCATGTCTTACTTTCCTTGAACACATTTAAAAAATTGCAATTGCATTTATTTACACGGGAACTGTCCAAAATAAGTGGGAACTGAAAATATACTTTTTGTTAAGTGTATCGAATGAGATTATTTTTAGAAGAGGCATTGTTGAAAAATACAAGCGCTTAATGGGGGTAAAAAACCGTAGTGACTTGCGAAATAACCATCATCCGTTTAAATAAGTCCCCTACGAACAAACCTGAATAGCTTACCAGATACAATCCCCAGCCAATTAAATCACAAACAAACATCCCCTAATTGTTATTACAGAACTGAGTGGAAACAAGAAAATCAACCCCTATAATGAAGAACAAATTTATAATACTTCAAGTATGAATAGTCAAGTTATTTGTTAACTTGTACAGATTCAGGGTAAGGTACCTGTTTCCTTGAAGATGCATCTGACAGACTAATAGAGAGGTTGGTAGCCAATTTAGTAGGAATGAACCAACTATCTTTCCGCCCCTAGAGAAACAGAGATGCCAAGGTACTCGATAAAACTCTTAAAAGGGCATACAATAAAACTAAAATTATTTCAAAATATGGTAGAAAGAAAACAGCAGCCACCTGCTGGAGTTTGATGAGCCCCAAGTCTGCAAGGTCTTTAACTGTTGTCCTTTGTATATCACTCAATGTGTTCACATTATATGCCTGTGCACGAAATTTATGAAAAATATAAAAAAAGAACTAAGTAAATATGGAAACATCACCAGGGGTTTGGGGCGTGGAGAGTTCTTTTGTGGCAGTATAAACCAGAATTTGTCAAAATTACTCTCCTCTCCCTACCCGAACAACCCTGGCAGACGTATAACTTGGTAACATAAAAAAATTTACTGACACTTAGAATGCAAAGATAGTTCCAAAAAATAGGTTGATGAAATCATATATGACAAATCTTGTACCTCACCAGTAACATGAAAGCTAAGTTCCAGCAGAAATGAAATAAGATCTGCTGAATCCACACCTCTATCCTGTTCATTAAATGTTCAAAAAAGAATCCTACCGTAAGGAAATATTATTCAAATACAATAGAAATTTGATGTTAAAAGCAATTACTGAAGCAAAGCGATGCAAAATTATCTAAAAACAGCAAATGATGTCTATTTTTAAAATGAAAAATGGGTCAACCCAAGTGATAATATATGATAGGAAGTCTCAGGAATGAATACCTCAGAATTACTGATATACTCCCTGATAATATACCAGAGTTGTGCATTGGTATCCATTAGCTGTAAGGGGAACACAAGGTAACCAAAATTAATAAAATACAGAATATACAACATTAAACTGCATAATTATCATACCAGGAACTGGAAACCACTTTCTGTAAGTCGAGGACCTTCTTTGTCTCTGCAAAATTGTATATCAAACTTCATATGTCAGAATATATAGTATTGAAAAGGTAACCAGTATACAATATGATACACATCAAAATAATTTTAACCTACCTTTGACTTAAAAGGCCCCGTTGGAATACTTTCATCATAGAAGGGCTTATGCTTTTTGTTGTAACCTCAGCTTCAGTGGAGCTTATGAGATGCAGCAAGAAACACTAGATTGCCACAATAGCAAATCATGAAAGGGAATATACTGTAGCTGCAAGATGATTAAAGGTGGAAAACCAAGATATATTGTTCACAAACTTAAAGGCAAAGGTTCGAGTAACAAACTACTTTACTTATTTTAAGTAACAATAACAATGAACAAATAATACACATACACACACATTCATATGTATATATAAGAAATTTTACAGATGGGTTTTATACCTCCCATTGTTGAGCAGCATAGATGTCTAAATCCTCCAAGGTTGGGAGTCTTACTGTTATATTTGCAGCCATAGGTTCTCGTGGTAACACACCACTGTAGAACCAGCCCAAATGTTACATAAGACTTCAGTTTTTAGAAGATGAACAGAGAAATATTATATATTAAAACAATTATTTCACTAGTTACAAGTAAACGAGGAAGCAAATAGTAGCACAAAGCCAAAACAGGCAGACACAAAAACATGAGAACCACCAACGTGGATGGTTAACTTACCCGTGAACAATATGCTCCCGTAGGTTCATCTGAAACATTGGGTTTAACCTGTAAGTGGCTTCCTTCTTCCTGCAGGCAGTTCAGAAACTCAAAAAAAAAATGAATTCATAGGGGAGAGACTCCTAATAATCTTGCATGCCAGCAAGTCCAATCCACTAAAAACTATATAGGAAAAGATGCTTTAAACATTATTTTTCTACTTTTTTCATGTGGAACATGGTTTCTTTTTAACTTGTCCTGTTGTAAAGTTTCATAATATTAAAATTTAAACAGCAAACAAAAATCCATGCAGATAATGTTCCGTATACACGTACAAATGTAAAGTTTTCATGAACAGTTGATCTTATAAATACTGCTTTTTGCTTGTTAAATCTTAGGGGGTGTTTGGTTGGTGTCAATTGGGGAGGAGGGGGGGGGGGGGGGGGGGGGGAGGGGGTTCATGGGATTGGGATTTCAAAATCCCTCCAAATGTGGTGTTTGGTTTGACAAAATGGGATGGGATTTCAAATCCAAGGATTTTATAAAATCCCATGGATGAAGGATTTTTAAATCCCTCCACCCCCCTGGTATTTTGAAATCCTTCAGATGAGGTATTCTCTCCGGCGAGTCGGCGACTCTCCGGCTAATATTCCGGTGAACCATCACCAATTTCGCCGTCGCCATCGTTGCAAGGCCGTCACCCGTTCGTTGTCACCATTTGCCGTCGCTTCGTTGTCCTCCATCAGAAACCCTTCGTCGTTGTTTGCCGTGGTTCGCCTTCGTCCGCCGTCGTTCATCGTCCACCATCAGAAACTCGGCGTCATTCGTCATCCACCGTCGTTCACCTTCCTTGTCACCGTCGTTCGTCGTCCACCATCAGAAACCCGCCATCGTTCGTTGTCCACCATTGTTCGCCTTCGTCCGCCGTCGTTCTCCTTCGCTGTTGCCATCGTTCGCCTTCGTCTGCCGTCGTTCTCCTTCGCTGTCACCATCGTTCGTCGTCCACCATCAGAAACCCGCCGTCGTTCGTCGTCCACCATCAACCGTTGTCATCGTCGTCCTTCCTCTTCGATGGAGGCAACAGGTGTGGTGGTTGGCTGTTGATGGAGTTTAGTGGTGGTGGAAATCCCACCTAAGAAATATGAACCAAACACAAGATGGGATTTTAAATCCCACCAAATGCAAATCCCACCAAATACCGATCACATTATAAATGCAAATCCCTTCAAAAACAATACTTGAACCAAACACCCCCTTAATTATACACAACTCGATGCAATTGAGGAATGATTGTCTAAATAAACTAAAATGGGTTAAACCATTGTTGATCCCCACAATAAATGCTTTTCAAAGCCTTGAAGGATTGTAAGCCAGGAAGGCTGCCCATCATATGAGTTTTATTGAATATATAATTACATCTTTTTACACTTGTCTGCAGCTTCTACTGTAGTACTGAGGATCTAATTTTATCCATATAAAAAAGGTAAAATTGCCAAGGAAGTCAGCTTAATATATAGTGAAGGGAAACATAAGCAAACGCGTTTACCTGTCGACAATCTCAGTAAATACTCTCAACTGAATGAGTCTATCAATGGCAACTCTATGCTTTGAAGCACCATCGGCAAGAACCCACTCTTGCAATGAGCTGGCTGCCACAGGAACATCTATATACAACAATTGGAGAACATACTTCTTAGCCAATGGCGGCAAAGACCTGAGCAACAAGCACAGATTGTTCCAAATAAAATCATGTTTCTGAAATTCATCAAATCAATACAACTTGAAAACAACACATACTTGAGCGTTCCTTCCACTTTCTTCGGTCATTACAGGGGAAACAAGATAAATATCAAAACTAAATAAAAATTATCCAGAGTCCAGACTCATGTTTTTTACCTAAACAACATCCAGTATGACTAAAAGTAAGGCTGCAAACGAGTCAAGCCAAGCGAGGAGCTTGGCTCAAGTACTTTAGAGTTTAGGCTAAGTTGAGCTTGGCTCGATAGCTCAACAAGCCTTTATGATGCAAGATCGGGCTTGGCTTGAGAACGACTAAAAAAGCTGGAATATTTATTCAAAAAACAATTTTTAAATAACCAAACTTATGCCATATATATGAAAAACTATATTAAATAACAAAAATAACTTTAATTGTGCATAAACATAATAAAAAAAACTTGAACATAAGTAAAAAACAATTTACATAAGTCTGCCTAATCCCAATAAAATAAATCAATAATAACATTTGTAAATTTAATCAAGCCCGAGAATCTCGATAAAAGTTTGCAGCCCTAGCTAAGAGATCTTGATTGCTACACAAGCTTATAAAGCAGAGCTATCTTTTGACCTTTGAGGTCAAACTCAATGCTCTTCAAATCTAATACTAATCTATATGGATCCTCTAACTAAAACCAGTAAGTTTTTTGCATAGAAATCTGGTATTTGAAAGAAGAGGTACGTTGTAGTTTTAGTTGTCTAAACTAGTAGCTTAGAACCCTAGCAAATGATGTAACGTTATTGCAGATTTAGGGAGCACTCGGTTAAGAAACAGGAAATGGAAATTCAGGAGATATTTAGGGCATCATTATTATTGTCACAGATGGTGTTTGGATTTTGGAGACACTTAAATAAACCCACCCTGCAACCATCACAACCAGATTGAAACACCTACAAAAGTGGAATTGAGAATACACCTATTTGACAACTCAAAGTGAACCCATCTTTTGTGAACTGAAAGACGACATGTCATAAAGTTCATCACATATTCTCAACTAAATTGAGGCATAAACATCAAACAGATATTAACAATCCAAAGGTTATATGATATAGAAAGATACCTGAGAATCGCTTCGCAAATGAAGGCATTCTCGTAAAGCTTGTCGAGCTTCATGGCAGGCAAAGAAGCCACCATGTCCATGAAATTCTTCGCAATAATTCTCACCTGCGGCATCTTTGTCAATCTGTTACAATAATCTTTCGTTAGTGTAAGGGTATTCGCTGATTATAAGAGTGTTGCGGAAGGATGTGTGACTGTGTGTGGTGGGGTAGTCGCTGGGCAAGGAGTGGGAAAGGGTAGGGTGTATCGGGTGATTATTTGGGTGGGGGGTGTTATAAACAGGAATGGTAATCGGGCGATTTGGGATGGAAATTGGTCTTATCTTTGCTTAAAATACCGTGGAAATTAAGTGCAGATTTCTGTCGGGTAATCGGAAAAAATTATGAGAAAACGGGTATTTTCGTTTAATATAAATATATGATTAAATAGATAATTTTTACCGCAGAGATACCCATTAAACTAAAACTATGATTTTTCACTACAGGGATCGTCACTTGTAATATTTTATCACGAGTTTTAGAAAACGATTATACCAAATTACACAACATTATCGAATACAAACATATCTGAACCGAAATTAAATTCTTAAAGGATTTAAATGCATCTAAAATATCCAAACCAAATAATTCAAATAAAGACAACGATTAAAATTGAGTTGTGTGAAAGTGTATAAAGATTTGTATATTTTATATACTAAATTAATTTTATCTATATTAATAAATATATAATTAATATTAAATTATAATTGGTATGTCGAGTAATCGGGGCGGGGATTATCAAAACCCGTCCCCGTCCCCATTTAAATTATCAGGTTTCCCCGTACTCGCCCCGTTTATGTCGGTTTCCGGTTTTCCCCGTCGGTTTCGGTTTTTTGCCATCCCTAGTTATAAAGGTGTTGCGGAAGGATGTACATGGTAATTATTTAAGTTTAGAGGGTGTTTGGGATTACGGTTTGAAAATAGATTATATGTTTTTAATAATTTGAATAAGATAACCAACTGTAAGAGAACGTGCTACTGAATAATAATGATTGGATTTGATTATGTTGTTTATATCGTAATAATCAGATAATCAATTGTTTGAGTGCTTAGCAAAGTAGATTAATTGAACTTTAAAGGGTAAAATCACAATAATCAAAAAATCGGTTTGAAAAAACAACTCAAAAGTATATTATCATGCGTTTTGTAGTATCCAAAAGACAAATAATTGATTTCTGAAAACAAAACCCCAAACACTTGAAACTAATTATTTGCAATTTCAAATCACGATAATCAGATAATCAATGTTTAAACGCAATCCCAAAAACCCTCTTAGTTTATCACCTTTTCTTTTTTCTTTTTTAATTTTTGATTAGTTAGTGAATATTTAAGTAGGACACATAATTTGATGTGGTAGAGTGTGATCACTACGAAGCTGAGTAATGCACTAAGTGGTATGAGAAAAAACTGATGTGTCGATGTGGTGAAGTGTTACACCTTGTTCTCGAGTATTTAAATGAAGGAAAAGGAAAGGATGAAAAAACTTCACTTCCAATCATCTCACTCGAGTTTTTAAATTAAAGGGAGGGTGGGATGCGGAGTAAAGGGGAGGACCGGAAAGAAACTGATGAAAAAACTTGCCCTCCTAGTCATCCTAAAAGTGAGAGGGAAGAAAGTTTTAATACACAAAAATGATAAAATTACCCCTCCCAACCCTTTCCTTCTTTTCCTAAAAAAACTCAAGAACACAATTTCTCCTCTCCTTCCTTAGCAATCATTTCCTTCCCCTTCATAAAATAAATCTAGAACAGGCTGTAAGTCTTGGGAGTAGGATTGTAATCGCGTCGGGTCCAGCTAATACAGTGACACGCACGAACTCGACTCGACTCTTAAACTCGCAGCTCGATGCTCAACTTAAACTCTGTCAAGCCTTACATTTCAAGACCAAGCTCAAGCTCGTGAGAGGTTTCAAGACATTCGAGCTCGACTTGTTTATGTTTTAAAAAATAATATGAATTATTAACACTCACTTCCAGCAAAAAATAATAGATCAAAAATAAGATTTCCAAAATCACAACATCAAGTTAAAGGGTTTATGCAACTTTTTTATTAAAACCCCGATCCAAAAGCAATTAAAGTCTAATTATCTAGCAGCCCCAAAAATTAAAAGCAAAACTACTGTTGCAAATGCACCACACTATCGGATAAAACAAAGGACAAACCGTATGAAAATGCAATTAACTTTGTGTTAGTTATCATTGTATACAACCAACTTTAAAATTCTAAAAATAATACAATTAACTTTCATAATCTTTTCATTATATGCAAATAACTTTTTTATATGTCTGTTGTTTAGCTACCATTATATACAATGAACTTACTTTCATAGTATACAACAAGTTGTATACACTGTGAGAATTGTGAAAGTTGATTGTATTATTTTTAAGAAAATAAAGTTAATTGTATATAATGGTAACTAAGACAAAGTTCATTACGTTTTAATGCAATTTTCCCTAAAACAAAGAGCATTTAACACAAAACCCAAAACAAAGAACAATTTAACATAGAGTATGTACTTGTCTTTCTGAACAAGTATAGACCATTAAACACTATAAGCATTTAAGATTATGTTATGGATTAGTAGAAATATTTTGCTCCATAATCGTGTCTTGTATGAGAAACGAGTAACTAAACCCATATGCTTATTCTATTCAAGAATCATGACGATTTCACAGCTTTAATCTAAATAAACAATAAATTTCGTGTCTTTCAAACTCAAAGGCATTAAACTTACTCGAAAACCCACTCAAGATGATAGAAGCCGGTTCAAGTTGGCTAGACTCTGAGAATTAGAGAAGGAAGATTAGAAGTTTTGCAACCAAATTTTCTGATTAATTTCTCCAAATGCAAGACATGAGAATTTAAATATGGAAACATGGAATGCAAACATGGAGTACTACTCAACTAGGAATACGGAAAAAATGCATAACCTATCTACTATTATTGATGACTCCATTATCTAAAACTAATTGCCTATATATCGATGACCATGTCTTCCTATGCAACTAGAATTTAATTAATGGCTCTCTAATGCACATGTTGAACCGTATCACAAGATCAGGTCTACGTATTCGAACACACGGATTTAGAAAACCAGTTAAAGATACCTACGACTACGAACTTCAAGGAGAAATTCAATCACACGATCAAAGTTTGGACTTGCTAAATCGGCGGCGAGCAATGTTTTAAAACAAGGGTTGACCCGAGACCCGGCCACAAGACCGGGTCAATGTATACCGGTTTTTTGGCATTTTGCGGCCCGTAGCGACCCGGCCGGTTTAGCGGTTGAACCAGTCGAACCGGTCAATTTTAACCCGGGTTGACCCGGTTTTATATTAATTAATTTTTTTAATTATTTATTTTAATCATAAAATTTGTTTTTGCATAAAGTCATTTGGTATTATAATCTTAGTTTACTATTATTCTTTTTAATAAGGTTATATTTTTTTTGTTTTTACATAAACTTAAGAAACTCAAGTGGTTATGTTGTTGTTGATGATGATGAAGTTGGAAATGATAGTGAATTTCAAATAATAAGTGATCGTGAGTTTGATGCGTTACTTTTTTTTTTTGTTTTTTACACTTTATATATATGTATACACACATATATAAAAAAAATAAAAATAAAAACTAGAAACCGGGTTGAACCGGTTGGTCCGGTTGACCCGTGACCCGGCGAGGAGACCGGGTCAACTTAAAAACCGGTTTTTAAAACATTGGCGGCGAGAGTTGGGTGAGGTGACGATCAATCAAAGCCGAGGCACTTGTATCTGTCGACTTGTTGAGGTTGAAGCCTTAGATAAGCCGAGAGAAAAGGTTGGGAGATGAAAAGGATACAAACCCCAGATTTTACCTTTTACTCTTTTACGTTGTGCTCCCGATACACGGCAGGGAAAGAAAAGAAAAATAACGGGAGAAAAGAAAGGATAATGATTTTGATTTTTCATGTTTCCAAGTTGGAAAAGAAATGAAATGAAATTTGAGAGAAAAAACATAAGTTTGTGTTCCCGAATTGGAGAGGAAAGAAAGAAAAAGGGTAATTTTACCGTAATACCCTCACTTTTTGAAATTATTTATTGTGATTAAGGGTAATTTAGTCACTTTTGAAAAATCATAAGGATTTTATGTTCCTTTCCTTCCAAATCCTCCCACTTTTGAGAAGAAAGTTTAGGAGAGAAAATTAACCAAACTTTCTTTCTAAATTATTTTTCTTCTTTCCTTAAAATATTTCTGGAACACAAAACTTTTTTTATTTCTTTCCTAATCACTTCTTTTCTCTCCGAATTAAAACTCTATAACACAATGTTAGGCTTTCCTCACGGTTTCACACTTTCACACAAACGGTAACTTTAATTTTATATTTATTATATTTATATTTATATTTATATTTATATTTTAGTAAAATAATCAATAGAAAAGTTAGGATGACCCTAGATAACGGGTATATTGAAATTATTAAAAAACTTAATAAGACTCGTGAGGCGCTTGAACATAGTAATTTGTAGATCAAACTTGTCTGGATTTGCTATTAGAATAGCTTGAGTTTGACTCGATTTAAGTAATCACGAGTCGACTTTGAATACTTTTTAAATCACACTTAAGTATCCCATAAGCTGTCTCGGTTTGATTGCATTTTATTTAGGCTTTTCAACTAAATTAAATAAGGCAAAGTGGATTGTAAATACAATATAATCTTTCTTGTTCTTATTTATATTAAAAGAAAATAAGCATGACATGAGTATTCCATAAATAAATTTGAATTAACCAATAGAACTCCTTGATTTAGTCCAATTTTGACTTTAAGAGAACTAATGACGTCATGGTTATCAAACAATTCTGAAATGTAAACACGGTCACATAAATGGGATGATGACAGAAGATGTCACCATGACTAGTACAAGTAGTGGAACATAAGCAAGGTCGCATAAATTGGATGATAAAATGATACTAGGCTTGAGAAGAAGATTCAATGCAAAGATCAAGAAGGTTGTTGAATAAAACTTTGGATCATTTATGTTGTTGATTGGTGTTCTAATACTATATGTTTAAGGTGTTGTTGGAACAATAAAGTCAAACCCGTTGATTTTGTTTACTGTATAATATGATAGAGCTAAGGAAAGCCTTTTATTGTAAATTTTCAGATAAAGGATAACAAAGCTTTAAGGTAACACAACATATTGTCACTAGATAAAAGGACCAATGTAATATTTTGCAAGAATTACAAAAGATTCGATGAGTTTTTTTGGGTGGAATGTATCTGTGAACATGGATAAAAAACATATTGCATAATTTCATGTAAGCATTATCTAATTGTTTTTGTTTTATCTATTTTGTTCTACTTTGTTACATTCTCGATATTGGCCTAGTAGTTGTGTGTTGGTGGTAAGTTTATTTATTTATTTATTTGCTAATTTTATATGATTACTGAAATAATAATTGAGCCCGAGGTTAAAAAGTGAAAATATATACTTTTATATATTTATGTGTTAATTTAACCCGTAGATTCGTTTTTACATGAGGGTCATAAATAATACCTCGTTGGTTGATAATTAATTGAGTATGATTGTTTAATTAATCAACTGTATGTCAAATAACATATAAGTGCAATGTATGTGTATGTATTAAAACATATGTGCCGACTTAGGCACCTCCTCTCCTTCTTTGTGGTGTTTAGATTCATATGTGTATGTGTATGTTTCCTTTGCTTTGAAGAAACCTCAAGAATCCAACCCTTGAATCATTGTTTTTGTGTTGTTTGCTACTAACTGAAGGTTAGTATGTGTTCTTGTTAAGTTATTGCTAAAGTATGTGTTAGAACCTAGAGGGGGGGTGAATAGGTTATATGCCCACTTTTTGAAGTTTTTAACAATATTTGCAAGTAATTAAAGAGTTTAAGGAAGAAAGATATCACCAATGAAGTAGTTTGGACACAATGATTTATAGTGGTTCAAGCAAGGGTTAACAACCTTGCTCTACATCCACTCCTTGGCCTCACCCACCAAGAGTTTCTCCACTAACTTCTCTCTTTGAAGGTAGAGATAAACCTTTTACAACTTCTCTCTAATTCTAAGGCTAAAGATGATCCTCACTTCTCTCTAATTCTAAGGCTAGAGATGATCCTCACTTCTCTCTAATTCTAAGGCTAGAGATGATCCTCACTTCTCTCTAATTCTAAGGCTAGAGATGATCCTCACTTCTCTCTAATTCTAAGGCTAGAGATGATCCTCACTTCTCTCTAATTCTAAGACTAGAGATGATCCTCACACTATTACAAATATATAAGAAGGTAATGTAGTGTTTGAACTTTGAAGGCTTTCACTCTTGCTTCATTCTTGATCTTGAGATGTTGAATTTGTATCAAGAATATGAGCTCACAAGTTTTTGTATATGTTCTGTGTTTTTCAGATTGCAAGAGCTTTTTTTGTAAAACACAAGACTTGAGTTGCTTTAAATAAGGAAAAAGTTTGATGCTCAAAAAGTGTCCAGACGATCCACGGTCGATCCACGGTCGACCGTGGAATCGACCGTCGCACTGCTGGAGATTTTTGAGCCTTGGGCATATAGACGTTGGGCTTTTACCAAAACCACACACAACCCATTTTTACTATAAAAATGCACTGAAAAGGAGCTTTAGAAAAGTTGGGTAAATGCCATACTTCTTAAGTTTGAATTTAATCATGAAAATGGTAGTTTGGAAACCATATGCACAAAGTATGTTGGAAGTTTACCACTTTGAGAGATTCCTTTTGCTAAATATGGTTTTGACTTGTTTCAATGTAAGATTGTGTTTAGTATTTGCCAAAATGGGAATTTATTTGCTTTGACTTCCAAGCTTGTGATTTTTATAAAAATTATTTTATAAAAACTTAAACTCATTTGATTATTTATTTTGTAAGCTCGTAATCTTCAAACGTTTGTTTGCAGGAATCTTCGACATCGGCTTCTACTTGAACTCGGATCTTGACGATTGGAGCTTGGCCATTTGATGAAGCTTATTTTGTAGATCATAGATGAGAATATATTTGATTGAATATATATATGTATATGTGCACATATGTTAATGTTAGTACATACAATTATATAAACAAGTTGTATATTTTTGTCTTCAACAAAAGAGGATATATTTGTAAGCCTATTTTTCCCAACAGTATGTATGTGTTCTTTTAGGGTTCCTGAAGAAAATAGATGATATGCTAAATTGATAATGTTATTGTGTTTAATTGAAAGGGTAAGTTGATTTGGTATTAGTTTTATGGTTCAATTTCTGTGATTTTATTGAATCAAGCTTAGAACTCCATTAATAGAGGATGATGATGATGAATTGATGATGATGGGTTTTGAATTTGAAAGGGATTGATACCATATGGTTTTGATGTGTGGTAATTAGTGTTTTTGTTTGTTTGTTGAAGTTGTTATTGCTATAGAATTAGGTCAAGTCGAATTCCATATTAGTTTTAGCATTTTGGGATATTTGGTTGAGGTTGGAATAGGGCAGAAACTGAACTGCAACCATGTTGTTCGTCAAGTGTTGCGCCATGACCATCAATGGAGATCGCGATGCGATCCCTGCTACAATGTAGTTTTGTGTTTTGTTTTTTTTGCTTTTATTTAAGTTATTTGATGTTCTTATCTATCATAATTGGTTCTAACATGGTTTAATTAAGATAAATGAGTTGGCCTATGATGAATGTTATATATGAAGATATATATATATATATAGATATGTGTGTGTGTGTGTGTGTTATTTGTACACTTTAAATTAAGAAATTGATTTTGATAAACCTTGTACATGTCTAGTTGATTTCTAAATGTTATAAATAATGTAAATAGGTTATATGCTATTAGAACATGTACTTTATGATGGTTTATATGAGTTGGTCGTATTGGGTGAGTTTTGACCCGTTTATGCAACAACTTCGTTATTGGAGTTATTTGGGACTTGAATTCTAATTCGGGTTGTGGTGTGTTCTCGGGTATGGAGAAGCCTCAGTGACATTAGACTACTAAGCTTGGAGTTTAGAGATTAGAGGTGAGTGGACTTTTAACTCACAGATAGTTATTGTTGTAATTGTAATACCCGTATTTTTGTAAAATATAAAAATGCAGATATATGCAAGTTTACTTGAAAATTAGTAAATAATGTATGTGTTTGGTGGGTATTTATGTGTTAGTAGGGTGTATGTGTTTTATAAACTTAAAATGGTAATATAATGTAAAAGGAATGGAAGTATGAGGGCCTTTAATGTAAATATGCATATATATGTATTGACTCCTTCATTTGGAGTCAAAGAAGGAAGAAAAAATCTGGAAAAAAAGAAGAGAGAAACGTGGGTGAGAGAGAAAGAGAGAGTTCTAGAAAGAAGAAGGTGAATCAAGTGGAGATTTGAAGATTCAAGTGTTGATATTCAAGATTTGGGACTTTAGACTCCAACTTCTCCATCTTTGATCTTGGTTGAAGCAAGAAAGTTGGGGATTGAGTGAGTTTTGCAAATCAAGTAAGTTTAATCTTGAATTGTTGTTTGATTTGTAGTATTACATGTTATGTTGGTAAACTATGGTTGAAATTGTGTTTATTGGTTGAAAATGGGTCAAAAGCTTGAAATATTGAGGAAGAAAGGGTACTTGATGATTAAATGTGTTTGAAAATGGTTATATTTGAGTTATGAAGTAGCTTGGTTATAGTTTTAAGGTTTATGATGAAAGATGTGAATTTTTGGTATGGAAAAGTTTGTAAAATTTGGACTTGCAACAAGAAAGAAGAAGAATCTGGGTTGTGCAGGCCCCGTCGCGGCGCGACGCGTCGCGTGAAGGGAAGAAGTTTTTCCAGAGATTTTATCGCGGCGCGAGGCACCCTAAAACCTCCAAAATTCATGTTTTTTACCCCATTTGACCATGTTCTTGTTTGGGGTTTGATTCTAAGGTTTTATAAGGGATTTGTGAAGTCTTTTTAGACCCGAAAGAGTGTCTAAGCCTAGAATTGAGTTTAGAAATCTTGTTTTTGGTTAACTATGTAACTTAACCTTGTGTTTTGGTGATCATAGGTTTATGATCAAGTGTTTGAGATTTGGTTTGGATGGGGTTGTGATCCTCATCACACCCTCAGGTGAGTACACCCCGCGAATACCCTGTTTTGTTAAGTTTCAAGTCATCATGATTGTGATTTTATTGTTTGGCAAATGGTTGATGAAACTTGATTTATCAAAGGATGTGGCATATGGATTGTTTTATCATGTGTTTTCGGAAATTGTTAAATGTATATAAAGCTTTTGAAATTAAAGCATGTGTAAATTCGTTGATTTGATATATGATGTGTTTTAATGATGATTTTTCAAATTAAGACTATTGCTCCATGTTGGAGATGGTCTATGTTTAAATTGTGCTTTAATTGTTGGTTTTGAAACATGACACTCCATGTTGGAGTAAACTTTGATTTTGAAATAAAAGACATGGTTTTGACTAAATGAAATTCATGTTTTCACTTATGGTGTACCCTGGGCATTGAGATGCCAACCGTGAAATGATTTTGAGTAATTGAAAGATACGTTTAAACTAATGATGTTTTTAGGCATTGAGATGCCAAATGTGATTTTGATTGTTGAGCAAGTATGCTCAAGTGATATGATTGTGACACTTGCTTGTTTTATGATAAGCTTGATGCTTGAGATATTTGGCCTCTTTGGCATATGATTTATGTGACCCTTCGGGGTATGCGATTATGTGACCCCTCGGGGTATGTGCTTATGTGATCTTTGGGGTATGTGATTTGGTCCGGACCATTGTGTGATATGAACTCTGTACCATAGGGTTCCTATCCATTGAGACGTGCACAGGTTCATGTGGCTTCGGCAATTGAGGAACCGCGATGTATGGGTGGCTGAGGAATCGGTGCAGAGAGTGGAGGGGTATGTTAGCAGCCATCATGACCGTGTGGGTTCACTGGGCTGACGAGCCACCGAACCCGGGGCAACACGTGTGGATTTGGTGAACAGGGCTTACACTCCAGATAACCGTTGTATGCTGGACTGCTTTATGCATCCCCCACCTTGACGGGGTGATGTGGTTATCCCCCATGTGGGCACATGTTGACCGTGGCTAGCTACCACATGGATACATTGTGGCCCAATGGACAGACCCGCATCCTTATGTGCGTATGTGTATACTTTAAAGTATATTGAGTGCCAAACTTGTGTTTTGAAAAGACAGATGATGACTTGGTTTTGATAAAACAAATGATTTTGGTTGTACTCACTAGCTATGTTTATAGATAACAATGTGTGTTAAAATATTTTGTATCCGCAGGATGTATAGAGGCCTTGGTGAGGCGGGTAGTTGTTATGGGCATAGTTTTGCTTTGGTTGCATTTCCGATAATCTTGGATTTCCTATTCTGTTGTTTATGGTCGTGAGACTGACTATGGTAACACCAAAGGTTTTGGACTGTATTGTACAATACAGTTTAATGTTTAAAATAGTATGGTATATTTGCTGAAATGCTTTAAAGAAATCATGATGCTTCCGCAATAAGTTACGAAGATTTGTATAAAGTATGTTTTAAATTGAGTTTTGAAAAATTTAAATTTAGACTGAAAATCAGGGTGTTACGGTAATGGTTATGGTTGCAATAGGTTACTATGATTGATGCTTGATAGACTGTTTAGTCTGATGATTGATTAACTGTCTATTTGTTAATTAATCGTGGAGTCTTTGATATGTGCACATGGATGAGGGAGGTCAACTTGGCTGGGCTATAGGATGGGTTCGTTTGCTATCGGCTAATCAGTAATAGATCTTTTGATACAGTCGTTACAACTTAAGGACATTACTGTGTGAGAATAGCAAATGTGTTATCGGTAAACCTTTGCTTGGCTAGCATGTGTTGCAGATTCTACAGAACCGCCGCTCCTCTGTGTTGTTTACGTGTTGTTGTTGTTGTTGTATCCTTATTGTTGTGGCTGGTGCTATTCGTTGGGTAAGCTTCCATTCACTTAGCTTTGAGCTAATCCCTCACTTTCCACTATATTTTGCAGGTTTGGTAATTACAGCTGTTGAGCTGGGAGTTGGTATTGTTTTAGGATAATTGACCGCCACTTTGATATATATTTAAATGATAAGCCATTTGTAAATTTATGTAACACTGGATTTTGATATTTGCTTTAGTTAACAATATGTATTTTGTTTACTTAAATCTTTTGTAAACAAATTGATATATATATATATATATATTATTTTATAGTAGCGCCTCCGTAGTTTTAAAAAATGCAGAGTTACATACTTTTTCCATTTCACACCTTAAAGGGAATTGAACTACAAGTAGCATTTTGTATCTTTGCGGTCTAGGTTTATAACCTCAGGAAAATGTGAAATACAAGGATTTCATGGCTTGTAAGTCAGCAAAGTTATAGCTTATGGATGGCATTAGCGGTGTTGAGAAACCTGTTATAGATAAAGTTATTATTGAATGTGGGTACCATATTACGTAGTGATTAGTTTTGCACTTATGCCTATTTTAAAAGCACAAATCTTAAGTTGTTGGGTATAAAATATTCTTATTAAGTCTTTTTTGGTTATGACCTTGATAGTTAGGAATATATAAACTAAGGGGCTTTAGTGGTTGAGGAATATATCAACCAACCCATTTGACCCTTCCTATCCCCTTTATATTTTAAGAAGGGTGGGTGCTTTAGAACAGATATTTGGAGATCCCCAACCGGTTTGATCCTCCTCTTTCAGCTAACATTTTCGATTTGACCTAATTATTCTGTTGTTTGAATTAAATCCGCTGTTAAACATCCCTGTGTTATACACGGGTCATTAAATTAGTCCTATATATATTAAAAGGAAAAAATTATAACATAAACATTACATAAATAAAATTGAATTCTAACTGCATGAATATTTTTTCTTAAATTAAAAGAAACTATTCTTAAAAAAACAAAAGACATATGTTGCTAGCAGCACCCAAATTAAGGGGTGTTTGTCTAAGCTTATTATTTTGGCTTATTAGCTTATAAGCTTATATTTTGAGCTTATCATGTTTTAGGTGTTTGGTTAAGCTTATTGACTTATTTTTAACAAAATAAGTCATTTTTCATAAGCCATCTTGAACTAGCTTATTTTCTTTCATTTGAGCTTATTTTTACAATTTTACCTTTATACCCTCTTTTTAGTCATTATACATTAATAAGCTAATGTAAGAAAGTCCTTTTTGGTCATTTTCTATATTTTTAAAAAAAGTTTATTAACTTATAAGTTATAAGCTAATCCAAACACTTTTTTTCTTAAAAGCTTATAAGCTCATAAGCTTAAGCCCTTAAAAAAAAGCTTAAACAAACACCCCCTAAGTATTGTTACACTCCCATACTTATTTAATAGACAAATATTGAAATTACAGATTTACCCTTCATTTCATTGGTGATTAAATGAACAAAAAACAGTTGACAAAGTTGTTCACGCAAATTTCAGGATGCCCGCTGCCGTTTTTCCCTCCACCAGCATGGATAAGATATCGTCCAAGCTCCATTAACATTCATCATCCATGAAGCTCTGCAATTTGTTCTTCATCACCACTCCCATAAAACCCTCATTTCCAAATATCAAACCCTATTCAGTCAAATGCTCGGCAGAGACGACGAGTCACCGGCTCAATCTGGCGGAGTCGCTACAGAACGAGACGTTGAAGATTCTGGAATGGCCGTCTGTCTGCAACCAGGTCTCCGCCTTCACTTCCACCAGTATGGGCTTTTCGGCCGCCAGAGACGGTGTGGTTCCTATAGGACGGAGCCCAGAGGAGAGCATGCGGCTTCTGAATCAGACATCCGCTGCATTTGCGCTTCAACTTCCGCCTGATTTCTCTGGAATTGAAGATGTTTCGGAGCTCCTCGAGTCTTCAGTGGCTGGTCAGTTGCTTTCGTTAAGAGAAATTTGTGCGGTGAAGAGGACTTTGCGTTCGGCTAGGGATTTGTTTGAACAGTTGGAGAAGATTTCTCTACAATCAGAAAGGTATACCATACACTTTACAGTTGGATTCTAATTGTAGCATGCAGATTCTATTTCTATCAGACTATCACTTATTGTCGATGCATAGAACATTATACTAGTTTTGCTTAAAGTTATTATACTTTTTGAATCTATATTTAAATTAGTATCATCCGTTGAGTTCTTCTAGGGCATTTGATTCCCTTTATATGTTTTTTGTATGGAGATGTGCTCTACATTAGCCCTAATTCCTGTCATAGCTAGCCTTTGATGTCATTATCTTTTATAAGGCAGTTGAAACGCGTACGGAAAATAGAAGAATTATGTAATTATCTTACATCGAATGGTTACTGCCGAAAGATTACAGTTGAATGCTTAGTTGCTTACAACCAAATCACAAAACTGAAAATGTAAGAACAAGAACCCAATGGTTCAACTGCAGATCATAACTTCAAAGAGCCATAGCTTCAAGATAATGCGCAAATCAATGGGGATTTTGGACAGACTTTCTCACTTGCGGGCTACAGCCATCATCATCTTTTTATAAGTGAGAGAGATTTCATGGAGGTTGAGACTTCCTGTAATCACACTTGTTTCCAAATGAATGATCAATTATTCTTGTTTCCAAAGAAGTTTAATGCTTGTTTCACTTTCGAACGTCAAGCTTATGACTTTCATTACATAGCCCCCCAATCTTGAACTGGAATGCTGGACCTCCGCCGTTATACTTTATGCCCAAAATCTCCTAAGCTTTTTTATTCTTTATCCTGCATGCATCCCGACATACAATAATAGCAATTTATATTAACCAAGTTTAGATTGACTTATTATATTTCAACAAAACGATTTGGGGAAAGCATATAACAAATTGATAATGATGGCTTGTAGTGATATGGTGCAGTGTTTTGACATACAATTTCAGTTCAAAGTAGTTTTATTGGATATCATGTTTATTGTATTAACACAGGTACTATCCTCTGCTTGAAATTCTTCAGAATTGCAATTTTTTAACGGAGCTGGAGCAGAAAATAGAGTTTTGTATAGACTGTAAGTTGTCGGTTATACTTGACAGAGCCAGTGAAGATTTAGAGATTATTAGATCAGAAAGAAAAAGTAACATGGAGGAACTAGATTCTCTTTTGAAAAATGTGTCAACTAAGATTTTCCTTTCTGGAGGTATTGACAAACCATTGGTAACCAAACGTCGATCAAGAATGTGTGTAGGTATCAGAGCTTCTCATAAATCATTACTACCAAACGGTGTTGTTTTGAACGTTAGCAGCTCAGGTGCAACATATTTCATGGAGCCCAAAGAGGCAGTTGACTTAAACAACATGGAAGTCAGGCTTTCAAATGCTGAGCGGGTTGAGGAACAGACCATTTTGGGCCTGCTTACATCTGAAATCGCGCAATCTGAGTCAGAGATTAAATACTTATTAGACAGAGTTTTGGAAGTTGATTTTGCAATTGCAAGAGCTGCTCATGCTCGGTGGATAAATGGGGTATGCCCAATTATAAGTTCTGGCGGTTTTACGAATAACGGTTTATTGATAGATATTGACGGTATACAGCATCCTTTGCTTCTTGAGGCCTCTTTGCAAACTTTAACCAAATCCAATAACTCAGTTCTTTGGTGTGATGGGAATGGAGTTGCGGGTCAACCGTCTTCTAAATCTTTGGCTTTTCCTGTTCCTATTGACATCAAAGTTGAACGTGAAACAAGGGTGGTTGTGATCTCGGGACCTAACACTGGGGGTAAAACTGCTTCCATGAAAACATTAGGATTGGCATCTATTATGCTTAAGGCTGGCATGTATTTACCTGCTAGAAATGACCCAACTCTTCCTTGGTTTGATTTTATTCTGGCCGATATTGGAGACAGCCAGGTATACTCTACACTCTTTTCTCGTTATTCTGAAAATATGCAACCATGTGAGTTGTGAAGTCGTATCTCTGGCAAGACCTGGGTTGGGTTTAGCTTAATGTAGTGCCACTAGAGGTAACAAATTTCAACCCATTCAATTATTAATTGAAAATGGTCATTTCAGGTTGTGTTTATATCTGTAATGGGTCAAACAAGTAAGACAAAAAGTGGGCTAAAAAGGTAACCTGTTAAATGAGTAAAACAGGTCGAAAGTCATCCAAAGTGTTTATTAATGCATAATGATAAACCCTTCTAAAATCATTTATTCAAGAAACTAGAGTATTCGTAAAGCAATATGATTTTCTAATCATATTTGATACACTACTAAAAAATGGGTGTTCCATGTTTAGGATACCCAGGGGGCACCAAGCCTTTGGCTCAGATGTACGCGGCCTAACCGATATCCTTGTGGCCGTTTCCAAAGCAACCCTTGTCCATCCCTGATTGAAACCTCCATGAGATTAGAACTCTTGACCTCTCCTATCCGAGGCAAGTGTTCTACCCGGTAGGCTATCAGGATATGGTTACTCATATTTGATACACTATTGTATTTAAAAAATTATAACTTTTGGACAAAAGTGTTTGGGCCAAACCAATTCAACTCGACCCATACAGTCGGTACCAAAATTAACCGTTTTGATTTGCTACCCAACCCAACCTATTTTGACACGCCAAACCGCAACTAATTTCAATTTATTTAGTTCTCTATTCTGTCTTTGTAAGTCAATATAGTATTACTATATTCTCATCCTTTCATTGTAGTCTCTGGAGCAAAACCTCTCAACTTTTAGTGGTCACCTCTCACGGATTTGTAAAATGTTGCAAGTAACCTCTAAAGATTCACTTGTTCTTATCGATGAAATTGGTAGCGGGACCGACCCATCAGAAGGCGTTGCTCTTTCTACCAGCATATTGGAGTATCTCAAGGACAAAGTCAACTTAGCAGTGATAACTACACATTATGCAGATTTATCTCTCTTAAAAGAAAAGGATATTCGATATAATAATGCAGCAATGGAGTTCTCTTTGAAGACTCTACAACCTACTTACAAGATACTTTGGGGAAGCACAGGCGAATCAAATGCATTAAGCATTGCTAAATCAATTGGTTTTGATGAAAAAATAGTTAATCGTGCTGAAACATGGGTGAAAAGGTTGATGCCAGATAAGGCAGAGAAGCGAAGAGGCTTGCTTTATCAGTCGCTAATCGAAGAAAAAAACAGATTGCAAGTTCAGGCAAACAAGGCTGCACATATATTTTCAAATATTATGGATCTTTATCATGAGGTATGACTTTCTTGATTTGTTATTTTGTAGAGGTAGCCATCTCGACCCATATAATTATGAATGGATCTGTTAAGGTTAATCTTTTTTATAAATGGGTAAAGTCAGAAAAGTTAGATAAAAAGGGAACAGATCAAATAGGTTTAAAGCTGCACAAAGTTGATTTTTGGTGCATAAGAACTCCTAAATTTTAAGAATTTTGTAATCATATTTAGTGTGTTAATTATTTATAGAAATGTAAATTCCTGAACACAACCCAACCAGTTTGACCCGGTTAACTGCCCACTCGTGTCCATCTTTAATAATTTGGTTTTTATTATATATATCTTGAATCTCTAAAATATTCATCTACTGTAGTACTGTGTTTATCTTTTGTGAAGATTCGGGATGAAGCTGATGATCTTCCGAGGCGTGCGGCGGCTCTTAAGGCAAAAGAAGCTCAAAAAGTCCAAAAAGAAGTAATTGCTGTGAAGTCTCAGATAGAGGCAATAGTGAAGGATTTTGAAGCAAAAACTACATCTGCTAGTAAAGATCAACTTAATGCACTTCTTAAGGAATCTGAATCTGCCATTTCATTAATTCTTGAAGCTCACTCTTATACCGAGGAATCATCTGCCACTTCAGCAAATAAAGCTACTCTTTCAGTGAAACCAGGAGACCAAGTCCTGGTGAGCAGATTTGGAAATAAACCAGCCACTATTATTGAGCCACCTGGAACCGATGGCACTGCCCTTGTTCAATATGGAAAAATCAGGGTTCGGGTGAATGTAAGCAGTATGAGAGGTATTCAGAGTAGTGATACAACTCCAACAGCAAATTCACGATCCCAAACCAAAAAACAGGTATGCAAAGCTTGTATTTAGTTGATTAAATGATCAATGACTAATTTGTTTGGTATTTTAGGGACAGAGGATCAGAAATCTAAAGAATTTATTTGAGGCGAGTAAGAGTGAAGAGGTTTCTTATGGACCAGTGCTGCAAACATCAAAAAACACTGTTGATTTACGAGGTATGCGAGTCGAGGAAGCATCTCATAATCTTAACTTGGCTATTAATACAACAGGATCTAATTCGGTTTTGTTTATCATTCATGGAATGGGTACTGGTGTTGTGAAGGAATCTGCACTCCAAATATTAAAAAAACATCCGCGTGTTGCTAAGTTTGAACAAGAAAGTCCAACTAATTACGGTTGTACGGTTGCTTACGTTAAATAAACATGCTATAGCCTATAGGTACATTCTGATTTAATGCTTCTTTTCTTTTTTTTCCCTGTAAATCATTCTTTATAGATAAATGAAGCACATTACACAAAACGCCTTGAAACTTTTATTCATAGGAAAATGATAAGTAGAGTGCTTTTTGACAGAAACATAAAATAATTTGTTCTAGGAAAGTGAAATCTCTAGCAATCCATACTAGCTACCTCATGGGCTGGGAGCCATATCCTTGGGCCCATCTTTTCTCATTCTAGTAGAGAAGGAATCCATGGGTTGAAGGTGGATTGGGCTAATGACATAATGCATTGGAAATCCTTTGTTACATTGGCAGCTTAAACCCATACTCGGGTTGGTATCTGACCCTCCAGACCCACCTCCTTCTCCCGGTGTGGAAACTTCTGGTACGAAACCACCAAACTGGAATGACGGAAACGGGAATGTGTTATCAAACCCCAAGGGGGTGCTGCCACTACCATGACCTTCTCCATAATCACTAGCACTGGCTTGGGCTTTATCCATTTGTGAGTGATGGTGCTCAACGGCTTTATGAGCCGAGTTACTGGCCATAAATTTATTTGTTTCAGGTTCTTCACTGTTCTTGTCCATCTGGAGCTTACGTAACCTGGCGGGTTTAGGAGGCGGCTTAACCACGTGAGCCATGGCAAGTGTTGAGCCCATGAGAGCTAAAATGGCTATGCAAGACCATTGATTAGTAAGTTTTGCCATTGTTGCTGCTATGACTTGCTTCAAGTCCTTTAGCTCTGGAACTTATTGGTATGTGATGCCCTTTATTTGGTGAACCTTAGCATGGCTTTATGTTTGTTTTGTTTTTTGTGCATAATTAAAGGTCTTCTTTGAAGATGGTACAAGTAAGAAAACCGATCACATGAGGATTACATTTGTCTTTAATGTTTGGGTAGTGAAAGCCATATGAGATACGATGTAAATAATGCTCATTTTTTATCACTCGACGTTATGTTTTTCCGGGGTATGTTCGTCAATTAACTCTAGATCAAACACTTCCTATTGACATCTGAGAGTTAATTTGTACACAAGAAATATTGTTAATACACACCATTTATATATAGTGAAAAGTTCATTTGAGAACCGTTTTTATTGCGAAAATCGTGAGAACCAATCTTAGCCGTCCAATTCCTCCTTCGATTGGATTGCCTATCCATGAATTCCTTACATGCACCTTGACACACTCAATTCTTCCACGCTCTTCATCTATGAATTCCATTATCCAAAATAAACGACTAAGATTGGTTCTTGCGGTTCTCGCACTAATAATGGTTCTCAAATGAACTCTCTCTCACACACACACACATATATATATATATGTGTGTGTGTGTGTATATATATATATATAGGGATGAGATTAAGTAAAAGGGTTTTTTTGTAAGATGTATAAGAGGTAAGCAAAATGACACGTGACATAATTAATTAAATAGTAGATTAAACATTTTGTCAACATTCTCTCTCTTTCCTAAATGTGACAACCGTCGATTAATTTTATAGGTTAGCGGTGAGAAAACTCTAAGATAAGTCTCGAATAGCGAAAAATATTATTTATGGCTTAAATTATTTATTAGAAGTCTTAGATTCCTTAAAAATCTCGACTATGTGCTTAAAATCCTTTAAAACTCGTATAATCGTTTTAGCCGTCTTATAAAATGACGAACGCAACATTTAATGCTTAATAACAATAACAATAATAATAAATGTTATAAACTATTATTATTATGTGTAAAAAAATATAAATTTTAACCTAAGTTAATAAAACTAACTTTTGTAAGAAATACGTTAGAATTTAACCATCCTAAGTCATATCTTTGTTATTTAAATTACCTAATATTTATACATATATTATATTAAGTAAAAAATATATATATATTTATATATATAAAAAAAAATCATCATCCCTAACCCTTCATCTCCCTCACCTCTTCACCTCCTCATCTCCCTATCTCTATTTAAACAAACCAACACTTCCTCTCTCAACCCTTTCATTTCCTCTCTTCTTCTCCCTTCATCTTCTCTTCATTCCTCCTTCAAAGTCACGAAAATCCAGCCTCAAAATCATCCATGAAAGCTGCAAATTGAAGATCAAGTGAATAATTAAGCAAGAAATCAAGTATTGGTAAGAGGTACCTTCAATTTCTCTTCATTTCTTGGCATTTCTTTGAGTTTTCTTCTTCTTTTCTCCAAGATCTTGAATCTACATGAACATATGAGTGTATCATGGTAGTTTTCTTCTTAAAATCACAGAAAATATTGAAAACAAGGTTACAAATGTCGATTTTTAAACCAAAAACACAAGATCTTGACTTTTTATGAACATGCATGTAAGTTCTTGAGGAATCAATGTTGGATCTCTACATGCATGTAAGTTTTGCTTCAAATGAATCATTGTTAAGGCTCGAGTAATCTTTAAAATGTATAAAACATGGTTAAAATGAAGAATCTAAGTTTGTAACCACAAGAAATTGAGTTAAAACACACCGATACTCAAGAACAAACAAACTGAAATCTGGACAGAAAGTTAATCGACTTAATCTGGTCATAACTTGAGTTTTACTCTTCCAAATCACTTGATTTTTCTTGGGTATGTTAGATCTATGTATTAGCTTTCTAATCTATGTAAAATCACCCAAAAATAATGTCGTTTGACCCCTCAAATCGTCAGTAGAACACAAGAGGGTCAAACAATGAACCCTTAACAAGATTTGACCAAATAAAATACCTATTAGTCTATAAAAATTCTAATATTTTTATGGTATACACTAAAGGCACGAAATAATAACATATAAAAATATGGAACCCTAAATAATTTATTAAGGTACTAAAACATAGCTCCAAAGTGTAACTCAACAGGCTGGATATTAAGGGAACAACAAAGAAGAGATAAATATATATATATATATAATAAAAATAATGAAATATTTAAGAATAAAACATAATAAGTAATATTAAGGAGTAAGAATTATAAAAACACCTAAAAGAGTAAACCTAATAAATAAATATATTAGTAACTTATATAAAAGAAAACTTGAGTAAGATACATAGTTAAAGATATTATAAAGTTATAACTATATTATTACGATTCGTGAAGATTATAAAAATATATAAACATATATACGATGATATACTCATATTTTAAAAGTATTATATAGTACCAACACTTAACCTAAAAGTTAAGTTGATAAAATGTCTTGTTTATAATATAAGGAAAAATTAATTAAATAAATTTTACACAAACGACCCACGAAATACTATAATATACAAATAATATATAACTTGTGCAATACTAATTACTTATCTTAATAAAACTTTATCGTGCACCATTAAATAAAATAAAGACTAGAACTAATAATGAAATATTATTGTAATAGGTGTAAGCACATCGGTCGATCGAGGAATAGTAGGCTAAGTTTTATCTGCTTTGAGATTACCTTGTGAGTATCATAACCCCTTTTTAACGTATTTGTTATTTATTTTGGGGTGAAAAGCATAATACAAATTTTTGTATGGTTGTTCTATGAAAATGTATGATTTAAATAATTTAGCACTTGTTTGTACTTGTTATGGAATGCCTGAGTTTAAAAGTGTAAGTCCCAGATTGTGATATTTAATTGTTACACTACCATTAACCCGATTGAGGGCCTATAGTTTTGTGGATAGCGCTATAGGGGTAGGGATGGCCCTACTTAGGGTTGACGAACCTTAGGTGTACATTACTGAAGAAAATACTTGGAATGAATTCGTAAATTTTGGGCATTGTTGTCTAAATGGTTTGGTAGGGGCTCATGGTGGAAGTTTCTAAAGTACTTAACTTTTGTGCTTAAAGTGAAGAACAACTTGTAATATCTTGTATCTTTGGTAACAATGTTTCACCTTAGAAAAAAATTTTCTGCATTAAAATTTATTTTCTTGCATACGAAAACCTATGATCTCACCAACTATTTTTATTTGACACTCGTTCTTAAATTATGCTTTTCGGGTGATAACAAGTAAGAGTTTGGCATGGGTGCATCTTGTGTGGTGTCAACCTCACAGACATTATTTTACTCACGGCTTATGTTGTTTAAACTCATTTGATTTTGGGAAAAAATTTTGTAAACAATATTACTTATGTTTTGATTAATCTTTCACACATTATTATGGTTGGTAATTGTCTACTACCTTGTGCGATGAAACCTTGTGCTGTGACACCTCGTGTTTCCGCTTTAGCGGGGTGTGACACTAAATAAATGCAAGATCCTCTTTTTTGATGAATCAATTTTCATGTCTTACGTGTATCAATTTTTGTTGATGAATGCAACTAGTTCATCAAATGTTTTTGATGAATTTAGTTATTATTCATCAAATTTTTGTGACAAATTTAGTTATTATTCATCAATTTTTGACTCATGTTATTTTAAAAAAATACCTTTATTTGATGAAAACTAACTATGTATCACTTAAATCTAGTTGTTCATTGTTTCTTTTAAATATAGGAACGTGAATTTTAGAAGGTAGCATGATTTTAGGAGTTGACATTATTTTAAATTTCCTAATATAGCCTTAAATCTTATTAATTTGACGGTTACTAATAATCAAAATTTGACATTTGTTGTTGACTTTAATGAGATCCAATAGCTCATAATCACTCTTACAATTATTGGCCTCTTACATAGCCCTACCTTATAAGGAATTCATGGGTGGGTAATCCAATTAAAGGAGGGGGAATTGGACGGCTAAGATTGGTTCTCGCAATAAAAACGGTTCTCAAACAAACTTTTCACAATATATATATATATATATATATATATATATATATGGGTTCATGCGAAAAGTGCGAGAAACAATTTTAGCCATTGATTTGTTTTTTATCTTGTGGTTCACATTAATCGTAATTAATATTTTTATTTAATTCAAAAGGGTAAATTAGTAAACAAATGTTTTGTCTCTCCTCTAAATAATTCTCTCTCTCTAATTAAATTTTTTCCAGATTTATAGAATTTACTTATATTTTATTATTAATACGGTGTTCACTACTGAACAAACCATACGATTTACAAATTTTTCGTTATGTGTATTGTGTTCATTAGTGAATACCATGTAACACCGGCTTTGCAACTACCAGATTTTAGCAAAAATTTGCGTTTTTAACAAATGTGAACTTAATCACGATTAAATAACATTAAATTTAAGCAGCAGAAACTCTTTACAATAAAATTCTGTATCAAATATCTGGTGTTACTCTAACAATTAACCGACCATAAAGTTATATTACAACACAAGTGTTCCACCAAAAATATCCAGCATGAGGTATCCCAGCTCACCAGGCAATCTAATCTCAATCTGCAAAAGCAGTTAACATGGCACCGTTAGCTACACTTAGCTAGCGAGCACAAACTTAACATAAGCATCATTAGAGCAAGTCATGCATAACAGGAATAAGCATACAATGCTATCATATTACATTGCGGTGTGCTGACATGTTCGGTATAAGTTGTTTCTTGCAGGATAGCTAGTCCTACTCAACACCAATACACCGGGGAATCAGACACGACCATCCGCGCTGGTGGGGGAGCATAAAGCAGTCCACCAAGCATCGTTTACGGAACCATAGGTTCCCTGGTAATCCCGGCCAGATACTGACTGATTACAATCTCACGTTAAGGCACTGTGGTTCTACAGAACCTAAGATCCGGGATGCACCCCGAATCAACGTTAAGTTCCGAATCACCTGTTAAGGATCCCTAGAACCCAACTACAGAGTTGACCTTAACCATGCTTCAGTTGTTCGCGAACATTTCACATACACATATTGATCCAATCTAGATCATTCACTTAGCATGCACATTCATTTACTTCTTTAAGCATGCAATATTATTCATTACATTATTATGGATCCAATTTGGATCCCTAGCATACATATCATTTGTTTTAACTAGACGGCTCCAATTCTGGATTCCGCTGGCATACACTTAACTTACATATGACAAGTATTTAGCATGATACTGTACATTAAGTATCATGGCAACACTTATTCATTTACTTATAAGCATATGTGCACTTAAAACACTTAGCAAATAATCTTCCTCTACTGAGGCTTACGGAAGTCGGTACTCACCTGAGTGGCTTAAACAGATAGTTATTTCACTTCTGCTTTGCCTAGGATGTCAAGTTCACCTAGAGTAGCATTATTTACATCAACCATCTTAACATACAAAGAATATCTACAAAATCAATAAAGGAAATCCGAAAATCCGGATCTCACACAAATCCGACAAAATGTCAGATTGTGAGAAATCCGATACTTTCTTACGGATTATAAGAAATCCGTCATGTCACACCCCGCCAAGGCGGAATCGCGAAGTGTGACGGAGAGGATCGTCATAACACATTGATATAAAATAGAGAAAATCACTAAATGCAATTAATCCAACGTGTCACGACGTTTCCCCGACACAAGAGGAGTCTTGTGTCGTGTTAAGTCGGTTCCACGGCAACATAGACAATCAACGAAAGTAAATGATCGTGCGAATGTAAACCCCACAACCCAGGTCAAGTATACGGGCGACAAGCCCAAAACCATATAACAATTTGAAGTGTTAACAAACACCCACATCACAAATTAATATTAATAGTTCGGTTCTCGCTATGAGTCACGCTAAGGTTCGTCTAGAGTCTTCTAGGCTCCTTAAGCGTTAGCGTTAGTATTACCTGAAAATGAACACTCAAAAATTGTCAACACAATGGTTGGTGAGCTCGCAGGTTTAAACAAAATAATTGATTTGCCGTGTAGGTTGCTTAGAAGATTGCTTGTGAGACAGGGACTTTGGGTAGTGTACTGTCTTAGTTGATACCATTTTGTTTTATCGCATCAAACAATTTATGTCTTTATGATTAATGTTTATAAACGTGATGTCATGATTTTCAAACTGATGTAATCTCTTATCGTTTCGGTAAGATGTAGTTTATAGCTAAAGACTTCCGTTGCATGTTTTTCTGATAAAATGGCAAGATTTTTGTAAATGATAAATTTTGGGAAATCGCGGTCGTCACACTGAGAATCCGATGGTGAAGTCCGAAACTTGAAATCCGGCACATAGGTATCGGATTTGTGAAATCCGACACTTGGGTGCGACACGACGCGTCCGCGGCTTTTGTGGAAATTCTTGTTTGTTTGCATTGTTTAATGCTATGTGTTATATGTTTATACATATGTGAATCTTACATGATTATGTTTGATCAAAAGGATATAAATATATGTGTTTGGTATATATTTATGAATCAGTTACTGATTTCAGTTTGTTGTGTTCTCGGGAACATACAAGGCTCGGTAACATAAGATCACTGAGTGGAGAAGCTGAAAGCTTAAGGTGAGTGGATGTTTACTCGCAGATGTTATTAGTTGTAACTGGTTTGGTTGCAACTGTTTGTGGCTTGACGAAGGGATAGATTACATATCTGATAATTGATTAACTGTTGATTGTTAATTAATTGTTGCGTCAGTGATATGTATATATGATGGTTGGGAAGTCAGTTTTGGCTGGGCATATGGGCTGGGTTTGTTTGCTATCGGCTAATCAGTATTGGGATCTTTTGATGCATTTGTTGCAACTTAAGGTAATACTGTGTGAGAATAGCAAATGAACTATCGGTAAACCTTTGCTTTGGCCGGCATTGGTTGTAGGTTCCTGCAGAACCGACGATCTTCCCGGGACACGATTATCTGTTATATGTTGTTGATATCATGCGGTTCTGGCTGATATATCTGTTGTGTGGTACTCCATTCACTTAGCTTTGTGCTAATCCCCCACCTCTCACTCTTTTTACAGGTTTTGGTAAGTCAGCGGCTCGGCTGAGAGTGGTTACCTTGGGGAGTAATCACCTAGGACTCTGATAGATTATTTGTGACGAGCCGTGTTTTGTAATACTAATATTTAAATAGGATGGTTTATGTACAGTTGTAAATCCTTTTAGTATTTAATTCGCTTCCGCAATGATTGTTTAAAATGAAAATTTTTGGGCTGAGAATACGGTGTTACAGTTCACCCACAACGAAGGTCGACAGTGGCGGCTGTCACAGAAGGCAAAGAAACCCATCAACGAGCTCTCCATTGTCGGACAGAAGGTAGAGAATGATGACGGAAACACGTCCCCAATGGCGTGGTGAAGGTGGCGCTGTTGCAGATGTGTTTCTTTGATGATGTTGTTGCAAATGGAGTGAAGGATTCATGTGGCAGTTACCGGAAAACGCAAGACATCTGAGATGGTTGCCGGAAACGGCGGCTGGAGATGGCGGCCGGATAGAGAAAAGAGATGAGGAAATATGTGGTTAAGGTTGAATGAAGGGCCGGTCCAAAGTATTTTGATGCTCTGTGCGAAACGATCTACTAATGCCCTTATGTACGATCAATTGTACAAATTGTTCAGAGTTCACTGTATGTAGTACAATTGAGATATAATCAATTCACTATATATATATTAATATATATAATATAAAGTATAATTGTATAAGTTGTTCACAACTCACAGTTCTTAATATATATATATATATATATATATATAGACTATAGTGCTCTCCTTTATGGTTTCATCTCTCTCACAAATCACAAATTTACAATTATTTATTTACGGTGTATATAATCAACCACAGAAGAAGAGATTGTTGTGCAAACCTTTAGCCCTAAAGGTGACGATGACCTGCAAGTAGGCCGTGGGCGATGACCGACGGCAAGTCGGCAACTGGCAAGTGGGCAACGCTGCTTAAGTGAACGGCCGACGTGTGATGGTACAGTGGTACTTCGAAGAATGAAACTCGACAAGTGAGCAGCCTATAGCCGATGGCGACGAGATTGGGGCAAGAACTTGAAAATTGAGACTCGAGAGACGAGAGGAGAGTACACGGTGGAAGTGATCTGGTCGAATTTGGGGCAAGAAAATGGAGTAGCCGAGTAGGAGAGAAAGGTATCGACCGTATCGCCATTGTGTGTCTCGAGGTCGACCATTCGACTTCACATCTGTTTGGCTCCCTGCTCTACGTCTCTTTAGTTTCTTCAGTTCTTCCTCTTCCCTTCCTCTGCCGATATGATTTTTGCGTCTTATTATCCGGCTCCCAAGCCCAAGGCCCAAATTATATAGTAAATGAACCTAGGTATACATATATTGGGCTATATATCTGATGCCCCTAGCCCAACTGCTGCCCTGGGCCTGTGCACGGACTGCACGTGTATGGGGCCGGCCCTGGTTGAATGTTGATGGGGGCTGGTGGGTTTTAAAGAAACGATGAGAGAGGAGAGAGGAAAGAGATGAGGGAATTGTTCAAAATGTCCTTTATTATTTGAATAAACTATCATTTAATTTGTTCTAAATTACAATATTGTCATAAATGATTACAACCATTGATCAATTCATCTAAGGGTTAGAATTGTTTCTCGTACTTTTCTCAAATAAAACACTTTTCGCATGAACCTCTCTCTCTAAGGTTCATTTGAGAACCGTTTTTATTGAGAGAATTGCGAGAACCAATCTTAGCCGTTCATTTTGGATAATGGAATTCATGGATGAAGAGCGTGGGGGGATTGAATGTGGCAAGGTGCATGTAAGAAATTCATAGGTGGGCAATCAATTGAAGGAGAGGGAATTGGATAGTTAAGATTGGTTCTTGCGGTTCTCGCAATAAAAAAGGTTCTCAAATTAACTTTTCACTATATATATATATATATGTTATTTGCATAGTTTTATCTATTTTTTTTCTTCAACTCGTACTTAAAAGGGTATACATGTTTGAATAATAATTTTTTTTGTAGTGAAATGACAATTTGAATCGTATAAAAATAATCTCTTTTCACAGTGACGTGATTGTTTGTCATTTTTTGAAGACCGAAATTTCAATGTATGCGTATGTCATGTCATTGTTGTTTTGGGTTTCGAGTAGAGATATGTTTATGTACATCTTCACTTACTTATACCCGACTTAAGTAAGACTCACTATGGTGTTATTGTTGTATTATCTATAGTGGATTTAGAAGTTGCCTTTTCTGATAGATCATGGTGCCCATGCCCTTTGACTGTTTGTGATAGAGGTGAATATCTTCTGGTCTAAATCTCGAACAATCTATTTTCAGTCTTGTTTCAATTTTATCAACTATTTATCAACTATTTATTTTGTTGTTTTTATGAGCGTTATAAAATATTTATTTTAGGGCAAATTGCATGAAAATGCTTTAAACTTTACCTTATGTACTATTGTATATAACAATTTTTTTTAAAAAAAACAATACAATTAACTTTTATAATTCTTTCATTGTATTCAAATAACTTTTTCCTGTGTAATAACTCATTGATGACCGTAAATTTACTACAACTAGTGTAATACCCGGACGGTGTCCGGGTTGTAACTGTGGTAAGTAACCATATAAGTAAAATGAAAAACTATTTTGAACGGATTGTGTCCGATTTATAACCGTGGTAAGCATATAAATAAAATGAAAACCTATTTTAAAAGTACACAATAACCATCATATACTAACAAAAATCAATTAATTAAAACGGAGTTTAATAGAAGGAACATAATAAGTATGTTTTATACCCAACCATATCGTATTATGATAAAATTTATATCAAAACATATATAAAAATTAAACGATTATAAATATATAATTATATTTGTTATAGATAAAATATATCAAAAGTTATAAGAGAAAATGTAAAACATCTTGTTGGGAAAAATAGGCTTACAAATATATCCTCTTTTGTTGACACAAAAATATATCACTTGTTTATATAATTGTATGTACTAACATTAACATATGTGCACATATACATATATATACTCAATCAAATATATTCTCATCAAATGGCCAAGCTCCAATCGTCAAGATCCGAGTTCAAGTAGAAGCCGATGTCGAAGATTCCTACAAATAAACGTTCAAAGTTTATGAGCTTACAAAATAAATAATTAAATGAGTTTAAGTTTTTATAAAATAATTTTTATAAAAACTTTTATAAAAATTGAGAAACTTTTTATAAAATCACAAGCTTGGTAGTCAAAGCAAATGAATTCCTATTTTGGCAAATACTAAACATAATCTTCTATTGAAATAAGCCAAAACCATATTTAACAAAAGGAATCTCTCAAAGAGGTAAACTTCCAACATGCTTTGTGCATTTGGTTTCTAAACTACCATTTTTATGATTAAATTCAAACTTAAGAAGTATGGCACTAACCCAACTTTTCTAAAGCTTCTTTTCAGTGCATTTTTATGGTAAAAATGGGTTGTGTGTGGTTTTGGTAAAAGGCCAACGTCTATATTGACAAGTCTCAAAAAGTTCCAGCAGGCCGACGGTCGAAGAAGAAGGGTTGTGTGTGGTTTTGGTAAAAGGCCAACGTCCACTTCTTGAAGAAGAAGGGTTTTGTTATTGGAAACAAAGATTCATGACTTATGTCAAAGCTAAAGATGTTGATCTTTGGGATATTATTGAAGAAGGGGATTATGTACCAAAAACCTTTGATTCCAAACAAGATGCCTTTGTTCCACTTCCTAAAGAAAAATGGGATCAAGAGGATAAGAAAATGGTTTCTAAAAATTTTGAAGCAAAACTGTTTCTTTACAATGCTTTGCCTAGAAAAGAATTTGAAAGAGTATTTATGTGTGAAAGTGCAAATGCTATTTGGAAATCTCTTGTCACCACACATCAAGGAAATGCCCAAGTTCTAGATAACAAAATTGAATTACTTGTGCAACAATATGAACAATTTCAAATACTAGATGATATGAAAATTGATGAAGCTTTTGCAAAGTTTAATACTATTGTTACTAGTCTCAAGTCACTTGGGACTACTTACTCTAACAAAAAGATTGTAAGAAAGTTTCTTAGGGCTCTTTCACCAAAATGGAGGGCAAAGGTGACGGCTATTGAGGAGTCAAAAGATTTGAACATACTTCAAATGGATGAGCTAATAGGAAATCTCAAAGTGTATGAAGTGATCATGCAAAAGGATGATGAGATTGCCAAGCTAAAGAAAGAGAAGAGCAAGTCCATTGCACTTAAAGCCAAACATATCAACGATTCCTCTAGTGATGAAGGAGATGAAACAAATAGTGATGAGGATGAAGAGTATGCCATGATGGTGAGGAACTTTAAAAAGTTCTTCAAAAGAAAAGGCAAGCATGTGAAAGCTCCATTTGATCCTAAGAAGTACAAGCAAGCCAAGGATGCCAAGAAAGAAAAAAAATCATCTAGAGAATGCTATGGATGTGGAGACTCTTCACATCTCATAAGTGATTGTCCAAAGGTAGCCTCAAAGAAAAAGGAAAATCACAAAGCCTTCCTAGGAGGTGCATGGAGTGATAGTGGTGATGAAAACCAAGAAGAAACAAAAGAAGAAAAATGTCTCATGGCCTTTGAGACAAGTGAGGTACACTCCGATTCTAGCTACTATAGTGACAATAATGGCCATCAATATGATCAATTATGTGATTTTAGCTCAAAAATACTTACTAAAAATGAGGAGTTAAAAAATGAGAATAAAAGTTTGAAAAAGGAAAATATCAAGTTGAAGAATGAAAATGATGACTTAGTTATAAAGATAAAAGATCTAGAAAACAAAATTGCATCTCATACACATACAAGCATAAAAGATTTGGAGAGTAAGCTAAAAACAAACTTGGATACAACCACACTGTCAAAATTTGAGAATAGTTCAACAAAGTTAGATGAAATGTTAAAGATTCAAAAATTATCAAAAGATAAGGGTGGCATTGGATTCTCTGGGCACTCAAACAACATGCCAATAAGTCACTTGAAAACCATTCAATTTGTGAAAGAAAAAGGGAAAGAAAAAATCCAGGACCTCCACGGTCGACCCACGGTCGATACTGTGCATCGACCGTCGAGTCACTGGAATTTTCAAAAGAACAAAAATGTAAACATTGTCTCTAGCTCTTCCACTTGTATGCCCAAGGTTGCAAGTAATGAGTTAATGAGAAAGTTTTATACTCCAATAACAAAGCTTGGACTTGGATTCAAGAAACCTAAATCAAATGTGACTCAAAAACCAAAATACTCTCAATCCATAAACCCTAAGAACACATGGTATTATAAAAGTTTTAGAATCACACAAAGATGGATTAGAATAGGAGTTTTTGATGCTAACCATCCAGGACCCATGAAACATTGGGTACCAAAAGCTTGAATGAAAACTTCATATGTGTAGGGCTGCAATAAAAGTGAGAATATGTCTCATGAATGGATTCTTGATAGTGGTTGTTCAAAACACATGACCGGTAATAGAGAACTCTTCACCTCATACAAGGAGTATGATGGAGGACATGTTGTGTTTGGAAGCAATCTAAGAGGAAAGGTGATTGGTAAAGGTAACATTCTTCATGACAATATCAAATTCTTGAATGTCGAGCATGTTAGTGGTTTAGCTTACAATTTAATAAGTATTGGTCAACTATGTGATAAAGATCTAAATGTTAAATTCACCAAACATGAAAACTTAATATGCAAAGATGATAAGGTTTTAGTAAAAGGTGTTAGGAGAAATGGACTATATACATGTAGACTTGGTGATAATCCTAACACACAAGTATGTCTTGCATCTATAATTGATAATTCAACATTATGGCATAGAAGACTAGGTCATGCCAACATGAGACTACTACAAACATTGACTAGAAATGAGCTTGTTAAAGACTTACCAAATATTAAATTTGATAATCATTTTTGTGATGCATGTAAAATAGGAAAACAAGTACATTCATCTCATAAATCTAAAAATGCTATAACTACAAAAAGATGTCTTGAACTATTGCATATGGATCTTTTTGGCCCTTCATCAATTCAAAGTTATGGAGGAAACTTCTACACACTAGTTGTTGTAGATGACTTTTCTAGATATACATGGACCCTATTTTGAAAACAAAAATTGAAGCTTTTGACAAATTCAAAAATCTTGGCAAGAAAATTCAAAACCAATTAGGTTGAATGATTATCTCAATTCATACCAACCATGAAAGAGAAGTTGTCAATATAGCGCAACTTGGAGCATTTTGTGATAAACATGGAGTTTCTTATAACTTTTCGGCTCCTCACACTCCCCAAATCTAATGGGGTTGTTGAAAGGAAAAATAGGTCTTTCCAAGCTTTGATTAGACCAATGTTAAGTAAAACACCATATGAAATCATCAAAGTTAGAAAACGATCCAATAACTCAAGTTATAGGAAACCTAAATCAAAGACTCACTAGATCCCAAGCCCAAAACCTTAATACCTTCTTTGCCTTTGTGTCACACATAGAACTCAAGAATATTAAAGAGGCAATTAAGGATAAAAATTGGGGAATGGCAATGCAAGAAGAGTTTAATCAATTCACTAGAAGCCAAGTTTGGGACTTAGTACCTTGACCTAGTGGTCGCACAATAATTGGAACTAAATGAGTATTTAGAAACAAAGCTAGACTAGTAGCCCGATGATATAATAAAAAAGAAGTGATAAACTTTGATGAATCCTTTGCTCCGGTTACTAGATTTGAATCCATTTGGAGTCTACTTGCTTATGACCGTACTCAAAATTTTAAATTATATCAAATGGATGTCAAAAGTGCTTTTCTAAATGACTTTATAAATGAGGAAGTTTATGTATGTCAACCTCCCGGTTTTGATTTTTGAAGACCTCATCATATGTATATAATCTTAGAAAAGCATTGCATGGCCTTAAATAAGCACCTAGAGCATGGTATGATAAATTAAAATCATTCTTGTTGAAAAATGAATATAGTATAGGTCAAGTTGATAATACATTATTCACAAAGAAAAAGAAAAATGACATCTTGCTTGTGCAAATTTATGTGGATGATATCATATTTGGGTCAACATGTCAAGATTTGTGTGATGAGTTTTCAAATCTTATACAAAATAAAATTGAAATGAGGATGATGGATGAGTTGAATTACTTTCTTGGACTTCAAATAAAACAATATGAAGATGGTACATTCAAATTAGACATCATTTCCTATGTGACAATATGCAAAAAGGAAATATAAATTTAGAAAAAATTGCTTCATGTGAAAATATTGTCAAACATATTCGCTAAACCGCTAAAAATTGAAATGTTACGACTTGGTTTAGGAATGATGGAACATGTTCCTTGAAAATAACTCCGAAATACATAAAAATGGTCAAAATATACATTCCAGAAGTACCACGGTCGACTCACGGTCGATACCGTGTATAGACCGTCAGATCACTGCCTAAATTCAAAAATTAAGCAAAAAGGCGCGGTCGATATCACGGTCGACCGTGGATCGACCTTCGTGGACCTGACGGATTTTTGACCCTATTTTGCCTTTTCTCTCTCTTTCCTCTCCACTTCATCTCATCTCATCTTCCCCACAAACCCTAGCCGCCATTTTCAACATTTATATTTCAAAAAGCTTGAAAATCATCAAAAAAAAAAAAAAATGTTTTACCTTACGGTTGAAGTTACGATCAAAGGCTCGGTTGGATTCACGGTTGAAGATTCTTCGTCTCGTGATTTCTTATCTTCACAAGTTTCTTGTTAAAGGTATACTTTTATCTCTTCCTCCTTTTCTTAGAACTCTCTTTGTGCACCAAAGAATCATGTAATCTTATGGATTTGGGAGATTTCTAAGAAGAAAGTATATTTGGTTTGAAAATGATGTTTTTCTTTGTGTAAGAGAAAAATAATAGATGATATTGGTGTTGGTTAAGTATGATAAGTATATAAATATCATGTCACAAAGGACAAAAAGTCAAATTTCAAACAGCTCACCTACGGTTGATACACGGTCGACCGTAGCATTTTATCATCTCAATATCATGTCACACGGTCGACCGTGCATCGACCGTCAGCCCACTGGAAAATTTTGATTTTCAATTTTAATTTTTTGTCTTTTAATGCCCAAACTCAATCTATTCATGCTTAATATATCTTAACTAACATTAGCTATCACATGATTAATAAAAGTTTCAATTCATTCTCCACTTTAGGACACATACACATTATGAACATATTGTCAAGGACTTTGCTATATTCTTTGAACACACTCTCAATTATGTTGAAGTATATTACCTCTTGTCATGCTCTTACAAAGCAAAGGTCTTTTACAAATCTAGTGTCATGACAAGAGAAATTGTGGTGATTCAAGGGGAAATAGTTATGGTGATTGTTTGTTGATATGATATTTGCTACTATTTGCTGTGATTCTTATGCCATGAATTATGTTACTTGAACCTTGGCATGTAATAAATGCATATTTAGAATATTGGTTATACTCACACATCTTTGGCAAGTTCTTGGTAGTATTTTCATATATTTTAGATCAAACATCTCAAGAAGTGGAGCTCTACGTTCAAGGGGGAGCTTACGTGAAGGGGGAGCTTATGTCAAGGGGGAGTCTCCTTTTTGTTTAAGACAAAAAAGGGGGAGAAGATAGAAGAATATATAAATATATATGTATATATGCACATGTTAACATGTTAAAGTTATATATACAATTCTTATACAAGTTATAAATTTTTGTCTTCAACAAAAAGGGGGAGATTGTTGGGAAAAATAGGCTTACAAATATATCCTCTTTTGTTGACACAAAAATATATCACTTGTTTATATAATTATATGTACTAACATTAACATATGTGCACATATACATATATATACTCAATCAAATATATTCTCATCAAATGGCCAAGCTCCAATCGTCAAGATCCGAGTTCAAGTAGAAGCCGATGTCGAAGATTCCTACAAATAAACGTTCAAAGTTTATGAGCTTACAAAATAAATAATTAAATGAGTTTAAGTTTTTATAAAATAATTTTTATAAAAACTTTTATAAAAATTGAGAAACTTTTTATAAAATCACAAGCTTGGTAGTCAAAGCAAATGAATTCCTATTTTGGCAAATACTAAACATAATCTTCTATTGAAATAAGCCAAAACCATATTTAGCAAAAGGAATCTCTCAAAGAGGTAAACTTCCAACATGCTTTGTGCATTTGGTTTCTAAACTACCATTTTTATGATTAAATTCAAACTTAAGAAGTATGGCACTAACCCAACTTTTCTAAAGCTTCTTTTCAGTGCATTTTTATGGTAAAAATGGGTTGTGTGTGGTTTTGGTAAAAGGCCAACGTCTATATTGACAAGTCTCAAAAAGTTCCAGCAGGCCGACGGTCGAAGAAGAAGGGTTGTGTGTGGTTTTGGTAAAAGGCCAACGTCCACTTCTTGAAGAAGAAGGGTTTTGTTATTGGAAACAAAGATTCATGACTTATGTCAAAGCTAAAGATGTTGATCTTTGGGATATTATTGAAGAAGGGGATTATGTACCAAAAACCTTTGATTCCAAACAAGATGCCTTTGTTCCACTTCCTAAAGAAAAATGGGATCAAGAGGATAAGAAAATGGTTTCTAAAAATTTTGAAGCAAAACTGTTTCTTTACAATGCTTTGCCTAGAAAAGAATTTGAAAGAGTATTTATGTGTGAAAGTGCAAATGCTATTTGGAAATCTCTTGTCACCACACATCAAGGAAATGCCCAAGTTCTAGATAACAAAATTGAATTACTTGTGCAACAATATGAACAATTTCAAATACTAGATGATATGAAAATTGATGAAGCTTTTGCAAAGTTTAATACTATTGTTACTAGTCTCAAGTCACTTGGGACTACTTACTCTAACAAAAAGATTGTAAGAAAGTTTCTTAGGGCTCTTTCACCAAAATGGAGGGCAAAGGTGACGGCTATTGAGGAGTCAAAAGATTTGAACATACTTCAAATGGATGAGCTAATAGGAAATCTCAAAGTGTATGAAGTGATCATGCAAAAGGATGATGAGATTGCCAAGCTAAAGAAAGAGAAGAGCAAGTCCATTGCACTTAAAGCCAAACATATCAACGATTCCTCTAGTGATGAAGGAGATGAAACAAATAGTGATGAGGATGAAGAGTATGCCATGATGGTGAGGAACTTTAAAAAGTTCTTCAAAAGAAAAGGCAAGCATGTGAAAGCTCCATTTGATCCTAAGAAGTACAAGCAAGCCAAGGATGCCAAGAAAGAAAAAAAATCATCTAGAGAATGCTATGGATGTGGAGACTCTTCACATCTCATAAGTGATTGTCCAAAGGTAGCCTCAAAGAAAAAGGAAAATCACAAAGCCTTCCTAGGAGGTGCATGGAGTGATAGTGGTGATGAAAACCAAGAAGAAACAAAAGAAGAAAAATGTCTCATGGCCTTTGAGACAAGTGAGGTACACTCCGATTCTAGCTACTATAGTGACAATAATGGCCATCAATATGATCAATTATGTGATTTTAGCTCAAAAATACTTACTAAAAATGAGGAGTTAAAAAATGAGAATAAAAGTTTGAAAAAGGAAAATATCAAGTTGAAGAATGAAAATGATGACTTAGTTATAAAGATAAAAGATCTAGAAAACAAAATTGCATCTCATACACATACAAGCATAAAAGATTTGGAGAGTAAGCTAAAAACAAACTTGGATACAACCACACTGTCAAAATTTGAGAATAGTTCAACAAAGTTAGATGAAATGTTAAAGATTCAAAAATTATCAAAAGATAAGGGTGGCATTGGATTCTCTGGGCACTCAAACAACATGCCAATAAGTCACTTGAAAACCATTCAATTTGTGAAAGAAAAAGGGAAAGAAAAAATCCAGGACCTCCACGGTCGACCCACGGTCGATACTGTGCATCGACCGTCGAGTCACTGGAATTTTCAAAAGAACAAAAATGTAAACATTGTCTCTAGCTCTTCCACTTGTATGCCCAAGGTTGCAAGTAATGAGTTAATGAGAAAGTTTTATACTCCAATAACAAAGCTTGGACTTGGATTCAAGAAACCTAAATCAAATGTGACTCAAAAACCAAAATACTCTCAATCCATAAACCCTAAGAACACATGGTATTATAAAAGTTTTAGAATCACACAAAGATGGATTAGAATAGGAGTTTTTGATGCTAACCATCCAGGACCCATGAAACATTGGGTACCAAAAGCTTGAATGAAAACTTCATATGTGTAGGGCTGCAATAAAAGTGAGAATATGTCTCATGAATGGATTCTTGATAGTGGTTGTTCAAAACACATGACCGGTAATAGAGAACTCTTCACCTCATACAAGGAGTATGATGGAGGACATGTTGTGTTTGGAAGCAATCTAAGAGGAAAGGTGATTGGTAAAGGTAACATTCTTCATGACAATATCAAATTCTTGAATGTCGAGCATGTTAGTGGTTTAGCTTACAATTTAATAAGTATTGGTCAACTATGTGATAAAGATCTAAATGTTAAATTCACCAAACATGAAAACTTAATATGCAAAGATGATAAGGTTTTAGTAAAAGGTGTTAGGAGAAATGGACTATATACATGTAGACTTGGTGATAATCCTAACACACAAGTATGTCTTGCATCTATAATTGATAATTCAACATTATGGCATAGAAGACTAGGTCATGCCAACATGAGACTACTACAAACATTGACTAGAAATGAGCTTGTTAAAGACTTACCAAATATTAAATTTGATAATCATTTTTGTGATGCATGTAAAATAGGAAAACAAGTACATTCATCTCATAAATCTAAAAATGCTATAACTACAAAAAGATGTCTTGAACTATTGCATATGGATCTTTTTGGCCCTTCATCAATTCAAAGTTATGGAGGAAACTTCTACACACTAGTTGTTGTAGATGACTTTTCTAGATATACATGGACCCTATTTTGAAAACAAAAATTGAAGCTTTTGACAAATTCAAAAATCTTGGCAAGAAAATTCAAAACCAATTAGGTTGAATGATTATCTCAATTCATACCAACCATGAAAGAGAAGTTGTCAATATAGCGCAACTTGGAGCATTTTGTGATAAACATGGAGTTTCTTATAACTTTTCGGCTCCTCACACTCCCCAAATCTAATGGGGTTGTTGAAAGGAAAAATAGGTCTTTCCAAGCTTTGATTAGACCAATGTTAAGTAAAACACCATATGAAATCATCAAAGTTAGAAAACGATCCAATAACTCAAGTTATAGGAAACCTAAATCAAAGACTCACTAGATCCCAAGCCCAAAACCTTAATACCTTCTTTGCCTTTGTGTCACACATAGAACTCAAGAATATTAAAGAGGCAATTAAGGATAAAAATTGGGGAATGGCAATGCAAGAAGAGTTTAATCAATTCACTAGAAGCCAAGTTTGGGACTTAGTACCTTGACCTAGTGGTCGCACAATAATTGGAACTAAATGAGTATTTAGAAACAAAGCTAGACTAGTAGCCCGATGATATAATAAAAAAGAAGTGATAAACTTTGATGAATCCTTTGCTCCGGTTACTAGATTTGAATCCATTTGGAGTCTACTTGCTTATGACCGTACTCAAAATTTTAAATTATATCAAATGGATGTCAAAAGTGCTTTTCTAAATGACTTTATAAATGAGGAAGTTTATGTATGTCAACCTCCCGGTTTTGATTTTTGAAGACCTCATCATATGTATATAATCTTAGAAAAGCATTGCATGGCCTTAAATAAGCACCTAGAGCATGGTATGATAAATTAAAATCATTCTTGTTGAAAAATGAATATAGTATAGGTCAAGTTGATAATACATTATTCACAAAGAAAAAGAAAAATGACATCTTGCTTGTGCAAATTTATGTGGATGATATCATATTTGGGTCAACATGTCAAGATTTGTGTGATGAGTTTTCAAATCTTATACAAAATAAAATTGAAATGAGGATGATGGATGAGTTGAATTACTTTCTTGGACTTCAAATAAAACAATATGAAGATGGTACATTCAAATTAGACATCATTTCCTATGTGACAATATGCAAAAAGGAAATATAAATTTAGAAAAAATTGCTTCATGTGAAAATATTGTCAAACATATTCGCTAAACCGCTAAAAATTGAAATGTTACGACTTGGTTTAGGAATGATGGAACATGTTCCTTGAAAATAACTCCGAAATACATAAAAATGGTCAAAATATACATTCCAGAAGTACCACGGTCGACTCACGGTCGATACCGTGTATAGACCGTCAGATCACTGCCTAAATTCAAAAATTAAGCAAAAAGGCGCGGTCGATATCACGGTCGACCGTGGATCGACCTTCGTGGACCTGACGGATTTTTGACCCTATTTTGCCTTTTCTCTCTCTTTCCTCTCCACTTCATCTCATCTCATCTTCCCCACAAACCCTAGCCGCCATTTTCAACATTTATATTTCAAAAAGCTTGAAAATCATCAAAAAAAAAAAAATGTTTTACCTTACGGTTGAAGTTACGATCAAAGGCTCGGTTGGATTCACGGTTGAAGATTCTTCGTCTCGTGATTTCTTATCTTCACAAGTTTCTTGTTAAAGGTATACTTTTATCTCTTCCTCCTTTTCTTAGAACTCTCTTTGTGCACCAAAGAATCATGTAATCTTATGGATTTGGGAGATTTCTAAGAAGAAAGTATATTTGGTTTGAAAATGATGTTTTTCTTTGTGTAAGAGAAAAATAATAGATGATATTGGTGTTGGTTAAGTATGATAAGTATATAAATATCATGTCACAAAGGACAAAAAGTCAAATTTCAAACAGCTCACCTACGGTTGATACACGGTCGACCGTAGCATTTTATCATCTCAATATCATGTCACACGGTCGACCGTGCATCGACCGTCAGCCCACTGGAAAATTTTGATTTTCAATTTTAATTTTTTGTCTTTTAATGCCCAAACTCAATCTATTCATGCTTAATATATCTTAACTAACATTAGCTATCACATGATTAATAAAAGTTTCAATTCATTCTCCACTTTAGGACACATACACATTATGAACATATTGTCAAGGACTTTGCTATATTCTTTGAACACACTCTCAATTATGTTGAAGTATATTACCTCTTGTCATGCTCTTACAAAGCAAAGGTCTTTTACAAATCTAGTGTCATGACAAGAGAAATTGTGGTGATTCAAGGGGAAATAGTTATGGTGATTGTTTGTTGATATGATATTTGCTACTATTTGCTGTGATTCTTATGCCATGAATTATGTTACTTGAACCTTGGCATGTAATAAATGCATATTTAGAATATTGGTTATACTCACACATCTTTGGCAAGTTCTTGGTAGTATTTTCATATATTTTAGATCAAACATCTCAAGAAGTGGAGCTCTACGTTCAAGGGGGAGCTTACGTGAAGGGGGAGCTTATGTCAAGGGGGAGTCTCCTTTTTGTTTAAGACAAAAAAGGGGGAGAAGATAGAAGAATATATAAATATATATGTATATATGCACATGTTAACATGTTAAAGTTATATATACAATTCTTATACAAGTTATAAATTTTTGTCTTCAACAAAAAGGGGGAGATTGTTGGGAAAAATAGGCTTACAAATATATCCTCTTTTGTTGACACAAAAATATATCACTTGTTTATATAATTATATGTACTAACATTAACATATGTGCACATATACATATATATACTCAATCAAATATATTCTCATCAAATGGCCAAGCTCCAATCGTCAAGATCCGAGTTCAAGTAGAAGCCGATGTCGAAGATTCCTACAAATAAACGTTCAAAGTTTATGAGCTTACAAAATAAATAATTAAATGAGTTTAAGTTTTTATAAAATAATTTTTATAAAAACTTTTATAAAAATTGAGAAACTTTTTATAAAATCACAAGCTTGGTAGTCAAAGCAAATGAATTCCTATTTTGGCAAATACTAAACATAATCTTCTATTGAAATAAGCCAAAACCATATTTAGCAAAAGGAATCTCTCAAAGAGGTAAACTTCCAACATGCTTTGTGCATTTGGTTTCTAAACTACCATTTTTATGATTAAATTCAAACTTAAGAAGTATGGCACTAACCCAACTTTTCTAAAGCTTCTTTTCAGTGCATTTTTATGGTAAAAATGGGTTGTGTGTGGTTTTGGTAAAAGGCCAACGTCTATATTGACAAGTCTCAAAAAGTTCCAGCAGGCCGACGGTCGATGCCACGGTCGACCGTGGGTCGACCGTGGACAGTCTGGACACTTTTTGAGCTTGCATATTTTTCCTTATTTAAGGTAACTCAAGTCTTGTGTTTTACCAAGCTCTTGCAATCTGAAAAACACAGAACATATACAAAAACTTGTGAGCTCATATTCTTGATACAAATTCAACATCTCAAGATCAAGAATGAAGCAAGAGTAAAAGCCTTCAAAGTTCAAACACTACATTACCTTCTTATATATTTGTAATAGTGTGAGGATCATCTCTAGCCTTAGAATTAGAGAGAAGTGAGGATCATCTCTAGCCTATAGAATTAGAGAGAATTGAGGATCATCTCTAGCCTATAGAATTAGAGAGAAGTGAGGATCAACTCTAGCCTTTCCAATTAGAGTGAAGTGAGGTTTATCTTAACCTTGTTTGCAAGAGTGAAGTGTAATTCTTGTAAGCTAAAGAGAGAAGTTGTAAAAGGTTTATCTCTACCTTCAAAGAGAGAAGTTAGTGGAGCAACTCTTGGTGGGTGAGGCCAAGGAGTGGATGTAGAGCAAGGTTGTTAACCCTTGCTTGAACCACTATAAATCATTGTGTCCAAACTACTTCATTGGTGATATCTTCCTTCCTTAAACTCTTTAATTATTTGCAAATATTGTTAAAAACTTTAAAAAGTGGGCATATAACCTATTCACCCCCTCTCTAGGTTCTAACACATCTTATAATAAATTACACTAACAATACTTATAATAAAATTTTCATAAAAACCCCTAAACTCTTTCATAAAACCCCCTCCTTTCCTTTCCGCTCATAAAAACCCTCAACTACCGCACTAAGATAGCAGTTTTTATGTAACTAATATTCAATAGGGTTTTTTAGTGGTTATTATAGAACTAGTTTTTTAGCGGTTATTATAAAAGTAGTTTTATTTGCATTATCAATGGCTCAGATTACACACGAGTTTGATCCAACGGCTATTTAAATTCAGGGCTTATACGACTGAGATTAATTGTTAGCATGATCTAATGGCTAAAAATACAAAACCAATACACTCCGGCAACTATATATATATATATATATATATATATATATAATTAGAGTTAAATACAAAAATGGTCCCTGTGGTTGTCATTGATTTTCACTTTTAGTCCTTTAACTTTAAAAATTACGAAAATAGTCACCGTGGTTGTCATTTTGTTTCACTTTTGATCTTTTAAGCTAACTGGTGTTAACTTTAACCGTTAGTCAAAGGGCATTTTGGTCAATTTCCTTATTATTCTTGTTTCCAAACATATATAACCTGTTACAACTATCTCCAAACAACAATTTCCTTACCTTATTACCAAACACCCATTTTCCATTTCTCTTTACTTTTAAACCTACTTTCTATCTAAAACCTTCATTACTTTTTCATCTCTCTCTTTCTCTCTCTCTCTAGATAAACACCATAAGTACATCACCGCCTTCCACCACCGACATTTCCTCATTAAACCAACCACCACCATCTCACTCTATCACTCTCTTCAATTTTCACTAGTCACCACCACCACCACACGACAACGACCACTCCGTTCTCTTTTTAAGAGCGCCGGCCACCACCACAACGCTTCAATACTTCACCATAAATCACCATTTCTAACGGTGTGAGCTATTGTCTGCGACCTGAGATATGAAGCAACTATTTTGAGATCTGAAGCCCTAACTGAGATCTGAAGTATTGTTCTGAGATCTGAAGCAACCAATTTGAAATAAAGCACGCCGATTTGAAATAGATCTGAAGCAACAAATTTGAAATTGATACTCTCCCTCTCTCTAGTCTTTTAAAATAGAGCACGCCGACGAGGTGGAGCTTGAACCCAACACCGACGATAAGGCAGTCCATGTGATCATGTGGCTACGGTGATTTTCTGAAGCTTGAAGAGATGATGGTTTATGGTTTTTTTCTTTCTGATTGGTACAAGAATCGTGTTTAAATTTGTCCATGCTTCCTAATTTTTTTGGCATCCTAGGTTTGAAGATCTAGTTATATTGAGGGCTTTCTTTTTAAAAATATGAGTTTTAGTTCATAATCTATTGCTGGGCTTTTGAGATTTGTTTTCATATTAGTTAATATTATTAATATTTAATTTTTATAATTGGTTAATTAATCATCAATCTTAAGAAAAAGGGTAGAAAGGCTATAGATCTTGTTTGGTAACAAGAATAAAAACGAAATTGATCAAAATGCTCTTTGACTAACGGTTAAAGTTAACATCAGTTAGCTTAAAGGACCAAAAGTGAAATAAAATGACAACTACGGTGACTATTTTCTTAATTTTTAAAGTTAAAAGGACTAAAAGTAAAAACAAATATTAAAATAGGGCCCAACCGGGTTCGAACCGGTGACCTCTTGATCTGCAGTCAAATGCTCTACCACTGAGCTATGGACCCAATTACATCAGAACTCTTGACCGTCTTTTATTATTTCATTCAAATCTGAGTTGTGAATTAGCAGAGCGCCAAATTTCAACGAACCCGAATAGGTCGGTGCGGTTTTAAATCACCACACAAGAATAAATACCTGAGCGCCAGCTTTCCCTTCATTCTCACCATCACGCACCTTTGAACTTTCAGAATGTCAGCGCAAAAATCGAACTCGAGGAAGAAGAAAACCACTGAATCAGGAACTCCGAAAACGGAATTAAAACGAGTGATGATCGAAGAAGATGATTTCGATTTCGATGCTGATCAACTGAAGCAGCGAGCTCCGAAGAAGCAGCGCTCTACTTTTGAAGATGATCTCGATGCCGATCTATCTAGGTAATTTCTCAGGTTCATACTTACAATTGCGTAATATGCTGATTACAATGTGATACTAAATCGCTTGTTATTATTGATTTTTTTGACAAATTTTCTGTTTATGAAGACGAGGCGTCAGAAGTATACAATTTGAATCGCAATGAACTGATCTACTGTTTCTTAGTTCTGCGTATAAGTTGTAAACATCAATTTGTGTGTAGGATTTGAGTTCTGATAACTACTTTTGAAATTTTGCAGTGACATTAAAGGTTTAATGAACGCGTTACATCAGATCAAAGAGAAAGCACAGAAGGATGGACAGAAGAAAAAGGAGGAGACTATTTCGAGGTGAATCCCTGATTTACTTTGGTTTTATTCTGTTTACTAGAGCAGTGGTGACTCTTGATTGATTTCTAGCAATGATGATGATTGGCTGTCTGGGTTAATTAGATTGAAATTGTTTGGATGTTTTTTAAGTGAGTTTTCTATGAAGTATATACATATTTCTGCTATCTTTTTTGAATAGAATATTTATGCTTTCTGGATCAACATAATTACGATGTAACTAGTTATCTAGCTCTTTTTTACATCTAAATTATGCTCTGTTCATTCTATAATGTGTTATTGGATATGTTTATTCCTCTTGATCTAGTGACGATGATGATTGGCTCTCCGGCTTAATATTGTTTTTGGATCTTTTTGAAGTGAGTTATCAAGTATAAACATATTTGTGCTATCTGGATCAGCATAATTATCTAGCTATTTTCTACATTGTGTATGTTGTGTTCTTGAATATGTTCGGTCCTCTTGATTTCTAGCGACCATGATGATTGGCTGTCTGGCTTCTTAACTAGGGCGAAATCGTTTGGGTTTTTTCAAGTGAAATTTCCCTTCCATGTATGATAAGGCCTTATCTACTTTCTTTTACTACGTGTCTTAATAGTTGATTTTCAAGTATTTCACTAGCATGATTGTGGTTTACGTCGATACAGTTTGGGTATAAGCACACGCAGAATCCATGAGTTTGTAGTTCCTGAATACATGTAATCTGGCCTTCATCAAATTTTTATTAGCTTTTTTTGCAGTGAAAAATCTTTCATACGGTCAGATAACTTCTATTAGAGCAGTTAAATGACTTTACATATTATTATCATGCTCTATACTTTCTTCTAACTAGGAAAAGCAAGTTGTTCTTCTAGTTAAAGATAAGCATGCATTGTGTTTTTTTCCCTGATCATACCGGAGGAACCTTTGAAAGCATATGTGACCAGCTTCTGCAACATCCTCACCCAGTTAAAAAGCCAGATTTATCTCTAAAAAATCTAACAGACACAATATGTAATATATAAACTGTGAACAGGACCATATTTGATCCCATCATTTAGCGCCAACGATCAAATTAGTAAAAGAGAGGTTTTGATAGTGAAGAAAAGCTATAAATATGGTAGGGATTCTGTTAGATAACATACCTTGAGAGCCATGATACTATCCTCTCACTGTATTATCCCTTGGATAGGTTGTCACAAGGTGTTTTCTTTTCAATGCATTGGGTCTGTGTGTTAGGATCGCAACCAGGGAACTGACCAACGGTATTTTCTGCTTTGGGTTGCCCCTCACGGCTTTAAAGCGCATCAAATAGTAGGAGTAAGATCCCCCCTCCTTATAAGGAGGAAGAATCCCCCTTGCCTCACCAATGTGGGATGCTCTTGCATTGTTACAAAAGCGAGAGTTGCGGATTTGACCGGCTCGAGGGAACGATGAGCCCCATAAACCCAACATCCCCCCCCCCCACATTGGTGCGGCTCCTGGCTCTGATACCAATTGTTAGGATCGCAACCAGGGAACCGACCAACAATATTGTCCGCTTTGGGTTGCCCCTCACGGCTTTAAAACGCGTCAAATGGTAGGAGCAGTGACATGTTTGTGTATGACAGCTTATACATTGTGAACAATAAACATGAAAAGGCGCACAAGGCAAGATGGTGTTAAAGTTTCAATAAAACACAGTACATGGGCAGCCTCAACTTTGCAAATTGCTCAATGCTAGCATTTTTACACTGAGAGGTATCCCTCAGGTCCATTCTTTCTTCTGGATTATGGACACAAGACATGGGCAATTCGGACAACTACAATTCCTGAAAACGCCAAATGAATAAGTCACCTCTCAGATAACGACAACCTACAAATGGTACAATATAGTAATATATTCTATGCAAACCTTATTGTTTCTAGAATTTGTAGATCCAATAACTTTTTAGTAGATGTGGTTGTTGGTGCTTGGTGTAGACATTATGAATGTGATGCAAATAAAATTCTCATAATAAACATAGGTATTATATTGGTTTTTATATTATTATAATGCTTTATTTTTTCTCTGTTTTAGCTGTCATACTTGTTTCATTCATGACTTGATCACTATGCTTGCAATTAACAAACACTCGATTGTTATATAAAGCCATGAAAGTATCATAGGGTGTTAAGATTAAGAACTCCCATCTAATGACACAGACTTCAAAACCTTGTCCACTCCCATACCCCCTCTCCCCCACCTCCAAATAAAAGACACACACACACACATGAATTAAAGCTAACATTTCTTTTTGTTTGAAAAGAAAAGTTTATTTTTATTACAATCAGTAGAATGTAACTGTTACAGTATGCTGTCTGTTGATCACCAGAACAATATAAATGACTTTTCAACTAAAGGAAAAGGACATAAGCACCGAGTAACATATTTGAATCTCCATAAAAATGATCATTTATGTAAGCTTTTGCTCACTGACTTGAAAAAGAGAGAAACAAGGCCTTTGATATATTGTTTCTGTAGTGTACTTATCTTCTTCCTATCTATTTCTGAAATTCATGATGACTGAGTTGTTTTCGGTTTTGCACCAGTGTCGCTACAGAAATCAGGTCTAAGTTTGATGAGTTAAAGTCCAAAGTAGAGAAAGAAAGGTAACTGTAGATACTGACTGGTATCTGCTCTATTACATGCTCTTGATCTACTAATTCCATCATGCTTTTATAGTTTTATATCCTGTAAATTTCAGACAAAACTTTGCCAAGGCACTATCAAAGAGCTCAAAAGAGGTACGCAAAGCGAATATTCATCTTAAATGGATTACGTGTAAATATTATTCTCCTCTACATGTCAATTCTATACTTAAAAGCTCTTTTAAGTTTGCGTGCAGTGTGAGAACATGTTGAAGAATGAGACTGCCAAGTTCCAAACAGTTTACGAAAGTTTCTGCAAGGACAAGAACTCACATCTTCAGGCTCTGAAAGGTATTAAATACTTACCAAGTCAGTGCTTTGATTGGCGCATACGATATATGATGGGAAAAAGGAAGCATTTATGTGCATACATTGAAGCAAGAAACGAGAGTTCACTGAAAAGTTGTTGTTAGTTGGTCTCTTATTGCAATTTGTAGTTTCTTATGATGGAATTAGAAATTTTTTTTTCCCTTCACAATCTAAGCATATGCTGGTTCTGCTGTTCACGAGTTGCTTAGGCTGTGTTCACTTCCAGAAAAATCTTCCATTTTTCCAGAAAATTTTTCTAAGAAAACTGAAAATTAGAAAACATGTTTACTTGCACATTTTTTCAAGAAAACAAAAAACTCCCTTACTTTTTCACATTTTCCCAAACTTCTCAATTTTTTCAAACTCTCATACTTTTTCAATAAAACACTTCAACTAAACATGTTTTCCATTTTTCTCTGAAAAAGAAAAACTCCACCCCTTCATCTAAACACGTTTTCTATTTTTTTCAGAAAATGAAAACTCCACCATTTTTCACAGAAAACAAAAAACAGAAAATTTTTCTCCTGCTAAACGCAGCCTTATATTTCTTCCCCTAGATGTATGATAAGCTCCATTTACATAGGGATACATTTGTAATAAGAAAGAATACTCTTCATAAAATTGTTATATGTAAATTAGACAGTCAAGGTCTCAAACAGAAATAGTTGTGTTCAAATTATACTTTGGGCTTAAACTTGTGTAGAATGTTTTGATTCTATAGAATTTGACTGAAAGTTTGTAGTATGATGAAATGTTGTACTAAAACTAGCTGAAAGCAGAACCAAGACCAGGTAACTTTGGTCATTTAAACATCCGAATCATACAAATTCTTCTGTCATCAATGATTATTTTTGCTGTTAACATGACAGATACCGTTTCAAAATACGAAGAAGAGAAGGAGAGATTGTTCATGCGATACGAACAACACAGTAAGTAATTTGTCTCTTTTGTCAGATCATTTAACCAAAACTAGTGTCATTGGCTAACCATCATGCTTTACACAGGAAAGAAAGAAAAGAACATGATAACCGAGCATGAGAAGGCTTGTGCAGCCAAAATTTCTGACCTGGAGGAGTCACTGAAGAAAAAGAAGCAGGTTATTTATCCCTTCTTAGTTAAAACCTGCTCCCAAGTGGTGGCAAAATGAGATTGAGTTCTAGTTGAAAATTGGTTCTTTTGGTTTGGGTCAGGTTGGGTTGACCCAAAACATTCTCATATTCAAAATCTTAAATTTTTTATAAACAGTTACCTTCTATTTCAAGTAATCTTTCGAATAAAATGATTTTGGAAGTTTTATGTAACAAAATACGACCCGTTTGACCTATTTGACTTCGTTAGATATAAAAAACATCTTGAAACGTCCCATTTGTTAGTGAATTGGTAGAATTCGCCATTTCTACCGCCTGAATCAAGCTATAACCATGGTTTTATTTTTCTTTTATTTATTTATTTTGGTAGGATGACAAAACGTTTAGCATTCTACGGAAAACTCTAGGATCGTTTCTTGACAATGCTTCGGATGAGGACTTCCCACCTGATGATTGAAGCAAAATCTGGAAACTTACTGCTGCAAATCTTGTTGGTATTCCTCCCCCTAGCATTATAAACTAGTCTCATTCCCACTTGCTGAATTTTCGTTAAAATAAAAAGCATATCTAGTTATCTACCATTTTCGATACTAATTTCAACAAGAAATCGACTCTCGTAACGCACTTAGAGATATATGTATAGTTTGGTTACTCTATTTCATAATTAGAAGACAGATTATTGACCTTGTTGATCATTTCACCATGACCCTAGTTTATATTTTATCCAAGTATATCCTTCATTTGGATAGCAAAAAACTGCTTCTACCTATTGTGCATTTAGTTTTATTTTTATTATAACCAGAAACAGCTTACTTGATAATCAATATACAAAGTGTGTTGGAATGTATACTTAAAGTATTTAAATTGTAAATAAAATTGGATCATTAGGTAATCATGTTATCCATAAATACAACTAAATAAAGAAAGAGGCAAGGTCTTTGTTACAACCTATTTTATTGGTTGAACAACATTCTCAAGATTACATACCAATTTGCTTTTACTTTTCCTATTCCTATTCCTATGTTCTAATATAAATAAAAGACTAATTAAGATAAATTTTATTTATCAAATCAATTTAGTTATACAATCTTGATTATCTATTTACTTACACTTGAGGAAATCAATTTTGACTTTTGAAGGTCAAACTAATACTCTTGATTATTTATTTTGAATTTTGTAAATAGCTATCTAATAACAATGATAAGATTTAAATCAAATTGATTTGAATAACAATGATAATTAGTTTTAAAAAATATGTAATAAGTTAATAACATGTTGAGATAAATAGTTTTAAATCAATTTTGGCTACTGTTCTCACTGTTTTGAGGGAAAGGGAACACAAGAAAAGTGAAAGGAAAGAAAATGATTGGTATATGTTTTTGAGTTAGAATGAAAGGAATGCATTAAGAGGGGATTCTGGTTTTCTTCACAATATCTCATTTCTGAAGGATGAGATTATGTAAAATATTCACTTAAGTTTCTTTCCTTCCGCTCTATAAAAACTCGAGAACATGTATAATCTATTGTTCTCCTTCCTTTCTTTTCATTTTCTTTCGGAAATTAAGTTAGAGAACATATTTGGAAGCATTAACAAGAACATCCGGAGTCTTAAAACCCTAAAACAATACAACAAAAAGTTAAAGGGTGTTCATTTATATTCTCATGTTCTTCCGTTTTTTTGGCTTAACGATGCTACCTTGACAATTATCCTTTCAACATTTCTTACACCCGGTCTTTTCCATCATGTCCTCTCTTAGTGCTTATTCTATACATTCATAACCATTATTAGCTCCAAACCACTCATTTCTCCGTTTTGACACACTTCCACACCGGTGATTCTCCACTCCGACCAACGGATTTTTCTCCATTCAATATTTCCTAGGAAAAATCATCCTTGGTTGTTTTGAGATTAATAATGGCCAATTTCGTTAGTACTTTTATTCACAGGGCTACATGTTGAAGTCAAGCCACATTTTTTTGTTACATGCTCTTGATTTTTATGTCTATCTTTTTTGTGCTTCTCATCTTCGTTCAACTACTGAAAACCAATTGTCTGAACTTAATGTCTTTAGTTTCCATAATTAAGACAAGGCATATTGTGCTAAAAATCCATGGTTCTAAAAAACGTGTCATGGCGGCGTCAAGACGCGATGCGCGACTCCGACGTTAAGAAATAGCCCTTGGCGGTGGGGTTAGGTGTGGCGTAAGACAAGGCGGCATAAGGCGCGTCTTTACGCGCCAAATGACAAGTGTTTTAAGGCGTGGCGCACAGAAAATATTTTTTAAATTTTTTTTTGACTTTTTTAATATACATTTTGTGATCGCGTGTATTGAACTTCTATAAATTTATATTTTGTAATTTGTATATGTTACTTTGCTCCTAATTTGTGCAACTTTGTGTAATTTATATATTAATAATGATAAATTGTATATAAATATTTATAAAGTATATACAAAATTTTCGCTTTAAGTGCCGTATTAAAAAACGCCATGACTTCTAAAGCTTGAGCCTTGTACTCACCGTCAAAATACAATGAACTTTATGTAAAATATCATCGTATATAATCAACTTTTTTCCCGAATAATGCAATCAACTTAATAAAATCCAAACAATGCCCTTTCTTATACTAGCCTTTCACCTAGTTCTAGAATGATACATGGTTCAATACTTCAATTTAAAACTTGTTTTAAAGTTGAAAAAATAAGATCATCTAATTTCGGCCACGTTGTACTTACTAACTATTATTAAATAAATATGTGTGATTAAAAAATAAAATAGGAGCAATGTTTTAAAACCCGGGTTTTTAGTTGACCCGGACTCCTCACTGGGTCACGGTTCAACCGGTTCGACCGGCGGGTCAACCCGGTTTTCAAATGTTTAAATCTTTTAAAATATATATGCATATGTGTGTATATATATGTATGTATATAAACCTGAAAACAATTACTAATCTGTTAAGAAACTAAATAATCTATCAAGCATAAAATGAAATTCTATTGAGAGTGTTACGTGAACTCAATTGATGTTTATGCTTTAAGAACAATCACATGTCGGAGATGACAGAGGATATGAGTTGCCGTAGACTATCGAGAGGGGTTCACAAATCATTTTTAGGGTTTTTGTTGAGTGAGAGTTTCAAAATATCACTTGTTGAGATGACTAATAGCTAAACTTTTATGTTTTAAAAAAAATATTGAAATGAAAAAAATAAAAACCGGTTCAACCATAAACCCGGGTGGGTTGGATCGGCCGGGTCAACCCGGGTTTTAAAAGATTAAATAGGAGGGAAAACGTTGCATGTTGAAAGAGATGAGAGGAAAAGTAACGTAACGACGTGATTAAAAAAACCAACAATAGAATGATTACCCGTTAAAACTCCTATACTATGTACCATGTAGTCATATTTTTTTAATGTTTAAATGATCATAGAATATTGTACAAAATAACTAACGTAGGTTTCCGAGTTTTATTTTGAAGAGAAAATAAAAAAATTTGAAAACAAATAAAAAAAGTTTTGTGTTCGGTTAACTTTCTTTCCTAAATTTTTCATTTTCCTTAGGGATTTGGAAAGAAAGGAAAGGCAATCTTTATAACTTTTTGTAAGTGACTAAATTATCCTTAATCATAATAAATAATTTTAAAAAGTAATGGTATTACTGTAAAATAACCTGTTTTTCTTTCCTTCATCTCCAACTTAGAAACACAAACTTACGAACACGAAAAATCAAAATCATTATTCTTTCTTTTGTCTTGTTTTCTCCCCTTAATTTTCTTTTCTTTCCATAATATTTCTCGGGAACACAACATAAGTGAATACTGCTAATTACGTAAAGTAGTTATAATTAGAAATATATACTTAAATTAAATAATCCATCAAAACCCTATTTAAATAATGAAAGGTTCTATATTTTTCTACTGTGTATTATTATTTGACATATATCAAAATTAATAAAAGATATACAAAAATTAGTAGATTTCACGTATTATCATATAATGAGTAAAATATTTAATATGAAGATATATAAATCTCTTTTAAATAATTTAACAATGTCCCAAACGCTACCAGCTGTGTTAAAATTTTGTTTAGACTAATTATAATTAACTCTTTCAAAAATCATAGAAGATTGATTATTTGTTCACATCAACTTTTTATCATACATAACTAGTAGAATATTTATACCTCTACCAATTTATTATCTATTACAAATCTAAAGATATAATGTTTAAAATAACAATCACTATTCACCAATCATAATGGTTCTAAATAACATAAGGCGTGACATGACGATGAGGTCAAGGTTCAAGTTTTAGGAGCCATGGCGTTTTAAGGCAACAATTTTGTATATATTTTATAAATATTTATATCCAATTTATCATTATTAATATACAAATTATAAAAAAGTTATATAGATTAGGAGTAAAGTAACATATACAAATTACAAAATACAAATTTATAGAAGTTCAATACACGCAATCACAAAATGTATATAAAAAGTCAAATTTAAAAAAAAATAATTTCTGCGTACCACGCCTTAAAAAACTCGTCATTTGACGCGTAAAGGCACGCCTTATACTGTATTGTCTTACGCCACACCTAACCTCACCGTCAAGGACTATTTTTTAAAATCAAAGTCACTCCTTACACCTTAACGCCGTCGTAACGTATTTTTTAGAACACTGCCAATCATACATACATGGGCTCCTTTACAACAGAAGAGAATATTTTATTTCCTTATAAGCATATTCATGAGTTTTGGTGGTTTTCAACTTTTCATGCACATCACAACTATTTTCTAGAGGAAATATCATATGAGACCCCACAATTCAACCATCAACCAATCATAGCACACCTGGTTTCTTCTCCACCATTCCTTTCAAACAACCTGAAAACCCCCCAAATCCAAAAGCATTCACAAATTCCTCAATGCTAAATTCAGAAGAGCACACACAAACATGAGCTCTGGAGTACTTCTCACAGCTACTCATTTGCCTTTCAATTCTGTTGCAGATAAATACCAAAAGTTTCCTAAATTCTACACTTCGTCTTCGTGTTCGACATTTCAAATTCTGTGTTCATCGTCAGGGTCAGAGCTAACCCTAACCAATGGTAATTTCGCTTCATCTCTATTGTTGTATTGAAACGAATTGCATGATTATGGTATACATGATACGGGTTTCGAATAATAGGGTAAATTAATTGTTTGTATTATTAATCTTCCTCAACTTGAACTGATTTTCTGGAAATTGTAAACGGTTCACATTAGCTTACCGACTGATAGAGGATTTTGTACAAGATAGAAAGAACTGATTTTGAATTTGAGGATGATAAGATCACTTTCAGCCCCCACGGCGTGGTGGAGGACACTACCCCCTGGGTACCACACCGGCCCTGGTTGTATCATCATCGTTGTCATTGAGGAAGCTTTTGAAAATGCTTGAATTGCAAAACGGTTTATGACATCTGCTCGGTTTCTCCTTTTGTTTTGTACATGCCTGCGTTGTAGACTTGTAGTACCCAACAGTGACCTCCATATTCAAGATATTAACATGCCAAAATAGCTAACAACGACTTATCGGAATGTTATGCATCATGGAGGAGGTTGCTACATGCCTACATGCAAGAACGGCCTCTCCTTTAGTCCCTGCAACATTTCAAAATCCGAGAATCTTGACAGTTGACAGTATGTCGCTATATGAGTATACGCAACAACTTCATGGAAAAGTTATATGCTCTAATTGCGTTGTTGAATTCAACATTGACGTTTAAGGTTTTCATTGAAGTCACTTTTCTATATAGTGACTTTACAAATGTCAATGTTGAAACAACAAAGCATTTAACTTTTTCATGAAGCCTTGTTGCAACTTGCATATAGCAACGTACTGTTAAGATTCCCAGAATTTGAAATGTTGCAGGGACTAAAGGAGACGTCGGTGTTGCATATAGCGACCTCCTCCATGATGCAAAACAAAAGCAGAAAAAACCGAGCAACTGTCATAAACCCTTTTGGTATTCAAGCATTTTCAAAAAAAAAAATCTTGTTTATGAGTAATTGGGGCATCAAAAGTGGCCCACCATCTAAGAGGTTATGGATTCAAGTCTTGACAAGGGCCAAGCTTGTATGAGTATTTGGTGTTCTAGAAAAATTGGAAAACAGACTGTACTTTGCGAAAAGGTCTATATAACCGTGAAGTCAAAAGGTATTAATCTTCAATTAGAGGTAGCAATTTCAACCCATTTAGTCATTTACTTTATCAATGGGTTTGTTGGTTGTTTTTTATTACAGACACAGAAAATGAGTCCAATTGAGAAAATTTTGACCCGCCCATCTGAATGGATACTTATAGAAGTACAAACGGTTTGACTTACGAATTGACTAGTCAAAGGGTATGTTTATTTCTTGAAAGGAAGGAGTAAATTCGAATGTATTGTAGACTTTAAACTTGTTTTGATCTCAAGTTGGTCATCATATGCTCTATTTTACCATGCTTGTAAAGAAACATCATTGATAGTTTGTAGGACTGGGAGAAAGTGATTTTCAAACCAATAAAGGTTGGCAAAAATGCCATTTCATTTTAACAGAACATAAAAAGGTAACTAAAGATATTTATGCAACCATTGTAGGGACATCTGGAAACAATGTTTCATTGACTGGTGGTGCTTATGATTTTAGCAAAGCAACAACTTCTCTTACACAAAAGTTATTGTCATCCCCGAAGAAAGTGACTCTTGTAAGGCATGGCTTAAGCACTTGGAACGACGAAAGCAGAGTTCAGGTGTGTCTTCGTTTATTTTGCATATTATTTTGAAAACATGGATACGTGTTAATGAGATAGCTTAAGCTCTTAAATCGATAATAGTAGAGTTCATTATGAGTAACACTGCATTTATCTAGTTAAACCACCAACACAAATAATAGAGGTAGCAAAGGAAACAGGTGGGGCTGGTTAAATGCGTTTGGGCCAAAACGGGTCGGGTCATGTTAATTTGCTAACACATCTTCGTTTTCTTGAACTTTATGAATATTGTATCGAATATGATTACAAAAAACATTTTATCATGATAATAATACATTTTCTGATATAAAACTGCTAAAGAGATTTTAATCTTTTGTATACGTTTTTTATGATTTCCAGACCCGTTAGTGCTGTTTGACCTATTTCCTTTATAGCTAATATTTTTCAGTTTTTTTTTTTTTTGCCTATTTGATCTTTTGTCAATATAATGCAACCCACTTTGTCTAAAATTCAAATAAATGGGTTGGGATGGGCACCTCAAACAAATAAATTTACTTGTTTTGATAGCTTTTGCTAATTATGTTAATTATTATATGTTCAGGGAAGCTCAAACATGTCGTTCTTGACAGAAACTGGAATTATGCAAGCAGAAAGATGCAAGAACGCTTTGGTAGATATACACTTTGATCAGTGTTTCTCGAGTCCGATTTCTCGAGCCAAGGTGCATTTGAAACTATTATCTAATGTAGATTATGCGCACGTTGAAAAATCTTTGTTAGATTTTAAATTTTTATAATTTGGATGCAGTCGACGGCAGAAATCTTGTGGGCAGGGAAGGATGAGCCTTTGGTCTTTCTTGATAGCCTAAAGGAGGCACATCTATTTCACCTAGAAGGCTTGAAAAATGGTTTGCATATACAACTTTATAACCATCTTTTCGTTTAGATTGCAGATTCTGTTAATTCAAAGTACTTAGCAACAATCATATACAATCATGTTTCACTTAACTGCAATTCAAACATGACTGGTAATTTTGTATATTCACTGTACTAAATGATTTTGACTACTTGGAGGTAGTGGATGCTAGGCAAAGATATCCAAAGGAGTACACGACATGGAGAGAAGATCCATCCAATTTCAATGTAAATGGTGTTTATCCTCTTCGACAAATATGGGACACTGCAAGTGTAGCTTGGAAGGAAATCTTGAGTACACCGGTAAAAAATGCTATATCTTTTGCCTACTACTACTACTACTCATCATTGTATAAAGTGTTCTCAATTTTTTTCTCAAAACTTTGAGCTAATTTTACCTATTTGCCCATTGGTCGATCCTTGTTATTCCTTTATGTTAACATTACCAAAGGGTATTTTAGTCATTTGATCACTACTAGCATATCTTGCTATGGTTAACAATGTTCGTCTTTTTAGGGGGACAATTTTCTTGTCGTGACCCACAAATCCATATTGCGAGCTTTGATCTGCAAGGCTCTTGGACTACGCCCCGAGAGGTACATATTAATTTGAGCCCATATTCGAGTCGAAACCTTTTGTTTTTTTTTTGGTTTGCAAAAAACAAGGTAAAGATTGTGTCGGTAAGATGGCCATTCCTTGTCCTTGCAAACCCAAGTAACCCTAATGCATGGCGGCGATCCAGGGTTTTTAACCTGAGCATGTACTACTAGTACAAAATATTTATATTTTTCTTTTTAACTAAAAAAGTCCAAAAAAGAGTTTTAGGGTATACCATATACCCTAAACCCCTTCTAGATATGCCCTTGCTACTTGCTACTGTACTATACTACTAGGGTCGTTCTCTTTAGCAGTATCACAAAAGTTTTAAAAAAGAGTTTTACTATATAACCCGTGGCTAGTGAACTACACTACTAGGGTAGTTTTCTTTATCAGTATCACCGAAACAAGTGTTTGTATGGTGATTTAGGTTTCGTGCATTTGATGTGAATAATGGTGGAGTAACGGTGTTTAAGTTCAATGTGGAAGGCGAAGCCATGCTGCAGTCTTTGAACATGACAACTCATATGTACACCGATCACAAGTATATTTATTGAACATGAAGGTATTCTATATCGATTAATACGAGCTATATAGAATGAAGCCATCGATAAGATGTGCTCGAGTAAACGATGGTTGTACCTTTATCCAATTCTTATGAGACCCAATCGAGTTAATAATAGTCGAGTCAAATTAAAACTTCAAGAAGAAAAACTCACACAATATCACATGTTGATCTTGCAATGAACAAAAGGTATAGTTTGAAGGAATGTATATTTTATAGGGTGAGGTATTCCATTTCTTTCAATCTTTCACTTTACATAATTTATGTATTATTTACCATACTTGTAGAGTTAATTACAAAAATGATCCCTGTGATTGTCACTGGTTTTTACTTTTAGTCTTTTAACTTTAAAAATTACGAAAATAGTTAATATGGTTGTCAATTTGTTTCACTTTCGGTCCTTTGCACTAACTGCCGTTAATATTGACCATTAGTCAAAGGGTATTTTGGTCAATTTGCTATTATTCTTGTTACCAAACACACAACCTCTTAAATAAATACCTCCTCACAATTGAACTTTAAACACACACCCTTTTGTCTCTTTCTCTCTTCTCCACGCCACCACCACCAAAATCCCCCTCTTTCAAAACTACCGGCCACCATTACCGAGCGACCACACCACCACTCCGGCCTTCTTCTCTCATCAAGATGGACACCACCCCTTCTTCTCTCTTGAAGACCACCGTCCACCACCACCTTCTCTCTACCACATCTTCGTTGTCGGATGTCACAACCTCTAAGATCTTCTCCTCCGCCGCATTCTCTCTCTAGATCCATGGTCGCCGCCTTCTCGTCTCACCATGGATGCAATGCTTTTGGTCTTCAGGCTTTTAATGGCCAAGTTTGAAGTTTAAGGATCTAAGCAAAAACCTAGAATCTGCTCGGCGGCTATGCGGCAACATATGACGGGACTGAGGTGTGTGAGTATGATGCTCTCTGTATGAATCAGATGTATGTTGCTATGAAGCTCTGTGTATGATCTAAGGAAAAACCTTAACTCTGTAGCCCTAGCCATTGAAGGTTGAGATTGAGATGAAGATGGTGGTGTCTGTGTTTGTGGGAAACGATTTTAGGGTTTTCCAATAAGATAGAACAGAAAAGTCTAATTATTCAAAATCAATTTGTTTGATTAAGATGAATCTAATTAGGGTTTTTGAATTCATTGTGTTTGTGTGATCTCTTGGTTCAATTATCTCGTATTTCGATATGTTGAAAGGTTTTGAATTGATTGTTTTGATTTTGAAGTGTTAAATATCAGATTTGTTTTTATCATCAAATGATAGATCTGGGTTTTTTAATCACCAAATGTTTGAGGGGTAGAGAGTTTTGAAGGGAGAGAGACATGAATTAGAGGTTGGGCGGTGATGGTGGTTGTCCGGCAGTGGTGGTAATGGTATAATAGTCCGGTGAGTGCAGATGTAGGTGGAGAGAGGTTGATTTTTTTCTTTTTATTATTAAAAAATAAAAAAAAGTCTGTTTGGCAATATGGATAACATTTAAAATGACCAAAATACCCTCATTTTAAGGGCAGAATTTAACGGCAATTAGTGTAAAGGACCGAAAGTAAAACAAAGTAACAACCACAATGACTATTTTCGTAATTTTTGAAGTTAAATAACTAAAAGTGAAAATAAGTGACAACCACGGGGACCATTTTTATAATTAAGGTATTTCTAAAAAAATTGCGCTTGAATATTGGAAAATGTTGACACTATCCCAAAATATTAAAGAAAACTTTATTAATATGGTAAAAACCACAAATCGGCGGGACCGGTCAACACAAGTGGGTTTGATTGTTCTCGATCACAAGATTATAAATATCAGCAAACACACTCACCTATCTAATCTATATTATGTTGACGAGTGTGACTTTATATGCTTAATAGGAGTCATGACTCATGAGTTACTTCAGTGATCATTGACAATTGGTTTTGAGTTAGAATCCCACAAACTTATATGGTATCAGAGTTGGATCAACCTGTGGTTGGCCAAATGGTTACACAAACTCCACGTAACTCATAAATATTCACATATTACGCATAAAGAACGCCACACGTGAGGGGCGATCAACTATGTGAGAGTCTAACATCACAAAAGAATTAAAAGTTAATTCATGATTCATGCTAAGCAGGACAATCTAAAATTTTGTATTATTTGTACTCTTTTCTATTTTTAAGGGGGACAACATGGAGAAGGAAAGTGGCGGCAACGACAATAGAGAGGGATCAGAAATAAAAGAAAGATAAGGTATGACATAACCTTAGCACTGTGTACCTGAGTTTTAATTTGAAGAGAAAAGAAGAAATTTGAAAAGAAATTAAAAAAGTTTTGTGTTGTAGAATTATTTTAAAGAAAAAAGGGAAATGATTTGGAAGAAAAATTTAGTTTACTGTCTCTTCTAAACTTTCCTCCAAGTGGGAGGATTTAGAAGGAAAGGAAATAAAAAATTTCATGACTTTTCTTAAGTGATTAAATTACCTTTACTCACAATAAATAATTTTAAAAAGTAAGGGCATTACTGTAAAATGACCCTTTTTTCTTTCTTTCATTCTCAACTCGGGAAGACAAATTTATTTCTTTTCTTTCCAATTTCATTTTTTTACTTTCTAACTAAGGAACACGCAAAATCAAAATCATTATTCTTTCTTTTCTTTTCTCTCGTTAATTTTCCTTTCTTTTCTCTCGTTAATTTTCTTTTCTTTTCTTAATTTATCTCGGGAACACAACGTAGGTATTACATATTACACATTCATAACTATATATATATATATATATATATATATATATATATATATATATATATATATATATATATATATGTATATTGGTAAAAGTTCAAAGGAGAACTGTTTTTCGTACGAAAACCATGAGAACCAATCCTAGTCATCAAATTCCTCCTCCTTCAATTGGATTGCCCACCCATTAATTCCTTACATGCACCCTACCACACTCAGTTCCCCACACTCTTCATGCATGAATTCCATTATCCAAAATGAATGGCCAAGATTAGTTCTCGCAATTCTCGTACGAAAAACAGTTCTCGTTTGAATCCTCCCCTGTATATATATATATATGTATATATATATATATATTAAAATTTACAACTGATACAGATCATACCTTACCATCTACACAATCGAGTCACGACATCCTATAGTAGATCTAAAGATGCTATCTAATAGTACACAGTACGTGAGATTTGATGATCATATGGTAAATCCTATGAGAGTGAGCGGAATAGGGGGGGGGGGGGGGGGGGTGGCCTCCACCTCTATGTAGTGATGATTATCACATGAAAAAAAGGTGGTGTGGTAGCAAAAAGAGTGCCCCTCCTCTCTCTTTCTTTATTTTTATTTAATTTTTGATTGTTAATATAGGTCCCAGAATTTGATTTGATAAGGAGCGATCACTAAGTAGCCGAGTGATAGGTTGAGTGGTTAGAATGAAAAACTAACGTGACAGTATGATGAAAGTAGTAGAAGGTGAGAATTGCAACTACTGTGACTAAAAAGATGTTGCAAAGGATTGACACGTCCTCTGAACAAAATCATTATATATCAAGATCAAGAGAGGTTTCAACAACCATGATTCGATCATCGTATTTACTTGTCGAATAGTTAACACCTAGTAGGGCTTGATTCTTGTGCACTTATAAGTGGATTATAAAGCAAAAAGTTTGGTATATGTCACATGATTGTTACAAGGTTCATACCCAATCAAGTGTCACTTCAATATGTATAAGTTGTCAAAACATATTTACTACATGACTTGACCACTTAGACGGTTAATATCATAATATAACTCGACTATCCAAGAAACCTGGTTAGACGGTTAATATCAGACTATAACTCGACTATCCAAGAAACGTGTTAAAAGACGAGAAAACCCTTTATCGATATGACAGTAAAAAACTAAACATGTTTAAGATTAGCTACAAACTCTCAACAACTAAACCACACTTTTGTTATGATGTAATTATACCAGATACACAAACCCAATATTTTACATACATCTTGGTAATTTCCTTCCCACAGAAGAACCATCATACCCAGCTCCAATAACACGTACATCGTGCATTGAAAGTTGTACATTCTATGAATTTTACACTCTTCTTCAACTTTTAGAAAAGGAATACCTTTTATTCCTACATTACCTTTATACAATGGCTGTTTATAGAACCCAATACCTTTTTACATTATATATGGTTATATTGTTAGATGACTTGACACCATCCTGTGTTACTAAAATCGCCACAATCGTAACCCTTTGCAGTAAATGCTTCAACGAGCTTTGGAACGAGCTTTGACAGCATGATTTTGAAACCTGTAGAATTGCCTTTCCGACCTTCGGGTTCGAGATATTGGCTCCCAAAAGCATAACCCACCGGGATCCCTTCAAGATAAGCCTTACAAGCGCTCAAGATATGCACACATCTTTTGCTAAAATGGTCCTCCACGAGTGCCTCAAAATGCTGCATTTTTCACCAACAATAAACGTGTCGGGTCAGGTTATGTAGATTCAAATGTTGGTGAACGAAGAAATAGAATGGAAAAAGATCACGCATACCTTCGGTGGATTGCGAAGTATGTAAAGCATGGATTTGCAGCTCATGAGAAACGCGTTCTCATTGTAGCTACATGAATTTTTTTCACCTTCAGGGCTTCCAACTTGTTGATCATATCCGGCTTCATTAAAATAAGGCTTTTTATTAAGTACTAAAGCCTGAAAAGAAAGTAAAACTTGAAGAATGGTGGAACCCTGAGGGTTCCACGTCTCCGTTCCGGTCCCGGTCCATGTATTAAGGAGGCTAAGACATACCCTCCCCGACTCATACAGGTTCGGGTTGACCCGAAGCCCACCAGAGTCATAATGCACCATCTGTAAGCAGTGGCAAATTCAGATTTTATAACATGAATATGTAAAACTGTACAAGAACTTGAGTTAGATGATAGTTATGGGTTTTTAAGTAGTTAATTGTAAAGTAAGTATTACCGGTGGCTCGTGAGGATATCCCGGGGGAAGGAAAATGTCGAAGAAGAAGAGGCAGTCGTGGTAAGGAGTTCCAGGTGCCCCTACAATCCCGGCTTGCATTAGATCCATCCTTTCTTCAAAGACACGAACATATATCGTTTCTGTCCAAATAAGCATAAAGTTTTAGACTAACTTCCGAGTACAAGTCTTTGGTGCACAGTATTTCCTTAGAGAGACTCAGAGACCATTTCTAAGATTCAAATCATTAGACTCGTTTACTTAATCGTGTTGATTCGGGTTATATTTTACATGTCAAACGGGTCGAATCGGTTGAAAGTTACTAAATTCTTTTACATCGCTTGAACTATATAGTTCTGTAAACATATGTTGCGGGTCAAACAGGTCAATCCAACTTGACTTGCAACAAGTTACCCGTTACCCATTTACCCGACCCATTACAGTTTTCCCTTACCCGAAAAGATTATGAAAAACAGATAAAATGCTTAGTTACAATTACTCACCAGGAAGATCATTGGCCAAAATGCTCCATTCTTGCTGAACTTTCTTTAGCCAAGATTTCTTCACCTATTACACATTACAGATTGTTTAATATGCCTGCAATTGTAATTTATACGGGACGATAAGTTAATCATCGAAAACTAAGGTCTAACCTGGCTTGATATGGAGGCTTTCCCAGGAGTATGAACAAAGTGGTGGTTGGAGCAGTTGTTGATCATGTCAAACTGCTTAATTTCTTTCACATTGTCGCTGCTTGATAAACACAAAACATCCTTCGGTTCTTTTGATTCTTTCAAGTTTATCTCGGCCGGTGTTGGCAGATTATCTTCCTGGCTGTCAAAACCAGAAACTGATCCATTTTCTGAAGAAACTGAGGACAAAGATTCGTAAAGCGGAAACCCGAATAGGCGTTCAGCAACATTGGATAAAAACCCGATAGCAGCAAAAGTAGTTGAATCGTATAACGTCTTTAAGCAATCTTTGTCATCGTCACCAGAATCCGAAAAACTCTAAAATGTATAATAAAGCAGTAGTTTAGTTTAGTAGTCATTGTTACAGGTATGTTACTGATATAGACTAATGTCGGTTGGTGGTTCGCCTTTACCTTTTCACTGGAGTCGGATTTGTGTTGGTTGAACTGGATATTGTCGCCATTGTTATGCAACGGGATTGCCGATGGACTTTCAGATTTTTCCACTCGTAAAATCTCATGAGGTGCAACCTGTATGTTACGTAGGAACTACGGTGAATAACTTGATTGAATGTTTCCGTAATAGAAAACTGCTTATTAGCTGTCAAAAAACGCAGTCAAAAACTGCTTATTAGCCGTTGGAAAAACACAATAAGCTATAAGCTGTTTTGTTTAGCCATAACCGATTAATCGTAATCGCAAACACCCCTAAGCAACAATAAACGAATGACGTACAAGTAGAAATGAAAGTATAACAATAACAGTCGATACCTTAGACGTAAAACCAGCAGCCCATTTGACTTCTACGAAGCCGTTCTCTAATCCTATCACAATGCCAATATGAGCCGAGTAAAGATTACTACTACATTGCTCATGATCTTCAACATTCTCAAAATTCAGCCCTTTATGTAGCTTAAACACGAGATCACCGTGAGTATACGAGTAATCCGAGTGGTCGATTAATTCATACACGCTTACAGTTTCCTCCGTTTCAGATTCCCACTTCACTTTCGCTGTTTTTTCATTTGCATCCACAGCCTTCACCACCCCTGACTTTCTATCTTGTTCATCGTCACATGTTCCTTTCTCCATCACGAACTGATGGGGCCAAAAATCATGAGCATCAAGCGTGTTAATCGGGCCAACGCAACCAGCGTCCAACCCACATGACTCACTCCCGTCTTGCCATAACACGTCGACTTTAAATTTCATCTTCGCGATCACAAAGATTTCTTGAAAACCATTATGCCCAATCTTTGGTAGCACGCACCAGTCGCCTAGCTGCCAGTTCGAATGAGAAAAACACGAAATCGGGGTCAAGTCTTTCGAGTTTTGCAAAGATGGCGGAACTGGTACACTTTCTGAACCAAACAACGCGCAGCCGAGCCAGTTCACGTGAACCAATCCGCCATTGATCGAGCATACAGTCCCTTCGTCCTGGTTTTCGTTCTGGGACCCACAGAACCACTGGATTGACTTTGACTTTGACCGGGTCAAGTTCATAGCTTTGACTCGTTGTCCTGGATAGTAAGGGTACTGTGCGTCATCAACTAATTCAGGAGATATGGCGACGAGCTTCTCATTCTCCACACCCGATATCGTAAACTCGCACTTGACGCCGTCATCGAATAACACAGTAACGATATCCGTTACATGATCCGCTTTACCGACCCACGGACCCGAAACTACAAAATCACCCGTGGAAATGGGCCGGATTCTTTGAAGTTTCTTGGAGTCAATATCTTTTAGTTTTTTCTCATTAAGGTTCTCCAAATCAACAACCATTTCAACATTTGTTATCTTTCCCATTTGTGATTGAGAACCCTGATCTTCAATCAAGTAAACAATGTCACCATGGACATACCTTCTTTCAAACAACAAGAAATCGTCGATTTTCCCGATTGTTTCTTGAAGATTTGAAAGAATAGAGGTAGCTTGTCCACTGTACATAAACTCATCATCTTCTTGATCATCTGAGCAGCTACTGCTCTCACTGTAGCTATCGAAATCGCTTAAAAACACATCCATCACTTGAATCCTTGAAAATTAACATAACCCATATCAAATTAAACTTGAATCTAAAGTAATATAATCAAGAAATATCAAATACACATAGAATGTTAAAGAAAGTACCTTGTGATAAGGAAGTATTACTGATATCAGGATCAAGAATTGATACAGAAACCGATAATATTATCTCCAAAGAAGTTGGAGATAATTTGCCAAAGGAGATTTGCCCGGTTAAGGGAAATTAAGGGGTCTAACAAAGACACCCAATATGCCAAAGGAGATTTGCCCCAAAAGAATTGGATCAAACTTTCCACCAGAACTTCTGGTAATGTATACAGAAATCGATAATCGAATTCGAAACGAACTACAAGTTCTTTCAGAATTCAGAAATGCACTGCCAAAGGAGATTTGCCCTTGAGTCAAACTGCTGACTTCAATCAAGATTTTGGGGATACACATAAAAGGGTACAGAAAACATAAAAAGGAAGTAAAGGGCAGGTTATGGTATTGAAATTTGGCTACTTTGTAAGATGGGCTATTCACCGAAAGGGGAAAAGGTCTCTAATCGCTGGTATAAAGTAGCCATGATTCCTTTGCTTCTGCAGTTGTTGAAAGATAACCTGAAATTGAAGAAAGAATGAGTAACATTTTGTACAAGTTTTCAGTTTTGAGCCACGGGCTTATCAAAATTCTATTAAACTTGTAAGTTGAACTATTAAATATAATATAATGGATATAAACGAGCGGACCTACTTGCGAACTATTATCGTTAAAAGCTCGAAATAAACCAAGCTTTTAACACAGGCTAACTTGACTCGTTTACATATTATGAAACAACACAAGAACACATAATAGTTGTTATAAAAAAGTTGATCAAGAAATGTAATTCACCCAGAAAGTTTATAACTTTTATATATTTTTCAGTCAAGATATATAATTGTTTTTATTAAGGTATCATGAACAAAAAGTAAGCAAAAATCAAGAGAAAAAAGATTACCATTTGCAGCAAAGAAATATCAAAAGGATTCCTCAATCTGTGTGAAGTTCACTTGCAGAACACACATACACAGGAAATCAAGAAACCCCAACTGCCCCTTTAATCCTCTCTCTCTCTCTCTCTCTCTCACACACACACACACACACTCCCTCTCTCTATCTCTCTCACACACACAGACTTGTTGTAAAGGAAAAGGAGGCAAATTGGGTTTCGTTATTGTTTTCTTTTGGGGAGTTCAGAGAGGCAAGATTCCTCCCCAAATCCCCTCTCTTACGCCATGATCAAGCATATCAAAACTTAGAAATCTTGCCTTGTTCGTCTTCTTCTTCTTGTTTTTTTTTAAATAAATCTAAAAATGGTAATTTTGAAATTGGTTTGTTTGTTTGTTGAAGAAAATGATGGAAGTGAGATTTTGCGTGGGGGTGGGCGATATAAAGCCAAGCAATTATCCGATTATGAGAAAAGAATATTCCCTTCTTTATTCTACTTCACTCTCTCTCTCTCTAAATCCATTTTTGTTTTCTGCATGTATTATGTGTACACCTGTGTTGTATTAGCTTATTTTTTGATTTATGAGTTTAATTTAAATTTTAAAAGTTTTATAAGTGTAGGTTGTTAAACTTTTTTTCGTTTAACTTTAGACAGCGTTTGTTAGACATGAATTAAAAAAGGAATAAATACTTAATTTCATTCTTTTGTTAAAAACTTGTTTGTTTGAGATAAGAGAAAGAAAAATCAATGATTACATAAGTAATCTCATTCTTTCATTTTCATTCCATCCGCTTCCCTTGTTTTTTTCATTCCATTCCTTGACTACATGAAAACTGACCATTATACCCTCTAACTAACCCACGATTCTATCCCCAGATTATTTTCACGTGTTATCTTTCAAGTCCATTGTTCCTGCTTTTTTTCCAATCTAATTGTGAACTTTGTTCCTGCTTTTTTTCAAATATCAACAACCACGAGAGTAGAATCGAAGTGATACTCTTGTATAAGAATAGTTATTTTCATCTTTTTTTTGTTTTCTTAATTGATGTGGTACTCTTGTATAAAATAATTTTTATATGGTTTTGTTATTATTAGGTTAACATTATTTATTAATGATAATCTCGTAGTTTTGATATTTATCATTTTTTTAAGATATGTAAAGTGTATTTAAAATAAATTGTTATATATGAAATTATTTAAATTTAAGTTATATCTATTTTGAATACAATGGCATTTTGGTCATTGTTTGTTTATTTTATTCCATTCTAATATCTATTTCTCTCTACCAAACATACTGCAGTAATGATTCATTTCATTTCGAGGAAGCAACCAAACATGTGGATGAAATGGTAATGAATTATTCTATTCCATTGTCCATTCCATTCCTTTGTCTATTCCTTTCTGTCCAACTAAACAGACCAATCAAACAAATAAATGAATATGAATGGATTAACAAATGAAATTCTATGTTTGTGTTTGTTAGTTTAACTTTAGCCGAACAAATAAAAGAACAAATTTTTGTGTTCGCTTGTTTAAAAGATTGGTTTTTTCATGTAGTTTTATGTTCGCTCGGCTAAATGATTAATGGACATAAATAAATGAATTTGAACTTTAATATGTATACTATAATGTAAATCCGACATTATTAAATATATATAAACGCATTATATACACATGAATATAAATGAACGGATAAATTAACTTCACTAACATAAATGAATGAAGAAGATTATTGTTCGTGTCGTTCATTTAAATAAACGAACAAATTTTTTTGTTCACTTTCATTCATTTATTAGATAAACGAACCTCCCATGGTGGAACCATAATGGCCTTTCAAAGTAACAAAAAGATAAAGAAATGAGGTGCATCATGCATATAATCGACCTATGGTGGAACCATAACCATTCAGGAATCAAACTATCTTATTGAAATATATAAGATTTTATGTTAGCAAAACTATCATTTGTAATAGATAAGAAACTATCCTAACATGTGTTGTTAAGATAAGATTTGTAAGTTTATTAAGTCTTGTAGATTAGTAGTCTGCCGATCATACTGAATTAGTTAGCTAAGTTTCAGATGATCATTCTGGACGTTCAGCGAACCGAGTATTTAAGATCAGATTTGATCCGCTAAGCAATGTTAGTCGCTTAGCTGAGCAACTTGCTCAGCTAAGCAGGCATATTTGAGCAATCATTTGCTCAGTTGTACTTTCTTATCTCATCAGTTAAATGCTGAGTTGCTTTCTATATTAATATTAATAATTACGTAAGTCAAAAGGCTGAACATGTGTTGTTCTCTATAGCCTCAAATCTTCTATTTGTAAAAGTACCAAACACTTTTAGCTTTGCGAAGTAAAGCTGAAAAGATAGAACTTTAAACCGATGGAAAAGGTTAAAGTTTCTACAGAAAGAAGATCTTGAAGATCTTATTTAAGTACTAAAACATAGCCGACAACAAAAATGTGTATGAAAGTAAAGATACTGAAGATATTATGGATGACAAAAGTTTTCAACACCAAACATGAAGTTTGCGGTGCCAAAAAGGTATGCGATATATATTTAAATATTGTTAGTGGGGTGTACTTTCTTATAAAGTAATACTATTCTATTGAAACCTTGATTAGAATAATATATACCTTATCTTCCAACCTGTCTACCTTATCGTTTATAAATATGCAAGTCAACTTCATTGTTGAAGTACGACTAAGACCCACAAGAAAAAAACGATTGCAACTTAACAAAAGCAATTATATTTAGCATTTTTAGAAGTTTTCAAACTTGTTCATATGTTAAACACCTTTCGATATTAGTTGTCTTTATAATTAGCTTGTCTATGTGTTACGCTAAACTTGTTGTCACCTTTATAGTGTGAGGAATTCCACATCCTAACATTTGTAATCCTGATTCATAATAAATTAGAATTATATTAAAAGTAATTATGTATTCAATAAGTTTAAAAAGCAAAAGTTTTTATTCAACCCCTCATTTTACAAACATTTCGTTGATTGAATATTTAATATGGAACTAACACCCCTTTAATCCTATAAAAATTTAAAAATGATGCCCCTACCTACGAATAATACTGGCCTTTATCATTATTATTATTTATATTTAGTTGAAAATGATCATTAAACCTTCTTAATGTTTGTGTGTCATGACTTAATTTGACTGATTATGTCAATTCATTGGTGATAAATTTATTTCTTATAATTTCATATGAAATAGAATAAATATATGATATCACAGGATGGTATTCAATCTATGATGATCACCAATGTGAGACATGCATGCATCAAGGCACGATGCAAATGTAGAAAGGGACTACTTTTAGTATTTGGATTAATTACATCGATGGTTCATATTGCATTTTAAAATTTTGAGCGGAGTGTTATTTTTGTAATTCACATGTGATTGTATATTGAATCACCTGTGATTGAATATTAAAAATTTTAAATTATGTTTTTTACATGGACTTTATTGAACACAACTCATTGAAGTATATCTAATAGTCAAATAGCCATTCCATGTCTTGTAGAGTGGTGTACAAATCTTAGACTACGACTATTACGCCCGTTCTCGAGTTATTTTTTGGAAGGAAATGGAGGGGAAGGGAAGGGAAGGAAAAAATTAGTGGGGAGTGTTTTTAAGTTTTTTTAAGGAGGGGAAGGAAGGAGGAAGGAGGGGCTATCTGGTTAAAAAATAATCTTCACAAATATGTGATGATTTGAAAGGAAAGGGTTCACTTTTTTTTTCTTGTAACTCAAGAACACAACTTAGTCATTTATTTTCCTTTCTTCTTTCCCTTCACTTTTATTTCCTCCCCTTTCTTTTATTAAAAAACTCGAGAACAGGACATTATTGTTTGGTCTATATGACTTAATATGCTTCGAAGAAAATAATAAAATTTTGTTTGCCTTTCAATAAAAAAGAATCTTAGTTCCTTTGTGATTTCTTTCAAATTTCAAGTCATCTCAAATTGGATCCTTAATCTTTATGATTTCTTAATTTTCAAATATCTTTAATTCAAGAAATTGCATATTTATAAAGTATATATGTAAGTTTGATATTCTTTATTGACCTAACAAATTATTTTAATAAAAGTTGATGGGATCATTAACTAGTACAATCCTAGAGAATATTCTAGGCTTTTTGAGTGAAAGCATCAACTTTAGATAGTTTAAGAACTAAAATCATGAATTACAATAATGTTTTAGTTAAAAGTATATAATATAAGGGAAACTGATATAAGTGTAGCTAACAGTATTTAAGATAGGTGATGTTCTTCTTACAGAATACTTGAAAATAGCACGTAGGATAGGTGGTGATGTTCTTTCACAACACTTAAACTATTAAAACAATAAAATGATCATAGCACCATTTATTTAAGTGTTGTGTAAGAGTAACAACATCTATCTTTAAGTGTTGTTAGTTACACCTATCATTTTCTCGTAATATAAATATAACAGATGTTTCTAAAATATTCTTTTTGGTATAGAAATACATGATGTTTGATTAGTAGAATTTTAGGAATTTGTGTAAGAATTATAATTTTGAAATCCTTTATAAAGGCTGTTTGATTAGGAAGCCAACAAAAGATGCAAACCAGATCTATATTTAGTTAAGTTACCTCTACTTCAGCCAAGGGTGTCTTTAAGAGGGTGGGGGATAGCTCATATTTCAGATTGCTCAGTTTTTATATACATATACATATATAGTGAAAAGTTCAAACGAGAACTGTGAGAATCAATCTTAGCCGTCCAATTCCCCCTCCTTCAATTGGATTGCCCACCCATGAATTTCTTACATGCATCTTGCCACATTTAACCCTCTACGCTTTTCATTCATGAATTCTACTTATCAATTGAATGACCAAGATTGGTTCTAGCAGTTCTCGTACGAAAAACAGTTCTCGTTTAAACTCTCCCCTACATATATATATATATAATGTTATAATTTTTCATCAAAAAATATTTCTTTTAAAGCAAGATTCAAACAATATAAAGAGTATAAAAAGAATATTAGGTACTTTGTTCCATACAAAGTTAAAGTTAAAGATATTTGATGACAAAGATCTTAGGTTGTGCTCTTCATTTTGAATTTGCACATGGATTATGATGCTAATGAATTTTATATGGAGTTAAAATTAATTGACATGTTTTTATTTAGTGAGACTATCAAACCTTCCAATTTGTTAAAATATCTGAAAGAAAACGATTGTTTTCCTAATGAAATTATTGTATATAGAGTTTCATTAACTATCACATAACGGTGGCATCTGTAAACAAAAAGTTCTTAAAACATAAATTCTTAAGGTCCTACTTATGGTCATAAAGAAAGACTTAATGGATGAGAACTATATATATATTACAGAGCATTGATTATAAAGAATCAATCTTCAAATTTGCTTCGAAGAATGCTATGAGAACCTCACGATTCATGTAACTATATAATATAAGCTATTTTATCATCTTTCTTTTGTTTTAATTATTTATTATAACAAATATCGTTGTATTAGTGAATTGTGTGTATAGCATTTAGGGGGTCTATTTTTACTCTACGCATAAGACCTTACAAATTTACAGGGATCCCTGGCTCCAGCGAACCACTCCTTCGATGACACCCTACAAATGATCGCGGATGCAACTAGATCTATAAACAAGATCATGAAATCCATAAACTAGAAAGGCCTAGGGTTCCTTTGTTGGCACAAAGATGCATCATTAGAAAATGGAGATGCAGAAGTCACTAGAGTCAAAGGGGAGTCGCTGGAGTCAAAAAGGTGTTAGCGTAAGCAAGTAGTAACCGTTGAAGTGACTAGATGACTTAGAAAAGTCAATTTTTGACCAAAACTACAAAGTTAAATGCCTAATGAAGAAAAATAAATTCTACCATTCGATGGAGTGATCGGTGTTGTAACCTTTTTTTTTGTTTTTAATTGTTTCAAGTTCTTGGGCGCTCTTGTATGTTATTGAAATTCTTGTACCTTTTTGGTTTTTGCGTCTTGCTAGACCCTGGTTTTTATTTATTTATAAAATTTTCTTTTGGACGCTTTTATGATGGGTGATAGCCATGTCAAAACTCTCCACTTAAATTTTCTTTTGCCGTTCAAAAAAAAGAAAAATAAAGTTAGTTACCTTAAATTGGGAATCGTAAAAGTCTGGTACTTTTCTGCAATTTGTTCTTTTAATACAGATTTATCAATACTAATTATTTTTTATGTATAATTTATTTATTTTAATATATAAATTTTCTTCTAGTATCTCTATAATTTATTTTAATATAACAATAACAATTTATAGAAGTAAATATATAAGAAACATCTCATAGATGTTTTTATGAGTATTTGCTATTTTTGTAAAATGTGGTTATGAAGGACTTTATTTTTGTTGCCTATAAAATACCACCAGGGTCACAAATTGCAACATTCCCCAATTCTTGCTAATAGTCGACAACGATGACTCAACGGATATTTTTGACCAACACAATAATCAACACCCCAAATTTCGATTGCCTTCACCCTACTAACCATGAACAATCATCCTCTCTTCCTTTCATTCTCCCGCATTACACTTTTTGTTCTTTGATTACCCTTACTTCCTAACACTAGACCAGTTAATATCAGACCTTGTAGATACCCATATTACGAAAACAAATAATGACTAATGACGGGGTCATACAACCGAGTTAAAGCCCTTCTCATCGCTGGTACTCCTAGTTCGAAAAAGAAAGGTCAACTTGAGTTTATTATTGGGCCCAAAATGCGGTCAATATTCTTGATCGATTGATTTCTGATCCCTACATGTAACACACTGAATTTTGATACAAATTTAAACTTTTTAAATTTCAACGAAAACAACATTGTTTAGATATTCTTTTACAACATTGTGCGGAAGCTATATCAGATTTACAAAAGTTTGGTGTTACTTGTTGACTTGAATACACGACCATTAATTACAAATAAACAAAAGAGATAAATAGTCATGTATTTCCAAACATATCACAAGGCAACAAGGCAACAAGGCTTCCCAAAAGCTTCTACCCGCCTCAACGGCACCATGATACTATTTATCTGCGAATACGAAAACATTTAACAACAGAGTTGTTAGCATACGCTAGTGAGTGTACCAAAACAATTTAGTCAAATAATCAAGTCATCAATGCATTTAAAACAACATGGCATCACATTGCAAATCACACAAGATGTGAGGGACAAGTCCACTTGTGCTTGTATCTTCCATAGTGGCCAACCATGGTCAACAAGTCCTCATGGGGATATGTCCACATCTCCCGTCAAGGTGGGGGAAACACGAAGCAGTCCACCATACAACGGTTATCAGGAGTGAATCACATGTTCCCCAAGTCCACTCATGTTGCTTAGGTTAGGTGGCTCGTCAGCCCATTGAACCACACGGTCATAATGGGTATTATCATCCCCCTCTACTCTTTGCACCAATTCCTCAACCACCCGTGCATCTAGGTTTCCAATTGCCAAAGCCACATGAACCAGAACACGTATCAATGCTTAGGAATCATCACGGTACAAAGTACTAAATCACAAGCATAGGTCTGTACCACAAGGATCAATCACAACACAAGCAAATTAATAACAAATAGTTACTAACTTGCAAGAATCAACATATATCATAACATGCTTTCAAAACTTGTAAAACACATACTTATGCACATATCATTATGATAATCATGATAATAAACAATAACAATCACATTGATGCCATAAATGTGTATAAAACATAGAACACAAGTAACATTTGATGACTTGCAAGTTTATAAACTATTTGTGTATCCGCAGGGTACAACTCACCTGATTGAAGTGATGAGGATCACTTCCAATCCAAATCAAAGCTATAAATCACTTGCAAAAGGGTCCTATGATCACAACATAATGTTAACTTAAATAAGTTAACCAAACATTAAGGTTCTACAAGAGCATAGGCTTAAAACTCAACTTAAACGTATTTTTTCGGGTCTAAAAGACTTCATATAACCCTTCTAAAATATTAGAATCAATCCCCAAACAAGTACATGATCAAATGGGATCAAAATCATGATTTTTGAAGGTTTCAAGGTGCCTCGCGCTGCGGAGCATGGAGCTCGCGCCGCGAGAAAATCTCTGGAAAACTAAGGTTTCTGTAACATGTGCGTCACCCCCTTTGGTTGCGCCGCGACCCCGCCGTGAACAGTAACCTTCGATGTTTTTCCTGCTGCATCTCCCAAATTTCCCAATTTCTCAACACCAAACCTTATGATATCAAACCAAAGACTTAAAACTCTACCAAAACAACTTTATAACATCAAATATCATCACTTTTAAACATCATTCATCATCAAAAACCTTACTACAAGAATTAACCCAAATTTGACCCATTTGTCAAATCTTTCAACAAAAACAACTATAAACCATCATAAACATCAACCATAACTAAAATAAAACACAAATACAACTTACAACTTACTTGATTACTAACCAACTTGTTTTCTTCCTTCTTGATCCAAAATCCGAAGCTTTGATGATGGATGGATGTTAAAACACTCACATATGAGCCAAGAACAACACAAACTACAAGTTTTCTCATTGATCTTCTCCTTTCTCTTGCAAGAATCCTTTAGACTCTCTTCTCTCCCTCTCTACTATTTTTTCTCCTGCAAAAAAATGAGGGTTTTGACCTACAATTGGTCAATTATACACATACACAAACATATTTACCCTTCCAGTCCCCTCACTTTCTAACTCTTGCATTTTATTACTAATTTTAAGAAGTATTTATACATACACAACATATAACATTTAAATAGCATCAACAACACATAATTTTTACTAATTTTTCATTTAAACTTGTATTTATATTTATATTTTATAATTTTACAAAATTACGGGTATTACATTTCCTCCTTCCTTACAATGATTCCGTCCTCGGAATCAATTCTAGCTAAACAAATTAGGGTAACGTGTTTTCATATCATCTTCGGTCTCCCAAGTCAAAATGTGACCTTGACTATGTTTCCATTGAACCAATACTAAAGGAATCAAGTGCTTCCTTAACTTCTTGGTCTTTCTATCCACGATTGCAACCGGCTCTTCCACCAATTGCTTCTTTGTATCGACCCGCAACTCATTGAGGGGAATAACTTGATTATCTTCCACTTTGGTCTTCTTGAAGTTACAAACATGGAAAGTGTTGTGAACACCTTCTATCCGGAGGTAGCTCCAATTCATAAGCTTGCTCATTAACTCACTTTAGAATCTTGAATGGCCCAATATACCTCGGGCTCAACTTCCCACGTTTTCCAAACAGAATCACCCCTTTCCAAGGTGAAACCTTGAGCATCACTTGATCACTAACTTCAAAAGTCATAGGTTTCCTCTTCTTATCCGTGTACATCTTTTTACGATCACGCGCTGCTTTGAGCTTCTCAAGAGCAATTTTGACCTTGTCGGCAGTCAACTGGACAATTTCCGGACCTGCATACTGCTTTTCACCCGGTTCTAGCCAACACGTGGGGGTTCGGCATCGCCTTCCATATAGCATTTCGTATGGAGGCATACCAATACTAGAATAGTAAGAGTTATTATATGCAAACTCAATCAAGGGTAGATGATAATCCCATGATCCACCAAATTCCAAGACGCAAGAACGAAGCATATCCTCCAAAGTTTGAATGGTCCTTTCGGATTGACCATCCGTCTGTGGGTGATAGGCCGTGCTAAGATGGACACGAGTACCTAGCTCCTTTTGAAGGCTCCTCCAAAAGTTGGATGCGAAGCGCGAATCTCTATCTGAGACAATGGATAAAGGTACCCCATGTATAGACACGATTTCATCCACATACAACTTTGCCAATTTGTCTAAAGAAGCTGTCTCGCGCGTAGCCAAAAAATAAGCACACTTGGTCAAACAATCAACTATGACCCAAATCATGTCATGCCCTTTAGCAGTCTTTGGAAACTTTGTAACAAAATTTGTAGTAATATGATCCCACTTCCATTCTGGAATTTCCAAGGTCTGAAGATTTCCGTATGGTCTTTGATGCTCGATCTTGACTTGTGCACAAATAGAACACTTCTCAACATAAGAAGCAATATCTACTTTCATCATGGGCCACCAATATAAGGATTTTAGATCATGATACATTTTCGTACAACCCGGATGCATAGTCATTTTGGAACAATGGGCATCATGTAGAATCACCTCACGATTGCTACCAAGCTTTGGAACCCAAACACGACCCAAGAAGACCTTTAAGCCACGACTATTTTCTTCTAGGCGATCTTTAAGTTTCATCATTTGCTAGTCTTTAAGATTCACTTCTTTCAAAGCCTCTTGTTGAGCCGTCTTCAAGTTTTCCACCAATTCTGAGATCACCTCCATTCTATAAGATTGGTAACATAATGCATTAGCTTGAGTTTTGCGGCTTAGAGCATCCGCCATGACATTAGCCTTTCCCGGATGGCACCGAATCTCACAATCGTAATCTTTAATCAATTCGAGCCACGGCGTTGCCGCATGTTCAACTCCTTCTGATCAAAGATATGCTGAAGGCTTTTATGATCAGTAAAGATCACACAATGAGTACCATAAAGATAATGGCGCCAGAGTTTTAAAGTAAAGATCACAACAACCATTTCTAGATCATGAGTTGGATAATTCGCTTCATAAGGCTTCAACTGCCGAGAAGCATAAGCAATAACCTTGCCTCTCTGCATAAGAACACATCCCAAATTGGATCTGGAAGCATCACTATAAATCACAAAATCTTGTGATCCTTTAGGAAGAGATAGAACAGGAGCTTGACACAATAATCTCTTGAGTGTCTGAAAAGCATTTTCTTGAGCATCAGTCCAAGAATAAGGAACATTCTTACGGGTTAGCTTGGTTAGCGGTCCCTCTATCTTTGAGAAATCACGAATGAACCGACGGTAGTAACCCGCAAGACCAAGAAAACTTTTGATTTCAGAAGGGGATAGGAGATTCCCACTTCATAACCACTTCAATCTTAGAAGGGTCAACTTTAACACCTTCTTCACAGATAACATGGCCAAGGAATTGAACTCCCCTAAGCCAGAATTCACATTTAGAGAACTTTGCATAAAGCCTTTAATGACGAAGAACTTCAAGAACTTCCCGAAGATGTACTTCATGATCTCTCTCGGTTTTAGAATAAACCAAGATATCATCAATAAAAACGATCACAAAATTATCCAACAAACGACGATATACTCGATTCATAAGATCCATGAACACCGCAGGAGCGTTGGTTAGACCAAAAGGCATCACTAGGAATTCATAATGCCCATAGCGGGTTCTGAATGCAGTTTTAGGAATATCATCCTCTTTTACACGAACTTGATGATAGGTTGAACAAAAATCAATCTTGGAGATATAACTTGCTCCTTGAAGCTGATCAAACAAATCATCAATTCGAGGAAGAGAATATTTGTTCTTGATGGTTCTTTTATTTAATTCTCGGTAATCAATGCACATCCGGAGAGTACCATCCTTTTTCTTGACAAACAATACTGGTGCTCCCCAAGGCGAGGGACTCGGTTTCACAAATCCCTTATCCAAAAGATCTTGAATTTGTGTAATCATTTCTCGTATTTTCGAGGGTGCCAAATGATAAGGAGCTTTGGCAATAGGAGTTGCCCCGGGAACAAGATCTATTTGAAACTCAACCTCACGAACCGGAGGTAAGCAAGGGAGATCATCAGGAAACATGTCGGAGAAGTCATTAACAACCTTGACATCCCCAACACTTTGCTTCTCCTTCTTAGCATCAAGAACATAAGCCAAAAAGGACTTACAACCCTTTCGTAGACACTTATGGGCTTTCATAACGAACAAAATTTCCAATCCTGATTTGCGCTTCTCGCCCTGAGCTATAACATACTCACCATTAAGAAATGGAATTTTGATCAATTTCTTGGAACAAAGAATTTCAGCATGATTAGCGCTAAGCCAATCCATACCGATGACCGCATCAAAAGAAGATATGTGAACCGGGAACAAACAAACTGGAAATAGCTCCCATTAATGTCAAAGGTACAGTGATCACAGATATCAGTAATAGAAATAATCTTGCCATCAATAATTTCAACATTGAGAGGTTTGGCAAGTTTACTAAAAGACAATTTCAGTTTCTCAGAGAAGGCATACGATACAAATGATCTATTAGCTCCCGAATCAAATAGCACATAGGCAGGTGTAGAATTCGGTAGAAACATAAGAGACACTACTTCCCCTGACTCACGAGCCTTATCCACAATCCTTTGAAACGCCCACCCTTTCGTCTTTGGAGGGTACTTACCCTTTGAGGATGATCCACCTGTTCCTCCCTCCTTATGATGCGGGCAATCATCCATCTTATGACCAGGCTTGTGACAATTGAAACAAACACTTTCTTTAAACTGACAATCAGATGGAACATGGCCAGGCTTGCCACAACTAATACAGGCTTTGGTATCTTTGGTGCAGTCTCCTTTGTGATGAGACCTACACATTTCGCACCACCGTGATTTGGAATCAACAATTTTGGGCTTAGAGAACGAGGATGGTGTTGCCTTCTTCTTAGACTGACCACCAGAAGGCTCATCCTTCCTCTTTTCACCAATCAACTTCTTGGCTTGCTTTGAGGCCTTGAAGTCATCAAACAAGAACCTGGCCTTTTGAGTAGCCGAAGAGTTGGACAGTCTCACATATGAATTTAATACTCAGGAGGTATGGTTTCAACAAAACGCTTCACTTTAGCTTTCTCATCTGGAACCCAAGTGTAACACCATGATTTTGAGAACCAAATTTTTCTTTTTAAAATACAATTTGAGTTTTCAAACTGCGTGGGTTTGACTATAAATAGAACAATGAAACCTGTCTTAAAATTTAGAAATGCAGCGGATGTAAAAACACGTGGCAAACTATATAAACAGTCAAAATGATGCCACAAACAACAGTTGGTGTTACAGAATACATAACCGGCTGACCATTATCTTAAAAAAACATAAACATGATTCAATAGAGTTTAAACATAAAAGCAGTGTTCCTCCCAAAGCATATAAACTACCCGCAGGCTCCCGAGCTCACTGAGGATTACCTGCACATGTGGAGTGTAGCATCTGTTAGCTATAATAGCTAGTGAGTACCAAATAGCATGCAATCAATATAATTACATCACATATCATCAATCATGCTCAGATAGTTCTATCCTAGTATCTCGCGATGAGCTGACGTAGTCAGGAGGTAGCATATCTTGCAGGGGAGCTAACCCGGCTCAATGCACCAAACTAGGGTACCAGACACATCAACCGCTCCGGTGAGGGAGCTGTTAAGCATCCACCGTTGTGTTTTAGAATCAACCGATTCTTCTGAGGAAAGCCCTGAGCTAAACCCACAGGGGACAGCTTTGTCCCTTTGGTAGAACAACTTTGTTCTAAATGTAGGACAGCTTTGTCCGGGGCAAACCTTGCCTAATAGATCCGTACCGATCACAAACAAATAATCTGATTCATTCGAATCATCAACCAATGCGCGCACATATTCAATTATCATCATAGCATACACCTAATCAAGTGTATACTACATTGTGTCAACATGGTAAGTTCTAGCATCAACATGCAATCCTACACTTAAACAAGTGCGTGTACAAATCATGGTATACAATTCCGTGATCATTGTTAATATAAGTTATAAGTATATTAATTGTTATGTCATTCGACACTCACCTGATAGGCTAGAATAAGCAAAGACCTTGCTTTGGCACTTACGGATTGTCAACTCGACCTATAATACCAAAACTTACGCATCAATCATTTGAACACGCAAGGAACATCTAGGATACTTGAAACAATACCCTAATGATGTTATTTAACCATTTATTAACTAACTATAGTAGTCCAAGCAATAACACGCGAATACATAGCACAAAACAACATTGTAAGCTGTGTGCAGGGGCATCGTGCCGCGACACCCCCTTGGGTCGGGCCGCGACCAACCTGCAGTGCACCAGCAACCTGCTGTTTTGTGCACAACATGACCATTTTTGCTCAATTCAACTCCAAATAAATTTTAGTAAAATTCTAGTGTTTCATAGGACCATTTGACACTTGTGGAAGCTTTCTAATATCAAAAACTCCTATCCAATTAATTCATACGAAAATCACAATTAAATGGACAAAGACGTGCGCATAATGGCCAAAACTTGGTGTAGATCAATTCCAACACTTGCAACACACCATATACACCTAATATGATGTATTGAAGGTGTTACAACTGACCAAAACCTTTAAACTCATTGTTTGGTATCATTTTCCAATTTCTTGCCTATTTATGGCCTATTTTTCACTATTTTAGCCAATTCAAGCATAACTGCCATTTCAATTCAAAACCAATGTTCTAATCAATTCATACAAGTCGTATGAACCTATTAGAACCTTAAAAATCAGTTCTTGATGTGTAAAAACATATTTAGGCCATTTTGACGCATTTAGGCTAAATATTGGATTTGTGCAAAAACACCACTTCTAATGCACCAATTGAGTTCTAATCAATCCTAACAGGTCATAGGATCAATTAGAACACTAAATTTTAGTTCTTGAAGGTCAAAATCAGTTTGACCCGTATTTGCCCAATTTTGACCCATTTGAGCCAAAATTCAAAACACAACAAGAACACTACTTTAATTAATGGAATTGATTCCTATGCACTTATAAATAATATTAGAACCTATTTCAATCATCAATTTCAGTTCTTGATTGCAAAATCACAATAACCAATCAAAACCTAGAATTTCAAGAACATGAAAGGCATAATCAAGAACAAGGATGAATTGGCACTTACAATGATCAAAGGATGTTTAGGAACTGATCTTGTAGTGATTCTAAGCCTTAATTTACTGCTGGAACAAAGCTTAGTGAGTTTCTCTTCAAAACTTAAAAATTCAAGAATGAAGGAAAACCATGGATGAATCTTACAAGTGATGGATGGAGAAGATGAAGTAGATGATTTGCAGCAGATTACAACATGAATTTACAGAAATTAGAAGCTTGGATAATCTTCTTGAATCTCTTCTTCTTGGATTTGCAAAGGCAGAGAACAAAAATGAGGTGTATGTGTGTAAACGTGTGTGTGTAAAATTCCGTGTTTATCAAAACCGACTTGTGGGTAATTATTATCCATAAGTGGGTATTTTGTTCCCCTTTTCAACTTACAACTCATCTCTCGTTTAACCGTTTCAACTGACGAGGATATTTTTGGAATCCTCGTTTGAAACCGTTCGATATTTTATAATCTTTATCTATTTTTATTAATATTTTTAATAACCCATTTATTTATTATTTTTCATATTTTATATCATTTTCTAGAATATATATATATTATTTAACTAAATTAAATAATTGACGTACTATATTCGCACACGTTTAGGCCCGTTTTGAGGATGTTACAAATCTACCCCCCTTAAGAAGATTTCGTCCTCGGAATCTGCTTTTCAGAAAAAAAAAATGGGGATAGCGTGCCTTCATATCCTCCTCGGTCTCCCACGTAAGGTTTGACCCGAGATTGTGCTTCCATTTTGCCAAGATTGTCTTCTTCCTCAACCGATTAGTCTTTGTGTTCAAAATTTCAATTGGTTCTTCCACGAGCTGTGCAGAAGAATCCACTTTCAGGTCTTGCAGAGGTAGAATCTGATCTTCATCTACCTTGCACTTACGAAGATAGCAAACATTAAAGGTATTATGAATACCTGATAACTCTAGAGGTAATTCCAAAGATATTGTCTGCTCATTGACTTTCTGAACGATTCTGAAAGGTCCAATGTATCGCGGGCTCAACTTGCCGTTCTTGCCAAACCTGATAACACCCTTCCATGGAGAAACCTTCAAGAATACCCGATCACCTATTTCAAAGGTAACCGGCCTGCGTTTCGGATCTGCATACATCTTTTGCCTATCCCTGGCTGCTTTAAGTTTCTCCCATGCAAACTTGACTTTATCAGCAGTAATCTGGACCAGATCAGGTCCAACATACTATTTCTCCCCTGGTTCAAGCCAACAGGTAGGTGTGCGACAACGCCTACCATAAAGCATCTCATACGGTGGCATACCGATACTAGAATGATATGAGTTATTATAAGCAAACTTAATCAAAGGCAAATGAGAATCCCACGAGCCACTGTATTCGAGCACACATGCGCGTAACATGTCTTCAAGATATTGGATAGTCCTTTCGGACTGTTTGTCTATCTGCGGATGGTATGCAGTACTCGAATGAACACGAGTACCGAGCTCCCGTTGAAGACTACTCCAAAAGTGTGAAACAAAGCGTGTATCTCTACCAGAAACAATAGATAGAGGAACACTGTGTTGAGCAACTATTTCATTGATATAAATCTGAGCAAGACGAGGCATAGAAGAAGATTCATTAACTGCTAGAAAGTATGCACTCTTGGTGAGTCTGTCAACAATCACCCAGATCATGTCATGCCCTTTTGAAGTCCTGGGCAGTTTAGTAACAAAATCCATGGTAATGTTGTCCCATTTCCATTCAGGAATTGGTAATTGTTGCAAATTACCATAGGGTCGTTGGTGCTCGGTCTTCACCTATGCACAGATCTGACATTTCTCCACATAAGAGGCAATGTCACGTTTCAAAGTAGGCCACCAATAAAGTGCCTTAAGATCATGGTACATCTTAGTGCACCCAGGATGAACAGATAAACGAGAATTATGCGCCTCCTTCAAGATAAGATCCCGGTTCCCTCCGATGCTAGGTACCCAGATTCGGGACCTGTATGTCTTCAATCCTCTGCTGTCATCTTGTAGCTGCTCCTTCATCTTTGACATAACCTCAGCCTTCAGATTAGCTTCTGTTAAGGCTTCTTGCCGAGCCTCCTTCAATCGAGTAATAAGATCAGAAATGATAGTGATTTTCATGAATTTAATGGTTTCTGTGGAGCCCTTTCAGCTTAAAGCATCAGCCACCACGTTAGCCTTGCCCAGGTGGTATTTAATTTCACAATCATAGTCATTAATCAACTCGATCTACCTGCGTTGCCTCATATTGAGCTCCTTCTGTGTAGAAACATACTGGAGGCTCTTATGATCAGTGAATACCACACATTTGGGGCCATACAAGTAGTGGCGCCAGAGTTTCAGAGCAAAGACAACAGCTGGCAACTCCAGATCATGAGTCGGATAGCTCTTCTCATGTGGCTTCAGTTGGCAGGAAGCATAGGCTATCACTTTGTCCTTCTACATAAGGACACTTCCCAAACCTGCGTAAGAAGCATCAAAGTAAACAATAAAATCTTCTGACCCATTTGGCAGAGTCAGAATTGGAGCTTGACATAGTAATTGCTTCAATGTCTGGAAGGCATTATCTTGTTCATCAGACCACGAATAGGGAACATCCTTTCGTGTAAGCTTCGTCAGAGGACCTGCAATCTTTGAAAAATTCTGAATGAATCGCCGATAATAACCGGCAAGTCCTAAGAAGCTATGAATCTCAGATGGGGTTTTGGGAATTCCCCAATTCATCACCGCCTCAACTTTGGCTGGATCAACCATTACACCATCCTTGCTTATCACATGCCCAAGGAAGTGTATCTTTTCGAGCCAGAACTCGCATTTAGAGAATTTAGCATATAATTGTTCTTGCATCAAAGTGTCAAGAACTATGCGAAGATGTGCCTCGTGTTCTGCTTCAGATTTGGAATATATAAGAATATCATCGATGAATACAATGACAAATTTGTCAAGAAAGGCACGACAGACACGGTTCATAAGATCCATAAATATTGCTGGAGCATTCGTCAAACCGAAAGGCATCACAAGAAACTCATAATGCCCATATCTCGTCCTGAAAGCCGTCTTTGGAATATCTTCATCGCATACACGGACTTAATGATAACCAGAACGAAGATCTATCTTTGAAGAGCAAGTAGCACCCTGAAGTTGATTAAACAGATCATCAATACGAGGAAGATGGTACTTGTTCTTTACAGTTCACTTATTTAGCTCCTTGTAGTCAATGCACTAGATGCATTGTCCCGTCTTTCTTTTTAACAAACAAGACTGGAGCTCCTCAAGGCGAAGAGCTGGGATGAATGAAACCTCTATCAAGAAGTTCCTGTATCTGAGTCATCATCTCGCGGACCTCAGATGGTGCAAGACGATAAGGAGATCTTGCTACAGTCGTAGCACCTGGTACAAGATCTATCTGATATTCTACATCTCTTACCGGTGGCAAACCCGGTAATTCATCAGGGAAAACGCCCGGGTATTGAGAAAATACCCGAATGTCATTTACAGCTTTCTTCTCCATGTGTGTATCAATAACATAAGCCAAATAGGACTCACATCCCTTTGCTACAAACTTGCGAGCTTTCATCAGAGAAATCAATGGAGTTTCAGAAGTTCTTCCCTCACCATGAGCCACAACATATGATCCGTCAGAGAAAGGGATTTTAATAATCTTTTTAGAGCAAATAATCTCAGCATTTTGATTGCTGAGCCAATCCATCCCGATTACTACATCAAATCCAACAATCGGCATAACCACAAAGGAGACAGGGAAACTAGTTCCGTCAATATCAATCAGTGCGATAAGAACTCTATGAACAACAGAGACTATCCTACCACTAGCAACTTCAACGCTTAATGGATCAGTCAGTGTACAAATAGGCAGTTGCAGTTTAGCACATAAGAATGCAGAGATGAAAGAATATGTTGCTCCTGAATCAAATAAAACACGGGCAGGAGAATTATTAATAAGAAAGGTGCCAGTGATAACATCACCTGCAGCTTTTAGCCTCATCGGCTGTCATTTGGAATGCCCTGCCTGGTGCACGTGAGGCAACATTCTTCCCCCGACCCGAGGAAGATCCACCAGTTCCTCCTGATCTGGTATTGGGACTTGACCTACAGTCAGCCGATCGATGTCCCTGCCTGAAGCACTTATAGCACACATTGTCTTTATATTTATAGCTTTCAACTGTATGCCCCTTTTGGCCACATTTAGGACACCTTACAGTATCCTTAGTACAATGCCCGGTATGCCTAGTTCGACACTGAGCACACCATAGATCATCAGAAGGACTGTACCTTGAACTCCCCTGTTGCTGCTGGTGTTACTGTGGCTACCTCTGCCATGACCCTCCACCTGTAGCCTTCGACCCCGAAGACTGCTCAAAGTTCGTCTTGGAAGTTCCCCCAGCTTGTGATGCGTGATCACTCTCATACCAGCGTGCATAATCAAATGCTTTATCCAAAGTGGTGGCAAACCGGATGGATGATCGATACTCCGGTGGCAAAGTGAGTGCAAAGCGATTAATCTTTGCATCCTCATCAGGTAAAGAACCCTTCACGAAACGGATCAATTCGGTATACCTGGTGATAAGCTCCTCAACTGTTCAGTTGCCTTTAGACAAAGCTCTGAATTCGTTATCCACCGCTTCTACTGCTTGGGCTGAACAGTATTTAGCCCTCAAAATTCTCAGAAAATCCATCCAAGTCATAGAATTAAGGACGGCAGCCGGTGTAGAAGCCATCACCGTATCATACCAGGAAACCACGCGACCCCGCAACATCTTTCTGGCATAAGCCACTTTCTTGGATTCTTCTGCTTCACAAGTCTCAAACGCCAATTCTGTATCACGGATCCCTCGCTCCGTGACAACCATATCCATATTACCATCGAAGGTAGGTGGCGAACACATCATAAAGGCCTTCAATCCCATGGCCATTTTCTTCGCAGGAACTCGTTCCTCAGAGGCTTTAAGACGAGCCTCTAAGTCACGAATATAAGCCTCTCGATCATCACTTCCCGACATTATGAATCTCTAAATTCTGTTAGATCATTAAAGTCAGACATACTTAGTATACTTTTCCATACTTGATTAATCATGTTAATCAAATAAACAAATAATCACTAACAGTGTTAGTCATGTGAATCATATCAATCTCTCTCACACCCCAACACCTCCCGAGGAACACTTTAAATAATGATCGAGAACCTGAATTTGAGACGGAATACTCTTTCAAGTACCCAATTTACTCAAACTTAGGCTCTGATACCAGCTTGTAACACCGTGATTTTGAGAACCAAATTTTTCTTTTTAAAATACAATTTAAGTTTTCAAACTGCGTGGGTTTGACTGTAAATAGAACAATCAAACTTGTCTTAAAATTTAGAAATGCAGCGGAAGTAAAAACACGTGGCAAACTATAAAAACAGTCAAAATGATGCCACAAACAACAGTTGGTGTTACGGAATATATAACCGGCTGACCATTATCTTAAAAAAACATAAACATGATTCAACAGAGTTTAAACATAAAAGCAGTGTTCCTCCCAAAGCATATAAACTACCCATAGGCTCCCGAGCTCACTGAGGATTACCTAAACATGTGGAGTGTAGCATCTGTTAGCTATAATAGCTAGTGAGTACCAAATAAAATGCAATCAATATAAGTACATCACATATCATCAATCATGCTCAGATAGTTCTATCCTAGCATCTCGCGATGAGCTGGCGTAGTCAGGAGGTAGCATATCTTGAAGGGAAGCTAACCCGGCTCAATGCACCAAACTGGGGTACCAGACACATCAACTGCTCCGGTGGGGAAGCTGTTAAGCGTCCACCTTTGCGTTTCAGAATCAACCGATTCTTCTGAGTAAAGCCCTGAGCTAAACCCACAGGGGACAACTTTGTCCCTTTGGTAGAACAGCTTTGTTCTAAATGTAGGACAACTTTGTCCGGGGCAAACCTTGCCCAATAGATCCGTACCGATCACAAACAAATAACATGATTCGTTCGAATCATCAATCAATGCGCGCACATATTCAATTATCATCATAGCATACACCTAATCAAGTGCATACTACATTGTGTCAACATGGTAAGTTCTAGCATCAACATGCAATCCTACACTTAAACAAGTGCATGTACAAATCATGGTATACAATTCCGTGATCATTGTTAATATGTGTTATAAGTATATTAATTGTTATGTCATTCGACACTCACATGATAGGCTAGAATAAGTAAAGACCTTGATTTAGCACTTACGGATTGTCAACTCGACCTATAATACCAAGACTAACGCATCAATCATTTGAAAACGCAAGGAACATCTAGGATACTTGAAACAATACCCTAATGATGTTATTTAACCATTTATTAACTAACTATAGTAGTCCAAGCAACAACATGTCACACCCCGCCAAGGCGGAATCGCGAAGTGTGCCGGAGAGGATCGTTATAACACATTGATATAAAATAGAGAAAATCACTAAATGCAATTAATCCAACGTGTCACGACGTTTCCCCGACACAAGTGGAGTCTTGTGTCGTGTTAAGTCGGTTCCACGGCAACATAGACAATCAACGAAAATAAATTATCATGCAAAAGTAAACCCCACAACCCGGGTCAAGTATACGGGCGACAAGGCCAAAACCAAATAATAATTTGAAATGTTAACAAACTCCCACATCACAAAATAATAATTAGACTTAACCCATCACGGAGTTAGTTTGATTGACTTAACCCATCACAGGGTTAGTTTGATTGACTTAACCCATCATCGGGTTAGTTTGATTGACTTAATCCATAGTCGGGTTCACACAAGCATGTAACACATAATCCAAGTTGTCAAAAAGAAAAGAATTTCAATTCACGGCATGAAAAATAAAGCAATTCATTGAGTATCATTTTCCCCCAAGAAAAACATGCAAAAGGGGCCACAGTACTCACCTTGAGGGTTGATAATAGCTAGTGAGATGAATCCAGCTCAAAGATCTACAATAGGTTTCGTGACATCAGTTTCTATGGTGTGAAACTCTTAGTTAGCAATCTAACATTCATAGACTGCTGTTGTATTGTATCCAATACTTTGAATAATACCTTTCTTATGTAAGGTATACTTGTATTATCACTTAGATTTGTTATAAGTTCCATTATTTTATTTTAATGCTTTTAGAAATACTTTTAGGATTCAAGTAGTTTTCTGGCAGAATTTGTAGTCACGTTTTATATTTTTAAACCTCTCTAAATAACCTAGTTAAATTCCTAATTTGTTATGAAATGTACTTCCATGTCTCTAGATGAAACCCTCATTTTTCCAGAATTTATTCCTTTACTTTTATATTAAAATAAATTCGTGGTAATCGACTAACCCGAAGTAACAACTGTTTTACGTGACAGAAAGTTTATTTCTATTTAAAATAGTAAACGAACGAATTAATTTCCAAAATTTTTACAGAACTCCATAGACACGTAAAAATTTATCTTGTATGAATCTCACGGTTTTATTTATCAAAATAAAAGTTTTATAGTGCGGGTAAGTTACCCATACTTCTGTCCCAAAAATCCAGATTTGCGCACCAAAACGTTTTAATCTGTTTGGACGACCAAACGATATTTTTTGAGATGATACCAATTGGTTTAGAAAGTAGACTCAAAGTACTTCTGTTTAGACTTAAAATACGATATAAAAGTCCACAAATTGCCCAAGTTATGACTTTTTAAACACGACTCAAAGTTTCTGTCAGATTCTCAAAACCTTTAAAAGGTAGTTTTGATTCAAGTATTACACAAGTGTTTGTAAGAATTGGCATTCATGAGTATTAAAATTGATTTTGAATGTTCTTGGGTGTTTAGTTTAGGAGTTGCTTCATTAGCCAAGATTATGGAAAAGAACAAGAAAAAGATTTAAGATAGATAAGAATAGATTCATACCTAAGTATTTTCGAATGGTGACCAACGTGACTTGATTTCTTGAAATCTTGAAGAACACAACCAAAGCTTGTTCTTGGCCTTCAAAGAATCGAAGATGGGAGAGTAGGGCTCGGAGGCTAGGGTTTATGGAGTTGGTGTTTTGGAAATAACTCTAGGTATTTAATATAGAATCATATTATTTTTTGTTATATTTTGAATTTTGAAATTTACTCTCCCCTTTTCCCCCCATTTGGCCGAAATTTTTTACAAATATATATATATATATATATATATTTTATTTATTGTTACTTAATGTCATTATTATTTTGTATTTAGCATGCTACATTTCTTGTAGGTGCATTTGATATTTCATGTGTTACAATTTATGTTATTAGTTAGGGTTATTAGATTTTTAAGAGTTGTTCAAGAGTTTTATTAATTTGGTTTGTAATGGTAACTTATTTGTTTTGTTATTATTATTATTATTTTAACCTTGGTGTCATACGTTTGCTTGTAAATGCATTAACCATCTTTAAAATTGTTCGAGTCCCAATAAAATTTATATACTGATAACAAGTGTTCTAAGGTTTTTACTTCTATTCTCATGAGCTCTATTTAATATTTGAACTTGTGTCACCCTTGATGTGCACTCAAGGTGCATGTAATGAATCTGTTTCACACTTTAGTCATGTAACTATTGAATTATCTAAATGTCATGGTCTGAATAGTGCGTAAAGAGGATATACCTTCTAATACTCATCACTCATTTGGATTTTTAGGGTTTCAAGGGAAATTAAACGCATGAAAACTAATAATAATTTGAGAGTCTAAACTGGTTAACCGGCTTTGGTGACGGATGTCACAACATTCCCCAGTTGAAAGAATTTCGTCCCGAAATTTCAGTTCATTCTTCTACTAGAGCTTATTGAATCGAATAGGTATGGGTATTTAGATTTCATGTGGTCCTCCCGTTCTCAAGTAAACTCTGGTCCTCGTTCGAGTTCCATCGGACCTTGACTATCGGGATTTTACTCCTTTTTAGACGCTTGACCTCCCGGTCTAGGATTTCTACAGGTTCCTCAACAAAACGCAAAGTTGAGTCTATCTTGATTTCCTCCAACGGTACATGCAGATCCACACCTGCCAAGCATTTCTTTAGATGGGATACATGAGACGTATCATGTATACCACTGAGTTCTTGTGGTAGTCTTAACTTGTAAGCCACTGGACCGATACGTTCACTGATCTTGAAAGGTCCCACGTACCTTGGTGCTAATTTTACCGTCACCCCAAAGCGCACTACACCTTTCCATGGTGATACCTTCAGTAGTACTCGATCACCGATACTAAATTCTAAGGGTTTCCGCCGATTATCGGCGTAACTCTTTTGGCGATCTCTTGCAATCTTAAGTCTTTCCTTGATTTGAAAGATCTTGTCGGTCGTCTCTTGTACAATTTCCGGTCCTTTTAACTGACTTTCCCCCAGTGGCGATTTGCCTCAAACGAGACGCACTTAATACTCGTGTGATAACTGTTGTTATAGGAGAACTTAATTAAAGATAGTTGAGTACTCCAACTTCCTCTGAAATCGGTCACACACTCCCTAAGCATGTCTCCTAAAGTCTGGATTGTACGCTCGCTTGATCATTGGTTTGTGGATGGTAAGCCGTACTCATGTCTAGTCTTGTTCTCAAAGCTTCATGCAGTGTTTGCCAAAATAGCAATGTAAATCAGCTCTTTCGGTCAAATATAATAATACAAGCCCCACAGACTTGCCATGATCTCGTTGTCTTAAATCCTTGCTAGCTTACCCATCTTGTAATCCTCATGGATCGCTAGAAAATGAGCTGTCTTTTTCATTCTATCCACGATAACCCAAATCGGATCATGCCCACTACTAGTTCTGAGCAATTTTATAACAAAGTCCCTAGTTATGTTTTTTTTCCATATCCACTTTGGGATCTCCCGCTGCTACAACAGTCCTGAGGGTCTTGGATGTTCAGCCTTTACTTTTGAGCGGGTAAGACACTTGCTAACATAAGTATCCATGTCCTTCTTCATACTAGGCCACCGATACAAGTCTCTTAGGTCACGATACATCTTGTCTGCTCCTGGGTGGATGGAGTATCTTGACTTGTGAGCTTCATCCATAATCAAGGTTTTCACACCTCCCACTGTTGGAACCCAAATTCGTTCTATGAAATAAAATCCATCGTCTTCTCTTTTCCTCAATTGTTTGCCTAAACCCCGAACTAGCTCTACTGGAGCACTTAGGTCCTTAGACGGTTCAATTTGTGCCTCAAATATTTTGTCCTTTATTCCCGATTGTATTTTCATGCTCATTGCTCGAATTCGTCTACGTTTGACCCTTTCTTTTCTTCTTAGCGTATCAGCTACTACATTAGCCTTACTCAGGTGATAACGAAACTCATGATCGTAGTCGCTGAAGAGTTCATCCCAACGTTTTCTGTATCATGTTTAACTCCTTCTGATCGAAGATGTGCTGTAAGCCCTTATAGTCGGTGTGAACGATGCTTATCATCCCATATAGGTAGTGTCTCCAAATTTTGAGCGTAATACAACCGCACCCAACTCTAGGTCGTCCATGGTATAAATTTCCTCGTGAATCTTTAGTTTTCTAGAGGCATAAGCACCTACTTTGTCCCGCTGCATCAATACGCATCCTAAACCCTGGTTCGATGTGTCACAATACACTATAAAGTCATCTAGTCCTTCCGGTAGGGTCAGTATTGGAGCGTTGTATAACTTGTCCTTTAGCGTCTGAAAAGCTTGTTATTGTTCTTTGTCCCACTAAAATCTCTTATCCTTTTGGGTTAGTAAGGTGAGAGGCTGGCGGTCTTTGAAAAATTCTCAATGAATCGTCAGGAATAGCCTGCCAATCCTAAGAATGAGCGGATCTCTAAGGGTGTCGTAGGGTTTCTCCATTTCCTTATGGTCTCAATCTTACTGGGGTCCACATGAATTCAGTTTTCATTAACCACGTGACCGAGAAAATGTACTTCCTGCAACCAAAATTTGCATTTCGAAAATTTGGCGTATAACTTCTCATTCCCAAGTAACTCCAGGATTAATCTCAATTGCACTTCGTGTCCTTCCTTAGCCTTGGAATAGATCAAAATGTCATCGAATAAGACAATGATAAACTTATCTAAAAATGGTTTCCATACGCGATTCATCAAATCCATGAACTCCGCGGGTGTGTTAGTTAATCCGAAGGGCATAACAGTGAGCTCAAAGTGTGCATAGCGAGTCCTAAATGCGGTCCTTGGAATATCAATCTCACTTACCCTCAATTGATGGTAGCCGAACCAAAGGTCTATATTGGAGGAATTTCGCGAGCCTTGTAGTTGATCAAATAGGTCATCATTCCTTGGAAATACCTTCGGAAAGTCTCGGACCACTGGGATGTCTTCGAGTTTCTTCTCCTCTGTTTTCGTACTCATAAAGTGCTTCAACCCTCCTTTTGGTCGATCTTAAGCACTTTTCCGTAAGGTAGTGGAATTCGGACTATCTTCTCATGGCAAATGATTTCGGCCTTGTATTTTGACAACCATTCCATCCCCACAATCACATTAAAACTTCCATGTCTAAAAGGTATCAAACCTATGCTAAATGAAAGACCTTCCAATTCCAAGTTACACTCACGAATAACCTTACTGGTTTCAACCCCTTAGCTATCTCTATCAAATAACTAGTGTCTGGGTTACTAGGTTTCATATCCACTAAAGTCACGAATCTAGTGGAACTAATGCTATAATTAGCACCATAATCAATTAACTAGTAGCATAGTAGTTGTTTAAAGAGTATGTACCCATCACAATGTTTGGGTCTAGGCGGGCTTCGTTTGCACCCAAAACAAATGCTCTCCCATGAGCTTGATTTCCATTGTTAACTTGATTGCGATTTCCTTCTATGGCCAACGGTTGATTTGGACGGTTTCCTCCTTGAGTAGGTGCTCTATTTAGTTTGGGGTATGCGTTTATGTATTGGTCGGTACTTCCACATTCAAAACAATCTCCTCGATTACTTGCTGGGTTCACCGTATTCACTAGAGCTATCATTTTGCCCCGGTCCTACAGTCCTTAGCATAGTGCCCTAAGCGGTTACGACATGGCACATTTTGAAAATAGTGATAATTGCATTTTTGCACACTTCGGTGCCGGGTCCGCATACTCCTTCTTGGCAGGGTTAGCCGTCACGAATTCTCTGTTGCTACTCTAGCTTTCTTATTGTCATTTCGGTCGTTCCCCGTTTTGTTAACTTCAACACCACTAAGGTTCGTGTTATCATCTCCACCACCGTTGTTATGTTGATTACCTAGGTTGTTGCTGATCTGGGTGACGAGATTAGGAATTAGGGCTTGCAGTTGCTAGGATATAAGCTCAACAATGTTTGGGGTTATCGTTGTTATCATTTGTAGCACCACCGTTACCGGTACCACGACCTATGTTGCGGTTATATCTTCTCGGAGGTATGTTATATACGAAGGTAGGTACATAATTTAAACAGAATACAAATCGTGGGTATCGTTGCTCCTAGTATTTTGTATGTCATGTGTCATAGCACTTGGCTATTTTCAACCATATAGTTATAGATATCGGTCTCTTGCGCACTATCTTAACCCGAAACCGTAGTCTATTTCACAGGATGCTTCACAACGCTTTAAGTGTCCTCGTGTTAGGTATGTGTGCATGGCGGTGATCAGGTGCAATGCATCCATACTTATCACAAGTCTCCTTAAGGCACTACTAATCATCTTGATTCACTAACATAGGCCTATACCTTACTTCCTATAGGTTTAGGTAGTTATGAACACTCGGCCATGTATGACACTAGATCACATAGTCATTCGAATTATTGGCCCTACTCTAAGGCAACATCAAACGAGAACATGCAGTAAAGCTAGGTCAAAAATTCTAAGTCTATATGATTTTGAATCATACATTATCAGAAGTGCTCACACAACCCTTCCCTTTATTTTCTAACAACATATAAAAATAAGCAAATACTTGCACATAGTCATTCGAAGAGGCTTTGCATGTATGCTTGGGTTGCACGGAAATTTGTAACTAAACAATGCGTGTTAGATGTAAGCAAGATGATTAAATAACTCGCCTCTTTATTTATGCTTAATCTTAGTGGTTCGAAAAAAGTACAAAGCTTATGGAAGATAAATAAAATATTGTTAGTGAATCAAATAGGCATAATAATATATAAGATAGGCGCTCGCTATTCGTTGTTAGGATCCCCGGAATCCACTTCGGGGTCTTCCTCAGGGTCTTCTTCAGGGTCTTCTTCGGAATCTCCTTCCGCTCCCCTTAGTAATTCTATTAGTTCCATTTGAGCATTGAGACTTTCTTCTAGCTCTAGAATCATTTATCCTTGTCGCATTTGTTCCCTTGTTTGGCGATCCGCCCTCTCTTTTAGTATATTAACTTGATTTTGAAATTGATGGTCGGTACGATTCTCCCCCACCACTCTCAATCTTTCGTATGGATCCTCGTACCTTGCCGGTACGGACTCCGGGTGACCGAGAGGGGCGTATTGAGGACGACTCGTCGCCTCATGTTTGGGCACGTGGTCTTTCCCGTCCATTGTTTGAATCATCCCGACCGATTGCATTACTATTTTGAGTCAACTTATTTCATTCTCTTGTTCTTGGATTTGTTCATCTCTTCGCTCGAGTTTCCTTTTCAAGGAAGCGATCGACAACTCAGAGCGGGTAGGGGTTCGAATTGTGCGTACCAGTGTTTCCTAGATAGAATACATAACGGAGGTTAAAATTTTGAAGAATGTTGTCCGCGATTTGCGTTAGCCGATTTGGCTGAAGCGTGAGGATTCGCGGAATGAAATAGCGTGCACATATAGTTCCTATTATGCAACTATATGAGGTACTTAGGTTATAGTCTAGGTCAAGCCACCTAATTCTCTATTACCAATGGCTTTGATACCAATATGTCACACCCCGCCAAGGCGGAATCGCGAAGTGTGACAGAGAGGATCGTCATAACATATTGATATAAAATAGAGAAAATCACTAAATGCAATTAATCCAACGTGTCACGACGTTTTCCCGACACAAGTGGAGTCTTGTGTCGTGTTAAGTCGGTTCCACGACAACATAGACAATCAAAGAAAATAAATGATCGTGCAAAAGTAAACCCCAAAACCCGGGTCAAGTATACGGGCGACAAGCCCAAAACCAAATAATAATTTGAAGTGTTAACAAACACCCACATCACCAAATAATAAGAAGAGTTTGATTCTCGCTATGAGTCACGCTAAGGCCCAACTAGAGTCTTCTAGGATTCTTAAGCGTTAGCATTAGTATTATCTGAAAATGAACACTCTAAAAATGTCAACACAATGGTTGGTGAGTTCGCAGGTTTAAACAAAATAATTGATTTGCCGTGTATACATTAGTTTGACAATGGATATCCGGACCACAATGTCCAATATGAATAATGATAACTGGACCACAATGTCCAATGTGAATAATGATAACCGGACTACAATGTCCAATGTGAGTAATGATATCCGGACCACAATGTCCATTTTGAATAATGATAACCGGACCACAATGTCTATTTTGAATAATGATAACCGGACCACAATGTCCCATAGATATTTGTCATCCAACAAGGCCTACCAGCTGGAGCATTAAGTTAGGTAAATTTGAATTCAATTGGCTTAACCCATCACCGGGTTCATTTTATTGACTAAACTCATCACGTGGTTAGACTTAACCCATCACGGAGTTAGTTTGATTGACTTAACCCATCACAGGGTTAGTTTGATTGACTTAACCCATCATCGGGTTAGTTTGATTGACTTAATCCATAGTCGGGTTCACACAAGCATGTAACACATAATCCAAGTTGTCAAAAAGAAAAGAATTTCAATTCACGGCATGAAAAATAAAGCAATTCATTGAGTGTCATTTTCCCCCAAGAAAAACATGCAAAAGGGGCCACGAGTACTCACCTTGAGGGTTGATAGTAGCTAGTGAGATGAATCCCACTCAAAGATCTACAATAGGTTTCGTGACATCAGTTTCTATGGTGTGAAACTCTTAGGTAGCAATCTAACATTGATAGATTGCTCTTGTATTGTATCCAATACTTTGAATAATGCCTTTTTTATGTAAGGTATACTTGTATTATCACTTAGATTTGTTATAAGTTCCATTATTTTATTTTAATGCTTTTAGAAATACTTTTTAGGATTCAAGTAGTTTTCTAGCAGAATTTATAGTCCCGTTTTGTATTTTTAAATCTCTCTAAATAACCTAGTTAAATTCCTAATTTTTTATAAAATGTACTTCCATGTCTCTATATGAAACCCTAATTTTTCCAGAATTTATTCCTTTAATTTTATATTAAAATAAATTCGTGGTAATCGACTAACCCGAAGATACCACTGTTTTACGCGACGGAAAGTTTATTTCTATTTAAAATAGTAAACGAACGAATTAATTTCCAAAATTTTTACAGAAATCCATAGACATGTAAAAATTTATCTTGTATGAATCTCACGGTTTTATTTATCAAAATAAAAGTTTTATAGTGCGGGTAAGTTACCCATGCTTCTGTCCCAAAAATCCAGATTTGCGCACCAAAATGTTTTAATCTGTTTGGACGACCAAACGATATTTTTTTGAGATGAGACCAATTGGAGTAGAAATTAGACTCAAAGTACTTCTGTTTAGATATAAAATACGATAGAAAAGTCCACGAATTGCCCAAGTTATGACCTTTTAAACACGACTCAAAGTTTCTGTCAGATTCTCAAAACCTTTAAAAGGTAGTTTGATTCAAGTATTACACAAGTGTTTGTAAGAATCGGCATTCATGAGTATTAAACTTGATTTTGAATGTTCTTGGGTGTTTATTTTAGGAGTTGCTTCATTAGCCAAGATTATGGAAAAGAACAAGAAAAATATTTAAGATACATAAGAATAGATTCATACCTAAGTATTTTCGAATGGTGACAAACGTGACTTGATTTCTTGAAATCTTGAAGATCACAACCAAAGCTTGTTCTTGGCCTTCAAAGAATCGAAGATGGGAGAGTAGGGCTGGTGAATTTTTGATGGATGGAGGCTAGGGTTTATGGAGTTGGTGTTTTGGAAATAACTCTAGGTATTTAATATAGAATCATGTTATTTTTTGTTATGTTTTGAATTTTGAAATTTACTCTCCACATTTCCCCCCATTTGGCCGAATTTTTTTTACATATATATATATATATATATATATTTTATTTATTGTTACTTAATATCATTATTATTTTGTATTTAGCATGCTACATTTCTTGTAGGTGCATTTGATATTTCATGTGTTACAATTTATGTTATTAGTTAGGGTTATTAGATTTTTAAGAGTTGTTCAAGAGTTTTATTAATTTGGTTTGTAATGGTAACTTATTTGTTGTGTTATTATTATTATTATTTTAACCTTGGTGTCATACGTTTGCTTGTAAATGCATTAACCATCTTTAAAATTGTTCGAGTCACAATAAAATTTATATACCGATAACAAGTGTTCTAAGGTTTTTACTTCTATTCTCATGAGCTCTATTTAATATTTGAACTTGTGTCACCCTTGATGTGCACTCAAGGTGCATGTAATGAATCTGTTTCACACTTTAGGCATGTAACTATTGAATTATCTAAATGTCATGGTCTGAATAGTGCGTAAAGAGGATATACCTTCTAATACTCATCACTCGTTTGGATTTTTAGGGTTTCAAGGGAAATTAAACGCATAAAACCTAATAACAATTTGAGAGTCTAAACTGGTTAACCGGATTTGGTGACGGATGTCACATAACACGCGAATACATAGCACAAAACAGCATTGTAAGATGTGTGCAGGGGAATCGCGCCGCAACACCCCCTTGGGTATTGCCGCGACCATCCTACAGTGCACCAGGAGCCTGCTGTTTTTAGCACAACATCACCATTTTTGCTCAATTCAACTCCCAATCAATTTTAGTAAAATTCTAGTGTTTCATAGGACCATTTGACACTTGTGGAAGCTTTCTAACATAAAAAACTCCTATCCAATTAATTCATACGAAAATCACAATTAAATGGACAAGACGTGTGCATAATGGACAAAACTTGGTGTAGACCAATTCCAACACTTGCAACACACCATATACACCTAATATGATGTATTGAAGGTGTTACAACTGACCAAAACCTTTAAACTCATTGTTTGGTATCATTTTCCAATTTCTTGCCTATTTATGGCCTATTTTTCACTATTTTAGCCAATTCAAATATAACTACCATTTCAATTCAAAACCAATATTCTAATCAATTCATACAAGTCATATGAACCTATTAGAACCTTAAAAGTCAGTTCTTGATGTGTAAAAACAGATTTAGGCCATTTTGGCCATTTTGACCAATTTAGGCTAAATGTTGGATTTGTGCAAAAACACAACTTCTAATGCACCAATTGAGTTCTAATCAATACTAACAAGTCATAGGATCAATTAGAACACTAAATTTTAGTTCTTGAAGGTCAAAATCAGTTTGACCCGTATTTGACCAATTTTGACCCATTTGAGCCAAAATTCAAAACACAACAAGAACACTACTTTAATTCATGGAATTGATTCCTATGCACTTATAAATGATATTAGAACCTATTTCAATCATCAATTTCAGTTCTTGATTGCAAAATCACAATAACCCATCAAAACCTAGAATTTCAAGAACATGAAAGGCATAATCAAGAACAAGGATGAATTGGCACTTACAATGATCAAAGGATGTTTAGGAACTGATCTTGGAGTGATTCTAAGCCTTAATTCACTTCTGGAACAAAGCTTAGTGAGTTTCTCTTCAAAACTTAAATATTCAAGAATGAAGGAAAACCATGGATGAAGCTTACAAGTGATGGATGGAGAAGATGAAGTAGATGATTTGCAGCAGATTACAACATGAATTTGCAGAAATTAGAAGCTTGGGTAATCTTCTTGAATCTCTACTTCTTGGATTTGAAAAGGCAGAGAACAAAAATGAGGTGTATGTGTGTAAACGTGTGTGTGTAAAAGTCTGTGTTTATCAAAACCGACTTGTGGGTAATTATTATCCACAAGTGGGTATTTTGTTCCACTTTTCAACTTACAACTCATCTCTCTTTTAACCGTTTCAACTAACGAGGATATTTTTGGAATCCTCGTTTGAAACCGTTCGATATTTTATAATCTTTATCTATTTTTATTAATATTTTAAATAACCCATTTATTTATTATTTTTCATATTTTATATCATTTTCTAGAATATATATATATATATATATTATTCAACTAAATTAAATAATTGACGTACCATATTTGCACACGTTTAGGCCCGTTTTGAGGATGTTACACCAAGTGGTCACAAAGCTAAGACGTTCATTAAACTTGCGAACATGCTCATCCATGGTAGAATCACCCAATTCCATATTCAGGAACTCCCTTTCAAGGCATTCTAGATCTCTTTCGGTGTAGAATTCCCTTTGGAAAAACTCTAGGAATTCCTCCTAACCCAACCTGTCAGCTTCACATTTAGGCATTGCTGCCTTAATTGTATTCAACGAGACTAGGGCTCTCCCTTTCAGTTGTCTAACAGCATAAGGAACTTTGTGTTCTTCATCACAGTCACAAGAAGTAAATGTCTACTACATCTCTCTAATCCAACTAAAAGTCACAATTGGATCATCACTACCTTCATAGGTAGGAGGCTTGAGATAGAAGCGTCACTGGACTCGCCATGAGTCGAAGTATTTGGTGAGTCATTGTTCTTTTTCAACTGATTTTCTAACTTCTGGATGCGAATTAGGAGTTGGGCTATCACAGAAGATTGGTCGTTAGGGAAACCCGAGTGGGGTTGAGAGTGCTGAGAACCAGAATTTCCGCCCAGTTGAGAATGCTCTGGAGGTATTTCATCACCTCCGGGTTGAACAAATAAGAAGTTATCATCATTATGGGCATCCATGCCTTAATTCTTGTCCAATACACACAATTAGACAACAAGTAGCACATTAAGCAAAGAAATCAACAATTTCATCACAAATGGGAACAGGGTTTCCCTAACTCTCAAACGATTCTCAACTTAACCCATAAGCCCACCCGATATGTTTGGATCTTTAATTAATGGTCGACCTCGGTTTGAGACCAAACACTCGCTAAAGTGTTCGATTCTCTCAAACCTTGGCTCTGATACCAACTTGTAACACCCTGAATTTTGGTACAAATTTAAACTTTTTAAATTTTAACGAAAACAACATAGTTTAGATATTCATTTACAACATTGTGTTGAAGCTATACTAGATTTACAAAAGTTTGGTGTTACTTGTTGACTTGAATACACGACCATTAATTACAAATAAACAAAAGAGGTAAATAGTTATGTATTTCCAAACATATCACAAAGAAACAAGGCTTCCCAAAAGCTTCTACCTGCCTCACCGGCACCAAGTTATTATTTATCTGTGGATACAAAAACATTTAACAACAAAGTTGTTAGCATACGCTAGTGAGTGTACCAAAACAATTTAGTCAAATAACCAAGTCACCAATGCATTTAAAACATCATGGCATCACATTGCAAATCACACAAGATGTCGAGGACAAGTCCACTTGTGCTTGTATCTTCCATAGTGGCCAACCATGGTCAACAAGTCCTCTTGGGGGTATGTCCACATCTCCCGTCAAGGTGAGGGAAGCACGAATCAGTCCACCATACAACGGTTATCAGGAGTGAATGACCTGTTCCTCAAGTCCACTCGTGTTGCTTAGGTTCGGTGGCTCGTCAGCCCATTGAACCACACGGTCATAGTGGGTACTATCATCCCCCTCCACTCTTTGCACCAATTCCTCAACCACCTATGCATCTAGGTTCCTAATTGCCAAAGCCACATGAACAAGAACACGTCTCAATGCTTAGGAATCATCATGGTACAAAATACTAAATCACAAGCATAGATCCGGACCACAAGGATCAATCACAACACAAGAAAGTTAATCACAAATTGTTACTAACCTGCAAGAATCAACATATATCATAACATGCTTTCAAAACTTGTAAAACACATACTTATGCACATCTCATTATCATAATCATGATAATAAACAATAACAATCACATTGATGCCATATATGTGTATAAAACATAGAACACAAGTAACATTTGATGACTTGCAAGTTTATAAACTATTTGTGTATCCGTAGAGTACAACTCACCTGATTGAAGCGATGAGAATCACTTAAAATCCAAATCAAAGCTATATATCACTTGCACAAGGGTCCTATGATCACAACATAATGTTAACTTAACTAAGTTAACCAAAAATTAAGGTTCTACAAGAGAATAGGCTTAAAACTCAACTTAAACGTATTTTTTCGGGTCTAAAAGACTTCATATAACCCTTCTAAAACATTAGAATCAATCCCCAAAAAAGTACATGATCAAATGGGGTCAAAATCATGATTTTTGATGGTTTCAGGGTACCTCACGCCACGGAGCATGGAGCTTGCGCCGCGAGAAAATCTCTGGAAAACTAAGGTTGCTGGAACATGTGCGTCGCACCGCGACCCCGCCGTGAACAGTAACCTTCGAGGTTTTTCTAGCTGCAGCTCCCAAATTTCCCAATTTCTCAACACCAAACCTTATGATATCAAACCAAAGACTTAAAGCTCTACCAAAACAACTTTATAACATCAAATATCATCACTTTTAAACATCATTCATCATCAAAAACCTTACTACAAGAATTAACCCAAATTTGACCCATTTGTCAAATCTTTCAACAAAAACAACTATAAACCATCATAAACATCAACCATAACTAACTTGATTAAAACAACTTGTTTTCTTCCTTCTTGATCCAAAATCCCAGGCTTTTGATGATGGATGGATGTTAAAACACTCACAAATGAGCCAAGAACAACACAAACTACAAGTTTTCTCCTTGATCTTCTCCTTTCTCTTGCAAAAATCTTCTAGACTCTCTTCTCTCCCTCTCTACTATTTTATCTCCAGCCAAAAAAAATGAGGGTTTTGACCCACAATTGGTCAATTATACACATACACACACATATTTACCCTTCTAGTCCCCTCACTTTCTAACTCTTGCATTTTATTACTAATTTTAAGAAGCATTTATACATACACAATATATAACATTTAAATAGCATCAACAAAACATAATTTTTACTAATTTTTCATTTAAACTTGCATTTATATATATTTTAATAATTTTACAAAATTACGGGTATTACACTACAATCAATGATTTCATGATGAACGACATAGTGTGGTAATTTTCTCCAAAATCGGTCATAGCAAACTCCAAATAAAGATGAGAGATGAAATAATTCCCATGGGAGTGGATGAAGAGGGTGTAAGAATACGCCATCGACATAAAATAAAAGATATATAATATCGTGACCACGATGAAATGTAAAGAATGAACTATGAGAATGTTGCTAGAAAACCCTAAAAAGTTGATGTAGGTAGCAAGTAGTGAAAAGTTGAAACAAGTGGTTAGGATAAGAATAATGAATATAGCCAAGTGGCTATTTCATATAAACTACCTTAGCCTGGTCATAATTTTAAACTCATTTTTCTAGTCAAGGAGGTGAATGGGCTAGTGCAGGAAAAATAAATGTTAAGAATGATTGTAGGCTTGACAATTGGGCTGAATGTGTTGGGGTTTGTTCGGTTTTTCAAAATTATATTTTAGCAACGGAAGCATGAACAACAATTTTAAACTTTTTAGAACTCCCCACCAATGATCCATATGAAAGCTTTAAGAAAACAAAACAACTATAGGGTGTTCAAAACTATGCATGCAAGACTTTCAAGAACACTTAGAACAATTCTTAGGAATAAGCAAAGGTGGTAGCATGTGTATATTGACAAAAGAACCATGCATCAAGACTTAAGCAACCAAGAACAAGAGGGAGGCCCCTCCCTTGGACCATCTTGGACGAAATTGGTGAGGGGGGAGGCCCCCTTTTGCCTTGCTTCTTGACTTGGTGAATGAGTCCCATGTCTTGGTTAAATCTTTTGCAAGAAACATTACATGGCCCCCTTTTAGGATTAATGAGGAATTTCTAGATTTCTTTCATAAATATATATAAAAGATATACTAGATGTGCCATATAATGTATAAAATATATATACATGTATTTTATATACATACTTGATTGTTACTAGTAGCTCTTTACTAGTAACAAAGATATACATACATTTATATAATTGTTACTAGTAACAATTTACTTGTAACAAATATATATATATATATATATATTTATACATACATATATATACATACATATAAAATCATATGTTTATATTTATGTATTTGATATGCATTATCTTATATCAATATATAAGAGCAATATTTATATTTCACATAAATAACAATATTCAACAATGCATATAACTTATATATATATATATATAATGAGTTGGAAACATATTTAAATCGTATTCAAATATGTAATTGGTGTCCATTGACTGTAAATGTGTGACCCTATGGGTTTATTTATTATCAGTAATATCGTATTAATTTGTGTCTTGTGCACATAGAATCAACAATCTCCCACTTGCACAAGTTACAACTTAAGCCGATATAGACAATGGTAAGAACGTCTAGCAACATCCCATTGCCCCTAATAATAAATAAAGTGTGTTGATCAACACTTTCACCAACAAAATTAACTCATTAGCTACAAATCGTTGTCATAGGTTAGTCATTAATTATCCCTTTGTTTTAATATCTCATTGAACATGAGACATGGATCGTCATCAATTCTCATATGGTGTTCAACTTATTTTAGGGCCCAGAGATATTATACTCCCAATTAAATGAGAGAAACAAATTCCATCTTGACCACATACGTCTCTAATAAGACTCATATCACACCTAATAATGGCCTTTATAACTACCCGGTTAAAGATAGCGTTTAACCACATTAAAGCATGATACTCATCATACTCGAGTCCCAATATGTGTCTCAGGTCTAAGGATACAAAGATACCACCTTTTTCTCAAGATTCACTTATGACACTGATCCATGAAGCGATCTTAAGAGCGGGTCATGTCCAATGTTTGTTCCCTAACAAACATTAGTGAATTTGGCTGCAAACCCTTTTGCCTAATTTCATCACGAATGAAAGTCAACCAACCAATTCACATTAGTCTTAATTTATAACTACTCCCATAGTTATAATCGACTATGGACATTTTAGAATAAAGCATTATTCATAGATTTAAACATGCTAACAAAGAACACAATAAATATTAATGAAGTGATCATATCCAATATATCATTCAGATAAAATAGATATTGTTATAATGTTCCAAAATATCCAAATACTAAATTACAATTCAAATCCAATCCCTTGCAAAGCAAAGACCTATTGCCCTAGTATGAGACTCATGCTTAGTCGAGGCAAGAGGTTTCATAAAAGGATTTGCGAGATTCTGATCTGTATGAACTTTGCGAATACACACATCTCCTCTATCCACTATATCCCGTATGTAGTGGAAACGCCTGAGGATGTGTTTGGTGCTGAGATGTGATCTAGGTTCTTTTGCCTGGGCAATAACACCTTCATTATCACAAAATATCTCTATGGGGTCTTGAATGCTTGTTACTACCCCAAGGTTAGCAATGAACTTCTTCATCCATGTAGCTTCTTGTTCAGCCTCAGAAGCAGCAATGTATTCAGATTCTGTAGTGGATTGTGCAACTACACTTTGCTTAGAACTTTTCCAAGCAACCGCGCCTCCATTCATAACGAAGACATAGCCCGATTATGATCGAGAATCATCTCGATCTGTTTAGAAACTAGCATCTGTGTAACACTTTACACACAGATCTTCTTCCAAACCCCCACATATTAAGAACATGTCTTTGATTCTTTTTAAGTATTTTAAAATGTTCTTGACTTCCATCCAATGGCTATCTCCTGGGTTTTGCTAGTATCTGCTCGTCATGCTCAAAGCATACGAGACATCTGGCCTAGTACATAGCATGGCATACATGATGAATCCAATTGCAGAAGCATATGGAATCTCACTCATTCTATCTAGCTCTTCCTTTGTGCTAGGGCTTTGAGCTGGACTCAAAGTCGTGCCTTGTGCCATTGGCAAGAATTCTCTCTTAGAATTCTCCATCTTGAACCGTTTCAAGATCTTGTCAATATATGCACTTTGACTTAGGCCAATAAGACGCCTAGATCTATCCCTATAGATCTTTATTCCAAGAATATAGGCGGCTTCTCCCAAGTCTTTCATTGAGAAACACTTCCCAAGCCAAGACTTGATGTCTTGCAACATCGGGATGTCATTTCCAATGAGTAGTATGTCATTAACATATAAGACAAGGAATGCTACTGCGCTCCCACTAGTTTTCTTGTAAACACACGTTTCATCTTCTGATTTGATAAAACCAAACTCTTTGATTTTCTCATCAAATCGAAGATTCCAACTTCGAGATGCTTGCTTTAGTCCATAAATGGATCTTTTAAGCTTGCACACCTTTTTAGGATACTTAGGATCTACAAAATCTTCGGGCTAAACCATATAGACATTTTCACTTAATTGTCCATTTAGAAAAGCTGTTTTGACATCCATTTGCCAGATCTCATAGTCATAATATGCGGCTATGGCAATAAGTATTCTAATAGATTTAATCATGGCTACCGGAGAGAAAGTTTCATCATAGTCAATACCATGAGTTTGAGTGAAACCTTTCGCCACTACCCTTGCCTTAAATGTGTGTACATTTTCATCCATGTCAGTCTTCTTCTTGAAGACCCACTTGCTCCCTACAGTCTTACTATTGGGAGGAAGATCAACCAAGTCACATACTTGATTTTCATACATGGAATGCATCTCAGTGTTCATGGCATCAAGCCATTTATCGGATTCCGGATCCGATATAGCATCTTGGTAGTTAGTAGGCTCCAAAGAGTCTACCAACAAAATCTCATCATTGGACACGAGAAATCCGTATCTTTCGGGTTCTTGACGAGGTCTACCAGATCTACGAACACTTTGTGTTTCAGTAGGTTCTTGAACAACCAATTGTTCAGGTTCAACAACCGTTTGTTGAGTGCTAGTGCCAACCTGACTTGTATTTTGTGGTTCTTGAATTTCTTCAAGGTCTACATTGCTCTCACTTGCCTCTTTCAAAAGAAACTCCTTTTCTAAGAAAGTGGCATGCCTAGAAATAAACACTTTGTTCTCAACCGGGTTGTAGAAATAATATCCTAATGAATCTTTAGGATATCCCACAAAATTACATTTGATAGATCAAGGATCGAGTTTTCTTGAAGCTTCTTATCGTACATGAGCCTCACAACACCAGACTTTCAAGTAAGATAAGTTTGGAACCTTTCCATACCATATCTCATATGGTATCTTATCTACCTTCTTAGTTGGAACCATATTCAATATGCGTGCAGTAGTTAATAAAGCATAACTCCAAAAGGACGAGGGTAGAGTACTTCGGCTCATCATAGACCGTACCATATCTAGTAGGGTTCGGTTCCTCCTTTCAGACACACCATTATGTTGTGTTGTTCTAGGAGGAGTAAGTTGTGAGATAATCCCACAATTACTAAGATGATCCATAAATTCTTGGCTTAATTACTCGCCACCTCGATCGGAACGAAGGGCCTTGATTGTTTTGTTGAGTTGATTTTGTACTTCGTTTTGAAACAACTTTAACATTTCAAATGTTTCGTGCTTATGTTTCATTAAATAAACATAACCAAATCTACTATAATCATCGGTGAATGTAACGAAGTATCTATCACCATCCCTAGACATTGATCTAAAAGGACCGCATACATCCGTATGTATGATTCCTAATAGATGTTTAGCTCTTTCCCTTGAACCGGAGAAAGGAGCCTTAATCATCTTCCCATATAAACATGATTCGCAAACTTCAAATGAGCTAGAATCGTTTGATTTTAAGATTCCATCCTTTTCAATTTTTGCAATGCATTTCTTGTTTATATGACCAAGTCGACAATGCCATAAGTATGTTTGACTTAAGTCATGCTTAGGTTGTTTGGTGCTAGTGGTATATATAGAATTATCATCAAGAGATCTTTTAAGATTTACTTCATATATTCCATTAAGAGGGCGAGCCTCAAAATACAAAATGTCGTTTTTGAAGGCACGAATGCCATCATCAACGAACCCAAAAGTGAATCCCGATTCTCTCAACCGGGCTACTGAAATAATATTCATAGTTAAACTAGGTACATAACAACAATTGTTCAATATTAAGTACATGCCATTTGGTAATAATAATTCAAAAGTTCCAAGGGCTTCAACAACAACATTTGCTCCATTGCCCACGTGGAGGTCCAAATCGCCTGGCTTCAGTAGCTTACTTCTTCTCAACCCCTGCACATTATTACAAATGTGAGTTCCACAACCGGTATCAAATACCCAGGAATTTATAGAAAAAGTATACATTTCAATCATATATATACCTGAAGTGCTGGCCTCGCCAGCCTTCTTCTTTTTCAACTCTGCGAGGTAGGTTGGACAATTGCGCCTCCAATGTCCTACCACCCCGCATTCAAATCACGAGTCATTCTTGGGAACCTTTCCCGAAGTCTTGGGTGTAGGAGCTTTGGCAACCTATTTGCCTTTATCCTTTCCCTTTGCCCTCCCCTTTGAGTTGTTCTTTTTCTTTTTCTTGATTTTCCCTTCTTAAATCATCAAGACCTGAGGTGTCTTGCTTGAAATCTTACTCTCAGCAGTTTTAAGCATCCCATGCAACTCTAAGACATATTTCTCCCAATTGTTCATGTTGTAATTCATGAAGAATTGATCATAAGCTTTGCTCAACGAGTTAAGGATCATATCTTGTGCAAACTCGTTGGTTATGGGAGATCCAAGCCTAGAAAGCTGGTCAATATAACCTTTCATCTTTAGCAGATATTTTTAACGGATTGACCTTCCTCCATCTTGCATGCATGGAAGGCTCGAGTGACCTCGAAGCGCTCTTGCTTCGTTTGCTTTTGGAACATTTCCTTAAGTTGGCGAAGCATCTCATATGCTCCATGATCCTCGAGGTTCTTTTGAATATCCGGAGACATGGTAGCAAGCATGAGGCATGCAACTTCGACCGAGTCGTCGGAATACTTCACCCAAGCATCCCTAACGGCTTTGGCCGCAGTCAATGGAGGTTCCTCAGGAACGGGATCCTCAAGTATGTACAATTTCTTTTCGTGCTTAAGAACGATTCTCAAGTTACGATATCAGTCTAAGAAATTTGTACCATTGAGTTTTTCTTTCTCTAAGATTGAACAAAGAGATAAGTTGTTAACGGGCGTAGTTGAGTTAGGAGCCATCTACAAAATTAACAAAGTTCAATTTAGTATTTTCAATATTTAATCCTTTAATAATTAATACCCTTTAGAATTATATAAAATTCTTTAATTGTTAAAGGCTAGGATCCAAGTTGAACTTAACCTTGAATGTTTGGCTAATGCTCTCTCCATCAAATTAAAACAACAAGGTAGGTAACGTTTACCAATTACATCTCGTATGTAATTCCTAGATCTTTATGGGATCTTAGACAACAATTGTCAATTTTGGCATGTTTGATCCCATCTACGCCTCGGGCTTCCTTACGTTTGGCTAATGCTCTCTCTGTAATAAGATTTCGATTAAGTCGTCGTATTTCAAGACAGTGAATTTCCGGCCCAAGACGTTCATGGAATTCGCGGAAAAACACCTCGGTTGTTACAAAAACAATCCACGCGTTTGGCTAATGCTCTCTCCACGTGAGTGTCGTTGCAACAAGCGAGTGTCTGAAAATGGGATGACATAGACTTACGTTTTGAAAAAGGGTTTTAACCGTTTTGTATATTTATTAAATAAAATAAAACGAATCGTGTGACTAATGTTGCATGCATACAATAATAAGTCCATGTATTGATAAAATCATATTATATATATATATATATATATATTAGTCTTGAGTATTCTTAAAATCCATATTTTACGAATTCTCGACGCGTTCAATTTTTAACTAGTATTAATATCCTATATTAACGTGTGTAGTTTCGAGCGCGCGAATACGACCAATTTTAACTTATAATAAAACCATTTTATTACTAAGCTTGAATGGAGTTTGGTTGAGTTTTTAACATCTCTATTTTATAAAACTCATATATATATATATATATGTACACATATATATGTATATTTTGACATAATGAATTTTAATCTTTATAAAAACCCTTTTTTATATAAAATTCATTTTACATCTTATGTTATGTCAATTTAAAATACCAAACTCCCATTGTGTGATTTATATTGTCAAAAATATTATCTAGCATGCAAAAATCCTATTTTCAACCATGCATAATAATATAAACATAAACACACACAAATAACATGTATAAGTGTATAATCAAGCCATTTATCCTAAGTGGTATTTTTGTGAGTCATACAAAAATACCAAGTCATAACTAAGGACCATAAAATTCCTGTTGTGATGAACTTGAAGCTCCCACTTGCCAAAACAACTCCTTGTAGTGCAAATGACTCCAAGCCTTCATGGTTGACTCTACCATACTTGAAAACTCCAACTTGGTCATTTCTCCATCTTGTTACATTTTTATAAAAGTAAACTAGTATAAACTATTCTACTACTTACAAAATACAACAAGATGAAATAAAACTAAAACTATTATTACATACCAAATGAAAGAATAATTTTACAACCAAATCGAATTTCCAACACATCACAAAAGGTCTATGACTTGTTATGCATAACATATACTCAAACAAACATATATATCAACACTTGATATTTATGCAACTTTTACAACCAAACATGCATGTGGTTTGGTTGTTTCCCAAAATAAATATATAAACATATACAAGTTGCCAACAAAAAAATCCACAACTTTTCTAACAAAAGAAAAGTTGTCCATTTTCTTAAACAATACATACTCATAAAAATAAAGTTTCTTAAAACTATGCATAAGTGGCTCTGATACCACTGTTGGGGTTTGTTCGGTTTTTCAAAATTATATTTTAGCAACGGAAGCATGAACAACAATTTTAAACCTTTTAAAACTCCCCACCAATGATCCATATGCAAGGTTTAAGAAAACAAAACAACCATAGGGTGTTTAGAACTACAACCTTTGTAGCGTGATTAAACAGTTGGTGAAGTGGTTGATCAATGAGAAGCCAAGTAGAGACTTCCTCCAAGGTATCCACAAGCCAATGATTCCAACACCTTGCAATTCTAGTTTCTCCAACCCTTGATTTTCAAGAATGCAAGCAACAACCTTTGTTCTTCTTCTTGAACTAGATGTATGTATTTTGAGTATGTATGTATTTTGAGTATGTATTACCAAACTTAGCTAGCTTGATACACCAATACAATAATGTAAGGATGCATGCAAGACTTTCAAGAACACTTAGAACAATTCTTAGGAATAAGCAAAGGTGATAGCATCTGTATGTTGACAAAAGAACCATGCATTAAGACTTAAACAACCAAGCAACCAAGAACAAAAGGGAGGCCCCTCCCTTGGACCTCCTTGGACGAAATTGGTGAGGGGGGAGGCCCCCTTTTGCCTTGCTTCTTGACTTGGTGAATGAGGCCCGTGTCTTGGTTAAGTCTTTTGCAAGAAACATTACATGGCCCCCTTTTAGGATTAATGAGGAATTTCTAGATTTCCTTCATAAATATATATAAAAGATATACTAGATGTGCCATATAATGTATAAAATATAGCTACATGTATTTTATATACATACTTAATTGTTACTAGTAGTTCTTTACTAGTAACAAAGATATACATACATTTATATAATTGTTACTAGTAACAAATATATATATTTATACATACAGATATATAGATATACATACATATATATAAAATCATATGTTTATATTTATGTATTTGATATGCACTATCTTATATCAATATATAAGAGCAATATTTATATTTCACATAAATAACAATATTCAACAATGCATATAACTTATATATATATATATATAATAAGTTGGAAACATATTTAAATCATATTCAAATATGTAATTGGTGTCCATTGACTGTAAATGTGTGACCCTATGGGTTTATTTATTATCAGTAATATCATATTAATTTGTGTCTTGTGCACATAGAACCAACAGAAAGTCTCATCAAAGTCTAATCCTAGTAGTTGTAAAAACCTAAAGTTGCTAAACGAGCTTTGTATATGTCAAGTTTACAGTGTCGGTCAAATTTACAACGCTAAAGTCAACCACACCGGACAATGTTGGTACAGGGGATAGGGAACAAGAACCCAAGTTCTATTAGAGAGAAAACACATAAATTTAGAGTATATTGTAAGTTTTTAGTGTAGGTCACATGTATCCTTAATGGACTTGGAATAATAATTTATTCGAATGGAAACATTGAAACTTTGATGTGGCTTAAGGGACATAGACTTAATTTGGATGTGTTGTCATATGATGACATGAGGATAGGGGAACCAAAAAGGAGGTATATATAAGAACATATATGTCACCAATAGATGGTTGAGAAGACTGACCCATGATGATAACAGGTCCGGTTGAGATTTACAAAGGTGTAGTCAAGCCAGGTGTAACTTAGGATGGAGTAGAAAGGACTAGGAGCCTTTAGAACAGACAAAACTGATATAATAATGAAACATCACAATGGGGGTGGAGAATGAAAGTCATCTTACGAAAAGTATCCTCATAAAAGTCATATGTCTAGAAATAATCATCTTCCGATGATGAGATCTAGACAACGGTAACCTAAATGTTTAGGATACGCCCCAAGGAAAACACATGTTGAGGAATGACATGCAAGCTTATTTAGAGTCATGGAAGCAAGGAGACTCATGAACCGCATAAAGAACCTCAGTTGGTACACGATATGTGATATCGCTTTTATTAGTTATATATTTTACGCGATATTAGTGTATTTTTAGCCAAATATTATGCAAAATTGGACAAATAGGTGCATTTTACCTTTTTTTTCTTTATTTTCAGGCTAAAAGATACCAGGCGAAAATATTTGAAGATTAAACAAGGAAAAAGTCAAGAAAAAGATTAAAAGAGGAAAATAAAGAAAAAAATATAAAAGTTTATGAAAAAGATAGATCGCGACGCGTCCACTTGAGGATTGCGCTGCGTCCAAGGGATAAGTCGGGCATATTCAAAGTTCAAATTGGAGATGGATAACGCGATAAGGATCAAGGTTACGACACGTCCAAGCATGGATCACAACGCGACCGACCTGTTTTTCCAAAACTATTTAAACTAACTTCCAGATCGGATGGGGGGTTCTTCTATTCGACTATCTAAGAACGTACCAGAGGTGACTTGAAGCAGTTTGGAGGCTAGAGATTGAAGTCAAGGATTTTAGAGTGAAGATTCATAGCATTCATCATACTTTATACCGGTTTTTCATTCTTAACTCTAATATTCATGTATTTAAACGAATTTGGTATGTTTAGTATGTTGTTCATGGGCTGATTCTTCTCTTTTTCTCCCTAGAGGAGATGTAACCTTGTAAAGTTGATTAATTTTAATGTTAGGGAATATGTCACATATTTATCTAACGAAGCTTAATCAAAGATCCATATGTGTTTTATATTCTATTTTTTGGCGTTTATAATTAAACTGAGTTTTCATAAATTAGAGGACCAATATATCTGTGCAACTTGAATCATGGTTATCTAGGACCAATAGGTAATTTTAACTAATGACAGACCATTTCTAAGGTTAAACTACAAAAGATAAAAACTTTAATGTGTGTAGAATTGCATATGATCCTCTTTATGCATTAATCGAATGAATGCATGATAAAAACAATCATTAAAGGTTAAGTCTTTCTAGATTTGAACTAAATAGGCTAATTGTGTGATTAATTAATCTCTACCATAGGGTTAGTAAATTGCATGATTATAGGGTTAGATAATTTGATCATGAGTCTAGTCACATTAGAAATTGGTATATGATAATAAAATATTCATTGCACGTATTTGTTTGAAATTAATTGACTTGAAAATGTGAAATCGAGTCTGAGGAGGGAATTCTTCAGTTTAATCCGATAAGGTTTTTTGTTTTTTGATTGCTTTGAGTAGTTTTAGTGTTTTCTTAGTAGATTAATGCTTAAATTAGTTGAATAGTTGATTACAAGTGATTAGTTCCAACAGTTCTGAAAAGTTGTTTAGTATATTCTATTTTTGTTATGTAACTTTTCTATTTCAAAGACAGAACATGTTGTAACACCGACTTTGCAATTACCAGAATTTAGCAAAATTTTGTGTTTTTCATAAACGTGAACTCAATCATGATTAAATAACATTAGGTTAAGTAGTGGAAATTAACCAAAAAGGGTTACATTAGTTATTTAGAATCAAAACACTGTATCAACGGTTGGTGTTACTCTAACAAATAACCGACCATAATGTATATTACATCATAAAGTGTTACATCCAAAATATCCAGCAGAAGGCAACCCAGCTCACCAGGCAACCTATTCTTAATCTGCAAAAAAAGTCAACGTGGCACCATTAGCTATACACATATCTAGTGAGTACAAACTTAACATAAGCATCAATAAAGCAAGTCATGCATCACAGGAATAAGCATACAATGCTATCCTATCACATTGCGGTGTGCTGATAAGATCGCTATAAGTCATTTCTTGCAGGATAGCCAGTCCCACTCAATAACAATACACCGGGGGATCAGACACAACCATCCGCGGTGGTGGGGGAGCATAAAGCAGTCCACCAAGCATCGTTTACGGAACCATAGGTTCCTTAGGCAACTCAGCTACAACCGGCTGATTACCCCTCATGATATAAGGCACGGCGGTTCTGCAGAACCTACGATCCGGAATGTTACCTCGAATCACCGTTAAGTCCCGAATCACCTGATCAAGGATCCCTGGAACCCAACTACAGAGTTGACCTTATCCATACTTGAAGTTGTCCGCGAACTTTTCACATACACATAACTGATCCAATCTGGATCATTCACTTAGCATGCATATTCATTTAATTCATTAAGCATGCGTATTCATTCATTTCATCATTACGGATCCAATCTGGATCCCCAGCATACATATCATTAAGCTTTCACATTAGTTGATCCATTCAGGATCAGTATCATACATATCATTAACTTAACTATGCGGCTCCAATACTGGATTCCACTAGCATACACTTAACTTATATTCAACAAGTATTTAGCATGGCAATACTTACATTTGCTCTAAAGCATACATGCAACTTAAAACATCTTTTAAATTAGATTTAATGCATTTAACAAGTAAGTCTTCCTCTACTGAGACTTACGGAAGTCGGTACTCACCTTAGTAACTTAAACAGATAGTTATTTCACTTCCGCTTTACTTTGCATGAAAAGTTCACCTAGAACATTATGACTTACATTAATTATTTTTACATATAAAGAATGACTACTAAAACCAACATAGGAATTACAAATCCGGACTTAGCATAAATCCGACAAAACTGTCGGATTATGAGAAATCCGATACTTATATGCGGAATCCAACCATCTTGGCGGAATCCGACTCTTAGAGAAATCCGACATACTATCGGATTCCGATACTTGGACATCTTTGACTTGTGGATTTGACACTTTAGCGGAATCCGACATTCTATCGGAATCCGACAAATACAAGGAAATCTGACATGTATGTGAAATCCGACAACTTGCGATTCCGACACATTAGCGGATTTTTGACAAACTTGCGGATTCCGACACTTTCATGTCTCGGAATCCGACATCTTCATAGGCAGGAATCCCGCCACCTTCATTCTTCCATTTCCAGAATTCATTCTCGTTAGTTTTTCATCTAAAACACATTAGAGCTTCATATATCGACTATATGAACCTCAAAAACACAACAACACCTTTTTAAAACATCAAACATACCAAAACCCACTTTCAAGTAAGCTTGGTATGCTTATTAATGGAGTTTGGCAAGAATTTGAATTCTAATTATGATTTAAACATAACACTAATTTCAAACATGTTTAATCTTTACAAAAAACAGATGTTTACCTTGTTTAAATTCGAAAATCACCAAATCCTTCAATCTTCAAAATCCGAGAGAGAGAAAGCGTACGTGGTTGTGTGTGTTTGTAGATTTTGCCAACTTTGACTAATCTTAGTCAAAGTATACACATTCTATATCTACATATCTTATAAAAAGAATACATAGCCTAATTTTTTGCCATGTGTCTTTAAATAGTTACATACTATTTACTTTTCAAATTCTCATTTTTTATTTTTTATTTGAATTTTATTTAATTATAGGATATTATATAAATATATGATGATATATTGTTACTTACAAGGAAGTATCATTTTTAATGCTTTCTTTTTAATTAATAATTACTTCAACATTATTAAAAATAAACATAATATTTTAAAATATGTGTGAATAATTGATAGTTTAATTTATGGTTCAATCTCTTAACCTTTAATATCTATTAGCTTCATTTAATAGTTTAAATGAAAGTTTAATATTTACATTTAACATTGATACATAAAATTAATGCTTAATATATTACTTAGTAATTATATATGTAACATCTTAGGTGAATCACACATTGGTTGTTTACATAATAGATTGGTTTACAAGTATACATTGGATCAAATAAGGATAATAAGCTTATGTATATATTTAAGTTTTACGGTTTAGAACTTAAACTTTACGGATTAAAAAATGCTTGAGTGCGTGGGTAGGAGGAAGTTCTCGCATGATCAAGAGATACACATGGTATTAGAACTACTATTGTGCTATTCAGGATTATGTGGCAATCTTTATCTAGGACGATGAGTCATAGGGGTGTTTGCAACACCTTATGCGAATCTCAAATCAGATGCTGATAGGAGACATGTTTGGTTCATAAGAGACTATAAGTGTGTTTTATTCATTTAATGTTATAAATATTTTGTAGCACATATTATGACACTAAATTTTGGTTTTTTTATTTTAAAATTATTGAGAGAGAGTCTTGTATCTAACAATGGTTGATGTGATACTACTATAATAGAATATAACTTACATCTTCACCTTTGTTTTACATTTATATCTCTTAACTTTTTTTTATTTTGCTCGGTGTTAGATATCTTTTTTTATCTAAGTATTTTCGTAAGTCTGTTAGCCACTTCAAATTAACAATGTTTATCTTTTTAACTTAGAGTTCAAATATTTTACTTATTAAATTTTATTTTCCAAGTCATTTGAGGAAAAAAGTTCAAGTGTCATAAGTTTTGGAATGTAGAAAATACAAAGGAAATATACCGGTTAAAAAACATTGTTTATAAAGCAATGAAAACATGACAAACATATGAGAATTAAGTTTATTTACAATCAACTCGCTATGAAAATTTTAAAATTCACCCGACTTATAATTAACTTAAGTAGGTAAATAATTAATATATCTGAATCTTTTACATAATTATGTAAATAGTTAAGACGTTAACATAAGAACTTTGTGGGCTGCACAGCGTAAAGAGTTAACTAGTATATATATATAGCAAAACCATGTCAAGAGGCAACCGCCTCTGGACTTTTCCTTTTTCTTTTTTTTATATTTACTTATACATATTTATATACTATTACTCAAAATACTTATATACATTTTCACTTAACAAGTAATACAAATGTGATTTCATTAATATAATCAACTTACAATTTGAACCATTTACATTATTTACTACCTCACGTATATTCACACACGATTTACAACTAGGCCCACATCGAGGATGTTACGCATGTGTTGTCCTACTATGTCTTAGATCTTTTGTTGTAAAAGCATTTGCAATTTTTGTGCTACCAAGTGGGACAAAATGAATAGAACTTTATCCTCTAAAAATGTTAAAGTTACTTACGAACAAAGATCTTGAAGATTTTTCAAATGCTAAGGTATGAGTGGCAAGTACATCTTTGGTAAAGTCAAATCTGAATAAACATGGCTATTGATAAAAGTTCAAGCATGAAAGAACAAGTTTATAGTTAAAAGGCAAAAAGTGAGATAAATAATATTATTATATTGTTAGTGGGGTATACTTTTTCAGAAAAAGTACTATTACTTTATTCAATCCTTATAAAAATAATATTACTTTTTATCCACTTACTTTATGATTAAAATATTTTTTTACTTTACCACCTTGTCTCCCTAGATCCCTTCCATTTGTTACTGCCAAGTTTTTCTACATATACCCTTACATTATCAACATGCGAAGCATAGTACTACACCTCCATAAATCTCTCTCGAAGAATAAGTTCAAAGCTTTTAAGCAAGAACAAGTTTAGATTTAGCGTAGAAATCTTGTCCATGTGTTGGACCTCTTTAAACATTAGTTGATTTTAGAGAATCTTGTCTATGTGTTAGACATTTAGTTATCACCTTTTATTGTATTTGGAATTTCCGCTTCCTTGTACATATAATTATTGATTCATAATCAATAAGAATTATATATATTAAAAGTATTTGTGTGTGCATTTGAATTTTAAAAGCTTATGTTTGTATTCAACCTCCCCTCTATAAACATTTATTGTTGAGTACTTAATCCAGGACTAACACATACCCATTTCTCAAGTGTTCAACACCCGTACTTATTTATCTATACTATAAACCGATTAGGTTCTCTTGCTTATTTGTGTCGTAATAATATCTAAGTAATTTGAATTTTATAAATTTAAATCTGGTACACTATACATACATAAATATGATAAAGGTGGTGGGAAGTAGATTTAAAATGTAATAGCCACATTCAACGCCTCAACTTAAAATGTGAGAGAGAAAGATGCTTGAATAAGCAATGTAGATTTAATTTTTTTTACAATACCCATGTCGTATGGTGCATTCAACCTTCCTATTTTGGTGGGAAGTGTAAAGACATGAGAACTTAGTTCTAACGTCACAAGTTTGAGTTTGAGATGACTTAAAAGAGGAATTATTAAGCTCACGCCTATTGTCACAATAAATACTAAATGTGAGTTTTAAGTTGATCGATTTTGAAATGGGTGGTAGCACCCCTTCGAAAAAAATCAGAATTTACACTTTATGAGATTGAAATTTACACTAGGCAGACAAAATTGATTAGTGTCTCATGCCACCACTAGCTTGTGCTTGAGTCCGCCCCTAATCGATAAGTTGATAACATAAGCTAGAACATTATAAAAAAACATTAAACACGTTAGATTTCACATAATGGACGTGCCCTTAAAAATGATAACAAGATGTATACTATCAAAACCACTCATAGAGACCAAGAAATGAGAAGTTTTAGTTATGTAATTCTTAGGAAAATGTAAAAATACAATTAATAAAGGCACTATATATGTGTCTTGATTGGATGGTTAAGATGTGTTATAATGACATAATTATATTAAATGAGAGGACACCAAAAATAAGGTGACATCTAAATGTTTTGGTGTTTCACTCATTACCATGTTGGAATATATGGAAAACCCTTGTATAGAGAAAACTAGGGTTGTTTAAAATAATTCGAATTCTAGCATCCATTTTGAATATCCGAAAATCTGATTCGAAATTATCTGAAAATTCGGATATTCAAAATTTTGGATATCCAAATTTTTAGATTCGGATTGTGATTTTCTAAAGTTTTTGGATATTTCTGATATCCGGATCTGAAAAATACTTTTATTTTTATTTTTATATTGCTTATTTATTTGATTTTTTTAACATATTTAGTTTTATATACATGTATTTTCTATTTTTAAGCATATTTGAGATATTTTTCGGTAATTAAACTTTAACATATGGTTATTTAGTAATCATATATTAAAAAAAATTTATATAAAAATATATGTTTTTAAAATTTTCGGATATCTGATATCTGAATCCGAACTTTCGGATATCCAAAATTGCGGATGTGGATTCGTATAATGAAAACAAATTATCCAAATTTTTAGATATCCGAAATTACGGATATATGGTTTTGGGCACCCCTAGAGAATTAGTTCAAACAAGAATGATTTTTCGTACCAGAACTGTGAGAACTGTTTCAAACATCGTTAATAAGTCATTAATGGAGATATTTTGGTCAGTGAATTTTGTTCGGATGTATGAGTCATTATTTAATGAGTCTTTATTTTCCTAAAATAACGTTCACTAATGAGCTATTAATGACTAATTAACGAGCTACCAAAACTTATAACTCATTGATTTATTTTAATCAAATACCAATATTGATTATCACAATTTTTGTACTAAAAATTGTTCTCGTTTAAACATATTTCTAATTGTGTATTACTCTTGTAATTATATAGCCAACAAACATGGTGTATACAATAAATACAATTAAAACATATACAAATTTACTATGCAACTATATAATTATAGTCCAAGAGTATAAATCAAATTAGCTAACATGGTCATTTTTGCCATCACAAGATTGATCTACACCACACAAACCTTCAAATGAGATTTGATGCTCATTGAATACCTTGAAAAGACAATAAAGGTGCTATAGGTATTAATTGGACATAAAAATTGATTAAATAAAAATCTCCTTTATGTATGTATGAGGAACTTATTAATTATCTTGAGATTACAAATCAAGTTTGAAAAAGTTGTAGGCATATAATATTCATCCTCTAGGTGGGTAGTCACTTGTCAATAATCCAAGAACAATTGTCTTTGATCTCAAAGTGCAATTAGAATGATCATGCAAGAGCACTATGCTAATATTCACCATCCATTATCCCTTTACAACCCACTTTCCACATCTCATATTGCATTAAAACTTAGTATTATAGTCATGAAATCTTACAAAGGGTCATATTCCACATTTTGGTGGGATTAAAAACTATTGATTATATTCATCAAATCTCATGAATGGAACAACCATGCCATGCATTCAGCTTTGAAATGTAAAACCTAGTATTGGTAATTAACTTTTTGTTTTTTTGAACGGCAAACACTTACATCTACTAAATATACCCTTAAATCTACTTCTTTGTCTATAACGAGACTTGAATCCACAACCTCTTGACAGGGAGCACCACTCCACAACACCAGATACCGTCACTCTACAAACCCTTTGCTATTCAACCTTTTGTGATCAAGTTTCACACTTAGTACACACACTAGCATAAGAAAAGGAAAAGAAACGGATTTAGATATGTAGTAGTGTAGTACCATCATTTATCAAAATTTAATTTTTATTTATTTTTTTGAACGGCCAAGATATTTTTATCGCGGTGGGATAGCGGTTTTTAATATTACGTAATATATATATATAATATTACGTAATATATATATATGGTGTGTATATATATATATAAAATTAAAATCATAAAACATTAATTAAAAGCATTGTATAAAACTTATTACACAAATATAGTAAATAGTAATCGAGTGTGGAGTGTGAGGGAAGATGAAGGTTGGAGAAGTTGACGTTGAAGGAAGACGAAGGTTGGACTGCTTCAGGTGTCGTCAAAGAAGAAGGAAAAGAACGCGACAACTAGGTTTAATATTATATTGGGTGTGGAGTCTTGGACATAAATCAGATGGGCGCAAAAGGCTGCCCAAAACAAGTATAATCTCCCAAAAAAACAAAACAAAAAAAGTGCAAAACGTTATCCCACCGGAAAATAGCATCCAAATAGTGAAAATAGCGGCGCTATTAGTGCTTCCGCTATTTCCCACCGCTATTTTGCCTAGGTCCACTAACCGCTATCCCACCGTTATTGACTGCATAGTTTCTAACATAAAAGGATTTTCCTTGCTTTACTATCATTATTATTAGTGACAATTAAAATTGTGTGATTCTATTTGAAATATCTTGATAATCTAAATTGACTCTTGTGATTTAATATATGTGAGTATATGACATGCATTTAAAATTGTATTTGATATATTGATCTGATATATCTAGGTCCAAATAATAGCATCCTTAAAATCTATTAAGTAGCAAGAAGTCAATTTGAGTAGTGTTTTATCATTGACTTTTATCAACTTGATCGAAGAAATTAGTTAAAAGAGGAACCGACCATGCAACAAGTTGAAAGTAGTGTAAAGTTTAATATCTATCTATACAACCTCGGACCTCCTATACTATTTTCATTCTAAACAAATATTATTATTGTATTAATGTTTTAATATCCTATTTAGTTCACTAATGTATTGAAATATTTTGGTTAAAACAAAGAAATTATGAAAATTACCAGATATATTATTTGTTTCACAAAAGTAATCGTTATATTTGCATGTCTTCATGGAAGTGGTGGTGGCAGTTGGTGACGACAACAGTGTTGATAATGGTCAGTGGCAGTGGTTGGTGGTGGCGGTGACAATGACAATGATGGTGGAGGTAGTGGTGGTGGTTGTGGATATACACACTTTAATTCATTACACCCAATTTAGTGAGGGAGTGATTATTTCATTACCCGAATGGGTAATGATTAATTATATTTCTACCAACCAAGCCTCATTAATCATTATCATTACCGGAAGATGTTCTATGTCATTCTACCAAATCTTCTTACCCATCTTCATGCTCACTAGATCAAGATAAATGTCAAAATTAAGAGAGTGGATTAGGAAAGATACTAAGTAGATTTCACATGTTATCATTTAATGTGTAGGAGGATAAAATATAAATAAATAGAATTTTTCTCATTACTATTCCTTATCCTCGAAAACCCCTAACCAAACACCCTCTTAATAACAATACATGACCAATTGAATACATTGTAACTATTCAATTCAATCCATACTAGAACTACATCTTAAAAAGTTATAGATTCAAGGACTTCACTAAAACATAGTGCATATGGGTGGTCAAAAGTTCAATTATGGGACTATAAAACATTAATTGATCACTTGTTTAGGTTCCTAAACAACTATAGTTGATGTCACCAAACACACAAAATATGCAATAAGCAATTTAACAATTATGCATGGTGCATTAGCCATATCCATTCTTTTGTACCCACCACCAATAGGAAGCATCACAAGTTGCATATAGACATACATCACACACAACTATGACACAAAACTTTACTTAGGGTATTCGACTCGAGTCTAGTCGAGTCAATTCAAGCAGTCAAGCTAACTAAAAAGTCCGTTGTCATTGTTCTTTCTTGTTCAAAACTTGTGAATCACATAGGAGTGGGAAGGAATTTGAGATGAGTGTTTATCCATGGACAAAGAAGGCCTCATAAGCTTTTTAATATATTTTTACTTCATCTGCTACCCGTGTACAAGAGGGTGCAAAATCTGAATTTCATAGGTTAAACTTGTTGAACTTGTGTACAGACATGAATACAGCTACGAAATCTCAAGTTCGCGCAGCCGGGTTTTGCTATAGATTCTAGAATTTTCAAATTATATATTAAGAAAATATACAAACTTGCAAATCAAGTTTTGTGAAATGATTTTGCAAATCAAATCTCCAAGATATGATTCAGTAGTAATTACATATACGAGTTTTGTAATTACCTGATCCATTCCACCACTATAATTATAGGGCACCCATAAACGATTTTTGTTTGTTGAAATTCAAGATTCAAACTCCCAGAAATCGTCCCCCTTGCTTGGTGTTGGTGTTCTATTGACGGGCTCACGTTTAAGAGATCTCACATGTTAGGTTACGGTAATCTTTCTAGCAAATAGGTTATATCCGACGGTACACACTACTTCTACCGTTGTACCTTGAGAAACGAATACAATCGCCGAATCTGTTTTAAAAGAACCGTATCTAATACGGCCTCGGTCGTCCATTTATTTATTTGATTATTCCGGTTTTTTTCGTTATAACTTGTGTTATTTATTAATAAAATCGAAAATTTCCCCCAATAATTAGAAAAAGAAAAATGAAAAAACTTCGTTGAAATAAAAATGAGTCAAATGGGCTCACCTGCCAAAGTCTACCATAATGTATTCAATTCTAATGCATTAAACCTTTTAAATATATTTTTTAAAGGTTATATTCTTTTACTTTTTCCTACATCATCCTTCTATCCATCATATGATAACATGTAGAATCCATTAATTCTCTTTTCCCGTCTTTTTCATTGATTTTAACATTTGTGTTGATCTTGTTAATATGAGAAAAAAAGTAGAAAAATATATCGCCTCTCTTTTTTTTAATCAAATTTGAGTATTTGACACGGTAACTATTAATTATAACACGCGTTTAGAAACTTCGTATCAGGGTATATTTTGGCTTATTCTGACCCTTACACGTACCAAGAAATCACTTGTTGTGACCCTTCACCTAACAATCGAGTCCTCTAGCCAGAATTACGAAATAGAGTCATGGATTTTCTTATATATATATATATATATATATATATATATATATATATATATATATATATATATATATATATATATATATATATATCTCGTTATGTTAACAAGATTATACGTCATTCCACATACATCATAAATTCAAAAATAATAGAGTTAATTACAAAAATGGTCCATGTGGTTGTCATTAATTTTTATTTTTAGTTCCATAACTTTAAAAATTCTGAAAATAGTTACTGTCGTTGTCACTTTATTTTGATTCTGGTCCTTTAACCTAACTGCCATTATTTTCTGCTTTGAAAAGCCCTCATGTGCCTTGCACATGAAGGCATTTTGCTCTTTTCTGCATTATCCTTATTACAAAACAACTTGGCTAATAGAATTTTAATTAATTTCTTAGTTACTTCTAATTATATTTATTTTGTTACCAGTAATTAATGACCCAATTATTATCCAAATCCTTTCATTAATTTCAAGCTAAAATTAAACAAATTAATAATCCATTCTACAACATGATCCCCTCAATATCTGACCCAAGATTAATCATTTTTATCAAGAAAAAATGGAACCAATTTTCGACCTAGAAAAAATAAGCAAAACTAGTGCATTAATATTAACCATTTCATCCGATATTATACATTTGACCAAGAAAAATCACAGATGAACCAAGAAGAAATTACATATGGTCTTACACACACATTAGAAGAAAATGGGAAAGATTTTTGAGATGTGGTATGTTGGAATTAGATGAGCATACACACCAATAATACACCCATATTGATCTCGATGATGAACACAGCTACGATGGTCGAATTGAACGGTTGTTCAATGAATGGGCGACGGCATTTATGGTGGTTCACTTACCCGGTGATAGTGCTGATGGTTGTTCAGATTCAACGAGATGGTGGTTCAGATTTGCGGCAGTCGTTCAAGAAAAGAGGCTACAAAGGGGCGGTGATGATGGTGGTTCAGATCTATGACGGTGGTGATGGTGGTTCAGATTTACGACAGTCGTTCAAAGATGGTTCTTCACATCTGACGAGATGGTGGTTCAAGGATGGTGGTGATGATGGTTCACATCTGGGCTGGCGGTGGCAACTGTGAAGGGGCCAGCGGTGGTCGATTTACACATGGCGGCACTGGTCGGTATTCAGAAGACGACGGTCATCGTTCTAAAGAGGGCGGCCCTGGTCGTAATAAAGAAGACGGTGGTGGTTGGGTCTATAGAGGGCGGTGGTGACAAAAGATAACTAATGTTTGGTAACAATGATAGAGGTTTAATTGACCATAATGCCCTCATGTGCAAGGCACATGAGGTCTTTTAACGGCACTTAGGTTAAAGGACTAGAACCAAAACAAAGTAACAACCACAATGACTATTTCGTAACTTTTGAAGTTAAAAGACTAAAAGTAAAAATTAGTGACAACCACAGGGACCATTTTTGTAATTAACTCTAAATAATATTAATATTATATGACATAATATAGTATCCACAAGATTGACCAAGAAAAAAGTCGTTTTTGAGTGAGCATCATCCGTTTTCGGGTGTTTTATAAACCTGGGTTGAATAAGCCAGTTGAACCGTGAACCAGTTAGGATAGCGGTTTAATAATGGTCTGGTTTATGTCATTTATTGAACCGTCCGGGTTTCCGGTTGAACTAGTTGACCCTGCCCTTTTGAACCCCCGTTATTGAATCGGTTTTGGTTTTTTTAACCTTTTATGTTTTTTCTATCATGGTTAATTGAATAAGGATATAAGACGGATTTCAGATATCAATATCAGATCAACAAACTCACAAAAGCTCTAACTTGAAAATAGAATCTTGATATACAAACACATGTGTATATATATTGAAAAATGGGTTGACCTAGTGGTTAAACCGGTTGATCCGTGACCAGCTCGTCACACCCGATCAACTAAAAACCTGAATTTTAAAACATTTCTTTAAATCCTACGCTCTTGCATCATACCTAATACATATTAACTTTCTTCTAATTAGAAAAATCGAATTGCTTAACGAATAGGTTTCTCCATAATTACACCTCATAAACAATATATAGTTTATCCAAGACTTTTAACTAGGTAGTGTTTGCCCTCCACACATACAATATATCCTTTTAATGACGTATTACAATAACTTTTAATTCTTTAACTTTTTTTACATCATAAATAAAACCCTACAAAATAAAATAAGTTCAACCCAATAGGCATTTTGTGTGATCTCTTCCTTAAACGCTACACGGTATATATAAGTCGTATGTAAGTAGCCTGAGATCATTTCAAGTTGAGTCAAACATGACCGATAATATTATATATCTCATGTACTTATGTGTAGGACCTACAAAATAACTCGATTTTGATTTAAACTAGTGTCCTGCCGTGATGTTTGTTAAAGAACATGTTTGACCATAACCGAAGAGATCTCAATCTTACGTATATACGTGAAACTTAAGACAAACTACAGTAAACTGTCATTGATTAAAAGCGATTCACAAAATCATGTCAAGTTCGAAGAGAAATTCAAAAGGAGAATGATTTCCTCGAGAGCTTGTCGAAAGTCAATCAAAAAGTCAAACATCGAACGGAGCGTAACGAACAACAGTTTGTACAAAATTTGGTAGCATTCTTAGTGACCAAATTATATTCCTAATTTGACATAATCCCATCAATCAAGTAATGTAAATGTGTTGTTTCCAAACTCAAATCTAAAGTCAATCATCACCTAATTTTTGAAATATTGTCACAACAAAGGTCAACAAAATATCAACCTCATTAGTCACCACAACAATCTAGTTTAATAAAGGAACCACTAAAACTTTATGTATGCTTCACAACTTGGGCAACTCAATTAATGACCTAGCAAACTTTATGTTGTCATTCTTGCCCTTTTGTAGAATAATCCAAGATTATGAAAATTGTAGGTTTTAGAAGATGTCTTCAACATAAAATGAAATCTTAATTATTTATTATGTCATGGTTCCTAATATAAGTGGATCATTTACAGGAGTAAGGTAAGCAAGGGAAAAGAAAAGGGGAGAATTAGAAATGGAAATGGGGGAGAAATGGAAATGAGTAAAAAATGTCTTTGTTTGGTACCATCAAGAAATGAAGAAGAGAAATAGGCTCAGGTCGCCGGAATCTCGTCGGCAGCGGCGGTGACACCGCCTCGCCGACGCCGGACACTCATCATCGCCAATTAGGGTTCCATCGACAACAGCACACAACGATTAGAGTTCCATCGCCGACGACAGACGTCGCAACAGACGACGACTAGGGTTTCATCGACGACGACATCGCAACGACGACGGCTGCGGCTAACGCCGCCTCGCCGTAAACACGTCGCCACAAACGACATCACCGACGATTAGGGTTCAATCGCAACGACGACGGCAACATCGCAACAGACGACATCGCAACGATTAGGGTTCAACCGCGACGACGACGGCGACTTCGCAACGACGACGACGGCAACGATTGAAAGGCGAAATCATTTCTCCAAAAAATGGCGACGGCGACAGACACCAATGACGCCATTTCTCTTCATTTCTCAAAAAAATGGAGAGAAGAGTTTACAAAGGAAACCGGGAAAAGGAAAAGAAAGGAGAAATCATTTCTCCGCCCCAAATGCTTCCAAACAAGAGAAAACCATTCTTTTCCATTTTCCCCCTTTTCTTTTCCCCGTACCAAACAACCCCTTAGAAGAAAAAGAAGATATGAATGTCTCATTGAGGAGCCACATCGTGGGCCCCAACAAAATGTCTGAGACGTGCTCTGCTTGTTTATGTTACTCTAGATTAGAGAAGCTTTCTCGTCTTTTCTTTTTATAAAAGAAGAGAAAAAAAGAAACGTTTTTAATCGGCAAACTGATGATTTGACACCAATGTAATTTAATTTTGGTGCAAAGATTTGTGGTTTTTTTTTCTATTTTACATCTTACCTCGACATATAGAACCAACATACAAAGTCATATCATCGAAACTAAATAACACACCTGCCACATCATCAATCACGCGTGTCAATATTTTTTTTTACAAATGCAAAACTTGTATTGTGAATGGGCAAATAGGGAAGGTAGATCATGTGCACATCAAGAAAGTTATTTAAGCAAAAGTAATCAACAGTTAACAGCAATAAGATAAACAAAGGCCACACAAGATGGCTAAATGCTACAGCACAAGACCAACAAAAGGAAATGATAAAAATATTCAGCAACAGTTAAAGATCAAGACACATGAGTTGTCATGTTAAGTGGGGTAGGGAGGGTTTTTCTACTGTGGCATAGCCCAGTGGTATACTCAGGTTTTAAGTTTGAGTCTGGGTAGTGGGGGTTTTTCTATAAAATGGTATTTACTCCTTTATGGTACGTGGCTTGAGGCTCGCATACTGCCCTATATGGATGTCACTGCGGACCTAGCCCACTAAATTCGCTGTTCAAAAAAAGTGGGGTAGGCAGGCCAGTTATTTACTTCCAAAAAATTTTAAAAAATCATATTAAATTTAAAGAAAAAACAAAGGGAAATTAAGAGGCAACTGCTAAAATATAAGTTTGATGGTGAATTATTGAAGATGCAGGTAATGCATAGCAAAGTGAAAAGACTATTATGAAAGGAAAGTCCACTAGGAAAAAACAATGAATTTTATACAGAAGTGGAAGCACTCAAAGGAGCTTCCAAGGAAAGTGTTGGAGAAGCAGATGGCTAGGAAATAAAGCTAGCTCCACTTGGTTTTTAAAATAGGTGTAATATTCTCCAATAACCCAATTGCCTTTGCAAAAGTTCACTTGCATATATCATAGTGCTTATTGTATGTCCTATTGAAGGAAGTCATAAGATCTTCTTGTGGAATATAAATCCATAAAGGTTTCAATATAACATGTTAATCAATCAAACACGTAGTGAAGCTGTCTTGCTTTGGGTGTTTTTGTGTTCGTGTTTGTGTGTGTTGTAAGGGGGTATGGAATGGAGCTACGAGACCTTGAGTCATTGAAGACGCGCTATATAATTTAGTTTTAAAACCACCTACTTGAGGTCATAGGATAAGGTCTCTCGCTTAGCCTCTTGCTAGACTGAATAGTTTCGTTACAACTAGGCTGAAGCCCAAATCCGACTCAAACTAAAGAAATTCAACCTGAAAGCTTAGATTGAAGAAAGGGTTAAATTTCATCTTATCAAAGTTGAAAGTTGAAACTTTAAATCAACAAACAAAAGAAAGTGGATCCATGCTTTGGAAGTTGTGTGAATGTGCTTGCTATAGACTTGAGAAAAAGCAATTAGCCTTAGGTGTCAAGGCTATCCAAATTGCTAGTGTCAAACATATATACACATGTGTATGATGGGGACCCAAACAATTTATGGGTAAGATAACCCACCATAGATCTTAGACTAGTATAGATAAAGTACATAATGTGAATCATAAACAAAACAAAAAATGGTTAGAAATGGAATTTGAGATCTTAGTATAACATTGCATGTTTTCAATTGCTAAGCCATCAATGCAAGGACATCTCAAACAATTTGACTTGTAAGGATGGCACACTCCATAGAGTCAAGGCGCGAATGCTTGACGAACTTCGACATACAACAATGGCAAAATTTTGAAGTTTCGGCTTATTAATGAATCCGATATCCAAACTTGATGAATACTGGTTTTGTATTACAACGATTCCATGAACTTTATTGAACCAGTATAATTTTGAGAAAAAATGTGATATTAAAGAGAACAAAGACCTAGTCAGTGTCATCTTTACCTTCTACACCTTTTGTGAAACAAGTGTTTAGCATGTTCACTACTTCTGTTAATGAACAAAGGCATGCGTGTTTAGTTGCGGAGAATTTTCTTCACCTTTTTCTAGATTGAATAGTACCCAGAAGTATCAAATATGTAGTATAATACCATGACTCACTAAATTGTTCAATTAACCATGTTTAGAGTACTTAACCACACATTTGATATTCTATGATAATATTTAACCTGCATGACTATATTCAGGGTACTAAACTATATTTTGACCTTAAAATATGTGTTCAAAAGAAAAAAGTTCAAAGAATAAAAATCTGTATAACGACAAGGAACAGTGATGGTGTGTGGCATGGTGTAGGAGGGCAATGGGAGGAAATGGTAGTGAGTTGTGGTAGATGGTGGTGATGACGGGTAGTGGTGGGCAACTAGGGTGATGAATGTGATGAAGGCAAGTGGTGGTGGGAGGTAGTTAACGTGTGTAGCGACAGTTAACAATAGTTGGCGACAATAGTAGTCTATGAGGCGGACAATAATTGGGAGAGGTGGGCAATGATGATGGTTGTGGAGGTAGCAATGACGATATTTGACAAAAGTGGGTGGTGAGAGTGGAAGAAAGCAGAGGTTGCCAACAACAAAAGGTGTTTGCTGATGATATGTGTAGTGATAGCAAGTAGTGGAGGTGCGTGGTTGCGACCAAGAGGCGGTGAAATACACTTTTTACACTTAAAAGTCTGATGTTTCTCCTTTAGAAGTTTTCTTTACTAATCTCTTCAATCAATCTCATAATATGTCATGGTTCAAGACCGAATTGAACCAACTTTAGATCAAAGACAAGGAAATTTTAGGTTACGAGACAAAGATCAAGCCGTAAGGTTCCAAGCCGAGATTGGTTTATAAGCACTCAATTCAAAACCTATGAAACAACCAAGTTTAAAAAAGCCACATTATTGGGTGGGTCGAATAGCGGGTCCAATCCTATCACCATTCACGGAGAAAGGAACTTTCATATACTAACCCATGTAGAAGTTGTTTGACCCTGTGGAACTAAATGACTTCTGTTATACAATCAAAATCAATCAAAATACAGGTATAAATGATCCCCCTTGCATATTGGGTGTTCCTCATAATTATGAGTTCAAATCCCGTAGTAGACATAAGGTGTAGATGTACGAGGACATTCTAAGGGCGTGTGTTTTGTTGTTCAAAAAAACGAATAATCATGTCACTGTACTCCTTAATAGTCTTTCAACCACTATGATCTAAGACAAGTTAATAAAATTTAATTAGGCTGGCAGCTTTACACAATCAGCAAATACAAGTGTTATGAAGAGATGAACTATAAAGTTCTTCTACCCCCTAAAAGGCCAAAACCTCATTGTATCAAAATGTAAACTTATTTAATACAAAACTGCACAGTCTCGCATCGCCCAACAAGTTAACAAGAAGGGTGATTAGATATAAAAATAGAGTCGTGCCACGAAAAGATATAAAAGTCGCAAAGAAAACAAAGAAGATAAATAAAACACATTAAAAGGTGTAAAACTAAAAAAACTCACCTAAAATTTATAAAAAATAAAAATAAAAAGTTCATACTATGCAGCAATTGCTGCCTTTTCTACCTTCTTAGCAGCAGCAGCCTTTTTTTCGGTCTTTGCAGGGGTTGGCATTTCTGGCTTCTCGATTCCTTGTATATCAGTTATCCTCAGCTTTGTCAATTCCTAAAAATGATGATGCATACCAATACATTATATTCGAAACTCTGGCATCACTATTAGAACAGAAGTGGCAAAATGGCAACATTTAATACGGGTTGGATGGTGTATGGTGGGCTCAAAACAGTTTTTTTGTTCATCTTTTTTATAATTTACATTTATATATGATCACAAAAACTATATCGTTACAGTAATAATTTGTTTTTGTTGTAACAAAGTGATTTATGAGATAGTATGAAATAATATTCTAACCCGTCTGACCTGTACCCATTTTAGCTTTATTTTTAAATTTTATCCTCTTTTTTTTGAAAGGCAGGCTTTTTTATTTTTATATTTTATCCTTGATCAGGTTAAAACTAATAAATAACTCAAATCAACTCATTATAAGTAAATGATAGAAACTGCCAGGTTTATTTACCAAGCAGAAAACTGCAAGTTATCTGACTTTACCTGTCTATGACCCTTTTTTCGGCGATAATTCTTTCGTCTCTTTTTCTTGAATATGATTACTTTTGCATCCAAGGCCTGCAAAGAACGGTAATAAAAATGAAGTCTGATTTTCAAGGAAAAAATACACACTGTTCATGTAAGGACTTAAATAGAAGACAGCTTTTATTGAGCTCTGTGAAGCTACATACAAGAATACAATTCCATAAAATGCTTAAATTAAGATATTCAGGAACATTCCTCGATATCATCATAATTCCTTTGTTTCTAGTCGCAATTCATTAAATACTTGCTGCTTCAATTTAATGATCTAAAACCGAGCCCCTTTGTTTCTCATTTTTTTATTCTTGCCTATCAAAAATGAAAAAAACAAAGGGGATTGACACATAATTTTAGATCATTAAACTGAATACATTCGTATAATTTTATAAGGAGAAGAAAGCATAATATTCTTACATGCTCTTCTACAACAGCATGAACAGCTGCCTCAGGCAATACCGGTCGACCAATCATCGTCTGTGTCTTAGAACCGAGCATGAGAACCTTATTTAGAATTATCTGCAATAAAAAGATTTCATACACCAACCGAAATTTATCTACATGACCAGAAATGATTTGAAAAATTAGATTGACAGTATAAATCACATCATTCAGCACATTACAACAAATGTGTCAGCATATGTAGAAGGTACACGTAGAAATAAGCAATGAGATGAAAGCTCAGAGAAAAATTAAAAGGTCAATTTTAATTATTAGAAAAAGAAAAAAGCGAAACAGCAAGAGGCACGATAGAAAGCCTTTTCCTAATACCAGAACCTCAAATAAATTGTGTTCTTATCAACTACCACTGGTAAATTTTCATAAATCTAGAATTCCTTTCTTGATACAAATTAAAAACAAACCAAAAAGCTCACAAAACCATGACCTTACTGGATGTGGACCAAATTTGGAGTTCAAAAAATAATTTCACTATGATGGCATTTTCGTTCATCTATTTTAATATTTAGCGGGATCAATGCAATATTAGTTTCTGGATATGCAAACAAACAATTTTAAGTTTATAATAAATATGTAATATTTGCTGACTGAATCAACATTCAAGTATAAAGTCTCAATCTGCTCTTGGAATCCCTCGAGAAACAAGAGTTACAAAGATAGTTCCTCTTGTTATTTTTCGCAAATATTTTCTATTAATATCCAAGTGAAATCATTACCACAGCAATACAACATTCTACCAGATGTTAGGACCAGTAACAGGAGTATTGGTATTTCGTAATGTGCTGGCATCAGCTTTCTTGCTTCATACAATCATTTATTGCGAAAGAAATGAGCACATTCATTCTTTGTATATGAATATATTTCAGAGTGAACTCAATTACAAAATAATTTAACATTAAAAAATGACACTATCAGAGACATTCTATATGTTGAGCACAGAAATGAAGGTCAACATTCAATTTTAGCTAACCTTATCGTTCACTTCACAGAACTTCAACTTCTCTGTGTAGATGCAATCCCCATTACTCACCTTGAATTGATGTGCTCCAATCTAAAGTAACATAAGCAAATTATAACATATTAATACACATAAATTCATTTAAAACATATATAGACTTGGCAACAATATACATTGCTCCCTTGACGATATGTGCAAGTGTGTCGAAATGCTAGCATTATTTTAACTTCAGTCAGGAACAGTTTAAATAAGCTCCCTCTATTTTTCTTATTTTCAAGAAATTAGATCCATTATGCTAATATTGAAAGTGTGGCCCCGGTTCACTTTGCAAAAGTCATAATTTGGATAGTAAACATATTCAACTTGATGAGAAAATTTGATGTTAATTTTAAAATTATAAAGTAGCAAAACATTCTGTTTCTGAAACAATGTCTTCTTACTGCACAAGCTACCACTTGTTTCTAGCCACATTTTCACTGGGAACTAAATTCAAGATTGATACACCACTAAACATCATTAGATAATCAAATATTCAGAAGTAAGAAGTAAATATCACCTGAATAACAGCAAAGACAGGTTCATATGGATTAAAAACCCGATCCGACCGCTGGAGCTGCCCAAGTACCTTATACCCAATTGCAGCAGCCTCACTTTCTCTCTCTTCTGGTGAATACTCTCTCTTTAAAACAGAATTTGTGGCACCCTCCTCCATTTCTTCATCATCATCATAATCACTATCATCTTCTTCGCTTTCATTGTTATCATCGCTGTTATCGTGACGATCAGAAGAGAAATGGCGATACGTAGTGAGATGAGTGGCTGAAGAATGGAGATTAGGGGTTGAAAATAGGTGGTGAGACTTAGGGTATAAGCATTTTGGGGGCAAATTTGGGATGTGGGTTAGGGTTTTGAGGTAGTGAAGAAGAGATGACTGTGGATTTGGATGAAGTTTTAGTTTGTAGAGTTGTTGTGTTAGGGTTTGAAAACATCGCCGATTCACCATTGTTGAACGAAGCTCTTTTCAGGGGCGGACCCAGGAATATTTTTGACTGGTGACACCATGTAATGGCAAAAACAAAATTAATTAAAATTGAGGATGTTGTTCCGGTTTTTTTTCAGGTTTCAGTTAATCGAGTTGGATTATGTTCAAGTATTTTAGGGCCAAAACTTAAAACAAAACACAACTTAATGCCCTTTTCTAAGAAAACCTTCCCATCAACTCAAATTGAGATGTCAACTATAAAGCAATACCTAACATATTTTAGAACATAACTACAAGCATATTACAATTTACAAACTACAAAGAAAGTACCAATTAACAATAATTAGGGCAGAAAAATAACCAAATTTTCATCCAATTTACTGTCTCATACTCATCTCATTTACTCAATAATCACGACAAGACAACAAATTGACAAAACCCAAACAAATAAACAACTAAACAGGTTAAAGTCAAGAACTATAAAAAAATTAGGGCAAAAAAGGAAGTAAGTTACCTGTCGACTGTCGAGTGGAGAAGAAGGCAAACAGAACACAGATGCGGCACTCCGCAGGCGGCAGTGCAACGAGCAGTGGTCGGGAAGAAGGGGCGGAGGCAGTAAACTGATTTGGGTGATTCTGCCGACTCCTCGTGGGGTGGGGAAGAAGCGTCGGCCTGGCCAAAGCCCAAAGGCCTCGATTTTATCCAGCCCAATTGAGATAAGCCCATTTCTTTTTTAAGTGATTTTAATTAGTCAAATTGCAATTTTAAAGTAAAATAAGGTATTTTAAAGATATAAAATCGAATACACATTTATAATTCATCAGCTTATAATTTTTTTTCTATTTTTGATTACATTATGGTGACATTTAAAAAATAACCAGTGCCATCTTGAAAAAATAAAAAATTTCTACTACGTGGACAAAATTGACTGGTGTCCATTGTCATCACTGGCTATAGGGCAGGTCCGCCCCTGGCTATTTTCTTCTTCGCTTGGAGTACGTTATTTAGCACTGTAATAGGGTTCAAGGGTTGCAACTAACATTTCGGCAGCCATGTTTTAACATTAATAATTTAATCTATCTCTAAAAATTTGGTATGACTTTCGGTTTATTTCAGGAATACGATGTAAATAATTGGATCTTGTACATATGTTTCTTAAATTTTACATTAGTAAATAAAAAATGATATATGCAATAAACATCATCTATGTAATTTTACACTCACAAACTCATAGTATATATTAAAAAAGAAGATTTTAACCATTTCAATGTTTGCACTTAATCCCTTGCTAAATGAAGTTTGTGAGTCAAACATCACCAATGAATTGTAATAAACTTTTTAATAAACTCTCTTTGTGAAAATATTGGTTATTAAAAGCATCTTTGGTTTCTTATTATTGAGATATCATATATACATCCACAATGGGAATATACTTAAGCCTTGGTGTGTTGTTCATATTTGTCAACATGCACATGATGCTTATCTTAGGGCCTATTTGTTAAAACAGAATGATTAAGCGTTAAATGGTTCTATAATCTAAATAAGTCAAAGGCTATGTATGAACTGACTCTGAATATGATATGCTATTTGATAAAGGTTCTGAATAAACAATCTAAATGATACAAATTACCATTTTAACCTTATTAGTGATATATTATATTATAAGATATGATGATTTTTTAACAAGGCAATATGTGAAAAGAATGAATATTATGGTAAAATACTTGGTGCTTGATGATTCAGAGTACTTTAAGGAAGAATGATTTGGCGGTGTTATTCTGTTTTATTCAACACAGTCTTCATTCATAGGCTGCAATCAAACATGTTGAATGTTGTACGATTCAGCATTCAACGATGAATCATTAAGCAGCAAACAAACAATTCCTTCTAGTATACGTATTACAGTCTTTGAACTTAAGTAAAATTCACGGAGCATTTTAGTCAAGAAGTCCTAATATCAAAAAATAAAATTTGTATTTTTGTCACACAAACATAGACCAAGTAAAATTCAATAGTAGAGTTGTTGCATCATGAATGATGCATTAGTTTACCTTGAAAGGATATTAGTGCTTGGTAGTAAGAGACCGACAAAATGAGTGAGTTGAGTGTGCTAAAGTAAAATTAGACAAAAGTTCAATTATTTTTAAAATATAAGGTATTTATTCATAATTATTATATTTCTTTAAACTCTACTTGTAACTCATATTCATATAAGAGATATACAATTACTTTCTAGTGGATACAATAAGTATGCTTAAATCTTATTTCCTATTCCTTAATCAAATTATGAAAGCCTGTGTAATATCCGAAAACCCCGCCTGGTCGTGAACGGGTTGGTGGTGAGTGAATCGCGTTTGTTTAAACGTGTTTATATTTAATTATATAATTAAAATGAATATTTTATATCGCATAATTTTATGAGTTAGATAAATTTGGTTTTGCACAAGGATTGTGAAAATACTTCGTTATATGTTAATTGATTATGGAAGATTAATTAATTGGATTACTGTATGCTAGAAAGCAGTGTAGCACACTGCGTTTGAAATTATCTAGAAAAGATAATGTTTCTTTGTCATTTGAATAAATCAATTGTGAATTGATTATGATATATGTATGTATGTGTAAGTGTATGTATGCATGGTAATTCCACCTCATGCTTGGCTTTATTTCTTAAATTGTGTATGTGTGTATGAGCTGATTATAGATGAGTCATGTTAACCACCTCCTCATTTTGTGAGTTTAAGAAAGTGTGTGTGTATGTGTGAGAGAGAGAGAGAGAGAGAGAGAGATAGATAGACAGAGAAAGAGAATTGCTTTCAAGTGAAGAAACTCAAGAACTTGAATTCTTGAAAAAGAGAAGTGGTGATTGTTATTGAAAACTAAGGTTAGTTAATGTTTCTAACATGATTATGATCATCTTGATGTGTTTTCTTGCTGGTTTTCATGTTTATAGTGAAGAACACCATTGTTGAAAGTTTGAAGAAAACTTGATATGTGGGTTTTATTTGTTTTGTAATTTTGAAAGGTTTTGATGAGTTTGTGTGATTGTAAATATGTTATGTGAAGTTTATAATGCTCTAAAATTGTTAGAACTTGATTTCCAGAATTGTGGTTGTGATTGTTATTGAATTGTTATGGAGTTGGAAGAAGGCAGAAGCTGAAACAGAAAGTTGCAGGTCTGTTCGCGCGGTGTCGCGGCGCGACCGGGTTGGTCTGACTTTTTGTTATGCGACTTTGCGTGATCCGACTTTCAGTTGTCATGCGACCTTGGGTCCGACTTTTGAGTTGGTCCGACATATGGGTGGTCTGACTTATGTTGATGCAACTTTTGTGTGATTCGACTTATGCGTCGTGACGCAACACTGGTCTAGGTCGCGACGCGACCGAGTGTTTTTCAGCAGGAAGCTTTTGTTTGTAATTTGTTCGTGTTGCTTGAATAGTGTTATTCATATGTGAATATAACATGTTTATGGACATTTATATATATATATATATATGAATATATATTTATGAATCGAATACTAATTTCGATGTTGTTGTGTTCTCAGGAACTGCAAATACTCAGTGACATTAGACAACTGAAAAGGTGTGATTGAGGACAGGGGTGAGTGGAGGTTTACTCACAAGTGGTATTTGTGGTAACTGCTATGGTTACTTGATATTGAGATGATTGATGCTATGATAGAATGTTTAGTCTGATAAATTGTTGATCAAGAATTGAATAACTGATTGTGTATTATCTGATCAAGTGATGATTATGTGTTCATGATATAATGACTACCGGTTATTTGGTAGAAACCAACTATGCGTGAATCGAGCTGGTGGAGGCTAGCTAAGCGTGAATTGGGCTAGTAGAGGTCAGCTATACGTAGAATTGGGCTGGGCCTAATCGCTATTGGTTGAATGGTTGTAATCCTACTTATGCATGCGTTGTATCGGAGGGGAATTTTACTATGCCAATTAGCGGTGGGCTATCGGTAAACCTTTGCTTTGGCCCGCATTAGTTGTACGTTCGGCAGAACCGCCGATCCTCTTATCTCCTTTGGACTTGTGTGGATGTTTGAGATTGTTGATTGCTGATTGATGATTGATTGTGGTTTGTTGCTGATGACTATTTGTTTGTAGTTTCTATTCACTAAGCTTTGTGCTAATTCCTCACTGTTGAACTATTTTGCAGGTTCGGTTAGTACAGCTGTTTAGCTAGAGTTTGTGTGTGAAGGGAAAACTGACCAACGCTTTGATATTATGTTTTGAGTAGAGACGAGCCGTGTTTTTTGTAAATATTTTTTAAAACAAATGGATATTGTATTTTATAAACACTGTAAAGTTTTAGTGGGTGATTGTATAAATGAAATTAGTAGACGCTTCCGCAGCGATTTAAAAAAAATGACTTGAGAATTTTGGTGTTACAGCCTAGCTCATACACACATTACTAATTAACAAATTCATGAAATAATATTGTATTTTACATAAATAATAACTAGTTATAACATAAATCATAAAATTTAGGTTTATAATTTCATAATATGCCCTAATTCATCCGACTAAAAATCATAATTCAACACCATGTTCTAGAATTTTAATCATGTGTAGCCAAAAAAATCACTAATTAAAGTTGGACATGTCATAACCTGAACCCATTGAACACACTTATTGTTTTTTGATGTTTCGACTTATTTTAATCTCGTACTTAGTCATTCCTTTTGTATTAGTTCATAGAAAACTCGATTACCTTTTTATAGACTCAAAATTATTACTTTTCATCAATTATTCATGAAAAATCTCAAGTTTAAAGTCTTCATTTTATGAGTGTTAGATGTGAAGAAGATGTGGAAAGAAAATAATCTGCTATAGCATGTTAAAATCAACAAAATGGGTATAATACATGTTTTAACTAAGTTTAATGGGCAAGTGTGTAAAACGAATATTTCATGTATCACATTAGAATATTGAGAAACATTATACCCATTTCGTAACTTTAATCCATAATCAAATCAAAACATGTTGGTCCCACAAAAATAGAAAATGTGTAGAAGGGGAATGAATACCATTTTCAAGATTAGTATTAGTAAATAAAATCTAAGTATCTAGGCACAGCTATAAATCTTTTTAATGTTTCTCTATAACAATCAAGAAGAACACATTTCTCGAATTAGTAAATGAAAGAACTAACTTTCTAGAGAGTGAACAAACTGTTAGTCCCAGATTAAGTATACAACAACAAATGTTTGTACAAAGGAGGGTTATACATATTTAAGTTTTTTGAATTTAAATGCACACACTAATACTTGTTCGAGTATGCCCACTGACACACGTACGCCAATATCACTACCGATGATGCGTAGGCCTATTGGGTCACACACCGGGGATTAATCTCGACAACAACCTAAGTAAAGGGGCTAAAAGGAATCAATTGCATTTGAGTTCCAAGTTGAAGTGGACCAGGGAGACTTCATGGTGTGAACCTTGTTGGGTTCACGACGTGAACTTATGTCTGACAACAGACAGCTTTTTGCATGTTGCCTCTCTCTTCCACCAATGCATGTGTTTGACCATGATTGCTTCTTGGCCGGACTTTGGGCACTAGAGAGGATTCTTGGGGTCTTTATAAAGGCCATGCATCAGCTCCATTTGCTCTCTTGAACATCCTAACACATATACACACTTAGAGAAACTTCTGAGGTGACTTCTATGAGGGTTCTTTGTGTGTTCTTGCAAGAGGTTTACCAAGAGGCATTAAGGTACTAAGTTGTTGTTCCATAAGTGATTACAAGTCCTTGTATATCACTTGGAGGCTTGCTAGTACAAGGAGATTGAGCAAACTCGGTGTGGACTATCGATAGAGGAAGGCTTGGTTTAGCTTTCTAGTTCATCCATCAAGTTCGGTTTCTCCAACTCCAATTCGTGAATGGTATAACTTCTTTTCCCTTATTTTTCTTGTTGCATTACTTGCATGTAGAGCTTGGTCCATGTGGTGGGTTTTAATGGCATCTTGGTTCTTTGAACCACTTGACTTTGTTTAATTCTTGTTCTCTTGCTTCCGTTGCGTGCCATGCTAAAACCCAACAATACTTTAATATAATTTTTATTGATATTAATCAAGAATTACATGTACAAGGAAGCAGAAATTCCAAATACAATAAAAGGTGACAACTAAAACATCTAACACATAGACAAACTTCTCTAAAAAAACTAATGTTTAAGAGGTCCAACACATTGACAAGTTTTTTTACACTTTTGCTAACTATAAAACTTGCTCTAGCTTAAAATCTTGAAGCTTGTTCTTCGAGAGATATTTTCAATAGGTGTAATTCGTATGTCTTGCATGTTGAGGATGCAAGGATATATGAAGCTCGGTAGTAGGTTAGCGGAAGTGTTGGGAGACGAGGTGCTAGAAGAAAAACAATGTTTTAATCATAAAGTAAGTGGGTGAAAATTAATATTACTTTAATCAAGTTTGAATAAAGTAATAGTATTTTTCTAAAAAAGTGCAACTCAGTAACAATATAATAATAGTATTCACCACGCTTTTTTCCTTGTAACTTTAACCTTCTCTTTTTATTAATGTACTTTTATTAATATCCATGCTTCTTCAGATTTAACTTTACGAAAGATGTAGTTATCAGCCATACTTTAGTACTTGACAAATCTTCAAGATCTTTTTTTCAAAGATAACTTTATCCTTTTCCAGAGGACAAAGTTCTATCCTTTTTGTCCTACTTGATGGTACAAAAAGTGTAGAAACTTTTACAATAAAAGATTTAAGGCATAATAGACCAACACATGTTCTGCCTTTGACATAAAATAGTTACATTACAAAAATAGACTATGTTGAAGAACAATTAGGGCTCAAATCATGACTTAGCTAATCAAAATGTCCTAAATTGACAAAAGTGAGCTTCTCAGCCTAACTGTTTATTGCTCAGTTGATAACAGGGTGCTTAGCTGATAGCAGAGTGATCAGTTGATCATATAATGCTGAGCTTATCAAACTGTTAAAGCTAGACAGAGCATAAGCTTATCAACCTAGATGATCAGTTAATCAGAGTAGTTCAACTGATCATTCAAAGTGATGAGTTTATCAAAATGAAACTAAGAGTTGAAAGGGATTACTTAGCTGATGACTTTCAGATGCTCAGTCGATCAAAATGATTCATCAGCTGATCAAACTAATTGCTTAGCTAATGGTTGATCTTGCAACAGCTAATGGTTGATCTTGCAACATCTAATTGTCTTCTACACTTGTCTTCTCTTCAATTGATCTCAGATGTTGTCTCTGGCCAATGCTTAGTACTTGGCAGGTCTTCGGCTGATATTCTTTACTTAGTAACTTTTAGTCAGAATCTAAATAATACATGTTTAAATTCATTCTTAATTTTACTTAAGGTCTGGTTTTGTTATCATTAAATTCTATGTATTTCAATAGATAGATTTTATTTTTGAATTGAAATAGTTATCTCCCTAACACAAACACTTGATTTCTACAAACTTAGCAAAAAGAGATTACCACTTCTCAGTAAGAAAGAGGTAATAAAGGGGACATGAGTGCATCTAAACCATGGATAACTAGACACGTGTGAAGTACAGTTATGTGTAATAGAACTATGTTTCCTAGATTTTCTTAAAGTACAAATGATAATTTCTCAACCAATGAGAAAGCTTAGTTGCTAATAGTACGTGTGACAAACGATCATTCTTTTGAAATGGTTGAATATTTGTTTCAAGATATGGACCACAAGATCTGCGGTTAGCTGTCATTTAAATGAGAGATATTATAGGAATTCTGATCTTCTGAAGGTCTTTAGAGGGACATACCGCTGATGGTCTTTAGAAGTGTTACTTTATTTCTTTCATTGATCCGGTAGTTTTAGGAGTAGAGCAATCCAAATGATTTAAGCACTAACTTCTTCAAAGTAGAATTAGTCCTGATGTGTTATAAAAAAAGTCAGTTATAAGTAGGTTCTAAATGGTACCCAACAAAACATACAAATCGTAATGCAATTGCATTACAATAATAATTCATTCTCGTAATTGTAAGACTATGTCACCTAACACTAGTCATGGATGGCATCGTAGCATTTACTTTTCTATATGATTGTCTTACAAATAGTTTGAACCAATTAAAACACAAGTGTGTCTATAAAGTGTTGGAAATTTATTTCTCGTAGTTCTGCTATAAACATAAATATAAATTTAAGATTAGATTTAGGATGTACGTGTGTTCTATAGTTTAAAAAAAAAAGAATAAAAAATCCTAAGGTATTCAATAATAATCCTAGTTGACATGCATACAAATTGTAAAAAAAATAAAAATTAAAGTTACACGACTTAGTAATTTTAGTGTGATATAGAAGTTTTAATTGAACTTGGTAAATAGGCATGGGAAGTGATGAGTGCATGCTCATTTAAGTCTTAAGTCTAAATCAGGGGGTCAATAGGTAGCGCCCCCTTCTAAGATCACCAAGCAGCATCACTAAAGCTAAAGCTGCTGGTGAAGCTTCTACGGTTGACTTTGTGTTCATTCACCACTTATAATCATTTCGGGTGATTATAAATAGATACATCAACTCGAATTGAGATATATGTGACCGAACATAAATTTATGGATTCTCCATGGTTGATATTCGTGATACTTGTATAATGGTCGAATAATCAACTTTGAAAAGTGATTTCCGAATACGATATGATGAATATCCAAGGCTATTAATATCTTATACCTACACTATTTTTCCCAACAATGAATAATACAATCGAATTGATCATATCATCGTGATGAATAAGAATGTTCATCACGCAACTCGTGGCATGGAACAAGATTTAACATCACATGAAGAAAAAGGTGACATGGAATCAATAGGATCGATAAACATCAATTACAAAGAACAATCATAATCGAAATTTTGATATTGACTAGCATGTCATGCAGGTCATTTGATGACACGCCACTAGGGGTGTAATTTTCGGTGATGAGCTCACAACCTTTTCTTTTTTTTTTTAGTTTTTTTAACCAATGAAAATATTTTAAAGTAATTTTATGTGTGTAGTCTAGTAATGGTATTGATGGTGATGTGAAGGTTAGTCATAACTAGCTGTTTAGTTATGAGATAGTCATAGGCTAAAAAAGCTAATGTGATAGTCATGTGTGTCATGACTATAAGTGGACTTAAAGCGATAACATATTAAGAAAAAGTACAAAAAAGGAGTTACAAAGACCATGCACAAATCGCAATTTCATATTTTTAAGACAAAATACTTGCATATATATAAGGGAGGGTTCAAACGATAACTGTTTTTCGTATGAGAACTGCGAGAATCAATCTTGACCATTCAATTGGTAAGTGTAATTCATGGATGAAGAGCGTGGGGGGATTAAGTGTGGCAAGGTGCATGTAAGGAATTCATGGATGGGTAATTCAATTGAAGGAGGGGGAATTGGGCGGCTAAGAATAGTTCTCGTATGAAAAACAGTTCTCGTTTGAACTTTTCCATATATATATATACTAGCATTATACCCGCGCAATGCTGCGGCGGCAAATAGTTTTTGGTTTACAATATGTCCTTTCAATAATGTAATGATATGTTATTCGCGCGATTCAATGTCACGAAAAAGTTTTTTACAGGAACATGTCCGTTTTCTTTTTTCAAACTTTCTCTTATTTATATCTAACTATTTTATTCATTTTAAAAATAAATTCTAAAAGACAATAAAATAAGAAAAAAGATTTATATTGATGAAATAAAGAGAAGAGTTAATAAGATTTTAAAAATTATGTTGACATGGGTGGATAATTATGGTAGTATGAGAGAATAAAGAATATATTTTGAATAAAAAGTTAAAGTAAATTAGGAGAGAATAAAATAGCTAAAGATTGAGTGGATGTGATTAATTTAGATTAAATGAAGGGTTAAGATTTTATATTGATTGAATTTTAAGAAGTCTTAAAATTTAAAAGAAGATAGAATGTTAAATGGTTTATATAGTAGTATATATATATAGACAAAAGTTCATTTGAGAACCGTTTTTATTGCGAGAACCGCGAGAACCAATCATAGCTGTCCAATTCCCCCTCCTTCAATTGGATTGCCCACCCATGAATTCCTTACATGCACCCTGCCACACCCAATCCCCCCATATTCTTCATCCATGAATTCTATTATCCAAAATGAATGGCTAAGATTGGTTCTCGTAGTTCTCGCAATAAAAACGATTCTTAAATGAACATTCCCCTATATATATATTTATATATATATATATATATATATATATATATATATATATATATATATATATATCATGTGCGACCAAGTCATTCCATTTATATGCAAACAAGAAGAGCGTAAGGCTGATGAATTTGGATGGGTTTATGGACCATATAGGTTCCATTTGAGAGTTCTAGAGAAAGGCCACATTCATTTCCACTCCCATCAATCCATTTTTATAACATTGCCTGATACAAGTACTACCACAAAATAAGTAATTTCATTTGAGTAGTTTATAGCTCAATGATATATGGTGAATTAGGTGTTCTTAAAGTTATGAGTTTAATTCTGATCTTGGCTCGCTGTCCCACCGACGAACCAGACTGCAAATCCTTGACTCCTCGAATACAATGGGATTTTTGGAAAGCTCCTACTAAGATGAGAAATTCCCCACACTCGTACTGAACTAACCAAAGAAGCAAGAGATAGTGAAGTTGGTGAGCCGTATGATGGGTAACTATCTCTTACGGTTCTCGTAATAAAAAATAGGTATAGATTTAAGATTAGGATCACTGTGTGTATTTACTCTGTTCAAGAAAATATTATTGTAATAATTATTAAGTAACTCACGTAACTTTATTAATACTTTTTAATTTGACGTTTCATAAAATTAATTAAAATTGATTGTAACGATGTTTTCTGAATTGCCTGTTAACTCAAATGATATATTTTAAGTTATTGAAATTTATCAATGAGTTTGAAAAAAAAGAAGGAAATATGTAGAATTTTCGTTGTAATTATGTAGAATAAGGTATTTGTATGTAATAATATCTAGAGTAGTAATCTAGAATAATTTATAGATGGGAGGCAATCTTGGCCATCCATTTGTGAGGGGAATGCATGTATAAAGAAGAAATCATCCAGCCAAACTATCATACACTTGCATAACAATTTCATTTTTTGCAATTACTCACGTAGAATAATACAAGTTCTTGTTTCATTGTTCGTGTGCTATTTGCATATCCCCTTATAAAACGTGAGGAATGTATTTACGAAATAAATAATTTTTTACTAATGTAAACAATATGAACGTGATAATTTTCATCACCACACACAAGTAAGCAAGCAACAATAACTTGTAAGGGTCGTCATTTGCATATATAATACTATAAATTAGTGAAAAATGGTGTTTATTTCTAAAGATCTAGCTACTCGATCATCATACATCACACACTTCTTAATCTTTTATAACATTTATAGTTGGCATAGTCATAAACACAAATATCTATACTGGTTATACAAATAGGGCTGGCACTATCTTATGTAAGCAGACAAGCAACAAGCTAATATTATATTCAATTATCCAAGAATCAAGCTAGCTAGTTATACAAGCAGATAAACGGCAAGTCACCAACAAATTCAAGAATCACGTTCACAGTCAAGTAATCACATTAACATATTAAATATGCAATAAGGCACATAAATAGATAGTCAAAACTTAGAATTCAGAAAGTACACAAAGATCAAAGATAAAAGATTTGAACTAATACACCTGATCTTTTATTGATTTTTGAAGTCTATATTCAACAGCAACTAGCCAACTAGCAAGTCAATGAAGTCACCAATAGATCCACTTATTCGAAGAACAACTAAATAATAAAAAAAGAAGAACATTACTACATGAAAATTTAGAAGTTACTAAGTTAGAACCGAAGAACAACTAAAGAATACAAAAAAAGAAGGTAAAGAAGATTAGAACAATAGAACAACTGAACATTTAACTAGTTAAGATTACATATTACTTACAAGTTACAAACTTGTGTGGATGTGTTCAGCGTTCATTCAGTCACTATCTCCATGAAGTCTGATTTCTGATTTCCAATTTTCGATTTCTGATTACTTACAAACAATTAAGATTACTTCGTCTTCCTTCAATTGTTCACACCAAAACCCTGATTCCCCTTTCTTCTTAGTCAATGACAATTGAAGTATATATGAAATATTGAGAGATTTATGTTGGCCTTGCGACTTGTGATTTCGACTTTTTATAAACAGTTAAGATTACATGCCCAATCTGTTTCTGATTTCGATTTTAGAGGCAAAGGACCAAAATCTAATCGATTGAGATTGGGTAATCGAGACAAGGAGAAGAGATTTGAGGCATGACCATAATCAAGACATGGAGAAGAGATTCAACGCAAAAAATGACGAATGAGGCAGCTGCACTCTTGGAGTTCTCGAGAACGACAATCTTCAATCTCTTGTCACCGCCATTTCCAATATTTTTTATCTTTTCGAAGCAAAGAAACGAGGCGAGGGGCTGACCAGCTGAGGGCACAAGGCGGCCTCAAGGTGGGCTTCTCCTTTTGGGCTTTTTAATACCTAAATGAACTTATATATCTTATTTTACTTAGACATATATATATATATTATATATATATATATATATAGCGAAGGGATATACCAAAAAGAAAAAAAAAGCTACTAAATCTAAGGAGAAATCTGGACCATATGATACACGACATTAAAAAATAGAAAAGGTTAAAATGGTAAAATCAAAAAGGAAAAGAAACCGTGGTCAGTTACTGTGGAGAGGAAAAGATGGTAATAAGTTTGAAGCAACATTTTCACCGTCTCAAAAAATTCAACTCATCATATTACCTCGAAAATTTAAAAACTATCTAGAAATCATGTAATAGAAAAGTTACAACACAAAGGAGAAGAAGTATAGAGTCTTTTTGAAGACTTTAGACTATGAGCGGGGATAGAGTATCAACGAAGGTCCTAATCGACGGTAAGACTTCAAATGCAATGGTTGATGAACACCGATAATTGAACGATTCGAAAAACAATGTACAATCTTACAAGCTTAAAATACTCCACATGCAGGAAAAAGGAAAAGTGGAAGACCGATGACCAAGTTCTACCAAGGAAGCCCCATAATAGATCATGTTGATATTGAACTCGATGGCAGTGATGAAGAACAAGAACAACCATCGATTACAGTCACAGAAGCAGTCGCAAAGAACAAGAAAGGTATGAAAAGACAAAATCCTCTTTTAATTTTTAAGTATATACTTCTCCCTGTTTTTCAAAATCTAAATCATACACATTAGGGTTTCTTTTGAATCAAATACTACATTATCTGTATGAGTAGATCATAATTATTTGGTAATGCCTCTTCTGTCGAGACTATTATACTATAAGATGTATGAATAGAGAAACAATGAATAATTTTAAACAAAACAAAGAATTAAGAATGATGCATCAATACTCAAATGAGATACATAAGTTAACTTTTTTTAAAAAATAAACAATAAATATTTAGAATAAGTAATAATATGATATTCATTGTAAACTAAACATAAGAACATTGAGCCTTCAATGATCAATCAAAGAAGCAAAATTTAATCTGGAATAGATATATATTTAAAAAACCCATAAACATCTAAAAACTTAGAAAAATACTAATAGCTTTAGACTTTAAGCGACATTAAATTAAATAGCTTTAATAAATACGTTAATACAATTCCTTTGAGTAGAAAAGCCTTGAACTATTAATTTAATCGTCTCTTCCTTCTCATTTGAAAGCTGAACTTCATTCTCTATATACCTTACTCTAACATCCGAGGATTGACATTGAGGAACCATATTTAAAATTTCCTCGTCCTCATCCTTAGTCTTCATTATATCACTCTTCATTACTTGTAACACCGCAATACGATAGGTCTATGCATCATACTGCGACCTCGTGTGTTCAGGAATCTGAGACTTCAAATTAGTTTGATCAAGATGAGGAACTTTATGTTAGTATATATGATGGCATATAATAAAAACAAGCTTTCCTTTTATAAACAAGTTAGAATACGAACAGTTAAATACTTGTGTACACAATAAAACTATTAAAAAAGGAGTAATTGCACAAAAATCAAATTAAAAATTTATTGCAAACTAAAAACAATTTAAACTCTTTAGGATATACTATGTTAAAATAACCTAAGAAAAAGGAACAAATTAAAATTCCATATTCAAGAATTAAAACAAGTGAAATCAATGGTTTAGTTTATTAAAATGTATCCAATTTGTTATGTTTTATTATTGTGTGTATTAAATTCTAGAAGTTTCTATTGTATGTATCAAACATTTAATTTGTTGCTATTGTATGTATTTTGGACAAAGAAAAGGAAAAAATGTATAAGTTTTGTATATACAATAGAAAGTTTAATACATACAATAACGAGAAATTAAATGTTCGAAACACACAATAGAAACTTTTAAAATCCAATACACATAATAACAAAATATGACAAGTTTAATATATTTTGATAAACTAAACCCTACAATCAACAAATACAAAAATAAAAAAATGACATGAATCACTTTTAAAAACAAAAATATATAAGAAGAATGTAAAAAATGACCGCATTAAAACAAAAGTTTAATAATAAATATTGGGATAATGATTCAACAATTTAATAATAATAATAAATATTCGAAATATGTGCACCCTGAATTCCGATTATTAAAAGGATTGTGCATCACATCATTTTCATAATAAAACAAGTTAAAAAAAATTAATCACAGCAAATAAATACAACATTCATTCATTTTAATAAAACACAAAGAAAACGAACAAATTATATATATATATATATATATATATATATTATTGATAGAAAAAAAACTTTGTTATGTCAGTATAGAAATACCAAGTCATTGCTAACTGAAAATTATGACATGGCAGCCCTGTAGTTAACTGTTACTTTAACTGCTGTGAAGTGGAATAAAGTACCTAATCTTCTAAAATAACTGCTACAAACTGCTAAATAGCATTGTTTATTTTTTCATACGATACCAAAACTGCTCCATTACATATATCACGAAATATATATATATATATATATATAATCATAATTATTAACCACTTGACAGGTAACTATCCTGGAAATAATTGTATAACTGTCAAATTGTATGTCTACCATCATCTTCTTGACAAGGAGAAGGCCACCCACCCTCTGTACCTTACAGCCACTATCAGCGATTCTATAAATACCTAGCCTCATTATTCAAATTTTACCTTTACAGATAAATCACAGCACAGAAAATCGTATTTGATTATGGCTGACAAAAAGAGCACATTTGTCCCCCTCCCACATGATGCTTCTCTTGAAAACCTGAAAGATGATGCTAAAAACGGAGCAAAATTCATTGCTCAACACAACCGGGTACAATTTAAATTTATCTAATTCCTTTTCTAACATCTTATTTAGTCTTGGTAATCAGTGAGTGCATTTTTCAGTTTGTTTTTGTATAGAGCCACATAACATGATTACCCACATTTACTCGTACATATATATAATTTTATTATGGGTGTTGGTTTCTGGGCATAGAAGATGTTAGACTAAATTTTTATAAGAAAAGTAGACTGCTTCTTTTTGAAATATAAGCTCAAAACGAGCATAGAAGATGTTAGACCGTTTTTAAAAAGAAAACGTAGACTACTTTTTCTATAAAACCGATAATGACACACACACATAAAATTTTATATACGTGTTGCTGATAATGACACATACACATAAAATTTTAGAGGCCTATTTTATAGAAATCAGTCTCTCTCTCTCTCTCTCTCTATATATATATATATATATAGTGAAAAGTTCATTTGCGAGAACCGCGAGAACCAATCTTAGCCGTCCAATTCCCCCTCCTTCAATTGGATTGCCCACCCATGAATTCTTTACATGCACCTTGCCACACTCAGTCCCCCCACGCTCTTCATCCATGAATTCCATTATCCAAAATGAACGGCTAAGATTAGTTCTCGCGGTTCTCGCAATAAAAACGGTTATCAAATGAACCTTCCCCTATATATAGGATCAACAAGTCTTATGCTTAAACATAGATCCCAAATATTAAATCTGGACCATTAGATTTTTTAAATCAACGGTCAAGATCTAATAATGATATTATTGTAATTAATTAAACAATTATAAGATGTATTTATAGAGAAAAGGGTATTATGGGAATCCCCCATCCCATATATCATGCCTTTGATTTTTTTTCCTTCTTAATCTCGTCCAACCCCTTTTTTTCTCTCTAAATCTCTAGCTGCCGGAAATGATAACGTTCAAGCAAAAATGATAAATTTTTTCAGTTGAAAATGATAACATTTTCTAGGTGAAAATGATAATAATATATAACATTCAAAATGATAATATTATCCAAATGAAAATGATAAAAATAGACTCTTTAAAGCCGAAAATGATAACAATTTCTAGTTAAAAATGATAACATTTTTCATATAAAAATGATAATAATATACAACATTTAAAATGATAAAAATTATCCAAATGAAAATGATAAAATAGACTTATTTCCATCCGAAAATGATATAAATATACTTGATTAAAACCGAAAATGATAAAAATTCACATGCTTCAAAATAATAATATTTTGGTATAATTTTCATATGGTTTGCATTTTAAAAATAAACTTAGTGGTCTTGTTTGAAAGAGGATTAAAAATGAGTAGATTAGTATAATTTTATTGCTCAAATTATCAAAATTGAAATAGTTATGGTCATTCAAAGATTTAGGGGGTAAAAAAATTAAATAAAAAGAAAGTTGGGGGAGTTTTTTGTGTGAGGCACATGAGTTTGATTTTTCATTTCCAATTCCTATTTTGCCAATTTAAATGAGTGGCTGTGATTTGACATTTGACAGCTATGTTTAAGGGTGAAGCTATATGAAAATGTGAAAAGAACACGTATGTTTTCTAGTTTAAGGGTATGTTCGACTTGTGTGTGTGTATATGTGTATATATATACTAGGAAGATACCTGCACAATGCTTCCACGATAAATAATTTCTATTTTACATCATGTTGTTTTTAAAAATGTAATAATATGTTATTCGCGCAATTCAATGTCACGAAAAAGTATCGTACAATGTTAGTTTTTTATTTTTTTTATTTGTATCAACTATTTTATTAATTTTAAAAATAAATTCTAAAAGACATTAAAATAAGAAAAAGATTTATATTTATGAAATAAAGAGGGAGACATTAATAAGATTTTGAAAATTATGTTGATGTGGTGGATAATTGTGTTAGTGTGAGAGGGTGTTTTAGTGTTAGAGAGATATTTTAAATAGATAAAAAGTTAAAGTAAATTAGGAGAGAGAATGAAATGATTAAAATGTGTATTTTAAAAGTTAAAGTAAATTAGGAGAGAAAATGAAATGGTTAAAAATAAGTATTTTAGTACATTCAAATTACTTAAAATTAAGAATTTTTAAGATTGTAAATGTATTATAAAAGAGTAAGATATATAGGGTAAGGTTTCATATAGTCCCACATTTAAACATAGATCTCAAAGGCCAAATTTCAGTCATTCATTTTAAAAGGCAAAATAGGAATTGTCAATTCAAAATTTAAAGTCACGTCTCCCTCAAGAAACCCACAAACTTTCTTTTTTTATTTTTATTTTTTACCTCTTAAATCTTTAAATGACAGTAATTATTTCAATTTTGAGAATTTGAGAAAAAATTATACCAATCTACTTATTTTTTAATCATCTTTCAAACAAGACCACTCTTCCCATATTTTCAAAAAAATTATTTTGAAAATGCAAACCATATAAAAATGATACCAAAATGTTATCATTTTGAACCATGTGAATTTTTATCATTTTCAACTGTAAACATGTATATTTATATCATTTTCGACTAGAAATGAGTATTTTTATTATTTTCATCCAGATAGTGTTATCATTTTTATTTGAAAAAATTATCATTTTCAACTGGACGATGTTATCATTTTCAACCGGACGATGTTATCATTTTCAACTAGAAAATATTATAATTTTCGGCAGAAAAATGTATCGTTTTCGGTTTGAACAAGACTTAGAGGGAAAGAAAAGGAAAGGGCGTGATTTATGGGATGAGGGATTCTCATAATATCCTTCCTTCTATAATTACTTCTTATAATTATTTAATTAATTACAATAATGTCATTATTAGATCTTGACCATTGATTTAAAAAATCTAATGGTCCAGAATTAGCCTTTGAGATCTATGTTTAAACATATGATCTATATCGATCCATTATATATATATGAGAGATCCGGTGAGAACATATTTTAAATAGAGAACAGTGAGAACACTTATAAGCCAATCATTAATTTACATAAATAAGACTATAAACTCAACATACCTTAATAAAATTAAATAATTAAAAATTCAACATACCTTAATTAAACCAAGTTTAATATCAGCTATTAAATAAAAATTCAACACATCTTGATTCATGTTCTTAAGTTGTAGCTTCTAGGAAAAAATATATATATCGGAGTGGATAATATGCTTGAGGTTTTGTGTACAAACCACATTCTATCTTAAATGCACAGATTTTTTGCTAACATCCAAGTTATCTATTTTCTTTATTAAAAAAATGGCTAAACAATGTTATAAAGCATGGCTCCAAGTTTTACTTTCTTATTTCCCTTTATGGTGTCACCTACTAGGATTAGTTCTAGGGTTTTTTTTGTTCTATTATGTGAGTGGCTTTGCTTTAGTGTATCAAATGCACTTATGTTTGTCTATATGTGTTTTGATTTAGACTTTTTTATCTTGTACACCTTCTATGACTTTTGTTTGTGTTTACTATTTGGGTATTTCAGATACATTGTATTTCCCACGATTAAGTGTAAAAGATTGAATTATTAAGGAATTTAAGATTTTTTTCGTAAAACCTTTTTTTGATGCTAAAAGTAGTTTCTTTTTAGGGTTGATTTGTGGGGATTCTAAGCAAGATACCTAAATTGCTAGAAGGGTTGATAGATCTGCTTTGTGTGTATTGGAAGCAATTCATTAAAGGTGACAGTAGCAAAATGGATGTTGATGATGATTTTAATGGTTATAATGGTGATATCTATGTCTTTGAGAAAAATGGGATGCTATGGTTTCGAGATCCTGTAAAAATGGTGGTGGGGAGTACTCAATGACGATTGTTTAGGCGTACCAGATGCTTGAAGACCGAGCTAAATGAAGTATGGATCATTTGGTACATTTGTTGGGGTCTATGATGGTCATGAATGACATGATGTAGTCCGATAAGTCTACACTATTTTGTTGAGGAATTTTCAATGTTTGTTTACACTTGTATGTAGTCGATTTTGTAACAATTGTATTTGAGTATTTGACATTGACATCATATCATACGATTATATTTGTTAGTAATGTATTATGTCTATGTGTATATTATCTATAAATTAAACATTGTTAACTGTATGAAAATGATACCAAAATGACCATAACTATTTTAATTTTGATAATTTAAGCAACAAAATTATACTAATCTACTTATCTTTTAATCCTCTTTCAAACAAGATCACAAAATTTATTTTTAAAATGCAAACGATATGAAAATGATACCAAAATATTTATCATTTTGAATCATGTAAATTTTTATCATTTTCGGTTATAACCATGTATATATTATTTATAAATTAAACATTGTTAACTGTTTTCAATATTCAAACATGTGCGTACTCTCTCTCTCTCTCTCTCCCCCCCTCTCCCCATTCTTGTTCTTCTCTAATCTTTTAGTTTCTTAATTTATGACATATTAATACTTAAGCATAAGTATATGATTATAATCATAAATACACTTTTATTCATGTTAATAACTTGTTATTCATATAAAAGTGCATTTAGACTTCACACCTTAGACATAGTAATGATATCATGACTAGCTGACACTTAGCTTTTCTAGCATATGATTATCTCATGACTAAACAGCCTTACTCATGACTACCTACCAAATCACCATCACTAACATTACTGCACTCACATAATAGTAATTTAGATTAATATGACCGGTTAAAAATATTAAAAAAATGAAACAAACTACGGAGCTCGTCACCACGACAACGAGGCACCGGATGACAAGCGGGGGACGAAACCTCCGTAGTGATTGACTAACAAATGACCAACCAATTTGACTATTGATGACAAGTCTTGTCATGCAACTACAAGTGGTCTTACAAGAAATGCAATTGTAATGTTTTTGGGAAAATTCTCCACTTATAACCAATTGGTTATAAATTGGAACCCCACAAACTTACATGGTATCAAAGCAAAGTTCACCCGTGATTGGTCGAAAGCCATACTGACTCTATGTAAGTATGTAACCCATAAGTATCCACGTGTTAAGTGTAGAAAAAAAATATGTCACATGTGAAGACTGTTAACTAATGTTCAATTTGCTCTCACGCCTATAAATTTCCACACCTAACCTATAGAATGAGATTTAGAGGAAACCAACATATATGAATTTTGGCTGCACCAAGCAACAAAGAGTAGAAAAATTGCAAGATAAAATTCATTATCATCATGATCATTTTAATAGTATATATACAACAAAAAATGATAAACCAATAAAACTAATATGATATGTATATAACGACGTAGATCGAGAACTTTGTGTAGACAATACTCGGCTTGCGCAACAAATTTTCCTAACCCGAAAATGAATTCTCTAACCAGGGAAGGAAAAAAATAATGACTTCCTTTTGATATACAAATCTTTTTACTTTCAAGTGGTACCGACAACTTTCCTGTGCCGCCTTGAACCGAATCTTCTGTCTCTCCGGCGTCTTGCTGACAGGATCTTTGTGGGATTACTTACAACATGTTCCGTGGGTGTTTGTAAAGCTGAAATGTTTTGTGTTTCGTCAATTGGGGTGGAGGGTGGTGGCACAATAACAGCAAGCTTACCAGGAGGAGGTGGCAGTAATGGCGGTGGTGGTGGTGGTGGCCAATGCTCGAGAATATCTCGATGGTATCCCTGAAAGAGAGGAGCCAACATGATCAGCATAATTCAGAAAGCAAGTTTTATGATTGTAGGGGAAATCCCAGATCAGATTCTCCAAGTCTTCAAACTAAATATTAGGAAAGAAATTATTATGATCATGAAAGTCAAAGTGTATCAGCATCAGCACAATCCAGAAAGAAAGTTGTATGAATTGGAGGGGAGATTAAACAACTTAACACAGTATTGACTTTTGAGGTCAAAATCAGTAATATCAAAACCAAAAGCTATACTAAAGTTTCTAAAATCTTAAGCAAATTTTAATAATCTCTTTTCAAAAAATGGTATAACATTCAATATGAGACTAAGTTCAAACCTACATTCAATCAAGATTCCACTAGGGAAGAAATTGTTTTGACTTTGATAGTCAAACTTTATCAAGATGAATAGAGTTAGTTATATTACCTGAACGACAAAGTTTCGCCTTTCACAATCCCAAAACATATGAACGGTCCAATTTGTCTTAGCTGTGATCTTATCCCTCACTGTTGAGAAACTAAGCTGATCTCTCGACGTAAATCGGTCAACTTCATTAAACCAAAGACAAGTAAAAAGGTTTGAAATAGGAATATGCTCTCTTATTACCACACATCCTTCTGGGACATCTGCATAATTGAAACATATTAAACACAAGCTCACTAATAAATAATTTTTTTAAAAATAAAGAAATAAATTTTAAATAATAATAATAAGAGTGTGTTACCACTTCTGATTGGAAGCTTGGCCTCTGAATATGGGGTTAAACCCTCTGTTTTGTAAAAGTTGATTTGGAAGTCGATGGAAGCATTGTCATACTTTGAAGCTGCTTTATTAGCTTCGGCTTCCACAAACACGTCAAAACGCTTGTAATGTCTAGATATTGCAAAACTAGCGTTCTTCCTCCACAAGAACCTGAAATTCAACATATTAGACTTTCATCTTTTTTATTTTTATCTAAACGGGAAATAGGAGATTTGAATTCATGACCTTCATGGTGTTACCAACGGATGAAATATGTGTACATGTTTTTAAAGGAAATGGCGTGTGTTGTTAACAACAACTAAGTTAGGTGTTGTTACACTCATACTGATTAACGAGGGGTATTTTAGTCATTTTATTGGTTACTCATTTAAGTGGTCGGTGAGTATAACAACACTTTATTTAGGTCCATTTCTCCAAGTTTTATTCATAAAATTTTGTATTAGAACACACACGTAAAGGCACTAAACGAGTTTACTTTAGCTAAATGTCTAAACTACCCTTGAAATGTGTGTTTCATATTCAAATAGAAAAATAAGAATCCTATAATCCACAATGAAATTACTACCATTGCTATGATTTAGGAAGTTTCCATAAAAGAAAATGTTGTGATATTTGTGGGATCGTATTTACTTCGTTAGAGATAAATATCTTATAAAAGAAAATAGGACGTATTCTGTTTTTTCATAGGAATGCAACTCTAGCTTAAATCTTTTAGGTCGTTATGTGAAGTGGCATTAAATCTTTCAAAATAATATATACTAACATTACATCAAGAATTAAAGTACCTTTCGAGAACTTGATAAGGATCCACAACAAGCTCGAGTTTTCCATCGACCCATAGAGAATAACGAACATTTGGGAAAAGCCTATGTAGTAGAAGTTTCGGAATCTGCACATATGTAGCTTCATTAAAAACATTGTCTAGTTTGTGAAACACTAGAGGTGATAAGATAGATGGGTAAAGTAGGTAGGTAACGGGTCAAGTATTGAAAAAACAACTGTTTTTGTGAAAAAACACGGAACTATGAAAATACTATTATACCTTCCCATTGCGCCTTGGATCAGTGTACGGCAGGTTATGAACAACAACAATTCTCCATAATCCGATTTTCCTGCTATCATCAAGATCACTTGAATTTCTTAGAAAATTAGCAGTTTCTTCATCAACAAACATGAAAAAGCAAACATTTTTCTTTGCAATGTCACTGATGTTTTTGGGTTGTTGAATCAAATCATAAGCACCTGCAAAACACCAACATTAAAAGAGGTTGATAATGTTAAAAGTGGGAAAGAGTGAACAGAGTGTTATAATATGATACCAAATATGGCCGATGCAACCACCACTTCACGACACTGATCCATCTCAAAAAGATCTGAATCATCAATATCAAATCCGGTTTTGCGTCCTGGCTTATCTCCTCTAACAAATCTGTTTGCATAGTTATGCATCAACGAAGAAGAATTGATGAACATAAACAAAATCTCTTTCAAGAAAACTATAAGGGGCAAATGGCAATGGATTGATTCTAGTTATGTTTTATCACAATCGGGTTAAATATGTAAATAATTTGTTAAACAAAAACAGAAAAGGGTCAAACAGGTTGAAAGTTGCCCATCTTTCCACATGTAAAGAAATTTTTATCGCTGAGTTTTGGAGAAAAACATACCCGCAATGGACACTCATCGACTCTTTTATGTCATAAGATTCAACTCTTTGTTTCAAAGAAGGATATCCACCGAATTCTGAACCTCCAAACTCACTTTTGGTTAAATTTTCTTCACGAATGTATGATAGATTTTGGAGGACCGGAGAAAATGAGGGGGCGTTTGGCATTAATGAAATAGCTTCTTCCACAGGAAGGTAACACACCGGGCACGCTAATATTCAGTAAAAATGAAATTCTATTAAGAGAGCAATATAAAGTCTAAAATGGAGTGTGAGATCATGAAAAACTTACGACGTGGACCCGTTCTTTTCTTGTCTGCAGGTGGTGGCGGCATTGTGAAGCTTTCACAAGGATGACCAGGATGAAGTGTGTATCCAGTGAAATAAACAGGTGGCAGCGGCGATGGAGGTGGGGGTGGGATGGTTGTAACATTATCGTCATTATTCAAATTGATCTTCATTTCGGGATTTACCAATGAAGAATCTATTGTTTGAACTTTTTCGTCATCAACACTCATTGGTGAAAATTCTGTGAGTGAATTGTTCTTGAATTCTAAACTTTGGATATTTTGAACCTCTTGTGTGACTTCACCTGCAAATAACCCCAAACATGAGTCTTAATTTATGAAATTTAACTACAATTAAGAAAATTGAAATCAAATACTGTTCGGATAACAAAAACCAACAATTAGATTGAACTAAAGATGATCCAAAATGTAGCAAATTGTGGTAACAAAAACTTAAAATAGGGGTAAATTTGATAAATTTCTGAAAATAGAGAGTAAATTAAGGTCAAACTAATCAAGATGCAGCAAGTTAATAAGATCTTATACAGCTACAGACCCTGAGATGAAATTGAGCCAGGTTGTACAAAATGGACCATCATTAATAAGGACCAAGAAACTAAATTGAGCTCAGAATCAGTTAAAATGATGTAAATATTTATGAAATTAAATTACCCCTGCAATCCAAGACATTAATAGGCAAAAACTGTACAATTTATGGTGAAGCTACAGACAGTAAACTGAATTGCCCCTAAAATCAATCAAGATTCGCTTACAGCCTATATAAATGAACAATTACTACAAACCATGGAAGTAAATTGAGCTATAAAAGTACAAAATTGGGTAAAATTAAACAGCCCCAGAAATCAAATTGAGCTAAAATCTAGGTGCAGTGATGAAATCAATCGAATATATTGACCTAAAATCAAACAAACTCAAGTGAAATTTAATTGTTTTCAGGAGAATGAAAGTCAAACCTTTGCCAACATAAAATACCCACATCATAGCTGCAATTGAAACAAGACACAAGAACAACATTCCGACTTTCTTTCTGTGCACAAATTTAGAGATCCATATGAAAATATTTTCCTTCTCTTTATTGACAAACATCTTTGAGGTTTTCCTTGAAGCAATTGGTGGTGTTGACTGATTGGGTTTTTGTTGTAAAAACACTCCTCCATTTTGAAACTGTTGTTGATGCTGTAATAAAGAACCATAGCTTGATGATCTTAGACCCAATGACCCACTAGTCATTGTTGTCTTTCCTCCAAAACCTCAACCTCTTCTTTCATCGCATTCACACGATTTCCGCAATTGATTCAAGCTGTAAACACAATTTTTATGTAATAACTTGGAAGCAGAAGATACGAACGACTTACTAATTCAATCGAACAAAGACAGAGAAGCAAGAATCTTTACCTCATTGACAGCCCCAATTCGTGTTGCTATTGCAGATCTAGATCGTTTTCTTGAGTTATCGGTTGATTATGAGAAAAACCGACAAAGATTTCGAATAATGGGTTTGTCTAGTGGAAACAGAATTGAAGTTTTCTTGTGGATTTAGCTGTCAAGCTCTGGTTTGGGGGGAAATGGTGAAAGGAGAAGATGTGCAGAGCAATTTTCAGCTCCTCTGTTATTTTCAGTTGTGAAAGATCCTTCTAAATATGTGCATAGATTGTAGTTGTACTATCTATGGGTAGTGAATCCACGTTACCTTTTGATCCCATCATTTATTTAATGAATTTTAACTCATAGTTTGTGACCTTTTGATCTATAAGTTTTTTAGTGAACTTTTAACTATTATTATTATTATTATTATTATTATTTGTGATTATCTTGTAACTTTCTTTTACTATCTGCACAATCTAAGACCAAGGTTTTAAAAAGCTCGTTATGTTTTTTTATGGTTTTTTAAAACGTGAGCTTTGATTATATCGTTACAAAATGGTTAAGACTTAAGCGTAAAGCTTGATGTATGTTAAAGTTTAGTTAGGCTTGTCTTTATTCGTTATAAATCGTGTTTTTTAAACGTGTTAAGAGTACTGAACTATATAGGCCAGATATTTAGTTATAACAGATGGATGGAAGGATATACCGAATATGAAGAAAAATTTTCGTGTATAATTATATGCTTTTTATTTTTATTTGTATAATTATGATATAAATCTATAATTATATGCTTTTTATTTTTATTTGTATAATTGTGTGTGTATAATTTATATACAAAATTTTCGCCTTACGTCATATCTTATAAAACTTCATGGCCTCTTTTGGTCATATTTTCTCTCTCCTTTTCGCCGCTTCTACGCCACCAACACTAAACTACGGTTGACCACCATCGCATTCTTCTCCTTGTCGTTTCCCTTAAGTGATGACTTTGTTTCTCTTCTTTTTCCTCTCTACTAGCTATGGAGACGCATTATAAATAAAAACAGATTTATTTTTTCTTTGACATAAGGCCTCTGCCACCATAGTCATAACTCCTGTCACCGCGTCATTGCCCCTACCACCGCTGCTGTAGCCATATTAGTAGCTTCTAACGGTGTTGTCGTATCTCATATCGTCGCCTCCACTATGTTTCTTGCTTCCACTATTGTATTTATAGCTCATGTCGTTGAAGTCGTAGTTCTTGCCACCGTTGCACTTCTTGCCGCCACTTTGGCTGTCGATCCATCGTCACATTGCCACCACAGAGTTCTTTTATGTATATTCTTTACTTTTTATGGTATATTTTAACTTTTTCCATTGTAATTTTTATTCTAGTGTGAGTGGTCGACCTTAAACCGCTCTTATTACGAGAAGTATAGAGATAAAATGTGAATAAGGTTTAGTATAAAATGGTCCAACGTAGTTATATAGATGACCTATGATTTATTATGGTTTTTTTATAAACTTGTACTATATAAATATTGCTCAAGGTAATACATACCTACAAGTTTTCATTGTTTTACAAAAAAGGGTTTTATGTCATGGTGGTGAGAGATGAGAGATGGCGCTATGCTTCCATTTTGTTGGGGCAAATTGTTGGGGTGTGGGGATGTGTCACCGTCTAAATCATGTCAACCCCACTGTACAACATAGAAAGTATACCGCTTGATCTTACCTAAGGTTTCAAATGACGTGAGGTGTGACGTAACCGACATACTCAAACATCAAGTCTTGGAACCATAGCGACCTTAAGGCTCTTATACCATATAGAATGATGAAAATTGATTCAGAAATTATGTATTATATTGAGCATTATTTATAGAGCACGAGGGTGAATGGAAACCCTAATAGTTAATCTTAATGGTCCTTAAAACATCTATACAACTGAGTCGGACAATATTATACTAAATTCTGATCATGTTCTATCTCTAATAATTTTTCCTTCTTTTTACCCTTTATCAATGGGTCAAAAGTTTTTCTTTTACTTTTTAATTATTTTCTTTTTATACTCTAAAAAACATTTTGTTAACCACTTTTTACTAATTCTCTCTTGTCTTCTACCAATTTTCTAGCTATCTTTTCCAACTTTAATTAGCAACTTTTTTACTCACCCATGATGGATCCAAACGATATCGAAAATTTTCACCACATTAACATAATCTCACCTTACAAGTTGAAATACATCATCAACCCAAAATCTTTTCCATCTCAATACAACACAAACACGATACAAACCTTGCTCCATGTTTTCACCCCCATAATTCCACTACATATATCGGCTCTACTACCATTAAGATATGCCTACAAACCCTTCACAATTTCTGACAAACTCTTCACCTTTTTCTACTCAAGGTGCATACAATAAGTTTTTTCTATCTCAAATGTCATCCAACGGTGATGATGAAACACTCTAAAACTAACCTCAACCACTTCAAACCAAAACCTAAAAGAAAGAGCTCTACCCCCCCTCCCCCCAATCTCGAGTTCTGCTTCTACTCATCTAGGTCATGCTCCCGCTTAATCGTGGAATTTGGAAGAGGTGATTGCATTGGTGATGGCGTACATACATGCTTCTCAGAACAATAAACTTGGGAACACGCAAAAACAAGGTAATTCTTAGAAATGTTAGCGGAGATAAGGGGATAAAGGGAATGACCATCACCATCATCATCAACATTATTGACTCCAAGAAGGAAAATTTAGATCAACTGATGGTGTATTTCGACAAATTTAGTGATACTACTGAAAATTCCTAGCAGATATGAGGGAAATGGAAAGAAATTTTTTTGTTTAAAATTAACAAGAAGCAAGACGAGACAAGGATCTCAAAATACTCATGATGTCGCGTGGTTTCCTAACACGGTCTAAATTACGAATGTTTCTAGAAGTGAAGGAAGAAATAGAAAAGAAATATGGTTGAGAATGATGCAATTTTTAGTTTTTTTAGTTTATTTTTATGTAATTTTAAATTCATTAGTTTACATTAATGGGAAATTTTAATTATTACGACATTGTATTTATTTTTATATTTATTTATTTAGTTAAAAGTTTTAATATAATGGTTATTTGTATTATAAAATAAAAAATGGATGAAAGATAAAAGGGTATGAATGTAAGCATTTTCTTAATAAAAATATAGAAAAAATTCTCGGGGGGAGAGAGAGAGAGATGTGATGTAGCACTCATACGGCAAGAAATATAGGAGGAGAGCAACGTAAGTATACCAATACCTCATGGTCTTAGAGTTTAACCTAAAATAAGAGCAAGCGCACCTTTGATGTAATCCTAAATGAGATTATGTTATCCACGCATAACGACATGTTTCTAATAATACATAAGTATACAAGGTTTAGTTTACCAAAATTTATCCAATTTGTTACGTTTTGCTATTGTGTGTATCAAACTTTAAAAGTTTCTATTGTGTGTATAAAACTTTTAGTTTGTTGCTATTGTATGTATTCTGACAACATAGAAAGGAAAAAATGTATAAGTTTAGTACATACGATTGAAAGTTTAATACGCACGATATCAACACATTAAATGCTCGATAAACGCAATAGAAAATTAACAAAACTTGACAACTTAAATATATTTTAATAAACTATACCCTAATATAAATTGCTAGATCAGTTTTCACACCACATATAATATACAACAAGCAACAATTTAAGTGTATATTCAGAATAAACATGGGTCTTGATGCATCTAGTGAAACAAAATAGTAACATCTTTTATCTTTAATCTTTAATTTTTAATATATATTAAAAGAATAAGATTATGATTATATAATATTTTTCACCAATCATGTCCATTTATTTTCTTAAATGTATTTGAGTTATTTGTTTTTACGTCAAAAACCTTAATCCTTGTGTATTGTTCAAGAGTTCCATTCTTTAAAAACAATGTTCGTGACGTTCATTATTGCGATACTTTTTGTATGATTTACAATTATTTTACTATATATGTTAGTAGTGTTTAATACAAGAAACATTCAAATTTTGTTTTAATCATTCCCGTGTTTATATACGAAGTGTTAAACTAGTATATATTTAAACCTGAGATAACTTTACATAAGGTAGTACTTGTTAAAGTGTCGCACGCTATTACAACATTTGTCGGACTTAGAGCTTAAAACACATCCAACAAGAAGGCGTGTGAGTGCCTAGAAAAGAAAACAAGAAATGAAAACATAGAGGCCTTTTTGGTAAAACCAAATGAATTCAATTGAGTTTCTAAACTTTCTAATGATTGTGTGAAGGAAGGTTAAATTCCCTTTTACGAAGGGAGATGTTTAGTTTACTTATGGAATTGATTCATTTAAGAAAAATACATGTTTTACTAACTCATAACATATCGTCAAAGCTATTGTACCTTGTACGAATGAGTCAATTTCATAAGTAAAAGAATAACATCCCATAAAAAAAACGAAAATAATTCAAACTTTTCAAAAAAGTAAAGTAAAACCAATATTACTAAAAATCATGATGCATAAAAAGTTGAAGCAATATATCATTGTGATAATATGATAATAAGAATGGAGATTCTTATATGATTATACAAACATATTCCCCAAACTCACTCAATGTCTCAATATATCTATTTAGAAATATGTTTTTTTTATCATTAATGCATTTATGGAAAAGTCATCAAATTTATTATGTATAATTATATCCTACAAAGTAATGCTTACACAATGTCTCACTATTAGAATTAACTTTTTATATATCTTTGTTATCCTTTTGCATTAAGATATTAGAAATTAAGATTTTGTAGCAGTGTAAAAAAATTAAAATTAATTATGAAAATAAGCATTTTTTATGTGTAATAGCAAAAATAAGCATAAAAAATAAATATTACCAATTTAAGCATGGTTTCGCCAATAAAATGTACGGGTTTCGCCGATAAAAGCCTCCCATTCCACTGACCAATAATAGCTCGCTACGTCGACTCAGGAAAAAAAATCATTTTCGCCGATAAAAGGTACTGGTTTCGCCGATAAAAGCCTCCCATTCCGCCGACCAATAATAGCTCGCCACGTGGCCTCGGGAAAAAAACACCATTTCGCCGATAAAAGCTACCCATTTCGCCGACAAAAGAGACCCATTTCGCCGATAAAAGCAAAAAAAATGATGTGTTGTCTAATCAATGATGTGTTGTCAAATCATAGTTGAGTTGTCAAATCATATGGGAAAACGGGTAATCACAGTTGAAAAATAGTAAAAATTAAAGTAGATTCTATGTTTTATAATTTTTAGGTAGGTAAAAGAAGATAAATAGAGGGAGGTAAGTTTGAAGTTGTAATTTTAAACTCTTTCAACAGCATTTTTCCGGCGACATCTCCGGCGAGTCCTCCGGCGACCAAAAACTTGTAAGTTTTGTTGACTTGTTCCGGCGACCACTTCGGCAACACATCCGGCGACCACATACCCACTTTGTTGAGTTTTCCGGTGACTTTTCCGGCGACCTTTCCGGCTTGGGGACTTTTCTGACATCTCTATTTCTCCATCAAACCTTATATAAGAATGGTAAACCTTTTATTTTAAAAAATAAAATTTATATTTATGTATATATATGTAAATGTATGTTACATTTTATTTTTTTAACTATCATGTATATTATCACTTTTAAATGTATATTTAAAATGTGTTCTTGCGTTTGCTAAATTTTTATTAATTGTTAGATGAAATTAATTTTAATGTTTGTGTATCTTCAAAATAATTAAAAAGTTGTTAACTTTTATTTATATTTGTAATATTGTAAATTATTAAATATTTGAATGACTTGAAAATTATAAATTTAGTATATGACCAATTTATATAGAGAGATATATATTTAATAGACTATGAATGTTATAGAAAATTGATAAAAAAAATATAGACAAGTTTAGTTAGATATGATAGAAAAATTAATATATTTATAAAAGTATGAAGTTCTTAAAAAAATCTAGTTAGATGAGATTGAGAAATTGATATATTTATAAAACTATAAATGTAGATGTCATAGAGAAATTAATATAATTAAAATAATATAAAGTTTATTAACAAAATTGTATTTCGATCTCATAGAGAAATTAATATATTTATAAAGTTTTTAAAAATCAAGTTAAAAATGATAGACAAATTTATATATATATATATATATATTTAAAATAGTATGAAGTTATAAGAAATTGATTTAGGTTATTTTCGTAATTGATTTAAAAATTAATATAGTTATAAAATTTAAATGTAATAGATAAATGTATATACTTATAAAATTTAGAGATTAAGGTTATATCTGTATACTTAAACATGAGAGACAAATTTATATATATTTAAAAAACTATTTTATAATAAAATTTTAGTAATGTAGTTAGATAGTATAGAATGACGGGGGCGGAATCACAATTCGTGACTATACTTAAAAGAATGTATATATTTAAAAAACTACGAAGCTTTCATAAAATAATTTAGAGTTAATAGACAAGTAAATCTAATAATTTTAAAGGTTTTAAAATTTTATTTAAAATGATAGACAAGTTTAAAAATTTTAAAATTTTAGAATGTTATATGTAATAAAAACTCTAAAAACTCATTTCATTCGTAGGAAATTTACAAGGCAGGTCTAACTTGTCGAAACAACTTACGTGTGCGCGCGAAGATTAAACAACGCCTGAGCGAAAGAGCAGATAGTTTGACACTATTTCGCCAGACTTGTTTTAGGCCATTTCTGAACATCAAGGGGCCACAGAACGATCCTATGGTCGTACACGCATTGTTGTGTTGGCAAATTGTGAATGGGATTAATGAATGGGAAACCTTATTTTCAATGTGGTAGGTAACTAAATAACTTTCGGGCGCCGAGAGTTTTGTCTGCTGACAGGACTTAGATTCGGGCCTATAAACTTTATCGACTATCTACCTGAAACAGGTTTTATGAGGCGTGTTTTCCCGGGACTTGATTCACCCCGGTTATAAGTGCACCACGTGCTTAAACTCTGGGACAATGTAACCGCGTTTAATAACGTACGAGATGATGATGCGGTGAGGGTAGCATTGCTAGTCATGCTATACCGTGGGTTTATTGGGTCCGATGACCAATGTTACGTTCATATAGGCGTTATACATCTACTGGAGAACCTGAACGCATGGAACACCTTCCCATGGGGGTTGTTTATCTGGACGTACACGTACCACCAGCTTTATAATGCTTTAAATGCGGATAGAGTCGCACGTCATGCGATTAATCCCCATGCAGCCTACACTGTTTACGGGCTTGTATGGGTCCTAAATGTATAATAATACATTGTTAACGATATAATAATAATAACAACATATATCTACCGTTTTGTTTTCTAATATAGTTTATTTCTATACTGTTGGGTTTACGAGACCTTCCCCGGTATTAGTAGGTTTCTCTCATACGACGGGTCGATTTGATCCGGTCGTGGCTGTTTTCGTCCAATGCGCGGATGTAGGTGTTTCCACTAGTTATTTTTAAAACATGTTTTAAATTTATATGCACTAACTATTTTTTTATGACTATCCATAGCCGGCTTATGCGCAGGTGAACATGACTCCCACCTCCATTGAGCGGACTCAAGACTGGTGGATTTCCAGCCTACCATTTTTTGAAGGTGGTGATGGCATTGCTATAGGACAGGCCCAAGCTGAAGAGAGAGTGCCTACACCGCCACTTCATGATTTCTCCCCGCAGTGTTCTCCACCCAATGCCGGGAACCCCATTCATGGTAGTGGGGACAAGGTTTTCGATGTGATTACGAACCTTGTTGGACGTATAAGTGCTCTCGAGGACCTGATGCGGGAGATGCAGTCTCGTAAGTGCAAAACTGATGCTGAAGTAGAACGATTGACTGTAAGATTCAGCGTGGTCGATGCACAGCAGGAGGAGCTACAGCGCATGCTCACTACCATACAAAATCAGTACATGGTGTGTTCATATATGGCTTAATTATAAATAAATTAAAGTTTATTTATAGTATACGTATTACAAACGTACTGTTATCTCTTGTAGTCGCAGTTTGGGGGATCAATGGCGGGCCCGCCGCCGCCGCAGTTTACCAACATAGAGGCAGACCCATCCAATACTGTACGTGTATGCTTATAAAAAACAAATTTATAGTATATTTTCGAGACACCAATACGTTTGAATATAATCTTATAAAAACATGTTCACTTGTAGGCACATGGTACCGATATATTTGACGTAGCGGGGACATCGGCGGCCTTCTACGAACCAGAATTTGCCGACACAAAGGTAGGCCCATCTAATGTGTTTGATGTGGCTAGGACATCAGGGGCCATCTTCTTCGACATGCCAGAATTTGTATGCTTAATCAAATCATACTTACTATATATATATATATATATATATATATGTGTGTGTGTGTGTGTGTGTGTAACACCGGAAAATCACAAGCCATTTTTTTATACGCTGCGAAAGCTAATTAAAACCAACTTGAATACCTTAAACCAATATTTACAAATGTACAATCTTTGTTCAAAAGTTAACATAACTATCATAGTTTAGTGTTACAAAATACTGTCTCGTCTCTTTTTAAAACTAGTATTAGAGTGTGGTCAACTCTTCCTTCTTCAACTCAAACACGAACCTGCAAAAACATCAACTGAGGGGAATTAGCACAAAGGTAAGTGAGTAGTGGCTAAAACATCAAATGCAAACATTCACAATCAACATCAATCATGTAATCACATATCCTGAGAAGACCGGCAGTTCGGCGCAGAACCTACAACCAATGTCGGCCAAAGCAAAGGTAGCTTTCCACTGAATTGGCACAGTAAACTTCCCTCTGAGCAACAAATGCAACAGAATGGCTACTACCGTTCAACCAACCAGTTAGACAAGCCCAGCCCAAGTCCACGTATAGCTGACTTCTCAAACGCAACTCAAAATCATCCTAAGAGCGCGTATCGACCAAATAGTCATGCAGCAGTTAACAATAATCATTATCACAATCAGCAGTTCAATCAATCCAATCTCAATCCATAATCATGCATCACATCAATAATATTAACTGCAATCTTTACCATCCGCGATTAACGTCCACTCACCTCAGTTTCAGCTTGAACTCAGGTATCTAATTTTACTGAGCTTTTGGATTGCCTGAAAACACAACAATAACCAAATCAGTCTCAATCCTATAAGTATATATCTATCCACATATAAATCATTCATCAAATAACAACAAACGATAAACAAATATAACTTCAAACGCAAAGTATCGAATTTCCCAAAACTCCCGGATTTCCAAGAATCCGCAACTTGAGCACCGGATTTCACCATAGTCGGATTTAGGAATCCGAGGGATTCCAAAACTGTCGGTTTTAACTTAATCGGATTCCAAACATTAAGAATCAAGGGTATCGGATTTGGGCTACGGATTCCAAGTCTCGGATTTGGGTCTCGGTTTTCAAGTTTCCGGATTACTAGTATAGGATTTCTAGTCTATCGGATTTAAAGTCTCGGTTTCTCAAGTGTAGGATTTTGGAGTATAGGATTCTAGCTTGTCGGTTTTCAAGGTAATGGTTTAAGAGTTCCGGATTTCAAATACTTGGTTTGTAACAATCGGTTTTATTAAATGCCAGTTTCAGCTTTTATCGGATTTTGAGGTTCCGGATTACAAGTATCGGTTTACCAAACTATCGGTGTAATACCCGTATTTTTGGAAATTATAAATATATATATGGTGCAAATTCACTTGAAATTAGTAAAAATCATGTGTTAAGGTGTTATTTATGTTATTTATATTATATATATACGGATGTGGGTAATAGGTGTAAAAGGGAAAGAAGTGCAAGGACCAAACTTGTAAATATGTATGTATATATATATATATATATCTCCATTGACTCAATAATTGAAGTCAAGGAAAGAAAGAAAAGAAGAAAAATCTGGAAGAAAGAAGAAGAAGAAAACGTGATAAAGGGAGAAGAGAGTTCTAGAAGAGAAAATCAAGAGAAGAAGAAAAGATCAAGGGGAAACTTGAAGATTCAAGTGTGGGATTCAAGAAATTCAAGGTTTGAATGCTTGCTCTTCAACCTAGGGTTGATTTGAATCACAAAAAGTAACCAACCAAGTTGGGGTTTGCACATCAAGTAAGTGTTACTTGTAATTGGTGTTTGATTTTAAGTTTGGAGTGTTGTTTGTGATGATCTTTGGCTCCTATGTTGAAAAATCATGGTAAGTGGGTCATTTTTGGGGAAATGGTTGAAGTTAGGGTTTGTAATGATCAAATGTGTTAAAAATGTTGATCAATGAGTTTGATGGTGAATTTACATGTTAGTGTTGGTAATTTATGGTTGAATTTGTGTTGATTGGGTTAAATGGGTCAAAAAAGCTTGAAATGGGAGAAGTAAGAGTAATTGATGATTAATTGTTGTTAAGTTTGTTGGATTATGATTATAATTAAGTTATGTGGTAGTATTAGCATGGTTCTAATGTGTTGTTGGAAGAAATGAGTTTTTTTGGTGTGGAAAAATTAGAAAATTCGGGGCCTGCAGCAAAAGAAAGCACCCGGAATCACTGTTCACGGGGCGTCGCGGCACGACCCATAAGCGTCGTGGCGCGAGGGGTGGTTTTTGCGAAGGTCAAGTTTCCAGAGATTTTCTCCCGGCGCGAGGCACCTTGTCTCGTGGCGCCAGGACCCCTGAAATGTCCAAAAACTTGTTTTTGACCCCATTTGACCTTGTAATTGATTGGGGATTGTTTCTAATGGTTTTAGGGAGTTCATAGGGGGTCCGAAAGACCCGAAATGAGCTATTAAGTTGTGTTTTGAGTCCACATTGGTGTGTAACTTCCATATATGGATAACTTAACTAAGTTAACCTTGTGTTTTGGTGATCATAGGTTTATGATCAAGTGTCAAGCTTTGGTTTGGATGGGGTTGTGATCCTCATCACACCCTCAGGTGAGTACACCCTGCGGATACCCAAAATTGTTAAAGTTTTCAAGTCATCTATGTGTTTTGATTGTTTGGAAATTTTTGATGAATCTTGATGGATTAAAGGATGTGGATTATGAAATGGTTTTATAACATGATTTATGCGATTAGAAAAGGTTATGAAGCTTTTGAACTTCTGATTGTGGAAACTATGCATTTGTTTTATAAATGCGGGTGATATGATTTGCAAATGTTTATGAGGCTTTTGGAACTTAAAGAATATGGAAACCATGTATTGTTTTATAATATGGTTTATACAGATTATAAACGCTTTATGAAACTCTTGGGATTCAAAGAATGTGAAAATTGTGAATTCAATTTAAGATGTGTTATAAATGGTGGTTTTCAAAATAAGACCATTGCTCCATGTTAGAGATGGTCTATGTTTGAATTGTGATTTAATTAATGGTTTTGAAACATGGTACTCCATGATGGAGTGGACTTTGGTTTTGAAATAACAAACATGGTTTTGAGAAATAAAAGATATGTTTTCACTAATGATGTTTTGGGCATTGAGATGCCAAATATGGATTTGATTGTTGAGCATTTATGATCAAGAGATATAATTGAGACACTTATGTGTTTATTGATAAGCTTGTATGCTTGAGATATTTGGCCTTGTTGGCATGTGATATTTGGCCTTGTTGGCATGTGATTTTATGACCCTTCGGGGTAAGTGATTCTATGACCCTTCGGGGTAAGTGATTATGTGACCCTTCGGGGTATGTGCTTATGTGACCCTTCGGGGTATATGCTTATGTGACCCTTCGGGGTATATGTGTTTTGGTCCGGACCATTGTGTGATATGAACTCTGTACCATAGGGTTCCTAGTCATTGAGACGTACACAGAGGTTCATATGGCTTCGGCAATTGAGGAACCGCGAGGTACGGGTGACTGAGGGATCGGTGCAGAGAGTGGAGGGGTATGTCAGTAGCCATCATGACCGTGTGGGTTCACTGGGTTGATGAGCCACCGAACCCGTGGCAACACGAGTGGATTTGGTGAACAGGGCATGCACTCCAGATAACCATTGTATGGTGGACTGCTTCGTGCATCCCCCACCTTGACGGGGTGATGTGGTTATCCCCCATGTGGGCACGTGTTGACCGTGGCTAGCTACCACGTGGATGCATTGTGGCCCAATGGACAGACCCGCATCCTTATGTGCTAATGTGTATGCTTTTGAAAGCTTAATTGATTGCCAAACTTGTGTTTTTAAAAGAGAAAAGGATGACTTGGTTTTGATAAAACAAATGTTTTTGGTTGTACTCACTAGCTATGTTTATAGTTAACAGATTGTGTATGAAAATGTTTTGTATCCGCAGGATGTATAGAGGCCTTGATGAGGCGGGTAGATGCCTTGGGGCATAGTATTGGATTGACTGCATTTCCGGTAAACTTGGATTTCCTACTTTTTCGGATTATGGTCGTGAGATTGACTGTAGTAACACCAAAAGGTTTTGGGATTTATGTAATGAAAAGTTTATTGATAAATTGTGCTGTATTTCGTTGAAATACTTCAAGAATGTTATGATGCTTACGCGTTAAATTTTAAGGGCTTTGTATAAATATGGTTTCAAATTGATTTTTGAAAAATTTAAATTTGGGCTAAAAGTCAGGGTGTTACAATCGGTTTTCACCTTCTTCCACTAAATCCGACAAGTTCATTTATTCATCCAATCCGCCATCTTCTCAATATCATATCTCAAACCCAGAAGATTATAAACTCATCCAAACATTTCAGAAACATGTTTAAACTCAACTAAATATATATTCATACATCAAAACATGATAAACTCATATAATCCATAAGAACACTCGAAGCCCATAAATCCATGCTTCAAAAACTGATTCTCATGATTTTTCATATGAACATGTTATTTCTATTAGAAATCATTCAACTAAACTTTTAATAACAATGGCAATAATATCTAACCTTGAATCTTAACTTAAAATTACACAAATAGTAATTCCGATTGTTGTTCTTGGTTCTTCGGTTTCTTCTTTGGCCGAGAGATTTCACAAGTTCACACACACATACACACTTTTCTAAATTGAGATAATGAGGGTTACCCACTAACCCCCCCCCCCCCCCCGGTATACACATAAAACAGGAGGTGGCAATACCTCCTTAACACACACATCCACGTACACAATTTAGATATATACATGCATACGGTCCAACATACATACACATACAACACATACATTCATATTTAATTAACCATATATTAAGAATTAGTTTAACCAACATAATTAAACACTTAATTATAACAAAACAATTAAGCACATACCATAAACCCTGCTAATCTCCTAGCCCAGGTTTGCGGGTGTTACAATATGTATATATATTACAAGCGTACTGTTATAATAAGTTTTGTATTAACACATTGTCTTTGCATTCCCATTCCCATCTCTTTTGAAGAGTGTTATATGAATGAAGAACAAACAACGTCTCTTCAGACCGGTGGGACTGCATTTGTAGCGGAGGCTTCGACATCTGGGTCTGTTCCAATTGCACGTAGGAGACAGCAGAGGCAAATAAGACCTGCTGCGGCCTTACCTTCACCCTACACACAACATCAGATAGTTCGACAGCAGGGGAAGCCAACTACTTATGATGTTGTGTTGCAGTGGTACCGGTCATAGAATCCCGATTTCATTGTACAATTTAGTATAAACTGTGAAATACGATACACAAAATTGAATTATCTCTTGAATTGAAATAATTTTTACTATTAAAAATCAAAATTTGAAAATTTCATAGATTTGATGTTTATTACTCTTTTATTTATATTCAAAGATTATATTATGTGTAGATATATGGGGTAGATATATTTTAAGAAATTAAAAAAAGTGAATATGTGTAGATATATGGGGTAGATTATATTATAGGGTGGATATATATAGAATTAAAAAAAAATCACAGTGCACACTTTTCAATAAAGTATCGGCGAAATGGATCACTTTTATCGGCGAAATGGGAAAGTGTGAGCAACGGCTATCGACTGCTGTGCCACTTTTATCAGCGAAATGGGTGCCTTTTATCAGGGAAATAGACCACTTTTGTCGGCGAAATCACTTTTTTTAAAAATACACATGTCAGTATTTGGTTGGTCGGCGAAATGGAGACCCCATTGGCGAAACCCATCGGCAAAATGGTGCTTATTTTGGTTATCTTGCTTTTTTTCTTATTTTTGTAATGTTACTTGTTTTGTTGCTTATTTTGGTAAAAACCTCAAAAAAGTTAAATTAAGTTTATCTTGATATTCGTCTTCTTGAAAAATATCATATATGTTTCTTTTAAATTGTAAAATATATTATATACACAAAGCATGCTTTAAGATCATTGTATTTTATATATCAAAAGTTTGTGCTTTAGATATATAAGATATTTTGCAAGTTAAGAAATATATTAGTTTTCTTTCCTTTGTTGCTGCCGCACAATCTTGCCACCACCATCACCCCTCTTGTTGCCGTCGTGCTTCTTGTCGCTCCTTTTGATCAGTTACCAGTCATTGTCTTGCCACCATGAAGTTTTTTTTCATACATGTACGTTATTTTATCTCTTCTTTTATATTTTATATTTTATGTATCTTATTTGATTTCTTTCTAGAAGCATGTATTCTTATAAATATAATATTTTTTTTTTATATTTGTAAGAGTGATGATCTGCGTAAAATAAAAACAAGTTTTCGATTGAATACATGAAGAATAAGTGGTCAAGTAGGTGGAATTTTAAATAATTTTATAATTTCATAAAATATTTAATTAATGAGGCAACATAATTAATTAATCATTGAAGATCCCAATTATTAATCAGTTATTTTATCATAATAATTTTTTTGTATTAAATATGAATATTTTATTTTATATGATCCAGAGAATACATACCACCCATCTCATTCCAACACCTGTATTTAAAAACTTGAATACACAACTGTGTTGGCTGGAATTTACGTGTAGCGATTCATCGGGTCCCACTTTAACTAGGATAAAATTCAAAATTTCCTGAGTTTTCGGAGTAGGTGATGCCGTGATGGTGAGTGCTGACGGGTGGGATGGCGATTACAACACTGAGGTGAGTGATGAAGGTGATATATATATATAGGAAGGTTCATTTGAAAACTGTTTTTATTGCGAGAATCAATCTAGGTTGTTCATTTTGGATAATGGAATTCATGGATGAAAAGCGTGGGGCGATTGAGTGTGGCAGGGTGCATGTAAGGAATTCATGAGTGGGAATCCAATTGAAGGAGTGGGAATTGGACGGCTAAGATTGGTTCTCGCGATTCTCGCAATAAAAACGGTTCTCAAATGAACCTTTCACTATATATATATATATATATATATATATATATATATATATATATATATATATATATACTAGTGGGGTACCCGCGCAATGCGACGACGGCGAATAAAGAGGAGGTTGTGATGAGTTTTGTGCAGAATAATCACAAAGAGCTAATATGAGTTTGTGAAGATTCCTTGCGAGATGAAGATAATTGTGAAGATTCTTTGCGAGAGCCACTTTGAAATTAAGAATTAAATTGCTAACTCTGAGTTATTTGTCTTTCAGTTTGTTGGAAGAATTTTGTCGCATGGCTGAATCGTGAAGTTGCTGATTATATATATGTATGTATATGTGTGTGTAATGTTTCATAATTCCAATTATTATATAATTGAGTTAGAATGCAATGTTTATAAATTTTAACTTAATTTATTAAAAACAAGAATTTAGGTGATCTCATGAATCAAAAGTTAATATTAAAAATATATTATTAGACTTAATTCAGTTATAAGTATGGTGATCTCATGAATCAAAAGTTAATATTAAAAATATATGGTTAAAAATAATTCAGTTATAAGTATTGGTTTAAATTCATTAACTGTCGGTTATGTTTTCAATATTTATTTGTTTAAATTCATTAATTGTGGACTTAAAGAAGTGGTAAAGGAGAGGTATAAAGGAAGGGTATTTTAGTAAATTTACTCTTCTTAAAATTAAGAGTTTTTTAGGTGGTAAATGCATTATATAGGAGTAAGATATATATATATATATATACATATATATATATAGGGGAAGGTTCATTTGAGAACCGTTTTTATTGCGAGAACCGCGAGAACCAATGTTAGCCGTTGATTTTGGATAATGGGATTCATGGATGAAGAGCGTGGGGGATTGAGTGTGGCAGGGTGCATGTAAGGAATTCATGGGTGAGTAATCCAATTGAAGGAGGGGAATTGGACGGTTAAGATTGGTTCTCGCAATAAAAACGGTTCTCGAATGAACTTTTCACTATATATATATATATATATATATATTAGCAACGTACCCGCGCAATGCTGTGACGACAAATAATTTCTATTTTACATCATGTTGTTTTAAAAATGTAATAATATGTTGCTTTTAAATAGATAAAAAAATTAAAGTAAATTAGAAGAGAGAATGAAATGGTTAAAAAGAGGTATTTTAAAAGTTAAAATAAATTAGGAGAGAGGATAAAATGGTTAAGAAGTGGTATTTTAGTACATTCAAGTTACTTAAAATTAAGAGTTTTTAAGGTTGTAAATGTATTATAAAGAAGTAAGATAAGATAGATATATATATATATATATACACACACATACACACATTAGCTAAGCGACCCGTGTGTTAACACGGGGATGATATAAGTCAAATTTAAACTTATATAGCTTTAAGGAGTACTAACACATATAGTAAAAATAATTAAAAATAAATTAAAAGAATTTCGATTAACAGACAATTATGGTTGGTAGATTCGAGAAACAATGTTGATCATGCCAATAAGTTCAAGTTCATTAGTTTATTGTAATTCATTACTTAAAAATTTCATTAACTTTAATATATAACTATTGAAAATCATCCGAGATTAAAATGATTAGTGATTATAAAATGACGTTGGAATCATTTACTCAATCATATGTGTATATATTTACACAAGTATATCATAAAGCATATAAAATGAATATAAATGACTTTATGTAAATTTTGAACTAATTTCTAATTTGAAATTAAACACGCCGTTAGATATATCATTTAAAGTAATCCGTGAACTTGTTCTATCATTTTCAATCGTTATTGAATTGTTATGAACAGAGTTGTCATGTATAGAATGAATCACCCTTTATTTCTTCCTTTCTTTTGAATGCTCTTCCTATGAAGGTCGTTTTAGAGCAGATGAAGCAGGTTGTTTATTCTCTATAATTAATGACTATAATAAAAAGAACAATATATTACATTAGCATATGTGAATTATTTTGAAATTTAAACAAAACTTATTTACTAGTAGAACAATAAAGAAACGGTGCAATCTTTTCAAGAAGTTGCAAAGAATTTTGTGTTTGAAAAATTGAGTATCTTATCTTATCTTTTAACCTTATTAAAAGAAAAAGATGATGATGTAACCAGTCAAACTAAATTTCCACCAATCAAAACCTCCCATTTAAAAAAATCATGGTTAAATATACAATGACGTCACGTATCTCATTCCAACAGCTTAAGAAAAAACGCGGGTCACGGTAACCCGGATTTGAAACAGATTACTCTTGGGGTTTCTGAAAACAAAAGACGACTCCTTTTGCGTTACCTTCTTCGACAGTCCGGCTTCCTTCCGACCCTTATCTCTTCGACACACAGCCCTTAACAAAAGTTTCCTAGTTGTAACTAATCTAAAATTCAAAAATTGGTTTTTTTGGGATGACGTCACTGTATTCTTAAACACGATTTTTTTTAATTTTTTAAAAATGGGTTGTTGTGATTGGTGGAAATTTAGTTCTGTCATCCTTTTCTTTTAATAAGGTTATAAGATAAGATAAGATGTTTTAAAATCAATAACTAAGCACTTTGAATATCATATTCAAGTTGATCACTCAGCTCATCGCCATAATCCAAAAAAAAAACCTCTCAACTATACAAAAAATTACCTACCCACTACTATTAATGTATAACAAAAAATTAAGAATGTACTAATTTTAAAAAAGTATCATATTACAATAAAGTTTACACCAAAACGTAGATAAAAATGAGACGGTTACAAATATACAATTATTTTTTCTCTAAACAAAATATATCACAAGTTACTAAACATAATTTATAAACAACCTATAATAATATACAAATTTTATAAAACTCTCACACATTTTCTTAAAATCCCTCACATGTTTTATAAAACCCCATCATAATTTTCATCCAACACCCTCAATCTTATAACCTATTTATGAAATTCCTTATAAATAGGATAATGTCATTATTCTTAAAAACATGATTTTTTGAAAAAGATGATGATGTCATCATACTTTTCTTTTAAATAGGTTATAAGATATAATATATATATATATATATATATATATATATATATATATATATATATAGGCAAAAGTTCAAACGAGAACTGTTTTTCGTACGAGAACCGCGAGAACCAATCTTAGCCGTCCAATTCCCCCTCCTTTAATTGGATTGTCTACCCATGAATTCCTTACATGCATCCTGCCACACTCAATCCCCCCACGCTCTTCATCCATGAATTCCGTTATCCAAAATGAACAACCAAGATTGGTTCTCGCAGTTATCGTACGGAAAACAGTTCTCGTTTGAACAATCCCCTATATATATATATATGTGTGTGTGTGTGTGTGTATATATATATATGTGGGAAAGTTCATTTAAGAACCATTATTATTATGAGAATCGCGAGAACCAATCTTATCCGTTCATTTTGGAAAAGGGAATTCATGGATGAATTGCGTGGGGGGATTGAGTGTGGCAAGGTGCATGTAAGGAATTCATGGATGGACAATCCAATTGAACGAGAGGAAATTGGACGGCTGAGATTAGTTCTCGCGGTTCTCGCAATAAAAAGAATTCTCAAATGAACTTTTCAATATATATATATACATACATACATACTAGTATAGTACCCGCATAATTCAGCGGCTATAAATAATTTTTATTCGATAACATGTCCGTTTTTATAATGTAAGACTATTATATTCACGCGTTATGATGACATCGAATAATTTTAGTTCACAATATATCTATTTTTCTCCTTTTTAAATTTCTTTTATTTCTCTTTTCTTTATAGCTCTTTTATTGCTTTTAAAAAATAATAAAGTGAGAAACACAAAGAATATTAAATATACTATAAATTAAACCTTTTGTTTTGATTACACGAGCCATTTAAAAAAACCGAAAAAGTTTATAAATTTAGGTTACATGTTATTAGGTTTGTCACAACCAGATTTATATATATATATATATATATATATATATATATATTACAAAATAGGGAAAGAGGTTTTGCAAAAGTATAGTTAACATTTTTCTATTACACAAAAGTTATTGTCCAAAACAGAAAATACATCATTCTTTGACTGGGGTCTTGCCTCGATTAGTATCTGCAAACCAAAAATTCAAAGTCATCCAAATGATCTTCCAAGCTAGTAAATTGAGTCTATGTTCTTGCCCGTGCTCTTGTTCTCGTGAGTTCCAGAAGTCCCAACACACATACACAGCTCTCTTCCATATATAACTTGTAAAAGTCATCTACCCCCCCCCCCCCCCCCCCCCCAATATTCATAAAATGACATCCAGCCCCCTCTAACTAAGTTTAGACATACACTAAGGGTCTAACTTAGTATTTTTCTCTTTCTTTTTAAATAGTTAGATACTCAGTTATAAATACAACGTTGAGACTCTCCCTAACTAACAACAAATAAATTATTTATTTTCTATAAGTGTATATATATATATATATATATATATATAAATACACTAAGTTTCTAAAATGAAGAAATAATATTCAACTCACATGCTTGGGGTGTTACAACTCTCCCCCACTTATTCTGATTTCGTCCTCGAAATCAATCTCTGAAAAGCTCTGGATATTTGCGTCTCATCTCATCTTCCGACTCCCAAGTAATTTCCGATCCTCTTCGATGTTCCATTCCACCTTGACCATGTTAATTTGTTTATTGCGCAAAGCTTTAATTTTTCTCTCAAGGATGGCTACCGGTTGTTCCACATAGTTGAGTCTCTCATCGACAGTCACATCCTCTAACGGTACAAAGGTTGTTGGATCAGCCAAACATTTACGTAATTGCGACACATGAAAGGTATTATGAATTATGGACAGTTCATGAGGTAGCTCTAATTGATAGGCTACCTTTTCAACTCGATCCAGGATTCTGAATGGCCCGATATATCTAGGATCCAATTTACCTCTTTTTCGAAATCGTATGATACCTTTCCACGGGGATACCTTTAAAAGAACAAAATCACCGATTTGAAATTCTAACGGCGATCGACTTCTATCTGTGTAATTCTTCTGTCGGCTCTGAGCAATCTGTAGCCTTTCTCTAATTTGCTGAATCTTTTCTGTAGTCTATGGAACTACCTCGGTGCTACCCATGACTTGCTGACCCACCTCTCCCCAACAAATGAGAGTCCTACATTTGCGCCCATATAATATTTCGTATGGCGGCATGCCAATACTCGCGTGATAGCTATTGTTGTAAGAGAATTCGGCGAGTGGTAAGTGCGTATCCCAACTACCTCCAAAATCAATAGCACAAGCCCGAAGCATATCCTCCGAAGTCCGTATAGTCCTCTCGCTATGACCGTCCGTTTGGGGGTGGAATGCCGTGCTAAAGTGTAATTTAATTCCCATGTCTTCATAAAATTTTCCCCAAAGCCTGGATGTGAACCGACTGTCTCTGTCAGATACAACTGAAACCGGTACACCGTGCCTTCTTTGATGAAGATCCCCGTTAATTTCTCGGAAGAATATGTCTCCCTAATTGGGATAAAATGTGCACTTTTAGATAATCTATCAACCACCACCCAAATTGTATCGATACCTCTCGGGGTTCGGGGAAGTTTGGTAATTAAATCCATTATGATGTGTTTTCACTCCACTCTAGTATTTCAAGGGGTTGCAATTTGCTGTGAGGTCTTTGATGCTCGGCTTTTACTTGTAAACACGTCAGACATTTCTCTACATAAGTTGTGATGTCTCTTTTCATCCCCTGCCACCAGTAATCGGTTTTTAGAACACGATATATTTTTGTTGCTCGTGGGTGGATTGAATACTTGGATCTGTGAGCTTCGTCTAAAATTTTCTGTCTGGCCTCACTCATTCTTGGTACCCAAATTCTCCCATATCGCGTCATTAATCCTCTACTATCTCTTATGAATTCTTTTGTTTGACCTTTAATTCTTTCTCCATTCTAGTTTTCCTCTTTCACAACTTCAATTTGCGCATTCTTGATTGTTTCAAGTATCGGAGTGATTACCATCATTCTCAGAGGGTGAATAATTAGTGGCATACAGCTAGTCTTGCGGCTTAACGCGTCCACCACTACGTTAGCTTTACTAGGATGGTAGAGTATCTCGCACTCGTAATCTTTGACTAAATCCAACCACCTCCTTTGTCTCATGTTTAAAATTTTCTGTTCTAGGAAATATCTCAAACTCTTATGATCCGTATAGATAGTACATTTAACGCCATATAAATAATGCCTCCAAATCTTCAGAGCAAACCCGACTGCTGCTAATTCAAGATCATGCGTAGTATAGTTCATCTCATGTGATTTTAACTGAAGGGAAGCGTATGCGATAACCTTACCTTTCTGCATTAGAACACATCCTAGTCCTAACCGAGAGGCATCACAATAAACTATCATATCCTCCATTCCATCTGGCAAAGTGAGAATAGGGGCTTCACAAAATTTCCTCCATAGTATCTCAAAGGCTTTCTGTTGATCATCACCCCACTTAAACTCTACATTCTTTTTACTTAAACTGATCAGTGGAACTGCAATCTTTGAAAAATCTTGAATAAATCGACGATAATACCCAGCTAACCCTAGGAAACTTCTGATTTCTGTTGGGCTTTTAAGAGGCTCCCACTCTAATACAGCTTTAACCTTTGCGGGATCCATTTAACACCTTATTTATTAATTACGTGCCCCAAAAATTGTACCACTTGGAGCCAGAATTCACATTTCGAAAATTTGGCATACAATCTCTCTTTTCTCGGTGTCTCAAGCATTTCGCGAAGATGATCCCTATGCTCCTCCTTCGTTTTTTTGAGTAAATCAAAATATCGTCAATGAACACGATCACCGATTTATCGATCATTGGTCATCACACTCTATTCATGAGATCCATAAATGCCTCAGGATTGTTTGTTAATCTGAACGGCATCACCATGAACTCATAGTGACCATATTGAGTTCTAAAAGCTGTCTTTGGCACATCTTCTTCTCTTACCTTCAACTGATGATACTTGGATCGCAAGTCAATTTTTGAAATACAGGCAGCTTCTTGTAGCTGATCAAACAGATCATCAAGTGGATATTTATTCTCCACAGTAAGTTTATTTAGTTCTCTGTAATCTATGCATATACGAAAGGATCCATCCTTCTTTTTTACAAACAACACTGGGGCTCCCCAAGGAGAGCTACTCAGCCAAATGAAGCCTTTATCAAGAAGCTCTTGGAGTTGTTTCATCATTTATTGCATCTATGTGGGTCCCAATCTATACGGGGATCTAGCGATAGGTGCAGCGCTAGGAATTAACTCGATCCGGAACTCTACACATCTCTCGAGAGGAATACCCGGTAAATCTTCAGGAAATACATCCACATAATCATATACCACATCCACATCATCCAGGCTTGCCTTTCTCTTTTCCATTTTTGTATCTACCACATGTATCAGGAATGACTCATACCCTCGTTGAAGATACTTTTGAGCTTTCATCATAGAACAACAGTGGATTCACTCTTTTTGCATTCATAAAAAATGGTGAGTTCTCCCCTACCTGGGGTTTGAACTTGGATTAACTTTTGATTGCATAGAATATTGTCCTTAAACTTTCCCAGCCAATCCATGCCCACAACCACTTGGAATTCTCTCATTAAGATTGGAATCAAGTCTATCGGAAATCGAGTTATTTCTATCTCTATCATATTACTTTTATACATATAGGATACATACACACTTTTATCATCGGCTATCTCTACCCCAAGTTGGGGTTTTAATGTCTCAGAAACACTTTTTAAATGTTTACAAAATGACAACGAAAAAAGATCGGCTAGATCCAGAATCAAATAATATGAGTGCATGTACAGAGTTTATAAGGAAAGTACCCGTAACAACATCCGGCTCGACTTTGGCTTCTTCCGCGGTTAGTTGGAACGCCCTGCCTCAGGCCTTTGGAGTCTCCGCTTTCTTCTCCTGCTTCACCTCAACAAACTTTGATGTTGGAAGTCTAGCCGTATCAGTACTCCCAGTTTTGAGAACAGGACAATCCGCTTTCACGTGCCCGGGTTTCCAGCACCCGAAACAAACGTTCATTGGGGCCTTATAGTTCCCTCCCCATGTGACCAGTCTTACCACAATTATAACACACTATCGGAGATATCGATTGTGGGGCTTTACAATACCCCTGATGATTCTTCCCGCATTTGTTACACGTGTTGGTTTTACTCATTCCCGGTCTGGAGGTGGTGTCAAAGGTCTTAGGTTTCTTTGCGGGACTTTCTCTTTGTGTAGTCGTCCTCAACTTCCCTTGCTTCTCTAATTCTATTTCCCTTACACGAGCAGCATCATACAATTGCTTGTAAGTTTGACACATTGTTGGATTCACAAACTCCCGGATATCAGTCCTCAACACTGTCATAAATCGATTCATCTTCATTTTCTCCGTAGTCACATATTCTTGACAAAAACGAGCTCGCTCCAGAAATTTTGCAGAGATCTGTGCCACCGTCTCGGTTGTCTGCCTCATGGTCAAAAATTCATCGGCTAACCTGTCTACCTTAACCTGCAGGGCAAATTGGTCTTTGAATAATTCCAGAAATTTATCCTAACTCATCTCCTCACCTTCTACTATCCTTTCCTTCAAGATCAACAAATTCCACCAATCCTTAGCAGCACCGCGAAGAAGATTAGAAGCGAACTTCACTTTACTCTCAGGAGGATAGTAACTGGTTCGGCAAGCACGTTCCACCTCTACTATCCATCTGGTACTAATCAACGGATCTGTAGTTTCATCAAAACAGGAGGTTTACAAGTGAATAAATCTCTATAGGTGCATACTTTAGGGGTACCTGGTTGGTCCTGATTCACTTCCTTCTCCGTTGCTTTCGGTACATTCATTACCATATCAACTCGTTTTTGGATAAACCCTTACATTTCCTCTTTCATCTGCTCAAGCAAATCAAGTAGATTCTCTCTCGGCGTCCTCACTACCGTTCTTGCCACCTCTTCTTGATTTACAGTCTTCAGGTTCTCTATCTCAATTTCTTCCTCAATCAGTGGTTCATCAATTATATATGTCTTGGACCCGATTGTAGTATCTTGTGGTGCCTTCTCAGGAGAGATACTAGTATTTTCTGCCTCTTGGGTGTGACCCGACCCTTCGGGTGTTGTTACTTTCCTCATGTCAGCCATACTAAAATTTACACAACTTGCATAAAGCAGGATATGATAATAGGTTTCCCACTCATGCATTACAAATTTGTTAATACTCCATTCCACATACAATTCTCTTTATTTTAACCTTATACCCCTAACTTCATCCATGGAATACTTTCATGACTTTGTTGAGTCGGATTCGTACCATGTGTGTAACACCCGCAAACCTGGGCTAGTAGATTAGCGGGTTAGCGGTATGTGATTATTTGTTTTATTTGATTATGTGATTATTTGAAGTTAATTAATTTAGTAATTAAATATATATATATATATATATATGAGATATTGGAATTAATTGAAAGAATAAATTGGAAATATGTATGTTAGGTATGTATGTATGATAGCATGGATGTGATTATGTACATATGTATGCATGTATTTATAGGAAGCCACCTCCTGCTTTGTAAATTGGGTTGTATGTATACGTGTGTGGGTATTTGTCAAATTAAGGAAAACCATCTGCTCATTACTTTCAAATTAAGAAAAGTGTAAGTGTGTGTTTTATTGAGAGAAAACCGCCATTGAAGAAAAGAGCGTGTGTATGTGTTCTAAGCTTTCCGCCGAAGAAAAACAAGAGAAGTTGCAAACGTGTATACTTAAATTGAAGATTTGGAATTCTGTGGATCAAAGTAAAGGTTGGTTTGTGTGTATAGCATGTTTAATAACATCTTGAGGTGTTTACTTATTAAAACCACCATGAATGAAGTTAAAGTTTATTTGATTAAGTAGGTTTCGCATGTTTTGATGATTTATGTGTTTAAAAAGATGTCCTTGATTCATGAATACATGTCTATACAGGATTAGATATGTTTTTGGTAAGATGAGTTTGTGAAATCTGGTAATTAATTCATGGAGATTTGAAGTTGGTGGATTTGTGATGAAGAAGATGTTTAGAAATACGGTATTTCTCATAAAACCGATAACTCCAAAAACCAACACTTTTAAATCCGTAGCCTATGAAATCCGATGTGTTCTGAATTCATAATGTTAAAATCCGGAATCTTGAAATCCGGTACCTTGTAAACCGACAACCTAAAATCCGAGAATCCAAACTTGGTCCAAAACCCAATAAACTCGGATTCCGACATTGAAATCCTATAACTTAAATCCGATAAAGCCAAATCTGACACTCTCTAAAAATCCGAGAACCAGAACCCAATCCTTAAATCCGACAGGGAATCCAACAAAGGTAAAATCTGACAGAATCCAGAATTTGAAATCCGATGGTTGTGAAAATCCGACATTTGGGATTTGATTTGATGTTATTTGATTTGTATGCTATTTTATGAGAAATTAAGATATACATATATATGGTCAGATATATTTGTATATCCGAGACTGATTTGGTTGTTACTATGTTTTCAGGCAATCCAAAGGCTGAGTAACATTAGATTTCTGAGTACCGTGTTTGAGATCGAAAGGTGAGTGGACGTTAATCGCAGATGGTAAATATTATGGTTGATGTTATTTATGTAATGCATGCGTATGTGATTGGATGATTGATTGGATTGTTGATTGATGATATGTGTTGCATGACTATTTGGTCGATACGCGCTCTTTGGATGATATTGAGTTGCGTTTAAGAAGTCAGCTACACATAGAATTGGGTTGGGCTCGTTTACTGGTTGGTTGAACAGTGATAGTCTTACTGGTGCATGCGTTGCATCAGAGGGGAATTTTCACTATGCCAACTCAGTTGAGGGCTATCGGTAAACCTTTGCTTTGACCGGCATTGGTTGTAGGTTTTGCGCTGAACCGCCGGTCTTCTTGGTTATGTGATTACATGCTTTGATATTGACTGATGATGTTTGCGTTTGTGCTTAGCCTCTACTCACTTAGCTTTGTGCTAATTCCCCTCAATTGTTGTTTTTGCAGGTTTGTGATTGTTGGTGTTTGTAGGAGGAAAGCCTGATCCCGCTCTGATAAGATTTTGATAAATGGAAACGAGCCAATGTATTTTTGTAACACTAAGTTTGTTGTTTTGTTGTCCTGAACAAGTGTTTGTTGGATGTAATTATTTGTATTGTATGTATAGTTAAGTTGTTTAATTAAGCTTCTACAACGCAGTTTTAAAAAAAATGGCTTTGGTTTTCCGGTGTTACAATGTGTTTATAGCTACACGGGCCCCATGTTGCTATAAACACACTATACTCATCTATTCGTTACTCCATCATTAATCACTCGAATTCATAAGCTTAGCTTCATTTTCTCAAAAATTTTAACACGTAACACATTCTCTGCATGTAAGTTGCGCATAAACATATATATGCACTTAATACTAGTTTTATGTCAATACAATGAACAGATAATCTCAAATAATTCTCAGTGCTACTCATACTCTTTTAACTCAGACATTTGGTAGTGCCCCAGCTCCAGTTGTGGTTCCGCTATATCATAACTATGGCTTAAGTTCGGACATTGCACCTTGACATGTTCGAATCCCTTAAACCATAGCTCTATTACCAACTTGTCACAACTAGATTTATATATATTACAAAATAGGGAAAGAGGTTTCTCAAAAGTATAGTTAACATTATTATATTACACAAAAGTTATAGTCCAAAAAGGAAAAGACAGCGGAAGCGCGAAACATCATTTTTGACTGGGGCCTTGTGTCGATCGGTACCTGCAAACCGAAAATTCAAATGGGTAAGCACTAGGCTTAGTGAGCTTGCAGTTTCATCGTCAATAAACACCACTATCTCATGATATTTTTTAACACGGGTAAGCATAAACTCTGTTAGTAATAGTTGCTCAAGCATATAATACACCTCCCAGGTGTCGCTTTTATTACTCGACTCTAATTAGCCCAAAGTTAAAAAAACACTTAGAACTAGTAACGCAAAGGTGGTAGCATGCAAGTAGCTCACAAAAGGTACCATGCGTGGACTATAAAATCCAAGAAGCAAAGCAAGAAAGGGAGGCCCCCTTCCCTTGGATTTTTGGCCGAAAAATCCAAGGGGGAGGGTCCCCTCTTGCTTCTTGCTACTTCATTTATTCCATACATGCATGTCCTGGTGGAGTATACTTGAAGAAACAACAAAATGGCCCCATTTGTGAATATTAAGGGATTTTAGTTTATTCTTTTAAATACATAAAAGAATACACTAGTTATGTCATACCATTTATAACATACATCTACATGTATTTTATATGCATACTTGATTGTTACTAGTAACTCTTTACTTGTAACAAAGATATACATACATATTTATAATTGTTACTAGTAACAATTTACTTGTAAAAAATACACACACACACACATATATATATATATACATACATAGGAAATCATATGTTTATATTTATGTATATTATATATTATGAGTTGGAAACATATTCAAATATGTAATTGGTGTCCATTGACTGTATATTTGTGACCCTATGAGTTTATTTATTATCAGTAATATCGTATTAATTTCTGTCTTATGCACATAGAACCAACAATCTCACACTTGCACAAGTTACAACTTAAGTTGATATAGACAACGGTAAGAACGTCTAGCAACATCACGTTGCCCCTAATAATGAATAAAGTGTATTGATCAACACTTTTACCAACAAAAGTAACTCACTAGCTACAAATCGTTATTATAGGTAAGTCATCAGTTATCTCTTTGTTTTAACATCTAGTTGAACATGAGACATGGATCGTCATCAATTCTCATATGATGTTCAACTTGTTTCAGGGCTCAGAGATATTATACTCCCCATTAAATGAGAGAAACAAATTCCATCTTGACCACATACGTCTATTATAAGACTCATATCATACCTAATAATGGCCTTTATAACTATCCGGTTAAAGATAGCGTTTAACCACATTAAAGCATGATACTCCTCATACTCGAGTCCCAATATGTGTCTCAGGTCTAAGGATACAAAGATACCACATTTTTCTTAAGATTCGCTTATGACACAAATCCATGAAGTGATCCTGAGAGCGGGTCATGTCCAATGTTTGTTCCCTAACAAACATTAGTGAATTTGGCTGCAAACTCTTTTGCCTACTTTCTTCACAAATGAAAGTCAACCAACCAATTCACATTAGTCTTAATTCATAACTATTCCCATAGTTATAATCAACTATGGAAGTTTTAGAATAAAGAATTATTCATGGATAAAAACATGCTAATAAAGAACACAATAATTATTAATGAAGTGATCATATCCAATATATCATTCAGATAAAATAAGTATTGTCATAATGTTCCAAAATACCCAAATACTAAATTACAATTCAAATCCAATCCCTTGCAAAGCGAAGACCTATTGCCCTAGTATGAGACTCATGCTTAGTCAAGGCAAGAGGTTTCGTAAAAGGATCTGCGAGATTCTGATCTGTATGAACTTTGCGAATACACACATCTCCTCTATCCACTATATCCCGTATGTAGTGGAAACGCCTGAAAATGTGTTTGGTGCTGTGATGTAATCTAGGTTCTTTTTCCTGGGCAATACCACCTTCATTATCACAAAATATATCTATGGGATCTTGAATGCTTGTTACTACCCCAAGGTCAACAATGAACTTCTTCATTCAAGCAGCTTCTTGTCCAGCCTCAGAAGCAGCAATGTATTCGGATTCTGTAGTGAATTGTACAACTACACTTTTCTTAGAACTTTCCAAGAAACCGCACCTCCATTCATAATGAAGACATAGCCCGATTGTGATCGAGAATCGTCTCGATCTGTTTGGAAACTAGGACAAGGAATGTCGGGATGTCGTTTCCAATAAGTAGTATGTCATCAACATACAGGACAAGGAATGCCACTGCGCTCCCACTAGTTTTCTTGTAAACACACGGTTCATCTTCTGATTTGATAAAACCAAACTCTTTGATTTTCTCATCAAATCGAAGATTCCAACTTCGAGATGCTTGCTTAAGTCTATAAATGGACCTTTTAAGCTTGCACACCTTTTTAGGATACTTTGGATCTACAAAACCTTCGGGCTGAACCATATAGACATCTTCACTTAAGTGTCCATTTAGAAAAGATGTTTTGACATCTATTTGCCATATCTCATAGTCATAATATGCGACTATGGCAATTCGGAATGGCAACGGAGCAGATTAGGGGCGGGGATTGGTCCCCCCGTCCCTGCTTAAAAAACCGCGGGGATTAAACGGGGATCTTTGTTGGGTATCCGGGGAAAACCACAGGGAAACGGGTATCCTCGTTTAATATAAACTTTTGATTAAATAGGTAGTTTTTATCGCAGAGATACCCGTTAAACTAAAATTATGATTTTTCATTATGGGGATCGTCACCGTTAAGATTTTACCACGAGTTTTAGAAAAATATTATTCTAAATTACACGACATTATCGAATACAAACATATCTGAACTGAAATTAGAGTCTTAAAGAATCTAAATGCATCCAAAATATCAAAACCAAATAATTCAAATAAAGACAACGATTAAAATTAGGTTGTGTGAAAGTGTATAAAGATTTGTATAATTTATATTTAAAATTAATTTTATGTATGTATATATATATAGTTAATATTAAATTATAATCGGGTATGTCGGGTAATCGGGGCGGGAATCATCAAACCCAAACCTGTCCCCGTCCCCATCCTCGTTTAAATTATCGGGTTTCCCCATCCCCGCCTCATTTAAGTCGGTTTTCGGTTTTCCCCGTCGGTTCCGGTTTTTTTTGTCATCCCTAATGGCAATAACCATTTTAATAGATTTAATCATGGCTATTGGAGAGAAAGTCTCATCATACTCAATACCATGAGTTTGAGTGAAACCTTTCGCCACAAACCTTGCCTTAAATGTGTGTACATTTCCGTCCATGTCGGTCTTCTTCTTGAAGACCCACTTGTTCCATACAGTCTTACTATGGGGAGGAAGATCAACCAAGTCCATACTTGATTTTCATACATGGACTGCATCTTAGTGTTCATGGCATCAAGCCATTTATCAGATTCCGGATCCGATATAGCATCTTGGTAGTTGGTAGGCTCAGAAGAGTCTACAAAGAAAATCCTCAAGTACATACAATTTCTTTTTGTGCTTAAGAACGATTCTCAAGTTACGATACCAGTGTAAGAAATTTGTACCATTGAGTTTTTCTTTCTCAAAGATGGAACGAAGAGACAAGTTGTGAACGGGCATAGTTGAGTTAGGGGTCATCTACAAAATTAACAAAGTTCAATTTAGTATTTCGATATTTAATCCTTTAATAATTAATACCCTTTAGAATTATATAAAATTCTTTAATTGTTAAAGGATAAGATCCAAGTTGAACTTAACCTTGAATGTTTGGCTAATGCTCTCTCAGTTAAGTTAAAACAACAAGGTAGGTAGTGTTTATCAATTACATCTCGTATGTAATTCCTAGATCCTTATGGGATCCTAGACAACGATTGTCAATTGGCATGTTTGATCCCATCTATGACTCGGGCTTCCTTACGTTTGGTTAGTGCTATCTCCATAATAAGATTCCGATTAAGTCATCCTATTTTAAGACTGTGAATTTCCGGCCCAAGACGCCCACGGAATTCGCGAAAAAGCACCATGGTTGTTGCAAAAACAATCCACGTGTTTGGGTAGTGCTCTCTCCATGTGAGTGTCCTTGCAACAAGCGAGTGTCTCAAAATGGGATGGCATAGACTTACGTTTTGAAAAAGGGTTTTAACCATTTTGTATATTTATTAACGTGTGTAGTTTCAAGCGCGCGAATACGACCAATTTTAGCTTGTAATAAAACCATTTTATTATTAAGCTTGAATGGAGTTTGGTTGAGTTTTTAAAATCTCTATTTTATAAGACTCATATATATATATATATAGAATGAGGATCAAATAAAAAGGGATTTAAGGTAAAAAGGGTAAGGAGAAATCTCGAGATGACACGTGTCATAACTAACAAAAGTGTAAAATAGGGACTTTTTAATTTTTTTTCTCTCTCCCACGTATTCGCTATGAATAAACTAAGCAGCCTTTTTCATTCCTCATTTGATAAAATGTTTTCTCTCTCTTCGAATTTTCTCTCACTAAAACTCTCTCTCTCGAATTAGGGTTTTTGGCCGGCCGTTTCTTCAATTCTGGCGAAATCCACCTTTGGATCACCACCATTCTTGGTGGGGGAGGTCGGAATCCCCTCCTTATCCTTATTATGGAAGCCTGATCGTCCATTGGATCCTCCATTAACTCAAAATCGTGCAAATGGGAATACTAGGGGCCGGTCACCGCAACCCTCAATTTAGGCGGTTGCCGGCGGTGTTGGAGGTGGAGATGCACATGAATCGACTAGAAATTGTCCAAGAAACGCAACCATGGTCTCTGATTCGACATTGGATAAGCCGAAAAAAGATTTTGGAGGGTCAAACCACTATGCTGCGTCGACAGTCCCGACATCGGGACTTCATTCTTCAAATTCTCCCTCGACAGTGGGAGTTATTCATCTTTTTTAATCAATATTTATTCTTATTCAATAGTTTTTATTATGGTGATTGTTCATCATATTCAAGTTTATGAATCTAATTCACATGTATTTTACTTTTGTGCTTCATTAATCAATGAAAACTTCTTGTGCAATTGGATTTCTTGATATGCATCAATTTAAAATTTATGATTTCTAGAAGTGCATCAATTTTATAATTGATGATTCGTGTTGTGCATCAAATATGTTGATCCATCGCTTTTTTGAATTTTTGAATTGGTGTGTTTAGTATGAAATTTGATGGCTGTGCATCCGACGCAGCTACTGAATTTGTTGTTTGGCACAATACGTTTTTTAATTTTGAATCACTTTTTTTATGTATGAAATTTGATTTACTTGATTTTAGGAGGTGGGTAAATAATCAAAAGACTAATATACCCTCAAATAATCAATTTTAATTAATTAATTAAAAAAAGTTAGTTATTATCTCATGAATCTAATGGCTCACAATTCTCCTTACCTTTTGTAGCGTAATCTTATTTTTAGTGGATCCCCTCCCTATACATATATATATATTGACATAATGAATTTTAATCTTTAAAAGAAAACCCTTTTACATAAAATTCATTTTACATCTTATGTTATGTCAACTTTAAAATACCAAACTCTCATTGTGTGATTTATATTATGTCAAAAATATTATCTAGCATGTAAAAATCCTATTTTCAATCATGCATAATAATATAAACATAAACACACATACAAAACATGTATAAGTGTATAACCAAGTCATAACTAAGGGCCAAAATCTCCTCTTGTGATGAACTTGAAGCTCCCACTTGTCAAAACAACTCCTTGTAGTGCAAAGGACTCCAAGTCTTCATGGTTGACTCCACCACACTTGAAAACTCCAACTTGGTCATATCTCCATCTTGTTAGATTTTTATAAAAGTAAACTAGTCTAAACTATTCTACTACTTACAAAATACAACAAGATGAAACAAAAACTAATTATTATTACATACCAAAATAAAAGAATAATTTTACAACCAAATCGAATTTTCAACACATCACAAGAGGTCTATGGCTTGTTATGCACAACATACACATAAACAAACATATATAGCAACACTTGATATTTAGACAACTTTTACAACCAAACATGCATGTGGTTTGGTTGTATCCAAAAATAAATATATAAACATATACAAGCTGCCAATAAGAAAATCCACAACTTTTCTAACAAAAGAAAATTTGTCCATTTTCTTAACAATACATACTCAAAATTAAAGTTTCTTAAAACATGCATAAGTGGCTCTGATACCACTGTTGGGGTTTGTTCGGTTTTTTAAAATATATTTTAGCAACGAAAGCATGAACAACAATTTTAAACTTTTTAAAACTCCTCACCAAGGATCCATATGCAAGCCTTAAGAAAACAAAACAACCATAAGGTGTTTAGAACTACAACCTTTGTAGCGTGAGTAAACCGTTGATGAAGTGGTTGATCAATGAGAAGCCGAGAGGAGACTTCCTCTAAGGTATCCACAAGTCAATGAATCCAACACCTTGAAATGCTAGTTTCTCCAACCATTGAAGCTCAAGAATGCAAGCAACAACCTTTGTTCTTCTTCTTGAACTAGATATATATGATTTAAGTATGTATTTAAGTATCACCCTTGCTAACTTGAAGAACACCAATACTAAAGAGTAAGGATGTTTTCAAAGTTCAAAAACACTTAGAACTAGTAAGGCAAAGGTGGTAGCATGCAGGTAGTTCACAAAAGGTACCATGCATGGACTATAAAATCCAAGAAGCAAAGCAAGAAAGGGAGGCCCCCCTCCCTTGGATTTTTGGCCGAAAAATGAGAGGGGGAGGGTCCCCTCTTGCTTCTTGCTTCTTCATTTGTTCCACACATGCATGTCCTAGTGGAGTCTACTTGAAGAAACCATAAAATGGCCCCATTTGTGAATATTAAAGCATTTTAGTTTATTCTTTTAAATACATAAAAGAATACACTAGTTATGACATACCATGTATAAAATACATCTACATGTATTTTACATACATCTATATAGGGGAGGGTTCAAACAAGAATTATTTTTCGTACGAGAACTGTGAGAACCAATCTTGGCCATTCAAGTGGTAAGTGGAATTCATGGATGAAGAGCGTAGGGGATTGAGTGTGGAAAACTGCATGTAAGGAATTCATTGGTGGGCAATCCAATTGAAGGAGGATGAATTGAACGACTAAGATTTGTTCTCGCAGTTGTCGTACGAAAAACAGTTCTCGTTTGAACCCTCCCTTACACACACACAAATATATATATATATATATATATATATATATATGAAGAAGTTCATTTAAGAACCCTTTTTTTGCGAGAATAGTGAGAATCAATCCTAGCCGTCCAATTCCCCAACTTTAATTCAATTGTGTACCCATAAATTCCTTACATGCACCTTGCCACACTCTATCCCCCACACTCTTCATCTATGAATTCCACTTACCAAATGAATGGCTAAGATTGGTTCTCGCGGTTCTCGCAAAATAATTGTTCTCAAATGAACCCTCCACACACACACAGATATATATATATATATATATATATATATATATATATATATATGTAGTATCAAGTGAGAACTTGGAGAACAGTTTATAGCCCTTAGATGATCTTTATTTTAATAATTTGTGCTTGACACATGTTCAGTTTCAACAATGTAGGATATTGAATGTGTGGAATACGGTGTCAGGAAATGAAATCTTCGACAAGATATTCATTTTGTTTCTCCTTTTTTTGTTTTCTTTATTTTTCCAGTCATCCTTTTTATTATTTATTAAAATTAAAATAGTCTTGAAAAAAATAAAAAAAATATTATTAATAAATTATTAGAGAAGAAGATAATCTAGCCTTAAAAATTGTATTGATTTAAGTGATTTAACTAAAATTAGATTTATAAATAGTTATTGTCTTGTTTAATGATTTATTAAAGTAATCCTTTCCATAAATTAGTTGAGGTAATTAAGAAAATAATTGATAAGTGTTGGTCCCAAATAGGGTAAACAAGCAACCGATATAGTGTAGAAGGGGGGGTGAATACACTTAAAATAATTAACCAAACTAATCAAATGTATATTCAATGATCAAACAGAATGATTACAATTATTACTTTCTAATCAAATCAACAGGATGATTTGATGTTACACTGATTATGAACTCAACTCTCTCCAAACACTTTTGTATCACAAACTAATTAATGATCGAACTTCTTGTTAAAACTGATTAACAAGAACTCTAAAAACTCTCTCGAACTTTGAACTCACAAAGTTATCGCAACATACGCGTATCAAGTATGATGAACACACGTACGTTTTGCAACTTATGCAGAACTCTCTATACGGTGTGTTGAAAACCCAAAAGAAGGTTTATACTTATACTTGATATATCTACGAACAAATCGCAGTTTAAAGATAGAACTTATCTTTTCTTTAAAACCGTAACAAACTCCGTAATTAGAACATATCTAACTAATTTAGTTTGAGATCTCTATCCAACTAATAGATAGTTTAAATTAGGTTCAGATATCCTAATTTAAATGTCGTAGATATTGAGAGTTTATAACAGAATTTAGAACTTACTAGTTGTAACACCCAAGGTTCGAAATTCTTAAATTTATAATTAAAAATAAGAAGTGATATACTAGTGTTGTAAGTTGCATTTATGAGATTAGATGTGTTTATAAAACTAGAGGGGTTAAAACCGCCAAAATATAAGTTAGATAAGTCTAGGGACCAAATATGCATTTAAGCCGTACTTTTATATATATATATATATATATATATATATATATATATATATATATATATATATAGATGTGGGATCAATTGCGAACGCAGGAAAACGTTCGCACGGTTGTGAACCACCAAAAAGTCAACAAAGGTGGCTTTATATTATTATTATTATTTTATTATTATTATTGTATTATTATTATTATTTATGTGTGTAAAGATGAGATGCAATGTTTTTAGACAAGATGCAGTGATTTTATGCTAGATGCAGTGGTTTTTAAAACAAGATGTATTGGTTCTTAAATGAAAATCCATCGATTAATTCGTGCACGATGAACTAGTTTTAAGAGAATTCCGTGTTCTTTAGATATTATGCAATGATTTTAAGTTGGATGCAATGATTTTGTAGACTAGATGCAGTGGTTCCTAGAGTTCTCATTTTAAGGGGTGTTCTCATTGGATCCTCACCCTATATATATATATATATATATATATATATATATATATATATATATATATGGTTGTTCCTTAGAATATTCAAACACACATACATGTTCAAGAACTCAAAACACAGCTGGATATCTTTGATCCCTGGCGATTTTTAGAGATTCAACAGCAACATACTTCAGTTTTATAGCATCTAATCCAACCTTGCTTGCTAAAGGTATGATTAAACCTTTTGTTCTTGAGGTTTTGTGAGTCTAGTAGCTTGATTTTATGGTGAATCATGTTAGAAGTGTATATAAATGATTGGATTATGTTCCTTTATCATAAGGGGTGTAGGAAAACACTCCTAGCATGGTTTTCTTGAGTTTTTACGAGATTATAGTGAAAATCCGACACTTTTTGGATGAACTATTGGATTATCTGTTAGATACACGGCCCGTGTAGTATGAACTGTCGGATTGTCTATTAGGTACACGGCACGGCCTCGTGTAGTGTCAAAGGCGGTCACAGGGCCATGTAGGGTTACATGGTCGTGTAGAACATGAGGTACATGGACCGTGTACAAAACACGACCTGTGTAGTATGACTAGATAACACTGGCCATGTAGCCAGCATAGGTCTTGTATTATGAGGGACACGGCCCGTGTAGGCCCTATTTCATATCAGAATTCCAGTAATGTGACACTTTATTATATTATTATTATAGGACGGTGATTGAATTACTCATCTGAGTTATCATTACCTGGATCATTGCTTATCATAAATATCATAAGGTGAGTCTTCTAGACTATTAATCATATCTACAGCATGTATGCTATCATAACAGATTATAACATGTAATGTAATTCATATGTGTATATATACCGAATTGCTATGTGTAGTAAGGTTCAAAGATGATACAGTACTGTTACAAAGGTGGCTGCCCTGGGTCTAAAACCAGTGGTTAGCAATGATTATCTGACATACGTTTATTATCTTTATATGATTATATACGTGTGTTTATATGTTATTAGTTTGGAATACTCACTAAGCTCTCGTAGCTTATCAGATACTGCTTTTAAATCTTTTGCAGGACGCGGCAAGGATAAGGGCAAGGCTCCCGTTTGACTACTTTTTGGGTTACTCTCTTGAAACAATTTTAACGCTCAGTTCTATAAATATTTGACATTTAATGTACACTAAGTATGTACTCTTGTATATATCTTTTGGCAGTAACTTGGTTTTATAGTAAAATGCTTCTGCGTATGTTTTAAACTAAATGTGTATTTTATAAATGAATTTTGTTTACTTTTGTGTTACTTTTTGAATTTGGGGCGTTACATTAAATTCTTAAACTAACTTCTAGCGCTGAGCTACTCACTCAGTCTTGACGTTATCAAGCCGAGTTCTTGATTCTTCAAATCTTCACATCTTCATTCTAGAAACCTATCTCAGCTTAGAAGTCACTGAGCTATCTAGTACTTACATAGAAAACTTTATATCTGTTTATACGCTGGCTACTCAGCCTAAGCTAACTAGTCAGTCTATAACAGACTTACATAATTCCTAACATTTAACCTATCATCTATACATAGCTATGGTTTGTCTCACCAAATCTAACTATTCTTAAACATGGGACTAACAATCTCCCCCTATTTGATTATGACAAAATATTGAATCAAAGTAAGTATAGGTTAACAGAATTATGTTGAACAACTCTGGAACTGACCAAAGTTAATTCTTGATATAGGTATTGAATAGATCTATACCCATTCATTATTTCTTGAACTTACAATATTTTAGATTACAAATCTATTCTAAGACTGGTATTCTAAGTATTTGAACAAACAATTACTTAGTTACTGAACTTATCAGAACTAATTTAAGTTCTGTTTCCAAACTTATTTTACTGAGCTTATCAGTTTATACTTGAACATATCAATAGTCAGCTTAAACTTACAAAGCTGTTTATTTGAACACATCAAACAGTTGAACATATCAAACTTAACTTTTCATTAATGAACATATCATTTACATTTTAGCTTGATCATTTTGATCAGCTTATGCACACTTAGTGCTTACAAAATTATAGAACTAATCTATTTAATCTATAGGATCTTCGGCTTCTAACCACATATCATAACACTTAAGCTCCGAGATGGCTGCTTCTTTGATAGCACTCATAAGAGTTTCTTCTCCATCTTGATATTCTTTTATTTCATCTCTTCTTGATCTGATTGCTCTGTTTATTTGATATCTGAATGGTGAATTCTGACTTGAGTAATCACATAGAATTCTCAAATACAGAATTTGCTCCAAGCTAGCCAAGTGCATACTTGCTTCCTCCAAGAAACATTGATTTCCTTCGATATCAATGTACATGAAGCCTACTAGGGATTTATCAATATATGTATTCTCCTTGAACTCAACACCCTTGGGAACTTATAGGCTGAGAACTCTGTTCTTCCTTTGCCTAGTTGCTCTTTCTCTTGCAGCTTTGTTACGATTTAAGAAGACATCAAATTCAGCTGTTGGAATCTCTCAAAGCTGATCAATCCTAAGAAAAAAAATTTAAGCTCTTGAATGACCTCTTGTTTAATCTGGCTTTGTTTCATTATTTTAACATTCAAGGCCACTGTCTTCCATTCAGAGAATCCCAACTTATATAATCTTCTCATATCTAGTCCCACTTCAGCTTTGTTTTTCAACACAAAGTTGATTATCACCAACTCCCCTTTTCTGCTTAATGTTAAACTTTCAATTTCATGACCAAGATATTTTCTTTTGTAGCAATATCTTAGATCATCATCTGAGTAGGGAATTGGGTCAGCTCTGGGTCCAGAATAGTCAGCTTCAGTTTTAGCTCTGGCAGCCTCAGCTTTAGCCTTTTCTCTTTGAAGCTCAGCTTGTCTTTGCTGCTCTTTCATCTCCTCCACTGTCATACCCAATTCTTTGGCCATCTCTTGCAACATTTGCTCAGCTAGCATGTCACTGGCCTTTTGTGCTGCATGATGACTTTTCTTCTATTTGCTAAAGACACAGCACTTGTTCTTTTCTTTCTTTTTACAGTCTCAAACACTTTGCCTTTCCCTTTATCCATTTGTGAAGCTGGAACAGACTCAGCTTCAACAATCATTGACAATTCAGCTTGAGGGAAATTTGTAGGCACAATCTGAAGTGTTTCTTTATGTGGAGTTTCTGGTTGAGCTGATTGAACCACCGGAGCTTTTTGCTTTTGTTAAGAGGGCTGATCTATAGTACTCATGAACTGATCATGAGCTTCTTCTTCAATTTGCACCTCCCCTATATGCTCCCCCTCAACTATATCCTCAGTTTTCTTTGATTCTTCCTCCCCCTTTTTGTCATCATCAATAGGGGAGGGTCTGAGTTGAAGTACAATGCCCTGTAAATCTTCCACGGATTTTGAAAGAGCCTCCAATTTAGCCATCAGCTTAGCTTTGTCTTTCTTCCTTTTCTTATGAAGGAGCTCAAACTGAGTTTGTAGAAACTGCATCATGGTCTGAACATTAGTTGTGGTAGGGACAATTGGCTCCTCTGTCCTCTTTTTAAATTCAAAACCTTCCTGACCAGTGGAAGAATGGATTTCCACTGTAGGAGAGGCTCTTGAATGCGCCTCGTGAGGTGAGAATGTGGGCCCCATATCCAAAGGTTGCTGCTTACCTAAGGAATCAAGGGAGCCAGATTGGGGACCCTGTAAACCTTCCTGGTGTATGGAAGGTTAATTGACAGGTCGTGTGAGAATGTGTAAGAATGGAAGAGAAGAAGAATGACCAATGTCGTGAACTTTGGTGGTAGGGTAGGCTGGGCTGAGAGGTGAGGAGGGGGTATTTGACCCTGGGGAGAGGTCATATGTTCAATGTTACTTTCATGTGTCTGTGAAGACACAGAAATAGGTTCTCCCATGGCTAGAATAGGTATGTGCTGAGTAGACACCATACCCGGCTTAGGCTGACTGGGTGAAGTAAGCCTTAAGATTGGCACCTTAAGAGAAGGTGTCTCCCCCTCAGCTCCTGCCGGTGGAGGTGTCAGCGTGACATCAGATCCATGGACCTTTTTAGGTGAAGGACCACCTTTGGCAGTTTTGCGAGTGTAGGTGTGGGATATATCCTTGGTAGCAGTGGGCTGACCAAGGTTGGTTGTAGAGTGGAGAGAATATGGAGATGTTTGTGGTGGGGGAGAGGGGTTAGACTGAAATGCGCTTGACTCAGTTTTATCTCCCTGGATATGAGGTGGAGAAATATGAGAGAAGGAAGGATATGAAGGAAGAGAAGTTATACCTATGCCAATCCGTGGTGACTCTGAGCTAGGGAACATACTCTCTTGCTCAGAGCTTGAGGTGAAAGAAATCCTTCGAGGCACAACTTTGGAGGACTCAGCCTCAGAATTATTGATGCCTTCAGCTTCCTCCTCATCATTTACACTTTCCTCAGCTTCACTTGACTCTGAAGTCGGAAGCTGTGCATACACCTCATCTGAGCACTCATTGTGGGGTGCTCACGGAAAATATCATGAGCAAACATCCTTGAGCTGAGAACAGGAGTAGGAGTTGACTCATATTGGGCAGTGTATATGCTACCCAACCTGTCCTCTATCACCATTGATAAGAATCTTACAAAGGGCACGATGGTATCCCTTAAATTCTTGGTCACCAACGACTTGAGAGCCTCAAAGATTAACTCAGCGTAGTCCAATCTTCGATCATAAAATATATTATATAGCAGTTGCATTTCAAAGTCATTAACATTATCCAGGCCACCCACCACCGTGGACACCATGAATCCCCATGCTGTCTGGAAGACGGATTTCCTTATCACCCCCCACGACTTGAGGATGACCCATCAAAGGTAATAAACTCCTTGATGTTTCCCTAGAAACCGAAGCTTCATACTGATTGTGAGCTGAAGATGTAGAATTCATCGGAGACAATTTGCATCTACATCGATTGCCACTTGTCCACTTAGGACTGTACCTCTTATGACGTGTTGATTGGCATCCAGTCTGCATGTGAACCAAAACTCTATGAGGAGTTGTGGGATAAGCACAGCAGGACCACAAAGAAAAGCATGTGCCAGGGATCCCTTTTGAATGTATGAGGCCCAGTCCTCATAACCCCTGCCAATTTTGGACTATGGTATGTCGATACAGGCTACGACATTGTTTTGCTTGTAAATAGGGAGCGCATTGTTCTTGAAAGTACCACCTCGGATCATTTGATAAGACAAATTTAGAGTATAACCCTCCATTGATTTCGAACTGATCGTATTTGATTTCACTTAGCAGTTGTAGGGTTTTGCACTGAGCAATTGATTTTGCACGCAGTAATGTAGGGTTTTAGAGAATAGAGAAGAAGACACAGGATTTGGAAGAGTAAATGAAATATGGTAACGAGTCTCTCTTATTTATACATTTTCAATGTGAAAGAAAAGTTAACGTTATCGTATGGTAATAAATATGACCGTTACAGTAACAACCGGCTACGCAGTTTGTTATAACGGTTATATTTAATGTAACTTATCTAGAGTCACACTGTTACATTGATCCGAATTCTAAAAATATGACTAGAATATTACCACGAATATCTTTTAAATAATTTATTTTGTAAACGACGTACGTTTATTTTTAAAGGACACACCTTACATAGTTTATACTTTACCATAGGGTTGCACTGACCATTTGTTAGGACTAACCTAGACATGTGGAACTTACCACACATTAGAACTGATTACTCAGCTCAGATTGGGTACTCAGCTCAGATTTAACACTCAACTCATATTGAGCACTCAGCTCAGATTGACAATAGTCGAGGTTAGCACTTAGCATATATTAAACAAAGATAGAGAAATAATGGAACATACCAAATTAAGGGTTGAGCATGCCAAGCTTGCTAAGTAGAGTTGTAAATCTTGTGCCTTCAATTGGTTTAGTGAAGATATATGCAAGTTGATCTTCAGTCTCAATGAAGACTAACTCTATCTTTCCCTTTTCTACTATGTCTCTGATAAAGTGATGTCTTATCTCAATATGCTTGGTTCTTGAGTGAAACACTCGGTTGTGTGTGATGGCAATAGCACTTTGATTGTCACAAAATATGGGAGTCTTTGAATAATGTAAATCAAAGTCCTTAAGCTGATGTTGCATCCACAATATTTGAGCACAACAGCTCCCTGCTGCAACATACTCACCTTCAGCTGTGGAAATTGCCACTGAGTTTTGTTTCTTGCTTGTCCAGATAACTAATTTTCCACCCAATAGTTGACATCGTCCAGTTGTAATCTTTCTATCTAGGCCACATCCTGCGAAGTCTGAATCTGAGTACCCTATCAGCTCAAATCCTGATCCTTTGGGATACCACAAACCTAAATTTGGTGTTCCCTTCATATATTTGAGAATTCTTTTAACAGCTTCCAAGTGTGATTCCTTTGGATCATCCTGATATCGTGCACAAACACATGTAGCAAACATTATATCAGGTCTGCTTGCTGTCAAGTAGAGTAATGAACCTATCATTCCTCTATATGTAGTCTGACATACAGACTTCCCATCAATATCCTTGTGCAACTTGACATTGTGTAACATTGGAGACTTTGCAAGATGGCTTGAGTCTAATCCATATTTGTTAATCAGATCGAAAACATATTTGCTCTGATTAATAAATATACCATCTTCTTTTTGGTTGATTTGAAGTCCCAAGAAATAAGTCATCTCACCCATCATGCTCATTCTGTATTAATTAGACATTATTTTTGAGAACCAATCACATAGACCTTGGTTTGTTGAACCAAAGAGAATGTCATCCACATAGATTTGAACTAGAATGACATGTCCTCTACTTTTTCTTATAAATAGAGTTTTGTCAATAATTTCTCTAATAAAATCATTTGAAAGCAGATAGGTGGACAATGTATCATACCATGCTCTTGGAGCTTGCTTGAGTCCATACAGAGCCTTGTCTAACTTATAGACATAATCTGGATGTTTAGGATCAACAAAACCAGGGGGTTGTTTCACATAGACTTCCTCATGTAGTGATCCATTTAGAAAAGCACTTTTAACATCCATTTGATACACTTTAAAATTTTTAAAGGCTGCATAGGCTAGAAACAATCTTATAGCTTCAATCCTTGAAACAGGGGCAAGGGTCTCATCATAGTCAATACCTTCTTCTTGTTGATACCTCTGAGCTACTAGCCTTGCCTTATTTCTGATCACTACTCCATCCTTGTCCATTTTGTTTCTATAGACCCACTTAGTGTCTATAATTGTTTTTCCTTTGGGAGCAGGGACAAGTTTCCAGACCTTATTTCTTTGAAATTCTGTCAGCTCCTCTTGCATAGCTTCAATCCAATCTTCATCCTTCAGAACCTCTCCAGTCTTCTTTGGTTCCATTTAAGATAGAAAACTAGAGTAGGCAACATAGTTTGCATTTGCCTTAGATCTAGTTAACACACCATCTTCAATGTTACCAATAATGCCATCAAGGGGATGATCTTTTAATACTTTGAAGGTTGTAGTGGGAGACTGTGGTTCTGGGTCTGAATCTAAGCAGTGTCTCTAAGGCTGAATAGGACTTACTTCTTCAGTCTGAGTAGGGATTGAGAAATCACTTAGATTATTAATCTGACTTATACCTGATGATTCACCTAGATTCTCAGGCTGAGTATCTTCAACATTGATAGTTTCTTTTGATGATGCAAGTTTGTCAGATTTACCACCATCCTATTCATCAGAATCATCCATAACATACATGGGATTTGATGTGAGATCTTCTTTGCTCCTTTCAAGCTCACTTAGACTAACCGGGTCAGCTTGAGCTTTGTCAGATTTGTCAATACTTGTCTCATCAAACGTAACATGTACTGACTCTTCAATTACCTTTCTTGTAAGATTATAGACTCTGTAAGCTTTGGAGATTGAAGAATATCCAACAAATAGACCTTGATCAGCTTTAGGTTTCAACTTATGGAGCCGATTTCTTTGGTTTAGCACATAGCATGTTGAACCAAAGATATGAAAGTATCCAATATTAGGTTTTCTGCCATGATACATCTCATAAGGTGTTTTACCATGTCTTTTAACTATCATGGATCTGTTCTGTGTGTAGCAAGTTGTACTTACAGCTTCTGACCAAAAGTTTAGCTTGAGCTTTGCTTCACTTAACATGGTTCTGGCAGCTTTAATTAAGGTTCTATTTCTCCTTTCAGCAACTACATTTTGTTGTGGAGTTCTTACAGATGAGAAATTCTGGATAATTCCATTCTCTTCACAAAATCCTTCAAGAGTTGAGTTCCTAAACTCAATCCCATGATCACTCCTGAGCTGCTTGATAGACTTACCTTTTTGCAACTCTTCTTGTCTTATGAAGTTGATTAACTCACATGCAGCTTCACTTTTGGCTTTTAAGAAGACCACCCAAGTAAATCTTGTGAACTCATCAACAATCACTGGAGTATACCTTTTACCACTTAGGCTTGGGGTGCTTATAGGTCCAAATAAATCCAAATGCAACATATGCAATGGTTCAGTAATCTAAAAATTCTGTTTGGATTTGAAGGATCCTTTATGATGTTTTACCATTTCACAAGCTGAGCAAAGTTTGTCTTTAGAAAATGTGATCTTTGGCAGACCAGTGACTAACTCTTTGCTAGACAGTTTGTTAATATATTTGAAATTTAGGTGTGACATTCTTCTGTGCCACAACCAATTTAGCTTGAGAGTTGAGTCAGAATACAGACAGGTTTCAGTTAAAGGATCTGCGGAGCTGAGATCTAACAGATAGATATCTCTCTCTCTTTTTGCCATTAGTATTGGCTTTCCCTTCTTACCATAAATTGTTCCCGCATGCTTTCTGAAGGTGACTTCATAATCCTCATCACACAATTGACTGATACTTATCAGATTGTGTTTTAAGGCCTTCAACGTATGCTACCTTTTTGAAAGTGACTGTTCCAGCAGTTATCTTTCCATAACCTTTAGTCCTTCCTTGAGAATTATCCCCAAATGTCACCTTGGGTCCTTCATTGTTTTGGAATTCACTTAGAATCCCTTTGCTTCCTGTCATGTTCCTAGAGCATCCACTGTCTAAATACCACTTGTAGGAGCCCTGCACATGATCAACTAAACACATTAGTTTCTTTTAGGAACCCACTGTTTGGTGGGTTCTGAGGATGAGCACTTAGCTAATCCTTTAGAGGCTGACTAATCAGCTTGAACAGATTCTGAGTCTGTTTTAGACTGATCATCCTTTACTTTTTAGGCCTTAGATTGGTACTAACACAATCCTTGGCTTCATGACCTCTGTCACCACACTTATAGCATTTTCTTCTAAAGATAGGTGTTTGGGAGATTTCTTTGAGTTTTCCAACATTAAATTTGGATTCAGTTTTAGGGTCATAAGATGTGGATAACCTTTCAATCCTTTTAGACAGTTTGTCTACTTGATTTTCTCTGACTTTGGACTTACCTTTGTCAGCTTTATGGTTACCCTTATTTGGTGAAGTCTGACTTAGAAACAACTTCCTGTTCTTAGACATCCTTTCATATTTGACTTGAGAGTTATGTCTCTTTGAGGTGATGTGAGTTATTCTGTCAAAGACAGTTGTTCTCACAGGATTGTAATCCAATCTTTTGAAAACTGACTTACAGTTTCTGTTGGATCTAGAACATTCATCTTGATGGTTTGTATGAATAACCTGGGGGCTTTGGGTTGGTCTCACAAACTTATTGGTTTTGACCTGTTTTCCATCCTTGTTCCTTAAAAATGTCTTTGGAAGTATATCATCAGATTCCACATTTTTATCTTCAAGACTTACTTGTTCTTTGTTGATTTCATCAGCAGCAACACTATAATCTCCCCCTAGCACTGCTTTTACTTGATTTGGTATCTGCTGGTTGATACATTTTTCTGCTTCCCTTGATGACTTACACCAAGATTCACATATCTTTCTTAGATTGTCAGCTTGTTCTTTTGATTCTTGTAATTCTTCACTTAGAAGTTTGTTAATGTGAAGCTGACACTCATAATCACTTTGAGTCTTTTTACCAGCATTTATGAGAGTTTCATAGTGTTTAAGTTATCTTTTAATTTTGAAATTTCAGTTTTCAAATTAGATTGAACTGTGAGAGAGGTTTTGAAGTCATTCAACAAATAGTTGAACATTAAACATTTTTTTCATCAGTGTAAGAGCTGAAGTTGTTTACCTTATACATTGAGGCAGGATCCTAGTTGCTGGTTTGCTTACTCAGCTTAGCCGCTTCTGCTAGATCCTCATCAAAGGAACTTTCTTCTAACTCATAATAAACTTGTTCCTCATCATCCTCAATGGCCATCAAACACCTATTTGGATCATCATCATGTGAAGTAGATGATTCAGTATCCCATGTCTCAGCAAGAAGACCTTTGGTGTTTTCATCTGGCTTGGCTTTGAGTCTCTGATATTTCTTTTTATATTTATCAGCTCTATATGCATTCTTGTCAGCCACTAAAGCTGATTCTCCCTTCTTAACTCTGCACTCAGCAGCTATGTGTCCTATCTTCTGACAATTGTAGTACTTAGCTTTCTTAGGATCAAAAGTAGACTTACCACTTTTGCTTTTGTCAGACTGACCCCTTCCTCTTCTGAACTTTCTAAAATTCCTTGCTAACATTGACATTTGTTCAGTAAGAGCATCCATCTCTTCATCATCTGAGTCTGAGTTAGGACTTACCTCCCCAGACTCAAATTCAGAGTCAGTCTCAGCTTAAGACTTTCTAGATCCCTTCTTCTTCTTTTCTGCAATCAATGCAGATCCATCATTATTGATAGATTATTTTAGTTGTTGCTGGGCCACTTTCTTATATTCCTTGATCTGTTGATGATTAACTAGGAAACCATAGATTGATCTAAGATCATATTTTCCTAAGGTTCCTCCAGCATGAAGAGCAATGGTGATCTCATTGAATTGTTCTGGTAACACATCCAAGAACTTGAATACCAACTCATTTTCATCTTTCTTGACACCTACCAAGAGCAGATCATTTATCAAGCATTGAAATCTGGTAAATAGATTAGCCAGAGTTTCATTCTTTTTAGCAAAGAAAGTTTCATAAGAACGACTCACATTTGTCTTCTTATGTTGCTTGACTAGGTCAGTGCCTTCATAAGTGACACTGAGAGTATCCCACATCTCTTTTGTAGTTTGGCACCCTGCCACAGTATGCAGAAGAGGGTTTGTCAAAGCATTTGCTATAATGCTTTGTGCCTTATCATCTAGGTTGAATAGTTTGCGATCTTCCTCAGTCCAAGATGCTTCAGGCTTGGGAGTTTATCTAGAGGGAATAGTTTTGTCAGTGGCAGTAATATAAATCATGGGTATGATTGGGCCATCTTGAATCACGGTACTCATCCTATGATCCACTGACTTTAGATACAGCATGGCTTTGAACTTCCTCGTTAGTTGAAACGGTTATTCGGGTGTCGTGTTGTATGTTGAAAAGGGGAACAAAATACCCCTTGTGGATAACTCAAAAACCATAAGGCGGTCCTTGAATCTCCACATCAGACACAACACACACACTCAACACACACTCACACCACGAAAAACACACACACCTCACGATTTCTTCTCTTGTTCTTGAAGAAGACAATTCAAAGCCAAGATCAAACAAAGAGGCTGGATTAAACAAGGATGCAAGTTCTAAATCTGTTCTTAGCAATCATCTTCATCCCTAGTAAGCTTCTTCTTCTCTTGTTCTTCATTTTAAGATTTAGGTCAAAAATGGGTTAAACGAATTTGACCAATAAAGCTTAGAATTCTTGATAGCAACCTGTTCTAGGATCACTTGGGAGTTGTTTGGAACTGATTTTATGAATTAAAGTTGCAATCTTGATTGTGTTTCTTGAAATTGGCCAAATGGGTCAAATATGGTGAATTCATGGATTAATCTTGAATAAGATGTTAGAGTTAGTTATTTTAATGTTTATAGACTCTCTTTGATGTCCTAAAACTAGTGCAAAAGCTGGAATTAATAAAGAACATGTCAAACTTGAGTTTTGGATGGGAACTATGGCTGTGCAGAACAAAAATCGCAGCTCTACCGCTGCGTCGCGACGCGACCATGAGTGCAGCAAACAGATTGGTTTTGTTCAATGTATAGGGTATATGGACTATAGTTGTATCACTTTTGACCATTTTAGAGGTATTTAGGTTAGTTTATACATTTTTACTAGTTTAGACACATTTTGGGAATTTAACACTAGAATTAGCATATGTATGTGATATGTGGTGTTCTAAGTGGACTTATATGTGTACAATAGGTAATTAAACATTCAAGGAAGGCCAAATCCATACTTGTGTTATATTTGAGCACCAAGGTGAGTACCGACTCTTATGAATCCAATAAAGGAAGTGTTTGAATGCTAATTGTTTTAAATGAACACGGTATGCTGTTTATCGCACATAGACTTGTATATTTGTGTATATATGCTTAGAAAACAAGTAATGACATGATGAATGATATATTTGACATGTATCTAATAAGTACATGTATATTATTGTGATAATTTGATGAATATGAATTCATATGTGAATGCATGCATGCTATGATCCCTGCAAAGGGTTAATGATGAACTATATGTGTGTCCGGACAATTTGTTATTGAAGGTCAGCTTCGGCTGGGTCCTATGAGGCCTTCGGGCGATAGTTCGGGATCAATGGTACTCGAGTGCCATTCCTTTCAGCATATGAGGTGATTGCCTTAATTGGCTAAGCCTAATGAGCTTATGGCTCGGTAACGAGCAGGTGGAGTCACTTATGTGATGAAACCAGCACGGTTGGCAGTGTTTGATTCCCCCGGTGGTTGTTATTGAGCTGGACTAGCTATCTGGCATGATATAGCACTGTTGGACATGTCAGCATTACCGCTATGTGTTAAGATAGCACTGAATGCGCATTCTTGAATTATGACTTGCTATTATTGTACTCATACCTGTCTGTATTCACTAGCTATTTTAAATAGCTAATATTGTTCTTGTTTTCCTTTTTCAGACAAAGAATAGGCAGGTCTGGTGAGTGGGGAACACTTGTAGCTGTTATACAGGCTTTGGTTGGAACACTATTTTTTGGTATATAATATACAATGGTCGGTTTAGATTAAAGTAACACCGGTTGGCATGTTTGGCTATTTTTGTATTGTATATTCGTATATACGCCAAACATGTGTTTTTAAACTGTAATAGTTAATAGGCATGGGTTTGTTTATTGATTTAAATTCCGATGCATTGTTTTTGAAATTTGGTTAAGTTAACTAACAGGTAAACATTCAATTTACAAACGGACCCATGCAGTTTGAAAACTCAAATTTTATCTGATTTAAGGTTTCAAAGGCGGTGTTACAAAAAAAACAAAACTTGATGCACGTTAACTATTAACCCAAATCAGATTTGTCTCATCTTCTTCATTGGATTTACATCACTTTCTACTAGAACACAATTCAAAATTTGATGAACAAAAAGAAATTCACGAACAATTTGATTTCAGAAAATTGTTCTCATAAAACCTGAACAATCGGAGTTCACCACAAAACGTACCCCGATCACACCTCAATTTTGATGCGTCAGTAGTTGATGCGTGCGGCGGGTGTCGTTGTGCCAACAGTGTGTGCAATGGCGTTTTCTATAGGAGTGACGGTGGTGAACACACATAACCACCTTTTACTCGGGAATCGTTACAAAAATAGCCTCTACGCTTGTCTAAGAAGTAACCGTTGTCGTAATGTTCCCGATAACAGCCTCACCCCTCTCGAACCACCACGCTAAAAAATCAAACCAGCACCAACACTCCACCTCTTCGTCTCTTCTCTACCAATTGTGTGTAGTGGCGGTTTCAATAATCGCACCAGGTGCCGATTATGAAGGTTAACACATGGAACCTATGGAGAATCAGAGTCTATGCTGATGACTCACAATTGCTGCTGGTGGTTCCTGAAATAGAAAGAGAAAATTGATTTCAATATGGGAGAGAGGGAGTAACTATAAAGAGAGAAAAGCGTGGACATGATAATCAACTTCATATTTAGTGGCACATTTAATTAAGTTATGGTTTAATTATAATTTAAAATACTTATAATACCCTTTTATCATCTATGCCATGTGTCATTACCAAAATCCCTCTCACCTCTCTTACTTTATTTTGCCTCTTATTTAATCTCAACCATATATATATATATATATATATATATATATAGAGAGAGAGAGAGAGAATATGGATCAACATAGTCCCCCTCCTTATACATAGTCTTTGAAGTCCCATTTACATCCATTGATTTGGTAGATTCGAAAAGGGTAGGATCGACATTTCAGTTTTGGTTCCATATGGCAGTTACCATTCACGTAACAGTTTCCTTATTTCACGTTCGTTTTCCATTTTCTAGTATATCAACATTCATAGTATGTTTTCTCCACCATAGTCGTTTGATGATTCAGCCGTTCTTATTATTTGATCAGCGCCTCATTTTTTCTGCTATTGTTGATGGCTTCTGGTTCTTTTTCTATTAACAGCGATGATGATGATGTATACGACGGTATTTTTTTCGTTGTTCTTTTGTATGTTGTTCATTTGCAGTTGATCTTCACTAACATCGTTTTGTAATTGTTATGTTATGTATATGACGTATTTAATCACATAGAATTAGTGTCTTTATATACTGTACGCTAGCTTTCTGTTAGTATTCACCATTTTTAGTTGAACGAAAATGATGATATTGTTCTGTTGTGATGTTATGTATATGTTGTATGTTGGCTTTCTGTTAATATTCAGTATATGCAGTTGAACGAAAATGATGATATTGTTCGGTTTTGTTATTATATGATTTTGATATCACATCATTTTTAAATTTATATACTTTTCAGTGTCTATTCATCCGTCATTTGTATATTATTGTGCGAAAATGATGATATATTCTGTTTCTTGTCAATATGATTTATCTGAGGTATGAAAATGATGAAAATTGTGTGTCATAAAAATGATGGTATTATGAATGTATGTCTATTATGAATTATATTTGATGAGTTATAAATTGTCATCATGTTCATACATCAGTTTATACATGTTAAAATCTATCCATTTTAACTGATGTATTATTTGCTTACAACCATGAACTAATCATTCTTACATCATATATATCATTTTTAACTTATTCATCATTTTCATCATTTTTGTTCAACTATATGTTAGCTTTCTGTTAGTATTCACATCATTTTGAAATTTATATAATTTTCATTCAACTGTATGTTAGCTTTCTATCATTTGTATATTGTTGTGCGAAAATGATGATATATTCAGTTTCTTGTCAATAAGATGTATCTGATATATGAAAATGATGATAATTGCATGTTATGGAAATGATGGTATTATCAATATATTTGGTGAGTTATGAATTGTCATCATTTTCATACATCAGTTTCTACACGTTAAAATCTATCCATTTTAACTGATGTATCGTGTGCTTGCAACCATGAACTAATCATTCTTACATCACATATATCATTTTTAGCTTATTCATCATTTTCATTCAACTGTATGTTATCTTTCTGTTAGTATTCACTATATGCTATTGAATGAAAATGATGATATGGTTTGGTTTTGTTTTATAACGATTTGATATCACATCATTTTGAAATTTATATACTTTTCTGTGTCAATTCATCTGTCATTTGTATATTGTTGTGCGAAAATGATGATATTTTTAGTTTTCTTATCAATATAATGTATCTGATGTGTGAAAATGATGACAATTGTGTGTCATGAAAATGTGGTTGCAAATGAATTGTTAGCTTATTTATCATTTTTATCATTTTCACACCATCATGTGAATTAAAATGATATAAATGGTTTCCTACAGCTATCTTTGAACATCAAAATTATGTAAGTAGTCACATGATCATGTAAATGGACTCAAATGATATAAATGGTTTCATACGGTCATATTTGAATATCAAAATGATGTAATTAGTATCACACCATCATATAAATGGACTTAAAATGATATAAATAGTTTTCTACAGTCGTCTTTGAACATCAAAATGATGTAAGTAGTATCACACGATCATGTAAATGAACTCGAAATGATATAAATGGACTTAAAATGATATAAATGGTTTCCTACAACCATATTTGAATATCAAAATGATGTAAGTAGTATCACATGATCATGTAAATGGCCTCAAAATGATATAAATGATTTTCTACAGTCATGTTTAAATATCAAAATGATGTAATTAATATCACATCATAATGTAAATGGACTCAAAATGATAAATATGGTTTCTGCAGCCATCATTAAACATCAAAATGATGTAAGTTGTATCACACAATAATGTAAATAGACTCAAAATGATGAAAATGGATTAAGCAACCATCATTTACATAAAAAGAAGGAGACGATGAATGATTTTTAGAAAGTAGGGGATTCGGTCCCGCATATTTTGCCAAAATAAATGGAAAGTGGATTTTAGTTTATTGTTTCTTGACAATTTTATATAAAAGGGAGTTATTTTGGAGTTAATTTTTTTGGTTTCTAAAATTAATCTTGTCCATCCATCTTAAGATCCAATGGTTAATATTTAGCCTTTGAGGACTATATTTAAGAGTGGGACTATATGGAACCTAACCCTATATATATATATATAAAGGTACCCATGCAATGCTGCGGCGACGATTAAAGAATGATAATGGTGAATACTTGATGTGACGATGACCGAGGAGGCAATGATGTTTGTGAATAAGACCCAAATGTTACAATAAATTTGAAATAACTGAAGTACTATTATCCATCAAATTTATGTTATATGAAAGTTTTTATTTAATAGTATGGTAATATTATTTATACACTTTTACTTAAAAGCAATATGAGACGGTACAAATAATACTAATATTATATGTTGAACTTGAAGATTATGAGTACTATTTAAAAATTTTGAATTATATGTTTTTAGAGAAAAATAAATTAGAATTTGTATAATCAAGACATTTATTTGTTAAATGAGAAAAAGAGACGAAAGGGTGGAGTTTTTCTCTAAACACAGTCTTTGAAAAATTGTGGAGTTTTCATTTTCTAAAAAAACAGAAAACGTGTTTAGATGAATGGATGGAGTTTTTCTTTTTCAGAGAAAAATGGAAACATGTTTAGTTGAAGTGTTTTCTAGAAAAATTTGTTTGAAAAAGTATGAGAATTTGAAAAAATTGAGAGGTTTGGGAAAAAGTGAAAAGCGAGAGACTTTTTTGTTTTCTTGAAAAAATGTGCAAGTGAACATGTTTTCTAATTTTCAGTTTTCTTAGAAAAAAAATTTAGAAAAATGGAGGATTTTTCTGGAAGTGAACACAACCTTAATTTTTTGAGTGAGAGTGTTATATGTTTAATTGTAACGCCGGTCTTTTCAAATATCATAGTATATTTTTTTTATTTTAAACACGTGCGGAAGCTAATATTTAATTCACATTATACAACTTATATAAATATAAGTTGTAATATAAAAGTATTGTTTAACAAGCATTCCAAACGTTACCAACTAGTTCGACCATTACACTAATTATTACACATCATTGTCTTTACACAGTGTTCCCCAAAACCTAACATGTCATCCCTGCAGGTACCCGTACTCACTTTCAATCATTTACCTGCATATGGAATAATCATGAGAGGGTTAGCTATAAATAGCTAGTGAATAACAATTAAAGCAGGAGCAGTATATCAAGAGTATCATAACATATTTCATTCATCACATCATTTCATTCAAGTCTATCCTAACACATGGTGAAGCACCGGTTGTCAGCAGGCATCACGTCTTGCAGGGTTATAAGCCCGGCGCAATGATCCTTACTGGGGAAACCGTTGCTTCCTCCGCGCCGGTGGAGAAGCAGGTAGCGGTCCACCATTGCGTTATCGGGAAGATATCCCATTTAGGATCAGTGGGAAACTGAGAGCCCCGAGTTAGTATTGAGGGCGGCGGTTTAGCTAGAACCAAGATTCGTGATCATCGAATCTCCGCACCACAATCTCTACAAGGTAGTACCGGCACTCAAACAATGGCCTACTCTGGCCTTATCACAAACATAATGGCCTACTCCGGCCCTTTACATATCAAGATTGACCTATACAGGCCCTTCATATATCAACAATGACCTACAAGGTCTTTTACATGCATACATATCATTTGGTTCTCATAATTGGTTCATAAACCTCTAAACATGCATATCTACAATTTCATGGATTGTAACATACAAAACATCTTCTAATACTATTAATATAATGCTCGAGTTAACTGTTACTCACCTGTCGAGCTTATAACAGGTAACTACACAACTCCGGCTTGCTTTAGTTGTCGTTAGCACCTATATCAAATCATTTACATTTAGACATTTAAACATGCAAGGAAATCATCAAGACATCTAGAATAATGTCCTAACAATGTTCCTAACTTGTTTACTAACTTATATCCATGACCAAAATACGTCAACGCAAAAGAACAACACAAAACAACAATGTGTGCAGAAACTGCTTGGACGTGTCGCGTCGCGTGCAGCAGAGCAAAAATGTTGTTTCTGCACAGCAATACCATTTTGGTCCATTTCAATACCAATTCAACTCTAACCAATTTTCAATGTTCCATAACATCATTTGACACTTGTAGGTTCTTTCTAACATCCCTAACACATATTCAATCAATCCATACAAAATTCAAGCTTTTATTAGCAAGAATGTGTTCAATATGGCCAAAACTTGAAACACATCAATTCCAACACTTCCAATGCATCATTCAGACTGCAAATGACTTATTGAAGCTATTGGAACTGACCATTTCCTTTAAAACCTCTGTTTGGTAGCATTTTCCAATTTTTGACTATTTAAAGCCTATTTTAGCACTATTTTTACCAATTCAAGCAAAACCACCAATTTAATTCAAAACCATTGTTCTAATCAATTCATACAAGTCATATGAACTTATTAGAACCTTAAAAATCAGTCCTTGGTGTGTAAAACAGATTCAACTTATTTTGGCCATTTTGACCCATTTAGGCCAATTTTGAACATGTGCATAAACACTACCTCTAATCAAACATATGAGTTCTAATCAATCCTAACAAGTCATAAGAACAATTAGAACACTAAATTTCAGTTCTTGAGGGTCAATTTCAGTTTGACCCGTTTTTGGCTATTTTGACCATTTTGGTCAAAACTTAATTTTGATCAAATCAACCAATTTTAATCCATGTTATGTGTTCTTTAGCATCTATATGAGTTGTAGGAAGCATTAGAAGCTTCAAAATCAGACCACAATAGTCCAATTCGGGTTTGATCTAAAAACCCACCAAAACCTAAAATCTTGAAGAACATGGAGAAGAACACTTACAAGGATGAAATGGATAGAGAAGATGACTAAGAACAGATTTTAGCTTGAATTCAATCTCGAATTTCAGCAACAAACTCCAAGCTTGATGATTTCCTCTTGAATCCTCCTTTGAAAGCTTGAACAAGAACACACAAACACACAAGAGAAATGAGTTGTCTGCTTGTGTACGTGGGTTACAAAGGGAAATCTGACTTGTAGGTAATATTTATCCACAAGTGGGTATTTTGTTCCCCTTTCCAACTTACAACTTAACGCACGAGTACCCGTTTTAACTAACGGGGATATTTTTGGAAATCTCGTTCTAAATCATTTAATAATCTTTTATTCTTTTATATTTTTATCAATATTTTATTTACTCATTTAAATAACTATTTTAGTTATTTTTCTTTGATATCTACAAATATATATTTTTTATTCAATTTATTAATTTAATATACGTACCACGCCAGCATACGTCTACGCCCTTTGTGAGGATGTTACATTAATATAGTAGTATAGATAAAGAAGGTAAAGAGGTGAAAGGTCTAATGAATTGATGGATGAGATTAATGTAAATAAAATTAAGGGTAGAGATTTAGTATTAATTGAAAAATTAAGAACTCTTAATTTTTTTAAGGAGAGATAGTGTTAAATGCTTAATATAGTAGTGTGTGTGTATATATAGGAGAGAGTTAATTTGAGAACGAGTTTTATTGCGAGAACCGTTTGTAGCCATTGATCATAATTAGTCAAAGGATAATATTAGTTGTGGCAAACATGTAAAAATGTTGCCAGTTTTATAAAAAACACAGCCGTCATTTTTAATTTCTAAAAATGTTGCAGGGGTGCTTTAGGCAAATTGTCTAAATAAAGGGGGACCATTTACCCCCACTTTTTTAAAACTAAAATATCTTCCAAACGCAAAGGTATTAAAATACAAAAATTATACCAAATTAACAAGAAAAATATGTTCTTTAATATGATATCCATATTGCTATACTTTTTCAAAGAACTTTTTTGTTTTTGTCGGGTTTTTTTCCACAACATGAGATGTATGCACATGTGCATATAACACTCGATTTTTTTCAAGCATAAGTGCACAACCTGTTCATACTGCATAGTTGCATCTGGATGCATATATGCACCATGCACATGTGCATCTCATGCATATATGCACATGTACACGTAACACTAGATTTTTTCCATCACGGATATAGATTTCTACACATGTGCACATAAAACTAAATATTTTTTCTAGCACAGGTACATATTTGTGCATATGTGCACATACACATGTACACCTTTATATGCATATATGCAACTCAAAGTTGGTTAGGTCAAACTTAATATTAGCAAGTACCCATTAATTATGATACTACATATTATTGTAACTCACATTTTAACAAACATCATAACAAAATCGCCTACTTGAATCATTATATTAAATACGAGAGAGAATAAATAAAAAAATAACTATACAAATTACATTTGTTTGTTTACATATTACTATAAATTTTAAAATTTAGTTACAGGTTAATCAATTAAAAAAGTGACCGTTTTAGATTCTTTCAATTATTTTACTTGTCAAAATGAAAACACTTTTCCTCGTCGATTTTCAACAAAATTGTAAATTATTGTAATTAAAAATAGAGAAAAAAGTAAAGAAAAAAATAAATACAAAAAATGACTCTTACTATTCATTAAAAAGTAAAAAAAAGTAAAAAAAAGTAAAAAGAAATTAAAAAAACGCAAGGAAAAATAAAGGGCAAAATGCGCGAAAGTACAATAAACTATATCAATATTGTCATTGTATGCAATCAACTTTATTTTGTACCTAAAAATACAAACAACTTACAATTTTGATTCATTGTATACAATCGGTGACCTGATTACCAGGTTCTCAAATGATCTTTTCTCTCTCCCTCCCTCTCTCCTCTCTCTCTCTCTATATATATATATATATGTGTGTGTGTGGGGGGGGAGGTTCATTTGAGAACAGATCTTATTATGAGTATCGCGAGAACCCATCTTAGCCGTTCATTTGGAAGGTGGAATTTATGAATAGAAAGCGTGGAGGAATTGAGTGTGACAATTTTTTTATAGATTGCAACAATTTTTTTAATTTCTTTTTGTTATGCGATTATTATTTTTATTTCTTTTTGCTTTGTTTTTTTTTAATTTTCCTTCCTTTATTTAGACAATTTGCCTAAAATAACCTTTCATCATTTTTGGAAAGTGAAAAAGACGGTTGTGTTTTTAATTAATTACATGTTTTTCACAATTAATATTGACATTTGATTAATTATGATCAATTGTCACAAACGGTTCTAGCAGTTCTTGCAATAAAATTGGTTCTCAAATGAACCCTCCCCTATATATATATATATATATATATATATATATATAGGGATGAGATCAAATAAAAAGAAAATTAATGTAAAAAGTGTAAAAGGGATGATTATTCGATCATTTTTCGGTATATATATCAACTGATAATCGTTAGTTCATCATCTTTATTGATTAAAACTAGTCCTTCATCAATTTCTTTTTGATTTCAAATACAGATTTTGAAAACAAAATTTCAGAATAATTTGTTGATGAACAAAATACTTTCATCTAAAAAGTGATGAATATGTTGGATTCATCAAAAAGAAATTGATGAAAAACTAGTTTTAATCAATAAAGATGATGAACTAACGATTATCAGTTGATATATATACCGAAAAATGATCAAATAATCATCTCTTTTACCCTTTTTACTTTAATTTTCTTTTTACTTGATCTCTACCCTATATATATATATATATATATATATATATATATATATATATATATATAGGAGAGGGTTCATTTGAGAACCAATTTTATTGTGAGAACCAATCTTAGCCCTCCAATTGGTAAGTAGAATTCATGGATGAAGAGCGTGAGAGGATTGAGTGTGACAATGTGCATGTAAGGAATTCATGGGTAGACAATCCAATTGAAGGAGAAAGAATTAGACACTAAGATTGGTTCTCACGATTTTTGAATAAACTTTTCACTATATATATATATATATATATATATATATATATATGGGTTTTGTTCAATATAGTCCTTAATAAAAGTATAGTCCTGAGGGACAATTTTTAGCTATTAGATTTCAAGATCAATGGTCTAGATTTAATCTTAAATAATAATTAAAATTGATTTAAGGAAGGACAATTCTGACTTTTTGCATATTGGTACTCACTTTCTCTTTCCTCTAATTTATTTAAAATTAATTATCTCACAGACCGGTAATTGTTAGACGAAACCAATTATACCGTTGCGATCCTCGTGTTCCCTCTTTTATTAGAGATGTCACTTGATATACTTTTGACAAACTTTTTTTTTTCATTTTGTTAGGTTAAACTTAAATTTTATTAATGTATAATCACATGCATAACAATATTACATGTGTTGTTTTACTAAATTTTTTATCTTCTTAAAATTGTATATCATTTAACATTTTATTAATTTTGAATGTTGCTTAAAAAATCAACGTTTGCTTAAAACCGTTTATACATGTTTGTACATATTCAATTTCACCCAATCCAATTGCCTTGTTTACCTATGAATGCATATATTGTGTACTAGCAACACCATATCTCTTCTATCAAAGGTCCAGATGTGTTCTCCTTCGAATTCAATGTCTTTTATATTGGTTCTGGTAATAAGAATTGTTCTCGTTTGAACAATCCCCTATGCAATCATATATGATTGAATACCAAATCTGATGTTTTTTGGTATTCAATCACAGGTGAATCTGTACAAACTCTCCTGTGATTCTGTACAAAATCACATGTGATTAAATATGCAATCATGTGTGATTGAATACCAAATCTTATGTTTTTGGTATTCAATCACATGTGATTCTGTACAAAATCACATGTGATTGAATACGCAATCGCATGTGATTGAATACGCAATCACATGTGATTGATTCTGTCAAATATGTGACATAAAAATGCTACATTTAATCAAATCATCTGTAATTATGTGCATGTATAAGATATAGATAATCACATGTGTTAAAAAGTCATAAATGCCTCTTTCATACAAATATATCAATTTTTTATTATAATCTAAGATTTAATCTGGACCATTGAATCTTAAAATCTAATTACTATAAATTATCTCTCAGGACTATATTGAATATTTCTCATATATATATATATATATATATATATATATATATATATATATTTGTGGGTGGGGGTGGGGGTGAGGGTGGTTGAAGGGTCACATGGTGAATACCATGATAACTCGAAAACATTTGATCATAATTGATATCAACATGAAACACGAAATAAGAAGAAATGACATGACTCAAAACCTATATGAAAATAAATGAGTTAACTCGAAATTGACATAAAACACAAACCAGAGAACTCAAACCTTACCTGAATTATGATTCTTACCAAATACTACGCACGTAGATTGATCTACCGAAAACTAGATCAACCAAATAAGATACACTTAGAGTAGAGTTTGAATTTAATCTACCGACAACGTATTGAAACCAACAACCTTGACCTTTATGTTGTCAAATCATATTTAATTTACTTGAAAAGCTAGCATGATCGAGATTTATTAACTAAATCGATTGTAAGAAGATATTAAAATCGAATTTTTAAAGGAAAAATTGCCGAGAAAGGTAATTTAAATATTGAAAATTGTCAATAAAGATAATGTTCAATTTTTTTGGCTGAAAAAGATTATAAATTTTAATTTGTAACAAAAACGGTATAATACGTGAAATTTATACCTTTTTTGTTACAAATTTAAATTTATAATCCTTTTTTTGTTAGGTCTAAGAGGTCATACACCCTTTTTTTGTTACAAATTGAAATTTATAATATTTTTTTGGTCAAAAAAATTAGACGTTATCTTTATTGGCAATTTTTTATATTTAGGTTACTTTTCTCGACAATTTTTCCTTTTTTAAAATGCAAATTTTTTATATAGATAAATAAAATTTATTAATACTTTGATTATTGTTATATCAACATTAACAAAAATGGATCCGCTCAATATATATATGTTTTTAATATACTAGCGGGGTACCCGCGCAATGCGGCGACGGTGAATAAAAATGGTTTGTAAGGAGTTTTTTTGGTAGGTATTAATCAAGAGGACACACAAGACGTAATTTTGTAATTTTTATTTAGCAGATGAAAAGGGAATGAAAATTAGATGTAATTTTGTAATTTTTATTTAGTAGGTGAAAAACGAATATTATATATTTTTCCTTTCTAGAATTTATGGAATGTTATTAAGTTTATGGAATATTCTTTTTCATAAGTTTTGCTATGGAATTTATGGAAAGAGAATATTCTGGAATTTATGAAAAAAGAATGTTATTAAATTTATTTTATACCAATGATCTCTTGGCCTAGTGGTTAAGATAGAGGTGGAAGGCAAAGTCTTCCTTGGAGGTCCTGGGTTCAAACCCAGGCAAAGGCGTTTAATTATTAACTTGGCGCGTGGCTTGGGGCTCGCATACTGCTCTATATGGATGTCACTGCGGACTCAGCCCACTAACATAATTTCGCTGTTCAAAAAAAAATTAAGTTTATTTTATGAAATCATTTTTTGGTAGATGAGGGTAGAATAGTAATCTTAAGTGACTTAAAATTTAAGAGTTTTAAGCAAAAAACTTAAATGCTTTATGTAATAGTAAAGATAAACAAAATTTATTGATTACTATAATAATTGATATACCAATAAACAAATTTTTGTAGTAAAATAGTTTAATTAATATTTTTTTGGTCCTATAAATTAGGCTAGTTGTACTGATAAGTACGGGCTTTTAAACGGATTTTCTGTTTTGGTGAGCTTAACATTTAGGGTAAATTGTATAAAAATAAAATAAATTTTGTCTTAATTATTATTGTATACAATCAACTTTTATAATCATTTCATTGTATGCAAGTTGTTGTATACAATGGAAATTATAGAAAAGTTCATTGTATACAATGGTAACTAAATACTAGACATAGGAAAAAGTTGTTTGCATACAATAAATGAATTATGAAAGTTGGTTGTATTATTTTTAAGAATTTAAAGTTGATTGTATACAATGATAATTAAGACAAAGTTAATTGTATTTTCAAGCATTTTGCCCTAAAATTTATTATATTGAACTTATATATAGGGAAAAGTTTAATCAAGAACTGTTTTTTGTACGAGAACTGTGAGAACCAATCTTAGTCATCCAATTCCCCCTTCTTCAATTGGATTTTTCACCCATGAATTTCTTACATGCACCTTGCCACACTCAATCCCACACGCTATTCATCCACGAATTCCATCTACCACTTGAATATAGGGTGTGTTTGGCGAAACTACCTGGTGCTGGAGTTGAGTCTGGGGCTGATTAATTGATAATTCCAAGCCATAAGCTACTTGAAAAATCTTTTATTTTGGAGGATTGTGTATTTAATAATCCCCTCAAGATTTTGACACCCGAACAAGGCTAGAGGGCTAGAGATTATGAAAACTATAATCCCAAGCCCTAATAATTCTCCATAAGCCCGTTGCTGAACACACCCATAAAGGCTGCAAACCCAAGCTCAGCCTTTAAATTTAGATGATCAATGGTTGAGTTTACGACTAAATATGCATTTTACGTAGATCGAATATGCAGTTTCCGACAAAATATGTAGATTATGTAAGTTGAATATGCAGATTAAGTAAATTGAATGTGCAGTCATAATCTCAACCAATGATTATCCAAATATTATAGGGTTTTTAGGTTTCAAAAAACCATTAATTGATCATGCGTAGCGAAATAAAAACTATCAGTTACATAAAAAAACCTCAAACAACGATCTAGTCTATTCAATATGAAAGCTAGGAACAAAGAAGGGTTAAAAAGATTACCTTTTTGTAGATTGCTTATTAATTAATTATGAGAAGATATGTGAAGAGTCGAGCAAATATGAAAATAGGCACATAATATGTTTTCAAAATGGAAGTGTATGTGTAGAGAGTGTTTGTATTATTTTTTTTACGGACAAAAATGCCATTGTCATTAAAACAAAAATATTTAAGGTTAAATGGTAAATGATTGGTTGAAAACGGTTCTTGCAGTTCTTGTATGAAGAACAGCTCTCGTTTGAACCACTAACTAGAACTGTTCTTCGTAAGAGAAATTCGAGAACTAAAGTTTCTTTAATATTTATTTAAAATTGATAAGTGTAACATCCTGAGTTTGGGCCTAGTTGTTCGTAGGCTTCGGTACGTCTATACGTGATTATTATTTGATTGAATGTTTATTTATCTATTAACTGGACTTCATTAAATTAATTGTTATATTAATTAAGTAAAATGATTGTATATATTTAAATATAGATATGTATGGATGTATGTATGCATGTATAAGTTTGACACCTCATGCTTGACATTTGATTAGTCAATTACATACGTGGGTGTATATGTGGTTAAGTTTGAAGTTAACCTCCTTACTATGAAACATCTGCTAGTGTTGTGTTGTATGTGTTTTGAGAGAAAAAGCTAGAAAAGCAAGTTCACTTGAAATTTGAAAGAAAGGATTTGGTGTTTGATAATTCAAACTAAAGGTAATGCCATGTTTCTAGCATGATTCAGGTCATTTTGATATGTTTTGTTGTTAAGTTCATGAGAAACACCATTTTGAAGCTTATGTGTAAACTTGGCAAATGGGTTTTACATGATTTGGTGTTTTAAAAGGATTTGATGAGTTCTTGATGTTGTTTACATGTTATATGCGATCTATACATGTTTTAGAAGTGTTTATAGTTGATATCAGTTTGAAATATAGGATTTTTGTAAGTTAAATCGGCTGGATTTTTGGAGAAGACGATGCAGGTTTATGACGGACGCGACGCGTCATTTGCTCGGACGAGACGCGTCCCTGCTATTTGGCGGATTCTTGTAAATCCGAAGAGGAAATCCGATGATTGAATTCCGAGACCCCAAAATCCGACCATGACAATCCGCTAAGTGAAATCCAACCTCAAGAATCCGATCATGGAAATCCGGGGCTCGAAATCCGACAAACTGAGATCCGGATTTGGGGAAATCCGACATTTTGCCTCGACGCGACGCGTCCGCGGTTTTTGTGGATTTTGATGTTTGTTTGCATTCTTTAATGTTATATGCTACATGTGCATGCATATGTGAATCTAACATGTTATGTTTGATTAAAAGAGATATAAATATATGGTTTGATATATATTTATGAACTGAATACTGATTTCGATTTGTTGTGTTCTCAGGAACGGACAAGACTCAGTAAAATTAGATCACTGAGTGGAGAACTGAGAACCGGAGGCGAGTGGATGTTTACTCACGGATGATCTTAGTTGTAACTGGTTTTGGTTATAACTGTTTGTGGATTGACGCATGGATAGACTTTATGTCTGATAATTGATTAACTGGTTGATTGTTAATTGATTGTTGCGTCAGTGATATGTATACATGATTGTTGGGAAGTCAGTTTCGGCTGGGCATATGGGCTGGGTTTATTTGTTATCGGCTAATCAGTATTTGAATCTTTCGTTGCATTTGTTGCAACTTAAGGGTAATACTGTGTGAGAATAGCAAATAAACTATCGGTAAACCTTTGCTTTGGCCAGCATTGGTTGTAGGTTCCTGCAGAACCGCCGGTCTTCCCGAGGCACGATTATTTGTTATTTTGTTAACTTGCGGTTGTGGCTGCTTATCTGTTATGGTTTATTTTCCATTCACTTAGCTTTGTGCTAATCCCCCACCTCTCACTCTTTTTACAGGTTTTGGTAAGTCAGCGGCTCGGCTAAGGGTGGTTAGCTTGGGGAGTAATTGCCTAACCTCTTATAATTAATTTGTGATGAGCCGTTGTTTTTGTAATACTGATATTTTAAACTATGGTTGGATATGAAAACTGTTGTATGTACACAGTTGTAAATATTTATGGTTTTTGTGATTCGCTTCCGCAATGTTTTTAAAATGAAAATTTTGGATTGAAAATACGGTGTTACAATAAGAGTACTTTAGTCAACATAAAATATGTCTCAAAAACCAATTGCCCCCTCTCTATGGAAAAATAAACATAAACTAAAAGTAACATATACACCTGAAGGGCTGAAGATGATGATTAGTTGATGATGACTTATATGAACAAAAAATGCCTAAAGGAATAATATACCTGAAACGATTTGGTGATGGCAATTAATAATTATATAGATAAAAATTACATAAACAAAAAATGGATCATGGATAAATATAATTTAATAACTGAGTCGTGAGGAAAGAAAATTAATGTATTTTACGTGTCATTTTTTGATTTTAAGTTTTACCAAAATGGATGTTCAAGATCCAACCTCACCACATCTGAAACCCATGAACACCGATATGCTTCACTCGACCCAATTTTAAGCTCTACTAGATGCTCACTTGACGTAGATCCGAGCTCCATCAGATCTAAAAAACATAAACAACGCCTCTGTTTTTTTATCACCATGAACACCGGCGACATCTTTAGTTCCGGACACCATTAACGAAGTAGTAACCATGATTGTGAATCAGGTTTTACATCCATTTTTCTATGTTGAAATGCCAAGAACTCTTGCAAAAACATAAAGAGATAAATACCATCAATCTTTTGTATTTAAAATCTTTCTTGCTAGAGGTTAGAACATGCACTATATGTGTTTGTTAAAATGTCCCAAAGAAAAAAATAGATGCACCTTGTAATTAGTTTCTTTTTAGCTTTTGCATTTTATTTATTTGAAACAGTAGATGCACCTTAGTAAAAGTATCTAAATAACTTATAAACTAAAGTTATTTAGGTTATATATTTGTAGTTATTACTAAATTGACACTGAGTTTGATTTAATCAAATATGAGTTGCATATGTGAATCTATCTACATATGTGCTGGAAAAAACTAGATGCATATATGCACACATGCATCTATCTCCACATGTGTATATCTACATATGTGTTGTTATACAAACTAAGTGCATTTGTGCATATGCACATGTGCACCTATCGAGACCTGTATTGAAAAAAACTTAGTAATATGCACATGTGCATCTGTCGAGACCTGTGATGAAAAAAAACCTAGCATACACGAATTTTTTTATTCGGAAAAATATAGCAAGATCGGTCTTAAATTAAAGAGCATAATTTTCTCGTTAATTTGTTATATTTTCATAATTCAACACCTTTTCGTTAAATTTATAAACCTTTAAAGCGATTGTGACAATGGGGAGAGTTGGTTTATAAATTTTAAAGGTTTTGTAAGAAGATGTTAAAATAAAATGGATTTATTAAATGCAGAATTTTGTATGCATATAAACTAAATTTATTAATACTATGATTATTTTTATACCAAAACAAAGAAAATATGCCCTCAATATATATTCTTTTAATATATAAACAAAATTTATTGATTACTATAATAATTGGTACACCAAAGTACTAATAAATAAATATTTGTAGTAAAATAGTTTAATTAATATTTTTTTGATATTAATACGTGATTTTAAATTGTTTTTTCTTCTTGAGTGAGCTTTGAAAAGTATAATTGTTGATTTAGGGGGTGTTCGTTTAAGTATATTAAACGTTTATTTTTGATAAGCTGATTTTTTCCGATTTATTTTCCGACTTTTTAGTTTATTATAAGTTACAAGAAAAATAAAATAAGCCGGACTAATAAAAAATAAGCCAGAAAAATAAACCCTTGATAAGCTAAAACAAACACCTTTTTAATCACCTGTAGGGTAAATTATATGAAAATACAATAAATTTTGTCTTAATTGCCACAGTATATAATGAACTTGTTATATTAAAAAAACAATACAATCAACTTTTATAATTTTCGCAGTTGTATGCAAATTGTTGCATACAATGAGAATTATAGCATAGTTTATTGTATACAGTGGTAACTAAAATACACATATAAAAAAGTTTTATTTGCATACAATAGAAACATTGTTAAAGTTGATTGAATTCTTTTAAAAAAATAAAAATTAACTATATACAATAATAACTAAGAAAGAATTATATTTTTTATGCAATTTAACCAAACCTATACCCCAAACTCAGAACACCAACTTATGATTATCAAACCTACATAAAAAAAAGTTAAAAAAACACTGGGTAATTAGTTTGTACATTTGGTAATGTATATGGAGCAAATTAAATTTCAAAATAAAAAAAAAACAAGAAATGGGTTTCTTCTCACTAGCATCTTCATATTTAGGAATGTAAACAAGCCGAGTCAAGCCAGACACTTATCGAACCAGGCTCATGTAGGCCTTTTTAAGCTCGAGCTTAACTTGTCTAGAGCTTATTATGTTGAGCTCGAGCTTAGCTCGTTTAATATTTATGAAGCTCGGGCTCAGCTCGTTTAGGTTTGGGTATTATTTTGATATTTTTATTAAAATAGTATATATATTTATTAAAAATTAAACATATAAAATATAAATTATATTATATATGGAGCTCGTTTAAGCTCACGACCCCACTCATTGGAGTTCAAGCTCGGCTCGTTTATTAAATGAGCTGTACTCTAGGCTTGAACTCAAGCTCGTTAAGGCTCAGCTCGTTTCGAGCATTTAACAATCCAAGCTCAAATACCGCGAGTAGCTCGGCTTCCAAAAAATAAATAAGGCAATATATGTGGTTTTTAATTACATATATTATATGGTTTTGACACGTATATATAGTGTATTATAGGGTGTTCACGGGACAGGATGGGGCAGGTAGTGGATTTTTTACAAACCGCCACTGCGAGGTGGGTATCTAGTTTTAGAAATCGAAACCGAACCGCAAATAGCGGGTATCCGAAGGGAGTCGCGTATCCGCAATTAGGGTCATGGGTACCCTAAAATTGAATTGTTTTTCATTTTTGTAGTTTTCAATAAGTTTAGATTCATAATAAAATAATAAACAATGGTATAAACAAGTCAACAATAATAAATAAATCACTAGCAAAAATAAAAAAGATCTCGATGAGAGCCTCATAGAAACAAAAAACTGATAAGATTAAAGTTGGCACTGTTGATCGATTTCAGTGTCTCCATGTTGAACTCTCAATTGTTGTAGGCTTTCAAACTCTCGATAACGAAACTCAAAAAAAAAGAATTGGGGGAGACGGTAGAAGCTACTAGAGGTAAGTTAGGTAATTTTGAGGAATTTAAGTTTTCTAATGATTTTGTTGTTTCATATTAACAAATACACACACACACACACACCCACACACACATATATATATATATAAGTTAAAAGCATACGAATCGAATGTTAAAAACCGAACTCGCCCCGTGTTTAGCGGGTACCCTAGTTTTCGGGGTTTTCGGGTTACAGGTATCGGGTTTTTAGGTTTCGGTTCAGACGGAGCAGGTTGGTTCTTCGATTTTTTAGTTTTTTTGAACACCCCTGGTGTATTACATAATAACATGATCATTTGGATTATTGTCATGTCATTGTTGTCACTCTCATCACATAACTGCTCTTGTAACATTAACAAGACTAAGGATGAGATGTTTCCTAAAAGAAATTTTCTTTTTTAACAGTGTTTTTGAAAAGTCGAGTTGTGCTATAATATAAGGATTAAAAAGGATGAATTCGTTATATTTTTCCGGTAGATCATGGCGGCGAAAGGTATTAATTGACCAATAAACACCAATTTGTTCCGGTCTTTTTTATGTTAAATAAACAGGGCTGGTCCAATCATTTTTTAGGTTCGGGGCAGAAATTTATAAGGGACCCTTATAGTGTGTGTGTGGTTGTTAGTAGCTCCATTTTTCTTTCTTTTTTAGTTATCGGATGAATGTTTTTAGCATAATATAACAAATAAGCAAATATGAATGACTAGCTTACGAGCAACTAGTAAATAAATAAAAAAATACCTTTTAACTTGATCAAACTTAGCTTATGTTTATTTTAGTTTCGTCGGTTAAATAGTTTTATAATGAAATAAATATTCCAACGTTTACCCAACACTATATGTATAAATTCAAAACAGAATTTAGGGTTTTATATTATATACACTACATGTATGTAATGTGTATGTATATATATATATGGATTTGTATGTAACAATGTGTGTATGCATGGATGGATGGATGTACAAACTTGAAGTGATAAAATATAAATACATGTCATACTCATACACAACTTTATAAAGCCCAGTCTCAAACCCAGTATGACCAATACCAAAACATTAAGGCCCAATATCATATAGGGAGTAGATTGTACTATTGTTGAAGTATATCTAATGGGCTATGAAGTTAGAAATTATGTTCATGAGTGGCCCAAGTTTGCTTTTCCTTTTGGACATATAGCCATAGAGGATGGAGAGCTTGAAATGGCAATTTGTGTTAAGTTGGAACTTGGAATGTTGGTTTGAGTGTAAGATGTTTATTAAATAGGTTAGTTGTTTTATTGTTTCAAACTAAAATGAGAATATGATAACAATTTGAAGGTGTCGCAATTAGGGATGACAGTAGATCAGATATGGATAAGGTGATGTCATATTCACATTCATAGTTTGCTATTATTCATACCATATCCATTTATAATAATTTCATTGGTCTATTTCTATATCTATCAGATTAAACGTATAAATGGATATTTATTGGAATTCGAAAGAATATTTCCCCAAAGAGAATACCATAGTTTAATATATACTTTAAGATCTTTGTTAGTATAAATACATAACTTTTTCCAAAAAAACATGAATGAACCAAAAGATAACTTAATATAATTATAATAAAAGCGTAAAGCATAGTCTTTCCAATAAATATATAGATTTATACTTAATTATATAAAATTATACTTTATAAAGTTATTTATCCATGGATAGAAAATGGTAATTCATATCCTTTTCATAAGCATCCATATTTACTACATATCACATATTTATCCATTAAATTAATCTATATACACCCACTGATAGATTGTATCGGGTGAATAATCATTAGATCAGGTGACAATTGTCATCCATAATCATAATATTTTGATAGTGTATAGACATAACCATCAATAAAATAGTTTGATTGTCAATAATATGAAATTGAATTCTATTCTTATTATGTTTTCTGTGTAATCTAATAAAAGAAATATAATAGAATTTTGTCGAATGACTAAAATCCTCTTTATCGGTTTTATGTAAAACTTCATTATTAAGTGGGTTCCAGTCAAACAGTTTCAATCATATGTGTCCGAGTCCAAACGCATTGTTATAGAAAACATTAAATAAAAATTAATTAAAAATATTAAATTTAGTTCATAATTGAATTAAAATGACCAAACATTAAATAAATTGTCCATCACAACGATTCTTTATTTTTATTTTTTGTCATTAGTAGCATTCGAACGGAGAGTGATAGTGAAGGTTTGGAGGATATAACGGAGTGGTGAGAAAAGTCGGACACACGCGCTCGCAGAGTAGTGAGGCAAGCGTGTGGTGCTGATCATGATAGGGTAAGAGGAGGGATGTTGTTTTCTAGTTATTACTCTTTTTATTGTTTTTAAAAAATTAATTGGAGGGTTGTAAGACGTATGGATCCAGAGTTTGATGTACCGGATGAAGATTGATAGTACTGTAAATGAACCGAACGTTTATGAACCGTTTGTGAAATCGTTCGGCGAAAACTTCATTTATGTTCGTTTGTCTAATATATGAACGAACATAAACAAGATTTTTCGTTCGTTTAATCAAACGAACAAACACAAATATAATTCTCATTCATTCGTTTGTGTTCATGAACATTAGGTTATCCATTCGTTTATATATCTGTGTTTGTGCGTGTGTTTATATATAATGTTTATTTGTGTTTAGTAATATTGGTTTTGCATTATAGTATATGTTCTTTCGTTTAAAGGAATGAATAAAAATGTACACAAACTAACCAATCTTTTAAACACTCAAACATAAAAACTCGTTCATTTATTCGTTCGTGTTCACTTCCCTGTTCAACTAACTTTAAACGAACAAACACGCACACAGAATCTATTCGTTTATTCATTCGTGTTTGTTTATTTGTTCATTTAAAGTTAAACGAATGAACACGAACAAGCCCGGTTCGTATTCGTTCGGTTTATTTATAGAGTCATAGAAATTGACCATACCATATGCTAAGGACATCCAATATACAATACCCACTAGACAGATGGTCCTAGCTGGCATGGAAACTCAAACGTAGAACATCACCCCGTCCCCAAATTTCCTGCTAGCAAAACTCCCTCTTCAACTTCTGTTACTGGATGAGTTTATCCACTCTCTTACACCCTGTCATACTCTCTCCATCTCTCTCTCTCTCTCGATCACACACATGAAAGACGGAAAAAATTTAAAAAGAAAATGATGTGACACCATATAACAAGAAAGATAAGAGGAGGAAAAAAATAACCATATTACTGCATAACTATAACCGTAACAACAAAAAATTATTAGACTATGATGAAATAAACCATCATTAAAATAAATTTTTTGAATAACTGTAACAACAATTTAAATCTTATTTCAAATTGTATTTTTGGTCAAAATAATATAATTTTTTAATAATAAAAAATTATAATTGTTTTATTAAAAAAAAGTCTAGATATTTCTTTTACCAACTCCTTGTCCAGGTACGGTACGGCTTGTTTGTCTTGGTTTCCCTTGAATTTGAAAGCAAAATAATTAGTCAACAATTCACGCATTGACTTGGAAATCATTTATGAATTGAGATCTTTATTTGTTAAAATTAGATAGCGGATTCGTAAATAATAAAATTCGTTTATATATAACTGGTTTAAGTATTTAATTGCATATGATACAAGTTAATAATATATAAATTGTTGTGTGTAGACAATTTTTGTTATGTACGAATCATTTCTCTTAAAGTTACCTCAAATTCAATGACGTTTTATGCTTTTTTTCAAATACTAGCGTAGTACCCACGTAATACGGCGACGAGAAGTAGTTTTTGCTCGACTATATAAAATTAAGCAGTCTTTAAATTTTATAGAAGAATATGTCAAATTCTTTATAAATTAGTATAAATTTAATAATAATGCTTTATAAGAAATGGTTTACATAGTATGGAATTGGTCTGAGCAAATCTTTGTTGTGCATTTTAAGTTTTATTATGAAAATATACAAGTCATTTTAATGGCAATTAAATCTAGCCTATTTTTGTTTACAATTAAATCTAGTCTATTTTTGTTTAAATCCATGACATTAGGCTATGGACAACATCAAACATTAATACGCTGGTCTAGAACTTTTTTTTTTTTTTTTGAATTGTTCATTACTTTTTAATTCAAAAATTCTAAAGTAACCAATCATAAGCTTAATGAATTTATAGATGAAATTAGTCAGTTATTTAATGTTTTTTTAATTTTTATTAATATTAGTGTTTTTAATCTTGTTTCTACGTATATATGTTTTATTTTTTATTTTTCAATATTAATCGATTCTTATAAACTTTGGTTCGAACATTTTGCTTTGTTATTGTATACGTGACTTATACATGTCCCGTTCAAAAAAAATTCACTTAGACTATCTGTACTCATGATATGTATGACTGTCATGACTGACTGTCACAATAACTTTTCAGCCTATGACATACTCATTATTAAACAACTCTAATCATGACATGCATGACTAACCTACACATCATTACTCATTTTCATTTTCACAAACAAACAAAATTAAATAAAAAGAAGGTTTGAGCCCCATTGTAGCTCGTCGTGGTGCTCACGAGCACGCCGACGACAAGCGAAGAACGAAAGCGACCTAGTTAACAACGATCACATAATGCCGGTGACGAGTTCTTGGTGTCCACTACAACTTGTCTTATGAGCTGTGCCCATATATTTTGTCCCTTGCTCCCTAGCTTTAATAAATAAGTAATAATTTAAAATAAAACAAGTATCTGTAACGCCGCCTAAATTAGAGGAGCTTATTATTATTTTAATAATATACTCCGTTTCGAGTTTTGAAATTGCATGGATACAGCTGTAAATACAATATTTTAAAACCTGCTTTTATAAAAGTATTTACAACTGCCACAGCGGACGCTTTATAACTAATTTAATAATTTACAACCTATATATATAAGTTGCAAAACAAAAAATATACCAAGGCGTTACCAAATTCGTTCGACCATTACATAATACAACAAACAAACAAAGTATTCAAAGTGTGTTCCCAAAACAAAAAGTGACATCCACAGCAGGTACCCGTCCTCACCAGTAAATCTATTTACTTGCGCATGGAATGTACACGAGAGGGTTAGCTATAAATAGCTAGTGAGTAACAGCTAAGCGGAAGCATCATAACAAAAATATCATATACATATCACATACATAGCATATCAACAATCAAGTTTATCCTAGCATATTGTGAAGCAACGATTAGTCAGCAGGAACCACGTATTGCAGGGTAATGAGCCTGGCTCAGTGATCCTAACTGGGAAAACCGACACTACCTCCACGCCGGTGGAGAAGCGGGTAGCGGTCCACCATTACATTATCGGGGAACTCACCCCTCTCGGGATTAGCGAGAACTGAGAGCCCATAATAGTGTTGAGGGACGGAGGTTCTGCAAGAACCAAGATTCGTGATCATCGAATCGCCGTACATCATAGTTGATGGCACAAGGCCCCAGATAGATCCAGACAAATTGGCCTCAAACATCCAACAAAGTACCGGCACTAACACACATTGGCCTACTTAAGCCACACCATAACACAGTTGGCCTACAATAGCCATAACATGTCATAATTGGCCTACAAAAGCCATAGCATAGCAAATTGGCCTACAAAAGCCATAACATATCAAATCGGGCCTACAAAAGCCTTTAACATGCATAATTATCAAGTCTTTGGTTTCAAGCATACAACCAACTATATAACATTCTTGATATTATACTTAGGTTAATCGGTACTCACCTGACGAGCTATAAGAATAAGAATTAAGGTACTCATGCTTCTGGGTCAACTGGTTCACCTAAATAGAGTTTCTAAACATCAACACTAATTAAACAGAAACTACCAAAAGACAGGGTACGCCTGTGCCTAGCCAAGGCATGCCCGTACCGTAGCAAAACATGCCCGTACCTTACTCTCAGGTACCCCCGTGACTGCAGGGCACACCCCCGGACTATCTAGGGTTAGGCACGTCCGTACGACCGTACCTTTTGGAGGTACGACCGTGCCTCCCAGGGTACGCCCTGTTCTTGAGAGGCACTGTAACATCCTGAAATTGGGCCTAGTAGAAACGTAGGCTTTGGGTATGTTACACGTAAATTATTACTTGATTAAGTTTATTTAATTCTAATTAAGTAATTAATTGTTGAATATATAAATATATATATGTATGTATACGGATGTATGTGTGCATGTTTTTAGATGATAAAAAACATGACACATCATGCTTATTAAGTGTATACGTGGGTTTGAGTAGTGTCTTTCTTCACTTTGAAGAATCTTAAGTGTGTGTATTGTGTGTGCAAACCGAGAGCAAAGCTAGGAGCAAACAATCGGATTTCATGGTGATTGTGAATTGTGAATTCAAGTTAGCAAGGTTGTTGATTCTTCTTTTATTCTTGCTAATATGCATGGTATAGTATTAACATGCTACGGTTTTAAGTGGGTTTTGATATGAACATCAAATGAGGTTGTCGGATTTAGAGTTCTTGGTGTTTTTATGGTTTTATGCTGTTTAATATGCATGTTTGTATGTTTAAACATGTTTATATGTGTTTCTATGAACTTGCATATGAATTGTATAAACTGGAAAGTTGATTTATGCAAGTTATGAAGTTGTCGGATTCTTGGTATGATGAAGGTGGCTGATTTTGGTGATGATGATGAAAACCGAATGTAAAATCCTATACTTGCGGAATCCGGAACTTAGAATCCGGAGCATGGTAAATCCGCTACTTAGAATCCGATCCTCTTGAAATCCGAGAGTGTGGAATCCGATGATGGATTCCAATTGTGAAAACTGATTGTGGGTGCCAATTTTGACTTGTTAAATTGCATTGTTTAATGCTATGTGATATATGTGCATGCGTATGTGAATCTTACATGCTTATGTTTGATTAAATGGATATAAATATATGATTGATATATATTTATGAATTGGATACTGATTTCAGTTTGTTGTGTTCTCAGGAACAGACAAGGCTCAGTAATATAAGATCACTGAGTGGAAAAGCTGAAACTTAAGGTGAGTGGATGTTTACTCACGGGTGATATTAGTTGTACTGGTTTGGTTGCAACTATTGTTGGATAGATTGCATATCTGTTGGTTAATTAACTGTTGGATGTTAATTGTTGTATTCTGTGATATGTATACATGTTGGAAGGGAAGTCAGGTTACGACTGGGCTTATGGGTTGGGTTCATTTGCTATTGGCTAAGCAGTATTAGGACCTTGGGATGCATATGTTGCTACCAGAGGATGATACTATGTGAGTATAGCAAATGGACTATCAGTAAACCTTTGCTTTGGCCGGCATTGGTTGTGGGTTCCTGCAGAACCGCCGGTCTTCCCAGGGTGCTTATTTGTGGTTGTTGATATCATGCAGTTCAGGCTGATATATCTGTTGTGTGTTACTCCATTCACTTAGCTTTGTGCTAATCCCCCCTCTCACTCTTTTTACAGGTTTTGGTAAGTCAGCGGCTCGGCTGAGAGTGGTTAGCTTGGGGAGTAATCACCTAGGACTCTGATAATTATTTGTGACGAGCCGTGTTTTGTAATACTGATATTTGAACAAGTTGTTTTGTAAAGAGTGGTTTGTGATTAGTTGTAAATACTTTTGTATTTAATCGCTTCCGCAGTGTATTTAAAAGTCAAAATTTTTGGGTTAAAAATACGGTGTTACAGGCACGCCCGTGCCTTTCCATTTACAGCAGCAGGTTCGACCAGAACTTGCTGTTTCCAAACATAATTCAACAAAAGCAATTTCCAGCCAACTTCTTTCATTCATATGTGAAATAACACTTCAAAACTAAGCCAAAACAACACTTTTTATGTATCTTAACATCCAATTCACACTTTGGGATCAAAATCACCATTTTGACCTATTTGCACTTTATTTCCATAAATCAATCTAAATCATCATTTTAATTCAAGATTCTGACTTCTAAGAACTTAGAATCAAAGTAGAAACTGATTGGAAATATCAAACTCAATTATTGGTATCAATTTAAGCCTTGACCCAATTGACCTAAACTTGGAGAAATGAAGAACATGGAGTAGAGACTTACTAACAAGCAAAGATGATGAAAATGATGCTAACAAACAGATTGGAACTTGAATTACAGCAAAAGATTGGAGCTTGATAGTCTTCTCTTTGAATTCTCCTTCAAAACCAAGCTAAGAACAAATGAGAGTTGTCTGTGTGTGAACATATGTGTGTATACGTGAGTATACAGATAGGAACCTACTTGTGGGTTAATATTATCCACAAGTGGGTATCTTGTTCCCCTTTTTAACATACAACTCAACGCACGAGTACCCGTTTTAACTAACGGGGATATTTTTGGAATCCTCGTTCTAAACCGTTTACTATTTTATTATTTTTATCTATTTTTATTATTATTTTTATCATCTCATATAATAACTATTTTAGTCATTTATACCAATAACTAACAAATATATATTTAATTCAATTTATTTAAATTATCTATCGTACCATGTTCGCGTACGTCTAGACTCATTTTGAAGATGTTACAGTATCTGTATATATAAATTGCCTAACTTGAATATTATTATATTCATAAATCATTTATACACATAAAAAGTAAAATAAAGTAGATACCTCTAAGGTGATGTGTATGGCCTTTCCTTCTTTTTTTTGTATCATTTTTTTCTTACACTTTCTCTTTCTTATCCAATCCAAATATCTAATATAACCTAACCAAAACTAACTAAATTTTTTCTCACTTTTTTTATTATAATATATACATGTAAGAGAAAGAAAGAGAGAAGAAGAGAGAAATAGAAGAGATTTAGCATCGGATGTGGGAAGTCGATTACTCACCCGTCGGATAAACAAAAGGGGGGCGTATGGGTGTTCCCGACTTCACCCAAAGAACCTAGTCACCTTCGAGTTGACCGGTACACTTGGTCTAAATAGTGGATCCTTGGTTGCTAGAAGAAAAAGTTATAAGTTTGAAACCTAATTAGAGTCCAACTTTGGGTGGTGATGAGTTAAAGTGTATGGTGGTGATGGTGTACTCTAAGTATGTTAACAATAATAAGAATTTTTAAATTTATTGAACTATAATTAACAATATTTAAATAATTATTAATATTTTAAATTGAACAACAGTTAAAAAAACACAATTTAAAAAGAAAATGGTATTTTTGTCCTTTCAAGTGAAAGTGCAAGAGGAGCTAACTTTGAAACAAAATATTTATCAAGGGATCATCGATGTAACTTTTTGAAATTCAAGGACCATTGATAGGAAATTAGGTAAACCACATAAATCATTTGTGTAATTTACACATTTTTTGTTTGTTTTTATCAATAGGAGCATACATAATTTAATATATATATTGTTCACGAAGAAGAGGGAAAGTATGATGTGGTAAAAAATTGAGGATGTAATTGATGACATATAAATGTGATATGGATAAATAGAAGGCTTTGATTGATAGAAAATGGAGGTAACCGTTTAAATTCAATTTAATTTGAGAGGTTTGAATGCATATTGTAAGAAGGTTATATGAAATAAAGGAGGAGGTTTTATAATAATTGTATGTTAATGTAATTAATTGTATGTTGTTTATAAATTATGTTTAATAACTTGTGATATATTTTGTTTTGGACAAAAATAATTATATATTTGTGACTGTCTCATTTTTATCTACGTTTTGACATAAATTTTAGGGCAAATTGCATGAAAATGCAATGAACTTTGTCTTAGTTACCATTATATACAACCAACTTTAAAAATTTTAAAATAATACAATTAACTTTCATAATCCTCTCATTGTACGCAAACAGCATTTTCATGTGTCTGTTGTTTAGTTACCATAGTCTACAATAAACTTTGTCATAACTTTCATAGTATACAACAAGTTGCATACAATGTGAGGGTTATGAAAGTTGGTTGTATTATTTTTAAGAAAATAAATTTGATTGTATATAATGGTAATTAAGACAAAGTTCATTGTGTTATAATACAATTTGCCCTAAATTTTATAGTAATATGATTTTTTTTTAATTAGTATACTTTAATTTTTTATCTACCGAGAGCAACAAATAGGTAATTCTTAGACATTTTATTCGTTTTTTATATTCATTCCCTCTATGTAATATAGTCGACATTTCACTGATTTCTTGGTCTTTCGATAAAAATAATTAAAAATATACTATTTTTTAAAATGTTGTAGTATTACGATAAAATGTATATCTTTGATAACCACTTAGTGGGTCTTTTAAAACCGTTGTTTAATGGCATAAAGTTGTTTACAAAACTACAACCGCCACTTTAGCACTCTTTAAAATTGATTGTTAACAAGGTTTTATATGCCCTCGCGTTGCGACGGGATAAAGCTACTATTAAGAAAATTTATTATTGTCGGATGATGCATAGTTTTTCAAGATAGGTTAATCGATTTAGAGTCACATAATATTAAAGTTATATAGTATTAAAGAAAATGGATGTTAAGACATTCACCACTACGATATGCAATCTTTTGGTCTTGAAACGAACTAATAGGACTGCATTCAAATATATATGTTTACTATTTCATGTATTATACTTAAAATCATACACTTTGACATGCTACCTTTCAAAAGTGAGATATAAAAATTTACTATTTAAATAATAGATTTTAATGTAAGATACATACAAAATAAAAAATGTATATTTATATATACGATTCGTCGCAATTAGCATTATTGTTTAATTTATGTTTTTAATACAAAATCTTACTCTTTATGAAATAATTTGGAAGCAAATTTTATAATAATAATAATAATAATAATAATAATGTTATTAGGTAAAATATATAACCTACATAAATTAAAGGTTGAAAAGTGAAAATTTTATTAGGGGTAAAAATGAAAAATAAAATGAATAGTGGTTTGATGTGAGTTGTAGTTTTGTGAATGGATTATATGGATAATGTGTGTGAGTAAATACTCATACAGAAACTATAAACATACATAATTACTTGATAGCGAAACAACCTTTATATTAGTGGGATTTGTAACTACTCTTATAACTTGAAACTTTATATAATGATTTTAATTTTCTAAGTTTCTCTATTTTTTAACTAATAACTTTTTAATTAAAAATAAAGTTATTATTACATTGATATTTGAATTTAATGTTATCTTGTGTTTTTAATTATATTTAATTAAATAATAAATTATACTTATGCAATTTACGTATGTATAGACTGAATCTATTCTATGTTAGTATCTTAATTTTATGTGATCTAATTTGTGTATACTTAGATTGATGTCATCACTATTTAATTTTTTTATAAGTTTAATTACAATTCCAAATATTCAAACATATAATTGGCTAATAAAAATATCTTTTAAGCACTTGATATATAATTTTAACAATAATATTATGTTTGTACTCGAGACAAAGCTTCATCATAAGAAATACATTAATATTATACTGAAAACTTTTACATGTGTAATATAATTTTATATCTTTTAAAACAGAGTATGTATAAAAATTATCAAATATAAAATTTTTATTTACGTACCCGAGCAACGCACGTGTATAACATTAGTTGAGAGTGGTAGGAGGGGGCATGGCCTTTAGAGAGCATCACAATTTGGTGACCGGAGTGGGTCAATAGGAGTATACTAAAACTTTAACCTCATAACCAAGATTTGACCAGACCAATTCCGCGCTACGTTAAACCGTTTCTTAGATAACGTTATTTATTAAATATTTAAAAAATAAATAAAATGTCAATGAATTTAAGATACTTTTGACAAATAAAGATCTCAAATGAGGCATAATAAGTCAATGAGTGAATTGTTTGACAAATTCATTTGCTTTCAAATTCAAAGGAGTGTTTAGTTGTTCCTAATAGCATTTAATGAGTGAAAATGAGACAAAAAAAATAAAAGAATTAAAGAAGTCATACCGTACCTGGACGTGGTGAAAGATTTATCTTATCTAGAGCTTTTTTTTTAATAAAATAACTTAAATTTTCATTTAAAAAAACTTATAAATTAAAAAAAAATCGATTTTGAAATAATTTTTATTATTGTTACAATTATTCAGGAATTTCTATCTTAATGATGGTCAACTTTGATGTCTTGTCATACATTAGTGCATTATGAATAGTTAAATACTAATATGTTCACACTTTATATAAAATGGCTTTTAGTATATTGATATCCGGTTTCAATCGTTTTTTAAAATTGTAGGTTCAAGTTCTATAATAAATAAAAGATGTAAATTTAGATTTAACAATATACTTAGATATCGTTTGGTTTACGGAATTTAAATAAACTAAATTAAATTTTGTAAAGAATTGAATTTTCAATGACTTAAATTTCAAAGTAATGAGTTTTTGTATCACTGTTGTTTATCAGAATAGGGAATGGAATTTAATTTCATCAATCCTATTTTATGTTTGATTTATAAAACTGTTGAAATAATTGAAATAAAATCGTGTCAAATGACCGACCTTTATTCATTTTTATGTAATAAAATTGTGTCAATTGCACAATGGTCTCGATAGTGACGGCAGCGGGAGGTGACCAGTGTCGGTGGTGGCCGCAGCTAGTTTTGTTACCACAACCGGTAATATTAGTAGAGACCCGAGGCAGCCACTCCAAGTGACGACAGTGTTTGTTAGCGGTGATGGTTGGCTGGCGACTGGTGTCTTTATTCGGTGTTTGTATCACTGTCTAACAGTGGTACTAGCAGAGACTGGTAGTGATCAATGGTAGTGTTGCAAGTCTATGATAGCAGCAAGTGGTGATTGAGGGTGATCACAGAGTAGGTGTCATCGTCAACCGCTTATGCCGGCAGAGATCGGTAGTGTCCATAGTCAGTGGTAGGGGTGCCTAGTGGGGTCATGGACAAGCGGTGGTAGGTAACGATAGGTGTCCGAGGCTGGGGGTGTTGCCCGTCACTACCGACATCATCGGCTGGTGTCTATAATGGTCGACGACGGGCGGTGATGGATGGAGGCAGAAAATGGCAGCGGAGGGGTGGCTACGCGAGTATATCAATTATCAATATATGGATTTTTTTATAATTTTAAGCTTTCACACCATAAATGTTTAAGAAATATGATATATCCTCCTACTTTTTTCTCCTACTTTATCGTCCTACTCACCACAAGATGACATGTGAAGCCCACTAATTCTTTTTCCTCACAACCTCTATTGATTTTGACACTTGTGTTGATCTTGTGAGTAGGAGGATAAGTAGGAGAAAAAAATAGGAGGATATATCGCATCTCAATGTTTAAAAATTACATTAACAACCCACCATATTTATACATAAAGTATTAACCTAGTATAATATAATTCAATCCCTCTATATCAATGAATCAAATTTCCAATCATTAAAAGTGTTTAAATTCCTTAAAATGAGCTAACATTTTTTAACCAAATAGGATATATGAATGGAATGTCATTCCGATTCTTTCGAATTTAATAGGATTCCTACAATATTATAGTTTTGTAAGACCTAAAACTTTTTTATCCCAAGTCCTAGGCACGATGGACTTGTTCATAGATAGTATAAGAATTTCTTCTATGGCTTGTGCACACAAACACATTTATGTGTGTGCGCACATATATAGAAGAGGGTTGTGGTATGAACTTTAATGTTTGTAAAAACGGTAAGAAATAAACAATCGGATCATGTGCATCTATAAGTTTAATAAAAATTATGAATGTCCATCTTAATTAAAGTATTTGTTAGTTTTGAAATAAAATTAGGTTAAAGGGTGATGAGAAATCCACGAAAAAGACTTAAGTGCATCTAATACATGATGCATCTGCATCATTTTTTTCGTGAACTTCTCATCATTCTAGTATCCATATTTTTTGAACTTACAAATATTAAAATTCTTATTTAATCTTGTTCTATGTTTTTATTTTCTGACATCAAGAGATTCTTAGGGTGTACAAGGTGGTCATGCTTATAGAGGAATGGGGATGAAATGATGCATTAGTACCATTAGAAACACCACCCCGATGCCTTTCTGCTCCCAAGCATGCCTATGGTATATGTGAGCCGATGAAAGATGAAGTAAAGGTGATACCCTACAAACCGACTATCTCACATTCTTCTTTTTATTTTTTAATAGAAAAGAGAGTACTCGAGATGGTCAAATAGAGAGATGACTAGGGGTTATATTGGGAAAGAAATATGAAAACGATAAAGAAAGAAAACCTAATGTAACACTAATGTATAAAGAAGGATTATGGATTTATGGTAAGATGGTGGGATACTAACTCCATTCAATGTTTCAAATAATATTTGGAAAACTAAGGCTGCGTATAGCAGGATAGAAATTTTATAGTTTTTCTATAATAATGATAGAGTTTTCATTTTATGAAAAATAAAAATAAAAGAAAACATGTTTAGATGAAGGAGAGAAATTTTTTTTTTCATAAAAAAATAAAAAACATGTTTGGTTGAAGTGAACATGTTTTCTAAAGTAGTTTAAAAAGTATGAGAGTTTGGAAAAATATAAAAAATTAAAAGAATTTTTTATTTTCTTAAAAAAATATACAAATGAACATGTTTTCTAATTTTTAATTTTTAAAAAAAAATTCTAAAGCACAGAAGAAATTTTCTGAAAATCAACATAGCCTAAACATTTTGGTTTGTTATTTGTAGTGTGTACTTGTATATGTCAAAAACAATGATCTAAAATATTTGGAAAAAGGAAAATCCACTTGTGACTTGTGACCATAGATTTTATAGATTTGTCCCCTACACCTAGCTACAATAAATAAATAATAATAATATTTAATATAAAAACATCTATATAGCTAAAATTACCCAACTTAAATATTATTATATTTATAAATCATTTATACACATAAAAAGCTATGAATATTGTATATGTTTCTAGTACTATCTATCTTAGATATTTCTATATTTTCAAACATTTTAAAGAAAATATATATGAATTATTTTATTATTTAGTCATTTAAATATTTATAAATATGACATCAACTACCATAAATTACACATAGGGTAAAATAAAAAGTACACTTGTTGTATAAATGGTTAATGACATGGTTCTAAAAAACGCGTCATGGCGGCATAAGACAAGGCGGCATAAGGTGCGCCTTTACGCGTCAAATAACGAGTTTTTTAAGGCGTGGCCCATAGAAATATTTTTTTTAATTTTTTTGGACTTTTTGCGTCGTGTGTATTTAACTTCTATAAATTTGTATTTTGTAATTCCTATATGTTACTTTGGTCCTAATTTGTGCAACTTTGTGTAATTTTATATTAGTAATAATAAATTGGATATAAATATTTATAAAGTACATGCAAAATTGCCGCTTTAAATGCCACCTTAAAAATGCTATGACTCCTAAAGTTTGAGGCTTAACCTTGCCGTTACGTCACACCTTACGTTTTTTAGAACCTTGGTTAATGGTATCATTAATTTACTTTTACAATAATGAAAACAAAGCAAATAGGGTAAAACTATTTGTATACACCTGATTGTCTAATTTGACCTCGTGATATGATGTATGTAAGTGTATAACATGTATTAAAAATTGTATTTTATTAATATGACATGATTAATATTAGGGATGTAAACGAGCCGAGCCGGACACTTATCGAGCCGGGCTCGTTGAGGACTTTTTAAGCTCGAGCTCGGCTCGTTTAGAGCTTATGCTGTTAAGCTCGAGCTTGGCTCGTTTAATATTTATGAAGCTCGGGCTCGGCTCGTTTAGGCTCGTTTAAGCTAGACTCGTTTAGGTTTGGGTATTATTTTGATATTTTTATTAAAATGATATATATAATTATTAAAAATTAAACATATAAAATATAAATTATATTATAAATGGAGCTCGTTTAAGCTCGCGAGCCCACTCTTTGGAGCTCGAGCTCTGCTCGTTTATTAAATAAGCTTTAATATAAGCTTGAGCTCGTTAAGGCTCGACTCGTTTCAAGCTTTTAACGATTTGAGCTCGAATAAATCACGAATAGGTCAACTAATTTATATTCTTAATTAATATACGAGAAGAGGATCCAAATAGCATCAAATAAAGAGCCAGAGGAATTGAGGATCTCTGGTTGCTAGAAAGTCCCAAGTTTGAAAATGAAGAAGAATAGTCAAACTTTGACTCATAATATTCAACAACCACCAATTCACCACCTCTCCTGACTCCTCCATCTTATCCTACCCAATGAAATCTGAAATTTTGCTTCTTTATTACCCAAATCTCATCCAATTCACCATTTCCTCTTCTTCAATTCAATGATTTCTAGTTAATCTCTCTGCCATGACTAACAACAACCACCACCAATCTTTCTACTTCCTCCTCCTCCTCTTTCTCTGCCAATCGCCACCGTCCTCCGCCGTAGATTTCATCATCAACTCCTTCAACTCCACCGCGATTTCACTCTACGGCAACGCCACTATTCAATCCAACATTCTCACACTTACGAACTCCACTCGCGATCAAATCGGTCGAGCCCTTTTCCCACGAAAAATTCCAACAAAAAACTCGTCATCGAATTCAATTCTTCCGTTTTCGACTTCTTTTATTTTCGTCATGGCGCCCACCAAGAACAATCTTCCCGGCCATGGGTTGGTATTTCTGTTCACCCCTGTTACAGGGATTCAGAACACAAACGCAGCACAAAATCTTGGTCTTTTTAGCAGAAGTGTTGATGGGAATTCAAGCAATCATGTGTTTGGTGTTGAATTTGATGTGTTTAGAAACGAGGAGTTTCGAGATATTAATGAGAATCATGTTGGAATTGATGTGAATTCGTTGACATCTGTTAATTCGACGGAAGCTGGGTATTATCAAGATCGAGATGGGGTTTTTAGGATCTTACAGCTTAACAATGGTAGAAACTATCAAGTTTGGATTGATTATAAAGATTCTATGATTAATGTGACTATGGCTCCTGTAGGTATGAACAAGCCCACCAGGTGTTTGATATGTGTTCCTTTGAATCTTTCTGATGTTTTTGAAGATGAAATGTATGTTGGTTTTACTGCTTCTACTGGGACATTGATTCAAAGTCATAAGATCTTGAGTTGGAGTTTTAGCAACTCTAATTTCTCATTGAGTGATGGTTTGATTACAGAAGGGCTGCCTTCATTTCTTCTTCCTGGTGAGCCTATTTATAAATCCACCTTGTTTGTTGTTGGTTTGACTCTAGGGGTTTTCTTTGTTGTGTTGAGTTGTGGTTTTATTGGTTTTCTTTGGATCAAGAGAAAGAGGAGGATAGCCAAGGAGAAAGCAGATATGGAGGATTGGGAATTGGAGTATTGGCCTCATAGAATTCCATTCCAAGAAATTGATTTGGCAACAAAGAGTTTTAGTGATGAAAATGTAATTGGAATTGGTGGGAATGGGAAGGTTTATAAAGGTGTTTTAGGAGGCAACGAGATCGCTGTAAAACGAATCAATCATGACAACAATGATGGTGTTCGAGAGTTTTTAGCCGAGGTTTCGAGTCTTGGAAGGCTAAAGCATAAAAACTTAGTTGGACTAAGAGGATGGTGCAAGAAAGAAAAGGGTAGTTTGATCTTAGTTTATGATTGTATGGAAAATGGGAGTTTGGACAAAGTGTTGTTTGATTGCAAAGATGATAACAAAATCTTGAATTTCGACGATAGAATACGAATCTTGAAAGACGTAGCAAACGGGATTTTCTATTTACACGAAGGATGGGAAGCCAAGGTTTTACACAGAGACATCAAGTCAAGCAATGTGTTGCTTGACAAAGAAATGAATGCAAAGTTAGGTGATTTCGGGTTAGCCCGTATGCACCAACACGGTCAAGTGGCTACCACAACTCGGGTGGTAGGAACCGCAGGTTACCTAGCACCCGAGATAATTAAAACAGGCCGAGCCTCAACACTAACAGATGTTTTTAGTTTTGGGATTCTAATTCTTGAAGTTATATGTGGGAAAAGACCAATAAAAGAAGGAGACATCCCTTTGATCAATTGGGTATCCGAATTGATGCAAAAAGGCAAACTTTTTAACGCTATAGACAAGAGACTTATCGCTAAGGATGCGCTTGACAACGAAGAGGTCGAGATGGTGCTACATTTGGGACTATTGTGCGCTCACCCCGATCCGAAAATGCGGCCAACAATGAGACAAATTGTCAAAGCATTAGAAGGGAAGAACAAGAATGAAGTAGATGAAGGTGAAGGTGAAGGTGAAGAAGATATGGAAGTCTACTTGTTAGAGAGGATGAAGTCAAAAGATCTATGGTCAAAGTATGCAGAAACACTAAGTTCAAGATCATCATCATTATTTAACTCACATCCAACATTTGGGGAGGTTAGAAATGGGATTTCTTCTTCTATGTCAATTACATTATCTGATATTGTAGAGGGTAGGTGAGTTTGAAAGTGTATAGAAACAAAACACATGAAAAAAATTGTTTTTTGGATTGTTTTGTGATATGGGTTTTGCCTGAATTTCAGGGGATGACAAGGTCAAATGTGGAAATGGATGATTAAAGGCCAGGTTTTTTTTAGTTTTAATTTTTTAATTTTTTTTATTTTTAATTATATTCTTTAATTTGTGTAAAGAGAAGGCTAAATTCGCTTATGTAAAATTATTAGAGGATTATAATTTTTTTTGTTATTTTTGTTATTTGGGTTTAGTTCACTAAAATATATCCAAGTTATCACGTTTTACTATTGCGTGTATCGAACTTTAAAAGTTTCTATTGTGTGTATCAAACTTTTAATTTGTTGCTATTGTATGTATTTTGGTTACATAAAAAGATAAAAAAACTTACAAGTTTAGTACATACAGTAGAAAATTTAATACATACTATAGCGAGAAACTAATAGTTTGATACACACAATAGAATTTTTTAAGTCCAATACATATAATAGCAAAATATGACAACTTGGATATATTTCGGTGAACTAATCCCTTTTCTTTTCTCATTTACTGAAAATAGCTTGTGTATCATTAGTTTCACAACTAACATAGATTATTTATTCGCATATCATTTACATTACAGATGTTTAATATTTTAAATAATTTGTGAGTATATCAACATTTAATTCGAAGGATGTTTGTAGCACAAATGGTTTCTCAATTTGATTTGCAAAAAGTTCTTGATATGCAATTGACATTTATTTTATAGGAAAATAATGTGTGCTACTATAATACCTAAGTTAGGTGTTATTACACTCACATGTCTGTTAATGAAGAGTAATTTTGTCATTTTAGTATTTATTTATTAAAAAGGTATATAAGTGTGACATCATGTATAACTTATGTGTTAATAGCAATATATATCATTTGCCCTTTATTTATTTTAGATTTTGGTGGTCTTTTTCAAGGTTCAACTCTGTTCCTTCAAATGGTTTCGTAGTAGAAACGTTGAGTTCCAAGAAGTTCGTCGTCTCGATAACTGGATGATTAATCCTTACAAGATGGTGAATCTTTTGGATTGCAGTTAGACTGTGTTGCTATTCCTTTTTTTATGCAATAATGTTTGGAGTTTTAAGGACAAATTGTATTAAATACAATGAACTTTATCTTAGTTACCATTATATACAATCAACTTTATTTTCTTATAAATAATACAATCAACTTTCATAATTCTCATATTGTATGCAACTTGTTATATACTATGAAAGTTATGACAAAGTTCATTGTATAAAATGGTAACTAAACAACAGTCACATGAAAAAGTTGTTTGCATATAATGAGAGAATTATGAAAGTTAATTTTATTATTTTTAAAATTTTAATATTGATTGTATACTATGGTAACTAAGACAAAGTTAATTGTATTTTTATGAAATTTGCCGAGTTTTAATTGAGGAGTAATTTTCTTTTTAGTTTGGCTTTGGGTTGTTTAAGAGGTTATTTTATGTTTGGATTCAATGTTTATATTAAAAAAAACAAGAAAATGACTTTTAAACACATTTAAATCGTTTTGGCAAGAGCTTCTAAATTATATATATTCTGTTTAAAAAATATTTATTTTAAATTTGAATATTCTACAAATCAAATTAGGAAAAAGCATGTATGCTGCTGTAGCATCTAAGGGGGCGTTTGGTTCGCAGATTTTTTTTATGGGATTTGCATTCTGTCAAAGGATTTGCATTTCGCAGGATTTGTATTTGACAGCATTGTAAAATGGATTTGCATTTGGCAAAATGGTAAAATGGAAAATCCTTCATACAAAGCATTTTGAAATACCATGGGGGTGGATGCATTTGTAAAATCCCTTGAGTAAAGGAATTTGAGGGATTTTAAAGAATTCCCAGCATTTAAAATCCCTTCCTTTTTTTCCAACCAAACACAACATTTTCCTGTATTTGAAATCTCATTCCCACGAAATCCCACGAAATACAGTGAACCAAACAAGGCCTAAGTTAGATGTTATTAAACTCACATACCTTTTTAATGAAGAATAATTTTGTTATTTTCGTATTTATTCAATAAAAATACGTATGAATGTGACTATATCTACCTTAGATACTGCTAACGGCATATATATTTTTACAAAGCAAAAAGAGTTACGGATGTAAAATATGTAAATACAATAATTTAAGAAGATAATGACGACAAAAAAAATTTTAATTTTTTTTGAAAAGCAATGACGGCTACGTTTGTTTTACAAAAGATTTCCAACAAATAAAAAGCTGTAGTTTGAACAAATGATTATTGTTTGGTTGGAGGCAACGAAAGAAGAAAAGTCAAACTCATCTTGCTTAAGTAGTCATAGTTTCTTTATACCCATAGATTATGTTGTATATGTTAATTCATACTAGTATTTTACTTGCGTGAGATAACGAGGCATAATATATTTTTTTAATGATTAGATGTAAATTTAATTTATCGTCTTTGAACTAACTTAAAAAGGAAGAAAAGTGTGACTATCGGTAACATATGAACTTTATACAAATTTAAAAATTATTGAACATGTAAGAATGAAAAAATGACATCATTTTTTTTAGGTTTAGTATCTGAAAGTGTACCGAAGTTATCACTTTTTGCTATTGTGTATATCCAACTTTTAAAACTACCATTCAATGTACTGATGTTTCAAAATTTACCATTTAATGTATCGTTGCCTTTGATAGCAAGTTAAGGGTGACGTGGCACGGTTAAGGGTGACGTGGCATGGTTATGGGTGATGTGGCTGTTACCATGGCAAGTGACATGGCTTTCTTATTTAACATTAATTAATTAAATAATAATAATAATAATAATAATAATGAGAAGAACACAAATTGTTTTCTTCATTCAAATGCAATCGACTTCCTCCAAGAAAATACATCGACGTCTACCACTACCATTGATTATTTCCGGCACCATCACCATGATCGATCGACTTCCGGCACCACCACCATCGATTATTTCCGGCACCACCACCATCGATTATTTCCGGCACCACCACTTCCGACACCACCACCACCAACAATTCTTCTTTCTGATTCTTCTTTGAATTTAGGGTTTTCTGATTCGTCGACTTGGTTGTTTTGATTTGGGGTGAGATCTGGACTTCAAAGATCTGTACAACCGGTAAGTTTTGATTATCGAGTTCATCAGCGAGTTGGTTATTTTGATTTGGGGTGATTATCGACTTGGTTGTTTTGATTTGCGGTGAGATCTGGACTTCAAAGATCTGTACAACCGGTAAGTTTTGATTATCGAGTTCATCAGCGAGTTGGTTGTTTTGATTTGGGGTGATTATCGACTTGGTTGTTTTGATTTGGGGTGAGATCTGGACTTCAAAGATCTGAACTTCAATGGTGAGTTCATCAATGGCGAGTTCTTCAACAGTGAGGTAAGTTTAGGGTTTTCATCTCATTTGGTTTCCGATTGGGTTTCATCGATTCGATTTCTGATTTAGATCTAGTTAGGGTTTTGATTTTAGGTTTTTCTTGATTTTAGATCTGTAATTTTGAGTTCATCTTTTAGGGTTCCATTTTAGTCCCCAAATCTGAGTTCTTTTTCGATGATTCTTGTTCCCGAATGTGTTTTTGATGAAGATGTTTATGATTTTGATGTTTACGAAGATATAAATCTGAGTTTAATATTTTGTTCATGCTATGGTAGTTCTTGAATATTTAGAATGAAGATGTTTAAGTTGACAAAGTTGTTCAATCCATGTTCATCAATCATGTGTGTTTGTTGGTTTGATTCCAGATTCATCTTCATTCAAGTTTGATTCCAGACTCATCTTCATTCAAGTTTGATTCCAGACTCATCTTCATTCAAGTTTGATTCCAGACTCATCTTCATTCAAGTTTGATTTTTTGATTTTCTAATTTTTAAAAATATACAACTTGATGTGGCAATTATTTGTTGACTTGGAATTATAAAAAAATGAAAAATAGCTTTTTTTTACCGGTTACCTGATGAAAAGGTAACCGGATACACTAAATGTTAGTTTTAGAAAATTGAATACACTAAATGATAGTTTTCAAAGTTAGGTATATACAATAGCAAAAAGTGACAACTTCGGTACACTTTAAGATACTAAACCTTTTTTTTGCATATATGATTAAATTTTCGTTTCTTAATCGGTTTAGTTTACTAATAGTTTGAATGTCGACTTATTGTGTTTTTTAACCTTAATTTCATACGTGAATTTGATAATGCAAAACCATAAATAAAACTATTAAAACTTAAAAAAATATAATTATAATCAATTATATGATAACATATATTATAAGTTTTTCAAAAAATATTTTTTATAGTTTAGGGGTATTATATTAATACTTTAAAAAATATATTTATTATAGAAAATTGATAACCAAAGTCTTAAGGGTTATTGATAAGAATAAAAGAAATGTTATTATTAGTTTTTAAAAATGAAACCTTATTTTACGTATGAAAAGTTGAAAACTAATTAAAATATAACTATGAAAAAAATGGAAAGCTAATTATGAAAATATAAGTTGTGATTGTCATTTTTAAGAATTGAAATGATCTTTTTTATTCTTATTCACAATCTTAAACGCTATTCTTATCATTTAGTTTAGAATTTAGTTTAAAATACTTATTTATAAGATTATTAAGCATAAGTAATAAACCGTTAAGGTTTAAATATTTTGTAACTTATTTGTGTGATTTATTAGATATCAACTTTACCCAAATTTAGTTTAAAAATGTATTGCTTTCGGGCATTGTAAAATATGCATAATGCATTAAATGTTATATTACTTAATTTAAAATGTAGTCTTAAAAATGTCTAAATATTTTTATATAGTAGTAGAAATAAATATTTGTAACTTATTTGTCGGTTTTAACGGATAGAACAATCCTGATTCATAAGCTTGAACACGTTAGTTTTAAACCAGAATTAATCTTGTTTCATGTATATAAAATCGAAACCAAGAATACTAAGTAAAGCAGACACGCTTAAAACAAAACGTGATTAAAACTTTAAAAACTCGAGTAGATCTTAGTTAAATCTCACTACTTCAATGACAAGCAATAACAAGAAAGATCATAAAGATCACCCTGGAAGCTCAAGAAATAGTCCTCTTGCGATAATGTTAACAAACTCCTTCTAGTCAGATTAGCAAACCCCGAATCAACCACAAATTTTGATTGAGTGTGTGTGTGTGTGTGTTTCAATCTAATGAAAAACTGAAAACTTTCGGTTTTTTCTTATTGGTCGACGGCAAAAAGAGAGGGAGATAGAGGGGAGAATTTTTAATTAATAATTAACATTATTACGTGAGGATTGATATCCTATTTATACTGAATTAAATAACCTATCTAACTTATGATATAATCAAACTCTTAATAAGATAAGATTTATTAACTAAACATGGAATTTGAAATCCTCTTTTAATTATTTAAATGTGCCGATATATATATATTAAAAAACATATGTATGTATATTCTGTTTTTCTAATTAAATTCAAATGATTTAAACTAAAATCATTTAAAACAATTTTCGAACAACTTAATTAATACTATATATAATTATTGAAGAATGTTCAATATAGTTCATACTTAATTCATAGTTTTAAGAGACTAATTTTAACCTTTAGATTAACGGCATCAATGGTCCAGATTGTATTTTAAAATTTTGGACGGAGTGACATTTTCGTAATTCACATGTGATGTTTTTACAAATCACATATGATTGTATACTGAATCACCTGTGATTGAATATTAAAATTTTAATACTATGTTTTTTATATGGACTTTATTGAACACAACTTATAATAAATATATACACAATCAATTAAATCATTTAGTTGATAATATTCTCTCACATCTAAATTAAAACTGAACCTACTACCAATTTATAATAACTATTATAAATCTCACTTTCTGAGTGAAGTTACATTACCGCTTGATTTATAGTCACTCATATGTGTGACCCTTGAGCCTCTCATGATATTTTTGTGTGCAAGGTATGAATTCTTGATGTTTTTGTGTGCTTGAAGTCAATAACATGGTTCTGTGGTGGAATCAATGTCCTTAGCATGTTGTTGATGTTTCCTATTGATTTGGTTGATGTTTTTAGCTGTATGGGGTGTAGAAAAACACCCCTAGATGATCTGCATCGACTTTGAGTCGAATTTTTAGCCAAAACAGCGTCTGTGAGGAAACACAATCCGCTGGACCTGTGATGTACATGGCCCGTTTACGTTTTTGGGAGGGCGTGTAGCCCGCCCCTGTATATTCAACACGTCCCGTGTAATGGTACACGGCCCGTGTAGTGACCTAGGGCAGTTACAGGCCATGTAAGGATACATGGTCATGTAATATGAAGGAACATGGCCTGTGTATGGTACACGACCTGTGTAGAGTGTTGGTCAAACACAGGCCATGTGGTCAGGACTAGGTCATGTAGCATGCAGGGGGCATGGCCCGTGTAGGTCCTATTTCAGTGCAAAATTTCAGATTTATAATACTTGGTTATGTTACTTGTATAGGGAAGTGATTGGATACAAAACTGTTCACATAGACTTTATACCATTATAACTAGCACAGGTGAGTGTACTTACTTTTAATGATTTATTTGTATATGTGTACAGTAAGAATGGTATGATAACTATGATACGATATGGCTTATGATATGTTAATATGCTATGAGAACAGGTGTATAGTTATGCCGTAGGCATAGCTATGCACAAAAGCATTGACAGGGTATACAGGCAACTGTGTACCTAGTAATGCGGATATCTAGTTATGTGCAAGTGTAGCTTTGTATCCAGGATAGTGAAAAGAGGTATATTGAGCTCTTTATACCCAAGGACAGGTCTTAGGGGCTTGGTTGTAACCGAGGGGTAGTCATGCCCTAGGACGAGAGAATGGTTTAACTGTTTTGCAGGTGTTGTAGCTGGAATGCGTATTATCCTGAGGGGAATGTATTCATGCTCAAATGTTTTATTTTGTACCGTTTGTATGCTCATTAAGTGTTTGCTTATGTTCAGTTTGTGGTGTTTTGCAGGTGAAACAGGTTCCAGCAAGGGTAACGCTCCAACACTTTGATTTACTGGATAGCTCCGAGATATTTTAAGACAACATTTGGCACCACTTTTGGAAAAACCTATTAGTGCTTATGTAAATAACCAACTTGTTTTGTAACCTTGAATATTTTGAGTATTGTTTAATAACTAATATGTTTTAAAAGTTAAAACGGAAAAGGAGGTGTTACAACCTAGCACCTCATGAACCACGTTGATCTCTGACTTCGGTGATCATATGCAAATATTTAATGAGTAATCACATTATGGTAGGTTGTAGATACGCAATTTTTTGTTACAAGAATGATTGTTTTGAAAAGAATAACAACGTTTGTAATACATGTTAATTCGATAAAGTTTTTGTAATTTAAAACTTTTGAATATTATAGACATTTTAGTTTTAAAAATACAGGGGTAATGTGATTTAAATAAGGTTTGACTATTAGAATATATTACCCCGGTTAAAATTTTATGTCATGTCATTATATTTTACAACAACACTAGTCTTTTTATTGTCAATATGTATTAATGTTGTACACAATTTCATGGTTATGATGTTGGACTACCTATGCGTAATTTATATTAGTGTTGTTAGTGGGTGTTAAGGTAAGCTTATTAGGGGAGTTTATTAGCTTAGTAGGGGGCTTATTAATTTAAAGGTGTTTGAATTTGCTTTTTAGCTTATTAAAGCCTTAATAGGTTATTTTAATAAGTCATTTAAAAAAAACTTATAAATATAATTGAGCTTATTAACATAAATTTACTTAGTTACACACCTCTTTCTCCCATTTTTTCCTCAATGTTATATAATCAAAAGACTTTAATATGTGAGCATTTTTTTGTCATTTCCCCTATATTTGTTAATAACTTTTAAACTAATATATTAAATGGATTATATTAAGTCTATTTTTTGTAAATAACTTTTAAGTGTTAACAAGATGTCAATTTTTAACACACCAAGTTTATAAAAATTATTAAAATGAGATGTTGGAGAAAAGTTGAGGAATATAAAAAAAGTTATTAAACATTAAATAGTTTAAAATAATGATTCCAAATATATCCTCGTTAAAATTTATAAAATATCACACGGATAAGTTGTAAGTCGGGTAGGGAAGCGGGATACACGTCCGAAAAGAGACGACTGACTCCATTTTCAGCCGCCTCTTTCCCCTTTTACTTTTCTCACTTATCCTTTCTTCTTTCTTTAGCTTTCTTTCTTATTCTTTCTTTTCCATTTCTTTTTTATACCAACATACAAACATATACAATGGCATGGAAGAAGAAATAATTAAGAAGATTTACAAATCAAAAGTTTACCATCATCATCATGTTAATGTAAGTATTAATATTATCATTTGTGTTCTTGTGTTCTTGAGAAACCCAAATAGGGTTATTGAATTGTATTTAAGTGATGTTAGGAGGTCTATTATTGGCCCCTTATAACTCCTATAGATTGTATTATACACAAACAAGTGATTTTAACATAAAAATTTATGAAGTTGAGTTAAAACCCATTGGATGGGTCAAGTGGATTTTTGAGGACTTATATTGATTTTGATGTTAATAGTGTGATTTGTTGATGTTATGAGTTGTTTAAAAGGTCCCAAAGACTTTAGAAAGCGAAAAGAAACACGTGGGTATAGACAAAATGGATTGAATTCGTGTTGGTGTGAACTATAGAAATCTACGTCGTTTGGCTCTATTTCAATGACGCGATGCGTCGCCTTTGTGGATGCGATGCGTCTAGTAGTACATCAAGTTGTTTTGTTTCTTTCCTTGTATTGATACTTGGGTTATGCTTATAGGATGTAATATGGATAAAGGACACCATTGAAAGATGGTCCCAATTATACGGGACCACATGTGAGTACCTCAATCTAGTACTTGTAAATAGTAATTCATGAGTTAATATAACTCTACATAAATGCATATATGAGTAATATGAATATGATACAATATTATAGATTAACATATACGATATTGGGATGAATAGTATATTTAGTTTAAGTGGAAATAACCACTAATATGCTAAACAGTTAAAGTGATACACGTAAAGAATTATACGATACTCATACTGATATGTTTATGGTCATATAGATACCGAAATATCTAGGTATTACATGTGCAAATATAGTACCTAAGTGGATATAATGATAATTATAAAGATATACGTGCTATGATTATCCAAATGTGATTATACGAATACAATATTTTTATGTACACCAGAGTAGTCATTATACAGGTGTTATGATTAAAAACATGGTACACATATGTGTTCTACAAGTGTAGTATTTATATTAATACAATTACAAATATACATATATATATATATATGTATGAAAATATGACACCTATACATACACAATTATTGTTATATAGTTACAGAAAATAACTACAATCACACAACTATACATTCGAACAAATACAAATACGTGTGAAAAATCTATCTATATATATATATAGGGGAGGGTTCAAACGAGAATTTTCGTACGAGAATTGCGAGAACCAATCTTGGCCGTTCATTATGGATAATGGAATTCATGGATGAAGAGCGTGGGGGGATTGAGTGTGGCAGGGTGCATGTAAGGAATGCATGGGTGGGCAATCCAATTGAAGGAGGGGGAATTGGACGGCTAAGATTGGTTCTTACGGTTCTCGTACGAAAAACAGTTCTCGTTTGAACTTTTGCCTATATATATATGTATACATATTATACAATACAGTATTTCCAACGCAACGGACATAGCTGTATGTTACACAAACTCAAATATTACACAGATACAATGGTTATACAAATACAAATGTGTAAGGATACATCTACGATGTTTAATAAAACTACGGTTACAATAGTCGAGATACAGATACAATTATAATGTGTGAATACCACTACATTTACAGTAGTTGGGATGCAGTTACAGATACAAATGTGTGAATACAATTATCGTTAAACAGTTGAAATATGGATACAACCATAATATAAATACAATGATATAGTATGGATACAGTTATTATACATAGTCAGTTATAGAACTCTATAACAGACGTGATTACAGATGTTATTAAACAGATATAAAGATAGAAATACTTATTATACAAACGCGATAACGAATTACATAATGTATTAAAAGAATAAAGCTTAATAAGATCATGAAACATTCTTTATAAGTACTTATTTTGAGTTGTTCACTGGGTTTCATAGCTCATCAGATTCTCCTAATATTTTGTAGGTACTTGAAGATTTTTGGATATGGATTTAGTGGATGGGCTCGTGTTTTGCAACCAATTTCTTTAAAGATATTTTAGTGCTAGTGTTCTCCGACTTTTGATTTAAATATTAAGTATTTGTAAAGATTTTCAGCATGCTTCTGCTACTATTTCTAAACTGAATTTTTGGTTGCAATAAAGTTCGTTTATTTACGAATATTTCTCGTAAAATATTATTATGAAAACGGGGCATTAAATAATTATAAATCAGAACATCTTCCTCTTTCCCCTCACACGTTGACACATACCAACCGACATTTCTTGCACCCCAGATTCTCTCATAATCGACCCTCACAGTTTTCCTTTTCTCTCTTTCTTAATTCACCAGGACTTCACTACCATCTTAAGGTAGTGTTTTCTATTCGGAACAGTTTATGCCCTTAGTTGCATGTATTTTTTTTTAGGAAAAAGGGTGTGTGCAACTAGAAACATTTATAATAGATACTTTTACACTTACAAATACTTAAATGAGTAAAAAATGAAATGACTAACATATCTCTCATATAAAATGTTTGTGAGTGTGAAAGCATTTAATATATATGTTGCTATAAGCATATATCTTATCTTTATTATTTTATTTGGAATTATTCATATAGACATTTAAACCTACAAAAGATACAAAATAAATTAAAAAATCTTATTGTACACATTCAAAGAGGGGGCAAGCTAAGCAAGAAAGCCATCCAAGTTTATTTTATAGATTCAGAGGTTAGAAAGAACTTGGGGTTCCCCTGTGACTAACTTAGTACACTTCCGGTGGTAGCCATTGGGCTAAGTCTCTATAAAGAGGCACTCACATATTTATTTATAATTCGGTGTGAGATCAGCTAAATTAAGCTACGTTCATCATTTATGATCCACGGCTCACTCAATTAGAATTATAACCATCACTTTTAACATTAGTACACAAAAAAGATGATAAGACCATCCGTAGTCATAACATGCATGATTGCTACGACCGACTGTCACATCAGTTTTTTAGCCTATGACCATCCCATGACTAAACAACTCTAGTCATGATTGATGTCACTAACCTTCACATCATCATCAATCATTAACCTTCACATCATAAAAAAAAAAAACCCTTTCCTCTTTGCTTAGCTCATCATTTGGATGATGAACAACACCATGGTGAACACAACGACGAGAGAGATGTAGTGGACAACGAGCAAAATTGACGGTGACAAAACTCCCATGACGACCTCGTCACCCAACACTACGAGTGGTCTAAAAGAACCCTTATTCTTGTACTTCTTCCTATTTCTTTGTTCCAGTCTTCTTTTAATTTTACGTAATTGATTTAGTGGCACATGAAACCAATCTAACTTCAAATTGTATTATTAAAATGGTTGAAATTGTGAATTAAAATCTAATAAAAGTTTATTGGGCAAGCATACATATTGTAGTAGTAGTCCATCACTGCGTGATCCTTAGAAAAAGTTTATACATTGCCCCAAATTTAAACTTTGACTCGAAGACAAACGAAAAGGCAAAACAAAATTAATTTTTTTAACAAAATTAAAAGAATTAATAAAAATGTTTTTTTTAGTTTAAAATAACATAAAACTAATTACTTATTAATAATATTAAGACAAATGCAAAAACTTTTTGTCCTTAATCCACCTCTAGAATAAGTAAAAATCCCGTTTGGTTCGAACCGAACTGGTCCTAAACCGGACTGATTTATACGTTTTTGGTTTCTATATTTACTTTATTTCGGTTTTCGGTTCTATGGGATTCGATTTTACCCAGAAAAATAGTCGGTCATCAGTTCACTTATTAAGACATTTTCAGTTTTGGTTTTTTTCCATATTGGGTCCGGTTCAAAACGGACGGTTTTAAAACTACACTCATCCCTATGCCCCTCTAAATGAGTTATCCAAATGATAATCTAGAGATCCATAAATTTCATTCCCATATTTGTGTGGGACAATTCATTACTAAAAGTATTAATATACAAACAATAAGACTAGAGCGTTTCATGTATTATATATATTTTCTTGACTTTTTAAAGGAAAAAATGCATAAAAGTATAACCATCTTTGTTCTATTTTTTTTAGTAACTTTTTAAAAATTTTCTAATCGAGTATATGAACTATAAAGTTTGATTTAATAAATATAACATAGGGAAAAGTTCAAACGAGAACTGTTTTTCGTACGAGAATTGCGAGGACCAATCTTAGCCGTCTAATTCCCCTTTCTTTAATTGGATTGCTCACCCATGAATTCTTTTCACGCACATTGCCACACTCAATCCCTGCACGCTCTTCGTCCATGGATTCCACTTACCACTTAAATGACTAAGATTGGTTCTCGTAGTTCTCGTACGAAAAACAGTTATTGTTTAAACCCTCCTCATATAACATATTACACTTATTAAACCAACTTACATATTTCAAATACTTGATTATAAAGTTAAACCAAACCACACTAATTATTAAAGGTCAAGATTCTCTCATATTTTGATCAAACAAGACTCTTTATCTTCTTCTCATACAAACATAAGAGTGAGATCTACAAAGAGACACATTCTTAACTTAAAATAAAAAACAACTCCCATATTTTTTAAAGAACATAATGTTTCATGTTTTATATCATTTGCACATGCATCTCATATGTCTAATCCAAGATATATGGATGAAAACTTGGAATATTAAAAAAGAAGAAAAATGGAGAAGACTTGTTGTGTAATTTGACAATTTCCAAACATGCCCTTAGACCCCACTTAATTATTTTTGGAATTTGAGATTATGGGGAATCTTTGTTGAATGGTTTTAATGATTTGATCCTCTGCTTTCACCCGCACAATAACATCTGTGTTACCCAATTGGGTGTCCTGCCTCTTTCCACCATACGACACGTAACAAAGGAACAACACACAAATAGTATCCGTGCGTACGTATCATTTTACCGTATTTGATTCCTCCCCCCCACACGCTAATAAACAATACCATTTTTCATATTCGGTATCTAAACTATGACTTAAATACCAATCCAACCCCTAAACATATAAAACTTACAAAGTTGGTCACTTAAGCTTTATACGATTATGTATACACTAATATACACATTTGCGAGGAACAATGAACAATAAATTTTATAAAAGTTTCTGGTAAATGTTAATTTTGGCTTACAAGAGCAATAGGTGTAGAGGTGTCGAAAATACATGAATCTGAATAACCTGATAGAGTCGGATGATTTTGGGTTAATCGAGTTTCGGGTTTGTGTATTATTTTGTTGGTCCCATATTTGATTTCGATGAAGATGAGCTTTGTCTTGTTCATATCTGGATTTTCATTCTGATTTTATTGGTTTCATATTTGAGTTTTTGATTTTCGATGAAGATAAGCTACTTTCGATTTTGAATGTGTGTAATTTGGTGCTAATAAAGAGTGTATGAGTTTTGATGATTGTGTGACAAACATCCATATGAGATCTAGGTTTTTTAACAAGTATTTTTATCAAATTTATTGTAGATTTTGGATTAAAATTGACTTTTTTGTAAAGTTGAAGGGGTTGAATGATAAAATGGCCAAGAAAGAATGGCTTTTTCCTTTTGGGTTCTCTTGTTGATCCGTACCCCAATTCTGTGATGGTGACATTAGCATTCTCTCTCTCTAATATATATATATACATATATATTGTGTATGTATATTATTCTCTTTATTTGCTTTTTATATAATTTTCCCATCTCTTTGATTGTTTCCTTTTCTTGACTTTGTAGAAACAACAATAACCAAGGGAGGTCCCACCCACCACCACCACCGCCACCACCACCACCGCCACCATAACCACCGCCTACCGCCGGGTCCACCGAATCATCATCAACTCCCTACTTAACATCATATAAAGATCCGTATAATATACCACCACCACCACCCCTTTTTATTTTAGAATATTTTTAATTCTTTTTTTTCTCCATTTATTTTTCTCTCTTATTTTATAACTTGTATTCACATTTGAATAACAACAAACCCAAAAAAACAAAAAAATCTTGTTTATGTTCTTGAATTTCTGTCTGTTTTTCTTTCTTTTATCTCCCACCATAGGAAAAGATTCTTTCTTTGGTGAGAGAATTAGAGGGTGGAGATGGGTTTTAATTAATTACCCAGAAATCAAAATAAAAAATAAATAATTTTCTTGGCTTCTAGGTCGTGGATTCTGTGGAAGACATTCGAATTATATACCCTTTTGGTAAGGTTTTTGATTTGATAGTTTGTTTTTGTAGTATTTTAGTGTTTTGGGGGCAAATAATTGTCTCCATCTCTTGCAATCATGACTGTTTCTTGATTTAATTCTTTAATTCAAATGACACCATAAGCTTAATTTATTTTATATATTTGATTGGATTGGATTGTTTATTTATAATTTTTGTGGGGTGTTCCAGGCTTTGAAAGAAGGTGGTGTTTTGACTTTTGATTCTCAAAAGTCTTCTTCATCTTCGATCCAGGGTTTGTTGAATTTTACGATGGCTTGATTTGGTTCATCAAGATCTGTTCTGTATAGCTTAACTTTACCCTCGATTGATCAAAGGTATAATCCAATTCCAATCTGCTTTTGATTGTGTTCTTGAAGCTTTCTGTAAAATTTCAAGATTTCTTAAAGAAGTTTTATGTAATTAAGGATATGGGGTTGCTTTGATTTGGGGATTTTGTGTATGTATGGAGTTATCTTGTTCATAAGGCCTTGTTTAGTTGTTCTTGACTGAATAAAACACCATAGTTGATTTTAGAAGGCAAGAATGGATGATGAGGCTAATTCTTGGGTTAGAAGAACAAAGTTTTCTCATACAGTTTGCCATAGATTAGATTCTGCAAGATTAGCCTCATTCTTGACTGATATTGAGCCAATTCGACTATCCGGTGTGAAAACTAGACCCCCAAAAACTCTTGTAGATCCTAAACCAGTTGAAATCCATACAAATCCTGTTACAAACAAGTATAGAACGATAACCCCGCCTCCCAAAACATCTGTTCCTGACACCTTTAAGGAAGCAAGGTCTAATACAAAACGATTCTCGACTCCACATCCTCAAAGAGTAGAAACCGAAAAAGGATATAAAGGGAAGAAAATGTTTCATAGGAATATGACCGCGGTTGATCTAAGGTCTCCCCCGAGTGGTACTAGTCCTCTTAAGCATTTTAATTCGATGAAAATTCATGATAGTAAAAGAAAGATGAAAAGGGATTATTCGTGGTCGAAGTTGTTTGACCATGGTGGAGGGAAAGTTACTGCACTTGATACGGTTGATGAGTTTATGGTTGATCTTTCGAAGCTTTTTCTCGGCCATAGATTTGCTCATGGTGCAAATAGTCAACTTTACCATGGGATCTATAAGGATGAAGCCGTTGCTGTTAAGATAATTAGGGTTCCTGATGATGACGAAAATGAAGAACTAGGAGTTCGACTCGAGAATCAATTTATAAGAGAAGTTAATCTTTTGTCGCGCTTACATCATCAAAATGTTATTAAGGTATGTATATTTCTTTAGTTTGCTTTTTTGTCTAACGAATTGACTGCGCTTTAATGTTATGTATTGAATTGCATAGAAACACTATTATTAAGGGCGTGTTTGAACGTATGTTTGAACTGATTCGAGTCGTTGCCTAAGCTGATTATGATTATGTTTGACTGTTTCTGATTCTTCAAGAAACGATAATCTGTTTAAGACTAAGTTCTTAATTGCGGAATATCAACGCTTAATTTGAAGTTATTCAGCGCTGATCATATATGTTATACTTCATTACTTTGAATATTTTTTTTTGAAATTTTTATGTGTATGTAGTTTGTAGCTGCGTGTAGACAACCGCCGGTTTTCTGTATTATCACTGAATACCTTTCAGAAGGTTCGTTGAGGGCATACTTGCATAAGCTCGAGGATAATACTGGAAAAGAGAAAGAGTATCTTCCATTAGAAAAGCTTATTCGAATGGCTTTAGACATTGCTCGTGGAATGGAATACATCCATTCTCAAGGCGTTATTCATAGGGATCTAAAACCCGAAAATATACTAATAAACCAAGATTTCCAGCTCAAGATTGCGGATTTTGGGATCGGTTGTGAAGAGGTGTATTGTGATTTTTTAGCAGATGATCCGGGAACGTACCGTTGGATGGCACCCGAGATGATTAAAAGGAAGTCGTATGGACGGAAAGTTGATGTTTATGGATTTGGACTTATTTTATGGGAGATGGTTGCCGGGACTATTCCGTATAAAGATATGACTCCAATCCAAGCTGCATTCGCTGTTGTTCATAAGGTATTTCGACTTTTTAAAACCTTTTCCTTCCGCGGTTGCAAAATGAGTGGCTTGGGTAACACGTCAAGTTCATGTACAAACGGGTCGGGTCTGCTAGGTTGACCCGACCCATTTGAACTTCATTACAAAATGATGTACTATTACGGTACTAAACTAACTGTTTAGATTAAATGTTTGACCCATTTGACGAACTTAAACATACCTGTCCATTCGAATTGTTTAGATACTTGCATGTTTCGGGTCAAAACCGATTTTGACAAATTGTTTATTTTGTCGTTTATTTTTACAGAATCTACGACCATCTATTCCACCCAAGTGTCCTCCGGCAATGAGAGCACTAATTGAGCAATGTTGGTCTTCACATCCCGAAAAGAGGCCAGAATTTTGGCAAGTGGTGAAGGTGTTAGAGGAGTTTGAAACTTTAATCGCGCGTGATGGAAACTTGAATCTTTTACAACACCCGACTTGTTTAGATCATAAAAAGGGCCTTCGCCATTGGATTCAAAAGCTCGGCCCTCATCATCAACATCAGCATCAGCCCCAGCACAACTCACCCATGCCTAAACCCAGGTTTTCATAAAACTTTCCGAGCTTTATTGTAATTAAACAAACCTTCCTTCTTCGCTTTTTGTCATTTTTTTTGTATGTGAATGATAAGCTTTTACATATACATTTGTTGTTAAAGATTGGTTTTCTTTAGTACAATTTTAGTATGTTGATAGCATTTTGCTTTACTTGCTGGTAGTGTAAATCTGCTTGTTGATTCTTATATGGTTTGTGGTCTTTCATATTTAAGAAGTTATACTTCGAATTTATCGGATTCAAATAGTTAGCATTTGGTTTCTTTTACAGGAGAAGATTTATGGGTGTTACTATTTGGACTCCATTCCTCTCACATATTAAACATGTCATATTAATCGATTATATACATCACATCACTGGAGTCAAATCAGACTATGTTATGTTATAAGTCAACTGTTATAGTTGCCGCCGGTTAGTCAAAAGTGTTGCGTCAACTACCATGCGTTAAAATATTTATTAATCTCAGGATCCTTATTAACCACATCAGCAATAGGATACCCAAAGTCGCAACTACCAACTTATAAACTCCGTTTGAAATGGATTCATATGCGTTTAGCTGAGTAGATCGGTTCAAGTTAGCTTCAAGCCGAGTACTCAGTTTGAGACACGAAATCTCTATTTCGCTCGAGTGTAAACTATACTGCTCTAACACATATTTCGTATAGGTATACTCTAACCATTTAAACATCTATATAAATAAATATTTTTTAATTCTTTTTTTTCTTCCTATTATATCTATAGAAGCAAGGTTGGGCCAACAAAAAAAATAATATTTATAATTACTTCTGAAGAATTAAAGAAAACAAGAGTATCATAAACTATGATTCCTTTTACCTTTGGAATGAATTTGTAAGTAATAATATTAATAGTAATAATTAATAACTGTTTTTCAAGAAAACGAAAAAAGTAAACCACCAACATTCATAAGTCATAGTTTTTAAATCACAAATTTGCTAAATTCTCATACGGAAATAGGGTACATGGTCTAAGAATTTCATTTTCTTATAAACCCGAGTTTTTGACCCGTTCCGCATTTTAATTAATTCCAAAACGACCACTCGTTTTACGAATAGTTAGGAGCCATCGTGGGTGAACCTTCATGGTCATAAGGGGAAATTCAGTTGTTCCTAGGCTTTGAATTTAAGACATCTTAACTTTTTACACGTATTGTTAGGTTTCGACTGCCATTCCGACTCGAACTTTTTTTTATATATTTATACTACTCATAATTAAGATTTCTTGCAAAAAAAGAACACATGAAAGTAGTTATATGAAGTAGTAGTATCGTAGGGAGTAGGTAGGTTCAATGTATCGAGTTGAGTAATCGATGTCATTTTTGCCACTTTGTGTTATTTGTCAAGATCTCATTTCCCTTTCATGTGGATGTCAAGAAAGAAATAAAATTTAAATTTATGAGGTTTTAACTTAATTCATCCGTTTTATATAAACTTTAAAAGACTTTTAATTATTTCAGAATACGGGTTAGAGTTATATCATAAGTTGGTTCAGAAAGCGACATGTTGTAAAACAAAAACTAGCATCATAGTCGCATAATGCTGTAACGGCAAATAATTTTTGTTTTACGACATGTCGTTTTTTAGGATGTAATGATATGTTATTTGCGCTATTCAATGTCAAGAAAAGTAATCTACAGTTACATGTCTATTTTTTAAAATTTTTTTTTATTTTCATCAACTATTTTATTAATTTTAATAATAAATTCTAAAAGACATTAAAATAAGAAAAAAAATTATATTTATGAAATAAGGAGATAGAAGTTAATAAGATTTTGGAAATTATATTGATGTGGGTGTATACTTGTGTTTGTGTGAGAGTGTATTAGTATGAGAGATTATATTTTAAATGAATAAAAAGTTAAAGTAAATTAGGAAAGAGAGTGAAATGATTAAAAATTGAGTGGACGAGATTTTGTTTTGGTTGAATTTTAAGAACTCTTAAAATTAAGAAGGAGAGATAATGTTAAATGATTTATATATATTTTAGTTAATACCACAATTTCAAAAACATAATCTTTTAATAATAATATAATATAAAAAAAGACTAACTTCAATAAAATCTATTAGATAATTCTATCTATTGGATTTAGAAAAAAAAAATTTAACTATCAAATTTTAACCACCTATTTTGAGAAATAAAATTTTGATTAAATAGGATATTTTAAAATGTTACAATAAGTAAATATGATATTTTAAGATTTAAAAATGACATATATAAACCTTTAATTTTAACCGAGAAAAACCAAAATTGAAATTCTAAATTTGATTAAACAGATAGTCAAGATTGAATAATCAAATTTATTTAATTAAATAAAATGTTATAATCATTTAATAAATTTAATACATGTTATTCTTTTATTTATATTAGAATATGTAAACTATTTTGTCAACATACTTCACCATATTACAAACACATTATCTTAAAAGTATTACAATGGGTTAGTTCTGCTGTCATTTTGTCATAATATCCTTTTTCACATTATTTTATAAAACCAACCTCACATGATTCAGGCCAACTGTTTTAAAGTCCAAGGATCCATAGCAATATGCATTTTTGTAAATGAAAATATTCTATACGTTCCTCTTTTAACTTGCAATATATCATATATATATACATATACATATATATATAGGGGATGATTCAAATGAGAACTGTTTTTCGTACGAGAACTGCGAGAATCAATCTTGGTCATTTAAGTGGTAAGTGGAATTCATGGATGAAGAGCGTGGGGGGATTGAGTGTGGCAAAGTGCATGTAAGAAATTCATGGGTGGGCAATCCAATTGAAGGAGGGGAAATTTGGCGGCTAAGATTGGTTTCGTAGTTCTCGTACGAAAAACAGCTTTCGTTTGAACTTTTCCCTATATATATATATAACATTAGTTGAATCTCTAGGCTGTGCGACGCTCAGCCCACAGAGTTTTATGTTAACGTCTTAAGAACACATAATTTTGTGAATACTTATGTATAATATTTGCCTTTAATAGCAAAAATATTCACTGGTTATCGGTTATTTTCGATTCTTACTCTTAAAACCGGTTTCAAAGTAAACTTTCGGTTTTGTCCGGTTCTATACAGGGAATAATCGGAACTCGAACCATATTCCTTATATCGGTTTAGTTTTTTATTGTAGTCTTCATCATTTTCGGTTATTGGTTCTTTCGGTTACAGTCTGGTTCGGACTGGTTCTAGAACCGAACACACCCCTAGGTGTACGTATTAACATAATACCGAGTAAAATTTGAAAAGGATGAAATAAAGAGCAACACAAACACAAACTGAACTTGAAAAGTTGAGCTTGGTCCATGAATAGATAATTAAAAGGATGAAAAAATGATAGAGATACGTAAATAATTATTCTGTAGGAGATAACTAACAAAAACAAGAAGTTACCAATATATAGCTTCTAAAAACTGTAGAAATTCAAATCAAAACCAGTATCACGTGATATTTTTGTCATATACAATAACTCGATGCATTGACTTTTTTATTTTTAAATGCCTCAATACCCTTCGACCAACTAATGGTAAACATCTTGATACCGCTAGATTATAAGCCCCTTGGTTAAGAAAAAAGAAAGAAGGCTATTAATAAAAGAAAAGATATATAAATTAAAAGTGGTTGAATAGTATCAACCTATTTATTGGACACATGTCATTCATTTAGAGTATAGTGTCTTTTTATTAAATAGGCAGATAGATAAGTTTTCGATATATACGGTACAATAATTTTAAAGCATGTTTTAACTATATATGATATTTTATAAGTTAAGAGAGACATATATGCAATTGTCTCTGTTTATAGTTTGTAACTAATAATATATTTTTCTGATTTTTGTAAAATAATCATTTAAAGGATACTTGGTGTGAATGCTATGACCGGAACCGACTCAAAAGTTGGATAGTAATATCTCTTTCTCTAGTTCGGTTTATATTTAAAAGAATAAAATTACTAATCATACAAAATGAAATTGGTTTTGTTCATCTAACTAATTATGCATGTGTGCATACAAATGCGTGATATATAAAACAATACTTCTTCTGGCCTTATTTTGATAAAATTATGACGTCTAACACAAGATGTCATCCATGATGCACAACGATCACTAATGGGTTGGACTCTGCCTTGTGGTCATAGTAGAGTAGTAGTGACCATTAGGGCTCTATCTATAACGACAAGAAATTCCTCCATTATTCCTGTTAGTGACATTAAAGATAGGGTTATTTAGGTGAGCATGTTTTAAGTGTCTAATAGTGAAGGGTTTCATGAAGAAAATTAAAGGCTTATATCGTTAGTATATGAGTTACATTGGATATTAAACAAGTTTGAGCATCTAAAGTGCCATTTAGACATTCTTATCCCCATATATATGTTTAGATCCAGGATTTAACTCTAGTAAACCTGAAATTGCGTCGTTTGGTAGCCCTAAGAGAGAGAGATAAAGGATCCTTGAGAAAGTTTCGGGAAAAAGAGAAGGAAAAGGGAATTTTCGGTATTCCCTTTTTTGTGACCCAGTCACGGTGTTTTGAACATCCCGGAAGATTGAACTATAGGATCGTTGTGATTGGATTGGAGCTTCTTAACACATACACAAAGGTTTCACCTTTGGGATATGAATTTTGAGGTTTGGAGCTCGAGATATAGGCCGTCGATCAGAGGCTGATTTTAAGGATGGTTTGTTGTGGTTTTGATGATTGTGGCTTGGAGTAGCTTGTTCTTGGCTTTGTACTCTTGCATCATTTTGGTTCACTATTTCCATAGGTATCTTCTTCTCCTTAAGAACAATAGATTTAGTTTAGCTATGGGATGGTTGATTAAGATCTATGTTATTAATTAGGGTTTGATTGTAGTAATTCGCATATATATATGGGGTTTTATGTATACGAACCATCAATGATCAAACCATGGATTAGATACATAAATAAACCCTTAGAAGGGAGTGAATGAAGTCTAGATCGGTTGGGTTGATAAGATAATGATGCGTCATGTAAATTGTTCACCATCAGGTTGGTAGTTCCAAAGGTGACGGGAAACATCACATTCTTGTAAAGCGACATGTTTATGTCGAATGTCGAATGGGTTTACTCTTGTTTTAATAAGTCACGACGTGTCCATTTAGCTTGAATATGATGCATTAGCTGACTGTCTTAGAAGATTGTTTTGGGTTGGTTCGTTTATCGACCCGTTATTTCTTGTTATAGCTTAGGGTGTTTGGAATATTGTTTCTGAGCATTCATGGTGGTTAGAGCGGCTGCTTTAGCTGGACTAGAGGTGAGTTCATTAGGTTTCAAAACTGGGTACCAAGACAAAGTTATATTTCATAAAGACTTATGAATGAACTACTTAACTTACTTGTTGTGTGTACAAGTGATAGATATGATGACTTACATGATTACATGATTTATTATGATAATGATACACGGTCATGATATGATATTGAATGATTTACCTATGATTATGATTTATGTTAAGATCTCACATGAACACTTAACGAATAAATGTTACGAACGGATGACTAGATTCTTGTTAGAGGGGCGGGGTAGTTCCATATTGATAGCATGACATGAACCCTAATAGGAAGATGATGCATTCTAGGAATAAAGTGCTAGCCAGTCGAGTCATCGGTTTTACTAGTTGGATTTCGTGGCAAGTGGTATGGGTCTTGATGGACTCGTACTGGAGTGATGTGTCCATACATTTGTGGTCAAATGCAGTACACCACATAAGGTGCATGGAGGTGTATATAAACGGACATCGTGGTTACCTTCACCTACACGAAAAAGCTGCATATGGTTTGCGGTGTAGTCACTGGTAATTAGTGATTCGTGTACATAAGGGAGTAGCTACCCAGTCTGTGCACGAGTCGGCTAAAATACGTGAGTAGTGAATCGGATTTCCTTATAGAGGGATTAGACATCATCTAGGTGAACCCTAAGGATTAATGACAAAGAGCGATTGATAAATAACTACTGATATGAACGTTATATATGAACATGAAGCTATATTTTTGATGATATGAATGTTTGCAAGGACAACTATATTACAATTGATCTTGGTGTTACGATTGGTTATTACGCTTGACTCAATTTGAATGAATACTTGATACGGTGTGCTTGACCATTCGGTGTATATGCTTGCGGGTATAGGTTTGGGTCAAGTGCACGAAAAGATCGTGTATGAATATTTGTCAATAATATCTATCTAATTATGTTTTAATATGATGTTTTCTAATTAGTTAAGTTATAATGTTGACTCACAATGCATTATCTGACACTTGTTTCTTTTGAATTGGTGTCTTGTACTCCTGTAGGTGCTTGAAAGATTACTTAGTGAGGTGGGAAGCTTTGCTGGGTAGTTAGACGAATAATGTGATATATTGACATTGACACATAGTTTTACTATAGATATGATTTATCGAGACAATAATGTCGAGTTTTCATTTGTTGTTTTTAACGGCTTAGGCCGTCATGATATTAATTTTGTATTCCGCTGCTACAAAGAAAAAAAGTTACTTACGAATTTTAAGGAAACTCGATGTTACATAATCTGTTTTAACCAGTCCAATTTTCAAGAACCCGGCGTGCATTTGACTTTTTCAATTTCATTTTATTATTACAATTAAACTTTTTTTGTATATATAGAGATTTTTGTTGATCAGAGTATTAAAAGGCTTTTTAAGATCAAGAAGAAGAAACTTAGACTATTGATTTAATTGGAGTAATCTAGTTTATTCAAATTTTTTACATGGATTACAATCCATGTGAAAATGTTTTTAACCAATCAAAATGCACTATATTCTAATACAAATAATAGTAACATGCATAAAATTAATTAGAAAATCATAGCCATTGATTTAGATAAATATATTAATTATGCAATTTGAATCATCGATTTTGGTAAAAATTGAAATCCAATTTTGACTTTTCTTGGTTAAAATTGGATTCAATTTTGACTTTAATTTGAGAAAAATTTCTTATATGTCCTTAAACCAATCAAAATACCTTTCTCACTTATAAGCGCTATTGGAGTGCCAAGCCTGGCAAATAAGCACTTCAAGAGTTTTACGACTGCACGAGCGTCGTCTGTGTGTAATGCTTGTGCTTCTGCCTACTTGGACACATAATCCACTACTACCTCTAAGAAGTCATGAATTGTCCCATGAAGTCAATGCCCCAGATGTATAAGATTTCACACACCCAAATAAATTATTGAGGCATCTCATTTCTTGATGATATATTGCCAGTTTGTTGGCAAATGTCACATCTCTTGACCATTTACCGATCATCTTTGAAAATTGTAGGCCAATAGTCAAATACTTTCTTGGCAGTGTAATTCGCTTCATTGTGCCCTCTAGTTGGTCTACTATGACAGTGTTGCAATATCGATTAACCTTCTTCCCCAGAAACACATTGGTGGATAATTTGGTATGTACAGACCTTAAACAAGTGGAGGTCATCCTAGAAATAATGTTAAAGTTCGGTAAAAAAACTTTTTCTCTTAATAGGTCATCCCCTTTCTCAAAACTCGTGTAACAAAATAGTTTGCGATGTCTACAAACCATGGTTCCTCTTCTATAACTTCTACTTCCATCAACGACTCGTCAGTGCATCTTCAAACCCTAATCAAGTAAGTCCTGATGAGGTTTCGTGTTAAACTCAGCTAACTGAGTGTTCCGGTTTTAAGTCAATAATGGTACACATGTAATCCATGATTACTAGGCCTAGATCTCACATTGATTTCTTCAATTGGTTAGATTAACAAAACCAAACACATTCAAATGATTTATACGACAACATGTTTCGATTACTCAGTCAAGCTAAATCATCTAGATCTTACGAATATGAATATTCATACTAACTAAAACAAACAAGCATTAAATCACAATAGGACCAGTATTATTATCACATTCATTCATGAACAAATCATATGTATTAATCATAAGAAACATGTGGTCATCACATACACATCAAATTTTGAATCAAATCCGTACAAGCACATGCTTAACAATAAGTATTCATCATCAAACTAGGGTTTCCTCATTCCCAAATGAAATAAGAGATTATCCCATAATAAAAGTAAGCAATATAGTAGAAGATGAAAGACAAATCTCAATTCTCATGACTTGAATGAAGAACCGGTGAAGCTGGCCTTTGGAATGGTAAAAAACAAAGTTCCAGAGGGTTTCTAGTCGTCAATGACAGCTAGGGTTTCAAGGGATACCTCCTTTCTCTCAAATAAACAACAAAAAATTGCGACTTTTATAAAATCGAGGTTGTGTGGTGTGCAACCTGAAAAGGCGTGCAGTACACAACTTGAACTTTTGATATGTTGTAGCCTTATGAGTCTAGATCACGTAACCGCTTGAATCGCCTCATCCGAGTTCGGATGAGTGAGATACGGCCAAAACCGTTATGGCACATCAGGGCTATCTTGTTGTTTTCAAATTCCGCGCACAATTTTCTCTGATCTCGCTCAATTTTGGCTTAAATAACTCCAAATGTTTGGCCTAGAAACATAAAACAAGTAAATATTAGGCATCCATAGTACAAACGCGTAAAAATCCCGCTAAAAAGGGATATTACTTACAAAAAACATGTTTAAAATAAGTCATATCTTGAATCAACAAACAAGAAAATTAGTGTTCAAGTTATGGTAGAGGTAACTAGGAATTAGTTTGATGAACCCTTAACTATCGTTTAGATTGAAATGTACCCTTAACTATCGTTTAGATTGAAACATTCTAGTTTGATGAACCGTGTGGCCAAGAAGTTGAATCAACATATACATAACGGGTTTACTATATCTAATAGATCCGATAATGATAGGTTGCTATTATTTGGACTCCCTATCTTTCACATACCAGACATGCCATATAAATCAATTACAATTTTTAATATAAATAAAAGACTAATTTGATAAAATTTATTAGACGATCTAAACCATTCATTTAAAAAAAAAATTTAATCTTGACCATTCATTCACTTAAAATAAAAAAATCATTTTGACTTTTTAGAGTCAAAATTATTAAAGATAATTTCAAATATGCGCTTATTAAATCATATAAAATCGTATTTGTCCATCTTAATTTACAAATGTCATATTTACCCTTTATAATATTTCAAAATATCATATTTAACCAAATTCTTAGTTTTATCATTCTAAAATATTTTATAATCATTTTAAATTACTTTTTAATTATAATCAATAATGTTTTAACTTTATTACAATTAATTGTAACAATAATAATTAATGATTTATATAAAAAATACAATCACGTTTCTTCGTATCACGATATCACGTTTCTGCCGTCAAGTCTGCTCTCCCACTCGCGTTGATGTTTCCACTGCTGGTTACAGTGTTGATGTCGTACGTTGGCATTTTTTAATTCTCATTTAATTCGCGTTTTATTATTATTATTAAATATTTTATTAATATTTAATATTTATTATTGTTTAAACCAATCCGTATATCACACGAGCATTTAGTCTAGTATACTAACATACATCATATCAACATGATCAATTTAAACTATCATGGGTTCCATATAATTTTACCCTAATGATATTAATAAGTGGGGTGATAATGATGAATGAATTTATAGATTTTGTTATTGATAATTCAAATGACATAGTTATCGTTTAGTCAGAAGTGTAAAGCGTTGCGTCAACTACCATGCCTCAAAATATTTATTAAGAAAAGAAGAAAATCATTAATCATCATTTTAATATTTCAAATTTTTTATATAATCAAAATAATTTTAATAATAACAACAATAATAATAATAATTGTTTTAAATAAAAATTAAAATGGACACCTCTAGACTCCAGGTATTTATCAATTAAAGAATGGTTAAGAGGTGACAAAGTAGAACCCTTTCATTACCTTTTCTCTTGTGATATTTCTTTGTTACCCCTTTATTTTGGTTTGATGATACTAGGTCTTAAAATTACTTATTATCATTTTTTTGTGAACAACATACACATCCACACCCACCTAATTCAAGGCGGAGACACATATGTACGAGAGGGTTTAATTATGTAACACCGTCTTTGCTATATTAAAATATGTGAAAATTTGAGTTTTTAAACTGCATGAATCTGTTTGTAAATAGAGAGTTTATCTGTTTGATTACTTAACTAGTATTTCAAAACAATGCAGCGGAACTTTTTAAACCAAACAAACCCTAATAACTATTACAGTTTTAAAACACATGTTTGGCGTATATACAAATACAATACAAAAACTACCAAACATGAAATCCGGTGTCACTTTAATCTAAGCCGACCATTGTATCTAAATACCAAAAGTAATGTTCCTCCCAAAAAGCATGCACAAAGCTTCAAGTGTCCCCAACTCACCAAGCCTGACTAGTCCTTATCTGTAAAATGGAAATATCAACAATATTAGCTATATAAAATTAGGGGTGTTCAAAAAAACCGAAAAACCGAGAAACCGACCTGCCCCGCATAAACCAAAACCGAAAAAACCGATACCCGTAGAACCCGTAACCCGAAAAACCCGAAAACTAGGGTACCCGCTAAACACGGGGCGGGTTCGGTTTTTAGAATTCAATATCCGTGGGTACCCGCCCCGCCCCGTATGCTTGTAACTTATATATATATATATATATATGTGTGTGTGTGTGTGTGTTAATATGAAATAACAAAACAATTAGAAAATTAAATTCCTCAAAACTACCTAACTTAACTCTAGTAGCCCCTACCGTCTCCCCCAATTCTTTTTTTAAGCTTCGATATCGAGAGTTTGCAAGCCTGCAACGATCGAGAGTTCAACATGGAGACACTGAAATTGATTAATAGTGTCAACTTTAATCATATCGGTTTTTTGTTTCTACGAGGCTTTCATCGAAGATCTGTTTGATTTCTGCTACTAGTTTATTCATTATTATTTACTTGTTTCTACCATTGTTTATTGTTTTATTATGAACCTAAACTTTTTGAAAACAACAAAAATGAAAAAAAGTTCAATTTTAGGGTACCCGCAACCCGAACTGTGGATACCCGCCTCCCTTCGGGTACCGTTGTACGGGTACCCGCTGTTTGCGGTTTGGTTTCGGTTTCTAAAACTAGGTACCCGCCCCGCAGTCGCGGTTTGGAAAAAATCAACTACCCGCCCCGCCCCGTGAACACCCCTATATAAAATAGCTAGTGAATACTAATAGGCATGAATATCAACAAAGCAAGTCCCATATCAGGAATAAGCATATAATGCTATCCTATCACATCGCGGTAGTGCTGACATGTCCAGCGGTTGTTATATCTTGCCCGAAAGCTAGTCCAGCTCAACAACTTCCATCGGGGGAATTAGACACTGCCAACCGTGCTGGATTCATCACCTAAGTGACTCCACCTGCTCGTTCTAGAGCCATAGGCTTAGCCACTTAAGGCACTCACCTCATATGCCGAAAGGAACGGTACTCGAGTACCGTTGATCCCGAACTGTTGCCCGAAGGACTCATAGGATCTAGCCGAAGCCGACCTTAATTAACAATTTGTCCGGACAATCACACAACTCATCAATAACCCTTTGCAGGGACAATAGCATGCATGCATTTACATATAACTTGTATTCATCAAAATATCACAATATATGCACATGTACTTAAATACATGTCTAGCATATCATTTATCATGTCAATACTTGTTTTCTAATCTTAATTGCATATACATACAATTCTATGTGCAATAAATAGCATACAATAATAATTAACTCAATTAGCATTCAAACCTCCTTTTATTGGACTCATGGAAGTCAGTACTCACCTGATGAGCTAATATCAAGTAAGTCACAGTATTGGTGTTACTTGATTAGTTAGAATACCTAATTACAGCTTACACATATCAGATTGTAATCAAAACAGAACTGTCATAGGGCAAGGCACGCCCGTGACTTTCTGGGCACGCCCGTACCCTGGTCACAGGTACGCCCCGTGACCAAAGGCACTCCCCCGGACCAACTAGGGTTAGGCACGCCCGTACCTTTTCGAGGTACGCCCATGCCTACCTAGGTACGCCCTAAGGCACAGTTGGATCTTGAGAGGTACGCCCGTACCTTTCAATATACAGCAGCAGGTTCGACCAGAACCTGCTGTGTTCCATTCCACAACATACCAAATCAATTTCCAGATGTTCCCTTTCATTCACATATGAACCTATGCTATATAAACAAGCTAAAAACACCACTTTTATGCACTTTAACAACATACATCAAATTTGGGACCAATTTATCCATTTTGACCCATTTTTACAAATTCACCAAATTCAATCACAAACATCAATTTAATTCAACAAACTAATTCCTAATCATCTGGAATTGATCAGGGAACAACTTGAAACAATTAACTTCAATTATAGAAGTCAATTTGGATTCTTGACCCATTTGCCCAAACACTTGAAACTCAAGAACATGGATGGAGAACTTACAAGAATCTAAGAGATGTTGATGAAAGTAATATACAGCAGATTGGAGACTTAATCTGAGCTTGATTCCAGCCTTGAAGCTTGTTTCCTTGTTAGAATTCTTCAGGAACAAAGAGAGAAAGTTGAGTGTGTGTATACGTGAGGTGTGTGTGTTGACTGTGAGACTCAAGTCTTAAACCGCCTTTGAGTTTCACAGTTATCCACAAGGGTATTTTGTTCCCCTTTTCAACGCACAACTCAACGCACGAATACCCGTTTTAACTAACGGAGATATTTTTGAAAACCTCGTTTGAAACTATTTAATATTTAATAATTTTTATCTATTTTCATTACTATTTTTAAATTCACATTTAATTGACCAATAGTATTTTTTAAAAATACTTAACATATATTTTTAATTTAATTCTTTTAAATTAATTCACGTACCAAATGAAGCACACGAATAGGCCCAATTGAGGATGTTACAAATTAAACCCGGCCGAATAAAAAAATTCCTGTATTATTCTAGCACAATTTTAGTATAATTTAAGTAAAAGTTTAGTTATGAATCCATTGATTTTGTTTATAAATGTTACCAATATTAACTTTGAACCCACCAAAGAAAGTTTCTAACTCCGTCCCGGTATCTAATCTACACGTATAGATAAAGTAATATCGTAACACTTATTGATACCACTAAGACCAAGAATCAATTGGTTACTTATTATCATCTTCAAATGTTCAATGTATCAAGTAGAGAAATTGATGTTATTTTTGCCACTTGTATTACTTGTCAAGATTGTGTTTCCCACTTTCCCTTTCATGTGTTTCTTTATTTTGAAAATATAAATAAATGAAGATTAACTTCATCTATTTTATATAAAGTTCACATGACTTATAACACCAAATTTTCAAACACGTAATCCTTTTATAATAACTATTTTGTCAACGTAACCATATTTTTATTTTAATTTATAATTATAAAATTTAATGAAATAAAAATAGTCTTAAAAGTGTTACAATTGGCAAGTTCAAGTTATAGGTGTAAACAAATAATAGTTTAACGAGTTTTCATAGTTAAAGCTAGAGCTTAGCTTGACAAAGTACACTATTAGCTCGAACTCGTTTCGAAAAGCTTGAAATAGTATAAAAAAATAAATTTAAAAACCAAATTATTCAAAATATAGATAAAATTTAAATTAATGATTTTTAGTAATTAAATTTTATAACTAGTGTTTATAGAATGTAGACTTGTTTTATTAAGTACTTATTTTTAATGTATTATAATATTATGCCCTTATGTATACATATTACACACAAACATTTATATATATATATATATTTACATATATATACAAGGCTCGAAATCTCGATGAAAACTTAAGTCGAATTTTTTGAAGCTCGAGCTCGACTTGTTATATAATTTTAATATTGACCAGTAAATATCTATAGAGAAATTTTGCTTTGCAAGTATCACGGGTAAAGAAAAACACGATTAAAAAATTAAAACTATGAACAAATTTTTGACACTGATTGTTTGACTTAAATTTAAAAGAATAAAATAATTATTTTATTTATGTGAAAATGAAATTTGTTCTGTTCATATAACTGATTTTGGAATTATGCATACATAATTACATATGCGTGATATATAAAACAATACTTATTCCCTCCTTATTTTAATAAAATTATGATGTGGCTCTAACGTCACATGATGCACAACAATCGGTCATGGGCCGGGCTCTGTTTGGGGTCCCACTAGAATAGTAGTGACTATTTCGGACACAATTTGTTGTAACTATTCTAGTATTTCAAGAACTTGACTTAGATTTGTATTTTTATGGTAAAATGTGTGAAAATATAATAAATTTTGTCAATATTATCATTGTATGTAATTTTTTTTATTTTGTATCTGAAAATACATATAACTTACAAATTTGGTTCACTGTATACAATTGATAACCTGATTACTAGGTTACCGGTTACCGATTGTATAAAATGATCCAAAGAAAGTTTGTATTTTTAGGTACCAAAGTTTTTTTATTTTCTATTATCATAGATAACTTGCATACGGTGAACCAAATTTATAAGTTTTGTGTATTTTTAAGTACAAAATAAAGTTATATGACCATGTACCTTCTTGCTAAAACACACCTTGCCACTGAATAAATACCGACCACATATGCTCTCTCTCCCTCTCTGTCTTTCTCTACCGGTCTACCACAACACCATCCACTCGATGATATTAGATCGATGAATGTCCGAAAAATTCTAGCGACACCGCAAATGTAACACTCAGATTATTAGCGCAAAGTTTACTTTTCTAGAACACATAATTCGACCATAAAGTTTGGTAAAGGATGTTTACCTTCAACTTGCGTAAGTGTTTAATATACTTTTTAAAAGATAACCATTCCAAGTAAACAACATATACAACCCATCAAAGTTGAACCATCACAAAAAAGGTGTTACATAAACTCTACACTAGCATATGTCCATCAACTATTAGAAAATGTAGATTATAGTTTAATATAATATGGTTCAGCCGTATTGTATAGAGCATATTAGTGTTCCTCTTGTACCATTTGTACTTTATAAATAATTATTGATATAATACAAAATACTTACGGGGTTTTCATCATTTTATATGGTATCGGAGTCTTAGGGTTATGGCCATAGTTTCTCTTTCTAGTCCTTCTGCCGCCACCATCGGTTAGTTGCCACAACTTTCCTTTCCCTCCCGTTGTCCCTCTTGAATGACGACTTTCTTTTTTGTGTACACTCTCGTTTTGCCCCGGGGATGCAACACACACAAAAATATATTAGATTTCTCTCCTTTACCGCCGCCGTGTCTACATTGGTGGACATAAACCCAACATGCTCCTACTTGCACACGACATGGTGATGGTATAGTAACACTGATGTGTGAAACAAGGTTATGTCTAGAAATATCAAAGTTGAATACTTGAACATCACACAATAGAATAATGAAGATTATTTCCTCACATTGAAATAGTTAAATCCTTGTCGCTGCTTTAGAGTCCTTCGGCCTCTCGTTTTTTAATTCCAAGGCCCAAAGATTAAGGGCCCAAAACCCTTCTCTGAATTATAGTTATTGGCCCACGTGTAAAATACAAATTATTGAGCCCATTCATGAAGTTTTGTTTTGCGTTTTCTTGACTGCCAGTTGTAAAAGACAATTAATAATACAAAACCCATTTTTGTTTTATCTATTTTCTCTTCAAGTATACCACATGTTTGGCCTACTGTATGGACTAAGCCGAACGTTTCGCCGTTTCGGGTAGCAAATTCGGTTCTATCGGGTAGGTGGGTAACACCCCTACGTCGCCCTTTTTTACTTGATCGGGTTACTCATTCGAGTCTCCAAACCCGAGCTCTTTCCTCTCTTTCTCTCTCAAACAGATTATTGTTTTTTCTCCCTTTGATTTGGGTCATTTTGGCTAAGTTAAAAGCGCATCCCAACAAGTAATATGCCAGATTGCCAGCCATAAGCTCCTTTCTCTTTTCTCTTGAAGCCCATTAAGATTAATTGCATCCTTTTACATTACTTATTAAATAAAAAATATGATAACTATAACTTCTTTATTAATTACTTGACCCGAATTAATAGACATGTAGTCTCTAGGCATTCATTTTTTTGTTAGCTTAACATTTTCAGGTCTTCACTTGTTTTTACAAGGAGGAGTTTTTTAATGTCTAAAATTCGGTAATCTGCAATCGTTACCAAACCTGATTTTAAATAAAAAGCCCTAAATGGTTGTGGTTTCTACTTTATGTTTGAACTAGTTTTTTTATAATTCTTTAGAAATTAGGTGTTTGAATTACAATCCAAATCACAACAATTTATAGTTCAAGCATCTTAATTTTACAAATAATATACAAAAGATATTTCAAAAATCAAACAATGATCGTCACATCAATTTAGAGTTTCTTTAAACTTGTCAAATAAAAAGAATAAAACCAGATTTGGTAACTAGGTCATCGGTTCAAGTGGATCAAAGTCATTATTAGACCGGTTCAGGCCTTTATCCACCTTTACTCCATATCACTTCCTGGTACAACTGGCGGGGTCAGCTCAATTTTTAAGACATTATAAAAACTCCCCTGGGTGAAAAAGTGCAAAAGTAGAAGTGTTAAGGTGGCAAAAAACTAATTCTTGGATAATACATGTCAAGCAATTTGGGTTATGCAATTATGTATTAAGGTTCTGGTAACATTTTTTATTCTATAAAGTAAAATGACATAGTATTTACTTCAAAGAAATATAAAAATTAAGAACTATTTAAATCATGTTCCCAATAATATAATACTTAATATTTACTTTAAAATATATATATATAAGTTGAAAACTAATAAAAGAATCTTTCTTTTTTTAGTTCTTCAGCCCAGTAATTTCTTTGAGAGGCCCACATAAATACCTATAAAAACAATATATTTGATTGCCTCAACTCATGATGAACCCATTAATTTGGTCCATTTAATCTTGTTTCTCACATTCAATACAACTTTTCTTTAAATTCTCTACCAAATCCGGTATATCTTATAATTAACCTAATTTGTTATAAGAATGTAATCAAAGAACGGATATTGGATATAAATTATATATATATATATACACACTAGCATGTTACTTGCGATATAATTATATATATATATATATATATATATATAATTATACACTAACGGTAAATAATTCATACTCGATAACATATCCGTTTTCGATTACATAAGGTATAAAATTCATGCACTATGATGACATCAAATAATTTTCATTCGCAACATGTTCATTTTCTTTCCCCCATTTTTATTTTATTTATTTCTTTATTATCTATCAATTTTTTCGTTAATTTCTAAAATAACTTTTAAAAAAATAATAGAATAAGAAAAAAAAATCTATACTTATAAAAAAGATGATGAAAACATATTAATGATTTTGTGAATTGTGTTGATTTGAATGAGGTGTGTTTTAAAAAATGTATGGATATTTAAGATTATATTAATAATTTTCTATTGCTTAAATTTTAATAGTTTAAGTAAGTAATGTTAAATATATGATAAATACACCTTTTTAATTTACTTCTATGAATGCTTATAAATTCAGGTTTATGAGTTTTAATTTTATGAACCTTCTAATACTTAAATTAAAAATATTTGTTATATGATAAAATATTTAAAATAATATTTCTATGGAGGTTTTTATTTAGTTTATAGTTTGTTTAATATCTCATAGGTTGAAATTTAATTTGCACCGACCTAACATTTTTAAACATTGTTTCTTATGTAAGTTTTAGTTATTAAAATGGCTTTTAAGAATAAAATTCATTCAATAGTTTCCTTTTAAGTTTAAACGAGGGTAAGTTAGTAATTTTAATTTACTTGAAATTTAAGAGATTCTTTTAGAAGAGAGAGTGCTAAATGCTTTATATATTTGTGTGTGTATATATATATATATTTTAACTGATATTAATTACCGACAATGAGCTGTATTTAGTTGTACATCATTGTCCTAAGTCAACATAGGATATGTCATTCTAGACAACTACTAAATCCACACCACATGAAACAATCCTGCAAGTAAGTGGTTGATTATTTCTTTACACTCGTTATCCATATGAACACATGACATGGATAAACGTCAATCTCCGAGCGTTTAACATTATGTTTCTCAAGAAAGATTCATGCCTACAAGAAATTAACATGATTGCTTCCTTCTCCAAAGCCAAAAGAAAAGGTAACTCTTTTTTTAACCTTTATTGCATAGGGTTAAAATAGTGAGATAAAAGTATTTCTTAGATAAAAATCAATTAGTGTTATGTCAACACGTACGTTTTATAGGACCACCAAGTAAAAGTTACCTTCATGAAAAATACAAATGGACCCAAACGCTTTTAGTGCTCTAATATATGCAGCCTTTGCCCATTTCAGGCGACTTTTGACTTTATTTTTCTTTTATTTATTCTAATTTGTAACTAAAGTTACCAAGAAACTTAGTTACATTTGGTTCCAATTTTAAGGGGGAAATAAAACTATAGTATCATCTTTAAAATAAGGAAGTTGAATTGTATACAACAAAATTTGTTCATACATATCGAGTACAAACAATTAATAACACAACTACCAACAAGGTGACCTAGTGGTATGGCGACCCGTTGTCCTTCTAGAGGTCATTGGTTCGATCCTTCTCTAGGTAAACACATTGGGGGTGGTAATTCCCTTACCGCAAATGCTTGGTGGGTCTGGTAAGGGGAGACTTTGTTGAAATGGTTTTGGTTTAATTCCAACCCCCTGCTCGGGCAGTCAAAACATGTGATCATTTCTTGTAGGCTGGTTCTTGGGAAATGGTCGGTTCGGATTCATAGGATCCCGGACACAGGGTTGACCCGATGTAAACAGTCTTTTGCTAAACATTTAACAACACATGGATTAACTTGATAATGTAAAAATTTTATCGTATACTATTGATACAATCCTTTTACACATTTATTCTTCGTACTTTTTTCATTTAACCTTTTTACTTGATGACCTTTACTCTATACCTCTATTATATTTTAATTCATTTACGTAATAATATAAGATAATAAACAAAAATATTATATTATATTCGAAGGGTTATTTATAGACTCTTAAAAAATTAAAAAAAAAAATCGGTATCAAATCTAGATTATTGATAAAATAAATCTAAAACTAAAAATAATTGTGGCATTCTTGTAATTTTTATGGGATTTAGAAGGATATGGACAACATCTATAAATTAATTCAAGGGTAAGTAAATAAGAAAATTTAAATTAGTAAATGATCGTGGCTACGTTCGTATTTTCTTCCCTCATTTAAAATTTGAATTATTTATTTATTTTTATTTAAATTAGGTTTTTCTATCTTATTTATACTTGAAATATCTCAAAAATAATCAACAAATAAATTAAACAAATTACACCAAAGAACAAGTTTTGATCTTCTATAATAAGAGACTCATCTTGATATTTTGAATTTGAGATGGTTTCTTTTAATTCAAGTGTAAATTCACACGTGAAACGTTACATATAATTTTAGCCAAGAATTCTTTTCTAATTTTATGTAGGTTTTCATAATGTTATTAAGTAAATTCACATGTGATACTTTAATATAAAATTTAGCTTGGTTTCTTTAAATTTACCGAGTGTTTTGAAATTCATATATGTAAGTTCACAAGTGAAATACCAATCATTTCGATAGAATTTTATGTTTTATATTTCATTGTTGAAAATAAGTATATTTCAAGTTTATAGCAATTATAATTGTAGTAAATTGGTGGCTAACTTTTCTCCGGCTACCTTTAAGTTACTAAGGGTGTGTTTGGTAGAGAGAAAAGAAATGGGGAGAATTGTTTCTCTTGTTTGGGAGAAATGGTTATAGTTTTGGGAGGAGAAATGGTTTCTCCACCCATTTCCATTTCTCCACTTCCTTTGTATTTTCATTTCTCTTCAAATTGTGGAGAAATGGAGAGAAATGGCAGCCAATGTCTACTTATCATCGTCAATATCCGGTTGTTATGTGTTTCCGGCGTTCTACTCATCATCGTCAACATCCGGCGAGACGGCCAACGCCGCAACCGTCGTCCGGTGACTTGAGCCACCATTTCTCTGTTTCATTTATTTGATGGTACCAAACAGGGGAATCAATTCCAATTCTCCACACATTTCTATTTCTTCCCATTTACATTTCTCCCCTATTTCTATTTTCATTTCTCCCAATTTCTTTTCCCTCTACCAAACACCCCTAAGAGTCACTTCCTAGTTATTATTTTTTTTTATCACTATCAGTGACCACATTTGTCACAAAAGGAAGGTAAGACTCCTTATTAAAGCATCAAATAGTGACAACCTTCGTTAGATGTGACTGCAAGATTGATTGCCATAGATTAATGACCATCTAGTTTGGGCACCGACCAGTGACCATTGATGTGCGTTTTACATACTAATTGTAAATTTATAAAAAATAATTACCAAGATACCGACCATCATACAAATAGGCAAGGGAACCTAATCGTATTATAGTATAGTTTTGGTAAAAGTGGATGTCGAATACAAGGGAGCGAGTATGATTTTGAATATAATTATACTAATTAATTATTAAGCTAAATAAAAGCAATTAAAAGGGAAATTTTTGTGAATTTTATATTAAATATATTTTTAAACTAATTAAACACTAATTTTAAGAACTAGTTGGCTAAGAAACAATTAAAACTACGCAAGGAAATTAAAAAGCAATGAACTTGAAGGTTTAAACTATTGGATTAAAGCTTCTCTACCTAGATTCGATTCCCCTCTTTTATATTGGTTGATTTCAATTAATCATGTGGAATGAACATTAAAGTTGTTATATACCAATTCTTAAATTAGCTAGAATATCTAACTCTATATCATAAAAAATATTAATCCTATGGTCATGGAGCATTAATACAATTAATCTATTCGAATCAAGTAAGACTTAATCAATATTGATTGTTAATTTCATTCAATCAATCAATCACACATAATGATCATCATATGCAATTGTCACACATATTAAAGTTAACCACTTTGTTGTTTAACACTAGGATTGGTCGATCACTAGTCAAATTACCTATTAGTCTTAGATAATAATGATAAAAGTATACATAGATAGATTGATCCTCAAACCTATACAAACTCAATCAATAAGCAACAAAGATTGAAACTTTAACACATATTGATGTTGGATTAAGAAAAAACATAATAAATATATAACTCATAAACATCTCATTCATTGAAATCAAGCCAAATAACAAAGATTCATCTCATCTAGGGAGGAAAAGTAAGGGTTAGTAAACTAGACATACCGGAGTCCCTAAAAACATGTAAAACAAAATTGACATGAATACCGGGAAGAAACCAATGATGTTCGGGTCTTGATCTTCAATCTTCAAGCCTTGATTTTCAAAAACCAGTTTCAGATCTGTCTTAGCTTCTAATATGTTTCAATTTAAGTTACCTGTCTCATGATGCGAGTTAGACATCTCTTTATATAGTGTTGAGATTATCCACCAGTTGTGTCGCGATGCACTTATGTCGGGTCGGGCCCATGACTTTCGCCTGACTTATCCACTTTTTGACATATGATCCATATCTTCATGTCGTGCCGTGACAATACCTTCTTGTCGATTCAAGAAACTCCATTTTCAGAAATTTGTAATTTTCTTAAATTTTTCTTCGTTTAAACTCAAACTTCTCGCCTTTTATCATTTCAACCTGAAATATAACAAACAAAGATATACAGTACCTTACGTTTTCTTTTTCACATAATAAATTGCTAAAGAAAACAAATATTGCATAAAATATACATTTAATATAAGCGATATCAAATACCCCACACTTGAACTTTTTTTTTGTCCTCAAGCAAATCATAAATTATCTAGGCCATAGAAAATCAACGTGTTACATCATTCCTAAAAATCAAGTACCACTTACCAATGTTAGTAGTACATTCCGGTCAAATTCACCTTTTGTCAGCAAGCGCTGACTAACTTATCTCCATACCGGCCACCTTTTAATCACTAAGAGTCACTCGCTAGTGATCACCCTTTTTATCACTAAAATCAATAACCACATATCTAGTCACAAAAGGAAGGTAAGATTCCTTATTAAACCTTCAAATAGTGACAACCTTTCTTAGATGTGACTTTGAGATTAATTGTTACAGTTTAATGACCATCTTGTTTAGTCACTGACCAATGACCACTTTTGGTAGTTAGCTCTAATTAACATAGTGACCGCCTAAGTTATGAAAAGTGGCCACCAAAATTTGGTCACTAAATAGCTTTAATAGAAACTTTTGTATTGCTACTGACCACATTTTTCGTCACTAAAAGCACTTTTCTTGTTTTAAAGGATTTGGTGAGATGGACTACTCTTGTAGGTCATCCATTTATCGGAGAAATTTTTAGTATTAGCTAGCCGGATACACCATATTAGTTTATGATTTTTTAATTAAAGATTTATGATGTTAGTAGCATTGTTGTTTTTGAATTATGGTTACATATTTAAATGATCTATTTTTTTTTAATTAAAGATTTATGATGTGGATTCAAATGATCTATTTTTTTTTTGTAAATGACAAATTTTAAAAACCACATTGTTACACAATTTTCCAAACGAATCACCTATGTCTTTCTTGATAACCTGAGAAAGTCACAAACACTTAATTTAGAAGAATAGGAGGGGGAGGAAAGAGAGAGGTATGTTTTAATCTAATAGACATGAAACCATTGTATCGTCAAAAGCATCTCATATGTACAAATATCACACTCATAATACTTTTGCAAACGAATGACCTTTCATGTTTCCACTTAATGTTCATTTAAAACGGGACCATTGACATCCATTTGTTACCTTGTATTAAAAGTATATGTGATGAGACTACTTTTAATCATGTCCCGTCGATATTTGTCATGTTAAATTAGTATATATCATCTTCTATTGGTGTGAACTTGTAATTTGCATTAGGTTCAACTCAAAATTTTTCGGTGTCGGGGAAAAATCTAGACAAGGGGTCTCTAAATTGCTAAACATAATATATATAAAAACACACTAAACTATATAAAAGTGCCGAATAAAAAACTTACAATTGTACATAACCGAAACAATAGATGATATATAATCTCTTCCAATGATTTTATTTTCCAATTTACTTACACCATCGGTCCATCACCCGTAAAAAAAGAACAGTCATAAAAATATGCTTCGTCGAGCTTTTCTTGGTGCAAAATCACAAATAACAGTGTCAAGATCAATATTTTCTATCATATTTTTCTCTATACATAAAATGGCCAAACCATTCAGTATTTCTCGTGACATTGATGATGTCAAATAACTTTTAGGTAATTTAAGTTTTCAAAAACTTCTCTCGGTTGATACTACAGTTACTCGTATAGTTAACAATATTCTCTATGCAATTAAAATATTTGGATAACAATCTGCAACTTTAACAAACTCTTAAATTTCAACCGCCAACATTTTTATATTTGGTAAAGTCATTTGCAAATTTAGTTCGGAAATAGATCATTTGAATCCACATCAGATATTAAACTTAGAAAATGTTGTTGAAAACTTAATACAACCAATTTGAAGTTTAAATTATCCAATGATTTTAATTTATTTGAATCATCTAAAAATCCAAAATACTTTCAAATGTTCTTAATTAATATATTATTCAATGAATTACCTGCTATATCTATTATAACCAAGAAATACTCGACTCCAAAGGATTATTCAATTGAATGTGTTTGATCTTCATTATTAGTTGTCATATTGTATTTTTTTTCTTCTAAAAACACAACTTTTTTTAGGAAATATAGGATCTACATTCATATCACATGCAATGGTTTTAGCAACATTTATACTTGATATAAACACTTCATTTCTATATTTCTCAAAATATTTTACTAAACATTGTAACTTTTTACTCGTCATATTAATAGCAAATAATATATCATACCAAATAACCACTCCAAGTAAAAATAAAAAATTCTTTAAAGCACTAACCAAACTTTCGGCTTCACTTTTTGATTTTGCATCCTCATATGATCTAGATAGTTCTACCAAAGCTAATTTTATTTGGGGATCTTGAAATTTAATAGCTTTGACACTATTGACTCTACTCTCCCAACAAGTATTGGATAAATATTTCACACTTAAAATTTAAACATAATCAATCAGCATTTCCATCTTTTTGTAGAACTAGAAATTAATGTTCTGTGTATGTATGTTGCATAACTCCAAATAATGATACAACTTTCACACAAGAAAGTGTCATATCGCTAAGAGTAAGATTAAGAGAATGAAAGGCACGTGACATATATAATGCTGTAAAATTTAAATAAAGTGTTGGGAAAATAATCACTTCACCCTAATAATCAACTTTGTCTATCTTAAAACATAGAATTTGATGATAACCAAACCCTACCTTCAGTATGACTTAGAAAGAACTCAAACATGTGTTGTTTGAATCAGATTCAAGAAAATATGCTAAGTATGAAACCATTAGCTCATAAGCAGCCACTACTCAAGAGCAACAGCCTAAGGACATCAGCTAAGGAATATCAGATGAAGAAAGCAAGTGTAAAAGACCATCAGCTGAAGTAAACAAGTAAAGAAGACAAAATAACCTATTAGCTGAGTGAAGAAATTTAATCAGCTGAGTGTTCACTCCATCAGCTCAGCAAGGATCTTAATCAGCTATAGCATCAGCCGAGTGAATATTGGATAAGCTGAGGCCCAGAGCATCAGCTAAGTAAGTCTTTCTAAACACAAGTCATCTTCCTACATAAACTGATGTATTTAAATGATCAGCTGAGCACACTTGGTCAACTGATCATATCAATACATAAGCTTATGTCTTCCTAAGATAACTATTGATCAACTGAGCATCTGTATGGTCAGCTGAGCAATAGGTATCAACTGAGTCTTAGCAAACATGATCAACTGATATATTATTTCAACTGATTAGTGAAAGTTAAAGTTCTTAGGGGGCGTTTGGTTCACGGATTGTTTTTCAATGGAATTGGAATTCATCAAGGAATTGGAATGTAAAGGAATTAGATTTGGAATCTAAATCCTAGCTTATTGTCTTTGGTGGTTCCAAGAATTGGAATTCACTCTCCCACCACAAAATACCCTAATGAGACCTGTCACCACCATCGCCACCTTCACCACCGCCTCACTTTCGTTGCCGCCGCCCTCCATATCGCCACCGTCAAAGCAAGGAAACGCCGCCACCCCACTGTAAAAAATCGAAGCCCTAGTCGTCGGTGAAAGTCGAACGTCGACCTAGACGGAGAGAGAAAGGGAGAGAAAATAGATAGGGAGAGAGAAGAGAAAGATAACTTACCGGCCGGCAGACTGAGGAAGGCGGCGGCGAACGGGAGACGACGTAACCAACAAGAAGGAGGCCGACGAGAAGGGAACGAAGAACGAGGCACGAACGACGACCAGCGAGAAGGCGAGAACGAGAAGGCGAGAAGCGAACGTAGAAGGCGGCGGCGAGAAGGTCGATGAGCTTGTTATCAACGGCGACGTGGGGGGAGCAGACGATGATCGATGAGGTGTGGGTAGCTGTGAGCAGATTCCCTCATATCCAGATTTTAAAATCCTTTCATGTTTTGAGGGATTCTACTTTCCCTTACCTAAGGGATTTAAATTCCTTAACATTCCATTTCCAAAGCAAACCAAACACTGGATTTCATGGGAATTGGATTCCAATTCCCATAGATTCCCATGAAATCCTTCCAACCAAACGCCCCCTTAGTACTTTCTGTTAGCTGAGTCCAGCAAAATGTCAAATCTGCTCTTTCTTTCAGATTGTAAGTTTCATATGTAAAAGGCAGAACATGTGTTGTTTTATTATACCTTAGATCTTTGTTTGTAAAAGTATAAATCACTTTTTGAATAAGTATGAGACAAAAAGGTTTGATCTTATCCTCTGAAAAAGGAGAAAGATTCCTCAAACAGATGAAGATCTTGAAGATTTGTTTCAACAACTAAGTATGGTTGGCAATTCCATACCTGGTAAAGTCAAATCTAGTAGAAGCATGGTTGTTGTTTAAAGTACAAGCATGAAAAGGGAAATACAATCTTACAAGGCAAAATGTGTGAGATTTAATATTTTATATTTTGAGTGGGTTGCACTTTTTCAGAAAAGTACAATTACTTTTATCAAACAGTTGATTAAAGTAACTTTACTTTTTACCCACTAACCTTACAATTAAAATATTATATTTTCATACACTCTTTGTCTCCTTCCTACATGCAACCGGATGCCAAGCTTCTATATATATTCATGCATGGTGGACATGCAAAAATAAGATTCTACACAACACAACAGCAATCTCATAAGTTGAGAAAAATTTGTAGAGTTTAGCAATTGTGTAGAACCAAACTTGTTCATGTGTTGAACACGGCTAAACATAAGTTGTTTTAGAGTTAGCTTGTCTATGTGTTAGACAAATTAATTGCCACCTTTTATTATACTTAGAATTTCTGCTTCTAGTATATGTAATAGTTGATTCATATCAATAAGAATTATATAAAAGTATAATGGTGTGTATTTAAATTTTGAAAAGCTAAAGTTTGTATTCAACCTCCTTTTCTACAAACATTTGTTGTTGTGTACTCAATCTGGTAATAACATAAAGTAAATTTTTTTAAACACCTTGATGTTTTCCTTTCATATTAGAACCATTATCATAACCTTGACGCCTTATTTATCAACATTTAAATCAAGCAATTTAAGGACATTTAACATTTCATTATAGAGTCCAGATCTACTTTCAAAAACTCTAAAAAGTATTCATCAATTTTTATTTTGTTACTAGACATGTTTACACATTGTACAATTAATGTCATTTGTTCTTGATGATTCACATCAGGGGTATAGTAAGGTATTATAGAAAAATAGCTAGCTTCTTTGATTATTTTAAATTCAAATTTTCATAGTTTTACCTAATACAAATATTAATTCATTTTGAATATTGTGACCAAGATAGTGACAATAACATTCTTGATTTTCAACACGTCTCACATGATCTTGTATAGTGACATCAAATTCTGTCATCATTTCAATTAATCTTATAAAGTTTCCTTATTATTTTGATAAGGTTTATTATTCGACCACCCTAGAAAAGCTAGATTGTGTTTAGATAGATATTTTACTGCAGCAATTGTTCTTTTTAAAACTTGTCTCCAACGTTTTTTCTCTTTTTTAATTTCTTGATGTAAATTTAATCTATCGTTTGATTCTTATTTAACTTAATTTTAGTTCAGTCCAAGAATTCATACAAATTAAATGTTCAATTTCGTGTTCTTTAAGTCTCACACTTCGATGTTTCTAGTCACCAAACCCATCATTTGGCAAGACACCCTTTTAATTATTAGATTTAAATTATTTACAACAAAATAATATAATTTATCTCTTTGTTTTGAATAAACCGACCAATTCCTATCACTTGTCTCTCCATTACTCAACTTCCTAATATAGTAAACATAAGAAAAACGCCTATTTGAGTTATGATTAGGAAAATATTTAATATTTAATTCTCTTATTTCCCCTTTTGAATTAAAATATCTCTTTCTTATATTAAGACAATCCCATAATCTAGGAACATAAATATCTTTTAATTGTTCATTCTCGTTTTCATGTAAATTGGTATCAGTCTAATGTAAATTGGTATCATTCTCATCTATATTAGAATCACTTTGATTCACATTCTCATCACTTTGATTCAAGGTCCTATCTTTTTCATCCACATTAACTTCATTTTCATTCATGTGATCATTTTCATTTTGATTCAAGTTCTTGTTTAGGTTATAATCATTCTCATTAGATTTAAGCTCTCAATCATGTTAAGATCATCCACTTTAAAATATTAGAAGTACATACTTTTTTTTATACACGTATCCATTGATCCTCTTGAGGTCATTTTAGTTTATCAAATTCCTTTCTTTTTTTTTCTTTTTTGACTACTTAATAAATGCTTTTTGGGAAACATGATTTAATTGTAGATAATGTACTAGTTATCAAGCAATTCAACTATTCAAGTTACCTAAACAATTAATTTGATATCGAGTAATAAGTCAAGTAACCAATTAACTATCAAGTGATTCAACTAGTAAACAAACCAATCAACTAATAAACCAAGAAGCTAATTAACTAATAATCAATAACCCAAACAAGAAATCAAGAATTCAAGAATAAAAGAAAGTTTACACCCGTTTGTTTGAGTAATTTAAATTTGAAGCTTTCATTCTTGAAGGACTCTTACTCTGAGTTTTCTATTCTGCAAGAAATCAAGTATTCAAATACAAATTGATTACAAAAATAAGCAACAATAAGCTAAATTTAAGTAATAAGGATCAAATATATAGCAAAACTCTTGACTCTCAAAGTCACCCTAACACCTTCAAATGCAAATTGCCAAATCTGATCTCATTTCCTTTCGTACTTTGTCTCAAAATCAAAGGATTAACTATTAAGCAATTTGAAATCGCCCAAAGATCATTCGAAAATCACATGCTAAAGATATGAAATCGCGACATAAAAGTCGCGACAGAAAATCTGTTGACAACTAAAATCGGGACTGAAATCAAGAAATATCTGAACTAAAAGTCTGAAATTAACGTTTGATTTTGTGTTTCATCTTTTGCAAAAGAATGGGTGACCTAGTTGCTGATTCGATGACCTAATCACTGAATAGCAACGCCCTGACTTTTGTGCCTACGCCATTGACATACTGCCAAAAAGAACCTTTTCGTTTCCCTAGGTGTGATATGTGAACGGAAGGAACCAAGCCTTGATATGAAGGGACGAAGCACTAAATGACTGAAAGGTGCTTTTTTCCGTAATTCCATTCCAAGTGGACTAGGCTTAGGGCCCTTTGTCTCTACATTAGGGCTTAATAAATTGGGCTCGTGAGAACTTACATATATATATATATATATATATATATACTAGTGGGGTACCTGCGCGATGCGACGGCGGCGAATAAAGAGGAGCTTGTGATGAGTTTTGTGTAGAATAATCACAAAAAGCTAATATGAGTTTGTAAAGATTCTTTGCAAGATCCACTTTGAAATTAAGAATTAAATTGCTAACTCTGAGTTATTTGTCTTTCAGTTTGTTGGAAGAGTTTTGTCGCATGGCTGAATCATGAAGTTGCTGATTGTATATATGTATGTATATGTGTGTGTAATGTTTCATAGTTCTAATTATTATGTAATTGAGTTAGAATGTGTTAGAACCTAGAGGGGGGTGAATAGGTTATATGCCCACTTTTTAAAGTTTTTAACAATATTTGCAAATAATTAAAGAGTTTAAGGAAGAAAGATATCACCAATGAAGTAGCTAGGACACAATGATTTATAGTGGTTCAAGCAAGGGTTAACAACCTTGCTCTACATCAACTTCTTGGCCTCACCCACCAAGAGTTGCTCTACTAACTTCTCTCTTTAAAGGTAGAGATAAACCTTTTACAACTTCTCTCTTTAGCTTACAAGAATTACACTCACTCTTGCAAACAAGGTTAAGATAAACCTCACTTCACTCTAATTGGAAAGGCTAGAGTTGATCCTCACTTCTCTCTAATTCTATAGGCTAGAGATGATCCTCACTTCTCTCTAATTCTAAGGCTAGAGATGATCCTCACTTCTCTCTAATTCTAAGGCTAGAGATGATCCTCACTCTATTACAACTATATAAGAAGGTAATGTAGTGTTTGAACTTTGAAAGCTTTCACTCTTGCTTCATTCTTGATCTTGAAAGATTGAATATTTATCAAAGAATATGAGCTCACAAGATTTTGTATGTGTTCTGTGTTTTTCAGATTGCAAGAGCTTGGTAAAAAAAAGACTTGAGTTGCCTTAAATAAGGAAAAAGGTGCAAGCTCAAAAAGTGTCCAGACTGTCCACGGTCGATCCACGGTCGACCGTGGCATCGACCGTCAGCCTGCTGGAACTTTTTGAGACTTGTGAATATAGACGTTGGCCTTTTACCAAAATCACACACAACCCATTTTTACCATAAAAATGCACTGAAAAGAAGCTTAAGAAAAGTTGGGTTAGTGTCATACTTCTTAAGTTTGAATTTAATCATAAAAATGGTAGTTTAGAAACCAAATGCACAAAACATGTTGGAAGTTTACCTCTTTGAGAGATTCCTTTTGCTAAATATGGTTTTGGCTTATTTCAATAGAAGATTATGTTTAGTATTTGCCAAAATAGGAATTCATTTGCTTTGACTACCAAGCTTATGATTTTATAAAAAATTTCTCAATTTTTATAAAAATTATTTTATAAAAACTTAAACTCATTTGATAATTTATTTTGTAAGCGCATAAACTTCGAACGTTTGTTTGTAGGAATCTTCGACATCGGCTTCTACTTGAACTCGGATCTTGACGATTGGAGCTTGGCCATTTGATGAAGCTTGTTTTGTAGATTATAGATGAGAATATATTTGATTGAATATATATATATATATATATATATATATGTATATGTGCACATATGTTAATGTTAATACATACAATTATATAAACAAGTTGTATATTTTTGTGTCAACAAAAGAGAATATATTTGTAAGCATATTTTTCCCAACAATCTCCCCCTTTTTGTTGAAGACAAAAATTTATAACTTGTATAAGAATTGTATATATAACTTTAACATGTTAACATGTGCATATATATACATATATGTATATATTCTACTATCTTCTATATATTCTTTTATCTTCTCCCCCTTTTTTGTCTTTAACAAAAAGGAGACCTTTGATTATGTGTATTTGTAGTACATTAACTTTAACAGTGAAAGGAGTGATAACACTTCATCACGTCATCACATCATTTTTTTCTTACCACTTAATTAACTCAATACTCAGTCACATAGTTATCACTTCTCACTATATAAAATTTTAGTACTCACCTAATAGTAATAATACTCCGTTACTCTTTAACTAATTAAAAAAAGGAGAATGTGAACTGAATGAAGTAGCTTGAGCCCCATAAATACTGCACCACACAACCTCCACCTCCGGATGCCGCCATGGAGTGAGGCGGCTATCGCCGCGTCGTGGAACACTCACCGCGAGTCTTTTTTAAACCCACTCCGAGCACTCTAAGATGTGATTTTCACATTACTTAACTTAGTCATGGATTATTAAAAAGTTGTAACTTACTATTACTGCACGTGATCATAAGCTTCAACTACAGTATGATAATAAAAACCAATATAAGGCTTAGAATTGAACCATATGACCCAGAAGTGTAAGACCTTCGGCGTCTGAACCACATCCTAATAAGTAATAATCAGTGACCAAACTTGAATGTTTCTTTTTCTTCTTCAGAAAGTGCAGGTGTGTGTGTGTTTGAGTGGTCTTGGGAAGGCTTTGAGGGGGGCTAATGAACACCAAATACACATGGGTGCTACTATTTAGATCAGCTTATCTCATATACTAGATATGTCATATGAATTATTTACAGTTTCCAACGCTGATCATGCATTTACATACATCACATCATATCACATCACATATATAAAAGTGTGTTATTGGCACAAACTAGAGTTAAAAATTAGCAACCTTTTTACCATTTGCTTTAACAAATAATATTTATTATAATGAAAGATCACTTAATAAGATAAACAATCGAAACCACAAAGGAAGTGACATGTTCTATAAAAAGAAAAGATAAAATTAGGAGTGTAATCGAGTTGGGCCGACTAATTAAACACTAACAAACTCAGGCTCGATTTGAGTTTTAAAACTCGAGCTTGAAAGTTGATCGAGTTCGACCATACCTTCGATTTGAAACTCGATCTCGAGCATGATAAGGTAAACGATACCCTCGAGCTCCACGTGACTCAAAATGGTAATAAAGTCCTTTTAAAATCATGGATTTAAGTCTTGTAGTAGACATATTATACACTTATCAGTAGATTTAGAAGCTAACATGTAAGTTCTGGTACTTATATATAAAAAATAGAACAACTTTGTTTCCAAATTCTTAATTAGTTTAGGATTCCATAGACAATTAAATTTATTATGCAAGTTATTATTTTCTTTTTTACAACCCTACACAAGTACAAATGAATAAGAGAAATGATACATCATTTTATTATTTGTTTCTACTTATCCTTCTACTCATTTGATTAAAGAAAAATTATATATCTTTATACTTTTTCTTCCTACTCATTACAAGATGACATGTGGAGTCCAATAATTCTTTTTCCTCAAATCTTCCATTGATTTTGACACTTGTATTGATCTTGTGAGTATGACAATAAGTATGAGGAAAAATATGAGGATATATCACCTCTATTGATTAAAACAAGTGTCAAAATCAAAAGATGATATGAAGAAAAAGAATTAGTACATTACACATATTAAACATTGAGTAGATAGAAGAATGGAGTAAAAACGAATAGCAAGAGAATATATCATTTCTACATAAATACTTTTCCGTCCATTCTTATACAACTTAAATTTAATCTCTAGGCGTTAAACAAACAAAAATAATAATCCTAATCCTTAAAAGAGAACGTACATTTGGTCGACCTTGCTGAATAGAAAACTTATACATCTTTCTTGAGTTGTATTCAGTAAAGTCAATATAAAAAACAGTCTTAAAATTTTAATATTTAATCGCAAGTGATCCAATATACATTCAAATGCGATTTGTAAAATCAATACATGTGAATTCCGAAAATGTCACTTCGTCCAAAATTTTAAAATGCAATAGGGACCATTGATGTCATTGATCCAAAGGCCAAAATTAGTCCCTTAGGACTAGGGTGTAAACGAGTCGAATCACGCTCGAGCTCGACTCAAACTTTTATGTTAAGCTCGAGCTCGGCTCGATAGCTCGACGAGCTTTCTTACTTGAAGCTCGAGCTCGGCTCGAAAAGCTCGAAATAATATAAAAAAGTTAAATTCAAAAACCAAATTATTCAAATTATAGATAAAATCTGAAATTAATGATTTTTTAGTAACTACTTATTAAATAGAATGTATATAAAGTAGATTTGTTTTAATAAGTACTCTTTTTTAATTTGTTTTGATATTAGCTCATCATATATACATATTACATATATAAATATATATATATATATATATATATATATATATATACTATACAAGGCTCGAAAAGCTCGATAAGGACTCGAGCCGAGTTCTTAGAAGCTCGAGCTCGACTCGTTAAATAATTCGAACTCGTTTTTGGGCTCGAACTCGATCTCGAGCTCGATAAAGTTCGACTCGAACGAGCCGAGCTCGAGTTACTCGATAAAAGCTCGACTCGTTTACACCCCTACTTAGAACTATGAATTAAGTATGAACTATATTGAACATTTTTTCATATATTCCTACTTCTTTATCCTATTGAATACAAGATAATATATGGAATGATCTAATTCTCTTTTCCAACTCGTTTATTGAGTTTGATACTCTTATGAGTACTTATAAGTAGAAAGATACAGTTAAATGATATATTACCTCTGTGCTTGAGTGAAATAATTAAATAGTTTTAAAATGGAGCAGTTGCCGCCTGCCGCCATATTGTTCGAAATGTACGATGTGATCCGAGTAGCACAAAATTAATATCTATATATGATTAGTTGGAAGGTCGCTGTCCTTTTAAACGTGGTCACAAAATACTATAAAATGAATAAAGTTGATTAGTTTTATAGTGATTATGTTTGAAACTTTTATAAATCTAAATTCACAGCTTATGATATGATATATATGAATATATAATCTGTATTAAAAACTGTAATTAATTAATGTGACATATTTAATATATAAGAGAAACAAGATTTGAATAGTATCACTGTAATTCTATCCTTCTATCCCCATATACCAACTTGTACTTTTACAAAATACTATGAATATTTATGGGTGGAGGAAATTTGATTCCACACTCTTGAGATTCATTCCACTCATTGATAAAGCAAACAATGAGTGTTGTTAACGTTAATGTATCATATATTAGCCAATTAAGTGCTAAATCTAATGAGAAAAGAGTAAAATATAACGTTAGTTTCTTATATAGATACTTGAGTAGTGCATATATGTAGTCTAGCTATATGAAAATAGTGTTATAGTAGTATATTGAATATATATATATATATATATATATATACACTTAGAAAAATACAAGACGTACCATGGGTGTGTTTGACAACAATAATTAGCTAGAGTTGGGGCTGGGGCTAAGGCTGGTTAATTGATAATCTTAAGCTTACACCATAAACTACTTGAAAATACATTTATTTAGGGGCTTATGGGAGATTATGTTTTTAATAATCCTTTCAAAATTTTAACACCGGAACAAGCTCAAAGTATGAGGATTATGAAAACTAGAATCCTAAGCTCCTATAATCCCTCATAAGTCCGTTGCCGAACACACCCATGGGTATGTTTGGTGAAACTAGCTGGGGCTAGGGCTGAGGCTAATTAATTGATAATCCCAAGCTCAAGCCATAAGCTACTTGAAAAAGCTTTTATTTTGAAGGCTACTTGAAAGCCATAAGCTAATTAACACCCGAACAAGGCTAGAGTGCTGAGGATTATGAAAACTAGAATCCCAAGCCCCTATAATACCCCATAAGCCGTTGCCGAACACACCCCATGTCTCAAGTTACGTAATTAGTTTCAGTTGATCAACCAAATTAGCGTAGGATCACAAGTGTAAATCTAGATTACTCATCTCAAGCATTATAAGAGTTTTTGTATCGATCAAGTTGAGCTCACGAGTTGGATGATCACATACAACATTCTCTCTTAAAGTTAATTAATTATCCAAAAATTAGTTTCAAGAATATAAAGATCAAGATAGAGTTCAAGATTTTTAACCAAGTCCATCAAAACACGATAAGCTCAAAAGTTGGTGTGAAAGGGCTTTTGAAGGCCAGTCTTGGAGGGTAGTCGTAAGTTTATCTATCTGGAATTACTAATTAGGAGTAAGTTTCCTTATAATATTCTCTCAGCTCTTAAGCTTATGAAGGCCAGTCTTAAAGGGCAGTCAATGTTCACTACAAGAAAATCAGGTAACAGAAACGGATTTCTCACAAACCAAATTCCGTGAGAAATTTTCAACGGATTTCCCATGGATTTTAGTTGGAAAGCAGATTTTCAACGGATTTTTCACGAATTCCGTGGGAAAATCCCAGAAAATCCAAGGGAAATGGTTTTCTCACGAAGCTTTTAGCCACGGTCGATTCCGTGGGAAATCCGAGAGAGATATCCTTTTCCCACGGATTTTCCACGAATTTGTTGGACACAAAAGAGGGTGTTGTATTGTACTGTGTCGTTAAGTCTTGGAGGGTGCGGATGAAGGAAAATGGTAAAGTTACAGGTTAACTGGGATTCGATCATAGGGGATCGATAAGGGATCAATCAGCTAACCTCTAAGGCTAGTTGAGTTTGTTGATCTTTTATAAAAATGCTAACATATCGATTAGGCAGCCAATTAAAATGTGTAAGTGGACTAGAGTTTATAAAGTCCATTAAAAATGGTAAATGACAATTTAGTTAGTGTTTGTTTGGAGCCGATGAATGGAACCACTTAGTATTGAATAATGTACGTGTTTGATTCTAGCTTTTAAATAAAGACTATGCTGAATGAAATAGAAAATGCTACTAGCCTTAAAACACATTTCGAATAATTAAACACCTAATTATTTACCATAACGTACAACTCTTTGTCACACAACAACCATAGTTTATTTTGTAACAAATTTTATGAAAGTTAAAATGATAATTTTCATCATTTAGATTGTTCATTCTCATTTTCAGAGCCAACTCTATATAGAGCCTTAAAATGATTTATTATTCATTAATTATTTTATCATTATTAACCATGATGCTATTTTTGACTATTTATTTTTATGAGGAAATTATATTCAAGTAGTGATAAAAAAATCACACTTAATAATACCCACACTGATCTTTAATATATATTAAAGGAAAAGTGGTTATGATATTATCATTTTAATTTTTAGAATTTTTTTCACCTATCATCTTCTTTATTTCCTCAAATAGCTTACAAATAAGTAAATTTCTTAAATGTCATTTTTAAGTAATTTAGTTTGTTAACATTTAAGTATCTTGACAAAAACATCAAAATTTTATCATTTAGTAGATATGTCTATTTGTTTTCGTGGTCATTTATGTAAACATGTATATCAATTGGATTAAACTGAAAAAATTCAAATTTGATTATACGATTTATACAACTATTATATTTTAGGAACCAATTTAATGATCAAACTTATATATTGCGGATTCTCGAGTAAAGAGTAAGAATGATTTAAAGTTTCTAATTTGCGACAAGAAAGACAACCCTACATATAAAACGATGCATGCCGTTTATAAAGAGGTTTTACAAAAAAAATTAATAATGTTATGTATGCATTTTTTATTTCTAATGAATTTAACCATGTTTTGAGATAATTTATATCTACATGTATATTTTACTATATTTATTAATTAATACTCTTTAACATCATAAACATTAAAAAAATTCTTAAGCACCCGTGTTTATACACGGGAATTAATATATAATTACCTTGATCATGAGATATGAATTAACAAATTAGAGGAGAAATTAAAGAAACTTTATCCTCTTAATTGGATAAGGTTTTGGAAGATTACTTAAAAGGCAAATATGAAATTATTTGATAGAAGATAAGGATATATTCCAATTAGCAAGATAAAGAGAGATTGATTTCCAACCATACATCCTAAAATCCTCTCAATAATTATTGGGCACAAAAGTAGCTTGGCATTGCAATATTGTTCAAATGCCATACACAAGATTGTTCAGTCTCTTTATGATCTTTGAAACACCATTTTCTTGACCATAACTATCTCCAAGCTGAAAAGTTACAAGATGCATGCATGTGACATTATATCATGTAAATAAGCTAGGTTTATTTATGTTCCAAAATACAACAGACTTAATTTGTAAATGTACATTGTATGTAATGAACTTATAATCCTCTCATTTTATGCAAACAACTCTTTTTTCGTGTCTCATTTAAGTTACGATTGTATACAATAAACTTACACGACAACATGAATTATTATTATGTAAAACAAATTGTATACAATGAGAGGATTATGAAAGTTGATTTTATTTACTTACAAAAAAACAAAGTTTGTTAAAATGATAATGTATGTAAAGTTTGTTCTATTTTGGGAGAGTAAACCCTTTGATAACCTGTTTCAAACTAAAAACATTGTTATTTGCAAAACAGCCTTCAAAAATGTTCTAACTGCAGTTGTTCTTAATTATATTATGCTTAATTTACTCTTTTTTATATATATTACTAATTAGTAGAAACTACAGTAAATTGCTAATAATTCCTTTCTGGGTCCATAAGCATCTTTCAACTCATTGTAGTGAGAACAAAATTGTATTTTTGGTTAAAATTTCAGTTAAATAATTGTTTAGTACATATATATGTGTGTGAAAAGAGTAAACTATACCTGAGCATGTATTGTATGAAACACAGTATCGTTAAGGATCGAAAATCCGGCATTGACAACATCAAAGCCTTCTTCTTGAATAACATGAATGGTTTCGCTAAACAAGAATTGGAAATCAACTCCCGTAATGAGAATTGCTTCAAGAGATGATCCATTTTCGCTTATATCAATACGAGGTGTTCTTTGCTGCGCTGCTATCAAATTCGAGTTCTCCATATTAGTTTCAAGTTTCTTAATCCCCATCAAGTTATCCTTTTCTTCTTTCATTCTCTCTAGTTTTATTTGCAACTTCTTTATGTAGTTTGCAGCTTCTTGAAGTTGATCTGGCAATGAAACCACTTCCTGCAGAATTTATAAGTGTAAAAATAATTAACATAACATTTAGCCCCCAAATTAAAATCTGAAAATGAAGCCCTAAAAGGGAAAGACATTGCCCTAAGGTTTGAGAATGTGGGAACCCTAATTAATGACTAATATAAGTTTTGTAAAAGGTTCGTTAAGTGGAAAAGAGGGTTACATTTTCTTAACCTAATTATTTGATGTGATAAGATCAGTTTTTTGGTTCTTGATCCACTTATTAGTGTAGGCCTAAGACGTACAGTAAGACATGATTTGACCTCAGACCTTTATTTTATCTTGACTCAATTCTACTGATGACTACTAGTCCAGCTAAGAGCAATTCTTGATTTCTAAAATATATATAGTTAAATACATCAAATTCTGGATACTCTTGTTCAATGGTAGGGAAGTCTAAGATAGGGAGGTTAAAACTTACATATGCATATTATCAACACAAATATGAAGAAACCTTAACTTAAAGTTGTACTAGATAACAAAAGATTCATTCCAAGAGTGTGCTAGCTTTCCCATTTTCATAGCAGCTTTTTTTCTTTTTGCCATGGTGATTAGACAACATTGAATCAAGATACATGTACATACATACATATATATATATACACACACACACATGTACATATACATATATAGAAAGAAAGAGAGAGTAAGAACCCTAGAAGTGTCATGGGGAACAAGAGAATGGAGTTTGGAGAAGAGGGCCTTCATCTGAATCCTTCTGTTTTTCTCAATGATTCTTCTGTCAACCCTAGAAGATGATGAACTTGGATTGTATTCCATCACTTCTGCTGTCACACTTTGTCTTTAGAGATTATGGGATGTTAACCTTTTTTATAGCTTCAATTCAAATGCATTCTGTTCACTCTACTTATTGGCCTTTTTATATTATGAAGGTTGTACACAGTCAAAATTGAATGAAAATGATTTATTAAAGCCAATAAGTAATTAAGAAAAAATAATAAAAAAACAGACCTGGACATGCCATTAACTACTTTTCTTGCATAAAGTCGCTTTTGTGGGATCCACATGCATAAAAAGATTTCCCAACAAGTTTGGCATTACAATGTTTCTTGCTAAACAATTCCACATAAATGGTGTTGTTTTTACTAAAGTATTATAAATTGTCAAAATTGCTGATGCATTTATCATGTAAGATTGGAAGATAATTCTTCAATTTGTAAAAAATGTGTTAAAAAACATATGTTTTATTAAGTTGTAATATAATATAGTTTTAAAGCTATATTTAATAATAATAATAATAAGTTTTCTCAAATGGTATTTTATAGATTATTTAGTTTGTTAACACTTAAATAACTTGATAAATATATTTATTCAAATCATTTAGTAGATAGATGTATAAATTTTTATGGTTATTTATTATACACATGTATATCAATTAAATTAAATTAAAAAATTCAATTTTGATTATAAAGAGGTTTTTAAAAAAAACTTAACAAATTGGATTATATTTCAGATTTTTAATAAATTTACTCTTTTTTTAAAAGATTTTATATTCATGTATATGTTTTACAATTATATATGTTAATAGTTTTTAATATGATAAACATTTAAGTTCAGTTATAACCATCCATGTATTTATGCACGAGAGATTAAGTTAGTTATATCTTATACGAATAATTAATTTCATAAATAAATAATTATCCACCTATAAAATTTACCCGACAATATCTTAATTTTAGAATTTAAAATGCATGTTTGTCTTCAAACCAGATTTAAGTAACCCAACAACCAAATTTCGGTTTTCCACTTGGTGGAAAGACACTTATAACCCTGTAAATTTCGTATACTAGTTGGCACACATTCGTGATTCATGTTTTTGTTTTAATTAATCTTTTATATGGTTGTAGTCCGTCTTTGTCCCGATGATTAAAGAGTTAACAATGGTTTAAATCTCGAATTAAAGTATAAACTTTTAGGTTTAAATTATTATTAACTTAATATTAAAAATTAAATTAGATGTTTGTGTGATATAAGAGTTAGTTTAAGAAAATGTAAATATTAAACATTAATAAAAATATATTATATAATTATAAAACATGAATGAAATGAGAATGTAAGAAATGACGACAGACAACGTCAACATCCAGACCTACAGTGGAAATGTCGACCGATGGTTCAGATTTGATATTAAATATATTATGGGTAATATGGTCAAGTTTTTATTGGTCATAATTAATAAAAATTTACAATCATTATAAAATATTTTAAAAATGATAAAACTAAGAATTTGGTTAAATATGATATTTTAAAATGTTATAAAAGGTAAATATAATCTTTGTAAATTATGGTGGACAGATATGATATGTTAAAGTTTAAAAAGTGGATATATGAAATTCTCCCAAATAATTTTGATTCAAGTTAATGTCCTAATTGACTCTAATTTTGACTAAATAAAAGTCAAAGTTAGATTTCAGTTTTCCAAAATAAATAGTTCCGATTTGATATTAAATATTTTTATCTAACTATGATTGTCTAATAGATTTTATTTAAATTCATTTTTTATTTAAATTACAAGATAAGTAGTATCAATATATTTATAAACAAGGAAATTTTTTCGTATATACACTTATTAATCTTAAAATAGTCGTATGTATCGGTCTAATTTTAAAATATCATACATGTCCATCATCATCAATCATTCAAATTATTTTTATGGAAAATACCCAAGTTATTAATTTCCCCTAGTAATTCTTAAAACAATCTGGGATTGTTCCATAAGCTCCACTTGTAGAAGCCACCTCTTTTAGTTTCAGAATTTTTTTTTGGTAAACTACACTAAAATACTACAAACTTTGGGTAAGATACATTTGTATATAATGAACTTTCAAATTTTAAAACAAATACAACCAGTTTACTTATTTCCCTTATTGTATGCAAGTTTACCTTTAAAATTAGGTAAACATCCGGTTATTTTAAGTTTTTTTATTTTTTATTGTTAGAAAAAAAATGAAAGTTTTGAATTTGGAATGGTGGAGTTTATTCTTCATCTCAAAACCTTCCTTCTCCCCCTTTATTCTTCATAGACTTCTAAATGTTTTTTACAGCCTTCAAACAACCACAACCACTGACTTCAAACAACAAACACCACCACCTCCTCCTTCAAACAACCACCATCGTCACCACATTACAAACTACCATCGTCGCCGATGTATTCAAGGGTTGTTCATAGCCTTCAAACAACAACCATCACTAGCTTCAAACAACAAACACCGTCGTCGCCGTATTACCGATTAACCACCACCGCCGTCGTTTTCTTCAAACCACCACCATTAACGACTAAGGGTTGAATATTTAAAGACGATGATTAGGGTTTTGATGTAGATCTTCAAACAACCACCGCCGTCTTTGTCCCCATTACGATTAGGGTTTCAAATTCACAGTTCTCTCCCTCTCTTTACATTCGGATCTAGTGCAATTTTGGTACATATACGAAGGTGTATGTTTGGGGCTTGAATACTCTACTTTTGATTTTCGATTTCAACGTATGATTTGGTTACTGATTTAAGGTCTTTAGATCTGAAAAACACAATATCTAAAAATGTTTTTGGATTTGAATGTTCTTGGACTATAGTGAGATCTTGAGTTCATCTTCGATTTGATATGTATTAGGACTTTGTTATTTGTGTTTTTTGCTTGGATGTATGATTTGGTTACAGATTTGAGGTTTGAATGGTCTTGAATTTTAATGGAGTTTGAATGTTTGAATATTCTTGAATTTGAAGAACAAAGATGATGAATACAATAATCAAAAAATTAAATATTAAGAAGAAATTTAACAAGTGACCTGTAACCTGCTATAGAGGTTACAACTTACATACAATGAGAGAAATAAGTAAATTCGTTGTATTTATTTTAAAATTTTTTGTTATATACAATGGTTGTTTAGCTAAAGTTTGTTGTATTTTGAAGGAGTTTGCCCTTTTTTCTCCACTTTGGCTTCCATTATTACCCTCTTTTCTACCTTTCTAGAGAAGAAATATTTTGTTCTTCATCTTGTTTATATACTAACCATTGATTCTCTAAACCGTCCTGCTCATGATCCTTTTTTATTTAAAAGTTTTGTGAAAATCATTCCCTTATATTTTGTTTAATTTTCTCACAAAAGTTTTTTGTCTAAAGCTGAGAAATTATTACAATCGCAACAAAATAATTAAAATAGCTAGTTACTTTATAAATAAGCGATAAATCCATCAAGATTTTAGACTACTCTTTAAATTACAATTACAACATTGTTTCCTAGTTAAAGAAGTGTTTTCTATCTTGTAGATGTGTGTGTATATCTATCTATCTATCTATCTATCTGGCACAAAACCTTGTCTTTGAAGTTTTGATATAGATGCACAAAACCTTGTCTTTGAAGTTTTGATATAGAAGTTTATCTATGAGGTGACCACACATATAACTATTTGTGAGTTTAAATAAATTTAATTGGTAAAAATGCAACAAATAAGGTGGTTGGAAGGTGAGGAACTTGAATGGAAAGTTCTTATAATGGATGGAATCACTTTACAAGAAGAAAAATAGACAAGCATGTTTTCAATAGATAAAGTGAAATGGGGACGGCCGGTTTCACTAGAAATAGCTAATGATATTGTACTCAGGCTTGGAAAATGCTTGAAAACGAGTAGGTGTTATCATAAACCGGTGAGACTAAAAGACAACGTAGTAAGAATGAAAAGATGCAATGATATAATTATAGCAATCAAAGTAATAGTAGGAAAAGAGCTTAATTGTCAAGGTTCTTTGTTTATATGGTACATCTTATACTCTCATATATACCTCGTCTAGACAGACTAGATTATATATTGTTGGTGTACTTAACTTTTATGTGATCACCAAATTGTATTTCTTGAGAGAAAATCATCAAATTATTTATAAAGTAATTAAAATAGCTAGTTACTTTATAAATAAGCGATAAATCCTGTAAGATTTTAGACTATCTTTGAATTACAATTACAAAACAGTTTCCTAGTTAAAGAAGTGCTTGTTATCTTGTAGATGTATATATATTTCTAGCACAAAACCTTGTCTTTGAAGTTTCGATAGGGGAGTTTATCTATGAGGTGACCACACTTATAACTATTTGTGAGTTTAAGTAGATTTAATTGGTAAAAAGTGCAACAAATAAGGTGGTTGGAAAGTGAGCAACTTGAATGAAAGGTTCTTAAAATGGCTAGAATCACTTTACAAGGAGAAAAATAGACAAGCATGTTTTTAAGAGATAAAGTGAAAGGGGGCTGGCCCGTATCAAGAAAGGAAATATATAGCTAAAGCTATTCTACCGGGGCTTCGAAAATGCCTGAAAACAAGTAGGTGTTATATCTAACCGGTAAGACTTAAAAGACAACATAATTAAAATGAAAACATGTAATGATAGAATTATAGCAATCAAAGTAATAGTAAAAAACGAGCTTAATCGTCAGGATTCTTTGTTTATATGGTACAACTTACACTTTCATATATACCCTGTCTAAACAGACTGGATTAGATATTGTTGTTGTGTTTACTTTTTATGTGATCATCAAATTAATTATATTTGTTGAGAGAATCTCATGAACAATAGTGGTTAGAAGTGGAATTTACTACCTCCAACGTTGTACCTAACCAAAATGAATAAATACTATTCAGCCACAATTTGATCTAGTTACCTTTTCATTATTACGAAGTTTCACCAAATGATCATTTATGAGATAAACGTACACGACTGAAACACTTTTCACTATTTCACATGTGCACGTACTTTCTTAATTTGAGTGTGAAAATAAACCTTCGAGAAAGCATATTTAAGAACATGTGTTAATTCATTCATATCACTGACTCCACACTATCAATTGGTGTTAGTAACTTCCAAGAAAGTGTATTTTAGCATTAATTTAAGTAATACCTAATCACTGTTTTATATTAATTGTAAGGGTTAAAAAGATTAATTTACTTTTTTATTATCTAAATAGATAACATACTTTGTGATAAATTATTAAAGTAAGTAATTAAGAACTTAAATTTTCGATTATGGTTTTACTTACTTTAATATGTCACCACAAAGTGGTTATCGATTTAGGTAATAAAAATATAAATTACCTATATCAACTCTTTAAAAAAATAGGATGTTTAAATGGTCTTAACCCTAATTTTAAATGAATCTGTTACTTTTATGAAAAACTTCCTCTTCAAAACTAGGATAGGATGATCACACGTTAGCAATACAAGAAAATGACATTTCAACGAGACAAAAGTTGTCGCCAGAGTAGCCAAGTCATCGCAAAAAGTCTTTAGCGAGGACATGTCGTTGCGAAAAGGTCGTTACCGAAAGCCTGTCTGTGAAACTTTTTAGTCAGGACATGTCGTCGCCGAAAGTGGGGCATCTTTCACCGACGAAAACTGTCGTCGCCAATACCTAAATTCCTAAAAAATTCAAAATTAAAATTAAAAAACCTTTTGCCACGACAAATGTCGTTGCCAAAATTTTTACCGACGAAAAAATTGTAGCCAAAGGTTTTTTAAATTAATAAATAATCTTTTGGAAATCATTTGTAGTTACGACTAAGTCGTCACTAAAAATGTTAATTAATTTTTTTTCAGATTTATATTTTTTATTATATTTACGTGCTAAATGTAGCAAATTTAAAACTAAAACTATTTGGAGACCAGTTTTTTAATACCAAGCCACTTGCACCATCATAGTTTAGCGTAGAACAAAAATGTATTTATTATAAACTAGTTTAATGTAATTAAATAGCAAAATATGACTAACATTCATCATCATCCGAGTCGTTATCTATTTGGGTAATAAAAATATAAATTACCTACATCGACTCTTTAAAAAAGTAGGATGTTTCAACAGTCTTAATCCTAATTTTAAATGATTCTGTTACTTTTATGGAAAAAACTTCCTCTTAAAAACTAGGAAAGGATGATCACGGGTTGGCTAGGTTTTTGTAGGGTTTGTGATTCAAACCCGTTATGTGAGTTTAGTGATAGGCCATTTGTGATTATAATAAGAATGATAACTACAATTTTAGAAAGAGTTGAATTATATTGTTGTTCGATCATTATTGTCATTTTTTGTTTGAATTTTTCATTTTTATGCTTCTTTTTCTTATGACTTTAGGTTTAAAAAAAGACAGTCTATTAAATTTAAACTTTCTGTGTTAACTTTATTACCATTATTGTCATGTTTAAAAAATTAAAATTATATTATTTTTATTCTTACTCCGTCCGTGGTTATCATTCTTCTTATAATAACATGTCTTTTGTTGTAAAAAAAATAGTAATGTCTCTTACTCTATAATGTTTAGGTTATTTTTCTAAAACCAATATATTTTAAGTTAAGTAATACAATATCTCATACCTGTATTGCAATATCTTAAAATATTCAATTTTCAAACTATACAACTATTGAAGTTTAAGTCATTGATTGGTTGCAAAATACAAATGTAGAATAGCAATCCATTTTGAACTCTATAACTCACTACCATTAACTCAAGTGATTACAAATTGAGAAACAAATATCCTCTGTTGTAAAATATTACATTAGATAACAAAACAAACCTCTTAAATGATATGTTATACACAACCGTATCGTCACATGAAAATGAAAAAAATATTTAAATAATTTAATGATATTCTAACGTGAGCCAAGTTTCACGATTCACGTATAGTATATTACTATATTAGATGTCCGTTTGATACATATGTTTATTTAAAAAAGGGTAAACTCCCCCAAAATGTATTAAACTATACTCTAAATGTTAATGTGTGTATCCATCTTTCAAAAATGCTATTGTGTGTATTGAACTTCAAAAAACGTGTTATTGTATGTATTAAACTTTCTATTGTATGTACTAAACTTATACCTTTTTTGTTTTTTTATGTAATCAAAATACATACAATAACAACAAATTAAAAGTTCAATACACACAATAGCATTTTTGAAAAGTGGATACACACATTAACATTTGAGATATAGTTTAATACATTTTGAAGGAGTTTACCATTTAAAAAATGATAAATGTTACAAATTAATAAAAAAACATTAAATAGTTATAATACGCATAAGAAGTGAGAATTCAAAAGGATGAAAAATAATAAAGATTAAAAAAGTATATTCAGAGAGTACAAAAAGGGTTTATATACAACATAATTTAAAACTCATTCAAATGATTATAGGATGCTCTATTAAAAAGTAATTAACGAATCAAATTGTTATAATACTTTTGTGGCCTACATGATTGTCACATTTAGTGACATTTTTTCAGTAGTATAATAATCTACGAACATATATTAAAATTAAAAAATAAACAATAGATAAACTTTGATAATATTTGATATTAAATGATTGTCAATTTTTACTTTTTCTTGAAACACTACAAGAAAAAACAACATTTGTGGCGACAACAATCGCCGCTAAAAACCCGGTTTTCGTTGCAATGTTACTCATTTTTCGTTGCAAATGTTAAAATTTTCGTCGCAAATAAGTTTTTGACACGAGTTTTTTACAGCGAACCATTTGAGGCGACATGTCGTCTTAAAAAACCTTTTGCAGCGACTATTTGATCTTTTGAGCCGATATGTGTGCTCCGCAAAAAGTCATTTTTGTGTAGTGAAAGTTTAGTAAATTACACTACAAACACAACTTATTGTTCGGTTTTTTAATTTACCAAACCCAATCATAATTAATCTTCAATTATTTGTGTTATTAAAATAATTATAAATGCATACTACATTCTATCTTATCTTATATTGAAATTAAAATTAAATATTCTTTTGAATTAAGTTAATTATTGACTATTTAAATTCAAAATTAAAGTTTTAATTTTGATTAAATAAATAATTAAGATTTAATTTTAACTAAGTGAAAAGATAGAATGATCTAATTAGATTTGTGAAGCTTAGTCTTTAAAAAGATTAGTTGAGGTATATTTTTAGCAATTAATTGATTAATTAATAGTTAACATGTATAAATATTTAAATGTAAATACTAAGTTAAGTTAATATTTAACACGTATACCATATATAGAACGTTATATTATTTTAAAAATGAAAAGAAAACTTAAATATATATCCTCTTTAAAACATGTATCCAATCCTATGTGTTATCTGTAATTGAGTCTTATTTTCAAAATTACAGCAAATTAAACTATGTGGTTTGATGATTTGTCATGATGTAATGATTTTGGGTTTTTAGTTGAGTATCTATTTTGGGCTGAAGACCGCTACTCTTCAAAAAATGGACAACATGCAATGGTTGGTTTTCTTTTCCCTACATCATTCAATTAGGGTCAATCCATACTCATAAAAAAACGGACGAGGTGCAATGGATGGTTTTCTTTCATCTACATCATTCAATTAGGTATTCAATAAGGGCCAAGCGATGATTTGTTATCTTCTTCCTTCACGCCAACGAGATTGTATTCTCTATATATCCTTCTCATTCAATTTGGTGATGGTCATTCATTTACATGTCGAGTGGGTACTTCAATAACGGACGATGGTGTCTGTTTAGGCGATGGTTG